>OX382353.1:5588609-7026114 GCA_947507615.1 Hemithea aestivaria | reverse complement strand
CTCCCCCTCCCTTCTCCCCCTTCCCCTCCCCTTCACCCTTCCCCTCCCCTTCACCCTTCCTCTCCCCTTCACCCTTCCCCTCCCCCTCCCTTCTCCCCCTCATAACGCGCGATAAGGAACTTCGTTCCAAAAAGGGGGAACTACTGAGAAGTGATCATTCCCACTAGATCCCCTTTTCAAAAAAGGGGAACTGTGAAAAAAGTTCCTACTAGATCCACTAGGGAACTAAAAGGGGAACTAGTGGGAATGATCCAAACGACGGGGTGTTATAAGTGTTTAACCCCCGACGCAAAAACGACGGGGTGTTATAAGTGTTTAACCCCCGACGCAAAAATGACGGGGGGTTATAAGTTTTTAACCCCCGACGCAAAAACGACATAAGTTTTTAACCCCCGACGCAAAAACGACGGGGTGTTATACTTATAACACCCCGTCGTTTTTGCGTCAAACACTTGTTTAACCCCCGACGCAAAAACGACAAGGTGTTATAAGTTTGACGTGTCTGTTTGTCTGTCTCTGTGTCTAGGTTATTATATAGTATCAAAGTACTCGTCAATACGAATCAAATGAGCCCAAACTCGATGTAATTGCGTCGTTTAATTACGGAATTCCTATGTCCACCTTTCAGCTCCATCATCAGATCAGCTCCATATCATAATAATATTGCATTGTCATCCGATTCAAATATGCATGCAAAATTTCAGCTCAATCAGAATCCGGGAAGTGGATCAAATTGAACTTGCAAGATTTGATTATAGACAGACAGACAACAGACAGATGTAAGTAAAACAAGTGAAATTTTAAATAAAACTTTTTAAAAACAAGCTTTTATTATTATTACTACCCAGCATCATAAAGTACTTGTCAAGGCGAATCGTTTGAGCCCAAACTCGATGGGGTTGCGTCATTAATTACGGAGATCCTATGGCCATCTTCCAGTTCCATCATCAGATCAGCTCCATGTCAAAATATTGCATTGTCATTTGATTTATACATGCATACAAAATTTCAGCTTAATCGGACACCGGGAAGTGGGTCAAATTAAAGTTGCAAAATTTGATTACAGACAGACAGACGGACAGACAGACAACAGACAGGTGAAAGTAAATAAAAGCTTGTAATAAAACGGACTTTAATATCAGCAAAATAGTACTATAACATTATGTGACCAAAAAAAAAAATTCCGTTATTATTATATAGAGTATCAATTTTTGCGGTCCAACTATAATCGCACTATATGTGTGGGTTAGCGACGAGAATAATTTGGAGCGCGGAGCGATACGTCCACTCTCTGAGAGGGCTCAGGCCCATGTGAAGCGAGAACTTTTTTTTTTTTTTTTGAAGTGAAAACTTCTTTAGCGGCGCTGAGCACTTTTTTTGTATGGGTAACGTGATCAGGTGGCGTCAGCGTCACGTGATGCTGATCGAAAAAGCGTAAGATCGAGGGGAAGGGAGAGGAACTAGTATCTCCCACTCTTTCTACCGTGCCTGAGTGTACTGCTCTGTTGATGGTGTAAAAGTCGTCGAAATTATGGATGGAAGTAGATTTTTCTGAGAGATAAAATTTAATGTAATATATTGTTGGCAGCAAGAAGTTTTAACTGTCATCGCGAATAGGACCTCTTTTGACAGGCGATCATAGATTATCTGTGGTCGGCAGTATTTAAAAAAGTAGTTCGAATGGCGGTCGTTTTTGTAAATGATTATTTTGTAAAATTAATAAAAAGTTTGTATTTCAATTGATTTTAATTGTTAAAATCAGAATTGGGATAGTACTTATGCCCATAATTCCTGACTATTATTGTTTTTATTGAATTATTGGAAACGACCGCTGTTAGAATTACTCGTTTTGTGGATTGGCTGGTTATGGCGCTTTCCCGCCCTTTTGGAAAATTTTTGTGCCGTAATATTTTGATAATTATTATTTATTGTCGGTCAGATTTGGCCGAACGCGTATGTAATTTACAAAAAGAAAGGGTTGATGACCTACATAACCAGCTGGGCTGCATTATAAGTTGCAATCGAATGTTTTTGGTAGTGTTCCTGTGTAATAGAAGTTCATAATGTAAAAGTGATAATCATATTTGTGCCTTGATATTTTGCATGTTCGTTGGAGCTGCTGGTGTGAGATAGAAGGTGAGCGGTGCGCGAGCGAGCGACGCGACCTGTCTGGTGCGGCCGGAGCGACGCGCCTGAGCACTGTCTCCAGCGGCGCAGGGACGCGCCTGTGTGCTGCCTCCTCCGACGACGACGCGACGTGCTGGTCAAGCTACGAGTTGTTCTACGTGTGTATGAATCCGAATATTACGACTTTCAAGAGGCCTGCTATCGAGCTTTATCAACTTGTAATACAGGTGACAAGCACTAAATGTGATACTAATACCGTATAGGTACTGGCCAATAAAACGATTACAAAGTTGAAGCGCGTGGGAGATTTAGGAGAGTAAGGTCAATAATAATTGTGAGTTGAAAAAGACAACATTGTGTGTCAAATAAAACATGCACATAAAAATAGTTGCTATAAGCAGTTGGTCGCTTAAACCGGGGTCGCACTAAACAGTTATATTTTCAGTCAGACAGTTCAGTATACCTAAGTATGAAACCTAAAATTAGGAAACATTGTTGTTGCTTAAAAATAGTTAACTGTTGTAAGCAATAACACCGTTATAAATGGACTCTATACTCTATTTGTTTAATATTGCTTCACCCTCCTTTAAGTTGCCTATTAAAGCAGAGAATCCACTAATAGGAACAAACCTATACTGGCACTCATTTACATCTATAAAAGATGATTTAAGTAATTAATACTGGTACTATAAGGTTCATTCACACAAGTTGTGCTTCATTCTGTCTCATCACTGCAGGCTCTACAGTAGTTTGTTGTTGACAATCTCATTTTGTATTATAAGCATGTTGTTGGGTTCATAATGGCCAGTTAGGGCACCAGTAACAGCAGGGCTATTGGCTAATTTACACCCACTAAGATTGGTGTCCTCTTCTTGTATGAACACTGCATTTGTTATTTTACTCATAGGAGGTCTTAGCAAGTAATGTATGCATGTTTGTCTATGGACTCTAGTGTTTTATATGTAGTAGACAATAGCCAATAGGGCTGTAGCTCATCTTTTGCTACTTTAATTATTCAAGATAAGTTTAAAGTTTGTGGCTGTTATATAAGAATTTCTTTAAATGTAGCAGAGCAGTCCTAGACTGATTTCCCATTCTTACATAATCTGATTTGTAACAATCAGCATAGTCCTCTATGAACAAATTGACTGTATATGCTGGCAGATACATACATGGTTCAGGTTCATGCGCACTTAATGATCTTCTAGCAAGCTCATCATCCTTCTCATTCCCTAATATATCAACATAGCCTGGCACCCAGACTAGTCATGCTCTTATACTGTGGCTAAGTTTGTTTAGGGCCTTCATAGAATTCTAGACCAGTCTGAGCTTGCTCTGCAGGAATTTAAGACCTTTAGTGACACATGATATCTGAAAATCTCGATCTAGGTCTAGGCTTTATCTTCCACTTTCCTTTTTATATTTTCTTCAGTGCATGCTATATGAATGCATGAAAAGTATGCTAGTTTTCTGCCTGGAAGACTTACATATTGACCCAAACTGCTACAGCACTAGAAAGTTTCCGAATACCTGGTAGATACCTGCTCCTGTACCAGAACCAGTTTTGAACCATCCGTGTACCACATGAAAAGTCTCCGTCTGGTAAGCGCAGTTACAGTAAAGGCTTCCAGTCTTCTTTTGAAGGGAATGTCCCTGTTTTAAAATTCTTTTTGAAGATTTTAGTAAGTCGCAATTCATGTTTATATTCCATTGTTGAGTTTCATCTTTGTGTGCTTAAAAAAAAAGCCAATTGCAGTAATAAATTTCTGTCGATTGAAGTCTATATAACGCTAAGATCGCTGCTGTTATATTATAAAGATGTAAAGAGGGTTTCAGTTTGTCAAAAATTACCTAGATCTGTTTTCCGTCATCTGATGGTTTAGCTTTCCACAAGTCATTGGCGAAGTAGTGGTGCTATCGCACGTTCACCACAAAATTAAGAATAGAATATAACTTTAGAATTCTATCCAACACCTAACGTAGCTTAGTAAAACACTGTGATGGCCATATTGCCCATCCTTCGAAGTTAGCCTAGTTCAAAGCAAGCAAAGCTTAGAAGTGTAACCTGTTATACTGTATAAGACTTGAGCTTCAATTGATGGGAACAAAGAGGTAAGCAGTACCTAAGTGTGAAAGAGCCAGGTTCTGGGGCATTCTCAAGCGAGTACAACCTTTGTATGTTTCTAAGTCTCCACCATAAGTGTAGCGATTTTAACGTCTGTACCTGTAATAATTGACTTCATCGCAATAGTAATGACAATGAATGCTATTTTGCATTAATTTTATTTAGCATTCATGTCTTAGCATGCTACGCGCTTTTTCTATGCTATTTACCAAAAATATTTTTAATTTCATATTATGCATAGCTGTAAAGTGCTAAATTTCATTTGCGCAAATATGCTATTTCACGACACGACGGTTAATATTTTCGAATTATTCGCATCGAATGACATTAGCATTAGCACAGTATGGCCTGGTTAGCGCCGCGATGCAAACCAGCGCAGTCGTGTATTTTTCTCATGATAGTAGCGGGACGCGAACGCAGACTGCAGACGCTATTAAATTAGCGATAAGACCGCCAATTGTAACATTGTTCAACTGAAATGTACTTTTTTAGTGGTAATTGTTTTATTTGTGGCAATAAAGAGTTATCTATCTATTAGCAGTAATTTATTGATTTTAGCAACTTCAATTAATTTGATAATTGCTAATTCACCTGTAGCAATTTAATATTAATGCTAATTAGCTGTTATTTGGATATTTTTATATAAAAAATGTCATCTGAAGTTCGAAACGCTGTGAAATGAACCGAATGATTTAAGGTTTTCTCAGTAAATACTCCAAAGTTATTAATTTCGATATTACAAAATACATGTCAGAGTAAGATATAAACAGCAATGCTATGGATTATCTACAAACCTTAATGTTTTGTACCTGCAAGATTCTACCACTGTAATTTGAAAAAAAAAAGAAAGATTTTTTTTATGTTTGCTTGGATTTTTATCTCTAAACTCATATTGCTATGAGATAATAAGGAAAATTTAAAAATTATATTAGATTTGTATCTCTGGCTGTCGACCGTACGCAATGCTGTGTTTTGATATGTTTGTTACATGTGAGCATCAGCGGGTGCCAGTCGAGTACCGCGCTGGGACCTGTGACTGTGGAGCTGATTCGCCGCGTGCTGGCGCTGGTGGCGCTGGTGCAGGCAAGCCCGGAGTGGGTAGACCTGGTGGCGCGGGTGCAGGCAAGCCCGGAGTGGGTAGACCTGGTGGCGCTGGTGCAGGCAAGCCCGGAGTGGGTAGACCTGGTGGCGCGGGTGCAGGCAAGCCCGGAGTGGGTAGACCTGGTGGCGCGGGTGCAGGCAAGCCCGGAGTGGGTAGACCTGGTGGCGCGGGTGCAGGCAAGCCCGGAGTGGGTAGACCTGGTGGCGCGGGTGCAGGCAAGCCCGGAGTGGGTAGACCTGGTGGCGCGGGTGCAGGCAAGCCCGGAGTGGGTAGACCTGGTGGCGCGGGTGCAGGCAAGCCCGGAGTGGGTAGACCTGGTGGCGCGGGTGCAGGCAAGCCCGGAGTGGGTAGACCTGGTGGCGCGGGTGCAGGCAAGCCCGGAGTGGGTAGACCTGGTGGCGCGGGTGCAGGCAAGCCCGGAGTGGGTAGACCTGGTGGCGCGGGTGCAGGCAAGCCCGGAGTGGGTAGACCTGGTGGCGCGGGTGCAGGCAAGCCCGGAGTGGGTAGACCTGGTGGCGCGGGTGCAGGCAAGCCCGGAGTGGGTAGACCTGGTGGCGCGGGTGCAGGCAAGCCCGGAGCGGGCAGACCTGGTGCAGCTTGTCACAGGCGGGAGCTGTCCAGTGGAAGCTGTCCAGTGGGAGCTGTCCCGGATGAAACCACCATTCAGGCTTTGTCCTGGCAGACCAGATCTGGTGAAATAGACAGATCTGGTAGGGCTTTGTCCCGGAAGTCGTGGCCACGCATCAGGAATATTTCCTGGCAGGCTTAGTCCTGGTTGCAGGCTTAGTCCTGGTTTTCACGTCTTCAACGTGGGGAATTGCAATTCCATAGTATGATATGAAAGAGATGAATCACTGAGACGTATATGAAGGAGACGTACGCATATTTGTGAATGTGTAAGGGATTTTTGTTTTCTTAAAATTCATATTCTGTGTGTAAAATGAAGTATGCAGGAAGGCCACGATTGTGAGAAGATTGATAGAATAGGCAACTTTGTCAGTCGTCAAAATTTCTAACTACTGGTTTCTCATGCAGATCATAAACCCTGGGGGTGATGATGCTGACGATCCCTCAGATTCTCCCACTGACCCAAAGCAGTACGGCATCGCAGCCATGAGTGCAGAGAAAGACGTCGGTCGCGAGTCCTATGAATTTTCCGATGCTGCTGATGGAATAGAAGACAACAAATGTGCAGCCGAGGACGGCGCAATGCCAGGAGAGGCCGTGTTGGCAGCAAGAAGTTTTAACTGTCATCGCGAATAGGACCTCTTTTGACAGGCGATCATAGATTATCTGTGGTCGGCAGTATTTAAAAAAGTAGTTCGAATGGCGGTCGTTTTTGTAAATGATTATTTTGTAAAATTAATAAAAAGTTTGTATTTCAATTGATTTTAATTGTTAAAAATATAAATAACGATATAATATTATAAATAACAACATATAAATTGTCATATTTGTGTACGATAGCGCAATAAATAAACATTGTATTCTACCTCATAAATGATAGTACTTTTATACTTATGATTATTTTTTTTGAATGACCTACGCTGTTGGTCTCAGATTGAGACCTCTACAGCTTTGCCGGGCGTGTGGTGAGCGCAGGAGGCACTCGACCCAATACGAAGCGAGAACCGACGCGGGCCTCGTTTTATAGTGATTTTGAAAAATTCGGCAAAAATATAAATATTACATTTTAAGTAAATTTAAAAATACGATTGGATCAAAAAAATGTTATTATTTAATGGTAAGTAATTATTTTGAGTAAATATAAAAGAGTCATGTATAAAAAAAATGTTTTGTAAACAGTAATTTCGTGATAATTTCACATCTTTATGATTTTATTTTAATAAGAAATACCTATAATTCAAACTTTTCCTTAACAAATATACTAGTTTAGGATCTTTTCAGTAATAGTAATTTTTTAGATTCTAATAAAGACATGTATATTTGGATATACCCATGTCCAAACATTGCTTCAGAAGTAAATCTATAAAACCTTTATCCATTTACCTTGACGTAATTTAAAAACGGTCAAAACTAAAAAGGTTTTTCTGTAGAAATTGATTAGATTACAAGTTCTTTTAAAAGTTGTGAGTAAAAGTACCGTTCTTAAATAAGTATTTTCAAAATAATCCATGTTTGAAAATCACATATTTGCTCTTGGGTCCGTTACAGGCTCTTAAACTTTAATGATTTTTCAGATAGGATGGACTATATTCTCCAGACAGCTCGAATTGATAACCCCCCTTTTCTAAGTCAGTTAATACTCACATTACAAGTATGTCCGCATATCTCACAGACGCAATGTTTGGGTGTGTGTGGCACGAACACGCGAGCGTGCGCGCGCTGGTAGTGCGCTGACAGCGAATGTTCGCTCGCGAACGTTCGCGAACACTGACAACAAAACAACCAACTAAATGTAACATAGATATACTACTCGATCGAGTAGTACGAGTATATTTATGAAATGTTATAAGTTAAATTAAATATACATTTATTTCAAGTAACAACTCATATTCTAACATGTATTGACATTATGACAACCTCTGTGGCGCGGTGGGCTAATACCCGCTTGCAACGCAGAAGGTTGCGGGTTCGATTCCCGCATAGGACAAATGTTTGTGTGATCCACAGACATTTGTTTCTGGTCTGGGTGGTTTCAATATCTATTATAAGTATGTATTTACAAAAGTAAAGTATATAAGTATTATATCCGTTATCCTAACCACCATAATACAAGCATTAAGTTGCTTAGTATGGGGTTAGATGGCGCTGTGTGAAATGTCCTGAAATATTTATTTATTATTTATGTGCATAAAAGTCACTTATTTCAAATTATATTATTATTATGTTTACATTATTACATTTATATAATTAATAGTTATATATAAATGTCAACCCTGAAAAAAATATTATATATGAAATTGTCAGAATATAAATATGAATATTATTAACAACTAAAATAAATAAATAAATAAATTATAATGAGCGAATAAATAAATAAATAAATTAGAATGAGCGGTAGAATATTAAAATAAAATGTAAAATTGACTTGCAAAAGTGCTCCATTGTAGCCTATTTGAATAAATGAATTTTGAGTTTGAGTTTGAAATAACAACATAATATTTTATACAACGAAGTAAGAAGACGAGCAAGACGCTCTCCTGATGGTAAGAGATAACGCTGCCCATAATTAGTACAGTGCTACCCAGTGCACTGCGCCAACGCTTCCTACTTGAGAGTCATAAGATGTTAAGACTCCTCAGCCCAGTAATTTCACTAGCTACAGTGCCCTCCTACCGAAGCACAGTAATGTTTGCACATCACTGCTCAGGCGGTAGGATAACTGGCACTGTTGGGGTACCCACCTAGACGACCTCCTGCAAAGGAAGTCTACCCCCGGTAAATGTTATGAGCTCAAGTTAGGCAAACCTTATTTATTATGTTCAACGTGCAGCTTACAACAATGGTTAATGTATGGTTATGTATTTTTAATAATATTTATAACTATCTTGTGCTCGCAGCTTTGCTCGTGTGCAGAAATCCTTTTAGCGGAGGTCTACATGAAACCTATTTGTGTTCCAAATTTCAACTCAATCCGTTCAGCAGTTTGGGGTGTGCGTTGATAGATCAGTCAGTCACTCTTTCCTTTTATATAATATTTAGATTTCATGTTTATAGGTATTATAATATTTATAATAGATATATTACTAATATTATAAACGTGAAAGTTTGTAAGAATGGATGTCTGGATGTGTGTTTGTTACTCTTTCACGCCTAAACGGGTGGACCGATTGAGCTGAAATTTTGTATAGGTATAGCTTAGACCCCGGAATAACACATAGGCTACATAAGTACTGCGGGTAAAACCGCTGGGCGCAACTAGTTAATTATATTTATGATAGAATATTAATTATTGCAGGTCGCTTCCAACCGGTACATATGGAAGTACAAAGGGGAGGACTATGTGAGGCAGTGGACGTCCTATGGCTGAGATGATGATGATGATGATTAATTATTACTTTATAATAGTTTTTACAAAGTTTGGGAGTGGTAGGGTAGTATTAAAATAACATAAGAAACTATTTATTGATCCACATATAAAGTAAATTTTACAAACAACAACATTTTACCGGGGGTAGATTTCCTTTGCAGGAGGTCGTCTAGGTGGGTACCCCAACAGTGCCAGTTATTCTACCGCCTGAGCAGTGTACTGCAAACATTACTGTGCACAGGTAGGAGGGCACTGTAGCTAGTGAAATTACTGGGCTGAAGAGTCTAAACAGTCTTATGACCCTTGAGTAACAAGCGTTGGTGCAGTGCTCCTAGAATTTCACATAATTGTGAAATCCTAGGTAACACTGTACTGATTATGGGCAGCGTTATCTCTTTACATCAGGAGAGCGTCTTGCTCGTCTTCTACTTCATCACATAAAAAAAAAACTAATGGTGTATCAATTGGCGGTCTTATCGCTCAAAGCGATCTCTTCCAGACAACCGTGCAGGGAGAGGAATTATACAACAAAAGTATTATTAAATATAACCTATTATTTTTTTTACATTTATTTTTTAACAACTCACCTCATTGCAAGTCCGTATAGCGTTGATCCGTTGATGCATTTTTATGTGTTCGTTGAATTCATGTTGATTCGATATATTGTCACCGCACTGATCGCATGCACTGGAAATAGGGATGTTGACACATGTTACGAATTCATAAAAAGTTATGTTTTTCACATACAAGTGAAATAAATTTAAAATTTAAAAATCCCCCAACGCTACGCTTTCAAAACATGCAATTCACGGTTTTGTAGTGGCATCTTGGATTTTAAATTAGTTATAGTGCGTTGTATTCTACCAGTTAAGCCCTTTCATTTGATATCCATATTGAGGGAGTCGTGGTAGAATAAAGTAATCCGCCATTTTGTAGCGGCGGCCATCTTGGACCGATTTCCACCAAACATGGCTAAGAACACTCGTCTAACTTTACTTTCAAACAAAAAAAACTAAATCAAAATCCGTTCATCCGTTCGGGAGCTACGATGCCACAGACAGACACAAACACAGACAGACGGACAGACAGACAGACACGTCAAACTTATAACACCCCGTCGTTTTTGGGTCGGGGGTAAAGAAGACAGTATTTTAAAAACCTACTATCACATTTTAAGGATCTATTTACAAGTCAAAATTGAATAAAATTAATTTTAAAACTGAGTGACTGGAGAAGTTACTCCCTGTCTGGGTTATGTTTGATATGACCAAATTAAGTAAAAAATTATTTAGTTTCAGTAAATTGGAGCCAGTTTGCCTACATTTAACTATAATACAGCCAGTTTGGTGCTACCTCAGGTAGAACGTACTGAGTGACTGGAGAAGTCACTCGCTCTCTGGGTTATGTTTGATATGACCAAATTAAGTAAAAAGTTATCTAGTTTCAGTAAATTGGAGCCAGTTTGTCTACATTTAACTATAATACAGCCAGTTTGGTGCTACCTCAGGTAGAACGTACTGAGTGACTGGAGAAGTCACTCGCTCTCTGGGTTATGTTTGATATGACCAAATTAAGTAAAAAATTATCTAGTTTCAGTAAATTGGAGCCAGTTTGCCTACATTTAACTATAATACAGCCAGTTTGGTGCTACCTCAGGTAGAACGTACTGAGTGACTGGAGAAGTCACTCGCTCTCTGGGTTATGTTTGATATGACCAAATTAAGTAAAAAGTTATCTAGTTTCAGTAAATTGGAGCCAGTTTGCCTACATTTAACTATAATACAGCCAGTTTGGTGCTACCTCAGGTAGAACATACTGAGTGACTGGAGAAGTCACTCGCTCTCTGGGTTATGTTTGATATGACCAAATTAAGTAAAAAATTATCTAGTTTCAGTAAATTGGAGCCAGTTTGCCTACATTTAACTATAATACAGCCAGTTTGGTGCTACCTCAGGTAGAACGTACTGAGTGACTGGAGAAGTCACTCGCTCTCTGGGTTATGTTTGATATGACCAAATTAAGTAAAAAGTTATCTAGTTTCAGTAAATTGGAGCCAGTTTGCCTACATTTAACTATAATACAGCCAGTTTGGTGCTACCTCAGGTAGAACGTACTGAGTGACTGGAGAAGTCACTCGCTCTCTGGGTTATGTTTGATATGACCAAATTAAGTAAAAAGTTATCTAGTTTCAGTAAATTGGAGCCAGTTTGCCTACATTTAACTATAATACAGCCAGTTTGGTGCTACCTCAGGTAGAACGTACTGAGTGACTGGAGAAGTCACTCGCTCTCTGGGTTATGTTTGATATGACCAAATTAAGTAAAAAATTATCTAGTTTCAGTAAATTGGAGCCAGTTTGCCTACATTTAACTATAATACAGCCAGTTTGGTGCTACCTCAGGTAGAACGTACCGAGTGACTGGAGAAGTCACTCGCTCTCTCTGTTATGTTTAGGGATTGCAATCTGGTGTCATTTTCAATCCGGCCTTGAGGAAATTGATTAAATTAGGATGTTTTTCGCTTTTTACTACAATAAGTGAGTTTATCAAGTGTACTCTTATATTATGTAATACTAGCTGCGCTCAGCGGTTTTACCCGCTGTACTGTACGTTATTCCAGGGTAATTTTAGACCAATCGGTCACCCTTTTAGACGTGAAAGAGTAACAAACATACATCCAGACATCCATTCTTACAAACTGTCACGTTTATAATATCAGTAAGATGAAGGTAGTTTATAAAAATAAATCCCTAATATATAAAATCGACTTTATTTCCTAATCAATGTTACGGTCTTAAGACCGTTAAGACAAATAGACAACAACAAATTTTCATAAAGAAAACAATTAAAATTTAGTAAGTGGATTAAAAATTTAGTAGTGGCAATGGGCGCCACATAGCGCGTAGAGCGGATGGCCGATGGGGTCGAAAAGTGCTCGAGTGGAGACCACGGACTAGCAAACGCAGCGTAGGACGTCCACCCACAAGGTGGACAGACGACCTTATAAAGGTCGCCGGAAGACGCTGGATGCAGGTCACTTCCAACCGGTACATATAGAAGTGCAAATGGGAGGCCTATGTTCAGCAGTGGACATCTTACGGCTGAGATGATGATCATGAAGTAGTGTAGAATTGGACGACATTCTGAATTAGTCACGTCGAATTCCTCAGTGTCTGAAAACCAGGCTTTACAACCTGAGTGTCCTGCCCACCATGACTTACGCCGCCGAGACATGGATGCTAACACATGATGAGGCTGTGTACCGCATCAAGGTAGCACAGAGAGCCATGGAGCGGGCCATGCTTCACATTAAACTTTAAGATCGACTTCCAAACATCGAAATTAGGCGGAGAACAAAAGTTCAAGATGCCGGAACGAGAGTAATGGGATTCAAATGGAGTTGGGCAGGTCACCTGGCTAGGCGAGGTTATAATAATAATAATTATTATTATAATTATGTGTGATGACTGGTGGAGTAAGATATTGACTGAATGGTGGCCAAGGACAGGAAATGCAGCCAGATGGATGTCGGTCGTCCAGCAGCCAGATGGATGGACGATTTGGTAAAAATGGCGGGAGCACATTATGGACCAGATTGGCACAGGACAGGGTTGAGTGGCATAACATGAGGGAGGCCTATTCCCAGTAGTGGGATGTAGAGGGCTATGGATGATGATGACGAATAATGACGAAGTAGAGTAGGTAATACTTATAATTTTACGACGTAAAAAGTAGCTCAGTCTTACTAGATTTCACTTTCACAGATAGATTTATTTATAACAATATTAATTATCAAGTAAGAATAATGTTTAATAGATACAATAGTTATACCTTACTCTCGGCGACGAACGACTCGCACGCATGAATACCACACGCATTAAAAGTACCTACGCATGCAACAGCTATATTATTTTGCCACAAAACTGCTAGCACCGGATCCGGTCTCCGGCTCCGGTATATTTGTACCGGATCCGGTAACCGCTAAATGACGCCGGATGCGCCGGATTACCGGATCCGGTTTTCCGACTGTACCTAGAAGGCGGGATAAACCCCCCCTGGCTTCAGTGAACATCATGCCGGAACACGGTCACAATGACCGCTTGGCGACACGGTTTTGTCCAGTGGGTGGTAACTAGCCAAGAAGCGATAATTTACCGCGGGTAGACCACCTTTGCAGGAGGTCGTCTAGGAGGGTACTGGGTACCCCAACAGTGCCAGTTATTCTACCACCTGAGCAGTACGCAAATATTACTGTGCACAGATAGGGCACTGTAGCCAGTGACATTACTGGACTGAAGAGTCTTAACATCTTACGACTTTTGAGTGAGACGCGTTAGTGCAGTGCACCTTTATATCTTTGTAAAATTCTGTGTAGCACTGTACTTATTATGGGCAGCGTTATCTCTTGCCATCAGGAGAGCGTCTTGCTCGTCTTCTTACTTCTTTGTATAATAAATAACTTACATGAATCCCTGATCACAAGCTCCATCTATGATAAACTCCATGTGTTTTAACAACGCCTCTTTGTTTTTGAATTTAAACCCGCAGTTATTGCAAATGTGATATTCTTTCAGCTCTGAATTCTGAAAACAAATAACAAATTTGTTAAAAGCATTTCTTTTCACAGGTCTTAGGATTTTTGTTTTTGGAAGCAAATTTGTTTTTGAGTTCAGTTTAGTATTTTTAACCTTATATTTCGCATAGTAGAGATAGAAAGAGGAAAGAAAAAAGAGAACGGGGTTTTATTGGAAAATAAATAATTATAAAATCGAGATTAAGTTTAACAACGTATAACGGTAACGGTACGTAGGTAAGGTAATGTGGTAAGGCCGCCCATTGTGGACCATAGTGTTCTAAATTTAGTTTTAATTAGTTTTATACATATTATTTTGTTGCAAGCAATTTTTTTGTAGAATGTATTTATAATCGAGCGTTTTGGATTTTTCTGTAAGCTTTCTGCTCATCTTATCAATAAAAAATAAATAAATAATGGTCACAATAATGAGTATTTGTATTGTATTGTTGTATTGTATTCACAAAGTAATTTGAGTAATTATTAACATTTGGAGATACAAAAACAAAAACGGATACAAAAATACTCTTATTTCAGAAATTACGTGTTTACTAATTTAAAAGGTTTAAAAAGAGAGTGGGAGTGGAGTTTAGAGGGAATGAGTTAGTGGAGTTTGGATAAAATTGTTACAGATTATTGTGAATGAATTCTACAATGTAACTAACCTGGTTTTTATGCGCTTTCTTTCGATGCAACTTGAGGCCCAGTTCGCCGATAAAACTTTCCCCGCAAATATCACACATGTTTGACGTGGGATGCTGAAGCCTATAATGAATAATTAAATTATATTAAAAATAGTCGGTATTATAGGTAGAGATTAATTCTATAATAGAGGGATTCAAGAAAAGTGTATAATATATGCATAATTTAATAAATATACCATCAAAAACATATTCTTCTACCGTAAAAGTTTTGATGGCCATACATTGCCAAATCGGATAACATATCCAATACTTAGTTATTACATAATAAGTTAACCTAACAACATCTTATAGTGAGCATAAAACTGTTTTTAAGTTTTTAAATAAATAAATATTTCAGGACATTTCACACAGCGCCACCTAACCCCAAACTAAGCAACTTAATGATTGTATTATGGTGATTAGGACAACGGATATAATACTTATATACTTTTCTTTTGTAAATACATACTTATAATAGATATTGAAAACCACCCAGACCAGAAACAAATACCTGTGGATCACACAAATATTTTCCTCATGCGGGAATCGAACCCGCAACCTTCTGCGTTGCAAGCAGGTTTTAGCCCACCGCGCCACAGAGGTCGTCAAATAACGTTTTTGGGCATTTTCAAAAAAATGTGTACCATGTTCAGAAAATCGACTTTATTTTTAACATGCTTTTTTCTCGAAATTTGAATATAATATAATAGAAAACGTAGTTTATTATACATAAACATGAAAAAAGACGGGAAAATCAAGGTTTTTTCCCTATAATATTGAAATAAGTGAATCTTGTAGGGAAATGATCATGCAAAATTGTAATAGTATGAAATTTGCATTGCATTTTGCAATGATCCATCATTCAGGTTTGAATAGATCCAGAAACCCCAATTCCCAGTCAATCATTATTTTAATTTTACAATTTATTCAATTTCAAGTTTCTTGCAATGATCCATCTTTTCAGTACTGGTTGTAGTAATGATTAATTTATATGTCTATGGTTTCAGGATCTATACATATCTGAAATGATTGCAAAATGATCCATCATTTCACTAATATAGGTCCAAAAACCCCAATATCCGTCATTCTTTCATACTATTACAATTTTGCATGATCATTTTGCAATGATCCATCATTCAGGTTTGAATAGATCCAGAAACCCCAATTCCCAGTCAATCATTATTTTAATTTTACAATTTATTCAATTTCAAGTTTCTTGCAATGATCCATCTTTTCAGTACTGGTTGTAGTAATGATTAATTTATATGTCTATGGTTTCAGGATCTATACATATCTGAAATGATTGCAAGCAATGATCCATCATTTCACTAATATAGGTCCAAAAACCCCAATTTCCGTCATTCTTTCATACTATTACAATTTATTCAAATATTAAGTTTTCATTTCAGTAAGTACTTACTCAAAAATCATCATTGCATGTAGCGATCAATTATTTCAAATATAATAAATTATGTAGCATGAAAAGATCTGTCGTTTCAAATAAAGTTACATCATTTCGCAATGTACCTATTCATCTCTACTGTTTGTCTTCATGTTCGGGTTTGAAATATATTATGATAATATGATTATAATAGAAGATATTAATCTTACCCTTATGAGGATCTATACCAAAAATACAGTATTCTTCTCTTTTAGCACATAGTTGTACCCGATTGTGCTGTTATAATTCTTACTTTTTATGCAAAATAATTATGCATTTCGTGATACAACTATATTTTGAAATGATTGATCACTCCATACCTACTTCATTGCAAGTTGTAATGATCCATTTTTTCAGTAATTTTTATTTACATAAATTTATCTTTACAAGTATGTAGTGATCAGACATTTCATACCTGCATCTATACTTTTCAGACAAGATAGATCATTGCAACCAATGATCCATCATTTCACTAATATAGATAAAAAAACCCAATTCCCGTCATGATACATCTGCTTAAAACTTTGGTATAACATTAGTTAACAGAGAAAGACGCAGACGCCTATTAACTACATGCTGTACAAAAAAATCCATAGCAGGCGTCGTCATTATCATCATTGGGTCGCGAACCGCATAAAACATTTACAGCCAACTGCCTATATACACCACATCTGTTCTACTATCAGTTCATAAAGAAAACCTTAAATGATGAAGCCGATCACACGACACCTCTCTTTAAATGAAAATAATCTAGACGTAGTTCATAAAACAAGACAAAAAATTTGAGGTTCCTGGATGAACATAATTTTTGAATTGATGGATGGTGGGGAGATTTTGGTTTTTCTGAATTAAAACACATTGTTCAAAACACCTTCATTGTGAAAAGACGAATCGTTACTTGTAATGATGGATCATACAAATACATGTATCATACTGTATGAACATCTATTATGATCGTCACTCTTTCTTTTTAAATATTTAGATTTATATTCAGGTGCTAAATTAGGTTACCAAAAATACAGTATTCTTCTCTTTTAGCACATAGTTGTACTTGATTGTGCTGTTATAATTCTTACATTTTCTGCAAAATAATTATGCATTTCATTCTCGAGTTTGTATGAAGCATCGTCCTTGTATGATGCATCTGTTTGGTTCAATATTATGAAAAGATGGATCATTACAAGTAACGATTCATCTCTTCACAATGTGTTTTAATTCAGAAAAACCTAAATTTCTCCACCATTCATTCCTATTTTTATTTATTTGACTTTGAACTTGGGTAAGTTTATATAAAATTCATCGAATCTTAGTATGCGTATAGTGATAGATGGTATATAATATTGTATGGACGAAGTTTACGATCCCTTAATTGACATGATAACACTCTTATTTAAAGGTTCATTGCGAGCAATGATCCATCAATTCAAAAATTATGTTCATCCAGGAACCTCCGAAATTTTTTGTCTTGTTTTATGAACTACGTCTAGATTATTTTCATTTAAAGAGAGGTGTCGTGTGATCGGCTTCATCATTTAAGGTTTTCTTTATGAACTGATAGTAGAACAGATGTGGTGTATATAGGCAGTTGGCTGTAAATGTTTTATGCGGTTCGCGACCCAATGATGATAATGACGACGCCTGCTATGGATTTTTTTGTACAGCATGTAGTTAATAGGCGTCTGCGTCTTTCTCTGTTAACTAATGTTATACCAAAGTTTTAAGCAGATGTATCATGACGGGAATTGGGTTTTTTTTTATCTATATTAGTGAAATGATGGATCATTGGTTGCAATGATCTATCTTGTCTGAAAAGTATAGATGCAGGTATGAAATGTCTGATCACTACATACTTGTAAAGATAAATTTATGTAAATAAAAATTACTGAAAAAATGGATCATTACAACTTGCAATAAAGTAGGTATGTAGTGATCAATCATTTCAAAATACAGTTGTATCACGAAATGCATAATTATTTTGCATAAAAAGTAAGAATTATAACAGCACAATCGGGTACAACTATGTGCTAAAAGAGAAGAATACTGTATTTTTGGTATAGATCCTCATAAGGGTAAGATTAATATCTTCTATTATAATCATATTATCATAATATATTTCAGACCCGAACATGAAGACAAACAGTAGAGATGAATAGGTACATTGCGAAATGATGTAACTTTATTTGAAATGACAGATCTTTTCATGTTACATATATTATATTTGAAATAATTGATCACGACGTGCAATGATGAATTTTAAGTAAGTACTTACTGAAATGAAAACTTGATATTTAAATAAATTGTAATAATATGAAAGAACAGCGGGAATTGGGGTTTTGGATCTATATTAGTGAAATGATGGATCATTTGCAATAATCCATCATTTCAGGTATGAATAGATCCAGAAACCCCAATTGATTGACTGGGAATTGGGGTTTCTGGATCTATTCATACCTGAAATGATGGATCATTGCAAAATGATCCATCATTCAGGTTTGAATAGATCCAGAAACCCCAATTCCCACCTACTATGGTGGACTTAAATAATATTAAATATTATATTTATTTAGTTGCGGTGGTAGCCAAGGGGTTATGTGGTACAGTTGTCAATCTGACTCTGAATTTTCCCGCACCAATAACTATAATTAGTTATGTGTGTTATTTTACACTCGTTATACTGATGGAAGTTTAAAAAATAACATTATAAAGTAAGCCTTATATTTTTCCGACATATAGTGACTTGTCGTCCTGCATTATGTGACCGCAGGATCGGTCACGAATCTGAAGTCACATAATGCGATATGCTTGAGGTTTTAAATTAATTAAAAATAGCCCATGGGACTTAGCTCTATAATTTTTTTGATTTCAAATCAATAATAAATTTTCAAATAGGTCAGTCGAAATTAATTTTTTTTTTTTTTTTTTTAATATGTTCGGGCTGGGCTTCTGGTTAATCCAGAATGGAGATAAAATAGCTTCTATCGATGATAATACACATAAGGTTGCTAATTAGTGCGAAAAATAAACCATTTTGGATGTTTTTTGTATAAAAAGGCGGTCACAAAGGTGGGAACTTCCTGCATGGTCAAAAACTGTATCCATACTATAAATATTAATATCTCGATAAAACTAATTGAATACGTGAAATGTTGCCTTTAAACTACTAAAATAAACCTTTCCAACTTCAAAAAACATATTTTCATTTTTAATATTTTAATGAAATAACAAATACTTTAAGTTTTATTTAACAGAATAATGTATTATTTATGCACTCCAATTCATGTATTCCTGCTAGTATGTATTAACCATAAAAAAAAAAATTATAAAGTCAGGGGACAGCACAAAATGAAGGAGTACAATTTTTTTTGAAAATGCCCTTTTATATACATATTGTCAACTATTTTACATGATTCATTACCTCAAATGTGTAAGGTAGCTGGTACTCCTGTTAAAGTAGAGTCCACATTGGCAAGTATATTTGTGTCCGCGATGCCAGGCCGAGTGCTCCCGCGCGCGGTGACTAGTTTTACACGTCATTCCGCAGGTTTTGCATGTATACCTCCTGTAAATATAGACAAAAAATAAGTATTTAATATAGTCACTTGTCTTGGAGAGATTGCTATTAGCGATAAGACCTCCAATTGTAACAGATTTTCTTCAAATCTGTAATTTTAAGATTATTCTTTTGTAATTATTGCCTATTCTACCGCCTGGCCTGGGCAATGATGTGCAAACATAAATGCTTCTGTAGGCGGTAGGAGGGTACTAGCACGGTAAAGAGATATACAGTAGTTTGACTCCATAGAAACGGCCGGAATTTGGGAGTGAGTAGATGTGGGCAGATGTGGGTAGAAGTGGGTATATAATCCAGAAGCGGGTGCCACGCAGCGACGGGCGGACGTCGCGATAGTTTTTTGCAAGTATTTAGTGTAATTTACGTTATTTACTTTGGACTTATGTATACATAATATAATAAATTATATAAAATGGCAAAAAATAGCATTCGAGAAGAAGAAGAGTTCGAGCAAGAGTTTAAGTAAGAGTCCGAGTAAGAGTTCGAGTAAGAGTGCGAGTAAGAGTTCGAGTAAGAGTTTGAGTAAGAGTGAGAGTAAGAGTCCAAGTCTTGTCTCTTGTCTTGTCTCTTGTCTTGTCTTGTCTAGATAGTAGCTTAAGTAAGTAGATGATATGAATTAGGTAGGTACCTACTGTATGCGGGCAGCGGCTGCCCGGCGGCCCTATGACTTGCGCATGTACCGCGAGACTGTAGGTATTTATGTTCAAAAATCACGCTCAGTCAAACTACTGTATATCTCTTTACTGTGGTACTAGTTACTAGTTTAACATATTGTGACTCATGACTAAGAAGCGTTGGTGCAGTGCATCTAGAATTTTACATTATTGTGAAAACCTGGGGGTAGCACTGTACAGATTATTATCTCTTACCATCAGGAAAGCGTCTAGCTCGTCTTTTTACTTCTTTGCTTGAAATAAAAATTAAAAACCTACGCGATATGTCCCGAGCAAGGATCTTAGACATTTCTTAGATCATTCTTATCGACGACCTTATGTCGGTCGCCTGCAGACGCTGGATGCAGGTCGCTTCCAACCGGTACATATGGAAGTACAAAGGGGAGGCCTATGTGAGGCAGTGGACGTCCAATGGCTGAGATGATGATGATGATGATGAAGGATCTTAGGTGGTCACGATTAGTAAAATTAACAAAGAAAAAAAAAATATAAACTAGCTGCACCCAGCGGTTTTACCCGCTTCTCTATAGCCTATGCGTTATTCTAGGGTCTAAGCTATCTGTATACTAAATTTCAGCTCAATCGGTCTACCCATTTAAGCGTGAAAGAGTACTGGTGAAGCGCAAATGCCTTTTTAATCTATTTCATTTGTCTAGGAGATATAAATTCTTATATAGTCAAATAACATAATATATTCTCCCTAATTTACTAGTAATGCCATCTATGCAATTTATGCGGTAAACTGGAAAGTTACGGAGCGCCGCTTGACCGACGCTTTAAGGAGCTGTCAGTGACACTTCTTGATCGACGTAGTAGTGGCGCTGGCCAATGTGCACGCGCCGCCCGACACTCTCCCGCCGCTCCCGCTCGCCGCTGCACGCGGCAATTATAACCTCACCTTTACGCTACCGGCGCGCACGTCGCTCTTAAAAAATCGCGCCTTATGCAAATTCTTTTTTCTATCATCGCCTGTTTATCACAATATTTTTCGCAATCTTATTTTAACGCCGCGCCGTGTACGGCTTGCCTGAATACTCTCTCTCGGGATACCTGTGCCGTGGTTTGTGGACTTCTGGACTGTAGTGCGTGCAAAGTGCTTTCTACTGGTCGGCCTGAAGCCTAGCTGGATACCCTGGAGAGTGAAGGTAAGCGCCTGCTTCGTGACTTTCCTTGTTCACCGCAATTTAGATACATAATTTGTTTTCTTTAAACAACGCATAAAAAAATAATAACCCTTCCCCGCACCGCGTGTTTCGGCTATTTACACGCCGAGACACCAAAATTTTGGTCCTTCTTAGCCCGGATATATACCTACTATATACCGAACATTAATTTAATTTGTATTTGTGTTATTTGACTATAGAATCTACGTAATTTTTGGTAGGTAATTCTCGTTCTAGTAATGCAATACAACGCCTGGGTTTTTTACGTAATATTGGTAAAATCCCATCTAAATTTCGCATATTCCTATATTTTATTATTCGTGTAACTTTATTTACACGATAATAACGCTCAAATATACTTAGTTTTCATCGAAATAGCTAAAATAGTTTGTGTGTGAAACATTTTTGTCTACCTTCGAAATTTCACAAAAAAAAGAAAACGCTCATAAATCGCTCAAATTATACTATTTCTGCATAATTTTACTTGTTTTACATTAATAATATTAAATACCAGTGAATTATTGCAGCATTATTTAGTAAACAATTTGTATTTTACGTAAATATTGGTAAAATATCGCAACATAAAATTTTCTATAAGTCGGTAGCCATTTTTTATTCATTTGCGTCTTGTGTCAAATAAGGTACTTATTTAGCCATTGTTCTCGGAACTCGCTCAAGCATTTTTTGTAACATCGTTATCTTAACTTTGCATAATTTGTTTACATTGTTATCTTAACTTCGCATTTGTTCTTATTGGTGATTGCTTTTAATAAATAGTAAACATGTCTATTAAAACGAGCCCAGAAACAATGCTAACTATTTTATTACAAAAACGCGAACTTTTATTCGGACGTATTAATAAATTATATGATATGTCTCGAAAAATATCTACCTTTGACAAAACAATGAGATCGAACGAAGACTTTATGGCCGACTCAGAAACTATAGACAGTATACGGGATAAATACGAATCGCTTGTAGATGAAATAAATAAACTTAACCTTTTAATAAATCCCGACGCAACTCTCGACTACGCTTGTTTAGATTCTTTTGAAGATTTATATAATCGAGTTAAACGAGTAAGAAATAAAATTGATGCCTCGCCGAGTCACACAGATTCGCGATCGCGCTCCGAATCGACGCCTATAGTGAAGTTGCAACCGTTAATAATTCCGAGTTTTGACGGCAGGCCCGAAAATTGGAACATTTTCTACCAGAGTTTCAAGGCCAATATTCACTCTAACGAACAGCTGACTGACTCGCAGCGTGTACAATATTTAATTAGCAAACTTACTCACGACGCTCGCAAATTCACTGATGGTATTGTACCTACAGGTGAAACTTACCATGTTATATGGGATAGCTTAATTAAAAAATTTCAAGATGAGCGTGCCTTAGGTATTCATTACCTTAATAATATCTTAGACGCAAAGGCATGTACTCATACCGCCCACAGTTTAGATTCCTTTATAACTAAATATTCCGCTTCGATCTCCGCGCTAAAACAATTACAAATTCCTGACCTGACTGATTTTATAACATTACATTGTGCGTTGCGTAAAATTGATACTCAAACTTTGCAAGCCTTTGAGTTGTCGGTCAGAGATGTTAAAATACCTACGTCCAAGGATTTGATATTGTAGGTGCACTACACTACATACCTACAAGTACCTTACCTTACCACGTACCTCAAGATCAATACCTGCGATGTACCTCACCATGTCCACAATATACCCGGACATGGCTACAACATACCTTACAACACAGCACCAATACCTACAAGTTACCAGGGAAGAAAGAAAACACAACACTCAAGCACTTCACTTCATTTATTTCACAACGTTCGTGTATGCAGATCTTCAAGAAACAATAGAAAACCATCGCCTTGAAAAGGGCGGTTTTTCTGCTGTTCAAACTAGAAACAAGACGCCTTGAAAAGGGCGGTTTTGTTGTTGTTTGTTCAATGAAGAAACAAGTCACACACGTCGCTGCAGTCCAGACTTCACACACGTCGCTGCAGTCCAGACTTCACACACGTCGCTCCAGTCTAGACTTCACACTTGTCACTACAGTCTAGAATCTAGACTTCTTCACAACACTTCGATGAGCTGGGGCGCACACGTGAACACGTGTGAGCGGCGAGGCGACGTCCGGGCGAATGAAGAGGCCAACTCCCGCGCGCTGTATTTACGAGAGCCGCAATATATATACCCTGCGCACATCGATCTGCGCATCAATTTTATATCACTGTTTCTATCTCTTTCATGTAAATATTTCTTCTCTTTCTAATTTCTCATAAAACTTTCTTTTGTGTACGCTAGTTGTAAGGTATTTATTTTGTATATAGGTAGGCTCATTTTTGTAAATAAACATTCAATATTTTACCTTCTGATTTAGTGTTTCCTTTACACTACCTACTTCAGTTAGGCACCATTAACGCCTAAAGTGGTGACCCCGAAGACTGTTCACCGTGGCCCGAAGACTGTTCACCGTCGTCCGAAGACTGTACACCATGGCCCGAAGACTGTCCACCGTCGCTACCGCCTAATGTGGTGACACGTCGCTCGAAGTCTCATCACCGCTGTCGCTGCCGTTCACTGGTACCTACAGTGGTGACCGACACCAAAACAACAACGAAGCTCCGCACGACGACCACGCAGAAAATCCACCATGGACCCCACTGCAGCTGCCGCCGCCGCTTCGAACACAGCGAAGTCCACCACCACCTACATCACGCCACCGCCACTTTCGTCACAAGAAGACTCCGACTTCAACAAATACCTCATCGAAGTAATCCGCACGCTAAAATTCGAAGTTGCCGCCATCAAATCGGAGCAACAACGAATCTTCAATTACTGCCACAATGCAACGCCGACGAGTCTCAACAACAATAACAACACAAGAAGAAGCTCCAGTAACACAGTTTCACCGCACTGTTATTATCATCGTCGGTACGGCGCACAAGCACGCCACTGCACTACACCGTGCAGCTACACAAAATGCGAAGTCGGAAAACCAACACAAATATCGGCAGAAGCTCAACCCAGCGTAGAAGAAAATTCTTACCGCCTATTCGTCGTTGACAAGAATTCTCAACATAAATTCCTCATCGACACCGGCGCCAATATCTCCGTTTTACCACGACCAAAAGGAGCGCAACCTAAACCGCTCGATTTTCAACTGTACGCTGCAAATAACACCGTCATACCTACATACGGGGAGAAGACAATCACGCTCGACCTCAGTCTACGAAGACCGTTCAAATGGACCTTCATCGTCGCTGACGTGGGAAAGCCAATAATCGGCGCTGATTTCCTGCGACACCATCAGTTAATCGTTGATCTACCTAAACGACGATTAATCGACGGTAAAACCAGCCTCACTGCGATCTCCACGATTCAAGCCTGCAACATGCCTACAATCAAGACGATCGACGACACACAGAGCTACCACGCGATACTCGCCGAGTTTCCCGGTATCACCCGTCTCACTCCCACACCGAACGCAATCGAGCCGAACGTCGAACACTACATTGAAACGAGCGGACCGCCTGTACATTGTCGCGCACGTCCGATCGCACCGCATCGTTACGAAGCCGTTCGCAAAGAGTTCCAGCATATGATCGAACAGGGAATATGCCGTCCAAGCAAAAGTCCCTGGGCATCACCGCTACACATCGTTCCTAAAAAAGACGGAAGCATTCGTGTATGTGGCGACTACAGAAGACTTAACGCCTGCACGAAACCTGATCGCTACCCGATTCCACGAGTGAAAGATTTCACATTCCAACTCACCGACAAGAAAATATTCAGCGTGATCGACTTAAACCGCGCATACTCACAACTGCGTACGCGCGAACAAGACATCGAGAAGACAGCAATCATCACACCGATGGGTCTATTCGAGTTCCCGCGAATGGTACCCGGACTCAAGAACGCCGGCCAAACGTTTCAACGTTTCATTCACGAAGTACTGCGCGGACTCGATTACGTATTCCCGTTCGTCGACGATGTAATGATCGCTTCTACAGACGAAACTACGCATCAACAACACCTTCGCACTGTACTACGAAGACTTGAAGACAACGGCATCACTATTAATCCCGCCAAATGTGTCCTAGGCCAGCCGCAAGTAAAATTCCTAGGATACACAGTCTCAAGAGAAGGAATCTTACCGCCTGCCGAAAAAGTAACAGCAATCACGAACTACACCAAGCCGAACACTATTGAAGAATTAAGGCGCTTTCTCGGAATGATGAATTTCTATCGAGATCACCTTTCGAATGCCGCTACAATTCAAGCACCACTCAATGCCTATCTGCACTGCGTGAAAAAGCGAGACAAGACTGAAATACAATGGAACGACGAAGCGACATCTGCATTTGAAGCCTGCAAAAATGCGATTAAAAACGCAGCTTTGCTCGCTCATCCATCGCACACCGCACCGATCGCTATTTTCACCGACGCCTCAGACAAATCCGCCGGAGCAGTACTACAACAGTACATCGATGAAAAATGGCAACCTCTAGGCTATTTTTCGAAGAAATTCAGCGACGCACAACGACAGTACAGCACATTCGACAGAGAGTTACTGGCTATCTACATGTCAGTAAAACACTTCCGCAAAATGTTCGAAGGCCGAAACATCATCATTTTCACCGATCACAAGCCGCTAACCTACGTACTGCAGAAGCCGCCATCACCATCCGAGACACCACGCCGTGCAAGACAGCTGATTTTCATTAGCGAATTTACTACTGATATTCGCCACATCAGCGGCAAAGACAACATTGTAGCCGACGCACTCAGCAGAGTCGAGACAATAACGTGCCCTACAACACTCGACTACAACAAGATCGCAGCCGCGCAAGAACGAGACATCACTACAATACACAAGCTCAGCCAACAAAGTAATTTGGCGCTCAAACCAATTACTTTGCCTGGAACGTCAAAGCCTGTGTACTGCGAGACATCTACACCGTCCATCCGACCATACCTACCAGAAGAATTTCGCCGCGACGCATTCGACGCCGTACACAACATCAGTCACCCTGGCATACGCACCACACGCAAGCTGATCACTGAAAAATTCTTCTGGCCTTCAATCAACGCAGACGTCGCTGCCTGGGCGAGACAATGTATTCGATGTCAACAATGCAAAATCACACGACATACTTGGAGCGAAATTTCAAAATTCCCGCCAACCGACCGCTTCCAACACATACACGTCGATATAGTCGGACCACTGCCTACATCATCGCACGGACATCGATATTTAGTCACTATGATCGACCGAGTGACTAGATGGCCCGAAGCTATACCTACCGAAGATATCTCAGCCGAATCCGTCGCAAAAATAGTCTACGAAAATTGGATTACTCGATTTGGGTGCCCAATGTACCTAACGAGTGACCAAGGCCGCCAGTTCGAGAGTCAGCTGTTCACCAAACTACTCGCCGCAATGGGGATCAAACGCAACCGCACGACGCCGTATCACCCACAATCAAACGGCATGGTCGAACGCTGGCATCGCACACTCAAGACTGCGCTCAAGACACGACTTCAAAACTCTACGTGGATCGACGAGCTACCTACAGTCCTTATGGGTCTACGCGCCGCCGCTCGAAGCGATACGGGCGTAAGCGCCGCCGAGGTTACCTACGGCCAAAACCTACGCCTACCGAGCGATTTTTTGGCCGCGCCGTCCGTCACATCATCCTGCGACATGGACTACGACTTCGTTGATCGCCTGCGCAACTCCATCGCCGCCGTGAAGCCTGCGCAACCTACAACGCCGCATAGCAACAGCCGACCCATATTCGTCAACCAAGATCTCAAGATCTGCGAGTACGTTTTCGTGCGCACGGACGCAGTCAAGAAGCCGCTGCAACCTGCGTACGAAGGGCCGTACAAAGTCGTCGAGCGGAACGATAAAACGTTCCTACTAAAAGTTCCTGACAATCGATCGCCCACTATATCGATCGATCGCCTGAAACCTGCCTACACGATCAACCTCGACACTGACGTCGATGCACCCGCTAATACCACAGACAGCGCAGCTACTCCGTCATCGAGTGATCTACATATACCTACAGCATCCGTACCTGCTACGAAGCAATCAAGATCCGGCCGCAATATAAAACTGCCGGTACGCTTCGCTTGAGGGGGAGTACTGTAGGTGCACTACACTACATACCTACAAGTACCTTACCTTACCACGTACCTCAAGATCAATACCTGCGATGTACCTCACCATGTCCACAATATACCCGGACATGGCTACAACATACCTTACAACACAGCACCAATACCTACAAGTTACCAGGGAAGAAAGAAAACACAACACTCAAGCACTTCACTTCATTTATTTCACAACGTTCGTGTATGCAGATCTTCAAGAAACAATAGAAAACCATCGCCTTGAAAAGGGCGGTTTTTCTGCTGTTCAAACTAGAAACAAGACGCCTTGAAAAGGGCGGTTTTGTTGTTGTTTGTTCAATGAAGAAACAAGTCACACACGTCGCTGCAGTCCAGACTTCACACACGTCGCTGCAGTCCAGACTTCACACACGTCGCTCCAGTCTAGACTTCACACTTGTCACTACAGTCTAGAATCTAGACTTCTTCACAACACTTCGATGAGCTGGGGCGCACACGTGAACACGTGTGAGCGGCGAGGCGACGTCCGGGCGAATGAAGAGGCCAACTCCCGCGCGCTGTATTTACGAGAGCCGCAATATATATACCCTGCGCACATCGATCTGCGCATCAATTTTATATCACTGTTTCTATCTCTTTCATGTAAATATTTCTTCTCTTTCTAATTTCTCATAAAACTTTCTTTTGTGTACGCTAGTTGTAAGGTATTTATTTTGTATATAGGTAGGCTCATTTTTGTAAATAAACATTCAATATTTTACCTTCTGATTTAGTGTTTCCTTTACACTACCTACTTCAGTTAGGCACCATTAACGCCTAAAATATCATTTGTTCAGGATCAAGCAAAGGTTTTAGAGCGATCGAACCCGCGTAGTTCTGTTAACTACTCCAACACCAAACCGCCCGCGCCCGCAGCGACCTCTCGCGCTCATCAAACGAAATCGTTCGTCGCGAGTGAGGTACCTATACCTACTCGCTCCGCGTCTGCGGCGCCCGCGTCTGCGTGTGTGTGTTGCGCAAGTAGTGATCACACGCATTTATATAACTGCGCGAAATTTAAAAATCTTAATAACGCTAAAGCGCGCTTTGATTTTATAAAATCTAAACACGGATGTGTAAATTGTTTAAGCACCGTGCATAACCTTTTAACTTGTCGCTCGACCTCTGTCTGCGACACATGTAAAAAACGCCATCATACGCTCTTGCACTTTGGTGATGAGTGTAAAAATGATAAGACCCGCTCGCATACAGTAATTGTAAATACTGAGGTGCATTCGACACGTCCCGTAGTGTCGAACGTTCCTTCAGTTACTCCCGCCCCGCTCGCCGCGTCTTCCCCTTCGCTGGACGTACCTCCGCTCGCCGCGGACACAACTTCGCTCGCCGGTCAGAGCGTACCACCGCCGTCGGTGACGTCACCACATACTCCCGCGGTATTGCTCGCTTCTGATACACAGGCTAAGTCGACTATATTGTTGTCCACTGCACAAGTGTATGCGCGTCCTAAAAATAGTGCTGGGAATAAGAACGTGATTAGATGCCTAATTGATAATGGCTCGCAAAATAATTTGATTACAACAGATTGTTGTCGCTCCTTGAATCTACACATTATACCTCTGAGTAATTCTTTTGTCAAGGGTGTAGGTTCCAGTTCACGTCCAATAATCGGGTATGTTTATTTGGACATTGAATCCCGCGTTTACCCCGAACACAAGTACACTATCCACGCGTTGGTAGTGGATTGTATTACGGATCAATTGCCATCTCATTTTATTGAGTGGAATCGCAACTTAGAATTTCATGACTTACCGCTCGCTGATTTAACCTGGAATATCCCCGGAGATATCGATGTTGTACTGGGTGCTCAACTCTTCCCGTATATTTACTTGGGGAATAAAGTCGAACGTGGCCCACGTGTCCCACCCGCTTTGTTGACGACATTCGGATATGTACTAATGGGTGATTATCCGCGCAGTGACGTTGTATCTACTGCGTCCTTTACTGCACTCGCTCTTAATGATATGGTTCAAAAGTTCTGGGAACTTGAGGAAGTACCCACCAAGCGCTATTTGTCTCCCGAAGAGACTGAATGCGAAAATATTTTTACGTCCACTGTGACGCGCGATGATTCGGGACGTTACACTGTTTCGTTGCCTTTTTGTAGGGATCCATCGGAACTTGGTAACTCTCATGCTGTCGCTCTTCGTCGCTTCACATCTTTGGAAAGGAAATTTCGCCAGTTACCTGATTTAAGGGAAAATTACAACAAAGTAATTCAAGATTACATAGATAACGGTTACATCAGTCCTGTTGATGACTCAGAATCATTCGCTAATGGTTATTTTATACCGCACCACGCTGTAGTTCGCCCTGACAAACCTATGCCGCGTATTGTTCTGGACGCTAGTGCGAAAACGCACACTGGCTTGTCTCTCAATGACGTGTTGCACATAGGTCCCAACCTGCAAGCAGATTTATTCTTGCTGCTTCTGTCGTTTCGCTTATTTCCAATCGCTTTGAACGCTGATATAAAGTCGATGTACTTACGCGTAGGTGTCCCTGATGATCAGCGTAAATACCTACAAATTTTATTCCGCTTCAATAACGCTGAGAATATTCGCGCTTTCGCCTTCAATAGGCAACCTTTCGGCTTGAAATCAAGTCCATATGTAGCTATGCGCACTGTGCGACAGCTCGCGTCTGACATGGGTTCGCATTACCCAGAAGCCGCTAAAGTTGCTGAAACCAGACTTTACATGGATGACTTAGTTCATTCCGTCCCTGATGTGGAAACCGCACAACGCTTGTCACAGGATCTGATAGCTTTGTTCAAGCTGGGTGATTTTGACTTGGTAAAATGGACTAGCAACTCACTTGACGTATTAGACAATCTACCAGATTCACATCGCAAATCGCTCGAGTTTGATGTCGGGAACGACTCCTCGAAAGTATTAGGGCTTTCATGGGATCCATGTCGAGATGATTTTTTCTTCACCCGCATGGAGATTCCCGAAATATGCACCAAGAGAAATATTCTCTCGGTTGTCGCTAGATTGTTCGATGTTCTTGGATTGGTCGCTCCAGTAATACTCTATGCCAAATTGCTGATTAAAGAGTTGTGGCTCAGTAAGAGTGACTGGGATGATCCCGCTCCTGAACACATTCGCATCCGCTTCGCTGCCTTAGTGCAACAATTTCCTCTGCTTGACACTTTGCGTATTCCGCGCCATGTTGGAGTCGAGTTAGACTGTGCCGTACGCCTTGTTGCATTCTGTGACGCCAGTATGAATGGCTTAGGTTGCGTGATCTATGTACACTGCACCTACTCATCTGGAGTTCAGACACGTCTGCTTTGCGCAAAGTCAAAGGTCTCGCCTACTAAAATAACGACTCTAGCTCGTCTAGAACTATGCGCCGCTTTGCTTATGTCAAAGCTAGTAAAAACTGTTTATGACAATTACGCCGAACGCATTCCAATTGCTGGAATATACGCTTTCTCTGACTCCACGGTTGCGCTCTCATGGATTCATTCTTCCCCACATCGTTGGTCGATATTCGTGAGCAATCGTGTCGCTCAATGTCAAGAGAATCTTGCCGCTAAAAATTTCTACCATGTGGCTGGTGTTGAGAATCCCAGCGATTGTGTATCACGTGGTATGCTACCTGCGCAACTTGTATCGCACGATCTTTGGTGGAATGGCCCCTCGTGGATGCGTAGTGCTCCCGAAGATTGGCCAATCAAACCGTTCGCTCCCACCAATTGTAGTGAACTTCCTGAGCTTAAGACTAACGTACTCGCTACCACCGCTCGCTTAGATCAACCAGTTCTGTACGAGTTGGCTCTTCGCACCTCGTCTTGGGAAAAGTTACTACACATCGTAGCTTACGTGCTTAAATTCACGCGACCGAAGCTTAACTTCGAACCTCGCTCTGTTCAAGGACTGACAGCTGCGGAACACTTGTTGTTGCGTGCTGTTCAATCTGTACACTTCGCTGATGATATTAAGCTCATCAAATCGAGCAAACCCCCCTCAAATAAGCTTCGAAACTTGGCCGTCTTCTTAGACGAAGGAGGTCTCTTGAGGATTGGAGGAAGGCTTTCTAAAGCTGATCTTCCCTTTGATGTAAAACACCCGATTCTTCTCCCCAAACATGACCATGTTGTTGACTTGATTATACAGCATTATCACGTTGTCAATTGTCACACGGGTCCTGAACTTCTTATGTCCATTTTACGCCAACGCTTCTGGATATTAGATGCCAGAACTGTCATCCGCTCTAAATTACGCAAGTGCAACACTTGTTTTAGGGTTAATCCCACGCATCCAACGCCAATGATGGCTGATCTCCCTGCGTACCGTGTGTCGGAGGCAGGAGCTTTTCAGCACACCGGTGTAGATTACGCCGGCCCGATTCGCATAACGCTCTCACGACGTAGAGGCCAACGCTCTCAGAAGGCCTATATCTGCTTGTTCGTGTGCCTTGTCACGAAAGCTGTCCATATCGAGTTAGTTTCTGATTTGACTTCGGACATGTTTTTAGCGACTTTCAAACGTTTTATATCCAGACGTGGTTCAGTGTCCTGTCTCTACTCGGACAATGGTACCGCATTTATTGGAGCAAAGGCTCAGTTAGATGAACTGTATAGTTTTCTGTTGAGTTCGAATTTCAAATCCGCGCTCTCTAATGAGCTTTTATCGCGACGCATCGAGTGGAAGACGATTCCACCTCGAGCTCCCCATTTCGGTGGAATATGGGAGTCAAATATTAAGAGTCTGAAGACGCACCTATACCGTGTGGTCGGTACTCAACTTCTCACTTATGAGGAGCTTCAGACTGTATTAGCACAGATTGAATGCATCATGAATTCGCGCCCTCTGTGTGTTCTGTCTTCGGATCCACACCCAGAGGTGCTTACGCCCGCTCACTTTCTGATGTCTACGCCGCTGCAGTATCTCCCTGCCCCTGACTTGTCTCAACAGCGTCCTAATCTCGTAGACCGCAAACACTTGTTGGACAGCATGGTCCAATCATTCTGGACAAAGTGGAGAGTAGAATACTTGCACACTTTGCAGGTGCGTCAGAAATGGGCAACCGCTGATAAACCCGTTGAAGTTGGAACCGTGGTGCTCGTGGAGCAAGAGAATTCTATCCCTCTCAATTGGCCCTTAGGCATTATTACCGAGGTCTTTAAGGGTACCGATAACATTGCTCGTGTCGCGATGGTTAAAACCAATTCCGGTCTTTACAAACGCCCCATCATCAAGTTGTATCCAATTCCTACGCAATAATTACTCGTATTTTCTATAATATTTAGTTAGGTTTAGGATCAATCTTATTTCATACGCAAATTATAATCGCTATTTCGCTTAGTTTCTTAATTTTATTCCGCGTAACATTACAATAAGTTAGCCTAATTATGTTAGTTAACTTTCGCATTGTGTTGAAAGTTCCGTGCGACCTTTCAAAGCGGGGAGCATGGTGAAGCGCAAATGCCTTTTTAATCTATTTCATTTGTCTAGGAGATATAAATTCTTATATAGTCAAATAACATAATATATTCTCCCTAATTTACTAGTAATGCCATCTATGCAATTTATGCGGTAAACTGGAAAGTTACGGAGCGCCGCTTGACCGACGCTTTAAGGAGCTGTCAGTGACACTTCTTGATCGACGTAGTAGTGGCGCTGGCCAATGTGCACGCGCCGCCCGACACTCTCCCGCCGCTCCCGCTCGCCGCTGCACGCGGCAATTATAACCTCACCTTTACGCTACCGGCGCGCACGTCGCTCTTAAAAAATCGCGCCTTATGCAAATTCTTTTTTCTATCATCGCCTGTTTATCACAATATTTTTCGCAATCTTATTTTAACGCCGCGCCGTGTACGGCTTGCCTGAATACTCTCTCTCGGGATACCTGTGCCGTGGTTTGTGGACTTCTGGACTGTAGTGCGTGCAAAGTGCTTTCTACTGGTCGGCCTGAAGCCTAGCTGGATACCCTGGAGAGTGAAGGTAAGCGCCTGCTTCGTGACTTTCCTTGTTCACCGCAATTTAGATACATAATTTGTTTTCTTTAAACAACGCATAAAAAAATAATAACCCTTCCCCGCACCGCGTGTTTCGGCTATTTACACGCCGAGACACCAAGTACCAAACACACATCCAGACATCCATATATAATTTTAGTAAGATTAGTAATTAAAACCACAGGTATATTATAATAATTATATAACTCGGGACTTATCGCGTTGGTATTCGCGGAAGTCTAAAATGTTATACAGGTATATTAATTATATTATAGGTATATTAATTTTAATAACAACTATTGTACCTTCTAAATTGCATGTGCCCATCAGGGTCCTTAGAAATACTTATGTGCAAACTATCACTTGGGGTAGACTTCCTTTGCAGGAGGTCGTCTAGGTGGGTACCCCAACAGTGCCAGTTATTCTACCACCTGAGCAGTGTACTGCAAACATTACTGTGCTCCGGTAGGAGGGCACTGTAGCTAGTGAAATTACTGGGCTAAAGAGTCTTAACATCTTATGACTCTTGAGTAAGAAGCGTTGGTGCAGTGCTCCTAGAATTTCACATCATTGTGACCTTATTATGTACCTAATTCTAAGGGAGCAAATAAAGTATTGAGTATATTACCTCTCGTGTGTAATAAGTGTGTGTGCTTTCATCGCGCGAATATTTGGTCGACGCATGTGACAAATATCACAAACTATTGGCCCAGCGCTCTGAAACATTTGGACAAATGTTTGACAAAACATTTGACATAGCATGCTACACTGAAGTATAATAATAAAATTTGTGCGTGTACTAGTTTACACACGTAAGAAGTGAAACTTCTTTAATTAAATTAAATTTTATATTTATAAATTTTTTAAATTCATGTTCATTGGAGAAAGTGAAAGTACTCTTCGTCTGAACCAACCGTGGTAGGGGCAAGAAACAAAAGATGGCGCGTAACTGAGAAATGTGACGCGTAACCGTGACGCGTAACCGAAAAAATGTGACGGTAATTTTTTTCCAACGCCGATAAAGATTCACTTCAATAATATGAAATTTTAGTGGACCGCGCGCACTTCGTAGCGCAAAACTATCAGTATTCCTCCATTATATCAATGCATGTAACATATTAAACCTTTAAACCTTTCTCTTAAATCACTCTATCCAATAAAAAATCGCATTAAAATGTGGGGTCCATATTGGCTCGCATAAAATTTTGAGCCCTAATTTAATGTGGTATAACGTTTTTCAGCCTAAACCTCAAAACGCCTAACGTTTTTAGGCATAATTTTTTTGGCCTAAATTTTTCACCCATAATATTGTTAAGCATAATAATATTATGTACGCCTAAAATTGTTACGCATATTGTTTTAGCGCATAAAATATCTTACCATAACATTTTTCGGCATAATTATATTCAGCCCTAATATTTTTCAACATAATAATATCTAGCCCTAATAATTTTTGGCATAATGATAATATTATCCCATCAAAAACATAAATGTGAAAAGAGAGCCAAGTTCAATATTACGATGTATGTACTCATAGTTACCTATGATTTGGTAGTTGACTTCAACGACAAAAGAAGTGAGATCTAAATGGGTGCCAAGTTCAATGGTCAGTCTTGAAAAATATTTACAACATAAAATATTTTATTACAACTTAAAAGATTATTTCTTCTTATCACTTAGAATTAATATTATTTTGAAGCCTAAAGACTGACTTGGCCAGTTCTCATAATATACTAGGTAGGTACTCTCTTAACTTTAGCTTGATCACTATTAAACGCACTTAATGCTTATTAGTGCGCCACCGTCTTTTATCGTGTAAATTAGTCCCCTCCATCCATTGGTTGTCTGGAAGAAATCGCTCTTTAACGATAAGACCACCACTTGTACATTGTAATTTTTAATTTTAATTATGTGCTTATGTATTTTCTGTAACATTATGTGGTGTACAATAAAGTATCTATTGTCTTATCTTAATGATACTTCGTCGTATGGTACCCATGAGAACTGGCCAAGTCAAACTTTGGGCTTCAAAATAATATTAATACTAAGTGATAAGAAGAAATAATCTTTTAAGTTGTAATAAAATATTTTATGTTGTAAATATTTTTCAAGACTGACCATTGAACTTGGCACCCATTTAGATCTCACTTCTTTTGTCGTTGAAGTCAACTACCAAATCATAGGTAACTATGAGTACATACATCGTAATATTGAACTTGGCTCTCTTTTCACATTTATGTTTTTGATGGGATATCATTGCTTTTTGTACAGTACTTTTTAGTATGTAATAGGTTAAGGACACTCAGTCATAACAAGAATAATACCAAATGATTATTTTATTGCACCTCCCCCCACCCCACTGCTCCACGGCACGGCCGTCGCACCGCGGCCCGTGAGCCTCGCCGTGCTTCGATATACCTATACCTATAATTAATTTAGTACTTATTTATATATAGCATTCATGTGCACTATTGATTTGAATATTGTACCTAATCAATTGATTTTTAAACAATACTAGTTACTGATAAATTTATCTATATTCACCCAGCTATCTTATAGGTACCTCCCGCTCCCTGGATGGAAATTTAACTTTTTAGATCATCTGGAACTGGATTAGAATTTCGATCAAAAGAAACCTAAGCCGACAAGACTTGTAATGACGAAGACTTGGTGGGGGCACTGCCGTGCCCCCAGATACCGCCACATACCTATAATATTATGACTATACGTTACAGGTACGTAGGTATCTAAAATGTTTACACCAACTAGCACCTAAGGCGATATACATGCCTACATAATTTTTATTGTAAACAATGTTAATATTATTACCTCAATGTTACTGAGCCGCCTTGTGCTGGTGAGTCGATATACTGATAGGTATTTACATAGGATATACAATTGTTACGTAGGTACCAGGAACCTATTTTTATTAGTGACTAGCTGCGCCTAGCTGTTTTACCCGCTATACAGTTTGGTACAGTAGTGTATTTTATGTTATTCCAGGGGTCTAAGCTATATTTATTATACCAAATTTAAAGTCAATCGGCCCACCCGTTTAGGCGTGAAAAAGTAAAAAACATATATCCATACGTACAGTAGGTACAAAGTTTGTATTTATATTTATATTAGTAGGAATAGTGGACTCGCGCGCACTTCGTAGTATCTAACAGAAAATAGCCGCCTACACAAAAATTATAGCAACATGCAACTTGTATTGCTTTATGCGTACCTAGGCATCTCAAACTTTAATATCATACATTTTTTAAAAATTAATAATAATTTATAATGATAAAAAAATACTAATTTCTGATTTTTCCCTTTGTTACTACGACATTACCTATCGGGATGCCAAATTTCAGCTTTCTAGGTCATCTGGAACTGGGATATTACTTTTGATCTATCCCTCAGTATGTATTAACTTCACCGATTACTGGATGTTTATATCTAAATAACCGTTTGAGCTGTGTTATTGGAATTTGGAACAGAGATATAGTTCGTATATGTAAGTATATGTGCCAAATTTGACTTGTCTATGTGTAATAGTTTATGTATAACGAGGGTGTAAAAAGTCGTCAAAACGCGCTTTGGACGGTTCGTGTAATATAACACACGGCGCGGTCGCCAGTTCCTTTGCTTGAACTTGGCTTGACTCGCTGCCGCGTGTCTAGATTTTATTTTAGAATCTTAGGAAATTTACTTGTTAATGTACCGTAGTTATCTAGGGTACTCCTACATAGTATTAATGGATATTTGCAAGTTTCCACATATAGACGCAACAGAATATAACAAACATAATATAATGGACAAAAAACAAAAATCATGCAAAGTAAGATTTGAATATCTGGCTTTTTTAGCAAAGTTATATCTTGCCACAATAATAATATATTACCAACAAAATCGGCAAAACATTATTAATGCTAAAAGAAACGAATTATATATTGATTTCAATGTGCTAAAATAAAATCTAACTCATTCTTCTAGCGGTTGATTGATTTTGTCTCCTCTATAATCCTCTCTCCAAATTAGGTGTGGGTTCATTTTTGGCACTTTGCTGACCGCTGCCGTGGCACTCTGGACACTGTTCAAACCTAACCTACCCTAACTTATCCGAGTCGACTTTGTGACAGTCAATCTCTCTGGGTGCTTAAAATTACATTCCTAAATATCTCTATAATATACATAATAATTTTAGTTTTATCCCTTAATATAATTATGTAAAATTATGATTATGCCCAAAAAAGTTATGCGAAACATTTTCGGCCAAAATAAATTAGGACTAAGAAAATTATGCGTACTTATATTATGACACACAAATTTATGCTTTACAAATATATGCTAAAAAACGTTAGGGCAACTGACAGTTATGACAAAACATAATTATGTCTCAATATAATTATGGGAAATTATGATTAGGCTAAAAAAAGTTATGCGGAACATTTTCGGCCAAACAAAATTAGGCCAAAAAAAATTATGTGTGCGAATACGCACCCTAAAATGTGCTGCGTAGTTTCAAAGATCTAAGCATACTTAGGGACAGTCGGACAGACAGACAGCAGGAAGCGACTTTGTTTTATATTATTAGGTAGTAATACTTACAGGGTTATGTTGTAACATATGATTTTTATACGTAGCATCAGTTTTAAACCCTTTAAAGCAAATATCACATTTATACATCGAATTCAAATAATTCACAGACATTTTTCTCAATTCCACCTCTTTCAACTGTTCCTCTTTGCTTAAAATCACTAACTCCATATCTTCTAACGCAAACTTCTTTTGCGAAACTTTTTCTTCCAAAAAGTTTTTAGTACTCTTGGATTTTTTTTTCTTTGTTGCAATCTTGGATAATGGTTCCTCATCACTTTCATTCTCCAAATCATTTTTTAATATATATTCGCTTGGTAAATTGATATCGTCATAATCTGTGATGGGTATGTCAAAGTCTGTGTCACATTTTATGTCAAAGTTGTCAATTTCCTCTTTGATAAGCGTTGGTTCAAATATTTCCACACACTGTGGCAAATGTTTGGCAAATGGGTGGTTGTAATGGTTAATAATTTTTATGTTTTCTGTAGTCACCTAAAACAAAATATAATACAATCAAACTCAAAATTCTATTATTCAAATAGGCTACATTGGAGCACTTTTGCAAGTTTTTCTATTTTAACCCTTTAACCGCCACCGTCGGATATATCCGACAAGCCTGTTCTGTTACGTAACCGCCAGAGTCGTATATTTCCGACTGCACTTTAAATCTACATTTTTAAGTCATAACACTGTATTTTATAAAACTATACTCGTAAAAAGCTAAATAAAAAATTAGCAAAAAACTTGCCTGGCGCTAGGGGCACGACAAGTGATTTTAAGTCTGGCGGTTAAAAGGTTAACACTCTACTGCTCGTTCGCAAGGCATATTTATGAGAAGAATGAGCAAGAAACTCATCATCAAATCCCTAATAATTTAGTGGAGGAAAAGCTGTTAGGTAGGTATTTTTTTTTTTTATGTGATGAAGTAGAAGACGAGCAAGACGCTCTCCTGATGTTAAGAGATAACGGCTGCCCATAATCCGTACAGTGTTACCTAGGATTTCACAATTATGTGAAATTCTAGGAGCACTGCACCAACGCTTCTTACTCAAGAGTCATAAGATGTTAAGACTCTTTAGCCCAGTAATTACACTAGCTACAGTGCCCTCCTACCGGAGCACAGTAATGTTTGCACATCACTGCTCAGGCGGTAGAATAACTGGCACTGTTGGGGTACCCACCTAGACGACCTCCTGCAAAGGAAGTCTACCCCCGGTATTATGGCTAATGACAATATTTTGGTTTTTAAAAAACATTTCATTCCAAAACTTTTTGTTACACTACACTTCACCGTCCACGGTGAATAAACGGATAATCACCATTATCTCGTTTTTGCTTTTATTTCATATTTGAATCTAATAGGTCCAAATACATGTTATTGTGTGGTGTACAATAAAGGACTATCTATCTATCTACATTCACTAAAGGTAAGGAGTAGGTTCTGGTACAATAAATGTTACTAACGAAAAATAGGTATAATACTTATTTATCCCGTAAAGTTGATTGAGTTTTTACAGATATCCATTTATTTGCTGAGGATAGCAACAATGTTTTTTACTCTTGTACACGTAAACGGCTGGACCTATGGTGCTGAAATTTAGCATGCAGGTAGCTTATACTATGGAACATCACATAGGTAGGTACTCAACTTCTTAGAAAGTAAAATTGCAGGGTGCAGGTAATGTTATAAAAATCTCTCACCAGACCATTTTCAGTGACAATTTGGTTTAAAACAAGTTGTGTCTGAATACATTTATCTCGAAACTTCATGAATTTGTTCAGTAGAGTGCCGCAAAAGCTACAGACACAGTTGAAATTATAATTTGGTGACATCTGAAACAGAATTTATAAACCACATATTTTATTTGATTTTAACACTAAAAACATTCAAGGTTACTTGATTACGTATTTAAAGAAATTAAGAACATCTAATGTTGAGCTGAAAGCTACATTTCTCCATAATTTGTAAGAAAAATTTAAACTAAAAATGGTATACAAACTTTAAATCCAGTCAGATCTTCGAAAGGTGTTTTCAGGTGGTATTTGCACATATCGTAGAATTTAACATCGGTGGCGAGGCATATACGACATGCCAATACGAGTTCCATGATAATATTTTATTGTTTCACTTAGAAAATGCGGAAAAGCTGATAAAAATTCCAATTACACAATTAACAAAACATAATTTGATAAATAGGGTCATAGACTAAAAAAATCAACTTCAAACTGTTTTCAACTCTATGCACAGTACCAACATAAGGAAACAAATTTAACGATTTTGTCTGTGATGCTAGTGCTGATTGATACAATTTAGTCGATTACATTAATAATCGATTTGAAGATGTAAATTATTAAACAATAAATCCTAAATACTATTATTTATTAATTCATAATTTATTAATTCCACCATATTACAAGCATTAAGTTGCTTAGTTTGGGGTTAGATGGCGCTGTGTGAAACGTTCTGAAATATTTATTTATTATTATTTATTTATAATATGTAATTATTATAGAACAATAATAATTATTATTATATTCTCACTCTCGTATTTTATCAATTTATTTTGGTTTGGTTCAATCAATAATTTTCAGCCTTAAGTATGTACGTTTTTTGGAATATTAAATTAACTGAGTGATAAATGCAGTAGGTGCCCTACTGCATTTATCACACTTAAGAGCGTATATATCGAGTGACGACTCTCTCGCTCGCACAAATTGACAAATTTTGAAATATAAATTCAAGGAATTAATTTATTGAAAATTCCTCTATACAAGTCCTGCATAATATTATTGCACACATTTTAAAAGTGTTTTCAGTGAGATATATTAAAAAATGGAATAATGAGATTTTTTGAAAAAAAAAACTTTTTCAACATCGCTCCTTATCCCATTTTTTTATTTATCTCACTGAAAACACTTTTAAAATGTGTGCAATAATATTATGCAGGACTTGTATAGAGGAATTTTCAATAAATTAATTCCTTGAATTTATATTTCAAAATTTGTCAATTTGTGCGAGCGAGAGAGTCGTCACTCGATATATACGCTCTTAAAAACATTTCATGATTTACAAAAAATATATTATGTAATTGATACCTATTCATATATAATTAATCGACTCAATTCGACTATTTTTTAATCGAGCAATTCACAGACAACACATCACGTCACAGAATCTAGTCAAAGACACAGAATGCATAACAAAATGGCCGCTTGATTTCCGGTGCGAAAATTCTGTGATTCTGTGCTCGAGTTTATTTGATTTCGAGATAATAAAACATAATCTGTGAGAATAGAAATGAGTGCCGAAGAAAAAGACGTATATTTCGATTGCTCGTTTGTTAGTATACATTATATAATCTGTGAATGCGGCGAAACATTTCCATCGGAAAATGGTTTGAAAGCGCACCTGGAAAAGGAGCATCCTCACAAACGGGAACGGAAAGAGTTTAAATGCGGAGTAGTAAGTGCTAAATAATTACTTGATGACCCATGTCGACATGCCATACTATGACACTAAAGTCTCCACTTGAGACGTTTTCAGACATCTAAAAGTTCTACCACTGTTCTACTATTTACTTGAAATTTTCATTGTTAATAGTGCACTCTAAGGCTTATCCTCTGTAGGTGCGTAAGCACAGGTTCAGTAGTTCTAACGCGAGTTGGTATGAAACACTGTATCCATAAAAACTGCACTTCTTCCACCAAGTAAAACCTGCTGGTGATCATTCTAACTAACCATGTATAATAAGTATCATCCAAATCTCATAATATATAGAAAAAACTTCATAGCAAAGAGGTAATAAAGTTCCATATTAATACAAAAGTTACAAATGTTTGCCATGAATAACAATTTTAAAACTTTTTATTTTATTCAAAATTTAAAAAAATTCAAAGATATTTATTTGTGAATACATGGTTTGTTTGGATACAGATATTTAATTACATTTCTTATATATACATAAAATCTAACCTCACTTTTAAACTTTGTATAAAATTATGTAATTGCTCTTGAACACATCTTAAACTTGGACCGTTAGACCATTTCCGTCCCACTATGAGAGATTAAACACATGCGGCACAAAAATAGTAAAACTTGTGGCACTTTGCCGTCATCCGTGTTTCCCGAGCGGTACAACTTGGGTATCTTCAAGGCACGAGTGAATAGGTACCTTTCTAGGCATCATACGTGATCCATCGTCGACCGCATTTTCACTTTCCATCAGGTGGGATGAGGTCAAACGTATGCCTATCTCGTATAAAAAAAAAAAGATTCTGTGTACTTATGTACACGCGTTAGAAGTTATACTTCTTTGGCGTATCTATCTACTCAGCCCGTATCCACCCACTGCTGGGTATAGGCCTCCTCATGTTCACGCCACACCTTCCGATCCTGTGCGAGTCTCATCCAGTTCCCTCCGACATATTTTACAATATCGTCTGACCATCGGGCTGGTGGTCTGCCTCGATGTCTATGTCCCTGTCTTGGATACCATACAGTGGCAGCCTTGGTCCACCTGTTTTCATCCCGTCTTGCCAAGTGTCTCGCCCATCTCCACTTTAATCTGGCTATTCGTATACCTACGTCTTCAACCTTGGTACGACGGCGAATTTCTACGTTTGGTACACGATCAACCAGGTGAATTCCTAACATGGCGCGCTCCATAGCTCGTTGAGCCACTCTGATCTTATAAATGTGCTCTTTGGTCAGCGGCCACGTTTCGGAACTGTAAGTGAGTATGGGCAGCACACATTGGTTGAATACCTTGGTCTTAAGGTTCTGTGGGATTTTGGACTTAAAAACATCTTCCAGTTTACCAAAGGCTGCCCATCCAAGCTGCACGCGCCTAGCGATCTCTCGTAATTGTGAGCCGGGATCGAAAGATAAACAGTGTCCAAGATAGATATATTCGTTGACTAATTCGATTGAGTGGTTGTCAACAATTACACCTGTTAAGCGTGACAGATGGTTTGTCATTATCTTGGTCTTGGACATGTTCATCCTCAATCCAACGCTCTTGGATGCATGGTGTAGCTCTGTGAGCATTACTTGGAGATCAGCAGCGGTGCTAGCTACAAGAATAAGATCGTCAGCGAATCGGAGGTGTGACATATATCGACCGTGGATGTTAACACCCTTTTCGTCCCAGTTCACAGTTTTCATTAAGTCTTCTAAAACACAGGTAAACAATTTTGGCGAAATTGTGTCTCCTTGCCGCACGCCTCTATCAATTGGTATGAGGTCGGATATTACGTGCATGCGTACCTGCATAGTAGCTGTTTTGTAGAGTTCCCGGATGATATCTACATAACGCTTGTCAATACCGCAACGATGGAGAGAATGAAACACGGCCCAGTGTTCGACGCTATCGAAGGCCTTTTCGTAGTCGACAAAGGCAAAGAACAAGGGCCGGTTGTACTCTTTGCATTTCTCCATTAGTTGCTTGACAGCGTGTATGTGATCCATGGTGGAAAATCCACTCCGGAAACCCGCCTGTTCTTCTGGCTGATATTGGTCGAATAATGGTGAAAGCCTGTTACACAAAATTTTTGTGAATAATTTGTAAATCTGAGAGAGTAAGCTGATCGGACGATAGTTTTGTAGACTGGTTTTGTCGCCTTTCTTGTGAATTATTGTGACTAAAGCATTTTTCCATATGTTTGGAGTTGTCTTTTCTTCTAGTACTTTATTGAAGAGCTTAGCGAGCGGTTTAAGTATGGCAATGCCACCAGCTTGTAGCATCTCTACATACACTCCATCTTCCCCAGATGCTTTACCGCGTTTCATGAACTTCAGGGCAATTTCGATCTCATTTTCTGTAATTGGTGGAAGTGTGTCTTCGTCTACGCGTTCGACCGGATTTGCCCTGAGATCCGCCGCATCTGGTGCTTCTGGTTCCGCTGCTTTGGACGCATAAAGTTCTGCGTAAAAGTCTTCTACAACGCGTACTATGCCATCTCTATCTGTTATTGTTTCTCCTTTATCAGTTAACTTATTAATTTGCGTTTTATATGTGCACAATTTTCTTTTGAATACCTTTGGACCTTTATTTTCATTTATTGTCTTTGTAATTATTTTAGTGTTATACTGTCTTAAATTCTGTTTTATATTTTTCCTAATAGATTTGTTAATATTTTCAATTTGTCTTTGTTCTTCTAAATTCCTATTCTTCATTTCTCTTCTTTTGGATAGTAGAGTTAGAGTATCTGATTTAAGTTTCTTTTCTTTCGGCTTTTTCTTTACTATGTATTTTTCAGTGCTTTCAGTTACAATGTTTGTAATGTTTTCATTTAGGGAATCAATATTTAAATCTGGTTCTAGTGAATCAAAACGGTTGGTAAGTTCAATTTGAAATTGTTCTTTTAAACAGTTGTAATCTTCGCTTTCATATTTTTGGTGACAGTGTGACTTAATGAGGTTGTGTCTTTCTTTTTTAAGGTTATATCTAAATGTGGCTCTTACGAGGCGATGATCACTGCTGGTTTTAAAGCTAGTTAGAACGGTTACATCGGTGATATTGTTTTTCTGGGGAGTCAGTATAAAGTCTATTGCATTACGGGTTCGGCCGTCCGGGCTTGCCCAAGTCCATTTCCTTCCCATGCGCTTTTTATAGAAGGTGTTCATTGCAAACAGTTTATGTTTTTCAAGGAAATTGACTAGAGTTTGTCCTCGTCGGTTCCGATATCCTAAACCATGTTTGCCAACGAATCTTTCATTTCTTAGAGAAGAGCCAACTTTTGCATTAAAGTCTCCCATTATTGTAGTATAGCGGCAAGGATTTTCATTATACGCTAATTCTACTGTTTCATAGAATGCTTCTATATCATCATCAGAATGGCTTGAAGTAGGGGCATAAACTTGGATTACTTTTAAAGCATATTTCTTATTGAGGGTCAAGATGACATAGCAGACCCTAGGTGATATACTTTTTATCTGCTTCACATAATGAGATAACCTTTTGTGGATGAGAAAGCCGACACCCCCGTAAGACGAGTCTTGTTCTCCGTTATAATAGAACAGATGTCCACTTGCTAGTGTTAGAAGTTCCTCTCCCATACGTCTTACTTCAGCCAATCCAATTATATCCCACTTGATAACATCAATCTCTTCCAGTAGTTCAGTCAATCTGTTATCATTATTCAAAGTCCGTGTATTAAACGTAGCCAAGGTCATTGTTTGGCAGCCGGATCTCTGCCGGAGATTCTTCGCACCCTCTGCCCCACCGGAGCCGGAGCCGCTGCCGTAGCTCTGGCTCCGAGTGGGGCTGCCGGGGACTGAGGGCCGTACTATATGAGCGTTTATCATGATGAGGGGTTTTTAGCCTTAAAACACCACGCTGGCCAGTGCGTCTTGGTGAGTCGTCAGAGCCTCGTTTGTAATTTAGCAGGGCGCACCACGGGCAGGTGAGGTTGACTTGGGTGGCTAGATGTTATGCCTCCCTTACGCCCCCTTTGGCGTATGGAATAAATAAATAATAAATTATTAGTATCACCGTCGTATATGAAATTGATTTAATAAAAACACCAATATAATATTTATTTATTCACACTGTTTAATTGTACCCTTACGAAACACGTGTTCTAAATATAAAAATACTAGAATATACAACTTGAACATAGTTATCAATTTTCATGCATGCCACCTAGAACTAACTTCACGATGTAGAATTTAGGTGTCGGTGTGCGCGCGCATCGTAAAAATTCACTCTCATCATTTTTCTCTATCGCGCCAAAAGAAGTAGAACTTCAAAAAATAATAAGCTCATTAACTTCCAGTGCGGCTCAGTCTACACGTCCGAAGACGATTGCATCGCCCACTACGAAGAGAACCACATCGTAGATATAAAACAAGAAGACGATGATGAACAAGACGATGACGAGGATGTTGACGCCAAGACTGACCAACATGTAGAAGATGAACAAATGGTGATGGAACAGCAGGAGTTGCTTGAAGATGAGATACCGGTGGACGAACAGATGATGGTTGATCATCTGGTGATGAACGAGGAGACTGGAGAGGTGAGGAAGTTATCTTTTACCACCAGGGGGCCTAGACAAGCTCCGATCGTATGTTGCTATCGCTAAAAAAATGTACTGACATGACATTCGTTATCGAAAAACAAACAACAACAACTGTCATCTCAGTACATTTTTTCGTCTTCTTACTTCACTACATAATATTATTGCACACATTTTAAAAGTGTTCTTAGTGTTATTGTATTAAAAAATAACTACAACAATAAAAACGGCTCAACTCACGTCTAATACTGCCTGATGAAGGACATCGTAATTGTCCGAAACCGTGGTCGAGATATTCTCGGCAATATTAGACGTGAGTTGTGCCGTTTTTATTGTTGTAGTTATGGAGAACACTCGCGATAGTTTTAAAAATCGTATTTTAAAAAATGTCATGAGAAGCAATTTAGAAAAAAAATATTCAAAAACCTCATCTTGCCATATTTTAACATATCACACTGAAAATACTATTAAAATAAATAATAAATAAATAAATATTTCTGTACATTTCACACAGCGCCACCTAACCCCAAACTAAGCAACTTAATGCTTGTAATATGGTGGTTAGAATAACGGATATAATACTTATATACTTTTCTTTTGTAAATACATACTTATAATAGATATTGAAACCACCCAGACCAGAAACAAATACCTGTGAATCACACAAACATATTAAAATGTGTGCAATAATATAATGCAGTGACCTTCTTGAGAAAGTTACAAAAAGTCAATTCTATGAATCTATATTTAACAAGTGAATTAAACAGACAGACACGTCAAACTTATAACACCCCGTCGTTTTTGCGTCGGGGGTTAAAAATGTGTCAAATAGTGCGAGCAAGACAGCGGCCCATGGACTAAGCAGCCTTAAAAAATAATAATATCTATCAATTATTATTATTAATTTTATAACTTAATATTGAAATTAACAATTAAAATGAAATTAACGTTATAACAGATAGATAACTTTATTGATACACAAAAATGTACAAAAACAACTTAAAACTATAATAGATTCAGATTCTTTATTTAACCACATAAATAACAAATGTTGTTATAATGGCAAGTCAAATTATATACAGACACAAAAACATTGGCATTTATAATAATTTACATATAAAGTTGTAATAATGATTATTATTTTCATATCAATTATAAGTATTTTTGAAATAAAGGTTTGGTCTAATTAATGGAATGTATAAAACTAAGTGTTACAATTGGCGGTCTTATCGCTAATAGCGATCTCTTCCAGACAACCGTGCAAGGAGAGGAGAGCAATTGTAATTCACATGGGTTAGGTGGTGGCAGATACCATAAGTTTTACGACCCATTATGTTTTCATTTTGTGCGTCTGTAAAGGCAGAACATGTTGGCCACTAAATTAATTAAGATCTATATGCATGTACCCATGTTTTCTATGCAAAATAAAAATCTTTATCTTCACAGTTCATGGCAGCACCTCAACCCGAACCAGAAACCGTCAAAGTAAAGCCCGAGTGGTTGATCAAAACAGTGAGATCCGGCCACGTCAAGCCCAAGATCAAGCCCAAGATGGACAAACTGATGATCAAGTCGGTGAAGCCTGACCGCATCGTTGTGAAGCCACAACCAGTCACCGTCACTTCCGGAAACGGTACTGAGGAACAACAGCTTTTGCATATACCCGAGGAATATGGACAGGTATATATATACTAGTCATATATATTATGTATACAAGACACAACTCGTGATATATACGGGACAATTTAGTAGAAATTTAACACATTATAGGTTTTTCTATGAAAATTTGATAAAAAAACACCTAATAAAAATACTCAGTAGTGACTTCACTGGTTGAATTTCTGCACATTTTGAGAAGGTTAGTACTTATAAGAGTTATCACAGCTATTTTTATAAGGGTTTCGTACGTCTAAAGACAATCATTGTAAATTAACGGCATATTATTTTACTGGGGGTAGACTTCCTTTGCAGGAGGTCGTCTAGGTGGGTACCCCAACAGTGCCAGTTATTCTACCGCCTGAGCAGTGTACTGCAAACATCACTGTGCTCCGGTAGGAGGGCACTGTAGCTAGTGAAATTACTGGGCTAAAGAGTCTTAACATCTTATGACTCTTGAGTAAGAAGCGTTGGTGCAGTGCTCTTAGAATTTCACATAATTGTGAAATCCTAGGTAACACTGTACTGATTATGGGCAGCCGTTATCTCTTAACATCAGGAGAGCGTCTTGCTCGTCTTCTACTTCATCACATAAAAAAAAAAAAAAAAAAAAAAAAAAAAAAAAAAAAAACTCACTTGTGTTTACTTCGGCTTCTTGCCGACTGTGCTGTTTTTACAATGATGAATCTAAATACTCACGAATCATAGACAAGTAGGTGCCCCACATTCTAAATAAATTGGTTACACTAACTTAACTGACCAGCCACACCTAGGTTTAGCTGGCTACACCTAGGTTACCCTACTTGTGACGACCTCTGTGGCGCGGTGGGCTAATACCCGCCTGCAACGCAGAAGGTTGCGGGTTCGATTCCTGCATGGGACAAATGTTTGTGTGATCCACAGGTATTTGTTTCTGGTCTGGGTGGCTTTCTGTATCTATTATAAGTATGTATTTACAAAAGTAAAGTATATGCATATTATATCCTAACCACCATAACACAAGCATTAAATTGCTTAGCTTGGGGTTAGGTGGCGCTGTGTGAAATGTCCTGAAATATTTCTTATTATAATTATATATGTACTTGCACAGTCAGAGTCAAATCACAATGTATAGGTTGTGTGGCCAACCTATATGTTGCAGTGTCAGGTCGTCGAGATTACTACACCTGCAACATGAGCTAACGACTGCCTCCTACATATCTTATAAGAAACAGCCAGGACACAGTTTTACGTGCCGCGCCGAAACACGATATATGTTATAATTAATTTTACCGCCTGAGCAGTGATGTGCAAACATTACTGTGCTCCGGTAGGAGGGCACTGTAGCTTGTGAAATTACTGGGCTAAAGAGTCTTAACATCTTATGACTCTTTGAGTAAGAAGCGTTGGTGCAGTGCTCCTAGAATTTCACATAATTGTGAAATCCTAGGTTACACTGTACTGATTATGGGCAGCCGTTATCTCTTAACATCAGGAGAGCGTCTTGCTCGTCTTCTACTTCATCACATAAAAAAAAAAAAATTAAGTTCATATTTTTATATGGCCACAATGAAGAGTAATTCAAAACATCCAATTTGTTTCAGCTGCTACAAGTGACTCCGGACGGCCAACTGGTGATAATAATGAACAATGAAACTGAACAAGCGGACCAAGACTTTAGCAAGAAGGGTCGAGCTAAGAAATTGTACGGCAAGCATATAGTTTGTGAAGTATGCGGGAAGAAGTATGCTGTAAGTATCTTACTTATATTATTGTAAGAATGGATGTCTTGATGTGATGATCAACATTAATCAAAATTGAATTAAATTAAGAATTTTTAAAACCCCCAACGCAATATGTAATTCACCATTTTGTGGTTGCGGCCATCTTGGATTTTAAATTTATTATAATGCGTTGTATTCTACTAGTCAAGCCCTTTCATTTGATACCCATATTGAGGAGGTCGTGGAGAAAAAAAGTAATCCGCCATTTTGTAGCGGCGGCCATCTTGGACCGATTTCCACCAAACATGGCTAAGAACACTCTTGACTAACTCTACTTTCAAACAAAAAAAAACTAATCAAAATCGGTTCCGTGAAGTATGCGGGAAAAATATGCTGTAAGCATAATATGTAGCATCAAATAATTTAATTTCAAATCAAATCAAACAATTTTTATTGCTAGAATGTCATATGTACAATATGTTCTTCAACTTATAATGAGAATCGATTATTCTACCATATAATTTGGTGTGCAATATATCATAATAACAATAATAAAAAATTGACAAATTAATTAGGTATTTTTCTAAATATATAAACGGAAAGAGTGACTGATTGACTGACTGATCTATCAACGCACAGCCCAAACCACTGAACGGATTCGCTTGAAATTTTGGGATACAACATGGGCCTAGACATGGGCATGAGCCACGAGCTAAATCTAGTAATATTATAATCGTGAATGTTTGTAAGAATGGATGTCTGGATGTATGTTTGTACTCTTTCACGTCTAAAAGAATGGACCGATTGAGCTGAAATATTGTATAGAGATAGCTTAGACCCTGGAATAACACATAGGCTATAGTAAAGTGGGTAAAACCGCTGGGCGCAACTAGTTAATGATATTATTGATTACTAAGCAGTATCATTGAAATGGAACAAGACTATAACAAGAAGGGACGAGCTAACAAACTGTGAAGAATGCTGTGAGTATTAATAATATTAGAAACGAATAGAATTACTCTTTATTGCATACCAAAATACAAGAAATAGTAACATAATATGACAAACTTAAAACTAGAGGTAAACAATTAGTGGTTTTATCGCATAAAGCATTCTCTTACAGACACTGGTTGGAAGGAATATTGAGAACATGTATAGAGGCAGTTTTACTTCTCATAAATAACAAAAATCTAAACAATTGCTATGTATTGTTTCAGTCCAACGCAGCCCTGAAGTACCACCAGAGAGTCCACACGGGGGAGAAGCCCTACAAATGTCATCTCTGCCCCAAGAGCTTCGCCATGCCTCTATTCCTACAGGTACGTAGAATACAAGTGAAATAAATTAAAAATTTATAAAACCCCCAACGCAATATGTTATTCACCATTTTGTGGTGGCGGCTATCTTGGATTATAAATATGATATAGTGGGTTGTATTCTACTAGTTAAGCCCTTCATTTGATACCCATATTGAGAGGGTTGTAGAAGAAAAAAATATCCGCCATTTTTCAGCGGCGGCCATCTTGGTTCGATTTCTACCAAACATAGCTAAGAACACTCTCGACTAACTCTACTTTCAAACAAAACAAATTAAATCAAAATCCGTTCGGGAGCTACGGTGCCACAGACAGACACACACACAGACACACACACAAACAGACACGTCAAACTTATAACACCCCGTCGTTTTTGCGTTGGGGGTTAAAAATAGAATTACTCTTCTCCAGTGACAGAGAAATTAGAGTGGAAGATTGTCCTGGTATGGACATATTATGCGGAGGGATGAAAATCATGTATCAAAAAGTCCATGAATATGGTGATAGGTGGTAATCCGGGAAGGGGGAGCCCGAAAAAGGTTTTTATGAACCACAGATTACTTAAGAACTTAATAATCTGTGGGATGAACTGTTGAAAGAGGATATGCGTGCTAGGGGAGTGGATTTTTTGAAGTGAAAACTTCTTTAGCGGCGCTGAGCACTTTTTTTTGTATGGGTAAAAACTTTCAAACTCGCGTCAGGGTCACGTGATGCTGATCGAAAAAGCGTAAGATCGAGGGGAAGGGAGAGGAACTAGTATCTCCCACTCTTTCTACCGTGCCTGAGTGTGCTGCTCTGTTTAGGCGGCACAGGGGGCTTAGACAAGCGCGCGCCCGATTTTTTTTTTTATATTTATATCTTTATATTTTTTTTATTAGACAATTAAATAGGTTCGAATCAAAACTGTTTGTTTCTTACTTCAGTTATCATAAACCAATTGTATCAGTTGTAAAAATTTGCGATGATGATTCTGATAATAACGATGGTGTAAAAGTCGTCGAAATTATGGATGGAAGTTGATTTTTCTGAGAGATAAAATTTAATGTTATATATAAATAACGATATAATATTATAAATAACAACATATAAATTGTCATATTTGTGTACGATAGCGCAATAAATAAACATTGTATTCTACCTCATAAATGATAGTATTTTTATACTTATAATTAAACACAACGTTAATATTGAAGTTTTCACTTCTGCCGGCACTCCCGGAGTGCTACCTTTTTTTTTTTTTTATGTGATGAAGTAGAAGACGAGCAAGACGCTCTCCTGATGTTAAGAGATAACGCTGCCCATAATCAGTACAGTGTTACCTAGGATTTCACAATTATGTTAAATTATAGGAGCACTGCACCAACGCTTCTTACTCAAGAGTCATAAGGTGTTAAGACTCTTCAGCCCAGTAATTTCACTAGCTACAGTGCCCTCCTACCGGAGCACAGTAATGTTTGCACATCACTGCAAACATTACTGGACTTGGATGAAGGTATGACGGATGATAGACGTCATGCTCCCCAGCAACCCCACCTTCTATTTTGCAATTTATATGTACATGTTGTAATTGTACGCAATATGTACTTAATTAGTACTTACTTTAAATAATTATTACCTTAACAGGTTCAGAGGTACAGCCAATTGGATTTGGTATATAATTATAATGTATTGTTTTCAGATTCATATAAGAACCCACACGGGGGAGCGTCCGTTCAAATGTCCGGAGTGTCCCAAAGCATTCAGTAACAAGGCTGCGTTACTGAGGCATGATCGAGTAAGTATCATATTTAGAACTTGCTCATAATCATCAAAAAATGCAGCTTGTTTACGATTTTGATTACAGACAGACAATCAAATTTAACTTGCAAGATTCAAATCTTGCAAGTTAAATTTGATCCACTTTCCGGTTTCCGATTGAGCTAAAATTTTGCATGCATGTGTAAATCGGATGACAATACAATATTATTATGACATGGAGCTGATCTGATGATGGAGCTGGAAGGTGCACATAGGAACTCCGTCCGTACGAATTTGGGTTCATTTAATTCGTTTACAAGTACTTTGGTGTTAGATGATAATAATAATAAAAGCTTGTTTTTTATTTTTTATTTCACTTGTTTGTTCTAACAAATAAAACAATAATATTGTCCCTTTTCCTAAATTTTTTAGTTTGATTCCCGCATGGAACAAATGTTTGTGTGATCCACAGGTATTTGTTTCTGGTCTGGGTGGTTCAATATCTATTATAAGTATGTATTTACAATAGTAAAGTATATGCATATTATATCCGTTATCCTAACCACCATAACACAAGCATTAAGTTGCTTAGCTTGGGGTTAGGTGGCGCTGTGTGAAATGTACAGAAATATTTATTTATTAATTTTCCCTTTTTCAGGTACACACAGGAGAAAAACCGTATGAATGTCCGATGTGCCTGAAATCGTTTACACAATCCAACTCCCTCAAGCTTCATGTAGCCACCGTACATTTGAAGCAACCGGCGCCTTATAAGAGCAAGAATAGGAAATTAATGGTAAATAAGGCATTTTTATTATTATTTTTCATCCCCCTATCTCGGAAAGTGTATTTTTGCTCTTCGATATCTGACTGGAAAAGTCTATTTTATCCTCTAGAGGGTAAAGTAAATTTGAATTAAGAACATCGTGTGTAATGAGTTTGTGAAATCGAAACATCATTAAACCTATTTACTTCTACCTCTGTGGTGCCGATTTTTATCATACGAACTTTTTTAAATTGGTTAAAAACTCGGAATCGGAACCTCTTACGGTTGACATTTTACGTTTCTTTTTAACTATTTACGTTACTTGTTTAGATAAGTTACATTTCGAGGCAATAGTATTTTTTTTAATGAATTAAAAATATCCAATGTGACTCAAATCGTTGACTCAATCCAACTCTCTAAAGCTTCAAGCAGTATTGAAGCAACCAGGGCCTTATAAAAGCAAGAAAAGGTAATAAACATTTTGTTTTTGTCCAGTCAACTACAAAGAGATGTATCCATGTTGCCACAATGAACTACCCTTGGTTCGTGACATTTCTAGTAGCAATCAAACTTTATATTATCATCGACTCGTTTAATATGCAACAATGATGTATCCCACTACTTTTCCTCAGGTGATACACAATAACAGCATTTAAAATGAATCGAATATAGTATAAGATTTGGTGGATACTGAAAATGTCACGAAGTAATGCCGGGAATACACATGCCTTTAACTGGCACACTTGCATACCAGCTCCTTGCACGTGCCAGCTATTGTCATGTGTATACACTAACTGGCATGCCTGTATCTGGCAAGCAAGTAGATTGCAAGCAAGTAGATTGCAAGCAATTTGATTGACTAGCATGCAATATGAGGGAGGGGTCGCGGGGGGCTGCCACACCGGCATGAGTGAACGCACGCGACTGCTACAGGCATGCCGCATGCCAGTTGCGAAAACAGTTGTCTCTTCTTCTTTTCAATTAAACGGTTTTATTTAGCTTACTCTGTTTGTTTTATTCTTTTTTCATTTTTCATTTTTCTTTTTTCTTGGGTCATATTTAGTAATTGAAATTTCACCCTCTTCCTGTAATAATAATAATAATTCATTTATTTGCTTAAAGTGTTAGTAGCATAACAGATGTTAGTGTTATATTAAAAGTACAATAACATTTTGCCACATTGTGGCATGCAAATCTTCTCATAATTTATAAACCTTATTAAATAATTATAATTTAGGAAAAAATAAAAGAATACATGTCAATAAGAGTTGCCTACATTACCTACATAAAATTATTTTACTAAATCTGAGATAGAATAATAACATTTATCTATGAGCCACGACCTGAGCTTCCGAGTGAATCTATTGGTAGGTAACTCTTGTATGTCTCTTGGGATAGCATTGTAAACTTTGCCACACATTGCGTGGCAACTGTTTGACATCAATTTTGTTTTGGCTGTATATGACGATACAATTCTATTTCGGTTTCTGGTATTTCTGGGGAAAATAACCTTTGCTCTAGTAAATAAATTAGGATTTAATTTCACGAATTTAGCTGTTTCCAGAATATACATACTAGGTAGAGTTAGTAATCGATACTTTTTGAAGAGTGGCTTGCACGATTCCCATGGTGGTATTCCGGCTATTGCTCTCACACACTTTTTCTGAGCCAAGAAGGCTCTCTGCTTATCCGTCGAATTGCCCCAAAGTACGAGTCCATAGCTTAATACAGAAGCTACGTAGCCATGGTACGCTTTTAGTATTGTAGCTAGATTTGATGTGTTTCGTAATTTGTAGAGGACATAAACATAACTATTTAATTTGTTGCAAACCTTGTCAATATGAGCTTTCCAGTTGAGATATTTATCAAGCGTGATTCCCAAAAAAACCGAAGAGTCTACTTCGGTGACCTCATTTTCTGTATAAGCTATGTTAAGGTCACGACCTATTCTACCAAGTATATTAAATTGTATGAAATTAGTTTTCGTCAAGTTTACTTGAAGATTATTATCATAAAGCCATTTAATAATAGATGTTATAGTATTATTTATGTCAGTTGTATATTCTAAAATGTCAAGATTCTTTTCACATGTCATAATTAAAGATATGTCATCAGCAAATAAAATAATAGGATTATCGGTTATGTCAGGAAGATCGTTTATATAAAGTAGGAACAAAAGCGGCCCCAATACACTACCTTGTGGTACCCCACAATTATTTTCTCGTATAGTGGATCGAAATGGTTGTAGTTCCTTTTTTTCATTAATGTTTGGCATTTCAACCAATTGCTCTCTATTTTGAAGGTATGATTGCAACCATTTTAGGGCAGGTCCGCGAATTCCGTTTCTCTCCATCTTTGTTAACAGCAGTTCGTGAGATACGAAGTCAAATGCCTTTGACATATCAAAGAAGACGACAGTAACAAGCTTTCCTGCATCAAGATTCCTCACCACCTTATTCACGAGATCAAAACATGCCAGAGTCGTTGATTTTCCCTTTTGAAACCCATACTGCTCCTTTCGTAAAATGTTATGCTTTTGTATGAAGTTCATAATGCGTTTGTGCATAGCTAATTCAAACACTTTTGCCAGGATAGGGATAAGCGTTATCGGCCTATAATTCCCGAGATTCAATCGGTCTCCCTTTTTATGTATGGGCTTTACTATGGACAGCTTGAGCAAGCTTGGAAAACAGCCTTCTACAAATGAGATATTTATTAAATGTCTTATAATTGGAGCCAGTTCAAAGGCACATGCCTTGAGGATTTTTGTGGCAATTTCATCGTAGCCTTCAGCATTTGTGTTTTTCAAAGATTTAATGAGTCTGTAAGTTTCATCAAGGCTCAATGGTTTTAAAAACAGGCTGCTGCATATGCTGTCTTTCAGCGTGTTTCTGACTGAGGCAGTGGAGTTAGTAAGATTAATAAAGTAATCATTGAATGCCTCCGCTATGTCGTGAGGATCATTTAAAATTACGTCTCCTTTTTTAATCTTATCAACCAAATCAATTTGTTTGAGAGGTTCTGATTCAGTTTTAATTATTTTCCAAGCTGTTTTACATACATTTGTAGAGTTCTCAATCATTTGCGCATTACGATTTTTTATTGATTGTGCAATGCAGTTCCGGAGTAATCTCGAGTATTTTTTGTATCGATTCATAGTGTTCACACATTTCTTATCAGTATAATATTTATAGCGGATTGAACGCTTAGTTTTACAGCTTATCCTTAGTCCTTTCGTTATCCATTTCGCTTTACGGGGTCTATTTGTTATCTTGATTTTATTCTTTGGGAAACATAAGTTGTAGAATAAAGATATCGTTTCATGGAATGCTGTGAACGCTGGCTCAAATTTTTCTTCATTATATACATCATCAAACGTAAGATTTGATAAACACTCTTTAAATTTCATGATGTATTCTACATCATAGTCTCTTTTAAAGATGAAGTACTCCAGCAATGGTACTTCCTTTGAAGCTGTGGGTATACTAAGTAGCTGGGCTGTGTTATGGTCAGATATATCCAGATGTAATAGCTCCCCTTTCGCATGATCGATATTGCTTATTATGTGATCAATACAAGAACGTTTTCGGGTGGGATCATTTATGTGTAAGTGCAGGTTGTAGTTCTTAGCCAGATCAAGTAAGAGCCTTGTGTGGGTATTGTTCGGCTGTAGAGTGTTAATATTAAAATCTCCAGCTAGAACCACTCGCTTCTTACTTTTTATAGTAATTTTGTTTAAAAGAATGTCTAGTTTTTTTATAAATATATTACAATCCGAGTTTGGTGTTCTATATAAACATACCACTATTATGTTTTGTGATATTAACTCAATTGCACAACATTCAAAGTGCCTATCCAAGGAGCTTTCAGTGCAATATGACACTTGCTTGGTTTTTAGTCCTTGCTTTACAAGTATGCACACACCTCCTCTTTTTTCTTTTTTGGATCTAGAGTAGGACGATGCTAAGTTATATCCAGATAAATTAACCAGCTGCTCATTACCTCTTTGTATAAATGTTTCTGATAGACAGATTATGTCTGGTGAATTACCTTTTTCAGAAAGCTCATCTAAGTGGATCTCCAACAAGCGACTCTTGCTATACAATCCTGCAACGTTTTGGTGGAATATACGGTAGCATGACGGTATGTCATTTTTAGAATTCACGAAAAAGTGTGCTCTGTGGCGCTTGTTGTGGTATGTCTGCTACAGGTTCCGTTTGCGTAGTTTTATCACTTGTCCAAGTACATAATATTGTATTTTCTTCTAGCCCTGAGTTGAGCTCTACTTCAGACTGGAATCTCTTTGGTAAAACTCTGTTTCGTCTAGTATTAACTCTGTAAACAGATTTTAAGTCATGTTGAAAGGATAAGAATTTTTGAGTATAGTCTATATCATCTAGAGCAAAGTTTATCTTCTTACATAAATCATACCGAATATTATATGAATTTTTATAGTCAATATCAATATATTTACACTTTGTATATTGCGAGCAGATCATTTGTAACATATTATTTAGTTTAGTTTCATTTAAATGACAATTTTTTTTCACTTTAATAACCAAAACATGACATTTGATAGATTTAAGTAGGGCACATAGTTCCGACTTTACATGAAATGGGTTTGAGTCATGCTCTCCTATAAAAAGAATCAATTTGTCTTGCTCACAGATATCAAACATTTTAATTGTATTTAAAATTTCCTCAGTAGAAGCAAAAGGTTTAACAAAAGACATGAATTTGTAATTGGAATATTGGTTATTATTTCTTGATTTTATAAGATGTTTAGTAAGTCCAGTACATTGTTTTCCTCCAAATATGAACGCTCTCTTTCTGGTCTCGTCTTTGTCCTTGGAGTCGTTAGATGTCGTCAACACCGAGGTTGTTTCTGCACTCTGTAAATCTGTAATAGCTAATGACGATGGTGGATCCAATATAAGTTCGTTTTCCAGGTGATCTATTAGAATAGCATTATTTTGCTGCTCTTGTAAAGGTTCTGTAGATTGAAAGTTTTCAATAACTTGGTTGTTACGTTGTTCTGGGATCCCTAAAATAGGTTTGATATATCCTTCATATTTTTCTGTACCACCTGTAGTAAGTGGAGATTTCTCGTAAAAATTTTCAGACACGCGACGCTTAGCACTCTTTTTGCTGCTCATTGAAATACTTTTACGACGTGTTGATAACGGTGTTCCACAGAGCTGTTTAAGGACTTCAATTTCCTTTTTTAGCTGGTCATTTTTCCTCTGTAGCTCAATATTTTCCAGGATTTTATTGTCAAGTTCATTTTCTGTGCTGCCGAGACTAGCTTTTAAAGTTTTTATTTCTGTTGTCATCTCCTCAATTCGGTAGGTATATATATTTGTAGATATATCTAGGCTCTTGCCCAGTAAATCCTCAGATAAGGTTGAATTTAGGGTATTGTCATTTAGCTGTTCCAATGATTGTGATCGTGTGATTTGTCGCCTTCTTAATGTTACATTTTCTTCAGTAGTAGTACGTAATTTTGCAGCTAATAATGTGCTGTTACTATCCATTTGGTCTCGATCGATAGGCATTCTGTATTGTTGGTATATTAAGTGAATTTTAGTGGGCAAAAATTGATGCGGGCGTGAGGATTCGAACACCGGACCTTCCGATCAGTGTTTCATAATCCGAAGTGGTAAACCATTAAGCCACGAAGACTCTTAGCCAAACTGTTGAATTATGCGTTCGGCTTTGTTTTGTAAGTTGTATGTGGACAACTAACGAATCACAAGCTAGAGTTTTTAGAGTCCAAAGGTCAATTTTACGAATATGTTTTGCAGATCAGTTGACCGTTGAACAAATTGGAGTTTATTTAAAAGTTCCACTGTATTGAACGACACTAATATAGTTTTAGCACTGGTTATTGATTTAATTGTGTGTTTTAAGCGTTAAATTTCACTTTACTCGAGAATTTTTCTCACAATATCCATAAAATATGACGATTCATTTTTTTGAGATATTTCGTATTTGCACTGTTTTTTTTTTAGAGATAACGATATCACTTGTGATTCAGGTGTCTATAATAAGATTTTTACACTTTTTGTTTAGTTTAGGCACTTTATTGAATTTATTAAAAATGATTACACTCAGACTTAATGTTTACAATGCAGCGCCATCTGGCGGAAAAAAAAAGCCTGTCAACCGATTGATCTGAAATTTGGTATACGCCTTTGGTTCTGGTGACAATACAATTATGTATATTCAATATTATTGTAAATCCAAGATGGCCGCCGCTACAAAATGGCGGACAACGTATTTTTTTTTAATCATATCAATATGGGTATCAAATGAAAGGGCTTGATAAGTAGAATACAGTGCACTATACAAAATTAAAATCCAAGATGGCCGCCGCTACAAAATGGCGGATAACCTTTTTTTTTTCAATTTCATCAATATGGGTATCAAATGAAAGGGCTTGACAAGTAGAATACATTGTACTAAAAAGCCTTAAAATAAAAAAAGTAAAAAAATGTTTTTAAGTTAAACGGTTTTATTTTAAACATGTACTAAAAGCTAAAAAATAAAATCGTGAGGCACGTCAAATATCTAAATCTCTAATGAACATTTTCTCTGACAATTGTAGATATTTGACGTGCCTCACGATTTTATTTTTTAGCTTTTAGTACATGTTTAAAATAAAACCGTTTAACTTAAAAACATTTTTTTACTTTTTTTATCTATCATCAATTTAGCCACACATTGTATTGCTAGTAGCAATACCATACTATTTAATTCACTTCGAATGTTTTCCATTGCAAGCTCAACGTGAAACTGGTGAAACTAGAATGCAAGTGTGCCAGCTACAGTCATGTGTATAGGGCTCAGAAATACAGGCATGCAAGGAAGCAGATTGCATGCAAGTTTTACTTGCAAATGTATTTATTCACTGTGGGTCAGTTACTTCTACATGCCATTACCTAATATGCAAGCTACTGATCCGTTTTACAGGCATGTGTATTCTTAGCTTAAGGGTAAATAATTTTTGCATACTAAAAGTTCCTTCATTTTGTAAGACTAACATGGATACATCTCTTTGTAGTTGACTGTACAACAAAGTAAGAAGACGAGCTAGACGCTCTCCTGATGGTAAGAGATAACGCTGCCCATAATCAGAACAGTGCTACCCAGGATTTTAAAATAGAAAAATTCTGGTTGCACTGCACCAACGCTTCTTACTTGAGAGTCATAAGATGTTGACTCTTCAGCCCAGTAATGTCACTAGCTACAGTGCCCTCCTACCTGTGCACAGTAATGTTTTTAGTACACTGCTCAGGCGGTAGAATAACTGGCACTGTTGAAGTACCCACCTAGTACACCTCCTGCAAAGGAAGTCTACCCACGGTTAAAAATATATGGGATGTGGTCAAACGTAGGCCTATCTAGTATAAAAATAAAAAAAAAGATTTTTATATATATGACGGGGAGTTGTGTGGGTATATAGGTCAGATGGCCCGTCAATTGATCTGACGCGTCGGGAGTCGCTTCGGATCCACAAAATAATACTCGCAGCATATTACAAAATGATTATTTTAATATAGGATCGATACAGGTTTACATAGGAGCCACTGATTGCTTTGATATTCTAAGATTTGAAGACGTAGTGAGTCACACAACCGATCGATTCGAAATCTACAACAAGAATGTTTTTCAATAATGGAATGGTGGGTGGATCAGCTGTTGCGGCCTTTTCCCTTTTTGGGGAAGCCCCTATCCACAGATCCCATAATCAAAACCAATGCAAACTGTCAGTTGTCAAACAACTGTCAAACGAACCACAGATCAGATAATAAAAATGTTCTCTTTGGTCTGTGGCCTCACCACTGGCATCGACCACACTCAAGCAAGACTTGCTTGTCGTCTCCAATAAATGGCGCTAGGTGCAGCAACGTCACGCTTCGACATATATATTATAAATATTTGTTTTCTAAAACTATCCTATTTTTGCAGGCACAAGTAAGGGCAATGAAAAACAATGAAACCGTAGAAGTTACAATAGACAAAAAAGTCGATGTCATACAAGAAAACGAAGATGGCGAAGCAGCAAGAAATATTGCAGGTATTTATATAATACTAGCTGAGACCAGCGGTTTTACCCGCTGTACTGTAGCCTATGTGTTATTCCGGGGTCTAAGCTAGCTCTATACCAAATTTCAGCTCAATCCGTTCACCCGTTTAGGCGTGAATGAGTATCAATAAATATATGTACATCTAGACATTTTTACAAACTTTCATGTTTATAATACTAGTTGAGCCCAGCGGTTTTACCCGCTGTACTGTAGCCTATGTGTTATTCCGGGGTCTAAGCTATCTCTATACCAAATTTCAGCTCAATCGGTACACCCATTTAGGCGTGAATGAGTAACAAACATATTCATGCATTTTTAAATTTTTAAGTTTGTAAAACTTTTACGTTTTTTTTCATGCTTTTTTTTACTTTCACCTGTCCGTTGTCTGTCGTAGTGAAATCTTGCAAGTTTAATTTGATACACTTCGCGGTTTCTGATTGAGCTAAAATTTTCCATAAATAATATAATAAATAAAAATTTTTGCTAAAATTTTCCATAAATATATAGAAATATAGCAGGTATTTATATAACACTAGTTGAGCCCAGCGGTTTTACCCGCTGTACTGTAGCCTATGTGTTATTCCGGGGTCTAAGCTATCTCTATACCAAATTTCAGCTCAATCCGTTCACCCGTTTAGGTGTGAAAGAGTTACAAACATGCATCCATTCTTACAAACTTTCACGTTTATAATATTAGTAAGAAGTTAAATAAAATCGGATGACAATGCAATATTATTATGACATAGAGCTGATCTGATGATGGAGCTGGAAGGTGGCCATAGGAACTCTGTCATTAAACGACGCAACCCCATCGAGTTTGGGCTCATTTGATTCGTCTTGACGAGTACTTTGGTGCTAGATGGTAATAATAATAAAAGCTTGTTTTTTAAAAGTTTTTAACCCCCGACGCAAAAACGACGGGGTGTTATAAGTTTGACGTGTCTGTGTGCGTGTGTGTGTGTCTGTCTGTGGCATCGTAGCTCCCGAATGGATGAAAGGTTTTGATTTAGTTTTTTTTGAAAGTAGAGTTAGTCGAGAGTGTTCTTAGCCATGTTTGGTGGAAATCGGTTCAAGATGGCCGCATTCAAAATGGCGGATTACTTTTTTCTTCCACGACCCCTCAATCAATAATTGAAAAGGGCTAACAAGTAGAATATAACGCACTTTGATAAATTTAAAATCCAAGATGGCCGCCATCACAAAACCGCGAAAAACATAATTTGAAAGCGTTACGTTACGTAACTTTGGGTTTTTAAATTATTAATTTAAATCACTAATGTAAATACATACTTATAATAGATATTGAACCACCCAGACCAGAAACAAATACCTGTGGTTCACACAAACATTTGTCCCATGCGGGAATCGAACCCGCAACCTTCTGCGTTGCTTTTAAAAGCTTGTTGGAACAAAGTTCCTTATCGCGCGTTGTGAAAGGGGGCTAGACGGAAAAAATTCTTACGAAAAGTTGTCACGACACTTTTTGCTATAGTAAGCTATTGTAAGCTGTGCGGCGTGCGCATGTTTCTCTCTCTGTCTCTGCCTCTGTCTCTCTCTCTGCCTCTGTCTCTCTCTCTGCCTCTGTCTCTCTCTCTGCCTCTGCCTCTCTCTCTGCCTCTGTCTCTCTCTCTGCCTCTGCCTCTCTCTCTGCCTCTGTCTCTCTCTTTGCCTCTGCCTCTCTCTCTGCCTCTGTCTCTCTCTCTGCCTCTGTCTCTCTCTCTGCCTCTGCCTCTCTCTCTGCCTCTGTCTCTCTCTCTGCCTCTGTCTCTCTCTCTGCCTCTGTCTCTCTCTCTGCCTCTGCCTCTCTCTCTGCCTCTGTCTCTCTCTCTGCCTCTGCCTCTCTCTCTGCCTCTGTCTCTCTCTTTGCCTCTGCCTCTCTCTCTGCCTCTGTCTCTCTCTCTGCCTCTGTCTCTCTCTCTGCCTCTGTCTCTCTCTCTGCCTCTGTCTCTCTCTCTGCCTCTGTCTCTCTCTCTGCCTCTGTCTCTCTCTCTGCCTCTGTCTCTCTCTCTGCCTCTGTCTCTCTGTCTCTCTGTCTCTCTGTCTCTCTCTGTCTCTCTGTCTCTCTGTCTCTCTCTGTCTCTCTGTCTCTCTCTGTCTCTCTGTCTCTCTGTCTCTCTCTGTCTCTCTGTCTCTCTGTCTCTCTGTCTCTCTCTCTGTCTCTCTCTCTCTCTGTCTCTCTCTCTCTCTCTCTCTCTCCCTCTTATTGAAAGCAAGCCAGATATTTTCATAAATCGAACTTCGTTCCATCCGGGTGTCCCTTGACAACTCTCAAGTTTTTTTTTAAAAAAGTTTTTTGCTTTGGCAGAACATGTTGGCCACTAAATTAATTAAGATCTATATGCATGTACCCATGTTTCTATGCAAAATAAAAATCTTTATCTTTATTTACAGTTGAAACACAAGAAGACCATATGTACGAAGTAATAGAAAGTGAAGAGATCATTAATGAAGAAAAAGAGGTCTACACTATCATATATGAAGACTAAATACAAGAAAAGATAAAAATAAATTAAACTTATAACACCCCGTCGTTTTTGCGTCGGGGGTTAAAATAGCAGTCATACTAAAGATTGCTATGATGGCTCGTCCACGTATGCCGGCCAATGATTCGGCGAGTCGTTGGCCGAACGTTCGCCCGAGCGCACAGATTATATATATGCACTTGGGGCACAGATTATTAAATTAAATTAAAATTTTCTTTATTAAGGTAACTAAAGACCCACACACAATACACATTATTTAACTATTTATATAAATAAAAATATAAAGAAAATTTAACTAATTTCAAGTAATTATTCACACAAAATGGCTTCAAATGATCCATGATTGATTAATATTCAAAATATTATTAAAGTCGTTAGCTATGGAGCCCAAAATGTATACCAGAAATTTACCCGAAAAAAAAACCGTAAATATCCGAAGACATTCGTCTACATTCGTCTATAGACAAAAATTGTTCGTCCATAGACAAAACACACACTCGGCGAATCATTGGCCGGCATATGTGGACGAGCCATGAGAAGTTACAGCGATATTCAGACCTGAGGGCCTATTGGCTATCGCTAAAAGACGTAAAACACTAGAATCCATAGACAAAATTGCGTACATTACGTGCTTAAACCTCCTTATTAATATAAGTAAAGTAACAAACGCAGCAATGTACAGTCAACTACAAAGAGATGTATCCATGTTAGTCTTACAAAATGAAGGAACTTTTAGTATGCCAAAATTATTTACCCTTCGTGACATTTTCAGTATCCACCAAATCTTATACTATACTCGATTCATTTTAAATGCTATTATTATGTATCACGTAAGGAAAAGTAGTGGGATACATCATTGTTGCATATTAAACGAGTCGATGATAATATAAAGTTTGATTGCTACTAGAAATGACACGAACCAAGGGTAGTTCATTGTGGCAAATGAAAATTTACTTCATTTTGTAAGCCTAACATGGATACATCTCTTTGTAGTTGACTGTACATTGAAGTTGCCATCAATCGTAGTGAATTAGACAATAGCCCCTCAGCAAGAATTATTGCAATATTCTGACTAAAGATTAGCAAATCAAGGTAAAACTGATATAAGAAGTCTACTGATATTTAAGGACTGCTTAAACTGCTAAGGATTACAGTTTTATTTAGTTTTAATTTATTATTATGTCGCCAAATACATTAAAAAATCTATCATAGTTGTAGCTTCCTTTTATGACCGATGGTAATCATGAAGTTTAACCAAACTGAAGCAAGAATAAAAGGAATAAAATCTTCTTTTTTACGTATCTAAATATATAAAAGGAAAGAGTGACTGATTGACTGACTGATCTATCAACGCACAGCCTAAACCGCTGGACAGATGTGGTGAAATTTGGAACATAGATAGGTTTTATGACGTAGATCTCCACTAAGATAGGATTTTGCCATGCAGGCAAAGCCGCGAGTACAAGCTAGTTCAAAATAAAATAATTTTATTTAAATTATGTAAGTTTTCATTTTTGTTAAATACGAAACTGATATTGTTTTTTTTTTTTTTAATAAAACCATATTGACGAAAGTGTAATTTCATTTATTTCTTATTTATATTTAGTTTCCTCCACTAATGTGGCCAGGCAGGGTAATGTGGCCAGGTTAGGGTAATGCGGCCAGGCAGGGTAATGTGGCTAGGTTAGGGTAATGTGACCAGGGTAGGGTATTGTAGCCAGGTTAGGGTAATGTGTCCAGGGAGGCTAATGTAGCCAGGTTAGGGTAATGTGGCCAAGTTAGGGTAATGTGGCCAGGTTAGGGTAATGTGGCCAAGTAAGGGTAATGTGGCCAGGCAGGGTAATGTGGTCAGGGAATAATTAGATCAGAGGGCTAATGTGACCAGGGGGCTGATGAGATCAGGGGGGCTAATTTGGTCAGGTGACTAATATGACCAATATGAAATGTCATGAAACCTCGCACAGTTCTCTGCGTCGATTCATCCGAATCGGAAGATTTCCTATACAAAATCTAAAATTCGATTCGGTCGGCGCGTTCGGTTCAGATAGACGGGAATAGAGGGCATTGAGGGTTGTAATAAAACAATATTGTAGTAAACTTACACGTTTATTCTACTTACAGGATTCCATTTTTAAATAAAAAAGGCAATTTCTACAGCCCATCGAATTTATACAATTTTGTTCTATCCGTTTTCGTTATTTTTCTAAAAAATTACATCTAGTTAAAAAGATTTTCGAATTATGGCCGATTATACGCTATAAATCTTATATTTTAATCAAAATCCTTAGAAATTACGTTAAATAATATAGCTGTACACAAAAACGTGTTGAGAAATTCAAAAAACAGATGGCGCTATATAATTTTTTTACAAATCGGCAGTGCTTACATTTTTTTTAACAATTTTAAAAAAGAATTTTCTTAACCAACCTATTTTGATGTGTACGAATATTGCTTTTTAATTATCTAAAATTAATATTGCACCTAAGCACATAAATATCATTACAGTTATTAATCTAATAAAAAAGTTATTCTGAAAAATTATACAAAAAGATGTTATGCACTTTTACTAGAGAAAAATCCAGCATTTTAAGAAAAAAGATAGGGGAAGGGCATCGAAATTACAGGGCTAAGAAGAATTTACATTTAAGTTAGTTGGCGAACTCAGTATAAATAAATACACCAAGTGGTAAGACCAAGCGAGCCAAGCGTAAACTTTTTTCGTTAATTAACTTGAATAAATAAGTCTTTCTAAATATATGACTCAGTTTCGACCGCATCAGTAATTTCCATCACATGGGATGTGGTAACGTATGCTTTTTTAGTTTTTAAAAACTGTGGACGATTTTTCACCAATAGATGGCGTTAAATAAACTTTTATCAAATAAAACATCCAGGTTCGAATCTCACGATCGTGAACTTTTTGCAGTCTGTTTTTCTGCTAGTAAAAGTGCAACAAATATTACAATATTATCCTAAACAGCGTCTTGTTCACTAACACGAATTATTGCTTAATATTATAATTATTTCTACGTATTTATTAATAAATTCATTTATGGATGTGACAATACGGGGGGATGAACTATTCAAAATGGTTTACCACATTTTTCAAAATGATATTTGACAAAAGAAAAAAAAATACTTTAAAAAAGAGGATATTTGAAGACGAAAAATTAAAAAAATGAAAAAATGCTTTTTAATCCATTTTAAACAGTTCCAAAAAGCTCAATTATTGTGAATGGTAACACATAACATTCTAGCAACCCCATAATACATGCCATGTACAAACAACTACCATAATGGTAGTTTTTTTAATCAATTTGCGAATATATTCAAATTTTTAGCAACCCCAAAATAAATAAGTTGCCATGTACAAAAAACTACTATAATGGTAGTTAAAATCTACCACAATGGTAGATTTTTAATCCATTTTTAAACAGTTCCAAGAAGCCTAATAATTATTGCGAATGGTCACACATAAAATTCGAGCAACTCCATAATACTCGCCATTGTACAAAAACTACCATTATAGTAGTTTTTTCAAAGGGTGTGGTAGTTATAGTTAATAATGTTACTTGCCATATACAAAAAAATACCACTATGGTAGTTTATTTAGAGGGTGTTAGCAATTACATGAAAAACGTCTATTTTACAATAATATTATACGTAGAAATTATGTAATGTAGACAATATATTTATAAATTTAACTTAAAGTATTTGCGCGAAGAATGTATAAATAATTTCTTAAATTTGTCGTGTAATGTGCTAGTAGTATTGCGCGACAAAATTTAAATACATAAATACGTTCTATGACTTTAAGCCTACCCGCACACAGTCAAAATTATTGAAAATACGTACAATATTGACAATATTATTGCCTGTGTGCGGGTAGGCTAAAGCCGCGTCTCAAGCTTCTGTTTTGGTCCAAACATTCAACACAAACATAACAACATTAAAAAAACTCGGCGATTTTGAATTTTGATGAATATTGATATTAATTTTTGTTGTACGTGCATTCCAACGGGTATGGAAAGCAAGAAATATTGTTGGAGCAAACAGCAGTCAAAATCGCCGAGTTTTTTTTTATGTTGCCATGCTCATGTTGAATGAGTTTCTTGCAAATTCTTCTCATAGAGGTGCCTTGCGAATGAGCGGTAGAATATTAAAATAAAATGTAAAATTGACTTGCAAAAGTGCTCCATTGTAGGCTACAAAAAATTTGAATAAATGAATTTTGAGTTTGAATATTTAAACCAAAACAGGACCTGGAGACGCGGTTTAAGAATAACATATTATTTGACGGTTAATAGTGATCGCCATCAGTGTTTATTAGCCTAATACGGCGTTAGGTAAATAGAAAATATTCTAAAACTGCGGTCACAACACTTTAAAGCTTAAAACTATAAAAACAAAATAATCTTTGGTGTTACATTAAATCGTTAGACGATTTCGTGAAAAATATTTTTAAAAAAAAAATAATATTAAGGATAATAATATTATATTTTTTATGCTGGATAATTGTCTCGCTCGCATGATTTGAAGATTTTGTAATATCTAGTGAGTTGGAATAAAATAATATCAAAATTAGTACAGTTATCGTTTCGGAAAACAAAAATTGATTGTTATAGAAAACCATAATTTTTAAAAGAATGACCAGTTTGATAACAGTGCACAAAAGATGTTAATAATTAGTGTAATCATATTTTTAGGAAGATTTTGTTGTTTAAGATCGAATATTGGAAATACTTTTGTCTTTGATAGTTTCCAAAACTGAATTATAGATGGCGCTATAAGTTAACGTCAGTCGCCACAAGATGTCGCTAAAATTAAAATGGCGCGTTCTCATTGGTCACACGTCACACGGCAAATAGGGATGGCTATGAAAAGCTGTCAAATGTGTCAGAGATTTGTTAAAAAAGCGCTGAATTTTTGATGATTAACGTGAACTAGGGATGATGACAATTTTTTTATCCTTTTCAAGATTATCAAAAATTTTGGATTGAAAAAATGAATCGCTGGTATCAATCGATGTTGATCGATTAGTGTGGCAGCTTTAATTAATCGACGGATACCGGTCGACTAACCAATCGATCGATTGCCGGTCGATGGCTATAATATGGCGGATCAATCGACGCCGAAATCGATTATTATCGATCGATTTGAGTGTGGTCAAAACAACCTTACACCCTTAGTGTGCTGTACCTCACACGTTTTTCATCAAATTTACAAAGAAAAAATACGTGTCCAATACATTTATTGAACTACTTGATGGTATCTAAAGTAACTATTAACTATGGCGAGGACGATCAGCAGTGTGTGGGCCAGTTGTAGAGAGGTAGCGGCAAGGAACAAAAGACAGTCTTAACATCTTATGACTCTTGAGTAAGAAGCGTTGGTGCAGTGTTCCTTGAATTTCACATCATTGTGAAATCTTAAGTACTGATTATGGGCAGCGTTATCTCATAACATCAGGAGAGCGTCTTGCTCGTCTTCTACTTCATCACAAAAAAAAATAAAAATTAGTCAACTTCCTATTAGGGCAACGGTAGATGGTAACTATGGTGGTAGGTGGTTCCTATGGCAGTAATTCGATCACGATCAAATGTATGGGAGCAAGATGTAGGGGACGCGAACAAAAACTAAAAAAAAAAAATTTTTTTTGCAAAATTTTTCAATCATAGATGGTAACTAAGATGGAAGATGGTAACTATGGCAGTAAGGCGAGCACGATCAACAATGTATGAGTCAGTTGTAGAGTGGTAGCGGCCGCGAACATCGGCGTTAGTTCGTCTGCATGCGCTGTGTGACTGCCTCCTAGAGTGTGGAATTGGAAGATGTCGCTAACCTGCAAATATATAAAAGATACATTTTATAATTTAATATCACTTAATTAAGAAAAAAAGAGAAAAATATTACAGCAGTAAACCTGTCGACAGACAGAGGCGGGCCGGTCCTGCCCGTGTTCGCTTTATATATGACAGGTTACGTACTAATTCGAACATTACAAAAATTCCGCCGCACACCGTGACCGTATTCCCGCCTGTATGTGACGTAACTTTAAAGAACACATCAAGGAGATTCATTATGATTAGGGACGCGACGAGCATAACCAGCCGTAGCATGACATGGGATCCCGCAGAAACTTCAATTATCCATAGTCCATAATTCCCAAACGTTGTACAGTCAACTACAAAGAGATGTATCCATGTTAGGCTTACAAAATGAAGTAAATTTTCATTTGCCACAATGAACTACCCTTGGTTCGTGACATTTCTAGTAGCAATCAAACTTTATATTATCATCGACTCGTTTAATATGCAACAATGATGTATCCCACTACTTTTCCTTAGGTGATACATAATAATAGCATTTAAAATGAATCGAATATAGTATAAGATTTGGTGGATACTGAAAATGTCACGAGGTAAGGGTAAATAATTTTTGCATACTAAAAGTTCCTTTATTTTGTAAGACTAACATGGATACTCTTTGTAGTTGACTGTATTTATCGTGTTTGTATGGGAAATGGGATGACAGTTGACTTGACCGCAAGACAGGTCTATGCAATGTCTGTGCTTCGGGGGCTGTTTTTTGGTAGCACACTAAACCTAGAGAAGGACCTAGAAAGTAGATAAAATTTACCTCGTTCCTGTTTCTATGGGAAGAGCTGCCAAAAAACTCGGCTGACCTTGAAAACACATAATATAAATACCAGCCATATCTATTCTTTGCAGACCAAACCTAGAATCCATAGAGAAGACACTAGAACACCATTCCACCTAGACACCTCATTCCAGCCTCAATGGGAAGAGCTGCCAAGAAACTCAGTTGACCTTGAAGACACATATCCCGGTATAACCCACCTCGTTCCAGCCATATCTGTTTTTGGCCTGTACGATAGCTTCGTACACGGCCCCCGGCTGCAGTCCCTTCAGTTCGTGCGACACTAGACCACCATCATTCCAGTATCTATGGGAGGAGCAGCCAAGAAACTATCATGACCTTGAAGCCACATATCCCAGTATAACCCACCTCATTCCATCCATATCTGTTCTTGGCCTGTACGATAGCCTCGTACACGGCCCCCGGCTGCAGCCCCTTCAGTTCGTGTGAGACGGCGTGCGCGAGGGAGCCTCCGGGCGCCGGCGCCGGGAGCACTACGTCGTGCCAACGTCCCGGCTGTTGGAAGGACTCGTTTATCTGGAATGAGAATGATAAATACTTTACGATTTTGAAAACCAACGCGAGCGTTATCCATATTAACTATGTAAATATACCGACTACCGACTAAACTCATGGATTTAAAAGTTGAAGCTAGGCTCGACCCTGGGTTTCGGACTATTACGAAGTCTTTTCAGGAGTTCACGCGTAAAGGTCGCGACGCTGTTGACGCGGACGTCAACGCGTGAGCTCCTGATGAAGGACTTCGTAATAGTCCGAAACCCAGGGTCTAGCCTAGCTTAGGCTTTATATCCGTGAGTTTAGTCGGTATATTTACATAGTTAACATAATTATACTATGGTTCATATTATAGGAAAAATGTGTTACGCATCGTCGCCCAGCGCCCGGGGCTGAGGCGGTATGTGGGGCGCCTCGTATGTAGGGCGGATACCCACTTAAAACATGTGTGTTCCTGCAGACCATAATGCCGCAGTACGCCAAAGCGCTCGGTCTCTCAGGAACATCCCCATTTGTTTAGTGGGTATCCTCGCCGCATCCGTCTTAGTGACGATGCGTAACACATTTTTCCCAGCGTAAAAAAAGGTTTGAACAGTGACTACAATGTGCCGACACCGGCGGCCGGCGACACGCCAATACACAGTAACATGTTTAAAAAGTTAACTTGAGGGTTTTTAGTGACCTAGCTAATCATCATCTCATGAAGGTCAGCGTACTCTGGCTGCCATGTCTCGCTACAGGTTGCGACGTGAAGCGAGTCAGCCATGATACTGCGCTCTATCATACTAGAGTGATTGTCTCGTCATCAGCCGGCGGTGCGCCAGAAACTCAACAGGCACATAGTAGCACAGTTACCGCGAGCTGGCGGTAGAGCAGCCGCAGCTCGTCTAGCGGCGGGTAGCTGTCCACAGTGAAGGCGAGCGTGTACTGTGTGCCGTGGCGAGCTAGCGGCTGTGAAGTGAAGCGAGCGGGTCCCGGCCGCCCCGACACTTCCACGTGCTGGCGCGCGCGCCCCAGGCTGTTGTCCGCCACGCAACTGGGAACAAACGGAAATATCATTCTAAATAAAGATCGATCTAAAACTCATTGAGAAATAGAATCCCTTGACACATGTCCAACCTTTTCTTTATGTGAAACAAGTAAAATTAAATATTACCATGTAAACAAACGACTAAGACTCACTATAATATGTACTAATATGTTAATATGTACTAATAATTAATATGTTAATATGTACTATTCTATACTTAAAATTCCTACGTTGCGTTTTTTCCGTAATATGTAGTTTGAATATTAATTTTTATTTTATTTCAAAAATTGTATAGCCAACTAAGCACTAAACTATAATTAAAATGTAAACCTCTTGTTTTGGTCCTCACGACACAGACTCACGTCTAGTGTGAGGACCACAGTAAACACAATGTTGTATGTGCAAAATTATGTTAAATAAACATTTTCATTTTCATTCATTTTTTTTCACGAATATAATGGTCGAAGCGAGGCCGAGCCTAGTCTATATGGATAACACTCACGTCAGTTTTTAAAACAAGCTACCACCATCTAGACAAATCCAATGAGCCCAAACTCGATGGGGTTGCGTCGATTAATCACGGAGTTCCTATGGTCACCTCCCAGATCCATCATCAGATCAGCTCCATGTCATAACCACATTGCATTGTCATCCGATTTATACATGGATGCCAAATTAGCCGCTTAATCAGTATCGAAAAGTAGATCAAATTAAACTTCCAAGATTACAGACAGATATGAACGTCATTGAAGTTAAAGGTCAATCGAAAAGTCATTGAGAAGTAGGCTCCCTTGGCCAGCATTTTCCTTAGTTTCAACTAACTTCGCCCAGCGGTCTCACCCGCTGTAGGTACTGTAGACTGAAACTTGTAGGGTCTAACCAAATTTCAGCTGTTGGTACACTGTAAGCTGTAGCCTATGTGTTATTTCAGGTTCTAAGCTCTCTTGTAGCGTCCGTGGCCCAGTGGTCATACGTCTGGCTTTTAATACGGAGACCCTGGGTTCAAATCTCAGTGTGTGGCAAAGATTTTCGCCTGGACGCTACCGTGATTCGGAAGGCACGTAAAACTGTGTCCCGGCTGTTTCCTATAAGATATGTAGGAGGCTCATGTTGCAGGCACAGTAGTAATCTCGGCGACCTGAAACTGCAACATATAGGTTCGCCACACAACCTATAAATTGTAATTTGACTCTGACAGTGTAAGTAGGGTAACCTGTTCTGTTGGAGTATAAACCCCAATTACCTCTGTACCAAATTTCAGTTCTTACAGGTGGGCCTAAGCCTGTATATAAACTGTATCTCACCTGTAATTGCCAAAGTCCTCCGGTTGTACATTAGCAATGAGTAACGTGTGATTGTTCCCGCGGGCAGACATCGTTACTCGCTCAGATGCGCTGAGTGGGAATGAATTCTGGTACCATGATACCTGGGGATAGACATTAAATTAGAAAATATCAAGTAAATTAAATTTAAAATTTAAAAAACCCCCAACGCAACTTGTAATTCTCTATTTGATGTGACGGCCATTTGGATTTTAAATTTATCATAGTGCGTTGTATTCTACTAATTAAACTCTTTCATTTGATACCCATATTGACGGGGTCGTGGAGAAAAAAAGTAATCCGCCATTTTGTAACGGCGGCCATCCTGGTCCGAATTCCATCAAACATGGCTAAGACACTCTTGACTATCTTTACTTTCAAACAAAAAAAATCTAAATCAAATTCGTTCATCCGTTCGGGAGCTACGATCCCACAGACAGACACACATACACACAGACAGACACGTCAAACTTATAACACCCCGTCGTTTTTGCCTCGGGGGTTAAAAAGGCAAAAATAGTCATGACGACCAAATCAGCCCGATCAGCCACCTTCGGTACTATTATCAGATCATTTCGATGTGGCGCTATGCAGTGCGCGCGGGTCCACTAGATAAAAAACAATGAATCAAAAAAGTAAATAATAATAAAACTTAACAATAAATATAACTAGGGAGCGATTTATCCCGCCTTCTAGGTATAGTCTGCTACCATCTACGGCCGCGTCGTCGCTTAACAACACGCGAGATCTTCGTCAAAGGGTAACCTATAATGAAGTAAAATATGTCCTTACCTCAGCAGGAGGGTCGGCAAGCACGGTGCAGAGCAATTCCGCTCGGAACCCTTCCCCGGTGTGGACCCACGACCTCTCCACTGTGATCTCTGGCGGGTCTGTAAATAATAATAAAATAATAATAATTGGGGTTTATACTCCAACAGAACAGGTTAGGTACCCTACTGAAAAAAATTAAATAGGCGACATCTGTTATAGGGATCCGGCAACTTTTATGTGGTACTGTTAGGTATGCTTATGATATTACAAACGGTCCACCTGTTTTATCCAGCAGGGTTATTATTCACTTATCCATGAAAGAACCGAACTGAATACCGAATTGTCAAAAATGTATGAAATGACGTATTATGTAGATACAACTTGACATGTCATGTCACCTTATTTCTTAATTTTTTGACAATTCGGTATTCGGTTCGGTTATCGGTTTCCTAACCGATAAGTGATTAGCCCTGCTGACATCCAGACATCCATTCTTACAACCTGCCGGTCACAATATTTGTGCACCTCGCTGGAATGCGGCGCCTCTCCCGCTAATCTAATAATATGTATATTGTAATCCCGAATAATAAATTGATTTGAAAAGGTGAGTAATTTTTTTTACCTCCACATTTCTCGAAAAAACTTTTTTTCACACTGTAGACGCGGTTGCGAGTTGCGGGTGAGCGGGTAAATTATTGCGGATGGACATACAAGAGATGAATAGAGAAATACTGTATCACACTGAGAAACAGAACCAAAAAGAGCAGGCACTAACCTTTTGCAAGCTGGCAGCTCCCGCTGGGCACATGGACGATGGATTCTGTTCTTGTTCTTGCTCGATGTTTATTCAATAGTCTTATGTAATTAATTAAGTATCTTATGCACAAACACAATGTCCGGGTAGATTCACTAACATAATATGCGGTGTCGCGGTTTAATTATTAAAAGTAATGCGGAGCAAAATTAATGTGTCAACGCCATTTTTTCACAAGAGACAGAAGGGAGCGGGAATTCAAATTGTCGACTCAAGCGTCGCGACCGGCCTCGCTCATTGGTCGCTTGGGCAATGCAAAGGCGCGCCCACCACTAGATGGCGCCTGTTACCTCTTGCTGTGATACAGTAGAATAAATATTAAAGCGCGCAAACACACACCGTACCCAGACCGCCGATATGACGTCACGAGTCACGAGGTCAGGTGCACAGATATTGTGACCGGGTTGTACTTCACGTTTATAATATCAATAAGATATTGCAAACAAAGTAATAGAGATGTTGACTAACAATTTTTTTATCCGTATAATGTAGATTTTTGAAAAACATTGGACATGTATTTTTTTATTTGTAAATCTTATAAAAAACGTGGGGAGATACAACGCACTAAAGTTGCTTGATCGTGACGTTACTAAATCTAGTACATTTTTGTTTAGTGGTATGACGTCACGCGTTCTTATAAGCGTTATATCTCAGCCATTTTTATTTTATTTGCAAGAAAAAATACGTATCGAATATTTTTTCAATATTAAAATTATGGACTAATGGTATTTTAAAAATTTTGACCGTGTCAACATCACTTGTATCAAATAGCAAGGAAGCGAACAAAATTTACTACTCAAACTACTCGTAAAATACAACATATCACTTAGATAAAGAAAACCAACAGACTTTGTTACAAAATTTATTAAAAAAAAAAACATCCCTATTGAAACAAGCGACATCTATTATAGGGATCCGGCAACTATTAGAATAGAATAAAATAGAAATACTCTTTATTGTGACCAAAGTGCCCACCACCACGAAATGGTGGTTATGATTTATGTTGTATCTAATAAAATGAATGAATGATATGAGTCAATGAAATAAGTGAACGAAATGAATAAACGAATAAAATGATGATATTATAAATCACTTACATAATACTTGCAACTGGAACTCAGTAACAAGAGGTGCACCGACTCCATTGTCCACGGTGCACGCGTACCGGCCGCTGTGTCGCCTCTCCAACCTCGATAGTTGGAGCTGTGGCCCTTCCCCTATACGAGTGGTTGTGTCGTTCTGGAAGGGGGGTGCCTGGAGACAATAATATAATACTCTTACTACTCAAAAGTTAATAACAAGTGAATTAAATTAAAAATTTAAAAAACCCCCAACGCAATACGTAATTTACCATTTTTTGTTGGCAGCCATCTTGGATTTTAAATTTTATATAGTGGGATGTATTCTACTCGTTAAGCCCTTTCATTTGATACCCATATTGAGGGGGTCGTGGAAGAAAAAAGTAATCCGCCATTTTGTAGCGGCGGCCATCTTGGACCGATTTCCACCAAACATGGCTAAGAACACTCTCGACTTACTCTACTTTTAAACAAAAAAAACAAAATCAAAATCCGTTCATCCGTTTGGGAGCTACGATGCCACAGACAGACACATACACACACACAGACAGACAGACAGACAGACAGACAGACACGTCAAACTTATAACACCCCGTCGTTTTTGCGTCGGGGGTTAAAAAAGGTTCTCTGTATAAAGACACTATAAAAAGGTCCACAGTGGGCGGCTATATAGCTTAATGCGATCTCCAGGCAACCAGCTTAATGTTATAATAACTGTACTCTGAAGGGGGGCTCAATAAGGGGCTTATCATAATAGGTGACACAGCACCTAGCTTCTCTAGCTTCGATAGTTGAGCTGTGGCCCTTCACCTATACGAGAGGTTGTGTCGTTCTGGAAGGGGGGTGCCTGGAGACAATGTAAGACATAAAAATTCTTTTTATTGAGATCAAAAGTTCACAAAATAGACTTAAAACTAAACCTATTGAGGTCCACAATGGGCGGCTTTGTCGCTTAAAGCGATCTCTTCTCGGCTACCAGCTTAATGTTATAATGACTGTACTCGGATGGGGGGCTCAACGAGGTGGCTTAACATACATAATATTTATATAGCCTCTCCAACCGCGATAGTTGGAGCTGTGGCCCTTGGAAGGGGGGTGCCTGGAGACAATATGGGGGGCTCGTAAATATTACTGTACTCAGAGGGGGGGCTTAATAAATAGGGTGCTCGATATAAATATGTAATTATTTTAAAGGGGTTGTGATTTTCTCTAATAGACACAACTGTGTCACAGAATGGGCCCCAACCCAACTGAGTTGTAGCCCTTTCTGTGGGTTTTAATGACTGTACTAGTAAAAGGGGCTCAATAAGAGGGCTCAATATAATTAATTATTATATAGGTGCTGTGTCGCCTTTCCAGCCTCGACAGTTGGAGCTGTGGCCCTTCTCCTATACGAGTTGTTGTGTCGTTCTGGAAGGGGGGTGCCTGGAGACAATATGGGGGGCTTGTAAAAATTACTGTACTCAGATGGGGGGCTTAATTAGGGAGGTTAATATATGTGATTAAAGGTGCTGTGACTATTGTCTGACAGAAACAGTTGAGTTGTGGCCCTACCTATTATGACTGTACTAGTATGAGGGCTTGGTGACAGTATATAATGCCTATTACTCATATGGGTTTGTTTGTTTGTTTGCCTACTGGTCCAAGCAGCTATAGAAAAAAAAAATATATAAAGCTATTTCGACTCGAAAAGAAGAAGAAGACTCATATGGGGGGCTGAATGTACGCCGAGCCGCAGCGTGTCGAAAGAGACAGACAGCAATATGTCCCTAGAGATAGACAGAGACAGCGAGTGTTCTCACCAGTTTATGCCACGTGACACTGGGCACAGGGTTGCCGCTAGCTCTACACTCGAGTACAGCGGCGCCGCCCCGCTTGGCGGCCGCGTGATAGAGACAGAGCTAGTGGTCTATAGAGATAGACAGAGACAGAGTGTTCTCACCAGTTTATGCCACGTGACACTGGGCACAGGGTTGCCGCTAGCCCGACACTCCAGTACCGCGGCGCCGCCCCGCTTGGCGGCCGCGTGATAGAGACAGAGCTAGTGGTCTATAGAGATAGACAGAGACAGAGTGTTCTCACCAGTTTATGCCACGTGACACTGGGCACAGGGTTGCCGCTAGCCCGACACTCCAGTACCGCGGCGCCGCCCCGCTTGGCGGCCGCGTGATAGAGACAGAGCTAGTGGTCTATAGAGATAGACAGAGACAGAGTGTTCTCACCAGTTTATGCCACGTGACACTGGGCACAGGGTTGCCGCTAGCCCGACACTCCAGTACCGCGGCGCCGCCCCGCTTGGCGGCCGCGTGATAGAGACAGAGCTAGTGGTCTATAGAGATAGACAGAGACAGAGTGTTCTCACCAGTTTATGCCACGTGACACTGGGCACAGGGTTGCCGCTAGCCCGACACTCCAGTACCGCGGCGCCGCCCCGCCTGGCGGCCGCGTGATAGAGACAGAGCTAGTGGTCTATAGAGATAGACAGAGACAGAGTGTTCTCACCAGTTTATGCCACGTGACACTGGGCACAGGGTTGCCGCTAGCCCGACACTCCAGTACCGCGGCGCCGCCCCGCCTGGCGGCCGCGTGATAGAGACAGAGCTAGTGGTCTATAGAGATAGACAGAGACAGAGTGTTCTCACCAGTTTATGCCACGTGACACTGGGCACAGGGTTGCCGCTAGCCCGACACTCCAGTACCGCGGCGCCGCCCCGCTTGGCGGCCGCGTGATAGAGACAGAGCTAGTGGTCTATAGAGATAGACAGAGACAGAGTGTTCTCACCAGTTTATGCCACGTGACACTGGGCACAGGGTTGCCGCTAGCCCGACACTCCAGTACCGCGGCGCCGCCCCGCTTGGCGGCCGCGTGATAGAGACAGAGCTAGTGGTCTATAGAGATAGACAGAGACAGAGTGTTCTCACCAGTTTATGCCACGTGACACTGGGCACAGGGTTGCCGCTAGCCCGACACTCCAGTACCGCGGCGCCGCCCCGCTTGGCGGCCGCGTGATAGAGACAGAGCTAGTGGTCTATAGAGATAGACAGAGACAGAGTGTTCTCACCAGTTTATGCCACGTGACACTGGGCACAGGGTTGCCGCTAGCCCGACACTCCAGTACCGCGGCGCCGCCCCGCCTGGCGGCCGCGTGATAGAGACAGAGCTAGTGGTCTATAGAGATAGACAGAGACAGAGTGTTCTCACCAGTTTATGCCACGTGACACTGGGCACAGGGTTGCCGCTAGCTCTACACTCCAGTACCGCGGCGCCGCCCCGCCTGGCGGCCGCGTGATAGAGACAGAGCTAGTGGTCTATAGAGATAGACAGAGACAGAGTGTTCTCACCAGTTTATGCCACGTGACACTGGGCACAGGGTTGCCGCTAGCCCGACACTCCAGTACCGCGGCGCCGCCCCGCCTGGCGGCCGCGTGATAGAGACAGAGCTAGTGGTCTATAGAGATAGACAGAGACAGAGTGTTCTCACCAGTTTATGCCACGTGACACTGGGCACAGGGTTGCCGCTAGCCCGACACTCCAGTACCGCGGCGCCGCCCCGCTTGGCGGCCGCGTGATAGAGACAGAGCTAGTGGTCTATAGAGATAGACAGAGACAGAGTGTTCTCACCAGTTTATGCCACGTGACACTGGGCACAGGGTTGCCGCTAGCCCGACACTCCAGTACCGCGGCGCCGCCCCGCTTGGCGGCCGCGTGATAGAGACAGAGCTAGTGGTCTATAGAGATAGACAGAGACAGAGTGTTCTCACCAGTTTATGCCACGTGACACTGGGTACAGGGTTGCCGCTAGCCCGACACTCCAGTACCGCGGCGCCGCCCCGCTTGGCGGCCGCGTGATAGAGACAGAGCTAGTGGTCTATAGAGATAGACAGAGACAGAGTGTTCTCACCAGTTTATGCCACGTGACACTGGGCACAGGGTTGCCGCTAGCCCGACACTCCAGTACCGCGGCGCCGCCCCGCTTGGCGGCCGCGTGATAGAGACAGAGCTAGTGGTCTATAGAGATAGACAGAGACAGAGTGTTCTCACCAGTTTATGCCACGTGACACTGGGCACAGGGTTGCCGCTAGCCCGACACTCCAGTACCGCGGCGCCGCCCCGCTTGGCGGCCGCGTGATAGAGACAGAGCTAGTGGTCTATAGAGATAGACAGAGACAGAGTGTTCTCACCAGTTTATGCCACGTGACACTGGGCACAGGGTTGCCGCTAGCCCGACACTCCAGTACCGCGGCGCCGCCCCGCCTGGCGGCCGCGTGATAGAGACAGAGCTAGTGGTCTATAGAGATAGACAGAGACAGAGTGTTCTCACCAGTTTATGCCACGTGACACTGGGCACAGGGTTGCCGCTAGCCCGACACTCCAGTACCGCGGCGCCGCCCCGCTTGGCGGCCGCGTGATAGAGACAGAGCTAGTGGTCTATAGAGATAGACAGAGACAGAGTGTTCTCACCAGTTTATGCCACGTGACACTGGGCACAGGGTTGCCGCTAGCCCGGCACTCCAGTACCGCGGCGCCGCCCCGCCTGGCGGCCGCGTGATAGAGACAGAGCTAGTGGTCTATAGAGATAGACAGAGACAGAGTGTTCTCACCAGTTTATGCCACGTGACACTGGGCACAGGGTTGCCGCTAGCCCGACACTCCAGTACCGCGGCGCCGCCCCGCCTGGCGGCCGCGTGATAGAGACAGAGCTAGTGGTCTATAGAGATAGACAGAGACAGAGTGTTCTCACCAGTTTATGCCACGTGACACTGGGCACAGGGTTGCCGCTAGCCCGACACTCCAGTACCGCGGCGCCGCCCCGCCTGGCGGCCGCGTGATAGAGACAGAGCTAGTGGTCTATAGAGATAGACAGAGACAGAGTGTTCTCACCAGTTTATGCCACGTGACACTGGGCACAGGGTTGCCGCTAGCCCGACACTCCAGTACCGCGGCGCCGCCCCGCCTGGCGGCCGCGTGATAGAGACAGAGCTAGTGGTCTATAGAGATAGACAGAGACAGAGTGTTCTCACCAGTTTATGCCACGTGACACTGGGCACAGGGTTGCCGCTAGCCCGACACTCCAGTACCGCGGCGCCGCCCCGCCTGGCGGCCGCGTGATAGAGACAGAGCTAGTGGTCTATAGAGATAGACAGAGACAGAGTGTTCTCACCAGTTTATGCCACGTGACACTGGGCACAGGGTTGCCGCTAGCCCGACACTCCAGTACCGCGGCGCCGCCCCGCCTGGCGGCCGCGTGATAGAGACAGAGCTAGTGGTCTATAGAGATAGACAGAGACAGAGTGTTCTCACCAGTTTATGCCACGTGACACTGGGCACAGGGTTGCCGCTAGCCCGACACTCCAGTACCGCGGCGCCGCCCCGCCTGGCGGCCGCGTGATAGAGACAGAGCTAGTGGTCTATAGAGATAGACAGAGACAGAGTGTTCTCACCAGTTTATGCCACGTGACACTGGGCACAGGGTTGCCGCTAGCCCGACACTCCAGTACCGCGGCGCCGCCCCGCCTGGCGGCCGCGTGATAGAGACAGAGCTAGTGGTCTATAGAGATAGACAGAGACAGAGTGTTCTCACCAGTTTATGCCACGTGACACTGGGCACAGGGTTGCCGCTAGCCCGACACTCCAGTACCGCGGCGCCGCCCCGCCTGGCGGCCGCGTGATAGAGACAGAGCTAGTGGTCTATAGAGATAGACAGAGACAGAGTGTTCTCACCAGTTTATGCCACGTGACACTGGGCACAGGGTTGCCGCTAGCCCGACACTCCAGTACCGCGGCGCCGCCCCGCCTGGCGGCCGCGTGCCTGGACTCGGGCGCGGCGCGGACGCTGGGCGGGACGAGCACCTCGACCGTGTGCACTTGGTCGCGGGCGACACGGTCCGATATCTGGCACACGTAGTCGCCTGCGTCCTGGAAAAAAAAAGGGTTGTTATACATACTGTTAAATAATGATTTGATGGTGTTTGACCCCCCAAAAACAATCTCAAATAAATAATCTTCTCAAGTAACTTTTGTGGTCAAATAAGTCCGCTTTTCCTGCTCTGCACCTTGCAGAAATCAGAAAAAAATCCTGAATCCGCCTTTGCGCTTTGATATTATATGTCGTATATTAAAAAATCGTGAAAAATCCCCTAAACTCATTAGTTTAAAGAAATGCAACATCCAGCGCTTTCATTTGCCAAGAATCTGAATGCAATTTTAATTAAAAAATAATTGTTTTTAAGACAATGATTTTAGCTCATTAGCATTAATTAAAACCAGTTTAAAAGTAAATGAGTCGCTGAGTCGTCTTCACAATGTTATCTAAAAATCGGATCTAAATTAATGGAGCGGGAATGTAACTCGATTTTGAAAAGGTTTTGAAGAAAAACTTGATAATCGCAAATACACTAGAAGTGCGGATCCAGACACATAAGATGAAGTTGAAAAAAAAAACAAGTCTTAATCTTCAGTTTGATTCATGTTGGTACTCTTGTCTGGAAGAAATCGCTTTTAGCGGTATGATAGCCGCTTGTACGTTCACATATTGACAAGTTTCTGCTTGCAATGTATTTTGTAAATTTGATAAAAAAAACTAGATATTTTTTAAATTAAAATAAAAGTGTATTCAAAAATGAGTAGAGACCTTTTCACGAAAGAGGTCCTGCGGAATGTAGCGGAATTAAATTTAATGTTATCGATTATTACTGGACTTCATATCCTTAATTTTTTTTAATTTGTTTGATTAAAATAGACGTATTTAATTAAGATATTAAATATGAGAAATTATTATGAGGAGTTAAAATGTTGTAGATATTTTAACTTTTAAATTATGCGATAGTGGCGCCCCGCAAAAAGGACTCCTTTCGTGAAAAGCACTTTAGGTAATGTACTCATAGGCAGATTTAGGGAGGAGGGGGGGGGGGGGGGGCAGGGGGCCAAGGCCCCCCCAGAAGCATTGTAGAGATACGAATTTTGCACATATTTAATGGTCAACATTATAATTTTATTCTCGGCGCTCGCAGCAAGCTGCTCGCGCACTTATATTATTAAGGATATTTTTTAACTTTCTAACTGTTCAGAGCGAGCTAAACACACTTTTCGTAGTAAAAATTATAATATTTTTGCCCGTCTGCACCTTGGCCCCCCCCCCCCAGAAGCAAATCCTGGATCCGCCAGTGAATGTACTAACTCGATGTTATGACCCCCAACTCTACATACATACTTATACTATGCTGTTAGTTTAAACTGTGCCCTATAAAGTTTAAAAATAACCTCTTTAAATCACTTTATACCAGTTTTTCCCCTTATCACCGCCACCCGCATGCCATAAACAAAATAAAATGCGTTATCTTCAATAGTAAAATTAGACCTTTCCTAAAAATACTGGCCAGAGACTAATAAATCATAGACAAACTACCTCTATAAACTCGACCGAGCGTTGGCAAATAACCGCGAAAAAATAAAACAACATGGCCGACATTGCGCGGGAAATAGTGATGGGTAACGAATAGCAGTTGAATAAGCATGCTATTAAAAGTAGTATATTTTATGGCGCAGAAAAAAAATTAGAATGCTAACATAAAGAGCATTTTTTGTATGCGAATTTGAATTTTTTTATAGCAGACTAAACAAGCGTTTGACCGCAATCTACCTGTTTGTAAGTGACAATGCAGTCTAAGTTGTAGCATGCTTGTTTAGCAAGAACCTATTTACTCTTGATTTGAAGAAACCCACGTTATAGCATTCGGGAAACACTGACGACGATAGCGAATTCCATAGCTTCGCCGTTCTAACACACATACACATCTCGCACATTTCGAGCGGTTTGGAAGTTTTTTTTTCGAAAGTTTTATACTCTCCAGATGGTTAAGATTTTTTGTAAATAAACGAAGATGTAAGAAGATGACAAAGACGAGTTAGATTTTTTATAACAATGAGTCAAATCAGGTGCCTCATAGTAACACTCAGTGTTTTGAAATTCATAATAATTCTGCGCGGCACTGAATTACACCTGAGATCTAATGTTTGAGTCATGGCCAGTTATTTTTGGTCACAGATCATAAAGCTAGTATATGTTTCTGGTAAATTGCCATACAGTCCGGAACACAGTAAAGCCTGTACAATGCTTGGTGGATGATTAACATGGATACATCTCTTTGTAGTTGACTGGCCCAGGCGACTGCAAGAGGCGTACCACTCTAGTGGATTTTATTTGGTTAAATAGTTATTTTAAAATATCAATTTTAATGAAATAAACTACAAATTAAAATTGCTTATATTATAAGCATAAAACGTTGTCACAAATAGCATCTATTAAAGACCCTACTCGAAAATAGCGCGCGAAACGCACCCTGGTGTTGCCATACATAAAAAATAACGAGCGGATACCACCACAAAGGTTTTTATGCTGCAATTATCATATTTTTACAGGGCAATTACCGTTTAGGGTGCTTTTTAGCATTTTTCGACGCGCGAAAAGTGCTTTTTTGTTAGAGAGATTGGGTGTTTGTTTTTTTTTTTACATAAGAAATGGGCTGATTTTGAAGATATCCAATTAGGGCTGTGCAGCTGGTAATTTTATTTCTTTTTATGAGACGTTAAGCTTTCAAGGGTGAGTATTATTAAATATTGTACTAATATTATGAATACTTCTTTTCATAGAGGTGTTTTTCGAACAGCGGTATAGTCTTAAAATAAAACTAAATAATAATTATTGTCAAATTGTTTTGCAAAAATGCTCCATTGTAGCATATTTGTTTTTTTTTTTTATGTAATAGGTGACAAACAAGCAGACGGCCCACCTGATGGTGAGTGGCTACCGTCGCCTATGGATACCTGCAATACCAGGGGTACCGCTGGTACGTTGCCTACCGACCAACACTCTGTTCACTTGCCTTTTGAAGAGTCCCATGTTAAAACTCATCGGAAATACCGCGGGCGGAAGCTCATTCCACAATTTGCAGGTGTACGGCAAGAAGGAGCGAGTGAATCGCACAGTGCGAGAATGCCAAGCATCAATAATGTGTGGATGGGCTTTCGAGCGGAAAAAAAAGAAATAAATAAAATGTTGAGTTATTTAATTACAATTTAGTTATATAAGTTTTCCTAATAACTACCATGATATTTTTAGATATTATTAGAAGTGTTCAAGATATTTTAATGAACTGCTGTTTGTGTGTCAATAATGTTATTGAAATAAAATTTAGGTATAAAAAAAATAGCATGTATGAATGTTTGTTACTCATTCACGTCTAAATGGGTGGACCGATTTAGCTGAAAAGTGGTTTGCTAGACCCAGCTATAACAAAATGGCTGTACAATGTGTAAAATATTCGAAATTTACAGGTTACGTTTCGTAGCTCTGTTTCGTAGCACCGTAGCATTTCGTAGACCGTCTACGACGCTACGTTTAAAGCTGTCGACAGACAGAGGCGGGTGAAGCGGTCGCGATCTTCATTTTGTTCGTGCCCGCGTTCGCTTTATATGTGACAGGTTACGTACAAACTAGAACATTACAAAAATTCCGTCCCGCATCGAGACCACTTTCCCGCCTGTGTGTGACGTCACCTTAGGCCGTGCGTTCCGGAAGAGCCAATCCTATCAAAAACATAAATGTGAAATTAGAGCCAAATTCAATATTACCTGGTACCTATTACCTATGCTTTGGTTGTATGTTGACTTCAACGACAAAAGAAGTGAGATCTAAATGGGTGCCAAGTTCAATGGTTAGTCTTAAGATATAACCCTACTTTAATTTTCATTAAATAAATAAAAAATAAATAAATAAATATATTTTATTTATAACATAGGTAAAATATTCTATTAATACTTTAAAAAAAATTCTTCTTATAACTTAAGAGATCTGATTTTGCTTGGCTTGGCAGGCTTGTTGAGTCCTCTATGATATTAACCCACCTGCGGTCCGACATCAGTGATCTGCAGGTTGTACCCGTCGACCAATCGGAACCTCTCGTCTCTGGTCACCATCAGGCTGGCTGCTGTCAACACGGCGGGACCGCGACGCCATAGTAACACTAGGGAACCTGAGGATAAAGGATAAAATAATTGTAAATATTCCAACCAACTGCAAAAACTCCATTGGTTCCTATTTCAAGGTCATCCCATATTGCTGTCAAGTCAACTGTCATCCCATACATTCTCAAAAGTACAATGTATGGGATGACTGTTTGACTTGACAGCAAGACAAGTCTACGAAACGTCTGTAGTGCTTGGCCTCTGGGCACACGCCATGCTTGGCCCGAAACTAAATACAGTGTTGTTAGTCATTGTAAATTTGTTGTAACAAGTTTTTTCAATGCAATACACAGAACGCAGATATGAGCAAGCATGATGCTTACCATGGGGCCTGATTTACTCGTATTGTCACACATAGTCTTAAAATGCCAGAACTTACCTAAATTCTGTACTTGACACGGCAGGAGCAAAGTATCTCCAACGACCGTGCGGAAGGAATGGCCCCGCGAGAGGAAACGAGGCCCGTCATCTGAAAAATAGAACATAATAAAGTAATTTTAAACTGGTTGTATTTTATTTAATTAAAAATTGGTTGTGTGAGGTTTTAGGTTTTCCTCTACTCGAGCCACAGAAATAATACAACTAGAAGTAGTCTTATTATGTGTGAATGTGACGGCAATAGGGAAAATTCTATGTAAAGAAAAAGGAGAACCTATTTTTCTTCCGTCCCCTTCAGCGTGGCCGGTTTACGTTGTCACACGTTCAAACGGCTTCCTTGTGACAAATATACCATCAAGTCCGAATTATATTTTATTTCTTAAGATTTTAAGTGCTTTTAGGGAATAATTAATGGTTTATGTGTACTCATAGTGGTAGTGAAATGGTAGGATGTGCAGTTTTGGGCTGTAAAAGCCGTAGTGAACAACATTAGGAGAAACTATTGCTATCGCATAGGCGGGCACGCAGTGGTGAACCACCTGACTCGAGCTGGTTTTTTTTTTATGTGATGAAGTAGAAGACGATCTAGACGCTCTCCTGATGTTAAGAGATAACGGCTGCCCATAATCAGTACAGTGTTACCTAGGATTTCACAATTATGTGAAATTCTAGGAGCACTGCACCAACGCTTCTTTCTCAAGAGTCATATGATGTTAAGACTCTTCTCTGGTACTCGGATTACTGAGCGTCCGCCCTGCGACCCTCAGGGAAAGGATCGCTCAGTTCCCCCCTAAACGAAGATCGTATCCCCTAAAACTTTGCTAAGTAAAATTAAAATATTATAATATAGCCTATATTATGTAGATTTATTATTACGTAGTTTTATTTTAGAAGAAAAACATAAATGAAATTACCTTAAAAACTAACCTATCATCTAAAACTTAGAAATAATGAAATATAATATAGTAATTAATTCATAGTAGGTGAATCTTTAGATCGAGTTCCAAACATCGAAATTAGGCGGAGAACAAAAGTTCAAGATGCCGGAACGAGGGTAATGGGACTCAAATGTAGTTGGGCAGGCCACCTGGCTAGGCGAGGTGATGACAGGTGGAGTAAGATATTGACTGAATGGTGGCCAAGGACAGGCAAACGCAGTGTCGGTCGTCCAGCAGCCAGATGGATGGACGATTTGATAAAAGTGGCGGGTCGCACATGGACCAGATTGGCACAGGACAGGGTTGAGTGGCATAACATGAAGGAGGCCTATGCCCAGCAGTGGGATGTAGAGGGCTGTGGATGATGATGATGATAATGAGGTGAATCTTTAGTGGGGAGTTATTAAAGATACTTCTTTTTACAAGCTTTTATTTACTTTCACCTGTCCGTTGTCTGTCGTAATGAAATCTTGCAATTTAAATTTGATCCACTTCCCGGATTCCGATTGATTTTCCGATAATAAATTAATGATATCTATGCTATGCCATTTTTACAAGCTTTAATTTACTTTCACCTATCTGTTGTATGTCTGTCTATCTGTCTGTAATCAAATCTGGCAAGTTTAATTTGATCCACTTCCCGGTTTCTAATTGAGCTAAAATTTTACATGCATGTATAAATCGGATGACAATGCAATATTATTATGACATGGAGCTGATCTGATGATGGAGCTGGAAGGTGGCCCCATCAAGTTTGGGCTCATTTGATTCGTCTTGACGAGTACCTTGGTGCTAGATGCTAATAATAAAAGCATATCCTTAAAAAGTTTTTTTTAAATTTCATTTCTTATAATATAAAGATATGCTGCTGCTGCTAAAGATATGTACACATTAAAGCTGTCGACAGACAGAGGCGGGACGGAGCGGTAAAGCGGTCGCGATCTTCATTTTGTTCCTGCCCGCGTTCGCTTTATATGTGACAGGTTACGTACTAATTCGAACATTACAAAAATTCCGTCCCGGATCGCGTTCGCTTTACCGCCTGTGTGTGGCGTCACCTTAAGTTCTATATTTGATGAAAAAGTTAATTATTTTTACATAACAAAAAAAGCTTGTTTTCACAACGTTTCGTCTCATTACCCGCAAAATACCGAAAATCGCTTATCACAGCAACAAATCAATTTATACAAGATTAAACAATTAACCTTACTGGCAACACAGGAAACGGAATAACGGCCGGAAACGCCACTTCCGCCCGCCATTATGTTTATGGGTGAATCCTGAGAGACAAAATTTTACGTGTCTGGGGGAATAAACTACCCGTAACATAAAAATTCTACCCAAGGGTATTTTTTTTCTGTTAGTTTAAGGTTTAATCTACTTAATGCATGATAGATATAAGGTTAAATTTAGCTGCAAGTATCTGGAAAAAAATGTTAAAGCCCTGAAATTTGATTACCATGGGGTGTCCCTTACACTTTTTTGGAACAAAATATATTTTTTACATCAATTTATAAACGGAATTTTATTAATTGCTGTGATCTGAGCTGTAAAGGGTGAACTGTTATATGATCAAAAAAATACGCGGCGTATCTACACAGCGTAGTTTTAGAAAAAATAACAAATTTAGGTTTGTCCCCGGACAAAAAGTGATTTCCATGGCGTGCGACATAACTACTCACATTTCACAAGCCACAAGAGTTAAAAGCTTGTACGCACGCTGTTGGCTAACTTCAATTGCGCTCTAAACATCGTGAAGAAATGTTACTCCTCTCGTGGTTCTAAACTGGATTTACGAAGGTGAGAAATTGATTACCGTGGTTTTGGTTCACTAGATCATTGATTACCATTTCCATGTTTAAAAATATTTTTTTATCCATTACGGTTTTTTGACTAGGTTGTGCAGTTAGGAAAAGGGTATTGTTTATCATATATTTTATTATTATTGGTCTATAATTATGGTATTTAAAAATATTGACAAAAAACTATACAATTTTGATTTCCATGGTATTGATTCTCATGGCGTTTTACCACGGTGATCAATTTTCTCCTGAGTTTTCTAGCGCATTCTTTCACTTTTTACCCAACTACAGCAAAGCCGCAGGTATGGAAGTGATTTTGACAGTTTATATTTGTATATTTAATTATTTTAGATGTTTTTTATATTGTAAATATCAGATATTTTTTATATTGTACTATAGTAGACAGCCGCTCTGGCTTATGTGGCACCATTATATCCTCACATTAAAATAAGTCGCTCAGCGAGCTATGGAGAGGGCTATACTCGGGGTTTATCTACGTGATCGAAGCAGGAATGAGGAGATCCAAAGACGAACCAAAGTCACTGATATATCTCCGCGGATCAGGAAGCTGAAGTGGTAATGGGCAGCCCACATAGCACGTAGAGCGAATGGCTGATGGGGTCGAAAAGTGTTCGAGTGCCTACCACGTACAAGCAAACGCAGCGTAGAACGTCTCCCACAAGTGTGGTAGACGACCTTATTAAGGTCGCTGAAAGACGCTTGAAGCAGGTCGCTTCCAACACCGGTTTTATATATGGAGGTCTAAAAAGGGAGGTTTATGTTCAGCAGTAGACGTCTTATGGCTGAGATGATGTATGATGAAAAAATAAAATAAAACTATGGGCTGACTGCAACTTCAGTCCAGATTAACCTAACTAATGATAAATGTACAATCTGATGACAGCTTCTAGAGTGAATCCTGTCAGTGACTGTGACTGAGAACTTAATCTCATATTCTAGGACTATTTATTCAATATTTTTACATTGTTTAAGACAGCAATACGTTGATTTTATTTAGTTTACATGATTATTATATAGAAAGCCAATATAGACCTATTTAATACTTTATGTTTGGTGTATATTTGTTTGGATCACCGTTTTTAATCATTTCTATTTTATATGATTAGTATGTAGAGGTCTATATTTAAATAATATCATAGAATTCAAACAAAATAGTTTTAATTTTGATTCCCATGCCACACTTTATTGATTCCCATGGCACCAAAAATTTAAATTTAAATATCTTCTGAACAAAACAAGTTATAATGATGCCTATTTGATGGATGTGCTTATAATTATGGGAAATTTGATGTTTTACATGTAAAATTCAATAAAACTTTGATTTAAAATCTGCCACGGGAATCACTTAAATACGCCCGATCTCAGGATTTACCCTTATAGAACTCTTGTTTATGGTAGGATTCTTGTTATGGCAATACTGGCGGCCATCTTGATTAGTTGTTATATGGAGTTTGAATTCTATTCAACGCCCTTAGACTGTTAAAAATAAAAATATTTTGACGAAGAGGTTATGTCATGCAAATGTAATTCTGGATCAGCGAGTTCGTATCTCAGGCAATATCTGTGTAATTAAATATGTGCGGTTTTTTTTCGACTCGCTATACTGGAGGTAGGCTTCGGCCGTGGCTAATTACCACCCACTGGACAAAACCGTGTCGCCAAGCGGTCATTGTGACCGTGTTCCGGCATGATGTTCAGTGAAGCCAGGGAGGGATTAATCCCGCCTTCTAGGTTAAATCTGCTGTCATCTACAGCGGCATCGTCGCTTAACGTCACGCGAGATTGTGCTTAAAGGATAACCAATAATAATTATTAAACAAGTGACATATTAAAAAAGTTATAACAAGATCTTATTATTATTACCATCCAGCACCAAAGTACTCTTCAAGACGAATCAAATGAGCCCAAACTCGATGTAGTTCCGTCGTTTAATTACGGAGTTCCTATGACCACCTTCTAGCTCCATCATCAGATCAACTCCATGTCATAATAATATTGCATTGCCATCCGATTATTTTTTATTTTTTTATGTAGAGAAGTAAGAAGACGAGCAAGACGCTCTCCTGATGTTAAGAGATAACGCTGCCCATAATCAGTACAGTGCTACCCAGAATTTCACAATTATGTGCAATTCTAGGTGCACTGCACTAACGCTTCTTACTCAAGAGTCATAAGATGTTAAGACTCTTTTTTGCCCAGTAATTTCACTAGCTACAGTGCCCTCCTACTGGAGCACAGTAATGTTTGCACATCACTGCTCAGGCGGTAGAATAACTGGCACTGTTGGGGTACCCACCTAGTCGACCTCCTGCAAAGGAAGTCTACCCCCGGTAAAATTTACACACGTATGCAAATTTCAGCTCAATCAGAAACCGGGAAGTGGATCAAATTAAACTTGCAAGATTTCATTACATATACAGAGAGACAAATAAAACAAACAGGTGAAAGTAAATAAAAGCTTGTAGAAAATGGCATAGCATAGAAATCTTTAATTTTTTTATTCTTTCATCATATTAAAAGAATATTCCCTGCAACTGACGCTTCCTCGAAACTATTCGCTCAAAAAATATTAATACCCCAAGTTCGCACTGCTTAAAGATTTATAGGCAAACTTCGCTGCAGATATTTTAATATGGCCACTGACAGGAAATTAATGTGAATTGTAGAAGAAATTGGATTGTTATTAATTTTAGTACTGAAATAGTGGAATGGATCGTCTTTTTGAATAGAAATTTAAGATATGCATATGTTATGCATTGCATGTCAAACTTTAGGCATCTGCCGGCCAAGCACAGACGTTTCGTAGACTTTTCTTGCTGTCAAGTCAAACTGTCATCTCATACATTGTACCCAAAGAAATTTTACCTATTGTACTTTTCATCAGAAATGAGTATGTGAGGAGATGCCTGAAAGTTGCACCAGTGACAGAGAAATTAAAGAGTGGAAGATTGTCCTGGTATGGACATGTTATGCGGAGAGACCAAAATCATGTTACCAAAAAGTCCATGAAATATGGTGATAGGTGGTAATCCGGGAAGGGGGCGCCCGAAAAGGTTTGGATGAACTGTGTGAAAGAGGATATGCGTGCTAGGGGAGTGGATGCAGACATGACGGTTGATAGAGCAGAATGGAGGAGAAAAACGTGTTGTGCCGACCCTACCTAGTGTGGGATAAGGGCAGGAACAAGAAGAGTACCATTGTACTTTTGTGAATGTAATGTATGACAGGTTGACTTGACAGCAAGACAAGTCAACGCATTGTCCATGCTAGAGGGGCTAAACAAAATCTGCTGCTAGCTGGTACAATCCAAACTAACAAAACTATGTAACCAAGACAAACACTGTGTAAACACTTATTAAAATAACTATTCAATTATGACTTATTCTTGGTCGTTTTTCTCACATTTATAATATATAGATGCTTTTCAAACGAGCGGTAGTCTTAAAATAGTACTTAATATTATTGTCTTAAAATAGAAATAAATAAAATTATAGTTTAAAATGAACTTTTAAGTTTCACTACATATTATGTACAATTTGATTATTTTTTTATTATTATTGACATTTCATAATGAATCTATTATAATATTATCGATTTTAGTATAATGAATAAATATTATAATTTTATTTTGAATTAATGAATTATTGAACTTTATTTTTTATTAGTGTCCGACCGAAATTTCGGTTTCGGTTTCGGCCGAGTTTCGGCCAAAAATCAAGTTTCGGCGAAAGTTTCGGTTTCGGCCAAAATTGGCCGAAACTTTTGCCGAAACCGAAACTCCTTTCGGAAGTTGTCGTGCACGCTCGCCTAGCTTCGTTTCTCGCGACAACGCTTTGGCGGACGAGTAATGGTGATATAGGTTTGTTAATTTTAAATGTGTGATTTGATATTATCTTTATTGAGACTGGAACTAAGCGTGTTATAGCAATTTCAGTAATTATTATTTTTATAAAGAGGTAGGTAAGTTTTTCTTGATCAAAGGGTTAATGAAACAGTAATAATTAGTGATTTGATTATAATTAATAACTGATCTCCATTTTGCTATAAGAACTTAATTTAAATAAATAGGCCAAGCGCTATTCAGACTACGCGCAATGTTGGCTTCCGTAGAACTGGCAAATCGTATATCCACTGCCTTAATTTCCATCAACGATATCTTAAAAACTCATAAAACTATCTTAACAGCTATGGTTTTCCTGAAAAGTTCATGGTTGAAACTATATTCGTGATTTTTAACAGTGTATGAAAGCCATTAGTTTAGATTTTAGAGGGCGGGGGACGCCAAAAAAAATATTTTAAATTGAATATATTTCAATATTTTTTTATATATTGTAAATTTGGCATGTGATTCATATGATAACTGTTATTGGTCTTTGGATGTGTATATGTCGTTACCAAATTTCAATTTAATTTTGTTCTTTGTTTGAGTGTATTGTAATATTGTATGTCCGTAACGTCACTAAGCGGTTCCAAGTTCCAACGGAAGACCAGCGCTGAGTGCTGGCACCCAGCATAATGCTGAGTTGGGGACCGATTTGTGGCACACACTAATCTATTGTTTTTACTTGTGTTTTTTTTTTTATGTGTGTTTGTAACAAATAAAATATTTTCTTTCATTCTTTCTTCTTTCTTTCAAATGGATCATTAAATCGAAAAATTTCCTTAGAAATATGTCCTTCATTAAAATACCTATTCAACAATACCCCAAATGATGGGATCAGCTAGAAAAAATATCATCCCCATTTTACAAGTTTGGGAGGCACCCTAAATTAATTGATTTAAATTATATAATATTTTTTGTAACCGTTCTCTTACCCTAATCATTGCCCTCCTCGGTGCAAAATTACAGTTTTCTAGGACTTATAGTTTCTCCAGAAACCCGCGGACAGACGGACCGACAGATAAAGCGAAATTATAAGGCTTCCTTGTTGACCATGGAAGCCTAAAGATAATAAAAATATTATTGACATATTTTTATATTACATCTGATACAACAAACTTAATGATAACAACAAACTTTATATTATGTGCTTCCATTTAATGTCCTAATTAATGCGGAATAATGGGTAAAATGCACCAAATTTCAGTATTTTAAAGATTTTTTTACTTGACCACGTGAGTTTCGGTTTCGGTTTCGGTTTCGGCCGAAACTAAAGCCTCGGCCGAACATTCGGTTTCGGTTTCGGTTTCGGCCGTAAAACTAGTTTCGGTCGGACTCTATTTTTTATACAACCGAATAATGTAATTTTTTACAATATTTTATAATCCATTGGTATGGTTAAAAATGTATGACGTGTATCTATTCAGATACACGATTATTAATATCATTCGATATTAATAAATGATTTGTATTGTAAAATTGACTTTTATTAAAGTGCTTTGTGGTAGCTTATTTGAATTATTTAATTTCGAGCTTGAACAAAAAATAATTTTATTTTGATTTGGACCAAGCAGGAAAATTTAAAAGAAAACAATAATGTCATAAATTAAACCGTTTTGCAATTGCAAACATTTCTACAATGGCAACACCGGAAGTCGGTACGTTCCCGCCATTTCCCGCCAGATGCCATTTTGTGAACTCGATTAAGATGGCGACGATGAATTTGTGATTTCCGTTGTCATTGTCGAAGATGGGGTTTCCGATTGTTTAGATTAACCCTCGTGCAAATTTACTAGAATGAGGATTCGCAGATTTGAAGCCAAAATTAGCATCAATTTTGTGTTTTTAAATAAGAAAGACTTCAAGATGTCAAAGACTTGACTAGATGAGAAAGACTTGACTGGATGAGAGGAATACTTAACTAGATGGGAAATACTTGAGACTCGATGAGAAATACTTGAGACTAGATGAGAAATACTTAAGACTAGATGAGAAATACTTAACTAGATGAGATAAGAATAGGACTTGATTAGATGAGAAATACTTGAGACTAGATGAGAAAGACTTAGGCTAGATGAGAGGAAGACTTAGCTACATAAGAGTGAGACTTACTTCGGTTCCCTTGTGCAGCGGTGTGAACCGCGAGCGCGGCTAGGACAGCGATCCACCCCGCCATCTCAGCTGCCGCCGCCGTCGTCTGCTTGCCCACTAATCATCTGGAACAACAAATAAACACTCTTAACGCGTGCTATGGATGTATGCTCGGGGTTTCTCTACGCGATCGAATCAGAAATGAAGATATCCGTAGACGAAAGTGATCTGGAAGCCCAGCTCAGTCATGGCAGAAAGTCGCCCAGAATCGGAAAGAGTGGTGGAATCGGAATCTTGTATCAGAGCCCAAGACTCAGTTTGGGCCGCTGCGCTGCAGTAGGTAAGTAAGTAAGACTAGTTTTTGAGCACACCAATAATATATTACATTTAATAGATACCGTCAAAATTTTTTGTGGTTTAATTTAATTTTATCAGCGTAGGTCCCATTATACTCTTATCGATGGGGGCTGCCAGAATACCAGCGCTGTGTTTCCTTGTACACACACAGCACAACGCTGAGGCAGGTCCCATTCCCAGGCTTAGTGGATGCTCATGTGCATTAATATTTTTTTATTTTTATCTGTTATTTCCTATTATTTATTGCATTTGTTTTTTTCATAAAATTTGTTATTTTTTAAGTACCTAGTGTTAGGCCTGCCTGGACGTCACTGCATTGGTATCTACGGAAGACCAGCGTAGGTTGCCCACCTACATATGCTGAGTAGATACCTTTTTACAATTGCACATTAGTACTCCATTTTTGTTATATGTTGTTTTTTTTATGTGTTATTGTAAATAAACCTTTTTTATTTCTTTCTTTCTTGGCTTGTTTTTTATGTTGTTTTCACTATGTATTTATGCCGTCGAATAAATGATTTTTCTTCCTTTCTTTCCATTTTCGCATTCGTATAGAAGTCCACTAGAGAAGCATCCAATCATTACACTTCAATTATGGACAGATTGACAGATGTGTACAACCTTTGAGATTGATTAGCGCAACTGTTGCAGAATAAACTCAATATTGTAGCGTCCGTGGCCCAGTGGTATTACGCCCGGCTTGTGATCCGGAGGCCCTGGGTTCAAATCTCAGTGTGGCAAAAATTTTTCGCTTAGACGCTGCCGTGTTTCGGAAGGCACGTGAAACTGTAGGTCCCGGCTATTTCCTATAAGATATGTAGGAGACAGTCGTTAGGTCATGTTGCAGGCACAGTAGGAATCTCGGCGACCTGAAACTGCAACATATAGTTTCGCCACACAACCTATAAATTGTGATTTGACTCTGACAGTGTAAGTAGGGTAACCTGTTCTGTTGGAGTATAAACCCCAATTATAACAAACCCTGGTCGCTAAACCCTAGGAGAGTTCATATCTTTGTAAATTAACAGCATAAACTCACTTGTATTTACTTCGGCTTCGTGCCGACTGTTCAGGAAAAAAAATCGGATGACAATGCAATATTATTATGACATCGAGCTGATCTGATGATGGAGCTGGAAGGTGGCCATAGGGACTCCGTAATTTAACGACGCAACCCCATCGAGTTTGGGCTCATTTAATTCGTATTGACTAGTACTTTGGTGCTAGATGGTTAATAATAATAAAAGCTTGTTATTAAAAAGATTTTTTTAAATTTTACTTGTAAAAGTCGTTTATAGTCCATTAACTAAGCCCAATTATTCCAGTGCTTAAGTGTTTTTTCACCCACATTTAACCCCAAAATCTACAATAATACGTTTTTCACCCCAACGGGTAAGTGGTTGTTAGTTATTTCACCCCCGGGGGTGAAAAACAACGGGGGGTGAACTAGATGTATTGATGTATGAATAATTTAGATTGGTAGGTTAATATGTGAAATTACATGTTTGGTACCTATACAAGGCAAATAAAATATTATAAATATTTCAGTACATTTCATACAGCGCCACCTAACCCCAAGCTAAGCAAATTAATGCTTGTGTTATGGTGGTTAGGATAACGGATATAATACTTATATACTTTTCTTTTGTAAATACATACTTTTTATAATAGATATTGAACCACCAAGACCAGAAACAAATATCTGTTGTGGATCACACAAACATTTGTCCCATGCGGGAATTGAACTCGCAACCTTCTGCGTTGCAAGCGGGTATTAGCCCACCGCGTCATGGAGGTTGTCCAAATGGCAAAACTTTAAGTGGGTACGGGGGCGAATATAATTAAAACGCGGCTTACTCCAATCTTTCCCACCAAAATCCCCTCCTCACCCAATAAATTTCGGTGACGGTGGGGATAATTTTACAAATATGTAAAAGCTCCCCACGGTGGGGATTTTTGGTGGTGGAAAATTAGAGTAAGCCTAAAACACCAGGTTATATTTATAGGATTACTAGCAGCGCCCAGCGGTTTTACCCGTGGTACTTATGTAGCCTATGTGTTATTCTAGGGTCTAACCTAACTCTGTACAAAATTTTAGCTCAATCGGTCCACCCGTTTAGGCGTGAAAGAGTAACAAACACCCAGACATCCATTCTTAAAAACTTTCACGTTTATTATATTAGTAAGATAACAGCAACCTGCTTATTGTTATATTTTTGAAGTGAAAACTTCTTTAGCGGCGCTGAGCACTTTTTTGTATGGGTAAAAACTTTAAAACTCGCGTCAGGGTCACGTGATGCTGATCGAAAAAGCGTAAGATCGAGGGGAAGGGAGAGGAACTAGTATCTCCCACTCTTTCTACCGTGCCTGAGTGTCAGTGTTGCCAATTTAGCATTTTATATGCTAAATTTGGCATATTTTCTTTCTGTTTAGCACATTATTTTGTCGTTTAGCATATAGCATATTTTTTTAGCATTATATACATAATAAAATTGAATTAAATATGTATCGAAGAACATAGGAAATATAAAAAAGAATAATCAATATCGGAGTAATGATCAAAAAATACACTGTACATGCATCCACTTGTAAACCTCTTCCGTTTTTTCGTTACTTAATAATATTATTATAAACATGAATCGACCTAAAGCACGCTCTTTTGTTCTAACCAGTGTTGTTTCTAACCAAATTTATCACAGCCTTCTTCACGTGCCTTCTACATCTGCAACTGTAGTTGCAGATGAAGACCCAGTCGACAAATATCTGTTCGAAATGTAGGCATAACGGTTGAAATGTAATTTTTTTAATACATTTTTTATTAAAAAAATATTTAGCATTTTATTTTAGCACTTTTTTTCAAAACTAGCATATTTTTGGCATTTTTTTTACCACACTTTAGCACATTTCGCCTTGCTATAGTTGGCAACACTGCTGAGTGTACCTTAGACAAGCGCGCGCCCGCACGTAGCGATGGTGCTTGTATATTTATTAAAGTTTATCATTAAATACGGTAAATTTTGCTACTTTTATGGCTCAGCTTTACAGCAAAAAACATTATATTGAGCTAAATATCGATGGATTCACCTTGAAAATTGTGAAAGTGAAGAACAAATTTTTGGTGTACCTAACCTATTCTTTTTATAATAATTTTATACACTTTATTGTTTCTGCACATCGAGCTCGCGGTCGTAGAATGTAGGTAAACCATGAATACTTGAGATGATAACTAGTAGGAAGGTAAAACGTGTTCCTAGCATACCTATATCGCGCCCGCTAGATCAATATAGACAAATACCAAACATTGCTTCTCTCTAGGTGCAAATGTGTAAGAACCTATACACAATACACACTTATTAGCAATCAAGACCCAAATTTTTGCCATTGCAAACTAGTCTAATAAGTAGGAATCCTCAATTCATGTCCATGTACGGAATTCCTTGGCGGCAGGATACTTTTATACTGACTAGATGTATTCTCTTGTATCATATTGTTTACTAGCTGCGCCCAGCGGTTTTACCCGCTGTACTATAGCCTTTGTGTTATTGCAGAGTCTAAGCTATCACTATACCATATTTCAGCTCAATCGGTGCACTCATTTAGGCGTGAAAGAGTAACAAACACACATCCTTTCTTGCAAACTTTCACATTTATAATATTAGTAAGATTATATTATGTCCTAAGCTACCTAATGCTTAATTTATACTCATTCGGCTCAGCAGTTGGTATAACAAAATGTAATTATAAAAACTGACTAAGTAGTAAGTAGTAGGATAAATAAAACACAATTGTAAATTTTACAAATCAATTTAACAACTTTATTTCAAACAAAGGTAGGCAAGATAGAGACAATATTGATTAAGTACTTTCTTGTAAGGTCACCTATGTATGTGATAGTAAGCTATATTATATTTTCAGGAACAAATTGGATGTTGGAGGTATGCTAAATATTTTAATGATCAGCCAATTGGATTTGACCAACAGCTAGCAGCCAGCGGCTTGAATTGGAAGTTCTTCAATCAGAGTTATGGGTGTTTGTCATATTCTCCAACAATTTCTCTTCTCTGCCTTGTCATCGGGACCAATAAATGCATGTCACAGGATTTCTTCATAGTCCATACCTATAAATCAAAATAAATATTATGCATTAAATAATGTACATTAGTAATTATTTTATTTCATAATTTTAAGTCCTTGAACAAGTGCAAGTTTCATCAAAATCAGTTCAGTAGTTTTCTAGATAATAATTGTGGTATGTGTCCAACCCTTAGATTCTTTTTTCTTAAATTTCTCATTGTTGTAAATTTAACATTTAAAAAACACACACTATAACATTTATAGCTTTAATATATATATATATTGCTTTGTTATAGCAAGGTGTGCGTGTGTATGCTATAAGTTAATTAATATTTAATTAAATATAAATATTTAATTACCTTTTTACTGGTACATAGCAGCATGGATGTTCAAACACCTGAAATTGAATTGTTCAAACAACAAAGACATATATAAAGTGAGGAATCTATTACACTGTGTTGTAAAGTTTGAACCACCCAGGCCAAAACGAACCATTCCACAGTGCGCAAATTGCCAATCTTATGGACATACCAAAGCATACTGTCGTCGTAAACCGAGATGCATTAAATGCGCGGGTTACCACGCCTCTGCAGACTGTTCTAGAAAAGAAAAATCCGACAATGTTAAATGTGCCTTGTGCAATGGAAACCACCCTGCTAATTACAAAGGGTGTTCCGTTTACAAAGAACTTCAGAAACAAAAGTTCCCCCCCCTACGCAATAAGACCTTCGCACAAAGTAAGAACCCAAAAAACAAACAACACGAACTAAATCAAAACAACAAACAAATAATTATAGATGATATGTCAAGTCAGCCTCAACAAATAAGCAGTGACTATCAAAATAAAACTTTCGCAAGCATCTTAGGTCATAGTAAAACGCTCCAAGAACAAAACCAGAGTAACACAAAAGTAAATAATGATCCAAATAACTTTGGGGAACTGATGGAAATGTTTAAACAAATGATGCAGCAGATGAACACCATGACAAATCTACTTCTTAACCTAATAACAAACCTAAAACCACAAACCTCCCAAGAGACTGTCAAGGATTTTGTCCAGGCGGGTGGGAGGCGGCCCACCTTGCCCCCTCGCGGCAATGCAAACCGCTAACTCTTGCATTGTGGAATGCCAATGGGCTATCAAAACACACATCAGAAGTGAAATCTTTCCTATATGCCAATGACATAGACTTCATGTTAGTTTCTGAAACCCACTTTACAACAAAAACACATATTGAAATTCCAGGGTATAAAATCTACTTCACCAATCACCCTGATGGAACTGCTCATGGGGGGTCGGCAATTCTTGTAAAGGATAAAATAAAACACCACACATCAAACTCTTATTGCACCCATGAGATTCAGGCTACTAATATTATTATTGAAAGCCTAACTGGTCCCGTACAGATAACGGCTCTCTACATGCCTCCAAAACACAATTTAAAATGTGAAGCATACTCTTCCTTCTTTAGGCAATTGAGTAACAAATTCATAGCTGGTGGAGACTATAATGCCAAACATGTAGACTGGGGATCCAGAACCACGACCACGAAGGGACGAGAGCTCTGCAAGTCATTACAAAAACTCAATCTTAAGATCTATTCCACTGGTGAGCCAACTTATTGGCCAAGTGATGTCAAGAAAAGACCAGATTTGGTTGACTTTTTTGTTACAAAAGGATTGCCCAACTGTTCTATGCATTGCTACTCCACCTACGACTTGTCATCTGATCACACGGCTATAATAGCTAAACTGCATAATGACAGCATCGAAGTGACCAAGCCATGTAAAACCCACAATAAAAAAACCGATTGGGCCTATTTCCGGGAACTGATAGAAACCAATATTGATATACATATTCCATTAAAGACAAATGATGACATATCTGAGGCAGTAGAAAAATTTACAAAATGTATCCAATCAGCGGCTTGGCAGGCAACACCGGATCACTCCAGCGCTAGTATACCGACCTTCCCACAAGTGGTTACTGACGTTATCCATAAAAAAAGACAATCTAGGAAGCAATGGCAAACCACCCGAAGCCCTCGGGATAAGAAAACCTTCAATAGATGGGTGAAAAAGGTGAAAAAAATCATGGAAAACATTGAAAACAAGGAGCTGGAAAATGTACTAACAAGACTTGACGCTACTGCAGCCACGGAGTACTCACTGTGGAAGGCTGTAAAATCCATCAAAAAACCAATTACTTTTGAATCTCCTCTCAGAAAAACTGATGGAACCTGGGCCCGCAGTGACACCGATAAAGCTGAACTATTCGCAGAGCATTTATCCAATGTGTTTACACCAAATCCTGACACCGGCTCAACAAAAACAAACGAAATCATTGAAAGCTTGAGCATACCATATCAACTCGACCCACCGCTCAAAAAAATTACTAAAAACGAGGTAATTGGAGTGATCAGAAATCTAAAGCTAAACAAAGCGCCAGGCTACGACTTGATAACAGCCAAAGTCTTGAAAGAACTACCAAGCTCAGGCATCTCACAAATCACTGCTATATTAAATGCAGTTTTGCGACGTGAATTCGTTCCCGAGCAATGGAAAGTTGCTGAGATCATTCTAATCCCTAAACCAGGAAAAGACCCAGAAAATGTAACATCCTACCGCCCAATTAGTCTTCTGCCAGTTATATCCAAAGTTTTTGAAATTTTGTACATGAAAAGACTGACACCAGAACTGGTAAAATCGAATCTCATTCCTTCCCATCAATTTGGCTTCCGTGCAGAACATGGCACTGTTGAACAGGTCCACCGTTTAATAACGAAAATAAATGATGCATTTGAACACAAAAAATACTGTTCTGCCGCATTTTTGGACATCTCTCAGGCTTTCGACCGAGTATGGCACGAAGGCCTGCTTTATAAAATTCTGAAAGCCCTACCGATAAATCACTTCTTATTAATTAAATCCTACCTTAGTGAACGACACTTTTATGTCAAAAAAGGTGAAGATAGAACTGGACTTCATCTGCTTCGAGCAGGTGTCCCCCAGGGGAGTGTCATGGGACCCGTACTGTATCTTATCTACACGTTTGACTTACCGACGTTAGACGATGTACTAGTGGGGACTTTCGCAGATGATACAGCACTGATTGCGTCTCATCCCAATGCAGTTGTGGCATCCAAAATACTTCAGGAAAGTCTTGACCTTGTATCCAACTGGCTCAAAGATTGGCGAATAAGAGCGAACGAAAGCAAATCAGTACAGGTCACATTTACTCTTAAACACGACTCTTGTCCTCCTATCAAACTAAATGGAATACAAATCCCACAGCAAGACGACGTACGCTATTTAGGTATATACCTCGACAGACGACTTACTTGGAGAAAACACATTTTCACCAAAAGGAAAGCCTTATGTACCCAACTGCGCAAACTACAAGGGTTCCTGGCCCGAAAATCGAAATTGTCCCTGAATAATAAGCTTCTCCTCTACAAATCCATTCTAAAACCTATATGGTCGTATGGTGCCGAACTTTGGGGTACTGCATCAAATTCAAACATTGATATCATCCAAAGATTTCAATCGAAAACACTACGCATGATCGCAAACGCACCGTGGTATGTAACGAACGACCAGCTACACCGTGATCTATCAATACCTACTGTCCGAGAAGAAATATCATCACGACTGAAATCATATGCCAAGCGCATGGATCGCCATCCCAACGAGCTAGCCTCTGACCTTATGAATCCTAACACAGTCACTTTCTCGAGAATTAGGAGAAGAGCTCCCCAAGATATGATAAAGGATTAGAAGAAAGAACTGAATATTACTTGCTGGTTGGGCCACTGGGCACATACCACTCACGACTTAGGACATGTTTTGTCCTCAACCAAACTCTCGCTTAATGCTCACTTGGGTAGATCGCAAGAAAAAGAGGAGCTTTAAAAAAAAAAAAAAAAAAACCTTTTTACTGGTACATAGCAGCATGGATGTTCAAACACCTGAAATTGAGTGTCCTTTGTTTCTACCTCCATAAGGACTTAATTTAGTACTGTCGCAAAAGATCTTCCCATCTCTAAAAATAGAAAATACATTATAGAAACCTTATACATATATCTTACTAATATTATAAACGTGAAAGTTGGCAAGAATGGATGTATGTTTGTTACTCTTTCACACCTATACGGGTGGACCGATTGAGCTGAAATTTGGTATAGAGATTGCTTAGACCCTGGAAAAACACATACACATAAGTACTGCGGGTAAAACCGCTGGGCAAAGCATATATATATATATAGTCTTTAATATTTTATGTTAGATGACAATATTATATAGAACCAATTGAGCTAAAATATATTAAGTTGATGGTTAATAACACATACCAATAATGTTTAGTTTTCGGAGATTGGAGCTGCGAGGGCTTCACAATTTACCTATTTAACTAAAACAAATGTCACATAGGTTATGTTATTATGACTAAGTTTTTAGCCTTAATAAGCATTAAGCTTACTGTTGCAAGTGCTCCAATGAAATGTTACATTGTTTCACAGATTTCCTTAATGTTTTTAAGGAGTTTTTTATGAAAAATCATACTTTTAACACTATTTATTTTGGACCAGCTTTTGGCCAGTCACATCTCGAATACAAGTAATATTTATAATTTTTGAAGAAACAAAACTCATATTACATATCGGCGGAATTCGCAGAAGCTTATTTATTACAAAAAAGCTTATAATTAAGTGTAATTTACAAAAAAAAAAATGACCAAAAACAAACTCGACGATATTATTTTTTTTTTTTTCTTTTTAATAATATGGCAACATGTGCATTTTGCCAGTGTCGAAAATTCGTGAATGTTCACGGGATATTAAATTATGGTCTCCACTTTCGTGTTTTGCCAGTGTCAAGTTAAATGTTATTTTTTTAATTAATAAGTTAGTTAGTCAGGTCAGAGTCAGAGTGAGCTTAATAGCTCGTCTAGTCACGTGAGTCTTCCAGTAAAATGGGTGGAATTTTACTGAAAGTTCGGAGGAGTTTTGGAGGGGGCACCAAAATTCATATTTCAGCACCATATCACTTGCCTACATCTGTGCACATTCAAAAACACTTAACACGCAATATTCCACCATTATTACACGCTAACAATCAAATTCTACACGATTATTAAGCAAAAGACGTGGAGCTAATGATATGATCAAGGCTTGCCGCCAAAACTCCTATTTGACGTTTCCTCGACGATATTTTGACATTTAATTTGACAGTTGATACACATTATACCACAGATAATACGACAAAATCTAGCGATTGATCGACAGCCCTTTGTCGAGAGTGCGATATCGATTCCAAAAGTCGTTGGCTACCATTTTTTTAGCGAAATCGCAGGAGCTGCCAATCGCTATCGACTTTATCGATGGCGCCGTTGTATAGGCCCCAAAGGATGTTGACAGCTGATTGCTTGACTATTGTGTAGTAGTGATGTTAACCGGTTTTGTAAAAACCTAAAAATAACCGGTTTTTATAGAAACCGATAATTATCGGTTTTTATTTTTAAAAACCGATTACAATCATTTTTCTGTCTAGCATTCGATATGTATCCGAATATGGTCATCCCTAGTGTTGTCTATGGTTTTGGGGAATCACCGACATGTGACTAACTTCACGTTACTAAAACATTTCGGTTGCGCTTGTATTTGTTGCTTCGATTTTATAGTTACCTACTATTTTTGCGAAAAATGCCTAAATTAAAATGTAAATCAATCACCAGAAATTATTTTGAAAAGATTGACAATGTTAGTGCAAAGTGTAAGCTATGTGCTAAGATCATAAAAGTTGGAGGAGGAACTTCAAATATGCTGGCCCACATTAAAAGAAACCATCCTCAGGCTACAGTAGAGGTGGATCGAGGTGAACGAGGTGAGACAAGTGAGCAATTACAGCTGCAGAAGAAGAAGAAATCACAAAAGAAGTAAGAAGTGCCAGCGCATTTTAGTCTAGCAACAGACATTTGGTGCCCTTAGATAAAATAGCGCTTAAATATTTAGCTATACCGGCAACATCGGTGCCTTCGGAGAGAATGTTTTCCATATCTGGATACGTCATGTCGAGTAGAAGGAGCAGACTACAAGCAGATGCTGTAGACCAAATATGTTTTATTAATCAAAATCATGATTTGCTAGCAACAGATGCAAAATAAACATATAATTTCCAGTGTCCTTTGATGATTATTGAAGTGAAAACTTCTTTAGCGGCGCTGAGCACTTTTTTGTATGGGTAAAAACTTTAAAACTCGCGTCAGGGTCACGTGATGCTGATCGAAAAAGCGTAAGATCGAGGGGAAGGGAGAGGAACTAGTATCTCCCACTCTTTCTACCGTGCCTGAGTGTGCTGCTCTGTTGATGGTGTAAAAGTCGTCGAAATTATGGATGGAAGTTGATTTTTCTGAGAGATAAAATTTAATGTACTAATATATAAATAACGATATAATATTATAAATAACAACATATAAATTGTCATATTTGTGTACGATAGCGCAATAAATAAACATTGTATTCTACCTCATAAATGATAGTACTTTTATACTTATAATTAAACACAACGTTAAATATTGAAGTTTTCACTTCTGCCGGCACTCCCGGAGTGCTACCTTTTTTTATTTTTAGAGGTTATTTGTATGATTAATGGTTATTGTGGTTATTTGTATTTTTTAAATAATAATGTTTTAGTTTTTAGGTACTGTTTTGTATACTTTTAAGGTTATTTATTAAATAAACCAAATAAATGAGGTAAAACTTTTATAGGTTAGCCTTTAAACATGATCTCGCGTAATGATAACCAACGACACGAACACAGGTGGTAACAAACCAAACTAAGAAGGCGGGATAAATCCCTCCCTCCCAATTAGTATAGGTATAAGGATTAATTAGTTAAATTAAACAGACGCAACCACACTTCGTAGCTAGTTAAAAAAACAAATGTCAACATGAAAAACCCGCTAAATGCTTACCCCGAGCTCCCCTAAGCAAGGAATCAATCATTCGGAACTAGGGGAGAAGGGGGACGTTCGCAGAATATGTAGGGAGGGGAACGGTTACGTAGGATGGTAAAGAATTATCTTATAGGAAACAGCTGGGTGCTGCTGCTGACCCACAGTTTTATGTGTCGTGCCGCGCGCCGAAATTTCGCAATACACCGAAATTTCAACTGGGGTACTTTTCGAATAGAACTAAAATCCAAATTTATTGCCAAAAGGTCTTCCTTAGGCATTTTGAATTTGAATTTAAAACGTACTGAGCAGTCATTTTTCCCTTTTTATACAGACGCCAAAAGAACCGATCCTATCGTTTTAATAATCTGTGGCCTGTGGCAATGTTATTGCACGATTTATTACGTATTTATTGACAGAACAAGATGGGGCGGTCTTACCCTAAAGCTTGAGGTTAGGAAAAATATGCAAAATTATATGATAAAAAAATTTAAAATGTCTTATTAATTTGGTATGTGCTCTATTACGTAAAATTGCCTAACAAAAGCGCTATTATTTTGAATTTGATAATAATTTATGTATTTAGTTTACCGTACCTCGCCAATAGATTCAGAGCAGATCCTATTACCTATATAATCTGTGGCCGTGTTATTTCACTCGATTTATTACGTATTTATTGATAGAACAAGATGGGGCGGTCTTACCCCAAGCATGAGGTTAGGAAAAATTGATTGTGCAGAATTTTATAATCCACATGAGGACTATTTTTAACTCCCGACGCAAAATGAGGGGTGTTATAACCACTATACAACTCAAAATAAGTTTTTTATTTTTTTATTTGATGAAGTAGAAGACGAGCAAGACGCTCTCCTGATGTTAAGAGATAACGCTGCCCATAATCAGTACAGTGTTACCTAGGATTTCACAATTATGTGAAATCTAGGAGCACTGCACCAACGCTTCTTACTCAAGAGTCATAAGATGTTAAGACTCTTTAGCCCAGTAATTTCACGTGGTTTCACGTTTTTCAAGTGGGGGAACTTAGTAACATAAGTGCGTTATCATTACATAGTATAAAACAAAGTTGCTTCCCATCTGTCTGTCCCTAGTCCCTATGTATGCTTCGATCTTTAAAACTACGCGGATTCTGATGCGGATTCGGTTCGGGAATTTGATGGTGTGCATTATTAACTCAAACATTGCTCCCTTTTTAACCCCCGACGCAAAAACGACGGGGTGTTATAAGTTTGACATGTCTGTCTGTCTGTATCTGAGTGTGTGTACTCGTATGTGTCTGTCTGTGGCATCGTAGCTCCCAAACGGATGAACGGATTTTGATTTAGTTTTTTTTGTTTGAAAGTAGAGTTAGTCGAAAGTGTTCTTAGCCACGTTTGGTAGAAATCGGTCCAAGATGGCCGCCGCTACAAAATGGCGGATTACTTTTTTCTTTCACGACCCCATCAATATGGGTATCAAATAAAAGGGCTTAACAAGTAAAATATAAACCACTATAAGAAATTTAAAATCCAAGATGGCCGCCGTCACAAAATGGTGAATTACATATTGCGTTGGGGTTTTTTAATTTTTTTAATTTAATTCACTTGTTAGATCTGGGCGTGCGAATATTTATTGTTTATCTCTTTACTCATGCAAAAGATCGTATTGATAACCTCCATTTTTCGAGTCAGTTAATTTGCATACAAACGACGAGATCACCAAAAGCGAAGGGACAAACGTCTAACGCCTTTCGTGGGAAAGTCACTCGGGAGGGTCATGGGGGAGCTAATTATGCGCTTAGTTGTGAATGAGGGGGCTGGTCGAAGAAAACCATAGATAGTTTGTGTGTAATGATAATCTAAATATAACAAGAGATATTATATAAGAAGAGATTTTTTTTTTAATAAATTAAAAATTTTAAAAGCCCCCAGCTCCCAACGCAACGCTTTCTAAATTTGTAATTCGTCATTTTGTTGTGGCGATCTTGGACACTGAACTATAGATCTATCTCGGTGATCTTGGATCGATTTCCACCAAACATAGCTAAGAACACTCTAGACTAACTCTGCTTTCAAACAAAAAAAAATTAGATCAAAATCCGTTTATCCGTTCGGGAGCTACGATGCCACAGACACACACAGACAGAGTCTGTCTGTGTGTGTCTGTGGCATCGGGGCAACCCCAACCGTCGACGGGGTCTGTCTGACAGACCCCGTCGTCGGTTTGGGTTGAAATTTGTAACACAGATAGGTTTTATGACGTAGACATCCGAGGGCAAAGCTGCGAGCATAAGCTAGTCATAATAAATCCCTAATTAGTGAATTAAAAAGCTTTACAGTTCCTACCTATACTTACAAAAGATGGTGCTCTCTGCTCTACATTTCTTATCTTTTTTTTATAGCAGACTAAACAAGCGTTTGACCACAATCTCACCTGTTGGTAAGTGACGATGCAGTCGAAGTTGTAGTACGCTTGTTCAGTAAGAACCTATTCACTCTTGATTTGAACAAACTCACGTTATAGCATTCGGGAAACACTGAGAGTGGTAGCGAGTTCCATAACTTCGCCGTTCTCATAATGAAAGACGAAGTAGTAAAAGGGTGATGGTGGAACTAACCCGTGGAGTCCTGAGGAGAACTCTCCATGATGGAGATTGTAAAAACTGAGCGTCGATGTGCGAGATCCTGTATCTTTCCTGTTTTATCTATTTTAAAAATCATATAAAAAGTGTTTAATGAGTGATGATGATGGCTTACATATTAAAACTGTTATTTGATGTGTGCAAATGAAGACGAGTGCTTTAGTTTTTTACTTTTCGTTTTAGTATTATTTTTGTTTTTTTTTTATTTTATGTACAACGTACCTAATATTGTTTTTGAATAAATGAATTGAATTGAACTTAGCCGACCTCCTGGAAACGAAGTCTACCGAAAAAAAAATTCAGTACCTAATAATTATTATAGCCTGTGTGGTGAACCTATATGTTTCAGATTGTTGAGATTACTACAGGACCTGCAACATGACCTAACGACTGCCTCCTACATGGCAACCAGCGGTACCCCTGGTATTGCAGGTATCCATAGGCGAAGGTAGCCACTCACCATCAGGTGGGCAGTCTGATTGTCTGTCACCTATTACAAAAAAAAATATCTTATAGGAAACAGCGAGGACCCACTGTTTTACGTGCCGCGCCAAAACACGGTAGAAAAAAACAAATTATCATCCATCCAAAATTTTAATCACTGCACTTTACAAACTTTTTAATGTCGCCTACGTTGCCAAGATAATTATGAAAAACATTCAATTTTCGCTGCTGTCTTTTTAATTTCGTAACAAAAAAATTAAAATAAATCCGCGCCGGGTGGCATCCCCGTCCGATTTGTCATTTTAATCTACAAAATCTCCATGGGAAAGGGGTTTAGAGAATCTCCCGCGTTTTTTGCTGTGACTCTTTTGTTTATGACACGTGTCAGTTGAATTTGACAGTAATACTTTTTTTAATTCCGCCTGCGGTTTCGCACGGGTTGTGTGTTTGCTGTTGGTATTAATTTGTTGTTGTTTTTTAATTTGTAGTTGTGTGTTAAATAGGGAGAAAATTAGATTAGTATGATACGTAATGCAGTTTGATAAAACTTTGGCAAAATTTGTTCAAATCTAGTCTTTTAAATAACGCAATAAATTTTAATAATATCGCATATAATAATTATGATAATTTTGAAATATGAATTCGTAGAATTTACTCTTTGTGTAAAGTTTCTCGGTCTAGATAATATTTTTTATATTTTAAATGTATCCCCAGTTTGATATTATGTAGGTACTTTGAAAAAGTCAAAGGGTAAATAAATTCTTTCGAACTTTTTCCATTTTTAGCGAACTTTCTTGTTATCTAAGAGCGTGGACTAACTAGAGCGTAGACGCTCTACTGAATGACAGTTCAAGTTGTCATCTGTTTGATATTATTGTGGAGTGTCTGAGATTTTGTGAGAAAGATGGATATGTGGTTTCTTCTATAAAATGACATTTATTTTCTCTTTGGACATTACAATTTCATAATATTTTTAATCTGTTTTTTTTAATTGACATTGTGTAATAATTATTTTCAATTGTATTTTTTTTTAAATGTATGTATAATTTTAGTTTTAACATATTTTTTTCTTTATGTACCATTTGTTCAATTTAATTATTTCTTGACTAGTTGTTGCGGATCGACGAGCCTTGTAAATAAATATTCCTTCTTTTTTGTACCTGTGTAAACTCCCGTAGCTTTAGTCGCATTTATTGCACATATTATGTATAGATTTCGTGTTTTATAGCTTAAGTACTTTAATTTTACAAACTCGATTACGAGCAGTTATGTAAACTCTTTATTTTATCTTTGCTAATTTGATTTGTTGTTATGTAAAATTTGTCATGGTTTATTTACTTCTTGAATACGCGTAAATAAACTTATTGTAAACGAATATTTGTACTTGAATGAGAAAATGTAATCGCCAAATTGCTAGAGAAAGACAGCAATATGTTAGAGCGAGACAAGTACATATAAAAACCGCGCGAACGCGTATTTTTGCCATGTTTTTGCTTATTGTAGATTATGTAAAAGAATAAGTAAAGATTATGTAATACATGGTAATAGATAATGTCGTAAGCTAGATTTTAAGATTATGTAGACTAAAATCGAGCTATGTATGATAAAGTTATAGTCGAAAATGTGCCGGGCCCATAGTGAAAATTAGAGAAAGATTTGTGAAATTTTGTGTAAAAATTAGGTGCTCTCTATCCGGTAAGGGTAGGGAGTGCCTAAGGTGCCCGGCCAAAAATATTGTTACGCTCTACGACTTCGCTTGAATTGTATTATTATACCTAAGAAGAAAGAAATATACAGTCCACTATTATTGAAGAACCGAAGTTTGATTACGACCCCCACAACGTGGTCCATCGACGCCGGATTACTCCAGCATCAGCCGTTCCGCCTGTCAACTTGGGGACAGCGGGCGGCCCACCTACATTTGCATCGTTACGCTTGTCAACCTGGGGACAGCGGACGACCATCTGCATCTGCATCGTACGCCTGTCAACCTGGGGACAGCGGACGACCTTCTGCAACTGTACCGCGCCGCTTGTCAACGAGGCGACAGCGGGCGGCATCAAGCAAGCGTCGAGCGTCGCTTTGGTACCGTGTTACATTAAATACGGTACCCCAACCCCGAACGAGGTTCCTGAGTCGTCAACCGGCGCCATTTGGTGAAGAGGCCACAAGAGGCACTTCAAGAACGCCCAAAGGCGCGCCGGGTACCTGAGGACGTCCCAGGACCCACCGTCGGTCTACGAATACGAAGACTCGCTACCAACAACAATAACGCGGTTCGTCCGCGGCCTGTGCTCCTTAGCCACCTAACGGTGACAAAGGGCGACGGAGACAGGTCCAACGCCTATATTGGTGGAGTAGTTGCTTGACACGGCGCTACCGGTGGGCAAGACCACCGAACAGTGTTCTTACGCCGGTACGAGTGTGTACAGACGAGGGCCGGACTGTAGGCACTGCTGAAGCGGGAGGACATTCCCCCCTCCCGCCGAGCACCTCGTTCTGTGCATACTTCCTCTGCCGGGTAAGTCCCCCCTCTCCCGTCCCCCTTTTCCATCCCCAAGGGAGCGTATCCCGGCCTTTAAACAGGGCCGGCCCCTCCTGCGGGTCTGTTAGGGACGTTAGGGAGGTAGGGAAATTAGGGAGGTAGGGCCGTTAGGGGCACACAAGAGCCGAAGATGCCGACTACACGCAGCAAAGCCGCCGTCGACGAACGAGACGGTACCGAGCTACGTGTCTACGAGGACTACCCGGCATCACCGTCTACAAACCCCGCACCCGCGTACAACCCGCGCCCCGCACCACCACCTACCACCACGTTGGACAAGCCACCGAGCCGCGCCCCTTCCGTCCGATCGACGGTCAGCGCCAGTGCAAGGATCCGTAGAGCTGAATTGGAAGCCGCCGAGCTGATGGCGGACGTACAGCGGAAGGAACTACAGATCCAAGCCGAGCTGATAAAGAAGAGGTTAGCAGCAGACATTGACGCGATTCACGAAGAAGAATCGGAACGCGGAAGTCTGCGTGATCAAGACATAGCTGAGAATAGCAAGCGAGTTAGCGATTGGATTAATCGCGTACAAACGACCGACACCGAAGAAGCAGCGCGCCCACGTGAGCGCACGGAACGTGCGAGAGAGACAGAACGAGTCACTATCGCACCGAACCGTGCAACGTACAAGGCAACGCGGAACGAGTCGTCGCCTTACCGCGCCCCGTCCCATGATAGAGGGATTGACCGATTAGCCGAAGCTTTAGAGAAGATGGCCCGAGGGAACCGAAGCAGAAAACCACCAGACCTACCGCCGTTCAGCGGCGCACCGGGGGAGTGGCTTCCGTTCAAAGCTGCCGTCAATGTAGCGACTACGGTCTACAACATACCGCCGATCGAAAATCTCGCCCGTCTACGCTCGTGTATAAAAGGAGAAGCCCGACAGTGTGTAGTCGCGCTATTATACATAGCGACGGAGCCGTCCGCGATTATGGCAACGCTCGAACAGCGTTACGGACAGCCAGAGATAATTATCGATCAAGCCTTAGAAGAGCTAAGGAAACTGCCGCGTATAGGAACAACCGCAGCAGATCTGAACGTGTTTGCAATTAAGTTGCAAAACATCGTAACTGTCGTTTCGTGTCTTGATAAGAAGGGGTACCTGAAAAACCCAATGTTAGTTCGCCACATCACTGAGAAGATGAGTGAACATTTGCGATCCCGTTGGTGCGATTATGCAGAAGATCACGGATTCCCGGACGAGTCTGAGATCGTGACGTTATCGCGCTTCTTTATGAGAGAAGCGGATCGTGCGGTACGTCACTGCTACACGACAGCATCGCATACGGCGAACAAAGACACGAAAACGCAGAAAACATCGCAACGAACAACGAACGCTAAAGTTTACACCACAACTGAGAACTGTAACACACAGAGCAAGAACGTGTGTCATTGTTGTGGTTCCGAACATCCCACGCCACAGTGCAAAAAGCTCAAAGAAATGAGTGTGCAAGAGAGATGGCAATGGGCGAAAGAGACAAAGATATGTTTTGTTTGCCTCAACAACAAACATCGTCGCTTCGCATGTAAGGCTAAAAAATGTGGAATAGAAGAATGTAGAATGCCTCATCACGCATTACTCCACACAAAGAGAGTATCATCATCATCACCGCAAGAAGACTCTGCCATCACCGCGTCTGCGAGAGTACACACACCCCACGGAGTTTTACTCAAGGTGTGCCCGATTACGATCAAAGGACCCGCCGGTGAAATAGAGACTTACGGTTTAATGGACGAGGGTTCTACAATTAGCCTTATCGACGACGACATAGCCGCCCAGATCGGGGCGCAAGGACCATCAAGACCGCTGAATATTCACGGAGTCACGTCAAGCCAGAGAGAGGCAAGTAGCAGAGCCGTCGACGTCGCGATTAAAGGCAGACATCAAAGCGAGTACTACAACATCAAAGCGCGCACCGTGCGACAGCTTGAACTAGGCAGTCAGTCGGTCGGGCGCGAGCTACTCGACCATCGACATTTGCGAAGTCTGCGCGACAACGACTTATGCTACGCTGACGTGAAGCCTCGGGTCTTGATTGGAGCCGACAATTGGCACTTGATAATATCGAGAAAGTTGTTGACTGGCAAGAGAACACAACCAGCCGCGTCTCTAACAAAACTCGGATGGGTGATACACGGGAGTACCCCGCACAGCGCTATAGTTTCCAGCGACGAGCGGGTCTTGCATGTTCGTACGTTACAAGAACGGGACGACGAGCTGCACGACCTAGTGAGAACGCACTTTGAGTTGGACTCTATAGGAATCTCAAAAAAGCCGAAACCAGTCGCCGAGAACGAACGAGCGGTAGAAATTTTTAACCGCACGGCGACAAGAGTGGAGAACCGGTTCGAAGTAGGATTACCTTGGCGCACCGATGATGTACACCTACCACCGAGTTACGATATGTCACTGCGACGTCTGAAAAGTATCGAGCGAAAAATGGACAAGTCGCCCGAGTTTAAGGTGGCATACTCGAACGAAATAAACAAATTAGTCGAGAAAGGTTACGCGACTAAATGTGAACAAGATCACAGCGGAGACGATAAAATGTGGTACCTACCACACTTCGCAGTGACAAACCCGAACAAGCCGGGTAAAACCCGCCTGGTTTTCGACTCAGCCGCGAAATCAAATGGAGTTTGCATGAACGACGCACTCCTGGACGGACCCGACTTGTTATGTAACCTGAACGGAGTATTATATCGCTTCCGAGAGCGACCGATCGCGATAACAGCTGACGTACGTGAAATGTTCCTGCGAGTGAAGATAAGGAAAGAAGATAGAGTGGCGCAACATTTCCTGTGGCGAGGTGAAGAACGAACCCGCCCCCCGGATACCTATGTTATGACGTCAATGATCTTCGGCGCTCGCAGCTCGCCATTTTTGGCACATAGCGTACGGAACAAAAACGCTGCCGACCATCGCGACACGCACCCGCTAGCATATATACCTATAACGCGATGTCATTATATGGACGACTGGCTACAGAGTTTCGACGATGAAGAAACTGCAGCTAAAACGATGGAGCAAGTCATCGCCGTCCATAAAAAAGCCGGTTTCGAGCTCGCTGGATGGAGTTCGAACCGACTTGCGTTACTAGGGGGAGTAGATAACGCCGATCGCGCTACTACTCCAAAGGAACTCGGTACGAACGAAGCCGAGTACGGCAAAACACTGGGACTTAAATGGATCGCCACTTCGGACGAATTCGCCTTCAACACGAACATGCCACGAATACCGCCAGACGTGCGAGCAGGACAGCGCATACCGACAAAGAGAGAAGCGCTCGGCGCCGTTATGTCAGTATTCGACCCTGCGGGACAGATATCGCCCTACGTGATTACGGCCAAGGTGATGCTGCAAAGCTTGTGGCGTCACGCATTGGCGTGGGACGACCCTCTCCCGCCCGAAGAAGCCGAAAGTTTCGCCGAGTGGATTCACGATCTGGAGTACATCGAAAAGCTACGAATTCCCAGATGTTATAGCCCGGAACCAGCTGTAGAACGACAGCTACACGTCTTCGTAGACGCCAGCGAGCAAGCATACGCCGCGGCGGCGTACTGGCGATATAAGTACGAAGATGGAAGAGTACATCTCGTTTTAGTAGCCGGTAAGGCAAAAGTGGCACCGATGAAGCCACAAAGTATTCCGCGCATGGAACTACAAGCGTGCCTAATAGGCGCCCGGCTAGCAACCGAGATAAAAAAGGAACACGAGTACGAAGGAAGCGTCGTGTACTGGAGCGACTCGAAAACAGCGCTTCATTGGATAAGGAACGATTCCACACGCTACGCTCCGTATGTCGCACACCGACTAGGTGAGGTCGCCGAGCTCACAGATGTTAACGAGTGGAAGTGGGTCCCCACTGCACATAACGTAGCCGATGACGCTACGCGAGCCGGCAACACTCAACTTAAAAGTACCGATCGATGGTTCGTAGGACCGCCCTTTTTGCGAGAGCCGGAAGAATGTTGGCCTCAGGAAAAAATCGAGGTCACAGATGAGGTAGAAGTGCTGACTACGAGAACGACAGAGAAAGCACCACTCATCGAGTTCGACCGATTTTCATCATACGAGCGCTTACTACGAACTTTAATGAAAGTCTTATATTTTTGCGACAAGTGCAGAAAAATAAGACAAGGTGAAACCGATATTGAGCGATTAAAGAGAAGCGAAAGTTTGTTAATAAAACAAGCTCAGTCAGAGTCGTTTCACGCCGAGATAGCGAGACTACAGGAAGGAAAAACTGTCGACAGATCGAGTCGACTAGTAAAATTAGATCCAGAATATGAAAATGGAATACTGCGCTTGCGAGGTAGGATAAACGCGGCGCCAGTACCTGTAGAAATGAAAAAGCCTGCAATACTCGACGGGAAACATTTACTGACTCGCTTACTCATAAAACGAGAGCACGTCCAGAACGGACATATAGGGCGCGAGCACCTCGTAAATAACATGAGACAGAAGTATTGGGTTCTCTGTCTACGCCCGACCGTGAGAAAAATAGTAAGCGAGTGTAACCTGTGTAGCATCAAAAGAAGGCCGCCTGGAGTACCAGTCAAGGGAGACTTACCTAAGGAGCGACTGGACGCGTACACACGCCCGTTTTCACGCTGCGGATTGGACGGATTCGGCCCTATGTGGGTAGCAATAGGACGCCGAAGAGAAAAACGATGGGGCTTACTATTTACGTGCTTAGTAACAAGAGCAGTACATTTGGAAACGTTAGCAAGCCTAAACATCGATTCGGCTATTATGGCTATCCGCCGAATGGCAGCAAGAAGAGGGTTCCCGGCTACTCTTTACAGCGACAACGCTACAAATTTTCACGGCAGTGAAGTTGAAATGAACAAGGCTTACCAAGAATGGTTACCACAGCTGCAAGACTTCGCACTCACGAAACGTATAGAGTGGAAGTACATTGACCCCGGGGCCCCTAATCAAGGCGGTGCCTGGGAACGAATGATAAGAAGTGTAAAGAGTGCGCTATCGCTATCTCTCTCTGAAAAAGCACCGAAAGAAGAAGTGCTTAACACCGCTTTGATCGAAATCGAACAAACGATCAACTCGCGGCCATTGACCCACGTATCAGTATGTGAAGAATACCCGGAGGCATTGACCCCCAATCACTTTTTACTGGGTACCGCGCTTGGGTCACCTATAGTCGGAAAATGTGATATCGCAGATAGAAGAGCGTGGAGAACGTCGCAAGCCATTGCGAACGCATTCTGGACGCGATGGGTAAAAGAATACGTACCTACATTGACTCCGAGAGGTGACGTTAGAAAACCGCTACGTAACATTGAGAAAGGTGACGTAGTGATCATAGCGGATGGGCTGTTACCACGTGGTGTGTGGCCTCGTGGACAGGTAGAGACCGTATATTGCGGACCTGATGGTGTGGTGAGGAGTGCGGATGTGCGAACACGGGGTGGAATATTTAGACGACCAGTAAGACGGCTCATCGTCCTCCCTTTTAATGATGGCTGCGATAATCTACGCCAGGGGGAGTATGTTGCGGATCGACGAGCCTTGTAAATAAATATTCCTTCTTTTTTGTACCTGTGTAAACTCCCGTAGCTTTAGTCGCATTTATTGCACATATTATGTATAGATTTCGTGTTTTATAGCTTAAGTACTTTAATTTTACAAACTCGATTACGAGCAGTTATGTAAACTCTTTATTTTATCTTTGCTAATTTGATTTGTTGTTATGTAAAATTTGTCATGGTTTATTTACTTCTTGAATACGCGTAAATAAACTTATTGTAAACGAATATTTGTACTTGAATGAGAAAATGTAATCGCCAAATTGCTAGAGAAAGACAGCAATATGTTAGAGCGAGACAAGTACATATAAAAACCGCGCGAACGCGTATTTTTGCCATGTTTTTGCTTATTGTAGATTATGTAAAAGAATAAGTAAAGATTATGTAATACATGGTAATAGATAATGTCGTAAGCTAGATTTTAAGATTATGTAGACTAAAATCGAGCTATGTATGATAAAGTTATAGTCGAAAATGTGCCGGGCCCATAGTGAAAATTAGAGAAAGATTTGTGAAATTTTGTGTAAAAATTAGGTGCTCTCTATCCGGTAAGGGTAGGGAGTGCCTAAGGTGCCCGGCCAAAAATATTGTTACGCTCTACGACTTCGCTTGAATTGTATTATTATACCTAAGAAGAAAGAAATATACAGTCCACTATTATTGAAGAACCGAAGTTTGATTACGACCCCCACACTAGTAGTTATAAGTATTGTATTGTATCAATTAGTGTAATTGGCTTTAGCCGTTCTAATTTTGAATAAATAAATAAATAACTAGAAAATAGTTTAAAACTAATAAAAGAATATTATCTACAGTTTTAATGAGAAACATTAACAAAAAGTATATTCTACGAATTATAATTTTATTTATGTACCTATCTATATTTCGATTTATTATCGAGAGATGCTCTTAAATCTTTTGCCTGCGGTAAGTAAACCAATTTTAAAATAGATGATACGAGAGACCCTAATCAAAAGTGACTTGTCATACATTTTATAACATACATTCATTATACATACATTCGTATGAATATAAATACATCGGATGACAACAACAGGTGCGCGAAACGACTAAACACTAATTATAAATGTTACACACGGGATGATTTTGCGTACGTTAATAAAACGAAACAAGTGAAATTTTAAAAATACTTTTTAAAAACAAGCTTTAATTATCATTACCATCTTGCATCATATAGTACTCGTCAAGACGAATCAAATGAGCCCAAACTCGATGGGGTTGCGTTGTTTAATGACAGAGTTCCTATGGCCACCTTCCAGCTCCATCATCAGATCAGCTCCATGTCATAATAATATTGCATTGTCATCCGATTTACACACGCATGCAAATTTTCAGCTCAATTGGAAACCGGGAAGTGGGTCAAATCAAACTTGCAAGATTTGATTACAGACAGACAGACAGACAACAGACAGTTGAAAGTAATATAAAGCTTGTAAAATAATAAAAAAACGCGTTTTTTTAATCTTACTAATATTATAAACGTGAAAGTTCGTAAAAATGGATGTGTGTTTGTTACTCTTTCACGCCTAAACGGGTGGACCGATTGAGCTCAAATTGGAATACAGATAGCTTAGACCCTAGAATAACACATAGGTTATAGAAAAGCGGGTAAACCAGCAAGTAAATAAATAAATTTGGAGTTCCTTGAAGTAAAAAAGTAATAAAGGTTGTTTCCACACAACCCAAGCAAGAATAAGTGAAGATATCAAAATAAGGTAAAAGAAAAGTGTGACTGATTGATTGACTGACTGACTGAATGATTGATTTTGACAGTCAACGTACAGTCCAAACTGCTGAATGAATCAAGTCGAAATCATTCGAACACAGATAGTTTAATTGATTCAGTCGCATTACTACGTTATTTTTCATCAGTCAAAATTAAAAAAAAAATAAACGGTTTATTTAAATCGTCCCGTGTGTCACAAACGTAACAATTTGCGTTGAGATAGGAAAGTGGTTTCTACGCGTCACATAATTTAGAAAACTCCCCCACTCCCGCCTTATAATTTATACGACTCGTGTACAGGGACGTATTCAGAGAGAGATGTCAAAAATTCATCCCTTATTCATCTAATCTAAATATTTTATTTTATTTTATTTGGAAAATCAACAGCTCTAAGTAAAGTTTACAAAGTTAATGAGTATACAAAATATGCTTAGCCAAAAACGATTTCCACTGATAGGAACATAGCCCAAACCACTGAACGGATTCGGTTGAAATTTGGAATACAGATAGGTTTTATGACGTAGACCTCCGCTAAGAAAGGAATTTGCCATGCGAGGACTCTTCAAAAGGCAAGTGAATAGAGTCTTGAAAGGTAAGCAACGTACCAGCGGTGCCCCCGGTATTGCAGGTATCCATAGGCGACGGTGCCACTTGCCATCAGGTGGGCCGTCTGCTTGTTCGTTACCTATTACTTAAAAAAAAAAGAGCTAAGCCGCGAGTATAAGCTAGTTTAGTTATATATTTTACTAGCTTATGCTCGCGGCTTCACCTGTGTGGTAAAATCCTTTCTTAGCGAGGTCTACGTCATAAAACTTATCTGCATTCCAAATTTCAATCCAATCCGTTCACCGGTTTTGAGTGTGCGTTGATAGATCAGCCAGTCAGTCAGTCAATCAGTCACTCTTTTCTTTTTATATATTTAGATGACTACCGTCCATTGTTCAGTCAACTACAAAGAGATGTATCCATGTTAGGCTTACAACATGAAGTAAATTTTCATTTGCAACAATGAACTACCCTTGGTTCGTGACATTTCTAGTAGCAATCAAACTTTATATCATCATCGACTCGTTTAATATGCAACAATGATGTATCTCACTACTTCTCCTTAGGTGATACATAATAATAGCATTTAAAATGAATCGAATATAGTATAAGATTTGGTGGATACTGAAAATGTCACGAAGTAAGGGTAAATAATTTTTGCATACTAAAAGTTCCTTCATTTTAAGACTAACATGGATTCATCTCTTTGTAGTTGACTGTACTACGGATGCTACATTTGGATGAAAGAACCTATTCCCCTTACTTGAGTACATCCCTGTGTGTATCACCGCAACCTGATAATTCATTTTACTTAACTTGAGTTATTTATTCACGTTGTTACTGACTCCACGCAAACATCATTGAAAATATAGGTTTTCACAAGCTTTTATTTACTTGAACTGTTGTCTGTCTGTAATCAAATCACTTACTAAACAAGCGTGCTACAACTTCGACTGCATCGTCACTTACCATCAGGTGAGATTGCGGTCAAACGCTTGTTTAGTCTGTTATAACAAAAAATCTTGCAAGCTAAATTTGATCCACTTCCCGGTATCCGATTGAGCTGAAATTATTGCATGCATGTATATGATGACAATGCAATATTATTATGACATGGAGCTGATCTGATGATGGAGCTGGAAGGTGGCCATAGGAACTCCGTAATTAAACGACGCAACTCCATCGAGTTTGGACACATTTGATTTATCTTTACGAGTACTTTGGTGCTAGATGGTAATAATAATAAAAACTTGTTTTTAAAGATTTTTTTTTAATTTCACTTGTTTAAGCTGACGATTTTTTTTCTAAGGAATTTAACCCCCATTTTGTCACATTTTATTTCAATAACTCGTGACGTCACGAACATTATTTACCCCCGTTTCCGTCCTTTTACATCCCTAGGGGCACATTTGAACCCCCGAGTACAAAGAAATGTTGCATCGGTCGCGTGCAGCCACGTGATCCAACTAGTCGTTATAGAAATACGTAGTTTGTCTCAAAATCATTTAAAACTAGGTAAAGCCTGTGGGTTTGCCTGTCTAATGTTTTGTACAACTATCTGTATTCCAAATTTCAACCAGATCCGTTCAGTGGTTTATGGCATCAGGTCTGAGGGCCTATTGGCTATCGCCAAACGACATGTAAAAAACTTAAATCCATAGACAAAATTGCGTACATTACTTGCTTAAACCTCCTCATTAACATGAGTAAAGTAACAAATGCAGCAATGTACATTGAAGTTGTCATCAATCGTAGTGGGTGAGAATTAGCCAATAGGCCCTCTGTAGTAATCTCGGCGACCTGACACTGGAACATATAGGTTGGCCACACAGCCTATAAACTATAATTTGACTCTGTCAATGGGCACATCTCTATATTAATGTTTCTCTATATTAAATGTCGTTTAGGTATATATGTGTCGCAGTAAGTTTCATAATTATGTTATTATACTGCGTTTCAAAAACTAAGATAATTTTTTAGCTAATTTGCAGGGTTCAAAGGATCAATATCTTAATAAATTGGATATACTCGTATATGGTAAGTATATTTTTCATAATATATCTGATATACCTATATATCATAAGATATATCGGATGTAACAGTTTTTGTGAATATATCTTATGATATTTTCATAGATACCCTGACCTTCGAACCCCGAAAAAATTCTTTGTTTTTGAAACGAAGTATAGGGATATAGTTATGAGCCTGAACTTAGTTATAAGGAATCAATTAATTACCATCATACTAGGAACACAGATATGTCACGAGTCACGACTAAAGCCTGAAGTCACTAGTTAGTAACTGTTGGTTAACCAAGTTAGGTAGTTAAGTAATTGCAGTTACTAAGTGCTTTAGTTAGATATGAACAACATGTGTTTAAGAAAACTTGATTTTTAACCCCCGACGCAAAAATGACGAGGTGTTATAAGTTTGACGTGTCTGTCTGTGTGTGTGTGTCTGTCTGTGGCGTCGTAGCTCCCGAACGGATGAACGGATTTTGAGTTAGTTTTTGAATTTTGATTTTGTTTGAAAGTAGAGTTAGTCGAGAGTGTTCTTAGCTATTGGTGGAAATCGATTTAAGATGGCCGCCGATGGATATTTTTTTCATCTACAACTCCCTCAATATGGGTATCAAATGAAAGGGCTCAACTTGTAGAATACAACGCACTACGATAAATTTAAAATCCAAGATGGCCGCCACCACAAAATGGCGAATTACAAATTTTGTATGCGTTGCATTGGGGGTTTTTTAAATTTAATTCACTTGTATTGGACTAAGTTTAGGGCAGTCCGACATCAGTATAAGGTTAGGTTCAGTGATTACAATGCGCGAGCCAAGCGAGCGAAGCGAGCGTGCCGCGGCAGCGGCCGGCGAAGCGCCAGATATGACTGTTCGTATTACATGGTTCACAATTCATCATTTAGAATAACTTTTCCGCAGTTCGGACTTTAGCTGCAACCATATTACTAAGTTATAAGCTCATAATCATATCCCTAGTAACATGATTATGAAACGGCTACTTCTATCTCACTGCGACATATGTACGTATAATCGATAACTAAACTAATTATACTATCGTAGATCGCAGATCGCATGTCGCATGTCGCAGCGACACGCGACTGACTGTCGCAGCTACTTGTGCACTAGGGTGACTATAATCACGGTAAAGAGATATACAGTAATGTGACTCCCTAGAAGCGGTTGAACTCAAGGTCGCGCGAGTTTGCTACGAGGTGGGTCTTTTTACCGTGACTCAACTCACACCCACCCTATATAAAACAAATACCATACATTTACGATAATATAGTCTCGTGACCAGCACGCGCCTGTTTGAGATGATATGCTGTGTCTATGACTTTTATGACGTAGCCTATTACATACACTACTGGACCTGTGCGCACTTAGTAGCGCAATAGAAAATAATCAGTGTTTCTCTACTTAAACCATACCAGCTGCGCCCAGTACCTAAATTTCAGCTCAATCTGTCCACTCGTTTATGCGTGAAAGAGTTACAAAGATACATCCATACATCCAAACATTCTTACAAACTTTCACGTTTATAATATTTGTAAGATTTATATTTGTGATAATAAAATAATAAATATTTCAGGACATATAGTGACGTCACAAAGTTGCATCCCCAAAATCACTCAACTCACATCCACCCTACATAAAACAAATATCATAGATTTACGATAGTATAGACACGTGAACAGCACGCGCCTGTTTGACATGATATGCCGTGTCTATTTATCGTTACATCTATGTGCTTTACTGATTTTGAAGGGGGTCACTTTTGTGTTTATTTTGTATTAGTGAACCCGCGCGCACTTCGTAGCGCTTAACAGAAATGATCAGTGTTTCTCTGCTTGTATCTGGGGGCACGGTAGTGCCCCCGCCAAGTCGAGCGCGAAGCAAGCACTGCCGTACCATCCTTTACAGGAACCATTTCGCCGCATTTTCAGGCCCCTATTTGAGAACCTCTCAGTGGCGGATTTACAGTCTAGGCCGCCCTAGGCCCCAATCCATGTAATACCTGCACCTACATCGTATATAACATGTCTACTCCTACTTACTCCTTAAACAGTGGCGGATCCAGAATTTTTTTTCTTGTGAACAAGGTAGGTCTGTACATTTCAACGTTTACCTACAATTTGAATCTCTAAAATAGGAAATTTTATATCTCTGACAAGAACGTGTGCGTTAAACTCGTTCCGAATAGCATAAAATTTTAAAAACCTTGTAATGCGCGAGCAGCTTGCTGCGAGCGCCGAGAAAATTTTACGTTTCAGACTACAAAAGATGTGCAATCAGAGCCGGTTTTAACATTACCAGCGCCCTGGGCGAGATTTCTACGGCGCCCCCTAAAAATCAATTCAAACCCATACTAAAAAGGAAAAAAATCCAGGATATTTTTCTGGGCCGATTCCGATGGGCAAAATCATGGGCGTATATAGATAAAATCCACCTTGCTGCGAGTTCCAAGAAAATTTTGAATTTTTCAGCACGAATGATGTGCGTTTAGCTTGCTCCGAGTGGCAAAGAAACTAAATAAGTATTCTTATTTATAAAAGCGCGAGCAGCTAGCTGCGAGCGCCGCGAAAATTTAGATTTGTTCAACACGAATGATGTGCGTCTAGCTTGCTTCGAGCGGCAAAGAAACTAAATGTCCTTATTTATAAAAGCGCGAGCACCGAGAAAATTTTGAATTTTTCAGCACGAATGATGTGCGTTAAGCTTGCTTCGAGTGGCAAAGAAAGTAAATGTTCTCATTTATAAAAGCGCGAGCAGCTCGCTGCGAGCGCCGAGAAAATTTTGAATTTTCAGCACGAATGATGTGCGTTTATCTTCCTTCGAGTGGCAAAGAAACTAAATATTCTTATAAAAGCGCGAGCAGCTTGCTACGAGCACCGAGAATATTGAATTTTTCAGAACGAATGGGGCGCACGGGCGCCCCATTAAAGAGCCTGTGGCGCCCCTTTTATCCGGCGCCCTGGGCGGTCGCCCAACCGCGCCCCACCCTAACGCCGGTACTGTGTGCAATGAGCTCGATCTGAGTGGTGAGCAAAATACATATGTATTATTCTATTTATAATTGCGCGAGCAGCTAGCTGCGAGTGCCGAGAAAATTTTATATTTCAGGTTACAAAAGATGTGTTCTGAGCGGTGAGAAAATAAATATTCTTATTATAGAGCAGAGCCGCCGAGAAAAACCCATGACCCCTTGAAGCCTTTAAAATATTTACGTACTTTTAGTTATTTCTTGTCATCAGTGATTTTTTTGTCACGATTGGCCGCCCCTAATATCTGGCCGCCCTAGGCCCGGGCCTACTGGGCCTTAGGGCAAATCCGCCACTGGAACCTCTGGATAAGACCAGAACACAGAAATTTTCGTCATCCAGTAAGCTATAATTACATACTTAAAATCCAAAATTTCAAGTCTGTAGGTCATTATGTTCCGAAGTTAAGCGAAAGCAAAGTTTCGCATTTACGACACTCACTCACTCACTCACTCACTCACTCACTCATGATCATCAAAATAGAACTAGTACTTCCCATAAACTCAGAGAGCTGAAATTTGGTACATACTTAGACTTTATTGTATAAACCATAGGAAAACTAAAAAAACACGCAATTTCGGTCTCGTTTTCGAGATAATTAATCTGCATAAATAACTTTGTAATCTCATATAAATGTATAGGATTACAAAGTTACATTTGCAGTCAATGGTTAAAATTGTGTAATATCCAATTTATTAATTAAAAATATATATAATAGTATATGTGTGTGTGTATATGTGTCGTAAATCGTCAGTTATGATCAGGCGATATCTAGCGTGGTCTAAGGCTAACCTATAACGAATCTATCACAAGAGCCCAACCAAACTATTAGAAGAGATCGACATACCGCCTTTATTACAAGCTTTTATTTACTTTCACCTGTCTGTCGGTCTGTCTGTCTGTAATTAAATCTTGCAAGTTTAATTAGGCCCACTTCCCGGTATAATAATTATGATGCATTGGACTAAGAGTGAACGCACACGTATCTAGATGGCGCTGACTGTATTTTAAAACGCGCTTACGGTTTGTATTTCTGATAACCTTATATTATAGCGTTTCTACAAAAATAAGTGAAATCCCACCAAAAACATTCTGTAAAAAACTAGCCAAGTCTCGATGGAGCTGCTTGTTTAACTCTAAAAAGTAATGAAATCTAGACAAAGTCGTGCCAAGTATGAGGTTCCTTACTGCGATTTCATTATTATTATTGTTAATTTTGTGTGACTTGGCCGTTGAAGGGTACACAAGGGTATTATACCAGGTGCTCCATGACACTATTGCACCAAATCTGTCCGCTACCCATTCACGATAGAAAATTTCCACTTGGAAAACGTTGATTGAATAACCAGTCAATTGTAGGCTTGATAAAGCTGCGTATTTGAATAATACCTATGTTTAGGCGATCCAAGTGTCATGGAGCATCTGGTTTTGTACCCTTGTGTACCCTTCAACGGCCAAGTCACACAAAATTAACAATAATAATAATGAAATCGCAGTAAGGAACCTCATACTTGGCACGACTTTGTCTAGATTTCATTACTTTTTAGAGTTAAACAAGCAGCTCCATCGAGACTTGGCTAGTTTTTTACAGAATGTTTTTGGTGGGATTATACATACATTTTAAACTTCCTCTTGAATCACTGTATTTAAAAACATGTGTTATTCCAGGGTCTAAAGCTATCTCTATACCCAATTTCAGCTCAATTGGTCCGCCCGTTTAGGCGTGAAGTTACAAACATACGCACTCACTCACAAACTTTCGCATTTATAATTTTAGTGTGACTAGGACCCGCGCGCACTTCGTAGCGCTTAACAGAAATTGATCAGTTTTTCTGCTTTATTATGCATGTATAACATAATAACCTTCTTCTTGAACCACTCTATCTATTTAAAAAAATGTATCAAAACCCTTAGCGTAGTTTTAAAGATCTAAGCATAGGTACAGTCAACTACAAAGAGATGTATCCATGTTAGTCTTACAAAATGAAGGAACTTTTAGTATGCAAAAATTATTTACCCTTACTTCGTGACATTTTCAGTTTTCAGTATCCACCAAATCTTATACTACCTATATATTCGATTCATTTTAAATGCTATTATTATGTATCATCTAAGGAAAAGTAGTGGGATACATCATTGTTGCATATTAAACGAGTCGATGATAATATAAAGTTTGATTGCTACTAGAAATGTCACGAACCAAGGGTAGTTCATTGTGGCAAATGAAAATTTACTTCATTTTGTAAGCCTAACATGGATACATCTCTTTGTAGTTGACTGTACATAGGGACAGACAGCGGGAAGCGACTTTTTTATACCATGTTGTGACTTAGGTTTATTTGTTGAAGAGTACTTCGTGTGAAGACTTCCGTCAAGTGGGACTGACTGACATGAAATAGGTCACAGGAAATCAATGTTTGAAAATTTAGTATTTTAGCTTATCATATTAGCTAAAAGCTAAACCTAATGGTACCAACCACAGAGTTAAGCATCAAAATACATGATCCAATCTAGTTTGGAACCAGACTATGTTTTAATTATCTATTATAGGGATGAGACAGTAATACAATAGATATTTCATCGATACTTTAATAAAGTTTTTTTCTGTGGAAAGAAGTAAGAAGACGAGCAAGGCACCTTCTTGATTGTAAGATATAACGCTGCCTATAAAAATAATGGTTATTTTATCGATACTTTAATAAAAAAAAATTGTGCAAAGAAGTAAGAAGACGAGCAAGATACTTTCCTGATAGTAAGAGATAACGCTGCCCATAAAAATAATTATAAGTACAGTGCCACCCAAGATTTTACAATGATGTAAAACTCTAGACAAAAAATTGAAGTCAACACCCCCATTAAAAAAAGGTAGCACTCCGGGAGTGCCGGCAGAAGTGAAAACTTCAATATTAACGTTGTGTTTAATTTTAAGTATAAAAGTACTATCATTTATGAGGTAGAATACAATGTTTATTTATTGCGCTATCGTACACAAATATGACAATTTATATGTTGTTATTTATAATATTATATCGTTATTTATATATTACATTAAATTTTATCTCTCAGAAAAATCAACTTCCATCCATAATTTCGACGACTTTTACACCATCAACAGAGCAGCACACTCAGGCACGGTAGAAAGAGTGGGAGATACTAGTTCCTCTCCCTTCCCCTCGATCTTACGCTTTTTCGATCAGCATCACGTGACCCTGACGCAAGTTTTAAAGTTTTTACCCATACAAAAAAAGTGCTCAGCGCCGCTAAAGAAGTTTTCACTTCAAAAATATTTACATGTCATAAGTATTAAGATTATTAGTGTTATTTTCATTAGTATTGGCAGTTTTATCGCTAACAGCGTTATCTTCCAGTCAACCAAGCAGGGAAATATATGACACTAGCTCATGCTCGCGGCTTTGCGCCCGCGTGGAGAAATCCTTTCTTAGCGAAAGTCTACGTCATAACACCTATCTGTGTTCCAAATTTCTACCAAATCCGTTCAGTGGTTTGGGCTGTGCATTGATAGATCAGTCAGTCACTCTTCCCTTTTATATATTTAGATTAACTACCATTACCAAAAAGCTGGTGTTCTCATATGAGATTTATCGGTTTAACACAGCTTTGATAAATATTAAGCACAGATTGAGGCTAAATTTGAACACACAGCACTAATTTTGTACGAAACGTTCAAATTCTCAATCACCGAGCTCATCAAAACATTGATTTCGATTATCGAGCCGCCCGTAATCGATTGTGATCGAATATCGATGTTTTAGTGTCTCATCTCTAGCGCGTAATTGAAAATCTCGTCATTGCTAATTACATAGCTTTGTGCAGTGGAATAGAGTTGTCCAGTATTATAATGCACATGAAGCTGACGCCACACAGGGGTGGGAAAGCGGTCGCGATCCGGGACAGAATTTTTGTAATGTTCGAATTTGTACGTAACCTGTCACATATAAAGCGAACGCGGGCAGGAACAGAATGAAGATCGCGACCGCTTTACCGCTTGTTAGATAAATAAATATATTTTTTTATACAACGAAGTAAGAAGACGAGCAGGACGCTCTCCTGATGGTAAGAGATAACGCTGCCCATAATTAGTACAGTGCTACCCAGTGCACTGCACCAACGCTTCTTACTTGAGAGTCATAAGATGTTAAGACTCTTCAGCCCAGTAATGTTACTACAGCCCTCCTACCGAAGCACAGCAATGTTTGCACATCACTGTTCAGGCGGTAGAATAACTGGCACTGTTGGGGAACCCACCTAGTCGACCTCCTGCAAAGGAAGTCTACCCCCGGTATTTATTTAATTACGAAATTAAATATGAGAAGTTACGAGTCAAAAATCTAAAGATATTGTTTCTTTAAATCACGCGATTGTGGCGCCCCGTCTAGGACTTCTTGTGAAAAGCACTCTATCTAGGATTTATAGTTTTTTGAAGTTATACTTCTTTTGGCGCGATAGAGAAAAATGATGAGAGTGAATTGTTACGATGCGCGCGCACACCGGACACCGACACCTAAATTCTACATCGTGAAGTTAGTTCTAGGTGGCATGCATGAAAATTGATAACTATGTTCAAGTTGTATATTCTAGTATTGTTATATTTAGAACACGTGTTTCGTAAGGGTACAATTAAACAGTGTGAATAAATAAATATTATTTTGGTGTTTTCATTAAATCAATTTCATATACGACGGTGATACTAATCATTTATTATTTATTTTTCCATACGCCAAAGAAGTATAACTTCTAACGCGTGTACATAAGTACACACACTCTTTTCCGTAAATCCGCAGACAGATGGACAGACAAAACTAAAATAAAAAGGTTCCTTGTTGACTACGGAAGCTTAAAAAGCTTTCAGAATTGAGTGGGAATAAAAAAACTCATTTCATCTTTATGTCGCTTGTAAAACGTGTGTAAATTTAAGAAAACAAAACAAAAATATGATGTATTCCCGTCGCAAACACTCTTCAAAAACCTTTTGAAAAAATAACAGATTTGGAGCGGTGATGGCCAAGGGGTTTTGTGGTGCATGTGTAATTCTGGAACATCGAATTCGAATCCCAGCCCCGCACCAATGACTATAATTAGTTATGTGCGGTTTTTCCACTTACTATATGTTACTACTTCAAGAGTAGAACTGTCATCCCATACATTGTAGTTTTGTGAATGTATGCGATGACAGTTGACTCGACAGCAAGACAAGTCTACGCAGCGTCTGTGCTTGAGGGGCTGGTAAGCTTCTGCTGTGGCTATTTACCACTTACTAGACAAAACCGTATAAATTATGGAATGGCATGACGGTCAGAATTGCCCAGAAGTGGGTCGAAAATGGCTAACAAAAAAAAAATACACATTTATATTTATTAAATTCAGAGAAAAAGAAAAGCGCACTCAAAAAATACACCCATAAACATAGATTAAAAAAAGGAAGATGCGGTATTGATGTTTCTGACATGGACCGCTTCAAATAGGCCCATGGGCCTAATTTAAGACAAAATTGTGCCCAGCACAATTTTACATTAGTGCGGCAACCGACACTTTCCGATCCCACAGGCCCAAGTTTGGCATAGCAACGATAGCTATGTATGGCGCATCTTTCCATTTTCCTTTAAGGGGTTAATAGTCGCTGAGCCTCTGTCTCGCTCGCACGATATGACTTATTGTCAAATATAATAGTATATATAACAATTGATAAAATTTACTTTTTGGAAATGTGTTAAGTTGAAAATTTAGCTCATATTTATTATACTATTTTTATAAGTATTTGCTACCTTTAATAACAACAATGGCATTCTCAATTATATATGAAAAATATCTATCCTTAAACATGTCTCAACCATTTTATAAAGTATCAAACTGGTTATACTTTAAGAAATTGTATAAAAATATGAGCCAAATTTTTAATATTACACCTAAAAGGAAAAGTAATTTCCTAATAGGAATTTTTATCAATTGTTATTTGACAATTTCTTATATCGTGCGAGCGAGACAGAGGTTCAGCGACTATTAGCCGCTTAAACTAAGCCCTTAAAGAAAATATTTCCCTTCAAATCAATTCAACTGCATAGAAGAGTTCCCCTCCCCCTTTCATTGATCTAATATCAAAATTCCTAACTCCAAGTATTTCCAACGTAAATCTAAGTTGCAAGAATTTCCGTCACTTTACGAAATTCCTATTAAAATGTAGATAGATAACTGTTTAATAAATTTGGGCGTTTTGAAGTTTGACCTAATTTTAGAATTGACTACGACAATAAATTTGTTTCATTTTGAGTATTTTTAGATTGGCCATTGGCCATATTTATATATTTTTAGGGTATCTATTTTAAACTATACTGCGTTTCAAAAACAAAGATAATTTTTGCAGGGTTCGAAGGTTAAAAATCAATGAAAGTATCATAGATATATTCACAAAAACTGTTATATCCGATATATATTATGATATATTTTGATAAATATCCGATATATATAGAATTTATTAAGATATTGATCCTTTGAACCCTGGAAAAATTATATTTGTTTTTGAAGTATAGGTTATATTAAGGTAGCGTCTATTTAGATACCGCAAATTCTAGCGCAGGACTACGTCATAAAACCTATTTCTTTTCCAAATTTCCATTCAATTTGCTCAGCGGTCTGTCATTCTTTTTTTTTAATATAAGGTTTTTTTTAAATGACTACCATCACATACTGACCTATGTTACCTATTAATGGTTTGCTTTCAAGGTGAAAAGGCCACACGTTGGTGTATTTGCCAGTGACAAGAATAAGTAAGTAATGATATTAATAATTTCCAATTGATATTAAAAAGTAACTCACCAAAATTTTCATAAATATATAGGTCTCGTTAATCCTTGAACTCCATAATCAATTTTGATTTAAAAAAAAAATTTAACAATATTATAACAAAAAAACAGTACCAACACATTTTTCTTTAGGTCACTTTTTCACAAAAAAAACCTTTTGATTTTTCAAAAATCCCTCAATCTTTAATTTAGATTTTTTGACAAAAACTTTTTTTAAAAGTTTAATACAAAAAATACACTCAACTTTAGTTTTTTTTTTTTTTTTTTTTTAATAATATGGCAACATGTGCATTTTGCCAGTGTCGAGTAAAATTCGTGAATGTTCACGGGATATTAAATTATGGTCTCCACTTTCGTGTTTTGCCAGTGTCAAGTTAAATGTTATTTTTTAAGTAATAAGTTAGTTAGTCAGGTCAGAGTCAGAGTGAGCTTAATAGCTCGTCTAGTCACGTGAGTCTTCCAGTAAAATGGGTGGAATTTTACTGAAAGTTCGGAGGAGTTTTGGAGGGGGCACCAAAATTCATATTTCAGCACCATATCACTTGCCTACATCTGTGCACATTCAAAAACACTTAACACGCAATATTCCACCATTATTACACGCTAACAATCAAATTCTACACGATTATTAAGCAAAAGACATGGAGCTAATGATATATGATCAAGGCTTGCCGCCAAAACTCCTCAACTTTAGTTATTTTTTTTTTATAAAATGTTTTTTTTTTTTTCAGAAATTTGTTACCTATATACGATTACACTTCCGTGTATTTGCCACTATATCACATATTACATCAAAGTTTTTAGCTTTCCCGCGAAAAATCACTCACTTTTTTCTAATACAACATAGGGTCGCGCACGTCCAACGCATTCGCCATTCACCCTCGCACTGGTTTTTACCCCTAATAAATGCATCATACAAGGGTGGGCCTAATTCTATTATTTTACCACGCCCTGATTTTGTGTTTTAAATTGATTTTTAATTGTTGTACGAGCTTTTTTTGTGCAATAACCATGTTCAATGAGATTTAAACAAGTGAAATTAAAAAAAAAACTTTTTAAGAACAAGCTTTTATTAGTATTACCATCTAGTACCAAAGTACTCTTCAAGACGAATTAAGTGAGCCCAAACTCGATGGGGTTGCGTCGTTTAATTAGAAAGTTCCTAAGAAAGGTGGCCACCTTCCAGCTCCATCATCAGATCTCAGCTCGATGTCATCCGATTTATTTATGCATGCAAATTATCAGCTCAATCAGAAACAGGGAAATACAATTTGATTACAGACAGACATCGGGAGAGGTGAAAGGAAATAAAAGCTTGCAAAATTACACCCTCCCAAATTCAGCCCATAAAAAACTAATCGATTTTGTGTGTTGCCAGTAAGAAAATAAATTTTCATTACAAAAAATTAATAAAACGTAAAAGCCTACAGGATTTCCACCCCTGTAATGTCAAATAAAAAATGTAATTTGTCAGAAAAACCTATGCCTTTACCGATCACCCTAAGGAATTCTACCGCACCCTTGCTTAGGGGCTAGTTTTTCAATTCTTAAGGGAATTATTTAATACTAACATTTGTCTGTGACTTCGGTTGAAATAGGTTCTTTTTAAAAGCTTTTACTACTACGGACATGTATGGCCGTTGTCTGTCTGTATGTAATAAAATCTTGCAAGTTTAATTTAATCCACTTCCCGGTTTCTGATTTAGCTGAAATTTTCCATTCCTGTATTTTTTTTTTGAAATATTTTTTTTGAACTTGCTTAAATCGGATGACAAAGCAATAACATCGAGCTGATCTGATGATGGAGCTGAAAGGTGGACATAGGAACTCCCTAATTAAACGACGCAACCCCATCGAGTTTGGGCTCATATTATTCGTCTTGACGAGTACTTTGGTGCTAGATGGCAATAATAATAAAAGCTTGTTTTTATAAACTTTTTTTTAAATTTTACTTGATAATTTTTTATTTAGTTCACTTGTTAACATATCTGCACAGTAGGTACCTAAATACGTAGGTAATACATACCTCTTTTTGAAATCCAGTTTCGGTCTTTATTCACCTTTCCAATCTGAAATCAAGAAATAATATTTTATAACTAAGAGTAATATTGTTTGTAAATTTGATCGAAGCCATGATTGATATATAATATTACTAAGAATATTTTAAACGTGCGTTTGTCAGTAATTAGGAGGGCGGGTGGTGCACTCGGTGGTGGAATAAAAACTAATTACTATTTTGGTAACGTTTGAATTCCTCGCCGTCTCTTAAAACTTAGTTAGACTCACAAATTTAGAGCGGAATTAACACTAAATATTAAATAATAACTAATAATTGTTGTGATGGATTTCCGCAAAGTAACGCCTAGTTCCATTAATTATAGTAATTAAATAAAAAAAAATTGTACAAGATATAATAATATAATTTATTTAAGGGCGCTTAGTGGGGGGACGCTGTCTCGCACGCGCTATCTTGCCAATATTATAAACGTGAAAGTTTGTAAGAATGGATGTCTGGATGTCTGTTTGTTACTCTTTCACGCCTAAACGGGTGGACCGATTGAGCTGAAATTTGGTATGGAGATAGCTTAGACCCAGGAATTACACATAGGCTATAGAACAGCTGGATAAACCGCTACGCACAGCTAGTTTGACATATTTTTAAATATAGTGCGATCGAGAGTCCCGCGGACTAAACGCTCTTTTTTTTTTTTTATACGAGATAGGCTTACGTTTGACTACATCCCACCTGATGGATAGTGAAAATGCGGTCGACGATGGATCACGTAAGATGCCTAGAAAGGTACCTATTCACTCGTGCCTTGAAGATACCCAAGTTGTACCGCTCGGGAAACACGGATGACGGCAAAGTGTTCCAAACGCGACCAGTTCTCATTAAGAACGAAGAAGCAAAACGCTTGGTGCGGGCAGTAGGTAACGCCACTAAGTAAGGATGCCGCTCTTAAGGTCGTCGAGCTGATTTTTGTTTCACATTCAATATTTCATGTTTTCACATGATAAAATATTCAAAAAAGATACACCTACTTCACCTACTTGTCAATACCATCGACCATCAATCTTATAAAAACCGACTCAGCGCTGATATTAAAGAAAATTTACGTGTCAAGACAATTTTTATATGAAAATCATATATCATCTTAGACGGATTTAGGGGGGGGGGAGGGCAGGGGGGCAAGGCCCCCCCCCAGAGGCATTGTAGAGTTACGAATTTTGCACTATTTCATGGTCAAGATTATAATTTTTTTCTTGGCACTCGCAGGTAGCTGCTCGCGCACTTATTATTAACCCTTTAACCGCCACCGTCGGATATATCCGACAAGCCTGTTCTGTTACGTAACCGCCAGAGTCGTATATTTCCGACGAGTCGTATATTTCCGACTGCACTTTAAATCTACATTTTTTAAGTCATACCACTGTATTTTATAAAACTATACTCGTAATTAGATAAATAGTGAATAAAGTTATGATTTACAGTTGGTTTTATGCTTCTCTCCCAAATAGAATAAATATTAGACATCACTTTTATTGTAGGTATTTATAATTCAAAAAACTTGCCTGGTGCTAGGGGCACGTCAAGTGATTTTAAGTCTGGCGGTTAAAAGGTTAAGCATTTTTGAAATTTCTAACTGTTCAGAGCGAGCTAAACACACACTTTTCATAGTAAAAATTATAATATTTTTGCCTGTCTGCACCTTGGCCCCCCTAGAACCAAATCCTGGATCCGCCCTTGTATATCATGCTAATATTATAAACGTGAAAGTTTGTAAGAATGGATGTCTGGATGTCAGGATGTTTGTTACTCTTTCACGCCTAAACGGGTGGACCGATTGAGCTGAAATTTTATATAGAGATAGCTTAGACCCTGGAATAACACATAGACTACATCAGTATTGCGGGTAAAACCGCTGGGCGCAGCTAGTTTATCATACTTATATCATAGTGTATCCGTGACTCAGTGGTTGTACATTCGACTTGTAATCCGGAAGCCCTGGGTTCAAATCTCAGTGTGGCAAGTTTTTCACCTGGACCGTGTTTCGGCACGGCACGTGGCACTGTGGGTCCTATAAGATATGTAGGAGGCTGTTTCCTATAAGATATGTAGGAGGCAGTCGTTAGGTCATGTTGCAGGCACAGTAGTCATCTCGGCGACCTGAAACTGCAACATATAGGTTGGCAACACAACCTATACATTATGATTTGACTCTGACAGTTTAAGTAGGGCAACCTGTTCTGTTGGAGTATTAAACCTAATTATTATAATGTAAGGAAAGTTTGGTGCACCCCTAAATGGCTTGAATGGTTGAGCTAAACTTGTGAAATTTAAAAAACTTTTTAAAAACAAGCTTTTATTATTTTTACCATCTAGCATCATAAAGTACTCGTCAAGACGAATCAAATGAGCCCAAACTCGATGGGGTTGCGTTGTTTAATTACGGAGTTCCTATGGCCACCTTCGATGTCATAAAAATATTGCATTGTCATCCGATTTATGCATGCATGCAATATTTCAGCTCAATCGGAAACCGGGAAGTGGGTCAAATTAAACTTGCAAGATTTGATTACAGACAGACAGACAGACCGACAGACAGACAGCGGACAAGTGAAAGTAAATAAAAGCTTGTAAAAAACGGCTTGGCTGTCGTTATTGAAATAAAAAAAAATGAGGTCACATTTTTATTTTGAAAAGCAAAGTTTTACATTGTATTTTTATTTTAAATCTTATTAATTAAATCTTAAAACATCTGGTTTCATAAACCCTTTGACAAAATTCTGCATCATAGTAATTGGTGCACGTAGGTATAGATTCTGCAGTTGGTCATTCAAGGAGTCCATATCATTTGCATTTAAAAGGTAATCTTGAGGAATGGGCTGAGATGACGCCACTACTGAAATAAAAAAAAATTCAAAGAAAAAAAACTTGAGAGGTGTCAAGGGACACCCGGATGGAACGAAGTTCGATTAATGAAAATATCTGGCTTGCTTTCTATAAGAGAGAGAGACAGAGAGAGAGAGAGAGAGAGAGAGAGAGAGAGAGAGAGAGAGAGAAACATGCGCACGCCGCACAGCTTACAATAGCTTACTATAGCAAAAAGTGTCGTGACAACTTTTCGTAAGAATTTTTTCCGTCTAGCCCCCTTTCACAACGCGCGATAAGGAACTTCGTTCCAATAAAATATGGATGACAAGGACATAAAATTTATCTTCATTATTACAAGCTTTATATTACTTTCACCTGTCTGTTGTCTGTCTGTCTGTCTGTCTGTAATCAAATCTTGCAAGTTTAATTTGACCCACTTCCCGGTTTCCAATTGAGCTGAAAATTTGCATGCGTGTGTAAATCGGATGACAATGCAATATTTTTATGACATCGAGCTGATCTGATGATGGAGCTGGAAGGTGACCATAGGAACTGCGTCATAAAACAACGCAACCCCATCGAGTTTGGGCTCATTTGATTCGTCTTGACGAGTACTTTATGATGCAAGATGATAACAATAATTAAACCTTGTTTTTAAAAAGTATTTTTTAAATTTCACTTGTTTTATTATACAATGAAGGTAAGCAGACGTGCAAGACGCTCTCCTGATGGTAAGAGATAACGCTGCCCATAATTAGAACGCTCCGAGCTGAGTCATGGGAAGCGACAGTGCAGGACAGGCAGGACCACTCCTGACACACAAGACGCCACCGTCTTGTTGTGTCGGAGGCCAAGACTCAATTTGGGTCGCTGCGCCATCTTAGTTAGTTATTATTAGAACAGTGCTACCCAGGATTTTACAGAGGTAAAATTCTGAGTGCACTACGCCAACGCTTCTTACTTAAGAGTCATAAGATGTTAAGACTCTTCAAGCCCAGTAATTTCACTAGCTACAGTGCCCTCCTACCGAAGCACAGCAATGTTTGCACATCACTGCTCAAGCGGTAGAATAACTGGCACTGTTGGGGTACCCACCTAGTCGACCTCCTGCAGAGGAAGTCTACCCCCGATCTAAAATAAATCTGTTTATCTAAAATAAAATAAATAAATGAAAAACTTATTATTGCCAAATTTAAGAATTATTATATTATACAATTTCATCTTAAATCTATCGAGTATTAAAAAATAAAATAAGTACCATAATATGTAGAGGTACCTATATAATATGTATATATTATACCTCTCGGATTTGTATTTTTGGTACGTAAATACAAAATCGGTACCTATTGAAAAAAATTAAAAATCTTACCAATTCCTGTGAAAATTATCAAAAAATATTTAACGAAATAATTCATGTTATCCACGGAATAACAATGAATACTAAATAACACAAAAAATCTTGATTGAAAAATGTAAAATATTTATTTTAAATGATTGGTCAAGGCGATAAAATTATGTTTTTACAAATTAACGTATTATTATTATGAAAATAATGAGCAGTCGGTGCAATAATTTAACTTAACTTTTAATTACGTACCTTTTTCTTTAATTCATTACTTTCAAGCATTTCAAGTGATATGGACAAAAAAACATTGTTTAATCCATCAACATATACAAGAAAGATATATACCGCGCTTAGGTCATTTTTTGTATGAAAACAAAGTCACCAAAACATGGTGGGGTGCGGGCGATAGGTGGCTAGATTTGATTGGCTCGTTCAAGGTGACGTCACAGTTACGCCACAGATTAGGTAATAGTTAGAGGCATAACATGACTTTCTAGTGATGTGGTAAATCGATCGAATCGATGTCGCTACATCGTATCGATAAGAAAATATAAGTTACTGTTATTCTTAAGTTTAATGAGAAAGTTCGTTGTATTGTATACGAGAGATATTTTAATATAACTTCAATTATTGTTTTATTATAGCTTAAATGTTTTCTCATCTCTATTACCTCCCAAAGTACCCGAATAAAAATTTTATATGGTTTCACTAAAATATAAGGGTAAATCCTGAGATCGGGCGTATTTAAGTGATTTCCGTGGCAGATTTTAAATCAAAGTATTATTGCATTTTACATGTATAACATCAAATTTCCCATAATTATAAGCACATCAATCAAATAGGCATCATTATAACTTGTTTTGTTCAGAAAATATTTAAATTTAAATTTTTGGTGCCACGGAAATCAATAAAGTGTGGCATGGGAATCAAAATTAAAACTATTTTGTTTGAATTCTATGTTATTATTTAAATATTGACCTCTACATACTAATCATATAAAATAGAAATGATTAAAAACGGTGATCCAATCAGATACACACCAAGCATCAAGTATTAAAAAGGTCTATATTGGCTCTCTATATGATAATCATGTAAACTAAATAAAATCAACGTATTGCAGTCTTAAACAATGTAAAAATATTGAATATATAGTCCTAGAATATGAGATTAAGTTCTCAGTCACAGTCACTGACAGGATTCACTCCAGAAGCTGTCATCATATTGTACATTTATCATTAGTTAGGTTAATCTGGACTGAAAGTTGCAGTCAGCCCATTGTTTCGTTTTATTTTTTCATCATACATCATCTCAGCCATAAGACGTCTACTGCTGAACATAAACCTCCCCTTTAGACCTCCATATATAACACCGGTGTTGGAAGCGACCTGCTTCAAGCGTCTTTCAGCGACCTAAATAAGGTCGTCTGCCACACTTGTGGGTAGACGTTCTACGCTGCGTTTGCTTGCCTGTAGTAGCCACTTGAACACTTTTCGACCCCATCAGCCATTCGCTCTACGTGCTATGTGGCATGCCCATATTACCACTTCAGCTTCCTGATCCGCGGAGATATGTCAGTGACTTTGGTTCATCTCCTCATTCCTGATTCGATCACGTAGAGAAACTCCGAGTATAGCCCTCTCCATAGCTCGCTGAGCGACTTATTAATGTGGGGATATAATGGTGCCGCATAAGCCACAGCGGCTGTCTACTATAGTACAATATAAAAAAATCTGATGTATACAATATAAAAAAAAAATCTGAAATAATGAAATATACAAATATAAACTGTCAAAATCACTTCCAAATCTGCGGCTTCGCTGTAGTTGGGTAAAAAGTGAAAGAATGCGCAAGAAAACTCAGGGGAAAATTGATCACCGTGGTAAAATGCCATAAGAATCAATACCATGGAAATCAAAATTGTATAGTTTTTTGTCAATATTTTTAAATACCATAATTATAGACCAAAATTAATAAAATATATGATAAACAATACCCTTTTTCTAACTGCACACACTAGTCAAAAAACCGTAATGGATAAAAAAATATTTTTAAACATGGAAAAGGTAATCAATGATCTAGTGAACCAAAACCACGGCAATCAATTTCTCACCTTCGTAAATCCAGTTTATAACAACGAGAGGAGGAGCCTCTCTTCACTATGTTTAGAGCGCAATCGAAGTTAGCCAATAACGTGCGTACAAGCTTCTAAGTATTGTGGTTTGTGAAATGTGGGTAGTTATGTCGCGCGCCATGGGAATCACTTTTTGTCTGGGGACAAACCTAAATTTGTTATTTTTTCTAAAACTACGCTAAGTACAGCCTTCGCGTATTTTTTTGATCATATAACAGTTCACCCTTTACAGCTTTGATCACAGGAATTAATTAAATTCCTTTTATAAATTAGTGTAAAAAATATATTTTGTTCCGAAAATGTGTAAGGGACAGCCCACGGTAATCAAATTTCAGGGCTTTTACATTTTTTTTTAGATACTTGCAGCTAAATATAACCCGATGTCTATCATGCATTAAGTAGATTGAACCTTAGACTAACAGGAAAAAAATACCTTTGGGTAGAATTTTTATGTTACGGGTAGTTTATTCCCCCAGACACGTAAAATTTTGACTCTCAGGAATCACCCATAAACAGGTCCATCGCTCGCATAAAATTTTTAGTCCTAATTTTAAAAAATTATGCGTGCGAATACGCACCCTATAAGAATAAACAATAAATGTTAGATAGCGAATTATTTGTTTTTAAATTAGTGACAAATTTAACATTATGTATTTTAAAAGCTTCGTTACACTTCTCTTATTATAAGCTTCATAATAACCATTCATGAATTAAATACCAGTAACCCTGTATAATATTAAACCCCGATAATTTTGGTACCTTAATATACCTAATACCTACCTACTTCAAAAATTTCAATAACATTTTTGTCGATAAAATTTGTGGTGTAAATTTAAATTTGTGTCTTATCACTAGTTTATCCGGGCGTAAGAGAGAACGAGATAATGTTATACAAATTTACCAAGAAAGAATGAGACGAAAAGAAACTTGGCCATTTTTATATTGCATTTTATGTTAAACATTTTTCAATGATTATTATCGGAATAATAACTTGCCTGTGTAATAAGATTTCGTCTTTTGCGTAACTGAATGTAGCGCTAGTCTTTCCGCGCCTTTTTAATGAACAGTACGGCATTTTTATTAATTATTTTTCATTAAGTATGTGAATGTCACGCTGTCAATGTCGGCCGTGGAATGAACACGAAAAAGAGGCGGAGCTACGAGCTTATGTTGATTCAGGCATATGACTTGGCGACTGTTACCTCATTTTAGCTTCCATCTCTAGCTTTATGATCTGTGTCCATCAAGTAGGTTATTAAAAATACTATTGGACACGTATTTTCTCTTTATAATTTTATTTGTACTTTATAAGACTATATAATGCCTAGCGGTTTTATCCGCTGTTCTGTAGTCTATGTGTTATTCTTGGTCTTAGCTATATCTATGCCAAATTTGAGCTCAATCGGTCCACCCGTTTAGGCGTGAAGAAGTACCAAACATACACACTCATAAATTAAAGCATTTATATTAGAAAGAAAGAAATCTTAAAAAGATCCCGTTTTTACCCCCTTTGGGCACTTAAACAAGTGAAATGTTAAAAAATGCTTAGCTTTTACTAATATTACCATCTAGAATCATAAAGTACTCGTCAAGACGAATCAAATGAGTCCAAACTCGGTGGGTTGCGTCGTTTAATTACAGAGTTCCTATGTCCTTCCAGCTCCATCATCAGATCATCTCCATGTCATAAAATAATATTGCATTGTCATCCGATTTAAACATGCATGCCAAATTTCAGCTCAATCGGAAATCGGGTAGTGGATCAAATTAAACTTGCAAGATTTGACAATTAGACAGACAGACAACAGAGGTGGAAGTATTATTATTATTGGGTAACCTCAAAAGGACCTTAAGCCGCTTCGACCATTTTTGATCTTTTGTGGCAGTCCAGTTGAGTTATAATTCACTGCTTAGGGTGAGGAGGTGGAAGTAAATAAAAGCTCGTAAAAAAGGAATATTATATTCAGTGAGCCAATTGCTACACCTATGTCGTGATTTTGTGTTATATTTTTAAGTTTTTTGTATGTTTTTAGTGTTTCAATATAGTTTTTAGGGTTCCGTACCTCAAAAGGAAAAAACGGAACCCTTATAGGATCACTTTGTTGTCCGTCCGTCTGTCTGTCTGTCTGTCTGTCTGTCAAGACCCTTTTTCTCAGGAACGCGTGGAGGTAACAAGCTGAAATATATAGGAAATACTAAGGTCCATTGCCTCTTAAAACTGTGAAAATTTCAAACTTCTAGGCTAACACAATCAAAAGATATAGTCGAATATGTCGCAAATTTCAGCAAATTTTCGACATTACCAAATAAATCAAAACCTACGGGGCACTTCCCGTGAACTCAAAATCTTGAAATTTGGCACGAAGTAACTTCTTAGAGCACAGATAAAGGAAAAATTGCGAAAACTATAAATTTTTGTTTGCATCATATGAAAAAAATATTTTGAATAATTTTATACCTACTACCCCTTTTCTCATGAACGCGTAAACGTATTAAATTGAAATTCATATCAAATGCTTAGCTTTATAATAACTTTAAGCTGTAAAAAAATCAAACATCTATGTCAACACAATCAAAAGAAACAGCAATTTTAGCCGCATATTTTCAAACTCGCAAGTACTCGCAAGGGAATCAAACCTACATTACCTATATAGTATTATACACACTTTTCCTTAGGGTTCCGTACAAACCTACGGGTTTGTACGGAACCCTCGGTGCTCGAGTCCTACTCGTACTTGACCGGTTTTTTTTATTCTATTCTATATTCAGTGAGAAATACACAAACGTAGAAAAACCCTTCAACATGTTCGCAGACGCTCAAACCATCAGTTTTTTCGTCAGTTCTCTGACATTGATATATTGAATGTCTAGCATGGCCAGAGCAAGTAGGGTTAGAAAGTTTAAAGAAAGTAAGGGTTAGTAAATGATTTCTTTTAAAATTCCCTTTTAAAACTCATCCTATACTTACTATATTAATTAAATTACAGGGTTATTGGAAATTGAGCTATGATTTGAACACCAAAATATACATCATTATTAAATATACCAAAATATACATAATATTATTTTTATTATGTTCTGAGAAAGGTATTACGTTATATAGTTTTGAAATAACCCTGTGTAATCTTACTAATATTATAAACGTGAAAGTTTGTAAGAATGGATGTCGGATGTTTGTTATCCTTTCACGCCTAAACGGGTGGACCTATTGAGCTGAAATTTGGTATAGTGTTAGCTTAGACCCTGGAATAACACATAGGCTATAGTAGTACAGCGGGTAAAACCGTTGGACACAGCAAATTACTTATATTTAAGGAATAGAGAAGCGGAAAAGTAGCAAATTATGACAACTTTCATGGCTCCCACGAACCTAAATTGCTAAATTTCTCAAAATAATAACAGCATACATTTTTAGGCAGAATTTAAAGTCATTTTACGTTTTAATAAATCTTTTAAATAGACATAAAGCTTATTCATTAAATAAGCGAGCCGTTTAAATTTAAACCAGTATTTTAAAGACAGCAATGGCTGCTCCATTCATTTTTTGTTATCAACTATAAAAAGTTGAAAAACACTCGGTTTTCTACCGCGATTCATTAAACAAGGACTCTCTGCTTCCCAAACTTCACCATTTAATTTAATAGTTTAGTTTGTAGGGTTGGCTGCAATCATGAAGAAACAAGTAAAATTAAAAAAAAAACTTTTTTTTATACAAAATAGGCCTACGTTTGACCACATCCCACCTGATGAAAATGCGGTCGACGATGGATCACGTAAGATGCCTAGAAAGGTACCTATTCACTCGTGCCTTGAAGATACCCAAGTTGTACCGCTCGGGAAACACGGATGACGGCAAAGTGTTCCAAATGCGATTAGTTATAGTAGTTGTTATTATTACCATCTGGCATCAAAGTACTCATCCAGACGAATCAAATGAGCCTAAACTCGGAGTTGCGTCGTTTAATTACGGAGTTCCTATGGCCACGTTCCAGCTCCATGTCATAATATTATTGCATTGTCATCCGATTTATATACACATGCATGCAATCAGGTCAATCTGAAACCGGGAAGTGGATCAAATTTAACTTGCAAGATTTGATTACAGACAGACAACAGACTGGTGAAAGTAAATAAAAGCTTGTATAACAAGTGAATTAAATTAAAAATTTAAAAAACCCCCAACGCAATATGTAATTCACCATATTGTGGTGGCGGCCATCTTGGATTTTCAATTTATTATAGTACGTTGTATTCTACTCGTTAAGACCTTTCATTTGATACCCATATTGATGGGGTCGTGGAGAAAAAGTAATCCGCCATTTTGTAGCGGCGGCCATCTTGGACCGATTTCAACCAAACATAGCAAAGAACACTCTCGACTAACTCTACTTTCAAACAAAAAAACTAGATCAAAATCCGTTCATCCGTTCGGGAGCTACGATGCCACAGAGAGACACACAAACACACACACACACGCAGACAGACAGCCAGACAGACAGACAGACACGTCAAACTTATAACACCCCGTCGTTTTTGCGTCGGGGGTTAAAAATATAGTAGTGGACGAATCGCATTATCGGAGGAATGCTCTCGCCGACGATAAGCATTGACGCTGCATAACACGCGTCTAATGTTTTTGAACCAAAGACTTTCTACTTTGAACGATCCATTCAAAAAGTAAAAAGTTTTTGGGGATCCGTTGATTGGTAAAATAGTTTTCGGTAAACTGTACGTATGTACCGGGGGTGTGTTTTACCGGAGGTAGACTTCCTTTGCAGGAGGTCGTCTAGGTGGGTACCCAACAGTGCCAGTTATTCTACCGTCTGAGCAGTGATGTGCAAACATTACTGTGCTTCGGTAGGGCACTGTAGCTAGTGAAATTACTGGGCTAAAGAGTCTTAACATCTTATGACTTTTTATTCATATTCATATTCTTTATTCATATTATAAAATACACGTCACAAAAACATAGGTACATAAGTAATAAAATTATAGAACAAGTGAAATTTAAAAAATACTTTTTAAAAACAAGCTTTAATTATTGTTATCATCTTGCATCATAAAGTACTCGTCAAGACGAATCAAATGAGCCCAAACTCGATGGGGTTGCGTTGTTTTATGACAGAGTTCCTTTGGCCACCTTCCAGCTCCATCATCAGATAAGCTCGATGTCATAAAAATATTGCATTGTCATCCGATTTACACACGAATGCAAATTTTCAGCTCAATTGGAAACCGGGAAGTGGGTCAAATTAAACTTGCAAGATTTGATTACAGACAGACAGACAGACAGACAGACAACAGACAGGTGAAAGTAATATAAAGCTTGTAAAATAAAAACTTTCTTAGAGAGTAAATATTATTCATGTCAATAAAAATAATTCAATATAGTAAGAAGCGTTGGTGCAGTGCACCTAGATTTGCACATCATTGTGAAATTCTGGGTAGCACTGTACTGATTATGAGCAGCGTTATCTCTTAACATCAGGAGAGCGTCTTGGTCGTCTTCTTACTTCTCCACATAAACATAAATGTGTGTCATTATATCTGCATTCACTCCTCTAGCGCGCGTATCCTCTTTCAAATAATTCATCCATGAATTTTGGAGCGTATGTATGTATATGTAAGTCATCATTAAAAAAACTACCACCCCTAAAGATGGACGCCATTCCTTGACAACCACTGCCCCTATTGACATAAAAAACTTTTAATTAAAACTGAAGAAGCCCCTTTTAGACCTTTTTAACTGATATTTAAAAAAGTTCCTTGCGAATAGTCGGGAATAAAACGAGTGAAAGGAACGTTTTTGTTTGCGTTGCGTGGAACGGAACGCGATGGCGCAGTCGGTAGGATAATCTTCGAAGTTTGAAAAAAATACAGTTAATTAATGTCAAAGTTGTAGAAAGGAGGTTGTAAAACTACTTTTTTGATTTGGATACTTGAAAAGAAAGTTTTTATTGTAGAATGGACAAACACTGGCAAAAAACAAACAATACCTATATTAGTTTATGGAAATAAGGGTAACTTTGGGGTTAGATATTATAAGATCCTTGCTTTGGGGAAATCAATAATAGATATTAAAAAAAAAAAAATTGTATACCTTTTCATTTCATCTAATTAGTGAGCCCCACTAAACTCAAAAGGTGATTTCATTAGAATTCCTCACCACCTCTTAAGCTTAGCTAGACCTCACATTTTAGCTAAATTACTGAATTAACACTAAATACTAATATTATTTAATTAAATATGACTTTTTTTGTATCTGTGTTTTTCGTGCTTTGAAGTTTAATATCGTTCAGGGTTAAAAAAACCCTTAATATTTGTAAAATATTCGTTATTATTAACTTATTTTAACTAATAAAATATATTTACATCGGGGTAGCAAATAATATACCGCGCTGGGTATTTCTTAGCAGTTATTTACCACAGACCAAAATTTCTTGCTCGTTCTTTTCATAGGAGCAAAGTATAAGGTTTAACACTAAAAAATAATACACAAATCCAAAAGAATAATTTTATTTACAATGCCAATCATAATTTAGTACAGCCAATTATAATTACTATCACAAAACCGAAATTACGTTCGACGCCATTTTGATTCCTAAAAAAGGATTATAAATTTTGAATGCGCCATCAATTTTGACATGACCCCTTAGCAACCCGATTCATACTATAAATGAGCATACAATACAAAGACGCAACGCTTTCGTATTTTACAACGCTTTTGTACAATAGGGCTACGATTATTTTGTACAGAAATGTATATTATATTCAACGATTTTGTACAAAAACGTCTAATATGCATTTTGTACAAAGACACGGCGGCTTTTCACTAGAATGCAACGCTTTTTTACAAACGTTAACGTATGCTCGTTAATTAAATAATTTTGTACAAAAACGTATAATATACATTTTACAAAAGCAATGCTTTTGTACAAAACGCAACGTTTTTGTAATCGTCAACGCTTTTGTACAAATCGCAACGCTCTTATAATCAGCAACGCTTTTGTAATAAAAACGCAACGCATCTGTCGATTACAAAAGCGACCTTGCCGATTGCAACGTTGTCAATTTAGTAGCACGGGCACGGGCATGGACACGGGCAAGGACACGGACACGGGTTGCACGGATCGCACGGGTTGCACGGGGGAGGGCAGGGAGGAGGACACGGCGGCGGGCATGGACACGCGGGGGGAGTATACACGGTCGCCGGGCACGAGCACGGAGGACTGGCCGGGTTGATGCAGATGGAGGGAGGGCAGATGGTTGGTCTGCCGGAGTCACCGAAGCAGACGGTGCTTCCGTCGTAGTTGCGCACGCAACGCCAGGGCGCGGCGGTTGCGCAGCCGATGAGTGCTAGGGAATAACATTAAAAATATAAAATAATAATATGAGTTGAAATAAAATCTAAATATTATGAAAGGAAATAGTGACTGACTGATCTAAACGCATAGATCAAGCCGCTCAACGGATCCAAATCCACCCAATCAGGTGGAATTTTTACCACAGATGGGCTTTATAATGTAAACTTCTGCCAAGAAAGGATTTCACTACGCTATGTCTCTAATTTCGCTAAAGGTGACGGCACGGCGGAAAAGCGGTCGCGGTGCGGGACGAAATTTTGTAATTTTCGAATTTGTACCTACGTAACCTGTCACATATAAAGCGAACGCGGGCAGGAACAAAAAGAAGATCGCGACCGCTTTACTGCTCTGGGGGCCTAGACAAGCGCCGATCGTTTGTCGCTATCGTTAAAAAAATGTACTGAGATGACAGTCGTTGTTGTTTATTTTTCGATAACGAATGTCATTTCAGTACATTTTTTAGCGATAGCGACAAACGATCGGCGCTTGTCTAAGCCCCCTGGCCCGCCTCTGTCTGTCGTCAGCTTTAGGCCATGAAAGCTATAGACAGGCCTACCACTAAACATCGAAAGCTAGCTAGGTACAGTTGGTACGTTAAAGTCGGATCAATAAGTGCTTAGTGTTGGCTTCAGTCTGACCGCACACCGCAAATTGTTAACACTTTGAGTGTTTAATCGCAGTTATTAGATACTATTTTACTATAGGATATATATATTGATGTAGCGATTTGTACAAATTCTGACCCAACTTTATTGAACCTGAAATGCACATGAATATGTCCAGGGTCAAAAAAAGGGTTTTCAAGATTTGTACCTATGTCACTATAATGCAGTTATTAGATACTATTTTACTATAGGATATATATATATATATATATATATATATATATATATATATATATATATATATATATATATTGATATAGCGATTTGTACAAATTCTGACCCAACTTTATTGAACCTAAAATGCACATAAATATGTCCAGGGAAAAAAAGGGTTTTGAAAATTTGTATCTAGGTATGTCACTAATCTTCAAAACCCTTTTGCCCCAATTTATTTGACCTTGAAATACACATCAAATTTAATGTATGTAGTTGTGTGTGTATGTAATGTATGTGTGTGTAATGTATAATTTAGGGTCAAAATAGTAAAAGCAAAATTTATGAAAGTGAAACTTTACAAACAAAATTATTACTGTCCTTGAAAATCCTGAAAATTACGGATTTTTAGATGTAACTTAATTCTATGTATAGAGTATCATCATCATCTCAGCCATAGGACGTCCACTGCTGAACATAGGCCTCCCCTTTGGACTTCCACATGTACCGGTTGGAAACGCTCTGCATCCAGCGTCTTCCGGCGACCTTTATAAGGTCGTCTGTCCACCTTGTGGGTGGGCGTCCTACGCTTCGTTTGCTAATCCGTGGTCTCCACTCGAGCACTTTTCGACCCCATCGGCCATCCGCTCTGCGCGCTATGTGGCCTGCCCATTGCTTCTTCAGCTTGCTAATCCGCCGGGCTATGTCGGTGACTTTAGTTCGTCTACGTATAGAGTATAGATCAAATTATTTGTATGTTACTCACCAAGAACCAGAAGTGCGTAGATACCCATTGTCGCTGTGTGCCATGGTCGAACTTGTCTCATATTTTATACCAAGCTATGGAATTCAATATTTTATAAATTTTCATTCGACTGTGACTGCTTTATTTTAGGATTTGACTTGAGTTTTTATTTGGATTTACTTGTGTGTTATTTGATTAATAATTTAGAGGGTAGAAATGAAATTAAAAAGTCAACTTCGAGGGTCGCCTGAAAGCAAGCACGAAGCGCGCGGGCAAGTCTTGTTGAAGTCTTTTAATTATTTTTTTATTACAGTTTAGTCTTTGCCCAAGATCTGGCGTAATATTTATTGAGTGACGATGCGGCCATAGATACGAGTAGTAGACTAAACCTAAAAGGAACCTGTTCCTTGCTTCACTGATCAACATGCCGCAATGGGCACCTCATTTCAAAGTTTCTGTCTGTGCGTGCGTGTTCTTCACGCTTAAACTGAGCTTTTTTTCATGAAATAGGTGACAAACAAGCAGACGGCCCACCTGATGGTGAGTGGCTACCGTCGCCTATGGATACCTGAAATACCAGGGGTACCGCTGGTACGTTGCCTACCTTTCAAGACTCTATTCACTTGCCTTTTGAAGAGTCCCATGTTAAAGCTCATCGGAAATACCGCGGGCGGAAGCTCATTCCACATTTTGCAGGTGTACGGCAAGAAGGAGCAAGTGAATCACACAGTGCGAGATGCCAAGGATCAATAATGTGTGATGGGCTTTCAAGCGATGTCGGCTCGTGCGGTGATAAAAGCGCGACGCCGGAATCAGGTGCTGATTAAGATTAATTTTACTATATAGGTATATATTAGATCATAGAATAACATACAGACAACTTTTTAGTCATAGCTAGTATTTTATATAAATTCTTCAACAAATCACGGTTACAAATTAAAAAGAAAACACCTCATTAGCAAAATCAAAAGCGTGTACCGCAACGCTTTCAAAATACAAAACAAAAGCGTTGTTTTATAAACGTTCGCAACCAAAGCGTTGCGAATGTAAATATTGTATTTATGGTTTTAAAAGCGTTTTTCAATAGAGATAAAGCTAAGTATTTTAGATGGTATATAAAGGGTTTTTTATGTTGGTTTAGTCACACAAGGTTGTCGAGATGGGGCGACTTACGGCATTGGGTATCTTAGGTATAACTTTTAATTACATTTTTGTATAATTAATCCCAGTATTAACAAATAATTATTATCAAAATTATTAATTATCTGTAATTTTACTAATTAAAGGTAATAATTTAATTTAAATGTTATATTTTTATCCATAATATTTTATTAAGTTCGCCGAGTCGTTTAAGAAAGCTTCCCCAATAATATTCTACATTTACCCTCGAATTATCAACTTGATAACTTTACGGAAACCAAAAATTATTTCTATAATATGTTATTCATATTGTGTCATTTTGTACCAGCACTAAAACAAATAATAGTAAAAGGTTTTTAATGTAATTTTTTAATGTTTTCCCCCAGCTCTAATATCGTCAGCGGTAGCGGCGCCGGCGCAGTTCCCGTGCCCCCCGCCACCACCGTGCAACCCGCCGGTGCCCCCGCCGTGTCCCCCGCGCAACCCTTGCGATGCCCCACCATGTAAGTACCATATGTAACCGAGGTAGACTTCCTTTTGCAGGAGTTTGATTAGGTGGGTAGTGGTAGCTTCCCGCGGATGAGCGCTGGCCATGGCCATAGATGAGTGCTTCGGCGTACCCGCTGTCCCTGTGTTTTTTACGGGGGAGTTTTATGCCGTCTATTATAAAAAAAATTCGTCGTAAATTTCGTGTATTGCTCGTGAAAGTTTGTCCCAACTCTATAATAAAACCCATTATTATTTCCAGCGACATCTGGCGAAGGCGTGGTAAAAGCAGTCCAAGTACAAAAGGACTGCAACCCCGAGCGACTCCGAGCGGCTGGCTTCCAAGAGATCCCTGTCCCAGGAGGCACCATCTTCCTCTCCCAATCGCCCGGAGTTCTCATCCAACCACCCCCCATATTAGTCCAGCCCCCCCAACAGAGACCCATTACCCCACCAGCTATAACCGTCCAGCCTCCGTGTCTACCCCCAGTGACGCCAAACCCCATCTGTGTCCGACCACCTCCATTGTCACCGATTACTCCCCCACCTGTGATCGCAAGGCCGTGTCCGTTAGCCCCCATTCAGCCCCCCGTCATACTCGTCCGGCCCCCCAGACCAGCTCCAATTCAGCCTAGACCCATATCGGTGACGCAAGCCACTCCAGACCCAATAACTCCTGAAGCTATAGTGGTGAGACAGCCTAAACCACCAGCACTTCAAACGCCCACGATTTGCGTTGCGACATCTGCGATAAACGGGCAAGCACCGAATCCGTGCAACCCTTGCAATCCGTGCAACCCGTGCAATCCGTGTAACCCGTGCAATCCGTGTAACCCGTGCAATCCGTGCCCACCTCCCTGCCCCCCTTGCTATTAACTACGAAACAACACTTATTTAGTGTATAAATAACTAAGTTATTTTTAAAACTGGTTACACAATATCAAGAATCGACGATGTAGTGGTGAATAATGGAACTAAACTTCAGCTATGCTGAGATGTTCTGGAATGTCATAGCGCAAAGACGGTAGCGCTATTTTATGATTGTACAAGTTTTGAATTTGCTTGAATTTAGGGAAGATAATATAGCTAATGAAAGATATGAAGTGAAGCTAGGAAGGGACTTATCTCCTTTTTATGTTAAGTTTGATTCCATCTTCGACTGCATCATTGCTTAACACCACCCAAGCGGTCGTCGAAGAAAAAAAGTAATTCAAAATTTGACGTCGGACAGTTTTGACATTAATGACGTTTGACATTGACAGCTACGATTCAGTGTTGCCAGTTAAATATTCACTAATTAAGTAAATCAGTTTTTGCAAGATCTCGAAAATGGCTTGTTTATGGTATTGTCTATGAATATAAAACCCGTACGTATTTTAGTTGTATGAATGTTTGCAAACGTAGCTTTAAGTATGTATGTATGTATATAATAAAATGTATTTATATAAAGTTTTTGATTTTATTTAGTGTAAGAAGTTTGTCCTATACCTTAGATACTACCCCTAGGCCCTAGCCTAAACTCTTAGATATAAACCTTAATGCATATGTCGCAGTGATCTGGTTGAATCCGCTATTTGTTTGTTTGACCAGCGCGTTAATAGAATGACGACATTTAATTGAATGACTAAAGGACAACTCGTCAAGTTGTTGACTGTAACGTTCAACGTCTTGACTAAACGTCATTTAGCATAGTCGCTGAGTGGGATATCTATAGCCGACTTTGTAATGTTTGGTTAGAGTGACAATAAGAAATCATTCAGGTATCAAAAAACAACACGTATCTGGCGCTTCGCCGGCCGCTGCCGCGGTATTCTATCTATATAATGTCGTCATTCTATTAACGCGCTGGTCATACAATCAAATAGCGGATTCAACCAGATGACTGCGACACATACATATGCAGGACGGCGGGTGGTCCACTAGATGGTGGAAGTAATATCTACAAATTACTATATTGGTATCGTTTGAATTCCTCGACACCGCATAAAATTAATAAGACTTACAAATTATAACACTAAATAATAACAATTCAAAGCAATTGTTGCTCAAAGTCACTCAGCGTGCTATGAAAAGGGCTATGCTCGGGGTTTCTCTACGCGATCGAATCAGAAATGAAGAGATCCGTAGACGAACTAAAGTCACCGCCATAGCCCAGCGGATTAGCAAGCTGAAGTGGCAATGGGCAGGCCTAATAGGGCGCAGAACAGGTGGCCGATGGGGTGGAAAAGTGCTCGAGTGGAAACCACGGAACGAACTAGCAAACGCAGCTTAGGACGTCCACCCACAAGGTGGACAGACGACCTTATAAAGGTTGCCGGAAGATGCTGGATGCAGGTTGCTTCCATATGGAAGTCCAAAAGGGAGGCCTATGTTCAGCAGTGGACGTCCTACGGCTGAGATGATGATGATGAATATTAATTAACAACTTCTTTTATGTAAAAATGTTTTATATGTTTTATGAGACCAAAACGAGTTTTTATATTTAAGGCTACACGACTAAAAGATTTACGTTTGTAAATGACTGAGGCATGTGAAATGCACACACACTGTTTTAAATGCGTAGTGCAGCTCATTGGCTCCAGCTACTGAGAATAGCAGCAACTTCGTTTGCATAGTTACCAATCTATTAGCAAACAAAAACGTCCCGGATCATTATGACCCAACCCCCATGACGCCGGGTTAACATCAGGAGAGCGTCTTGCTCGTCTTCTACTTCATGGCATAAAAAAATAACCTACACCTATTTTTCTTTCCACATGATGACGAGGCTGTGGTGATGGAGTAAGATAGTTATTGGAACTACCTTACAATTTTTTTTTATCGTGGCAAATGCCTTTATTGAGAAAAACAAACTAACAATACTACAGCTACTACAGCAGTAAAGAACTCTTTTATTAACCACAGATCGGTCACAAGCCGATCTACAGAAAATCCAAGTGCTCCAAACCACTGTCAGTTGGCAGAGTGCCCAGAATGCTGGCAGCATTGCCACGTTGAATGGCAATACTTATTCGTTGGGCCAAATATACCCCAGCATTTCGGTCACACGTCGCCTCGACCAAGCGCTCAGATAAATTTTGGAAAATGCGGTGAGCTCCCGGACCCGAAGGACCCAAAGTCTCTACCCCAAACGGCTCAAAAATGTAACCGGGTGATTCCTGAGAGACAAAATTTTACGTGTCTGGGGGAATAAACTACCCGTAACATAAAAATTCTACCCAAAGGTATTTTTTTTCTGTTAGTTTAAGGTTCAATCTACTTAATGCTTGATAGACATCAGGTTATATTTAGCTGCAAGTATCTGAAAAAAAATGTATAAGCCCTGAAATTTGATTACCGTGGGGTGTCCCTTACACATTTTTGGAACAAAATATATTTTTTACACTAATTTATGAAAGGAATTTAATTAATTGCTGTGATCAAAGCTGTAAAGGGTGAACTGTTATATGATCAAAAAAATACGCGAAGGCTGTACTCAGCGTAGTTTTAGAAAAAATAACTAATTTAGGTTTGTCCCCGGACAAAAAGTGATTCCCATGGCGCGCGACATAACTACCCACATTTCACAAACCACAAGACTTAGAAGCTTGTACGCACGCTATTGGCTAACTTCGATTGCGCTCTAAACATCGTTAAGAGAGGCTGCTCCTCTCGTTGTTTTAAACTAGATTTACGAAGGTGCGAAATTGATTACCGTGGTTTTGGTTCACTAGGTCATTGATTACCATTTCCATGTTTAAAAATATTTTTTTATCCATTACGGTTTTTTGACTAGGGTGTGCAGTTAGGAAAAGGGTATTGTTTATCATATATTTTATTATTATTGGGCTAAAATTATGATATTTAAAAATATTGACGAAAAACTATACAATTTTGATTTCCATGGTATTGATTCTCATGGCGTTTTACCACGGTGATCAATTTTCCCCTGAGTTTTCTAGCGCATTCTTTCATTTTTTATCCTTTTTACCCGACTACAGCAAAGCCAGGTAGTGAAGTGATTTTGGCTGGCTGGAACTTCAGTCCAGATTAAACAAACTGATATTAATATACCATTAGATGATGAAATTTTCCGGTGTAAAGGCGCATCAGTGAAGAAATTGCTAATTCACAACTATGGGCTGGTTGTAGCCAGCCAGACCAGATTAACCAAACTGATGTTAAAATTCAATCTCATGACGGTTTCTGAGATGAAAGCTCACCTATGAGGTATTCCTATTGTTGATGAACTACAGACCCATTACGCTTCTGAGCCATGTTCATAAGCTGCTGTTTTCAAGGGTTATCAATCGCCTGGAACACAGACTTGATGACTATCAGCCTCCCGAACAAGCCGGTTTCCGAAGAGGCTTTAGTACCATAGACCACATTCATTCGCTGCGGCAAGTTAGATCGAAGAATATATAACTTGCCATTAAGCTTAGCGTTTCTGGACTGTGTGAAAGTATAACACCACTATGTCGGTCCGAGTACAAGAGCAGAGCACAAAGTTGATTGCATTGAGAAGAGGAGTATTTAAGACAAAGAGATGTTATATCTCTAAAACTGTTTACTGTGGTAATGGGAGACGCGTTCAAGCTCCTGGAATGGCAAGGACTTACCATCAATATCGACGGCGAACACATTACTCACCTTCGGTTTACTCACGACATCGTAGTCATAGCGAAGTTGATAGAGGAACTCAACATGATGCTCAATAACCTCAAACGAGTTTCACAACGGATGAGCTTAAAATGAACATGGACAAGATCAAACTTAAGTCAAATGCCAATGTTGTGTCCTCCCCAGTATCTGTTAGAGGCCCATACAGCTACCTAGAATAAGTAGTCCAATTCGATGGGACCAACTTCGAGAAAGTGGTCAACCATCGAATTTAACTCGGTTGGGCAGCTTTCGGGAACAACGCAATGTATTTACGTCCGATATACCTCCTCAGTGCCTCAAGACGAAAGTCGTCAAATCAATGTATTTTACAAGTGAAGACTTACGGCCCTTCACGTGAAACGTGGTCCTTCACTACATATTGGCCTCGTCTTGAAGCTTAAAATCGCTCAGTGATCTATGGAGAGGGCTATATTTGGGGGTTTCTCTACGTGATCGAATCAGGAATGAGGAGATCCGAAGATAAACCAAAGACACTGATATAATCCACTATTAGGAAGCTGAAGTGGTAATGGGCAGGCCACATAGCACATAAAGCGGAAAGCTAATGGGGTCGAAAAGTGTTCGAGTGGATACCACGGACAAGCAAACGTAGCATAGAAAGTCCACCCACAAGTGTGGCAGACGACCTTATAAAGGTCGCTGGAAGACGCGGAAGAAGCAGGCAGCTTCCAACCGGTATATATGGAGGTCTAAAGGGGAGGTCTATGTTCAGCAGTAGACGTTCTATGGCTGAGATGATAATATGAGGTATGCTGCAAAAAATAAAACGAAACTATGGGCTGACTGCAACTTCAGTCCAGATTAACCTAACTAATAATATACTGTATAAGGAATCTTGTCAATAACTGTGACTGAGAACTTAATCTCACATTCTGGGACTATTATTCAATAATTTTACATTATTTAAGACAGCATTACGTTGATTTTTATTTAGTTTACATGATTATTATATAGAGTGCCAATATATACCTTTTTAATACTTTATGTTTGGTGTATATTTGTTTGGATCACCGTTTTAAATCATTTCTATTTTAAATGATTAGTATGTAGCGGTCAATATTTAAATAATAACATAGAATTCAAACAAAATACTTTTAATTTTGATTCCCATGTCACACTTTATTGATTTCCGTGGCACCAAAAATTTAAATTTAAATATCTTCTAAACAAAACAAGTTATAATGATGCCTAATTGATGGATGTTCTTATAATTATGTGAAATTTGATGTTTTACATGTAAAATTCAACAATACTAAGATTTAAAATCTGCCACGGAAATCACTTAAATACGCCCGATCTCAGGATTTACCCAACCGCTATCGAGGTTAGCATATTTACGCCGCTTGAGCCGCTCTGCAGAAACTGCCGCCGCACCAGCCGCAAATAAGTATCTTACAAATAGTGTTTAAGATAGGGAATCGAGTTTGGGTTGTTGTATGTTTTGAATTAATGAATATGTTAAAGCTAGTGCCAGAGGTGGGGTCGGGCGGAAAAGTGGTCGCGATATTCGTTTTAGGCCTGCTGCCTGCTACACAATTACACGGCTCCGCAAAGGACACCTTGGTTAGTTCTCAACGCGCTGCGGATACCGCCGAACGTAGTGAACACTAGTTTCAAACAACGCAAAGGCTAAAGGCAGTCGAGTGGCAGCAGGCAACGAGTATGCACGTAACGCCTCCGTACGAAAAAGGACTAATTTATCGATTTATATAGAGATCTGCATAGTCTAGATACTGCGACCTGTACATTGTATTGTGAGTCAAGTCACGTTCGCAACTGTTCCTAACATTACGATGAAAGAGACAAGTTTGATGGCAGTTTGATATCTCTTGTTTTATTATGATCTATTGGTATTTAATGAAAGGACTAGGTATATAATATTATGGTCTATGTAATGTATGTGTAAACTCGAATCAGAAATGAAAAAATCCGTAGACGAACTAAAGTCACCGACATAGCCCGGCGGATTAGCAAGCTGAAGTGGCAATGGGCAGGCCACATAGCGCGTAGAGCGGATGGTCGATGGGGTCGAAAAGTGCTCGAGTGGAGACCACGGACTAGCAAACGAAGCGTAGGACGTCCACCCACAAGGTGGACAGACGACCTTATAAAGGTCGCCGGAAGACGCTGGATGCAGGTCGCTTCCAACCGGTACATATGGAAGTCCAAAGGGGAGGCCTATGTTCAGCAGTGGACGTTCAATGGCTGAGATGATGATGATAACCGGTTGAAAGCGACCTGCATCCAGCATCTAACGAGCGATACAACGTAGGAATCTTTAAGGCACGAGTGAATAGGTACCTACCTTTCCAAGCATCTTACGTGATCCATCGTCGACCGTTTCTGCATTTTCTATCAGGTGGGACACATCCCACACGTTTGACCACAGTCAAACGTAGGCCCTTACAACTGTCTGCTACAGGTTGATAGATAGATAGATAACCCTTTATTGGAACACAAGAGACAAAGTACAAAAACAACTTATAAACTAAAACAATACAAAAGCTATGTGTTACAATTGGCGGTCTTATCGCTAATAGCGATCTCTTCCAGACAACCGTGCAGGGAGAGGAGAAAAGTTGAAATTAACATGGGTTAGGTGGTGTGTTCAAATTAATACTTGGTTGGTCACACACGTATTGTGATTTGACTTTGACAAAATGTAAGTAAGATAACCTGTTCTGTTAAAGATAGATAGATAAAGCCTAGTTATTATTATTGTAGATTTCGAGCAAAATGACATTATTATTATTTATTTTTTTACATTATTATAATATTATTTTACTTTATGTCGCTGTATTAAAGTCGAGTTTTACATGAGAGTAAAATAATTTGGACGTAAAAACACGAAAAAGAGTTCTAGTCATTGCACATCTTAATTGATTTGCTTAACTGCTGTCTTTTTACAAGCTTTTATTTACTTTCACTTGTCTGTTGTCTGTCTGTCTGTCTGTCTGTAATCAAATCTTGCAACTTAAATTTGACCCACTTCCCGGTGTCCGATTGAGCTGAATTGCATGCATGCATAAATCGGATGACAATGCAATATTATTATGACATGGAGCTGATCTGATGATGGAGCTGGGAGGTGGTCATAGGAACTCCGTAATAAAACGACGTAACCCCATCGAGTTTGGGCTCATTTGATTCGTCTTGACGAGTACTTTATGGTAATAATAATAAAAGCTTGTTTTAAAAAGTTTTTTTAAAATTTCACTTGTTACTCATTGTCATAAATAAATGAAAAATTATAAGAAAGCTCATATTATATTGAATTTGAGGGGGATTTGCAGTAGATAATGCCACATTAACTCTATTTTACACCTTACACTTTTTACTTCCATTATTTTTTAAAAAAATATACATTTTTCCTTTCCTGCTTGGTCGTCTGGAAGAGATCGCTATTAGCGATAAGACCGCCAATTGTAACACTGTTCTTTTTCAAATGTATTTTATGTTGTATATTGTTTGTATTTTTTTTGTGTGCAATAAATCAAATCAAATCAAATATCTTTATTTCAGACAACAAAGGTCCATGGGTTAGTAAACATTAAAATAAATTAAACAAAATGGGTTAGTAGGTAAAAGGATTAACGTACAAAATTAAATTTAACACATAGCCACCATTAATACAGCATGTACCTCTGAGGCACACCGTGCGGACGACAGCCAGACGCGTACTGCTCATCATCTACTTCAACCATCGTCCGCACGAAGTGCCTTCTAAGAGGTCCACTCGGATCATCTGCTAATACCTTTAGGATGACGTTGTCACCACCCCGCATTCTCCTCTTCAGAGACGCAACTTTTTTTCGTATGACAGCATGAAAGCCGTCAGTACGATTTTGTGCGAACATACCGGAGGCACTACAGAAGTGTTTATCTATCTATCTATTATAAATGTTTTTATTATTTTAGTAAACAATGAATTTTACCGGGGGTAGACTTCCTTTGCAGGAGGTCGTCTAGGTGGGTACCCCAACAGTGCCAGTTATTCTACCGCCTGAGCGATGTGCAAACATTACTGTGTACAGGTAGCATATCACATTACTAAAGAGTCTTAACATCTTATGACTCTTGAGTAAGAAGCGTTGGCGCAGTGCGCCTAGAATTTTACATCATAGTAAAATCCTAGGTAGCACTGACGCTCGTATAGTCTGCGATAAATAAAAAACTAGCACTATATTCCCGAAATCGTTATATGTTTATCGAAATGACAACCTCCCTTTTTTCGGTCAGTTAAAAAATCAAATGCAAACGTTATGTTTTGTTAAAATTAGTATTCCATAACAGTAACTAATGAATTATCTCCAAATTCACAACTATAACAATATTTGAATAACTAAAACCACTGCTGAACCGATTTCAGCGGAGTATATAAAAATAAACATTTTTGATATATTTTGTTATGTATTTGGGGGTATATAAATGAGAGTAAATGTGATTTTTCATCAGACGACCTAGAAATGGCGAGGGGCAAAGTCATATGGTTATCTGGTAAGTAAATTTCTCTGAAATATTTTTAACTGACTTGAAAAAGGAGGTACCTAATCTAAGTATATAAAACGAAAGAGTGACTGATTGACTGATCTATCAACGCACAACCCAAACCACTGAACGGAGTAAGTTTCATCAAAATCGGTTCAGTAGTTTCCAAGATATATCAATTAAAATTGAAAGGACCGGGGTAGACTTCCTTTTTAAGAGGAGGTCGACTAGGTGCATATCCCAACATTGCCAGTTATTCTACTAATGACCTAAAAACGTAATGAGTAAAACTAATGACCTAAAAAGTCTACCCATCATAATATTTGACGACCTCTGTGGTGCGGTGGGCTAATACCCGCCTGCAACGCAAAAGGTTGCGGGTTCGATTCCCGCATGGGACAAATATTTGTGTGATCCACAGATATTTGTTTCTGGTCTGGGTGGCTTTCTATATATAAGTATGTATTCACAAAAGAAAAGTATATAAGTAATAAATCCGTTATCTTAACCACCATAACACAAGCATTAAGTTGCTTAGCTTGGGGTTAGGTAGCGCTGTGTGAAATGTCCTGAAATATATATATTTTTTTAATATTACTCTAGAGTCAGAAGCGATGGTCCACCTAGAATTTACATCATTGTGAAATGCTGGGTAGCACTGTTCACTGTACCTACTAATTATGGGCAGCGTTATCTCTTACCATCAGGAGAGCGTCTTGCCCGTCTTCCTACGTTTCATAAAAGAAATACAACTCAAAATCAATTATCATTTCAATCGAGGTTAACATTTGACCTAAATTTCTGAATTTTACCCCACACCCCATCTTCCAAAATTAAAGTTACGCTCCTTAAGTTAATTGTCAACAAGTAATATTTAAAAAAAATCTTTTTAAAAACATGCTTTTATTATATTAATACCATCTAGCAACATAAAGTACTCGTTAAGACTAATCAAATGAGCCTAAACTCGATGGGGTTACGTCGTTTAATAACGGAGTTCTTATGGCCACCTTCCAGCTCTATCATCAGATCAGGTCCATGCCATAATAATATTGCGTTGTCATCAGATTTATACATGCATGCAAAATTTAATCTCAATCGGAAACCGGGTGGATCAAATTTAACTTGCAAGATTTGATTACAGACAGACTGACGGACGGACAAAAGTCAGATGAAAGTAAATAAAAGCTTGTAATAAAAAAATTAAACACTACAAATCAAAATACATTGTCACTGCAATCCAGGTCAACATTTGACCCCATTTCCGAATGTTACCCCGTTCCTTGACAGATAGAGTTACCTTAAGTTTGCTTTGGTTAACCAAACACCTAATCTACAGAGGTTGTTGATTTTATGCGGTTACTTCAATTTACTTAGGATTTGATATAATTAGTATAATTTTAAGGTTGTTTTACTAGTTTATTCTTTGACTTACTTGTTGAAATGTAACAGTTGATTATAGGGATGTTAACTAGGTAAAAAAATCCTAATATATTAAAAAAAAATAGATATGTATTTAATGATTTGTGAATAAAATAAAATTAAAACATTGTGTCAAATTGTACACAAAATTCCTGTTACGAATTCTATGAAACTTATCTTATAGCAGCAAAATGATCGTTGGACCTACTGGTTATTTAAACGAATTTTTTATTATATAAAAAAATATAATAAATTGCTAGACTTGCTCTCTAGGTTAATGAAAAATATTATTTTTAATAATAACTGATAATTTTAATTATTATTTTTATTTTTTTAATGATAATTATAAGAATGTATTCATATATCTGCAATAGACAGGTTTCGGTTGGACAATGCTTTAAATTAAGACTTCTTTGTACCTGAAATCTATGAATAAACGGTTTGTATTTGTCACAGGTTGTTACATTTTTTACTCGAGTTCCAGACCTTGACGTCATTATCCCCACAAAGCAACTTGCAAGTGCGTTGTATCTCTCATGTTTTTTATCGGATTTGCAAATAAAGAACTACGTGTACCATGTGTTTTAATAATCTTAAATTTAAATTATGGACAAAAATAAATTCAAGTCAACTTTTATTTCCTTTGCCCCCAGTTCTACTAATAGGCTCGACAGTATGCCAGCCGGTGCCGTCACCAGCTCCCGAGGCGCCCACGCCTTGTGGTTGTCCCTCACCGTCCGGCGTGCTCGAGATCGGTCCGTGCAACCCGTGCGATAATGCTGTCAACTATCTGTACGGGCAGGCGCCTCCAGGTAACATACACTATAGATTTATATGTATCAGATTGAAGAAGGATAAATTTTCTTTCCAATGAAAAAAGAATGGCTCAAATCGGTTCATGTATGAATGAGTTATGATGACATATACCTCTAGAACAATGACCATGTGCGATAACGCTGTCAACTATCTGTACGGGCAGGCGCCTCCAGGTACATATACTAGTCTTAAAGGGGGATAAAAGCTCTTTCCAATGATAAAAGAATGGTTCAAATCGGTTAATATATAAAGGAGTTATGATGGTATATAGAATCATGATTCCGTGCGATGATGTCTTTAACTATTAGTACAGCCAGGCTCCTCCAGGTAAGATTAACTAAAGCAATGTATATGTTATCTCAAAGGGGGATAAAAGCTCTTGCCAATGATAAAAGAATGGTTCAAATCGGTTAGTATATGAAGTAGTTATGATGATATATATACCTCTTTAACCATGACCATGTGCGATAACGCAGCCTATGGGCAGGCGCCTCCAGGTATTAATAAAGTACTAGTCTTAAAGGGGGATAAAAGCTAATAAAAGATATATGGATGGTGCCATGATGTTATACAACCATGAACCTGTATGATAGAGCTGTCAACTAATTTATGTACGAACAAGTGCCTTCAGGTAACATTTACTAAGGATCTTTTAAAATATACTAAATAGAAGTGAAACTACGAGTACATATTTTTTAATATGTTTATATTAATTTGAAGGATCAGTGCTAGTCCGGCCAAGTTAAGTCAGGATACGCCCCAGTCAGATCAAAAACTAAATATTTTTAATATACTCGTATTAGTAAGATTTTGAAGGATCAGTGCTAGTCCGGCTCAGTCAAGTCAGGATACGCCCCAGTCAGATCAAAAACTAAATATTTTTAATATGTTTATTATATTTTGAAGGATCAGTGCTAGTCCGGCCCAGTCAAGTCAGGATACGCCCCAGTCCGATCAAAAACTATATATTTTTAATATGTTTATTATATTTTGAAGGATCAGTGCTAGTCCGGCCCGGTCAGGTCAGGTTCCCGACGCCCCCGTCGATCGTGGTGCGTCCCGGTCAGATCAAACTGCCCCGACCTCCCTGTATATGGGTGAAACCTGCTTTGGTGCAACCTCCACAGGTAAGCTACGAGTTTTACAAAGTTTTTAAAAATACCTTGGTGTTGCAACAAAATCTCGATTTCAATACCATAGTCGATACTTCTAGCAGGCTAAGACAAACTAAATTATTTGATCATAAATAACGCCCTGATAATAATAATAATCCATTTATTTTAGGCAATAGTACATTGCCAACAATTGCAGTGTACCAAATACCCATATCAATATATTAATATAATATAGGTAGGTACCTTATAGACTAACAATAATAAAATTATCAATAATAATATTGTTTATCCAGCCGGACCCAATAACAGTGAAGCCTGCGCTCGTCCAGCCGCCAACACCCAGACCGTTCTACGTGCCAGTACCACCCGTGACACCCCCCGTACCAGCACCTATACTGGTACGGCCACCACCCGTGCCTGTACCGAGACCACCTCCAATTAAGGTAACATCTTTTATTAATAAAGTTAGCTAGTCCAACCACTACCCAGACCGTTCTACGTGCCAGTACCACCCGTACCAGCACCTATGTTGGTACGGCCACCACCCGTGCCGGTACCAAAACCACCTCCGATTAAGATATGAAGAAGTTAATACAAGCTTTTATTTAGTTTCACCTGCTCATATGTTTTTCTGTAATCAATTCTTGCACTTCCCGGTTATTGATTGAGTTGATTTTTGCATGCATGTGTAAATTGGATTACAATGCAAAATGATTATGACATGGAGCTGGTCTGATGATGGAACTGGATGGTGGCCATAAAAACTTAGTAATTAAACGACAAAACACCATTGAGCTTAGATTTTTTTGATCCACGTTGACGAGTACTTTGGTGTTAAATGGGTTACCATTTAACACCAAAGTACTCGTCAACGTCATGGTCAGGGTCATGGTCAGGTCATGGTTACATGACCTGATTGAGCCGATGGCCAAAGGAGCTCTTAAATTATAACCGAAGGTACGACTACTAGCCCTAGCTACAAGCTGTAAATTTCTATACATTAATCTCGTATTTCATTCCCCAGGTACAACCACCACCAGTAACCGTACCAGTACCAGATGGCCTCGTCGTAACACCACCCAAGATCCTCGTCCCATCACCGCCGACCATCGTCTTCCGCCCGAACCCGCCAGTCTGCTACCGAACCGTTGGCAGCGCTTGTGTATGCCGGACGCGATGCGACGGTACTCCCTACGACCCATGCAATCCGTGCCCATGCCCACCACCGTGCGATCCGTGCAACCCGTGTCCATGCCCACCTCCGTGCAATCCGTGTGATCCGTGCAATCCGTGTCCTCCCCCCTGCCCGCCACCCTGCGACCCGTGCGACCCATGCAATCCATGTCCGCCACCGCCGTGCAATCCCTGTGACCCGTGCAATCCCTGCCCACCACCGTGCGATCCGTGTGATCCGTGCAACCCGTGTCCCTGCCCACCTCCGTGCGACCCGTGCAATCCGTGTCCCTGCCCATGCCCATGCCCATGAAATTAAATATATATAATATAGTATATAAGCTACGTTTGTAAATGTGTGAGCGAATGAAATACAGTACGGGTATATTAGCAATGATTTTGGTTTTTTATTTCACACATAAAATATTGTTAGTTATTTATTAATATTTAGTGTTAATTCCGCTTTAATTTGTAAGTCAACTAAGTTCTAAGAGATGTCGAGTGGCGAGGAATTCAAATTATACCAATATACGTAGGTAGTAATAAGTGTTAATTACACTACCGAATACACCACCCGCCCTCCCGCATATGCATGCATGGGTTATAACTAATTGTGAGAATGTGTGTGTAACTAACTAAGATGGCGGAGCGACCGAAATTAAATCTTGGCCTCCGACACAAGAAGACGCCACTCCTGCCTGTCTTGCGCTGTCGCTTCCCAAGACTCAGCTTGGAGCGCTAAATTAAGTAAGTTTTTTTTTTGTAGTGCTAGGCCTCTTTTGCAGAGCCCGGCGGGGTAAGTAGGTACCTTCCTTTTTCGGTTAATCATCCAAGCAATGTGCAGGCATTACTGTACGGACTGACTAAAGAGGAATGTTACCGGACATTAATGGAAATATAGAGACGAGACAACTGCTGCGGCCCGAGTATACCATAAAATTGACATAAGAGTAGGAGTTGCTACTCTTATGTCAATGCCTTACTATGCTAAAGGGGCTGCTCAGAATTTTGTAATTCATAAAACTGGGCAATAGTGTCTCTAATGGGCAGTCATGAATCAGGATGCTTTGTCATTGGGCACCTTTTGCTTGTTGATTAGTGATATTCAGATATTATGAAATAAAATGGTGGCTGATAAAGGAAAATAAGTTAAAAACATAAATATTGCTATGATACATTTATTTGCCAAATAATACATATTACATAAAATTTTGAGATACAATATTTATTAATCAGTTGCAATATATCACTTATTAATCGAAAAATACATTTTATACATTCAAAAAATTATCATCAAAAAACTATTACAACATTTTTGAGTGAAAATTTGCAACTGAAATTTTACACCACTAAAATGACCAAACATTTAGCCAACATTTTGGTCTAAATGGTACAAATCCTTTTTAATGCCAAGTCGCTATCCAAATTCAGCAATTTTACATACTATTGAAGGAAACGGTGAAAAATGTAACTACAGAATTCTTTATTACAAATCAAATCCAAACCTATACAGTGGCTCCCTCGCTACCCATCTTTAGATAATATGTTAAGTGTTGATTTTTTAAATTATAGGTACAAAGAAGTAAGAAGACGAGCAAGACGCTCTTCTGATGGTAAGAGATAACGCTGCCCATAATAAGTGCAGAGCTACGCAGGATTCTACAAAGGTGTACAATTCTAGGTGCGCCAACGCTTCTTACTCAAGAGTCATAAGATGTTAAGACTCATGAGCCCAGTAATTTCCCTAAAATCCCATAGCAAAAGTACTTCCCTGATTTTTATAATTATTGCTGAAAAAGGATGAATATAGATTACCTCCTACACACGAATCAGAAGAGGATGACGAGCTATTTATAAAAAAAGGCGCGGGTAACCGAGACCACCTACACCGAGCCCTCCCAGGCCGTATCCGAGACCTACGCCTCCTAAGCCGAGACCTAGATTTGGGGCGGACTCACAGAGAGTCGTGGCGCCACCTAAACCGCCAAGGCCGAGCCCGCCAAGACCAATCCCGCCAAGTCCACCAAGACCGCCAAGATAGCCTAAGCCCCCCAATCCGCCTAAACCGCCTAAGCCGCCAACACCGCCAAGGTAACCAAGCCCTCCCAAGCCCAAACCTAGATTAGGAGCAGATTCACACACAGTCGTAGCCCCTCCCAAACCCAATCCTCCTAGACCTAAGGCTCCAGGAAAACCGAGGCCAACACCGCCTAAACCAAGACCTAGGTTAGGAGCTGATTCGCAGACAGTTGTAGCTCCACCAAGCCCGCCAACACCCAAACCGCCTAAACCACCGAGTCCGCCAAGGTAACCAAGGCCTCCAAGACCTCCCAAGCCAACTCCTAAGCCTAGGTTAGGGGCTGATTCGCAGACAGTCGTAGCTCCACCTAGTCCACCAACGCCCAAACCGCCTAAGCCACCGAGTCCGCCAAGACCGCCAAGGTAGCCAAGGCCCCCAAGACCTCCCAAGCCAACGCCCAAACCTAAGTTAGGGGCTGATTCGCAGACCGTGGCCTGCCCGAAAGGCTGGGCGCGGGCCGTGCATAGAAGAGCTGAAAAATAAATAAAAAATTGATGAAATAGTGTTTGTGGAACGATAAATTTGTGTTGCAAGGCAATATAAAATAAAGATTAGAAATAAAATAGTGCGTGCTTTTTTAATTCCCCAAATATCTTTAAATGAAAATTAATATGTAAAAAGTATATATGCCTTAAGATGTTTTGATGTTTGGGCTAAAAACCGTTATGCCACTTTAAATTAGGACTTTAAATTTTATGTGAGCAAAAATGTGCCCATAGATTTTATTTAATACGTGATAATTAATTAATTTAGAATGGTATAGACATCCATAAATTGGATTGTATTTCTATTTAAACTCGTTATTCATTACAAGCTTTATATTACTTTCACCTGTCTGTTGTCTGTCTGTCTGTCTGTAATCAAATCTTGCAAGTTTAATTTGACCCACTTCCCGGTTTCCAATTGAGCTGAAAATTTGCACGCGTGTGTAAATCGGATGACAATGCAATATTTTTATGACATCGAGCTGATCTAATGATGGAGCTGGAAGGTGGCCATAGGAACTCTGTCATAAAACAACGCAACCCCATCGAGTTTGGGCTCATTTGATTCGTCTTGACGAGTACTTTATGATGCAAGATGATAACAATAATTAAAGCTTGTTTTTAAAAAGTATTTTTTAAATTTCACTTGTTTATATTATAAAATTAAATTTGTGCAAACCAATATATACAAAAATAACTTAAGGTCAATAGGCGATCTTTATGCACTAGGCAATTTCTACAGCCATCCTAGGAATGGAAAAAGAGAAAAAATAGTTAAAATAATATAATTTTTTTACTTACCGGCCAAAAAGCAAACTACTTTTGAGGTCATGGTGGTTTCTTGTATTGCTTCCCACGGTCTGTACTTTTACACCATTTTCCATCACTTTTTATACTAAAAAAGTTAATTATATTTGTTTTACTGTCCATCTAATATGGTTCATTGATTTGTAAAACATTTTAATTAAAAATAGTTTTGATTGAAACAGGTTTTACGCTTTATTTGTTTTTGAAAATAGTTTTCTTTTGTTTTAAATTATATTTCTTGTCCATTCTTCTGATAGAGTTAAGTAAGTGCACAGTTTTATTATCTTTTTAATATTATTATTGAAAATCTTAGAATATTTGTTTTTTTTATGGAATGAAAGTAAGAAGACTTGGCGCTCTCTTGATGTTACGAGATAACGCTGCCCATAATCAGTACAGTGCTACCCAGTATTTCACAATGATGTCAAATTCTAGCGCTGCACCAACGCTGCTTACTCAAGAGTCATAAGATGTTAAGACTCTTCAGCCCAGAAATTTTACTAGTTACAGTGACGTTACCGAAGCACAATAATGTTTGCACTTCACTGCTCAGGCGGTAGAATAACTGACACTGTTGGGGTACCCACCTAGACGACCTCCAGCAAGGGAAGTCTACCCCCGGTAAACTTAACATCTTATGAAGAGTCATAAGATGTTAAGACTCTTCAGCCCAGTAATTTCACTAGCTGCAGTGCTCTGCTATATTTGCACTTCACTGCTCAGGCGGTAAAATTTTATTTACAAAATTAATAATTATTTTCAAAATGTGAAAACCGAAGGCATTATTTCAAATCCAAGTAAAATTCAAAATGGCTGCCATAAAATTATATTGCAATTACGCTATAACCGTTAAATTAAATTGAAAACAACATTACTCTTGCAATAAAGTAAACGTTAAATTAATTTAACTAATGCTGCTGTAGCTTTATTATGCAACAAATAAATAAATTTAACACTAAACGATTTCGTATTTTAGATTAATCTTTGTAAAATAATAGGTACCTTTCTAGGCATCTTACGTGATCCATCGTCGACCGCATTTTCACTTTCCATCAGGTGGGATGTGGTCAAACGTAGGCCTATCTCGTATAAAAAAAAAAAAAAAAAAAACAAACGGCATAAACTCACATGTATTTAATTCGGCTTCGTTACGGTAAAGAGATATACAGTAATGTGACACCCTAGAAGCGGTTGAACTCAAGGTCGCGCGAGTTTGTAACGAGGTGGGTAGGGTTCGGTAGGCAGCGAGGTGACGAATAGACGTTATTTGTGAATTACTCAAAACATCAAGAAGAATTAAAAACTTTGTTATATTTAAAAGCTTTTAATTACTTTCACCTGTCTGTTGTCTGTCTGTCTGTCTGTCTGTCTGTCTGTCTGTCTGTAATCAAATCTTGCAAGTTTAATTTGACCCACTTCCCGGTTTCCAATTGAGCTGAAAATTTGCATGCAAATTTTTTTCAAAAAAAATTTGCAATGCGTAAATCGGATGACAATGCAATATTTTTATGACATCGAGCTGATCTGATGATGGAGCTGGAAGGTGGCCATAGGAACTCCGTAATTAAACAACACAACCCCATCGAGTTTGGGCTCATTTGATTCGTCTTGACGAGTACTTTATGATGCAAGATGGTAATAATAATAAAAGCTTGCTTTTAAAAAGTATTTTTAAATATCACTTGTTTTCTAATTATAATTACTCACGTACAAAATACTCTGACTGGACTGTTTTTTTTGTAATTTACCTGAAAATAAATAAAAGATTATGTTATATTAATATTAACGAAGAAAATATCGTACACAAAACGTCATTTTGATCAAAACTAGTTAAACATGATGTTTTGGCGTACTTATGACTAAAAGCGATATCTTCCACCTAACCGTGAATAATACGACTAACGTGAGAACATGTAAGCATAATATTTAAATCCATAACTAATTAATTTTAAATATTTATAGTTACTAAGATCGCCTATATAAATGGAGAATTCAGTGTAATTTAAACAATTTTTTTTTACCTTAATATCATTTATATAATTTTGTTAAAATGATAATAAAGTATCCCGTGATAATTATTTTAAATGGTAAATAATATATTTCATTTTATTTTTATCTAATCACTAGCTGCGCCCAGCGGTTTTACTCGGTGTACTGTAGCCTATGTGTATATTCCAGGGTCTAAGCTATCTCTATACCAAATTTCAGCTCAATTCGTCCACCCGTTTAGGCGTGAAAGAGTAACGAACATACATCCAGACATCCATACAATCTTACAAACTTTCACGTTTATAATATTAGTAAGATGATATTACTTATATACTAAACAAATTTATATCAGAAATTATTAATTATCATGGATTTCCGCAAAGAAACCTCAATAATTATTATATCTTTACAAGTGAATTAAATTTAAAATTTTAACGCAACGCTTTTAAAATATGTAATTCGTTGTTTTGTAGAGGCGGCCATCTTGTATTTTAAATTTATCATAGTGCGTTGTATTTTACAAGTTAAGCTCATTCATTAGATTGCCATATTGAGGCGGTTGTGGAAAAAAGGTAGTCCGAAGACAGACAGACACGGCAAACTTATAACACCCCGTCTTTTTTTCGTCGGGGGTTAAAAATGTAATACTTGAAATATTTTTCTTGTTTACAGCTCTCATTCAAGAATGTATATCATCAGTACAATTCACTTTGGACACCAGAAAAAAGAAACTCAGCATGAAGTATTGCTTCATGCCTAAATTTCCAGTAAAAATCACTTATGATACAACAAGAAATTCTAAAACTGATGCCAATTCTAGAATAAATGGTTATAATTCTGACCAAAGTGATTATAATTCTGACACAAGTGGTCATAATTCTGACACAAGCAGTAACAATTCTGACCAAAGTGATTACAGCTCTGACTCAAGTAGTTCTGCCCAATCAGGATACAATAATTACAGAATACGGTTTTATAAATCGGAAATAGGAGGTTATAGATCTCAAATTGGAAATTCTCAAGGTCGTTTTAATTCTGAAATGAATTTTAATTCGGACACAAGTAGTTACGGTCTTGACACCGCTGGTTATTTCCGAACGGGTGTGCAAGGCGTAAATGATCCTAATTTTGGACTCAGTGGTATTAATTCTGACAATAATTGTTATTGTAACTCCGGATATAATTATTATAGTGGAAGAATAGGGATTTGTAATTCTGGATCAGATTGTTATAGTTGCGGAATAAGTAGGTAGTTAATGTTTTGATAGTAGGCTCATTCTCATTTTAGCTCAAATTTGATGGTCACACGGTTATATTTCCTAAACCGTTAAAGAAAGAGACATGAATTTTGGATAGGTGGATAAAACACATATTAAGCTACAAAATAAATAAAGATTGTCATAATAGACGCAAAAAATAATACCTAAATTTTACATGAAAGGTCAAAAACGGGGCCATTTTTCGTATTATCATGGTGTCACACTTTCCGTTGCAGTGAAACATTTGGGCACTAACAAATTTCGGTGTATCTGTATATTACATATACAAAAATTTTCACAAACAAATACACTTTACGGTATACAGTCTAAAAAAAGCATTTCATTATTATTTTGAATTTAAAATGACATAATGCGGCGGTCACACGATTTTAGGTACTTTAAATTTGCGTCGTTTAACGGCTGCTGTTGACACAACATCAACAATCCAATACAGAGTTCGATTCATTTCAATGATGGCCATGTTCTGCAATCGTAGAAGTAGGATCTAGGACTTATCGAGCCGTGGGAAAAAATATAATTGCTAAGTTTCAATTTATTCATGGGTGTACCGATAACTTGCATGGACAACATTTTTATGCATTGTATTTTAGTTATTTAAATGAAAGCTAGCTTTTCGAAACACCAAAATGTGCGAGATAAAGATGTAGTATTTAATTTTATAGATTATACCTAAACTTTCCAGAATTTCACCATAAAGGGATATTTTTGTCACCAGCGTGGCATCACCTTCATAGTGTTTTTTACCATGAAGGTGATTTTTAAGCCACGAAAGTGATTTTTTATGTTTGTTTTCTTTTGAAAGGGCCTTTTTACCAACTAAAAAGTACTTTATCTGTTATGTCGGGGTTTTAATATATACATACCAAATTTCTGACTAATAAAAAAGTAAAGTGAAAGGTAAAGTAATATCTCAAATAACGCATATTTTCTTCTGTAGTGAGATTTGTTGTTACGTAGAATGTCGTTTTATTGTAAATTTTTGGTAGATTTAATCTTTTAAAAGGCTTTTACTTGAAAAAGTTGTTAAAAAATAATGACTGAATCACTTTCGTGGCGACGAAAATTTCAAAACTGTTTTTCTTCGAAATGAAACGTACGATTTAAATCATTTATATAAAAGTTTACTCGTGTTATCCAGCTCTATACAATATTATACTTAAACATTACAAATAAACAATAAATAAGAATTGCCATGAAGGTGACGATGAGAATCGATTCCATGAGAATGAGCCAGTAACATTATAATTCTGACCAGACCAGAATAATAGTCTTTCTTATTATGTAATAAGTATCTTATTATAATTTTAGTATAGAAAATTATAATATTAAGCAAGTTAGTAATAAAAGTACAGAATGTTTTTTTTAAAACACCTATTGTAAAAAATAGTTAGATATTAGAATTTAAATAAATAATGATGGTTATATGAGTAATGTACCTATTTATTAGTATTATAATAATATGTAAATAAGGAATGAAATAAATATTATGGATTTTTTTTTGTAAAATAATTGTATATTTAATGAAATTTCACGTGTATTAGACATTGATCAAACAATAAATAATAATAAATGAGGTTTTTATAATTTAAATTGATATAATTTACCTTTACTCGTATATGAACTACCCTAATATTCTTTATATATATATTTTTTTAATTGCAAATGCCTTTATTGAGAAAACAAACTAACAATACTACAGCTACTACAACAGTTGAGAACACTTTTATTAACCACAGATCGGCCACAAGCCAATCTACAGAAAATCCGCATGCTCCAAACCACTGTCAGATGGCAGAGTGCCCAGAATGCTGGCAGCATTGCCACGTTGAATGGCAATACTTATATGTTGGGCCAAATATACCCCAGCATTTTGGTCACATGTCGCCTCGACCAAGCGCTCAGATAGGTATATATATTATAATAGAAGTTTTATTAAATTGTAAAAAACTGTTTTTTTTTTGTTTGATTTCGAGATTAGATTTTGCCCGTAACTCTGTGACAGTTTTTGAACTACTTTATGAATTTCTGTCTATTTTTTCATAGCAGTGGGTAAGGTATGCCATAGGTAAAATGAATGCTACGTGTGCTATCAATTTATATAATTAATTAATATTTTTACATTAAGTTTCGGTGGAATTGAAAACCATTCCTCTTTTTAAAATTGATTAAAAATAATATTATAACCATAAATTATTAAAACAAAAGCGTATCTATGTATAAACATGAATTTTGTTATTTTTTTTATAAATCAACTATATCAAAACAAAGAATAATATTTTTACTAAAAACAGCTCTATTTTTATATAAATTAAAAATATATTTAACATAAAAATATATATAAAAAGAATTGCTGGACGAATTTTAATGCATTTTGTTTAGGCGTGTACACAATATAGAGACTAGAGATGTATTTAAATTTAATTGTTATGTTATTTTTCTGGGGTGTGTTTTTATTTTTAAAAAAATTATGTTTATTGCTAAAGTCGTTATAATAATATTAAACAATCATACTATTTTATAACCTACTTATAATAAATAAAAAACGTCATTGAGGTCATGACCTGCAGGAAGTGTACCTAAAAAGCTGGCTACATTACCTCTCTTAAAACAATAAGTGTATTTTAAAAAATACACTTATTGTTTTAAAGATATGGTAACACATAGGCCATAGTAAAGCAGGTAAAACCTCTGAAATAAATGTCCCTATCATAAATATTTTCCTTTGCTCAGGGGTGCTCCAAATCTCAGCAAGGCCACAATACCAAGATGGCGTATACCAGTGCCTCATCCCGTGTCCAGCGACCTGCCCCATACCGGGTACCTCGTGCCCAAAATGGTGCGAAACACCAACTCTTGACCTTTGTATAAGGAGTGGTTAGTATTTTAATTATTGGGATTTATATACTCCAACAGTGGCCGTAGCATATGGTATTCTGCAGAAATGCCAAGAGTAGATTTTTTTTTATAAAACAAAGTAAGAAGACGAGCTCTCCTGATGATAAGAGATAACGCTGCCCATAATTAGTACAGTAATACCCAGTGCACTGCGCCAACGCTTCTTCCTTGAGAGTCATAAGATGTTAAGACTCTTCAGCCCAGTAATTTCACTAGCTACAGTGCCCTCCTACCTGTGCACAGTAATGTTTGCACATCGCTCAGGTGGTAGAATAACTGGCACTGTTGGGGTACCCACCTAGACGATCTCCTGCAAAGGAAGCCTACCCCAGGTAGAACTGTCATACGACAGTTGACTTGACAGCAAGACAAGTCTACGCAGAGTCTGTGCTTGAGGGGCTTGGCCTAAATTCTGCACAAAATACAGACGGTGGCGCAGCCAAACAGAGGCAAAAAAAATAACCTATAAACACATTTTTATTTTCAAAAATGCCACTATGAGGCGACCAAAAGATGCTTAATTAAACAAAATTGAAGTTGCATTTGAGTTTTGTTCAATTCAATTCGTTTTTTTCAGTTATTCACCATAGTACACAATTTAATAATAATAATAAAATGACATAATAATTAATAATAAAATACGCAAATTACATAAAAATCTAAATAAAAAATATCAATTTCAAAAGTTAAATTAAATAATTTGTCGCGAACCCCTCATGCAGGTGCATCCAGTGACCCAAAATATGGCTTGTACTGGCTTTGTACTGGCATCGTAAGAATTTTCAAGATTCTTTTCAAATTTATAAAATTTGACAGTGGGCTCAATTTTTTTTTTTACTTCATAATACTTGTAGGTTTACCTTTCACCTCGATCTCGCGTGATGTAAAGCGACGATAAGGCCGTAGATGGTGGTGAATAAAACCTAGAAGGCGGGATAAATGCCTCCCTGGCTTTCTGAACATCATGCCGGATTGCCGATGGGATTGAAGAGTGCTCGAGTTGAGACCACGGACTAGCAAACGCGGCGTAGGACGTCCGCCCACAAGATGGACAGCCGACCTTATAAAGGTCGCCGGAAGACGCTGGATGCAGGTCGCTTCCAACCGGTACATATGGAAGTCCAAAGGGGAGGCCTATGTTCAGCAGTGGATGTCCTATGGCTGAGATGATGATAATTACATTTTTTTCCTGTTTTTTCCCATTTCAGATCCGCGCCCGCCTTACTTCAAGCCAGAACCAACAAAACCTGATTCACCTAAACCTGATTCACCTAAACCTGACTCACCTAAACCTGATTCACCTAAACCTGACTCTCCTAAACCAGATTCACCTAAACCAGATTCACCTAAGTGCAACTGCTGTCCACGACGCCTGTTTACAAGTATATGCGCTTATCCTGGAGCTATTTTAGACAGTATGCTGGGTGGAGAAGTGTGTTTTTGAAAAATATACCTAATAAAAATATTTCTGAAAATCCGTTGCATGTCACTACATAATATAATACTACTAGTAAACCCGCGCGCACTTCGTAGCGCCTCACAAAAAAAATCAGTGCTTCTCTACTATATTAAATAAATAAAAAAAATTCAAGACGTTTCACACAGCGCCACCTAACCCCAAACTAAGCAACTTAATGCTTGTATTATGGTGGTTAGGATAACGGATATAATACTTATATACTTTTCTTTTGTAAATATATACTTATAATAGATATTGAAAACCACCCAGACCAGAAACAAATACCTGTGGATCACACAAACATTTGTCCCATGCGGGAATCAAACCCGCAACCTTCTGCGTTGCAGGCGAGTATTAAGCCCACTGCGCTACAGAGGTCGTCAGAGGTCATTATACATGTATATACCTAATATAACAAAAAAATAATCGTAAGTTTTTACTAAACTCATATATTTTTTTTTTAATATTTTTTTGTATAGCAGACTAAACAAGCGTTTGCCCGCAATCTCACTTCTTGCATAATTCTCTTAAATTTACGCAATTTATTGATATCATAAAAATCCAATTCCCATGGCATTAATACTTTTTCAATCAGAAGTTAAAAAATAATTAAAATATGGAATCAAAAAAGTTTCCGCTCGAAAATATTCAATTTTGTTAAACAATGAACCAATTTGCTGTAGAGGACGCAAAATGGTTTTTGGTTGAATGTTTTTTTTGCGATGATAACATGAATCTATCAGCTATTTATCATCTTCTTCTTTTTTTTTTTTTTTTGACCCAGGAAAAATGCGTTACGCATCATCACCCCACGCCGGGGGGCGCGAGGTGGTATGTGGGACTCCCCCGCCAAAGATAGTAGCGGCGGGGATACCCACTAAAAAACCTGGGGGTGTCCTGCGGGACGCCATAATGCCGGGGCAACGGGTACGCCGAAGCATTCATCCGCTGCCCCGACGGCGTTTGGTCCTCACTTACAGGAGGACCCCTCCGCGGTGGGGTGAAGAGGGCCCTTACCCCACACTAGGTAGGATCGGCACAACTCGTTTTTCTCCTCCATTCTGCTCTATCATAAACTGTGTTCCAGCTGTTTCCTATGTAGCGTCCGTGGCCCAGTGGTCATGCCTCCGACTTGTAAGCTGGAGGTCCTGGGTTCAAATCTCAGTGTTGCAATGATTTTCGCTTGGACGCTACCGTGTTTCGGCGCGGCACGTAAAACTGTGTGTCCCGGCTGTTTCCTATAAGATATGTAGGAGGCAATCGTTAGGTCACGTTGCAGGCCTTGTAGGAATCTCGGCGACCTGAAACTGCAACATATAGGTTGGCCACACGACCTATAAATTGTGATTTGACTCTGACAGTGTAAGTAGGGTAACCTGTTCTGTTGGAGTATAAACTCCAATTATTTATTTATCATCCGTCATATCTGCATCCATTCCTCACTCACTTTATTTATAATGTACCTATACTAGCATGATCACACTAATATTCATCATCATCATCATCTCAGCCGTTAGACGTCCACTGCTGAACATAGGCCTCCCCTTTGGACTTCCATATGTACCGGTTGGAAGCGACCAGCATCCAGCGTCTGCAGGCGACCGCAATAAGGTCGTCTGTCCACCTTGTGGATGGACGTCCTATGCTTCCTTTGCTAGTCCGTGGTCTCCACTCGAGCACTTTTCGACCCCATCGGCCATCCGCTCTACGTGCTATGTGGCCTGCCCATTGCCACTTCAGCTTGCTGCATATTATAAGCGCGGAATTTTGTGACCGAGTGTGTATGATTGTTACTTTTTCACGCCTAAATGGGTGAACCGATTGAGCTGATTTTTTTATAGAGATAGACCTGAAATAACATAAAGGCTACTAAGTAAAGCCGCTGGGCACAGCTCGTTATGCAATAAAGGAAAATAAGTAGGTACCTATAGGTACAGCACTACTCATCGGCAAAAAACTATACCTAAAAAAGACGTGTGGCACTCAGAGACTGCCGCGGTAAAGCTATTGCATAGCATTTTTTATCAACTTATGTAATTATAATTATTTATTTATTTAATGCCACCTAAAGGCGGGTTGCTGAACTAAAGAGACAAGCGTGATATTTAAAAAAGTCATTAAAAGTTCTGGTATTTATCTATAGATGGAAAAACTAAAAAGTATCACCGCTGTGCCGGTCGGAGTGGGGGGTGTTAGGTTTTTTTCGTTACGGAATTTCTGGATTCGGTCCCCACGCTCAAGGCCCGCAATAGAAGCTATGCAATAGCTTAAAAAACTACAGGGTCACTAAAACCCAGGGTCAAAAAAAGGGTCTAAGCTATCTCTATTCCAAATTTCAGCTCAATTGGTCCACCCTTGAAGAAGTAACAAACATACGAGTACATACTCACAAACTTTCGTATTTATAATATTAGTATATTTTATTTTTATTTGTTGCACAATAAATTATTATTATACTACATAGTTAAGAAACGCCCTAAAAGGCTTATTACACCTGGCTAAATTTAGAAGCCTAAATTCAGTCCCAACTGAATTTAGTCAAGTGTAATCACATTTAGCATCCTAAAATTAGAAGAAAGTATCGTTCATCCTAAATTAGATTCTAAATTTAGTGACTAAATTCAGCCAAGTGTAATAAAGCTTTTATTAAGCGGCTAATAGTCGCTGAGCCTCTGTCTCGCTCGCACGATATAACAAATTGTCAAATAACAATTGATACAATTTACTTGGATTCATTTTGCCGCGCTTTTGGAAAGCGGATGAAATTTTTTGTGTATAATTTTGCAATAAGTGCTAAACGCGTATTAATAGTGGGTTTAATAAACGTTGAGTGTTTGTGAATGTGATTTACTGTCGAAGAAAGGAAAAAAGTTCAACAGTCTGCTATTTTCAAGAATCGTCACAAAATGAATCGATGTGATTCGATAAACGCCCACTCTTTATCGAATATTGGAGGGAATATCCTCCAATAAACAAGGAACTTAAAATTATAATAAAGTTTTCGACTGAAGGACTTGTATCCATGGTCAGAATAAATTAATTTTTTTTAACTCGACACTGGCAAAATGCAACTGTGGCCATAATATTAAAAAAAAAAAAACTTTTTGGAAATGTGTTAAATTGAAAATTGAGCTCATATTTTTATACTATTATTATAAGTATTCCCAGACAGAGGTTCAGCAACTATTAGCCGCTTAAAGGCATTTTATTTTTACCGGTTCATAGAGATAGTCATCAGAGTAAATTAGCCAATAGGTACAGATCGTTAGAGTTAATTAATTAGGTAAAGTAATTAATGTAAGATTTATGACTATTGCTCAAAGACACGCACTTTAGTGTTGTTCAGACTTTCCTACTTATAGGTACTTTAATTCTTATATATAACAAGCTTTTATTTACATTCACTTGTCTGTTTGTCTGTAATCAAATCTTGCAAGTTTAATAAAATAATAAATAATTAAAATTGGGGTTTATATTCCACCAGAACAGGTTACCCTACTTACACTGTCAGAGTCAAATCACAATTTATAGATTGTGTGGCGAACCTATATGTTGCAGTTTCAGGTCGCCGAGATTACTACAGTGCCTGCAACATGAGCTGACGACTGCCTCCTACATATCTTATAGGAAACAGCTGGGACCCACAGATTCACGTGCCTTCGGAAACATGGAAGTTTAAATTGACCCTCTTTCCCGTATCCGATTGAGCTGAAATTTTGCATGCATGGCATAAATGGGCGATGTGTCCGGAACAAATGATTTTATTTCTTTTTTATAAATCGGATTACAATGCAATATTATTATGACATCGAGCTGATCTGATGATGGAGCTGGAAGGTGGCCATAGGAACTCCGTAAAAACGACGCAACGCCATCGAGTCTGGGCTCATTAGATTCGTCTTGACGAGTACTTTGTTGCAAGATGGTAATAATAAAATCAAAGCTTGTTTTTAAAATTCCACTTGTTTACCTACTTAACGTTGTAATACCTATCATTTATTAGTCCCTTGAACAGTTTTACCTGTTCATAGGACGCTAAAAATTGCAAAATTTCAGCTTAATCGGTTTTTCCCAGGAATGTTATTCCAGGTCAAACTAAAGTAAGTAGTACCAAATACGGGTCTTGTTCCTTCACGAACAAAACGCTTGCGCGATTTATCGACGAACAGCGCCATCTAGTTTTATATTAACGCATCAGTGGAGCTGCGCGTACATCGTCGCGCTAAATAGAAAATTATCAGTGTTCCTCTGCTATATTATGCATGTATTATACACATAAACCTTCCTCTTGAATCACTCTATCTATTGATGAAAACTACATTAAAATCCGTTGCGTAGTTTTAAAGATATAAGCATACTTAGGGACAGATAGATGCGAAAGGCGACTTTGTTTTATACTATGTAGTGATACATAGGTTACCTTTTGACCACGATCTCGCGTGATGTTAAGCGACGATGCGGCCGTAGATGGTAGCAGTCTAAACCTAGAAGGCGGGATAAATCCCTCTCTGGCTTCACTGAACATCATGCCGGAACACGGTCACAATGACCGCTTGGCGACACGGTTTTGTCCAGTGGGTGGTAACTAGCCACGGCCGAAACCTGTAATTCTATTATATTCATACGTTTGAAGGCAGGTTTTGGCAGAACAATGCTCTACATTCATCATCATCATCAGCCTATGTCACCTACGCCACTCAACTCGGTCCTCCGTCATTACCACTTCAGTTTGCTAATCCTTTCAGCTATGTCGGTAACTCTGGTTCTCTGACGAATCACCTCATTAAAAGCTTTTACTTACTTTCACCTGTCTGTTGTCTGTCTGTAATCAAATCTTGCAAGTTTAATTTGACCCACTTCCCGGTACCCGATTGAGCTGAAATTTTGCATGCATGTGTAAATCGGATGATAATGCAATATTATTATGACATGGAGTCATGGAGCTGATCTGATGATGGAGCTGGAAGGTGGCCATAGGAACTCCGTAATTAAACGACGCAACCCCATCGAGTTTGGGCTCATTTGATTCGTCTTGACGAGTACTTTGGTGCTGGTAATAATGATAAAAGCTTGTTTTTAAATTTTGACTTGTTTTTGATGCGGTCCTTTAGAGAGATATTCATATGATTTACATTAAGATCTGTTATTATGACCAGAGATCTTTGAATACATATACGCTACGCAAGATACGCCGGTGCCGGTCGCATAGCATAAAAAAAAATGAATGTGATTTACTGTCGAAGAAAGGAAAAAAGTTCAACAGTCTGCTATTTTCAAGAATCGTCACAAAATGAATCGATGTGATTCGATAAACGCCCACTCTTTATCGAATATTGGAGGGAATATCCTCCAATAAACAAGGAACTTAAAATTATAATAAAGTTTTCGACTGAAGGACTTGTATCCATGGTCAGAATAAATTAATTTTTTTTAACTCGACACTGGCAAAATGCAACTGTGGCCATAATATTAAAAAAAAAACTTTTTGGAAATGTGTTAAATTGAAAATTGAGCTCATATTTTTATACTATTATTATAAGTATTCCCAGACAGAGGTTCAGCAACTATTAGCCGCTTAAAGGCATTTTATTTTTACCGGTTCATAGAGATAGTCATCAGAGTAAATTAGCCAATAGGTACAGATCGTTAGAGTTAATTAATTAGGTAAAGTAATTAATGTAAGATTTATGACTATTGCTCAAAGACACGCACTTTAGTGTTGTTCAGACTTTCCTACTTATAGGTACTTTAATTCTTATATATAACAAGCTTTTATTTACATTCACTTGTCTGTTTGTCTGTAATCAAATCTTGCAAGTTTAATAAAATAATAAATAATTAAAATTGGGGTTTATATTCCACCAGAACAGGTTACCCTACTTACACTGTCAGAGTCAAATCACAATTTATAGATTGTGTGGCGAACCTATATGTTGCAGTTTCAGGTCGCCGAGATTACTACAGTGCCTGCAACATGAGCTGACGACTGCCTCCTACATATCTTATAGGAAACAGCTGGGACCCACAGATTCACGTGCCTTCGGAAACATGGAAGTTTAAATTGAACCTCTTTCCCGTATCCGATTGAGCTGAAATTTTGCATGCATGCATAAATGGGCGATGTGTCCGGAACAAATGATTTTATTTCTTTTTTATAAATCGGATTACAATGCAATATTATTATGACATCGAGCTGATCTGATGATGGAGCTGGAAGGTGGCCATAGGAACTCCGTAAAAACGACGCAACGCCATCGAGTCTGGGCTCATTAGATTCGTCTTGACGAGTACTTTGTTGCAAGATGGTAATAATAAAATCAAAGCTTGTTTTTAAAATTCCACTTGTTTACCTACTTAACGTTGTAATACCTATCATTTATTAGTCCCTTGAACAGTTTTACCTGTTCATAGGACGCTAAAAATTGCAAAATTTCAGCTTAATCGGTTTTTCCCAGGAATGTTATTCCAGGTCAAACTAAAGTAAGTAGTACCAAATACGGGTCTTGTTCCTTCACGAACAAAACGCTTGCGCGATTTATCGACGAACAGCGCCATCTAGTTTTATATTAACGCATTAGTGGAGCTGCGCGTACATCGTCGCGCTAAATACAAAATTATCAGTGTTTCTCTATTATATTATGCATGTATTATACATATAAACCTTCCTCTTGAATCACTCTATCTATTGATGAAAACTACATCAAAATCCGTTGCGTAGTTTTAAAGATATAAGCCTACATAGGGACAGATAGATGCGTAAGGCGACTTTGTTTTATACTATGTAGTGATACATAGGTTACCCTTTGACCACGATCTCGCGTGATGCTAAGCGACGATGCGGCCGTAGGTGGTAGCAATCTAAACCTAGAAGGCGGGATAAATCCCCTTTTTTATGTGAAGAAGTAAGAAGACGAGCAAGACTCCTGATGTTAAGAGATAACGCTGCCCATAATCAGTACAGTGCTATCGAGAATTTCACAATGATATGCAATTCTAGGTGCACTGCACCAACGCTTATTACTTATTACACAAGAGTCATAAGATATAAGTGCAATTTAAAAAAAAACCTTTAAAAAACAAGCTTTTATTATTCCATCTAGCATCATAAAATACTCATCAAGACGAATCAAATGAGTCCAAACTCGATGGGGTTGTCAACATCGTCGTTAAATTAAGGAGTTCCTATGGCTACCTTCCAGCTCCACCATCAGATCAGCTCGATGTCATAATAATATTACATTGTCATCCGATTTATGCAGGCAAGCAAAATTTCAGCTCAACCAGATACCGGAAAGTGTGTCAAATTAAACTTGCAAAATTTGATTACAGACAAACAGACAACAGACATGTGAAAGTAAATAAAAGCTCGTAATGAATAAAACTTCTGTTACAACATTTTTATGGACTAAGTATAAAAATGTAAGTATGTCAAGAGAAGGGTGCGTGTAGAAAAAAAAAAGGATTTTAGTAAAAGTAGTTTGCACTTGTGAAGTAGGTGAAGGGGTCATTCTGAGGGTGTTTCTCTACGTCATAGACATTGGCTTTTATTTTTTTTATGCCAAGAAGTAAGAAGACGAGCAAGACGCTCTCCTGATGTTAAGAGATAACGCTGCCCATAATCAGTACAGACAGTGCCACCTAGGATTTCACGATGATCTGAAATTCTGAGTTCAAGAGTCTTATAGATGTTAAGACTCTTCAGCTCAGTAATTACACTATACATACATACACCTATATTAGATTTTTTTTATATAACAGACTAAACAAGAGTTTGACCGCACTCTCACCTGTTGGTAAGGGACGATGCAGTCGAAATTGTAGCACGCTTGTTCAGTAAGAACCAATTCACTCTTGATTTGAACAAACCCACGTTATAGCATTCGGGAAACACTGAGAGTGGTAGCGAGTTCCATAACTTCGCCGTTCTCATAATTAAAGACGAAGCGAATTGGTATACTCACCAGATATTGGTGGCGCAGTGCCGTTTGCCTAGAAGTACATGTACCTCTATAGTTTTTTTTTAATAATATCACAGTAAATATGTCACAAAAACAATTAAAAGCGACTTCGCGTGACATAATTAGCGCTAGCAATTAATAAAACAATTTATGTCACTTCAGACAGGTGTACATACCATTTAATTAATGACTTTTTGGATTTTTTTACGAAATAAAATATTGTACGCAGCAAAGAGGTCCGAAAATTGGGGCATACCTACAGATCCGCCATTATGTTAGAAGCTTTTATTTATTTTCACCTGTCTGTTGTCTGTCTGCCTGTAATCAAATCTTGCAAGTTAAATTTGATCCACTTTCCTGTTTCCTATTGAGCTGGAATTTTGCATGCATGTATAAATCGAATGGCAATGCAATATTTTTATGACATCGAGCTGATCTGTTGATGGCACTGGAAGGTGGCCATAGGAACTCCGTAATTAAACGTGCATCGTTTTCCACCCAATCGAGTTTCTTACCCAAGAGACATTAGATGTTAAGATTCCTTACCTTAGTAATGTGACTAGCTACAGTGCCCTCCTACTGAAGCACAGTAATGTTTGCACATCACTGGTCAGGCGGTAAAATCACTGACACTGTTAGGGTACCCACCTAGTCGACCTTCTGCAAAGGAAGTCTACCCCTGTTAAAAAAACTTGTGTTTGTAAGTAATAAAAGTTATTTATAACGCCTACCAATTTTCTGCCATCTTGAAAGCTATTAAGAAGGAAAAATTGCACGAAAATAAATTAATTGCGTTTTTAAATTGCAAAATCAGGAGTAAACACCTGAGGTGCCGGATGGATTAAAATTAAATTATGTGCAAAGAATTTTTTGTTTGGGTTGTTGTGTTATGTATTGGATGCCAAGTGAAATTATCCTACTTCATAGCACTACATGGTATAAAATAAAGTTGCTTTCCGCGCCTCTGTCCCTATGTATGCTAATATCTTTAAAACTACACAATCAATTTTGATGCGGTTTTCATTAATAGATAGAGTGATTCAAGAGGAAGGTTTATAAGTATAATACAAGCACAATATAGTAGAGCAACACTGATAATTTTTCATTAAGCGCGATGATGTGCCCGCGGGTTCTTTAATGTGTTAATTCAAAACTAGATGGCGCTGTTCGTCGATAAATCGCGCAAGCGTTTTGTTCGTGAAGAAACTAGACACGTATTTGGTATTACAATCTTCAGTTTGACCTGGAATAACCTTCCTGGGAAAAACCGATTAAGCTGAAATTTTGCTATTTTTGGTGTCCTTTAAACAGGTAAAACTGTTCGTAGGACTAATAATAATTATAAAATATTATAAAGATACGAGCGTTAATACATCGAGTTACGCTCTCTCGCTCGCACTATATAGAATTAATTTATTGAAAATACCTCAAGATCATCCCTGCATAATGTTATTGCACACATTTCAAAATAAGTGTTTTCAGTTCAGTTTCAGAAGCAATTAAAAAAAAAACATAATTTCATAAATTATATTTTGCCACGTACTAAGATTTCAACCAAGGGCCTCCGGATTGCAAGTCGGACGTAAATCCAATGGACCGCAGACGTTTCATTAAAATAAGTGCTCAATAATAATTGGGGTTTATACTCCAACAGAACAGGTTACCCTACTTACACTGTCCGAGTCAAATCACAAATGGCCAACCAATATATATGTTGCAGTTTCAGGTCGCCGAGATTACTACACCTTGCAACATGACCTAACGACTTCCTCCTACATATCTTATAGGAAACAGCCGGCTCAAGCTAAACTCTAGCTAGTTCAAGGTTAAAACTAAGTAATTAAAAAATGTAAGTATACACATATTATTATATCCTCTGATAATAGCAAGCAACGAATGTCTTAGCGGGCATATTAAAAAAGAAAATTATAACACACCTCATTTAGCCGCCATTTGTTAAAGCATTTAAGTTAAGCGGCCATCTTGGTTCTGAGTTTGAGTTATATTCCCGCCGTAAAGCGGTTTATTTCTTATTTTTGTTTTGTAAATTGAGGATAATGGTTCGGAGATTATAATATTTTAAAGGAACGATTAGTGGGAATCGGGATGGTTACTTGGCGCACTTTAAAAATGCAAGGAATTGCTAAATTTAAAAGGCATTTCATAAGCTTTTATTTACTTTCAACTGGATGATGTCTAGTATCTGTAATCTTGCAAGTTTAATTTGACCCACTTCTCGGTATCCTATTGAGCTGAAATTTTGCATGCATGTATAAATCGGATGACAAAATGACAATGCAATATTATTATGACATCGAGCTGATCTGATGATGGAGCTGGAAGGTGGCCATAGGACCGACGCAATCCCATCGAGCCCAATCTCGATGAGGTTGCGTCGTTTAATTACGGAGTTCCTATTTCCACCTTCCAGCTCCATCATCAGATCAGCTCTATGTCATAATAATATGGCATTGTCATCCGATTTATACATACATGCAAAATTTCAGCTCAATTGGAAACCGGGAAGTGAATCTAATTAAACTTGCTAGATTTGATTACAGACAGACAAACAGGTAGACAACAGACAAGTGAAAGTAAATAAAAGCTTGTAAAACAGAAACATTTAAATTTAAGTCCCTGATCATCAATTTTACATTACGAAGTGAATTTTCACGAACCGATTAAGAATTAAAATTGCAAATGGCCGCTTGTCAACCACGCGCCATTTTGTTTGTCTGGCAACATTGACTTTTTTAATCACTTCAAGGGAAATGTGGTCTCACCTTTTACGTATTAGCCACTGCTGGATTGCTTTTTTTTAAATTTAGTAATAGTTAAAGCGACTATGAGGTGGTAGATGGTAGCAGACTTCACTTAGAAGGCGGGATAAATCTCTCCGTGGCTTTATGTTATATAAAACTGTTTGTTTATCTCTAACTTTTTTCTTTGAATAGAATAGAATAATACTTTATTGCAAACCAAAAATATACAACAGAACTTATTACTATAATACTCTTTGGTTTCTTTTTATAATTTCTATGCGATAAAGGGTTAATTTATTCTAGTTAGACCCAGCGGTTATTTTTCAACAGTTATTATTAGACTTAACCAATTTTTAAAGCTAACCAAACCGAAGGCCTTATATTTTGCACTTACGCCTAACAAGCCCTTTGGTTTCAGCGGTTTAGATGAAAATGGATGTATGGAATACTGGATGGGACATATTATAAAGAAAAAAAAACTTGAGAGGTGTCAAGGGACACCCGGATGGAACGAAGTTCCTTTCGATTAATGAAAATATCTGGCTTGCTTTCTATAAGAGAGAGAGACAGACAGAGAAACATGCGCACGCCGCACAGCTTACAATAGCCCACTATAGTAAAAAGTGTCGTGACAACTTTTCGTAAGTTTTTTTTCCGTCTAGCCCCCTTTCACAACGCGCGATAAGTTCGTTCCAAAAGAATCATTTATTACCATAGAAAAAAGTAATTAAGAAGTACAATTACAAGAAAATAAAATAACAAGTGAATTAAATTAAAAATTTAAAAAACCCCCAACGCAACGCCTTCAAAATATGTGTTTTGCCGTTTTATGGTGGCGGCCATCTTGGATTTTCAATTTATTATAATAATAATAATATAATAATAATAAAATTGTTTATTCAGCCAATTCAGACCATAATTTGTTAGTTACATGTTTCTTATATATCTAGTGTTAGTTTACATTTTAATATTGTTATAAATTTAAAAGTTTTAAATAGGGTGCCAAGAGTATACAGACATTATAATAATAATAAAAATTAATAATGAACATGTCAATAACAGCTACTAGAATAATTTACATTAAAATTCTAAAACAATTTAATAAATAATACAAATAATAAAATATTAGAAATTAAATCAAATAAATAATAATGTCATAACAATTTAAATAAAAATAAATATTGGTGAATTAAAAGTCAATAAATTTCAAAATGATATAGAACAAAAAAAATGATATAGAATGATATAGTGGATTGGACAGATCAAATTTAGCGTGGTATGTACACTTGGTGAATCACCCTCTGCACAAAAGCTTTCCACATAGGGGAAGTATAATTGTCGGCGATAGTTTTCAGGATGCTATTGCTACTTCCTCTCACTTTGCCAATAAGAGACGTAGTTTTTTTACGGAGCATGGCATGAAAGCCATCCGTGTGGGCTTTAGCGAACATCTCAGACGCACTACAGCATCGAGGCAGTCTCAAGAGCATCCTGAAAATATTATTATACTGGACGCGTAGTGCATCCAGCGACCTTTTGGCATATGCAACCCACAAATTTGCCGTGTACAGCCCCTGACAAAATGCCTTAAACAAAGTAATCTTGACCTGGTCCGTACAGCGGGCAAACCTGCGGGCCAACATATTGCCTCTGACCGCCAGAGCCCTACGTTCCCTCTCAATGTCTACATTGTCCTTGAGGTCGTCAGTGAGAAAGTGACCCAGATATTTAAATTGGGTGACCTTCTTAATATCCAACCCATTCAGAGTAAACCCTGTTGTAATCTCACGTTTCTTACCAACGACCCCAAAGACCATGTATTCACATTTTTTAACATTGTACACGAGTCCGTGACTCGCAGCGTATGCCTCACATACCCTAAGCATGTCTCTCACTCCTCCCACAGTTGGCCCCAGCAGCACCATGTCGTCAGCGTAACTGATGTTGTTAATTTTAACACCATCAATACTACATCCGACACGCATGCTGCTGAGCTCAACTATGAGATCGTGCACATATAGGTTGAATAGCTTCGGAGACGTTAACCCCCCCTGCCTCACCCCGCACTCCAACCTATATGCACCAGAGTAGCTACTGGACCACCTCACAACGTTCGTTTGATTGGCATACCAGAACTGAAATATTTTGAGGACGTCCGCCGGTATACCAGTCCTCTCTAGCTTACGCCATAACACGTCATACGAGACTAGGTCGAAAGCACGAGACAAGTCCAGGAAACATGCATATGTTGGTGTTCTACGGCCAGTGTAATACTGAACAGTATGCTTGAGGCTCAAAATTGCGCTTTCTGTGGACAATCCGGGTCGAAACCCAAATTGAGCGTCGTGTAGGGTAAGGTGTTTCAGTAAACACGAGTCAAGCATACTGTCCAGCACCTTGGCTATAGTCGTGGCCAGAGATATAGGGCGGTAGTTCATCTTGCTGGATATGTCACCAGTCCTGTTCTTTACAATTGGTATTACAACCGTTTTCATTAGGTCAGCAGGTAAATATGCATGACTCATACATAGTGAGAAGAACATGGACAAGACCCTCGGCAGATGAACCCCCGCAAACTTCAGGTGCTCGATGCTGAGCCCGTCGTGACCGGGTGACTTGCCTCGAGACATTTTCTTTATAACCTGCCGTACTTGCTTGGATGTGAATCGCAAAAACTCCCCGTCTCCTTGACAGCTGGGCTCAGCATCTCGCACTCCTACTGAGGGGCCAAGTGGAGATTGCACTTTAAAGTGGTCCATGAATAGATTTGCAATCTCCACTGGGTCGCTCGTGCCACCAACATTTGTTGGAAGGCCAGGCTTCACATCAAGTTTTCCCGTAGATTTCCAAAAAGCCCTAAAATTTTTGGAGACCCTCTGTTTGGCTATAATGTCCATCTTAACTTGCTCCTGGTTGTCTTGACACCATCGAAGTCGACTTTTAAAAATTCTTCGTGACTCGCACATTAGATCATATACTAAGCCTGACCGTGGTCTATTATGGAAAACCCAGTTCTTGAATTGAAGCCTCGCCTCCCTGTGTGAGGCGCGGACATGCTTATTCCACCCAATAATCTTCCCCTTTCTTCCTACCCTTTTATTACTTTCGCTCGATTATATATATTATAGTGTGTTGTATTCTACAAGTTAATAAGCCCATTCATTTATTGGAACGAAGTTCTTTATCGCGCGTTGTGAAAGGGGGCTAGATGGAAAAAAATCTTACGAAAAGTTGTCACGACACTTTTTGCTATAGTAAGCTATTGTAAGCTGTGCGGCATGCGCATGTTTCTCTGTCTGTCTCTCTCTCTCTCTCTCTCTCTCTCTCTCTCTCTCTCTCTCTCTCTCTTATAGAAAGCAAGCCAGATATTTTCATTTCTATTTCGCATTGAACAGTGTGGTGTCGCGACGATTATTTTTGTTGAGTGTATACAGGTTTTTTGTAAATAATAAATAATAAAACCCCGGACCCCGGATGGGGTATCCCTTGACACCTCTCAAGTTTTTGATACCCATATTCTGGGGCAACATAGCTAAGAACACTTTCGACTAACTCTACTTTTTAAAACGACGGGGTGTTATAAGATTGACGTGTCTGTCTGTGTGTGTGTGTCTGCCTGTGGCATCGTAGCTCCCGAACGGACGAACGAATTTTGATTTGTTTTTTTTTGTTTGAAAGTAGAGTTAGTCGAGAATATTCTTAGCTATGTTTGGTGGAAATCGGTCTAAGATGGCCGCCGTTACAAAATGGGGGATTACTTTTTTTCTTCACGACCCCCTCAATATGGGTATCAAATGTAAAATACAACGCACTATAATAAATTTAAAATCCAAGATGGCCGCCATCACAAAATGGCGAATTACATATTGCGTTGGGCGTATTTTAAATTTATTATTTAATTCATTTCTGTACCTACAATACAAACATAACAATACTCATACAAATAAATACATTTTACTTCACTTAACTTTTTTCGTTTGCTAGTCCGTGGTCTCCACTCGAGCACTTTTCGACCCCATCGGCCATCCGCTCTGCGTGGTATGTAGCCTGCCCATTGCCATTCAGCTTGCTATAATCCGCACATGTCACATCTAGACATTCTAAATCAATATGAAAAGAAAAGGCCCATCCCTAATATTATATTGTTTTACCACTTTCCCGTTATATCCTCAGGGATGGGCCGATATATGCCTTTGAAGTTGGGACGTCAAATTCTTCATTTAACCGACTCTAGAAAACAAAAGGTCATGCAATAGGCACAGTGTCAAAAATATATAAATAAATAGGTAATAATAATAATTGAATAAGTGTCACCCATTACATTTATATTAAAAGCTCAAAAGGGCCTCGGCGCGTTGGACTTTTTTGTCTCCGTGTACGCCTATAAAAAGGCCCGGGCTTAGCCCGTGTTTAAGAGCGACATAATAATTCAAACTAAAACTCAAAATTAATTTATTCAAATAGGCTACAATGAAGTACCTTTGCAAGTCAATATTACATTTTACTTTTATATTCTACCGCTCATTTGCAAGGCACTTCTATAATGTTAGAAATTGTGATACATAACGATTTAAATGCTTAATAAACGATGCGGAAAAGCAAATCAACAAAATTAAAAATAAACAATATAAGGAATGATATAGTCTATGGCACTATGGTCTGTCATAAGTCATGATGACAAGAAAAAATATATGCAAGTGTGTGATAAAAATATAGCAACAGAAAAATAGTAAACTATGTAATTGCCGAAAATATAATACAGTTCAACAAGTAAATATGTACTTTTATTCAAGATCCTGTTGGTATGTATATTTGATCATAACAAGTCAGAAGAGGGATGAACGCTAACATGTCCAAATGCTGTTAGTAAGAGCTGTTCATAACAGAATGGATATTGAAAGAGATATTGGGTATGTCATCATAATATTATGCCATTATTATACTTTTTCATTAATAATTTACAACTCACTAGGTACTTAATTGTAGATCGATCTGGAAATTTAGCTTGGCAGTGCAATGTACGACACCGATGTACACTGCTTTGCGTTTTCGACCCAACGCTATGGTAAGTGGGCAGGAACTATGATTGTGTCCATGTATTTATTTTGTTCACTTATTATTGTGTTAATATTTTGTATCAAACGATAGCTTTGCTACTCTGTGTAGTCCAGAAGTCCAGACTCCGAAAATTGTATTGGTTTCATTTTCTGTAGTGTAATAATAATTAATTACACACACACATTACAGTATACTTAATAATAATTAATTATTAAAATAAATAAAACGGACAGTTCTACCTCTATATTATGGTGGGTTCGTGTACAATGTCCTACACACATATTTTGGTACCTACATAATATTGTTGCACAATCTAAACAGACATCTTACTGATTAAATGGAGGTTTATATTTAGTATATTATGTAGTACCTATAACCTACCTAATATCATGTACAACATGTACTTTTCTGTGAGGTACTTGATTAGACAAGTTATTTTATGTTGCTGATATTTTATGTGATATTGCTCTTCGGAGCAATGACCTTTATGTTAAATTAAACTAAATTTTAACAAACCTTTACTGTAATCAATGGTAAATAATAGTTATTTTGCTATAGCGAAGTTGCTAGAATAAGCAAATTTTGCATAACCTTATTTGATTTGGTGAGAAGATAAAGGAATAAATAAAATGAATTACTGTTCACATTAAGGCATTTCTTGTCATGCTTGAGGAGGTCAGTTTTGAAGATAAGGCACTGGCCGCACTGATCTGTCAAGTTTTGCTTCTTTGTCAAGAATGGCTGATAGTATAATATATTTTGAATTTTGCTAAATTGTACAATATGTTTTCCAATGGAAGTAAGAGAATCTTACTCTAGCATTTATGATGAAATTATTACTGACCATATCCTTATCGCAGACTTTCCTAGCACAATTTTTATGATACCTTGAGAAGGTGGACATTAGCAGAGCTGCGGCACCCAGCCACACGTTGGAGCTACAAGCTGAAAAGAGGAATGTTCAACGTGTGGGTTTTGAATACCTAAGGTATTATGAAACTGTTTGTCAATGTTACCTACAAAATATGGCATCGGTTCACATTAAGTTCACTTTAGACTTTGTAACAATTCGGTTCGTAAAGATTATTTTATTAATCTTCTATGCTTAATACTGAGACGGAATGTATAGTGTACCGTAAAGTCTATTACTATAGTTATTAATCAGTCATATTCCCATTGGCAATTAATAATAAATCTTGAAGCTTAGCCCCTGAAGCAAGGAAATATGATATTAGAGAACCATTTTTAAAACTAAAACATTGAATATGTTTTAAGTAAATTATATCTGCATTAATTATATATATCTGTATACATGTAGAGATGATGTACCTATACCCAGTAGGTATTGACACAAAGTATTTTTACATTTGAATTACTATAGCTATAATATTGGATACAGAGTTTTCTAGAATCAAATTGAATTTTAATATCAGTGAACCAGAACAATATTTTGGTTCAGAAAGTAAAAGAAAAAAAGTGTTTAGTGAAGTAAAATGACAGTAAAAGCACGGCTTATACTAAATGTTCCCACTGAGGTCGAAGTGACTGTGATATTATAATATTGTTCTGTCAGTTTTAGGTCCGTCTAAACATAACATTGTACCTTGATATGTGTCTTTTATTATTATTACAATTTGCATGCTGAAAAGCGGACTGTAGCAGACTATTATATTATAGAATAGAAAACTCCTTATTGTTCACACAAATACAGCAATATAAACTTGGAACTAAGGTTGCACAGAAGGAAGTGTTACGATTGGCAGTCTTATCACTGATGGCGATCTCTTCCAGACAACCATATTATAATAACTTGTTATCTTTTGTATACATACTCTCGCAATGAATAACTTTGAAATTTGAACTTTGAGTATATAATGTAGACTTATTAATAAATGTAGTGTATTCCACAATGAATAATGTTGACTCATCAAACTGATATTTTATGGATATATATTTTCACATATTTTTTGGGAGGCCTACAGCTATGGTGCATAAATAAAGTAGTGAAGAGCCAATAAATAGCTTCCACATATAAAGTGATAACACCATTATATGCAAAAGGAATAAGGATACAATATTATAACAGATGACATATTATCTTTTTGAAAGGGTTTACATTATAATTGTTATCATAGACTTGAGTAAATGAAATGTATGTGTACAATCATTTGAATGCTCTTAGGGCAGTTTGTCTATTACAGAATGATTTACGGGTTACCACCAAACTACTAATGGGGGGATTTATACTGCTCACTACATAGCTCAGATTTCATATTATTGAATGGTACAGAAGAACAAATAATAAAATAATTTTGTGATAATTTGTATTCATAGTTGGAATTCTGGATTTGCCCCAGATGTCATAAAGTAGAATTATTGTTATGACACTACATGATTTATAAACGTGAGCATGTAACCTTTTGTAAAGAAGACATTTTTTTAATTATTGCAATTGTTACTACCTACTTTCTATGTAAGGCAGATTTGAAATTTAACTAGGTAAATTATTTAGATATGATTACATTTAAAAGTAACGGTATGCAATGGTTACCTGTAGTTTGGACTATCTAGTACCATCTTTATAGGATAGTAGTATCCAGTCATTAAGTTAAGATTACTAGTACTAGTTTAAAAGTATGTTCAGGCTACCATATTTACACATTGTTGATGAACACAATATTGTTTTCTTTAGAATTGTTTGTTGATAGAAACACTTCAAAAGTAAGTGTGAAATTACATGATCAGTAAATATCAATGGTCCATCTATGAATGTAGTGATCAATGAATATCAATGGTCCATCTATGGATTTATTGATCAATGAATATCAATGGTCCATCTATGGATGTGTATATGAAGTCACTTAAATTATATAACATTAAAGCATGAAGAGTTTTGTGGGAAGTATTATGTAAATGAGAATTTACTTAATATTTATTCATAGGTGAATAAGAATTGTTTTAGATGAAGATATAATTAGTCTTCCACACTGTTAATAATATTATTTTGAGTGGATGGTAAGAGACCAACAAACAAATGATGAACTGAAACTGTCTTTTACTATATATGTAAATATAGGTTACATATATACACATTGGTACACATGCACAGAATGTTCACGTTTAGATCCATTTGATAACTAGGTGATATAGTAGAAGGCATATCAAATATAAAGACTAACTGACAGTTTATATTTGGAGGACCATAAATAAATATTGATGATATTGCATTTTATAATATAATATGGTATTAAGTTTCATTTCACAAACTTAAAAGTTAACTAATAATTGTATGAGCTTGGATGAAGAAATTCCCACAGATTCGAGGTCTTTTGGCCGCAACAGACATAACCAATGTAAACACCACAATGCATGACAAGTGATGGCAAATTTTGGTATTGTCATTTAGAATAGAATGTTGTTTTTAAGATTTGATGAATTGGGTACGTTGATATTGTACAGACCTAAATGATGGTACATTTCCTCATGCTAATAAGATGGTGCTCTCAAAGGGAGTCATTGTTCACAAATTGTCACTATCATATATCAGTAACTTTCTGAAGGGACTTTATGTTTTGGACAGCGTCAAGATAGAAAATACTGTTGTAACCGGTATGGAAACTCAATTTATGTGGAATTACTATGAAGCATTTGTGTGACTGTACAATTGTACAATGTTTATAATATTAGCAAGTGTTAGTAAAGAGTTTGAGTTGTTATAATAATTAACAGTTATTGACATATATATTGAAAAAATGGCGACTTGTGTATTATGTATGGGTTATGGGAGTCCGTTGTGTCTTTATGTGAATTACATTAAGACTTGGTGACTGTTACGAGTTAGAACTCATACCTACAATAAAATATATATGTGACCCTGGGGAGGGAGTAATATGTTGAACTCATACCTACTATAAAATATATATGTGACCCTGGTGAGGGAGTAATATGTTCTAAGTTGACCAGATTTTATCTGGCAAAGTTATGTAAATGTGACCCTGGTGAGGGAAATATCTGTTGTAAATTGGCCAGAGCTGGCAATGTTTTGTAAATGAGACCCTGGTGAGGGAAATATCTGTTGTAAATTGGCCAGAGCTGGCAATGTTTTGTAAATGAGACCCTGGTGAGGAAAATATCTGTTGTAAATTGGCCAGAGCTGGCAATGTTTTGTAAATGAGACCCTGGTGAGGGAAATATCTGTTGTAAATTGGCCAGAGCTGGCAATGTTTTGTAAATGAGGCCCTGGTGAGGGAAATATCTGTTTTAAATTGGCCAGAGCTGGCAATGTTGACTTCACTAATCGTACTATGATATCAATGCAACAGCAAAGCATGAGAATCGTTATTTAAGAGAGACAAATCTTAGTGCTAAGCAATGACCTATCGAGTTTTCCGGAAAATGATTCAGTCTTCAAGAAGTTCTAAATACTGGAAACGCAGATGAATGAGGTATTGTTAGCTTAATTTATATGGCCATATAATATCTACTTGAATGTAATAGAATATCTATGGCCTTTATGAAGAATAATGGTTGCCATGGATACTGTTGCTCATAATGTCATCTATGTTTTAATTATTGAAATATTATGTAAATGCAAGGAAATGTATAAAATGAAGATATACAAAGAATTCTGAAGATATCAAACAAGCTTTCAGATGTACTATACTAGGAATAAAGAATATCCTTTATAGATCAAAAACGTTGACGAGAAGGAAAATCTGCTATACCCAGCAAATAGATCAATAAAACCAAGATGAATGCCAATGGGTATTGTACACATTATATCATAGACCGATGATAAAGGATATTTATAAACAAGACAAGGACATTGATTACATTGAGGTCTATGCTCCAGTGGTCTACCACTCGCCTATAAGATACCTGATTGGATGCCAAGAAGGAACTAGAAACAGATACACCAAATGGATGGAGTCACAGCATTCTTACTCAGCAAAGTTACTGAAGAAACTTACATTTATAACCTGGTTATGAGGATGAACATTATGATTGTAAACTAAATATGTCAATGTATAATAGACACGAGCCAGCGAACAAACTATTGGCACAGACAATTAAATATTGCTTTAGAATTTGGGATGCCTTGCTCAAGAATAAATCCATATGTTTATATTGTAAATGGAAAAGATGTGATTGTTATAGCAGTATAATATATCGATGATATAGAATAGATCTTTATAACATTGAGGAAATGTCATAAATTATAAAAAGAGATACAAAAATAAAAAAGGAAAGGTACCTGAAGGATTTAGGAACAACCAAACATTACATTGGTTCCAGAATATCACAAGAATACAAAATTTAATTTCAATTGAATAAGCAATATATACAAAGATATTACAACAGTCAGCCCACTAATGAACATTGGGTGGCATGAGGTATCAGAAGGCAACAATGCTTATGAAACTCGTCTATAATGTACCTAATTATAATGGAAATGTTACCAGTTGTTGTGATGCAGACTAAGCAAATGATACTGAAGATAGAAGATACATATTTTCACTCCCATTATGCCATAAGCTAGAATTATGGAAAACAAAACATAGCCTTATCTAAAGTGAAGCATATTATGGAAAAAGTTATGCCATTTGATAAGTCAATGTGATAATATAGATGGAGATGACTGGAAGCTCCTTCGTCGGCATATCAGCAGATGACTGTCTTTAAATAAATAGTCATGATAAAAGTAATCAAATTATAATATCTCTTTAATAAAATGCCAATTTCACTAAGAAAGTAACTTCGCATGATAAACGACGTAGTGCCATTCAAACGAAAAATTAATTATGACAATAAGATGTAAACATTTTAAACTTAATAAAACAAACAGCAATATCCATGAGTTTCTTGCTCGTTCTTCTCATGGAGGTGCTTTGCGAACGAGCGATAGTCATTTACTAACATAATTCTCAAAAAAAAAACGTGTTAAGTTTAAAATTAATTAACTTGAGTTTTTCTTTTATTAAAATGATTTACAACAACACAACGCGAATATGAAGCTTAACTAAAAAGTTTTTATTTAATCTAAATCAAATTATTGCTCTGTACCATTAGTTGTCGATATTTAAAAAAAAAATGTACTTGCTCAAATGTATTTACTATCCCGAATACGATGTACTGTCGGTAGTATGGGGACATACATCAACAAAGAATGGCCGAGATGTGTTTGGGGATAGGGACATCCCCATGGCAGAACGGCCGACTGTTAGAAATTGTGATACATAACGATTTAAATGCTTAATAAACGATGCGGAAAAGCAAATCAACAAAATTAAAAATAAACAATATAAGGAATGATATAGTCTATGGCACTATGGTCTGTCATAAGTCATGATGACAAGAAAAAATATATGCAAGTGTGTGATAAAAATATAGCAACAGAAAAATAGTAAACTATGTAATTGCCGAAAATATAATACAGTTCAACAAGTAAATATGTACTTTTATTCAAGATCCTGTTGGTATGTATATTTGATCATAACAATAAGAAGAACGAATTGGGGTTTATACTCTAACAGAACAGGTTACCCTACTTACACTGTCAGAGTCAAATCATAATGTATAGGTTGTGTGGCCAACCTATATGTTGCAGTGTCAGGTCACCGAGATTACTACACCTGCAACGTGACCTGACGACTGCCTCCTTCATATCTTATAGGAAACAACCGGGACACATAGTTTTGTGATCAAGAACAGTTTAACCCCCGACGCAAAAACGACGGGGTGTTATAAGTTTGACGTGTCTGTCTGTCTGTGTGTGTCTGTCTGTGGCATCGTAGCTCTCGAGTGTTCTTAGTCATGTTTGATAGAAATCGGTCCAAGATGGCCGCCGCTACAAAATGGCGGATTACTTTTTTATTCCACGACCCCCTCAATGATAAATTTAATTCACTTGTCAATAAAGAATTATCTAATCTAAAACCACTAAGCAAAATAAGTATTAAGTAAAATATAGGTATACTCATTCCCAAATCACTTTCCTTTCGATTGTTCCAAACAAAACTTTTTGTCATTATCTCCTTAAATATTTAAAACTCCGTCTTAACTTTCAAATAAGTACAAAACTTCCTCAAAAGGGTTTCAACTGTAAAGTTTGCATTTCACTCTTGAATTTGTATTTGAAAGTTGTATTTGTTGACAGTTTACGTTTGACATTTTGTAATTTAAAACAATTCAAAGATTTTTTATTTAACGTATGTTTTTTAAGAGCTTCGACTTTGCGTGCGATTTTTTCGCTCGTACAAAATTACTAATTTTAAACTTCACTCTAGATGTTATTTTTAGGCTTTCGTCCCTCCCCCCACTAAAATCTAAATTACAGACTTTTAAAAACTAAAAAAAAAACATATATTTCAACCATTAACTAACCAGGAAAACTATAGCAGTTAAGATAGCTTTATTAGTTTTAAAGATATCGTTGACGAAAGTTAAGGGCGTAATTATAGAAATTGCCTGTACTACGGAAGCCTATATTAGACGTAGCCCGAATAGCGCTTGGCCTATTTATTTATAAACTTTTTAGCTTCACTTTCGTGACAAAAGCTTGATAGTCATGCCTATATGTTGAAGCTACATGCAATATTCAAAAGGAAAAATGTACCAAGTCACGGTAATGAGATATACAGTAATGTGACTCCCTAGAAGCGGTTGAACTCAAAGTCGCGCGAGTTTGCAACGTTTTGGGTAGGGTTCGGTAGGCAGCGAGGTGCCGGGTAGGCGTTATTATTGTGAATTAGTCAAAATATCTTATATTAAATACTTTGTGATATTTTTACTAATTCACAACCATTATTCGGAAGTCGGAAGCTTACTGCATAAAAACGTCTATTCGGCACCTCGCTTCTTGCCGATCCCTGTCGACCGCGTTGCTAATTAGCGCGACCTTGAGTTCAACTGCTTCTAAGGTGTCAAATTACTGTGTATATAATCTCTTTACCATGTTATTATCTTATAGGTAACAGCCGGGACACACAGTTTTGCGTTATCTAAACATAACACATAGGTATTGTCCAAAATATTTGGCATCACTTTCGTGACAAAAGCTTTGACAGCCTTCCCTATAGTAGATATGTTTACGCTACATGCAATATTCATGCTAATAAAAGGAAATATGTACCAAGTCAAGTACCAAGTGCTCACATCGCGTGCCATTCTCCAGTACACTTTTGTGCCGTGCGGTTGGCAGTATGCATTTCATGTTGTTATGTTGGTACTACATGATTATATTATCGATCTACGGGGTTATTCCGGACCAAAATCGTTTCTCGTTTTGCTAACGTCCACTGTCAAATTTTACAAAATTTTGAAAAAATCTTGAATAGTTTTAGAACACCAGTACATAACACATATTTAAAAAAAGCAATCCCTATGAGTTTCTTGCTCATTCTTCTCATAGAGGTGCCTTGCGAATGAGCGGTAGAATATTAAAATAAAATGTAAAATTGACTTGCAAAAGTGCTCCATTGTAGCCTATTTGAATAAATGAATTTTGAGTTTGAGTACAAAATCAAATGCAACTTAAAAACTTTTTTTATTTAGCTATTTTTGGTCGCCTCAAAGTGGCATTTTTGAAAATAAAAATGTGTTTTATAGGTTATTTTATTGCTTACGTTTTGCTACGCCGTCGTCTCTTTTTTGGGCAGCAGCCGGCCAAGCACAGACGCTGCGCAGACTTGTCTTGCTGCCAAGTCAACTGTCATCCCATTTCCCATACATTCACAAAAGTAAAATGTATGGCATGACAGTTCTACTCTTGAAGTTTCTGCAGGATCTTTTATGGTTCATGCTAAGACCACGGCTAGTTTTCCATAATTTTCACCTTTCTTGACATTGTAAAGTGGTCAGCGATTAATAAAATTACCTACCTCTATGGTTGGAAAAACAACTCTACCGTACGCGTTCCTGGAAAAAAGCTGCTGTTACTATTATTAAATATCAATTTTGTGTCATAAAGTTCAAAGATTAACTGGACAAGCGTGTTAGGTAATTTTACAAGCTTTTTACCGACTTCGAAAAGGGAGGTTTTCAATTTAATATGTAAATAGTGGACCCGCGCAAACTTTGTAGCGTTTCTCTATTATATGATGCATGTATCTAAATTAAGTATATAAAAGGAAAGAGTGATTGAGTGACTGATCTATCAACGCACAGCCTAAACCGCTGAACCGATTGGGTTGAAATTTGGAATACAGATAGGTTTTATGACATAGACCTCCGTTAAAAAAGGATTTAGCAAGAAAAATTTATTACTTTTTTTTTTTCATCTTTTCTGTTTTTCTTTTGTCAATAAATTGCTTTTTTATTTATTTATTTATCAGGTTGTCTGTAAAAAAATTGCTCTATGCGATAAGACCGCCGATTGTATACCTTTAGCTCTATGTGTATTGTCTACTTATGAAACAATTTCTTGTAACCAGGTTTGCAATAAAGTATTATTGTATTGTACCTATATGAAGTACAGTGCGAAAGGTACATAAATAGCTACCTATACCTGAATACCTAGAGTTAGTGACAGCGTAAACTAGTTAACGATGGATTGGTTGCGAACACGACATCTAGTCGTAACATGGTTATAAACTGAGGCATAGACTATAGACCGCAACGTATTTATATACCTACTATTATGGTTGTGTGAGGTTTTCCTCTACTCGAGCTAGTGCTCGGATTACTGAGCGTCCGCCCTGAGACCCTCAGGGAAAGGATCGCTCAGTTCCCCCCTAAACGAAGATCGTATCCCCTAAAACTTTGCTTAGTATGGTTGTGGTGTGAATGGCTGCCTGTTTTTGAATGATTGGTATGTTAATGTTTGAGTCTAGTTTGGTGCAGTATCTGTGTAATGATTTGGCTATGGTACCGGTGGCTCCTACTACTATCGGGATGATTTCTGTGTGTGTGTTCCATAACCGGGCTATTTCACGTTTGAGTGGATGGTATTTGCTGAGTTTTTCTATTTCCTTAGCTCCTATGTTGTAGTCTGATGGTACTGTGATGTCTATGAGGTAAGTTTTGTTTTGTGTCTTGTCTATATTATATTACTATATTATACCTACTATATTATATAGGAGGCAGGATAGACAGGTTATATTATAAAGAGGCTTATTAAAAAAAAAAAAATTTCAGGACATTTCACACAGCGCCACCTAACCCCAAGCTAAGCAACTAAATGCTTGTGTTATGGTGGTTAGGATAACGGATATAATACTAATATACTTTTATTTTGTAAATACATACTTATAATAGATACAGAAAGCCACCCAGACCAGAAACAAATACCTGTGGATCACACAAACATTTGTCCCATGCAGGAATCGAACACGCAACCTTCTGCGTTGCAGGCGGGTATTAGCCCACCGCGATACAGAGGTCGTCAAATTATTATGTAGGAGGCAGTTATCAGGTCATGTTGCAGGCCCTGTAGTAATCTCGGCGACCTGAAACTGCAACATATAGGTTCGCCACACAACCTATAAATTGTGATTTGACACTGACAGTGTAAATAGGGTAACCTGTTCTGTTGGAGTATTTACTCTAATTAGTCGCTCTTAAACACGGGCTAAGCCCGGGTCTTTTTATAGGCGTACACGGAGATAAAAAAAAGTCCAACGCGCAGAGACCCTTTTGAGCTTTTAATATAAATGTATGGGTGACACTTACTGGAGTCTGTAAGTCCATCTATAGAAAATGACCCCAATTATAATTATTATTTAAGTAGGGTCCTCTAATTTTAAATAAATATCTATATATTTTTTTCATATTTTTTTTGTCTGTTTTTAATGAAGTACGTGCGAACAGTACATTAATGGCTACCGTATATAGGTATATAACCTACCTAGTACTTGAATACAATAAGCTACGTACATAGAGACAGCGTTAACTAGTCAACGATGGATTGGTTGCGAACACGACATCTAATCGTAACGGGGTTATAAACTGAGGCATAGACTAAAGACCTGTTTAAACCATAGAGTAAATGTAGGTTTTTCTTTTTACAAACTTTTATTTACTCTCACTTGTCCGTTGTCTGTCTGTCTACCTGTGTCTGTAATCAGTAGCTGTAGTATTGTTAATTTGTTTTTCTCAATAAAGGCATTTGCCACAAAAAAATTGATTAAAAAAAAACTAGCAAGTTATATGTGATCCACTTCCCGGTTTATGATTGAGGTGAAATTTTGCATGCATGTATAAATCGGATGACAATGCCATGTTATTATGACACGGAGCTGATTTGATGATGGAGCTGGAAGGTGGCTATAGGAACTCCGTAATTAAACGACGCAACCCCATTGAGATTGGGCTCATTTAATTCGTCTTGACGAGTACTTTGATGCTAGATGGTAATAACAATAAAAGCTTGTTTTTAATAAAGGTTTTTTTTTAATTTCACTTGTATCAACATGAGCTAACGACTACCTCCTACACATATCTTATAGAAAACAGCCGGGACATACAGTTTTACGTGCCGCGATGAAACACGGTAGCGTCCAGACAAAAAAATTCGGATTACAATCCGGATGTACGACCACTGGGCCACGGAGGTTACAGCCAAATCGCAAGTCTTTTCATAAAGTAAAAATAAGTCCATAAGTCTTTCGTAATGAGATTTCAAATTAATTTCAACGTAACGATACTTTTATTACAATATTTCATCGGATTATGTTTTTATTATCAGAGAAAATGAAGCAGAGAATAATTGACCGAACCGAGGTTGTGTATTAAGTACTTTTATATTTTTATGTAAAGAAGTAATAAGACGAGCAAGGTGCTCTCCTGATGGTTAGAGATAACGCTGCCCATAATTAGTACAGTGCCCAGGATTTCACAAAGGTAAAATTCTGGGTGCAACCAACGCTTCTTACTCAAGAGTCATAAGATGTTAAGACTCTTCAGCCCAGTAATGTCACTAGCTCTGCCCTCCTACCGGAGCACAGTTTGCACATCGCTCAGGCGGTAGAATAACTGGCACTGTTGGGGTACCCACCTAGACGACCTCCTGCAAAGGAAGTCTACCCCCAGTGATATTTATAAACAATTAAAACAGGTTTTATTTCACATGTTTCCACGTAGCAAACCTTGTAAAAAATAACCCTTTTCAAACACTTTAAAATAATAATCCCTAAAACTTTTGAATATAGTAATGTATATAGTTTAACCCTTCAAAGATTTTATTGATATTTTCCGACTGGGGAGTTAGTCGCAAAACTTTAAATGTCAACCCCCATTTACCCCCCAAGGGATGTAAATATCAAATAAGTGATTCCATTTTAAATGCCAAAAAGGGTCCTGAAACTTATAGGTGTTGAAAGGTATGAAAGTTTGGGTAGAATAACATACCCATTTTTTATTCGTTACATTACCATCCAAATTTCCACTGAAAATTGGTTTGAACGAGATCTAATATTTTTTTCATCCCACTATCTCGGAAAGTGTAGTTTTACTCATCGATATCTGACTGGAAAAGTCTATATTTTCCTCTAGAGAAATTCAAACTTACTTTACCCTCTAGAGACAAAAACATAATTAAACCTATTTACTTCCACCTCTATGGTACCGAAATAAGCGTACAACTTTTTTAAATTTGTTAAAAACTCGGAGTAAGAACCTCTTTTGTAAACTTTTTTTTTTAATTTGCTTTGGGCGCACCGTCAGCCTTGCCAGTAAGTTACTTTTGTAACATATTACGTTTCTTTTGAACTATATTTACGTTAGTTGTTTAGATATAAGTTACATTTCGAGGCAATAATGTTTTTAATGAATTATATAGTATTGTAATAGTAAATAATAGTTGAGTTAATTTAGCAGAGTTAATAGAATAAGCCAATTTTTTATAACTTTATCTAGTTAGTAGCAAGATTTTTTCTAAGTATTACTTTTTAGTAACTTTTTTATTAACGATTTCTCACTGTAATAAACTGAAAATGAGAAAATAATCACTAAAACGAATAGGTAGAGTGCTTTTCACGAAAGGAAACCTTTCTGGGGACGGGCGGGACTATTGCACATTTTAAAAGTTTAAATACCTTTACCTTTTTAACGCCTCATAATTTCTCATATTTAATTTCTTAATCAAAAAGGTATTTATTTTATGTAACAAATAAAAATGATTTAAAATATGAAGTCCAATAATAATAGAATAAAAAATTAGTTCCGCTAAATTCCGTGGGACCTCTTTCGTGAAAAGGACTCTAAGTAAGCGTACCTACGTAAATTAAAATTGAATACTGGTTATTTTTGAAGATAGTGCACTGACAACGCTGTGCGCATCCATGGTGAGAATAATTTAAAAAAAAACTTTTAGCATTGAGTTATTTCCTCGCTGAGGGGGGATGAAAAATTATGTGTCACACTCGAGTGCAAAGATTTTTGACCTTGTGCTCTTTTGATTCCCTCGCTAACGCTCAGGATTCTAATTAATAAATCACTCGCTACGCTCGTGATTTAATTTTAGAATCCTTCGCTCGCTCGGTCATACAAACTGAGCACGCGGTAAAAAAGCAACTTTGCACTCTTGTATAACAAATAACTATTTCATCCCACTATCTCGGAAAGTGTATTTTTACTCATCGATATCTGACTGGAAAAGTCCATTTTATCCTCTAGAGAAATTCAAATTTACTTTACCCTCTAGAGACAAAAACATAATTAAACCTATTTACTTCCACCTCTATAGTACCGAAATAAGCGTACAACTTTTTTAAATTTGTTAAAAACTCGGAGTAAGAACTTCTTTAGTAAACTTTTTTTTTTTTTAACTTTTTTAATTTGCTTTGGGCGCACCATCAGCTTTGCCAGTAAGTTACTTTTGTAACATATTACGTTTCTTTTGAACTATATTTACGTTAGTTGTTTAGATATAAGTTACATTTCCCAGGGTCATTTACCAGGGGTAGACTTCCTTTGCAGGAGGTCGTCTAGGTGGGTACTCCTACAGTGCCAGTTATTCTACCGCCTGAGCAGTGATGTGCAAACATTACTGTGCTCCGGTAGGAGGGCACTGTAGCTAGTGAAATTACTGGGCTAAAGAGTCTTAACATCTTATGACTCTTGAGTAAGAAGCGTTGGTGCAGTGGTCCTAGAATTACACATAATTGTGAAATCCTAGGTAACACTGTACTGATTATGGGCAGCCGAGATACTGATACTACGAGACACTGATACTACGAGATACTGATTATGGGTATTAAATCACTCGCTACGCTCGTGATTTAATTTTAGAATCCTTCGCTTGCTCGGTCATACAAACTGAGCACGCGGTAAAAAAGCAATTTTGCACTCTTGTATAACAAATAACTATTTTATACGTCATTAATCTCAAACCACAATTTAAGTTACAACGAACTACAAAAACTTTTATATTATGTTACTTGTACTTGCTGTTACGGAACCCTTCATGGGTGAGTTCAATTCGCACTTGGCCGCTTTTTGCGATCATTTGATTCGTCTTGACGAGTACTTTGGCGCTAGATGGCAATAATAATAAAAGCTTGTTTTTAAAAAGATTTTTTATAAATTGTTATATTAAGAGCTTTGCATACAAAATCTTTAGGGTTTGATTTCCACCCCATAATTTGTATCTTAGGGTGTGTAAGTGGTTTAGTCAAGTTCAAAGTTTTCAAATTTAATTTTTGGCTTTTAGGGTGACGCTTTTACTTTATAAAAGGGGGCGTTGTAACATAATCGCATTTGCCATGAACGAAAGTTTATTTTTTATTATTTTAAATTTTGATTGCAAATGGTCCTGTACTAAACTTTGATTGGAACTGGCAGTTTTTTAGCAACTTTGTGTAATATTTTTTCATAGCACAATTTTTTTCTTTTTACAAGTAATCAAATCTTGCAAGTTAAATTTGACCTGAGTTTTGGCGGCAAGCCTTGATCATATCATTAGCTCCACGTCTTTTGCTTAATAATCGTGTAGAATTTGATTGTTAGCGTGTAATAATGGTGGAATATTGCGTGTTAAGTGTTTTTGAATGTGCACAGATGTAGGCAAGTGATATGGTGCTGAAATATGAATTTTGGTGCCCCCTCCAAAACTCCTCCGAACTTTCAGTAAAATTCCACCTATTTTACTGGAAGACTCACGTGACTAGACGAGCTATTGAGCTCACTCTGACTCTGACCTGACTAACTAACTTATTACTTAAAAAATAACATTTAACTTGACACTGGCAAAACACGAAAGTGGAGACCATAATTTAATATCCCGTGAACATTCACGAATTTTACTCGACACTGGCAAAATGCACATGTTGCCATATTATTAAAAAGAAAAAAAAAAAATTGTCCTACTTCCCGGTTTCTGATTGAGCTGAAATTTTGCATGCATGTGTACAACATCACCATCATCATCATCATCATCTCAGCCGTAAGACGTCCACTGCTGAACATAGGCCTCCCCTTTGGACGTCCATATGTAGGTTGGAAACGACCTGCATCCAGCGTCGTACATCGGATGACAATGCAATATTATTATAACATGGAGTTGATCTGATGATGGAGCTGGAAGGCTATAGGAACTCCGTAATTAAACGACGCAACCCCAGCTCGTTTGAAATTCGTCTCGATAAGTACCTACTTTGGTGCTATGGTTTGCTGGTAATAATAATAAAAGCTTGTTTTTAAATAGTTTATTTTTTTAATTTCACTTGATTAATTTTCAACAAGTACTCGTGAAAACACGAATCGTAGATAAAGGTATAATTATAGCATTTTATCATGTCCGTCTGACATTTATCAATGGAATAACTCGGGTCATTAAAATCCCATTAAAATTTAATGGCGTGCCAAAATAATATAAATATATTTACGCCCAGCAGTTTTACCTGTTAAAGGTTTTGTATTATTCTAGCCTAATATGTACGAAGAAAGTTTTTTTTCATACAACAAAGTATGAAGATGAGCAAAGCGCTCTCCTGATGGTAAGAGATAACGCTGCCCATACTTAGTACAGTGCTACACAGGATTTTACATAGGTAAAATTCTGGGTATACTACGCCAACGCTTCTTACTCGAGAGTCATAAGATGTTAAGACTCTTCAGCCCAGTAATTTCACTAGCTACAGTGCCCTCCTACCTGTGCACAGTAATGTTTGCACATCATTCAGGCGGTAGAATAACTGGCACTGTTGGGGTACCCACCTAGTCGACCTCCTGCAAAGGAAGTCTACCCCCGGTCCCTTATTTTCACATATAACATCGTGCTGGAACACACAACGATCTCTTGACAACACGATTAAGTAGGTAGGTACATCTATTTAGCATATTCATTTTGTGTTTTTCACGTAATTTTTTTGCTTTAGAAAGCGGGATGAATCTCTACCTATTTTCACTGAAAATCGTCATAATACGTCGTGATATGTTTACAAGACGATAACACCTATTTTTAATTATTTGTTTTTAGTACTATTCACGTATTTTCTTTCTTTTGTCTACAACAAAAATGAGTATAGACCAAAACCTGAGCTTACGATGCCCTGTACAAATGTCAAACGCGTACCAACTTTGGGCGTAGATGGTAACGTAATTTCTAACTATATTCACATGAAATATCAACGAAAACCTTTCTTAAACATTTAAATACTTAAATATACACTTACCTTATGCGAATTTTCCTTTTAAATAGTCCAAAAATCACTAAAATCCTGGATAGCTACAGTTAGTCTGCCATTTTGTGCGCACTAAATTCAACGAAAAACAAATGAAAATCACTGAGAAATCGTTCAAAAATCACTCTTTTATACACTATTTGAATTAAAGATTATTTTTAAAGTGTTCTTTTCTTAGATTTATGTGTTTTTTTCACAGTTTTTTGGTGTTTGAAGATGCGTGCGCTTAGAAGCGCCGTCGAAGAGGTACTGAAGAGAAACCCAGTTCAATATTGTATTTTCAGAGCTATGCGAGGGGGAAAATGGAGGCGGTAAATTTCGGGGTGAAGAAATTTCAGTAGGTAATGTATAGAATAGAATCGATTTTTTTATTGATAACCATATTATGGTACAATAGAATATATTTAGAACAGATCATTTAGTTTTTTTTAGAATACACTTTACCGGGGTAGACTTCCTTTGCAGGACTAGGTGGGTATCCCAACAGTGCCAGTTATTCTACCGTCTGAGCAGTGATTTGCAGACATTACTGTGCTTCGGTAGGGCACTTTAGCTAGATACATTATTACTGGGCTGAAGAGTCTTAACATTTTATGACTATTGAGTAAGAAGCGTTAGCTCGGTGCACTGGGTAGCACTGTACTAATTATGGGCAGCGTTATCTCTTACCATCAGGGGAGCGTCTTGTTCGTCTTCTGCTTCATTGCATAAAAAGAGATAGTTAAGAGTTACACATATTATTTATGTGTATTATTATAAGTTATGTGCGTTTTTCCACTCGCTATACTGATGGTAGGTTTTGGCCGTGGCTAGTTACCACCCACTGGACAAACCCGTGTCACCAAGCGGGCATTGTGACCGTGTTCCGGAATGATGTTCAGTGAAGCCAGGGAAGGATGATTTATTAAAGTGAGTTCTTAGCAAGGTTTATGATGCGCGCACATCTATTCGCATCGACCGCACCGAAAGAATTATTGTATAATGAATAAATAAATATTTCTGTACATTTCACACAGCGCCACCTAACCCCAAAGCTAAGCAACTTAACCCTTTCAGACCTGAATTATTTTTTTATCCTAAGGAATTGGTAAATTCCATGTGTCTAAAGTATAGTAAGACTACAAAAAATTTCAATAAAACAAAATTGTCTTCAACTTTTCGGAAAAATCTAGTTTTTCTTAATGTGGACAAATTATGTGACTCCCGTATTAAGATTAAGGTATTAAGACTTAGTATTAAGATTAAGGTATGCAATTTTTTTCATAATATCTTATGTCTACAATAATTGTGCACGCCAGTTTTGAAAGGGTTAATGCTTGTGTTATGGTGGTTAAGATGACGGATATAAATTTACTTTTCTTTTGTTAAGAGCCTGTAACGGACCCAAGAGCAAATATGTGATTTTCAAACATGGATTATTTTGAAAATACTTATTTAAGAACGGTACTTTTACTCACAACTTTTAAAAGAACTTGTAATCTAATCAATTAATTCAGAAAAACCTTTTTAGTTTTGACCGTTTTTAAATTACGTCAAGGTAAATGGATAAAGGTTTTATAGATTTACTTCTGAAGCAATGTTTGGACATGGGTATATCCAAATATACATGTCTTTATTAGAATCTAAGGGTAAATCCTGAGATCGGGCGTATTTAAGTGATTCCCGTGGCAGATTTTAAATCTTAGTATTATTTTATTTTACATGTAAAACATCAAATTTCACATAAATATAAGCACATCCGTCAAATAGGCATCATTATAACTTGTTTTGTTCAGAAGATATTTCAATTTAAATTTTTGGTGCCACGGGAATCAATATAGTGTGCCATTGGAATCAAAATTAAAACAATTTTGTTTGAATTCTAAGTTCTTATCTAAATATTGACATCTACAAACTAATCATATAAAATAGAAATGATTAAAAACGGTAATCCAAGTAAAATAAATAAATAATATATAAATATTTCAGGGCGTTTCACACAGCGCCACCTAACCCCAAACTAAGTAACTTAATGTTTGTAATATGGTGGTTAGGATAACGGATATAATACTTATATACTTACAATATACACCAAACATAACGTATTAAAAAGCTATATATTGGCAGTCTATATTATAATAATCGTGTAAACTAAATAAAATCAACGTATTGCTGTCTTAAACAATGTAAAATTATTGAATAAATAGTCCTAGAATATGAGTTTTTTTTTCTCAGTCACAATCACTGACACGATTCACTTTAGAATCTGCTGTCGCTGTCATCAGATTGTATATTTATCATTGGTTAGGTTAATCTGGACTGAAATTGCAGTCAGCCCATAGTTTCGTTTTATTTTTGCAGCATACCTCATATCATCTTAGCCATAGGACGTCTACTGCTGAACTTAGACCTCCCTTTTAGACCTCCATATATATCGGTTGGAAGCGACCTGCTTCCAGCGTCTTTCAGCGACCTTTATAAGGTCGTCTGCCACACTTGTGGGTGGACGTTCTACGCTGCGTTTGCTTGTCCGTGGTATCCAGTCGAACACTTTTCGACTCCATCAGCCATCCGCGCTACGTGCTATGTAGCCTGCCCATTACTACTTCAGCTTCTTAATCCGCTGGGATATGTCAGTGACTTTGGTTCGTCTTCAGATCTTCTTTTTCCTGATTGAAACCCTGAGTATAGCTCTCTCCATTGCTCGCTGAGCGACTTTAAGCTTCAAGACGAGACCAACTCAAAGAAGCTGCCCAACTGAGCTAAATTCGGCGGTTGACCTCTTTCTTGAAGTTGGGTCCTACCGAATTGGACTACTTATTCTAGGTAGCTGTATGGAGTTAAGAAATTCGAGTACCGGACCTCTAACAGATACTGGGGAAGGCACAACATTGGCATTTGACTTAAGTTTGAACTTGTCCATGTTCATTTTAAGCTTACCCGTTGTGATACTTGTTCGAGGTCATAAAGCATCATGCTGAGTGCCCCTATCGACTTCGCCATGACTACGATGTCGTGAGTAAACCGAAGATGATCAATGTGGTCGTCGTTGATATTGATGCCAAGTCCTTGCCATTCCAAGAGCTTGAACGCGTCTCCCATTACCGCAGTAAACAGTTTTGGAGATATAACATCTCCCTGTCTTAAATACTCGTCTTCTCAAAGGAATCAACTTCGTGCTCTGCTCCTGTACTCAGACCAACATAGTGGCGTTAGAAAACAAACCCTTTAATGAACCAATAGTCAAAATGGCATCGCTGAAATAACTCGCGCACAGTCCGTGTTTTCACTGAATCAAAACTTTCTCAAAGTCCAGAAACGCTAAGCTTAGTGGCAAGTTATATATTCTCTCGACTAACTTGCCGCAGCGCATGAATGTGGTCTATTGTACTAAAGCCTTTTCGGAATCCGGCTAGTTCGGGGGGCTGAAAGTCATCAAGTCTGTGTTCCAGACGACTCGTGATAACCCTTGAAAACAGCAGCTTATGAACATGGCTTAGAAGCGTAATGGGTCTGTAGTTCTTCAATAGGAATACCTCATAGTTGAGCCTTCATCCCAGAAACTGTCATGAGATTGAATTTTAACATTAGTTTGGTTAATTTGGACTGAAGTTGTAGCCAGCCCATAGTTTCGTTTTGAATTAGAAAATTTCTTTACTGATGCGCCTTTACTCTGGAAAATTTTACCATCATATGGTATATTAATATCAGTATGTTTAATCTAGACTGAAGTTCCAGCCAGCCCATAGTTTCGTTGTCTATGCAGCATACCTCACAGGTGAGCCTTTCTTCAGAAGATGTCATTAGAATATATATTAATAATATAAGTTTGGTTATTCTGGACTGAGGTTCCCGCCAAGCCTTTTATGTTTTATAGAGCTCCTATTTGATCTCATAGATTAAGGCACATTATGATGACATCTTATGTAGCTATTTTTAGCCCATCAAACAAAAGTTGCTAATTCAAAACGAATTTATGGGCTGGCTGGAACTTCAGTTTAGAATAACCAAACTGTTATGAATATACAATCTGATTATGATATCTTCCGGGGTAAAGGCGCATCAGTGAAGAAATTTGCTAATTTAAAACGAAACTATGGGCTGGCTGCAACTTCAGTCCAGATTAACCAAACTGATGTTAAAATTCAATCATATGACAGTTTCTGGGATGAAGGCTCACCTATGAGGTATTCTTATTGAAGAACTAGACTACAGGCTGACTGGAACTTCAGTTTAGAATAACCAAACTGATATGAATATACCATCTGATTCATATCGGTTTTGTTATTCAGTTCAGTTTGGTTTTTCTGATTATTTTTATGGTGGCTCGTAATGGTGCCGCATTAGCCAGAGCGGCAGTCTACTATACAATACAAAAAAAACCATCTGGTTCAAATGAAATATTATAAAGACTCAAAATCACTTCCTTGCCTGGCTTCGCTGTAGTCGAGTAAAAAGTATAAAAAGTGAAAGAATGCGCAAGAAAACTCAGGGGAAAATTGATTACCGTGGTAAAACGCCATGAGAATCAATACCATGTAAATCAAAATTGTATAGTTTTTGGTCAATATTTTTAAATACCATAATTATAGACCAATAATAATAAAATATATAATAAATAATACCCCTTTCCTAACTGCACACCCTAGTCAAAAAACCGTAAAAGCTAAAAAAATATTTTTAAACATGGAAATGGTAATCAATGACCTAGTGAACCAAAACCACGGTAATCAGTTTCTCACCTTCGTAAATCCAGTTTATAACAACGAGAGGAGCAACCCCTCTTCACGATGTTTAGAGCGCAATTGAAGTTAGCCAACAGCGGGCTTACAAGCTTCTAAGTCTTGTGGTTTATGAAATGTGGGTAGTTATGTCGCGCGCCATGGGAATCACTTTTTGTCCGGGGACAAACCTAAATTTGTTATTTTTTCTAAAACTTCGGTGAGTACAGCCTTCGCGTATTTTTTTAATCATATAACAGTTCACCCTTTATAGCTTAGATCACAGCAATTAATTAAATTCCTATTATAAGTTAGTGTAAAAAATATATTTTGTTCCAAAAATGTGTAAGGGACACCCCACGGTAATCAAATTTCAGGGCTTTTACATTTTTTTTCAGGTACTTGCAGCTAAATTTAAGCTGATGTTTATCATGCATTAAGTAGATTAAACCTTAAACTAACAGAAAAAAAATACCGTTGGGTAGAATTTTTATGTTACGGGTAGTTTATTCCCAAAGACACGTAAAATTTTGTCTCTCAGGAATCACCCCTAAAAAATTACTATTACTGAAAAGATCCTAAACTAGTATATAATGTGTTAAGGAAAAGTTTGAATTATAGGTATTTCTTATTAAAATAAAATCATAAAGATGTGAAATTATCACGAAATTACTGTTTACAAAACATTTTTTTTATACATGACTCTTTTATATTTACTCAAAATAATTACTTACCATTAAATAATAACATTTTTTTGATCCAATCGTATTTTTAAATTTACTTAAAATGTAATATTTATATTTTTGCCGAATTTTTCAAAATCACTATAAAACGAGGCCCGCGTCGGTTCTCGCATTACTTGGGCCTGAGCCCTCTCAGAGAGTGGACGTATCGCTCCGCGCTCCAAATTATTCTCGTCGCTAACCCACACATATAGTGCGATTATAGTTGGACCGCAAAAATTGATACTCTATATAATAATAACGGAATTTTTTTTTTTGGTCACATAATGTTATAGTACTATTTTGCTGATATTAAAGTCCGTTTTATTACAAGCTTTTATTTACTTTCACCTGTCTGTTGTCTGTCTGTCCGTCTGTCCGTCTGTCTGTCTGTAATCAAATTTTGCAACTTTAATTTGACCCACTTCCCGGTGTCCGATTAAGCTGAAATTTTGTATGCATGTATAAATCAAATGACAATGCAATATTTTGACATGGAGCTGATCTGATGATGGAACTGGAAGATGGCCATAGGATCTCCGTAATTAATGACGCAACCCCATCGAGTTTGGGCTCAAACGATTCGCCTTGACAAGTACTTTATGATGCTGGGTAGTAATAATAATAAAAGCTTGTTTTTAAAAAGTTTTATTTAAAACTAGCTGACCCGCGCGCACTTCGTTGCGCGTGAGAGTCAATTAATAAAGCGAATTCGGTGCTGCTATTTTGACTATGATTGTATTTCCATCCCCGCGACTTTGTAAGCGTAAAATAAGGCATGGCTATAATATTTGCTCCCGCTGTGGATAGCGAAGAATACCGTAGGAACCAATGCTATGTCCTTTCTCAGAGATCACACTATTTAAGTTTAGCGGTTATTGATTTCCATCACAAATTTTCACGCCTCTCCTCAGGAATTAATAAGTACTATTTGTGGTCCTTTCCCGGTAACTCTTTAACTTATCTCTATTATAATTTTTCTAAGCTAAATTATAATTATAGGTTACTAATTTCTCACACCATCCTTCCCGCGACTCAAATCAATTCCGTGGTTCCTGAATTTCCATTAAAACTCTGACCCTGAAGGTGGGGGAAGGATCAATACTGAGTCTCCTTAAAAGTTAATTTCTGACATAACAAACTATTCATTAACAGAACCAAAATTCTGAGTACTGGTGAGTTCGCAAAATCTCTTCTTATCGGTCGCCTACGTTACATAAAAAATACGTTGTCCAAATTTTAGCTTAAACGAAGAAGTGGTTACCGATATCCTACACAAACTGCACCCCCTCTTTCCTCCCCTCAAAGGTTGATTTCTGGGATAAAAAGTATCCCATATTTTTTTTAAGTCTCAGTCTACCTTTGTATCAAATTTTAACTCAATAGGGTCCTATTTCCTATACAAACTTTGACCCCCTAACGCTTCAATTCGAAGGTAATTTTTGACATAAAACTTTTTATTATTCCTCAACACATCCCCAATAATCTTATTGTGGATTTGTATACAAAAGTTTTTTAGGAATAATAATTCCCGTTCCCGTAAGAATTTCGCAAAATCCCCTCCCCTCTTACGGGTCGTGAAAGTCACATAAAGAACACGCTGTCTAAATTTTAGCGTAAAATATAACTGGTTACTGATTTCCTACTCAAACTTCTACCCCCCTTACTCCCCCGCACCCCTCCCTCTTAAAGTAAATTTCTGTCTAAAATAATATTCAGTGTTCCTAAACAAAACTCAAACCATGATTCCACAAAATTTCACCTGAATTGGTTTAGCGGTTACGGATTTGCATACAAAAGTTTTTCGGGAATAATTCTCGTTCCCGGGGGAATTTCGCAAAATACCTTCATATCGGTTGCTTTAGTTACCTAAAGAATACGTTGTCCAAATTTCAGCTAAAACAAAGAAGCGGTTAACGATTTCTTACCCAAACTTGCATCCCCCCTTTATCCCGCCTTTGAGGTTGATTTCTGGGATAAAAATTATCCCATATCATTTTGTAGAACTCAGTCTACCTCTCTACCAAATTTCAGTTCAATAGGGCCAGCGGTTCTAAATTTCCCATACAAATTTTGTACCCCCCTTACCCCCTCTTAGAAGTTAAATTTTGTCATAAAAACTATTTAATGTTCCTCAAAACAATCCCAACAATCGTTTTACAAAATTTCAGCTCAATCGGTTCAGCGGTTAAGGATTTGCATACAAAAGTTTTTTAGGAATAATTCCTGTTCCCGCGGAAATTTTGCAAAATCCCTTTATATCGGTCATCTACGTTACATAAAAAATACGCTGTTCAAATTTCAGCTTTAAAAGATGGCCGATTACTGATTTCCTACTCAAACTACTACCCCTCTCTTCCCCCTTCAAGGTTGATTTCTGGGATAAAAAGTATTCCATATCATTTATTTGGATTCAATCTACCACTGTACCAAATTTCAACTCAATAGGGTCAGCGGTTCTAAATTTTCCATACAAACTTCGACCTCCCTTTACCCCCCCTTAAAAGTTAATTTTCGTCAAAAAAAAAAAACAATATTCCTAAACACAATCCAAGCAATCGTTTTACAAAGTTTCAACTCAATCGGTTCAGCGGTTAAGGATTTGCTTACAAACGTCTTTTAGGAATAATTCCCGTTCCCGTGGAAATTTTGCAAAATCCCTTTTTACCGGTCATCTACGTTACATAAAAAACACGCTGTTCAAATTTCAGCGTTAAAAGATACTGATACTGAAGTTACTGATTTCCTACTCAAACTTCTAACCCCCCTCTTCCCCCTTCAGGGTTGATTTCTGGAATAAAAAGTATTCCATATCATTTATTTTGACTCAATCTACCTCTGTACCATATTTCAGCTCAATAGGGTCAGCGGTTCTAAATTTTCCATTCAAACGTTGACCCCCCTTTACCCCCCCCTTAAAAGTAAATTTCTGAGATAAAAACTATTCAATGTTCCTAAATACAATCCAAACAATCGTTTTACTAAATTTCAGCTCAATCGGTTCAGCGGTTACGGATTTCCATACAAACGTTTTTCGGGAATAATTCCCGTTCCCGGGAGAATTTTACAAAAATCCCTTTTTATAGGTCGCTTACGTTACCTAAATAACACGCTGTCCAAATTTCAGCTAAAACAATGAAGCGGTTAACGATTTCTTTCACAAACTTGCAACCCCCCTTTCCCCCTTTTAAGGTTGATTTCTGGGATAAAAAGTATCCAATATCTTTTTTTAGGACTCAATCTACCTGTGTACCAAATTTCAGCTCAATAGGGTCAGCGGTTCTAAATTTTCCATACAAACTTCGACCCCCCTTTACCCCCCCTTAAAAGTAAATTTTTGACAAAAAAACTATTTCATGTTTCTAATCACAATCCTAACAATAGTTTTACAAAATTTCAGCTCAATCGGTTCAGCGGTTACGGATTTGCATACAAACGTTTTTCGGGAATAATTCCTGTTCCCGAGGGAATTTAGAAAAATCGCTTCTTATTGCACGATGAAGTTTTTCAAAGAATACGCTGTCCAAATTTCAGCTCAATCCGTCCAGCCGTTTGGGCTGTGCGTTGATAGCACGAAAGTGTACGAACGATTTTATATAATAAAAGAAGATAAGTAAATCTTTAAATAGATATAACTCTTTTATTTAAAAACCGATTTAAATAAAACCAATACTATTTACAAATTAGAGAAATTTGCAACGTTTTAGCGAAAACTGCATACAATTCGGTTGTGCCGTTTTATCACACATAAGTAATAACCTTTTTACAAATTAAGCCTAATAAAACTACTCTGGTAAATTTTCGTTTATGGCCACATCGATAGATGGCGTATTTTTAGTTTGTCGCACTTTTTGCTTTTTGATTTTTTTGAATTGAATTTACTTTATATTCTATTACTTTTACTTCGAAATTTTGATGTAAATTAGGGGCGATGTGTCCGATATAAATGATTATTATTTATTTTATTATTTTATTTTACGTTTCCCTAGGAAAAATTGACAAAATGTTTTACGATCTAGATCGCGCAAGCGACTTTTTCGCGTCGTTTTGTTCATATGCGTATTTTCACAGTTCACCTTAGTAAAGGATCACAATGAATGGGGAGAAATTTCCATTCTTATTATATGTATGGATATGGATATGGATGGATTTCACTTGTTTTACTTACATCTGTCTGTTGTCTGTCTGTCTATAATCAAATCTTGCAAGTTCAATTTGATCCACTTCCCGGATTCTGATTGAGCTGAAATTTTGCATGCATATTTGAATCGGATGACAATGCAATATTATTATGATATGGAGCTGATCTGATGATGGAGCTGAAAGGTGGACATAGGAATTCCGTAATTAAACGACGCAATTACATCGAGTTTGGGCTCATTTGATTCGCATTGACGAGTACTTTGATACTATATAATAACCTAGACACAGAGACAGACAAACAGACACGTCAAACTTATAACACCTTGTCGTTTTTGCGTCGGGGGTTAAACAAGTGTTTGACGCAAAAACGACGGGGTGTTATAAGTATAACACCCCGTCGTTTTTGCGTCGGGGGTTAAAAACTTATAACACCCCGTCGTTTTTGCGTCGGGGGTTAAAAACTTATAACCCCCCGTCATTTTTGCGTCGGGGGTTAAACACTTATAACACCCCGTCGTTTTTGCGTCAGGGGTTAAACACTTATAACACCCCGTCGTTTGGATCATTCCCACTAGTTCCCCTTTTAGTTCCCTAGTGGATCTAGTAGGAACTTTTTTCTCAGTAGTTCCCCTTTTTTGAAAAGGGGATCTAGTGGGAATGATCACTTCTCAGTATTTCCCCCTTTTTGAAACGAAGTTCCTTATCGCGCGTTATGAGGGGGAGAAGGGAGGGGGAGGGGAAGGGTGAAGGGGAGGGGAAGGGGGAGAAAGGAGGTTAGGGGGAGAAGGGAGGGGGAGGGGGAAGGGGTAAGGGAAGGGAAGGGGGGAAGGGGAGGGGGAGGGGCGAAGGGGGAAGTGGAGGAGGAAGGGTAGGGGCGAAGGGGGAAGTGGAGGGGGAAGGGAGAGGGAGGGGTGGGTATAGGGGGAGAAGGGGGGGGAAGGGGAGGGGGAGAAGGGAGGGGTGGGAGGGAGAAGGGAGGGGGAGGGGGAAAGTGGAGGGGTAAGGGAAGGGAAGGGGGGAAGGGGAGGGGGAATGGGGAAAGGGAGGGGGAATGGGGAAAGGGAGGGGGAGGGGCGAAGGGGGAGGTGGAGGGGGAAGGGGAGGGGTGAAGGGTAGGGGCGAAGGGGGAAGTGGAGGGGGAAGGGAGAGGGAGGGGTGGGTATAGGGGGAGAAGGGGGGGGAGGGGGAGAAGGGAGGGGTGGGAGGGAGAAGGGAGGGGGAGGGGGAAAGTGGAGGGGTAAGGGAAGGGAAGGGGGGAAGGGGAGGTGGAGGGGGAAGGGGAGGGGTGAAGGGGAGGTGGAGGGGGAAGGGGAGGGGTGAAGGGTAGGGGCGAAGGGGGAAGTGGAGGGGGAAGGGACAGGGAGGGGTGGGTATAGGGGGAGAAGGGGGGGAAGGGGAGGGGGAGGGGGAGAAGGGAGGGGTGGGAGGGAGAAGGGAGGGGGAGGGGGAAAGTGGAGGGGTAAGGGAAGGGAAGGGGGGAAGGGGAGGTGGAGGGGGAAGGGGAGGGGTGAAGGGTAGGGGCGAAGGGGGAAGTGGAGGGGGAAGGGAGAGGGAGGGGTGGGTATAGGGGGAGAAGGGGGGGGACGGGGAGGGGGAGAAGGAGGGGTGGGAGGGAGAAGGGAGGGGGAGGGGGACGTGGAGGGGTAAGGGAAGGGAAGGGGGAATGGGGAAAGGGAGGGGGAATGGGGAAAGGGAGGGGGAGGGGCGAAGGGGGAGGGGGAGGGGGAAGGGGAGGGGTGAAGGGGGAAGGGAGGAATGGAGAGGGAGGGTAGGGGGAGAAGGGAGGGGTGGGAGGGAGAAGTGAGGGGAGGGGAGAAGGGAGGGGTGGGGGAGAAGGGAGGGGGAAGGGAAGGGGAGGGGGTAGGGGAAGAAGGGAGGGGTGGGAGGGAGAAGGGAGGGGTGGGAGGGAGAAGAGAGGGGGGTGGGAGGGAGAAGGGAGGGGTGGGGGGAGAAGGGGGAGGGGAGGGGCGGGGAGAGTGGGAAGGGGAGGGGGAGGGGGGAAGGGGGAAGGTGGGAGGGGGAAGGGGAGGGGTGAGGGGGAGGAGAAGGGTTAGGGGGAGAAGGGACGGTGGGTGGAGGAAGGGAGAAGTGAGGGGGAAGGGGAGGAGGGAAGGGGAGGGGGAAGGGGGAGAAGGGAGGGGTGGGGGAGAAGGGAGGGGGAAGGGGTAGAAGAGAGGGGGAGGGATGAGGGGGGGAGGAGAAGGGAGGGGGTTACATATTTTGAAAGCGCTGCGTTGAGGTTTTTTTTTTAATTTTTAATTTAATACACTTGTTGCTATAGTAAGCTAGCTGTGCGGCGTGCGCATGTTTCTCTGTTTGTCTCTCTCTCTCTCTCTTATAGAAAGCAAGCCAGATATTTTCATTTCTATTTCGCATTGAACAGTGTGGTGTCGCGACGATTATTTTTGTTCAGTGTATACAGGTTTTTTGTAAATAATAAATCGTGTAAATCGTGGGCACCTCGTTCCATCCGGGTGTCCCTTGACACCTCTCAAGTTTTTTAAAAATGTATGTGTTCTCCTATCTACTACAATATGTATCAGACGCACTGTTACCCGCGGCACAGTTATTGCCGATAAAACTTGATTATAATAATTTTGGCCAAGTGGGGTAACGGCGAAGATTTTTGCCAAGTGGGATCGATGGCGAAGATAAGTACATGATAAGTACGCTGTCATGGAAAAGTCTTTCTGAGATATTGACATATCAAGTTTGACAGCTGTCATCTGCAATGTAGATTTCCTCAAGATCTTTCATTTCTTCCATGACAGCGTACTTATCATGTACTTATCTTCGCCATCGACCCCACTTGGCAAAAATCTTCGCCGTTATCACACTTGGCCAAAATCTACGCCGTAACCCCACTTGGCCAAAATTATTATAATCAAGTTTTATCGGCAATAACTGTGCCGCGGGTAACAGCGCGGGTCGCAGCTAGTATAATAATCGACCGAGCGAAGCGAGGTCTTAGAGTCGAAAGCCGCGAAATGCCTGCGTTTGGACCAGTTTAACGGTTGACCTCTGGTGTTTAAGTTTGGTTGACGTTTACTTGAAAACGGTTAATCGAAATTAAATGAAATTTTACACACAAGTTAAGAAGGTTAATTGGATAATTATAGTGAAAAAATTAGCTAAATAGGTTACAGGGTTGCAGAGATATAGGTGACTTAAAGTCTTTACGATAGGTCTGACGATTATTTCAAAACTGGAGCGCTGATAATTTTTTTTCTAACATATACACATTTTTTATAAGCGACACAAATATATTAGCCAAAGTGTATGTTTGTATGTATGTTTGTTACGCGATAACTGGAAAACCAATGGTCCGATCTGCATGAAACTTTGCAAACGCATAATATAAATCCATAGAATTTTTAAGTTCGAACATGAGCCAAATCGGTCGAAGGGTTCTAGAGTTTTAGAAAATGCTTAATTTCAACGTTACCAAAGTTCCAATCTTAATGAAACTTTGCGATCAGGTAGTATAAGCTAAAAGAATTCTCATGTTCGAAAATGAGCCAAATCGATCCAAGGGTTGTAGAGTTATGAAGATGATTAAATTATAATGTTTTGCACAATTTGTTAGGTACATTAAGTTTGAGAAAGACCCTACAGGCAAAAAAGAGCAAGCAAGTTGATAAAGTTAAAGAATTAATAGCGATAAAGTCCAATAATTCGAGAATTTCAAGCAATTTATCATATTTTCAATATATATCTTATATTTAATTATTTTCATATAATTTTTTAGTACATTGCGTAATACCAATAATTGCGTCAATTATAGTCCGGCCGCCTAAAGTTTGCTATTGAAATAGGTGTCACATACATGTAGGTAAGTACACGTTTTGTGCTGTTTTTTTAATCTTTTTATAAACCTCATTGCGCTCGATCGATAAAATATAATGTTATATTTAATTTAAGTAGTATGAAAATAAAGTAAAATAGTTACTATTTAAAAAAAAACCTTATTAATAGCGTTATTTTACGCCCAACGCTAATGGCAAGCAACCAAAGTTGGACTTAGTAGTATAGGCATAATTATAATATAATATTATATAATATAATTATGACGACATAACTACGTCACATTGCCTAAAATTTTGTATAAATTATCCCGAACATAATGTACCGGACTATAACTCGCTGTCAAGTAAAATAATATTTTATAGTGGTCGTAGCATGCCAAACGAGATCCCGCTGAAATGTCAAGCGTAGAACTGTCATACCATACATTGTAGTTTTGTGAATGTATGGGATGACAGTTCTACTCTTGAAGTTTGGTCGGGATTCTGTGTGGCATGCTACGGCCACTGGCAAAACACGAAAGTGGAGACCATAAACAATAATAAGCAGGTAACAATGTCTGTGGAAGTGGTGATAGAATAAAAAAACTCGCTGAATCGTTTTATGATAAAATATAATTTAAATACATAATTTATATGAATACTTACAAATATCATCGACCGAGCAAAGCGAACTCTTAGAGTTGAGAGATCTCTCGGTGGCAGTAAGGTTATTTGAGTAGTCTGCATAACTTTTTAAAACCTAAAGTAATTGTTTGTGCCGGCACATTCAACAATAAAGGTGCACGAGCACACCATAATGCATCGCGGGCCGTGTACTTATAGTCTGCCAAATTTCATAAATATATGGTAACGGCAAGTTCCCTATGAATGTTGATTTATTCAGAGGGTCAAAAAAATGTAGGTACGTTTTTGAAGGATAAACGGGTGTATTTTTTTCTACGTTAACTCAGAAGTTTAATTTAACGGGCACCAAGCGGCTATAGACCTGTGTATTATGGTAAAAATATACAATTCTACGGGATGTAGAGTATAAATTGGTCTTGACAGACATACGGATGACCAAGTGATCCTATTTATTAGGGTTTCGTTTTTTCCTTCAGAGGAACGAAACTCTAAAAAGGATTATATTCAAAAAATCTCGGTACGTAGGTTTATTGAGTTTTAATTCCTCAGAATTTTTATATTTTGAGTTTTAATATTAATGTTAAAGTTCTTGTATTAGGATATATTTAGTCGAGACCTAAAGTCTAAGGTTTACCACGGAAATTGGGCTGCGAGGTCACAGTTCGAGGCGAACTACTAGTAAAAAACTTGAGAGGTGTCAAGAGACACCCAGATGGAACGAAGTTCCCACGATTTACATGATTTATTATTTACAAAAAACCTGTATACACTCAAAATAATCGTCGCGACACCACACTGTTCAATGCGAAATAGAAATGAAAATATCTGGCTTGCTTTCTATAAGAGATAGAGAGAGAGAGAGAGAGACAGAGAAACATGCGCACGCCGCACAGCTAGCTTACTATAGCAACAAGTGAATTAAATTAAAAATTTAAAAACAACCCCCAACGCAGCGCTTTCAAAATATGTAATTAGCGGTTTTTTGGTGGCGGCCATCTTAAATTTTAAATTTATCATAGTGCGTTGTATTCTACTAGTTAAGCCCCCCATCCCCCTCCCCATCCCTCATTCCCCTCCCCCTCACACCCCCCCATCATCCCCCATCCGCCCTCATCCCTCCTATTCCCCCCTTCATCCCCATCCCCTTCCCTCACCCCTCCCCATTTCCCTCACCCCTCCCCTTTCCCTCCCCTCCCCCTTCTCCCCTCCCCTCCCATTCCCTCCCCTTCACCCTCCAATTCCCCCTCTCCCTTCCCCCTCACCATCCCTCCTCCCCTCTCCCGTTCCCCTTCCCCCTCCCACTTTACCCCTCCCCACCCTTCCCCCTGCCCCCCTCACTCCCCCCTTCCCCCTCACCTCCCTCCCTCCCCCTACCCCTTCACCCCTCCGCCTCTCTTCCCCCTGCCCCCTCCCCTCCCCCTCCCCCCTTTTCAAAAAAAGGGGAACTACTGAGAAAAGAAGTTCCCACTAGATCCACTAGGGAACTAAAAGGGAATGATCCGTCGTTTTTGCGTCGGGGGTTAAAAACTTATAACACCCCGTCGTTTTTGCTTCGGGGGTTAAACACTTATAACACCCCGTCGTTTTTGCGTCGGGGGTTAAAACTTTAATACCTACATATTGACTTAATGATTTCAACAAATAACTTGCATTGCATAGGATCAAGACATTTTATTCCAAGCGACTACATGTTGTATTACTCGGCCGCGTAAGTGATGCATTGGTGTGCGTCGCGCTCAGCTAATATACCTAAACTTGACCGGGCTTCCCTCACTATAAATCCTCTTAATACATACTTATAATAGATATTGAACCACCCAGACCAGAAACAAATACCTGTGGATCACACAAACATTTGTCCCATGCGGGAATCGAACCCGGAATCGAAACGGTTTCGTGACATTTCATATAAAGAATTAAAAATTCGATTCTTTCAGCGCGGTCGATGATAGATGAATGAGTGAATGATTTATATTTATCAACAAAAAAAAGGAGTTACGTGCAATATTCCTAATTTATTACATTGTTACGTCTAGGTTTCAGGATTCCTTACAAGTATTTCTATGAGTCTCAAACTAGGCAGTAGCCTGTCTTGAGACTCGTGAGATGCGATCTCGGTCCCCTGTTCATGCAATACATAAAGATTAAAGATGAGACGTTGATCAAAACACTATGTAAAATTTGACATTCTTAATTATTATTCTTAATCAATATTATAAGATTGCAGTGCTTTCAACATTACTGAGCTTTCACGTGACGTATCCAAAGCTTCCTACGTCGTGGAGAACGTAGATGAAAGAGACAGGCTGTGTGTGAGCGAGAGAGTTGTTACGTTTTCAGTAACCTATAGGCAGTAAGGTATATTTACGTTTTTTATCGCAAATGATTTTATGTGTTGGGTTAGGTTAGTTTATAGAATATAATAGAATAGAAATACTCTTATTGTGTCCAAAATAACAAAATATAGGTAATTAAAGTTTTTGAGAACAGTAATCATTTTTTTTTAAACAAGGAAGGCAAAAGATAAGCAATACGCTCTCCTGATGGTAAGAGATAACGCTGCCCATAATTAGTTCAGTGCTACCCAGGATTTTACAATGATGTAAAATTCTAGGTGGTTTTTAAACGTATTTTAATTTTTGACATGAAATAAAATATACCTATTACATGTGGCATCGAGTGATTTAGCGAACTTTACTAAAGATGATATTGTAGTTGTTTTAGGTGGTACAAACGATGACAATCCGAGTGATGTTTGTTTTCAATTCGAGACTTGGCTTAATTCAATCAAGCATACTAATGTAATTGTTAGCGAGGTTCCCTATAACAAGTTTCTTAGAGAAGCAAAATTAAACTATGAATTAAAATTTATCTGTAAAAAATTCAATAATATAATATACATGGACATGGATTACAGTCGTTTTATGCCAAATAAACACCAATTTGCTATGAATTTGTGTAGGGCATTGTTGAAGGAGATGTTATATGTCGGATACAGAGTAAATTTTTGCCGGTACAATAATCACCCTACTTATGCCTCAGTAACGAAAAATGGCAATAATAAAAAATCTTTGTCTGACTCGCACACACAAACAGAAACTCCCGCATATGATATAGCTGAAAACACTGTCCAAACAGAAACTGTCATTGACGGTAATGGTAGCAATGATTTATTTCGTGTATAACTCAATAAACATACCTACTTCACCAGAACATTAACGGGCTTCTAAATAAATCGGATATGTTACAAGTAGGTTTGGAGGATCTTCACGTGAATAACAAAGCTGTGGATATTTTGTGCTTGACAGAACACAACATGCTAAAGGAGGATGTCCATTTTCTTGACATTTCTAACTTTACAATAGCATCTTATTGTTGTCGTGATCAAAGGCGGGGTGGATCATGCATTCTTGTTAATAAATCCATCAAATTCCAAGATATTACTAGCATTGTCAATTTATCAATTAAGAATGTTATAGAATGCTCAGCTGTAGAAATAATTACGCATAAAATATTTGTTATCTGTATTTATAGACCCCCAAACTCTAATTCTCATAATATTGAAATGTTTTTTGATAAACTTCAAGCAATTTTAACAGACCTATGCCTAAAACGTACATGTAAAATTATAATTTGCGGTGATTTTAATATTAATATTCTCAAAAAGTCAAAAATTAGTGATGACTTTCAAAATTTGATTATGGGGTATAATTTGAAATTTCAGTTCAATGTGCCAACTAGACTAAGTAGTAAAACTGGGATCGATAACGTTCTGCATAATATTCGTGGAGCTACAGGTGAGATTCTAGAAATGGCGTTATCTGATCACACAGCCCAACTACTGAAAGTACCAGTAAAACGTACTTGCAGAATCAAATATTGGTATAGGCTTAAAAGAGATTACTCACAAGTAAATCGCAACAAATTTAAAACTTGTTTGAATAGTATAAGCTTTCAAGATATTTTTGAGTTGGATGACGTAAATGAAGCCTTCAATGAATTTCAAGAACAATTTTTATTATTTTATAATTTATGTTTTCCAATAATCAAGGTCAAAATTAACACGGAAGTCAAACCTACATGGATATCGAAAGGCATAAAATTTTGTAGTAAAAAAAAAACCGCCTTACTATGGAAATATAGACTGGCACCAAGTAATGAAAATAGGAAAACTTTTAAAATATACACAAAAAGATTCCGTAAAATAACTAAGCTTACTCAGAAATCACAAAATGACTACCGTGTTAAATGTGCAACCAATAAATCAAAAGCTGTATGGAAAATTATCAATAATAATAAAACAAACTTTCCTAGAGAGGATATTAAAAAAATAAATACAGATAACAATATAAAATTAACTGATCCTAGACTAATCGCACAAAGATTTAATGACCATTTTATTGACTCTATTAATGCAAATTACGGATACAGTAATAACAATGCTAATAATATTATAATGAATCGTCAACTTAACTCAATTTACATGACCCCAGCGTCACCATTTGACATTTTAAAAATAATTTCAGGATTAAAGAATACTAGTAGCGTAGGGTATGATGGAATACAAACCAATATTGTGAAAGAGGTTGGTCTGATAATTAGTCCAATTTTAAGCCACTTGGTGAACATGAGTATGGAACAGGGCGTTTTTCCAGATAGCCTTAAGCTATCTATCGTTAAACCTTTGTTTAAAAAAGGTGATAGAGAAGATGTTAATAATTATAGACCAGTTGCTCTTCTGCCGGTATTTTCGAAATTATTTGAAAAAATTATTTACTCCAGGCTCTATAATTATTTTGAAGCTAATGACATTATTATATCAAATCAGTATGGGTTCAGAAAGAATAAGAGTATTAATTTAGCTGTTTATGACTTTTTGCACAGAGTAATAACAAACATGGACAAACGCAAATCTACGCAAGCGCTTTATATGGACATGACCAAAGCGTTTGATCATGTGGACCACCAAATACTGCTAAACAAACTTGATTGCTACGGAGTTAGAGGAAACGCTCAAAAACTCATGCAATCATATCTCTTTAATAGGCGACAAATAACGCAGATTAATAATATTTCATCTTTCACCAAAACTGAGACCGTTTATACATCGAACACTAGAAACATAAATTTTGGCGTTCCTCAGGGAAGTGTTTTAGGGCCGCTACTCTTTCTAATCTACATTAATGATTTTCCACAAGCTACTAATTATCACATGACATTGTTCGCAGACGACAGCACTATACTATTTATAAATGACAAAAATATTAGCATAAATAATTTAGAACTTGACATAAATAATAACTTGACATATCTCATTAATTGGTTGAATAATAATAATTTAAAAATTAATTTAAGTAAGACATCTATAATGAATTTCAAACAAAGACATAATGTATCCTTGGACGTAACAATTAAATATCGAGATGAGATAGTCGAAGAAGTAGACTATACTAGGTTTTTAGGTATGACTATTGATAACAAATTGTCGTGGAAACTACATATTGACAACATCTGCAAAAGACTGCATCAATTCTCATATGCGCTGTACAAACTGAGACAAGTAGCGAACTTGACAACGTTATTAACGGCATATTATGGACATGTAGCATCAATCTTACGTTATGGTATTATTTTCTGGGGCAATTCGACCGATAAACTCAGGGTGTTCAGAGCACAGAAACGGTGTCTTAGAGCCATATTTGGCCTTAAACAGATAGACTCTTGCAAAGAGTATTTTAAAACTCACGGCATTTTAACGCTGCCCTCCCTATACATAAGTGAGGTAGCTATGTTTGTAAAGAGCAATCCAGAACTGTTCGACCCATGGCCAATAAGTAGTCGTCGTGAAGGTACCTTGAGACATGTGGGAGGTAAAACAAAACTGCTACGCTCTAGTGTGTTCTGTTTGGCGCCAATTATCTACAACAAAATTCCTAACCAAGTACGCAATATCAATCAACCGAACATATTTAAGAATGCCCTAAATAAATTATTGCTACCAAAGGTGTATTATTCGGTACAAGAATATCTTAACGACAAATCATTATAATATAATAGTTTCTTTCACATAATTTGTACTCAAAATAATACATAATTTATTTGACATGAGATTGAATTGAATTGAGATGAGAATAATAATCTAATTGACATATTAATGAACTATATTTGACATTTTTGTATTATTAATTTTTTTAACTAATTTTATTATGATTTTATGACAAGTATTTGCATGTCACTAAGGCAGAATATAGCTGACCATTACACTGTTTTTTTACCAACTAGACTAACCTATATTCGCAAATAAAGATATTTGTATTTGTATTTGTACCTATTTATTTGCTCCAAGTATGGTTTAAAGGTGGCAAAGATACAATAAAATGTTTTATTTTACTGCTTAATTTCATTTAACGATGATAGATACTTATTTTTTTTATTGTATCAAAATTATAATATTAGTGTTATTGGCTCTAGCTCTAGTCGTACTAACTTTGAGAAAATTAAATATTTAAAAAAAAACCCCTAACGGCGTTTTGTGGTAGCCATCTTAGATTTTAAATTTATTATAGTGCGTTGTATTTTACAAGTAAAGCCTTTTCTATTGATAACTATATTAGTCGTAGAAAAAAAAGTATTCCGCCATTTTGTAGCGGTGGCCATCTTGGGCCGATTTCCACCAAACATGGCTAAGAACTCTCTCGACTAACTCTCCTTTCAAACAAAAATAAAACTAGTTCAAAATCCGTTCATCCGTTCGGGAGCTACGATGCCACAGACAAACAGACACGTCAAACTTATAACACCCCGTCGTTTTTGCGTCGGGGGTTAAAAACAAAAATGTCCATACTGTGAATATGTATTCGTCCCGTAATTCCACTATAGTAAGGAAGTGGTTTCATTCCGCACCTGATGGAAATCGGTGATGCGACAAACTATACACCCCTGGACCGATATTGATGATATTTGCTGGCAGATAAAATATAAAGATAAAAATTGGGGTTCGAAATGAATAAAATAGATATAAAGTTTTTATTTTACCGGGGGTAGACTTCCTTTGCAGGAGGTCGACTAGGTGGGTACCCCAACAGTGCCAGTTATTCTACCGCCTGAGCAGTGATGTGCAAACATTACTGTGCACAGGTAGGAAGGCACTAGTGACATTACTGGCCTGAAGAGTCTTAACATCTTATGACTTTTAAGTGAGAAGCGTTAGAGCAATGCTCATAGAATTTTACATCATTGTGAAATCCTAGGTAGCACTGTACTGATTATGGGCAGCGTTATCTCTTAACATCAGGAGAACGTCTTGCTCGTTTTCTTACTTCCTTGCATTAAAAGATACTGTCGTCCTAGTACATTTTTTTGTGTTAGCTACAAGCGATTACTGCTTCTTTGGTCTACACATTTTGACATTGACATAAGACTAGCAACTCCCGTCCCACTGTCAAGAGTAACTGACGTGTTGTAAGAGCACAATGACATTGGGAGTAGCTGCAAATTGTATGCAATGACAGCGCGAGTAGCAAGAGTAGCAGTGCGGCCCTGAGTACTATTTTTGCGTGTTAGTCTTGCGGTCAACCACAGTCAATCAAATTATGTATGAAAAAGTCAAGATTGACAGCCGATGCACCAATGAACAACAAGAAAACAAATGGAAAATTGCCACGCTTGAGAGATATCATTTTTAACCCCCGACGCAAAAACGACGGGGTGTTATAAGTTTGACGTGTGTGTGTGGTTTGTGTTGTGTGTGATTTTAAATTTTATATAGTGGACTGTATTTTACTCGTCAAGCCCTTTTATTTGATTCCCATATTGAGGGGGTCGTGAAAGAAAAAAGTAATCCGCCATTTTGTAGCGGCGGCCATCTTGGACCGATTTCCACCAAACATGGCTGAGAACACTCTCGACTAACTCTCCTTTCAAACAAAAGTTATTTTATTTTTAACCCCCGACGCAAAAACGACGGGGTGTTATAAGTTTGACGTGTCTGTCTGTGTGTGTGTCTGTCTGTGGCATCGTAGCTCCCAAACGGATGAACGGATTTTGATTTAGTTTTTTTTGTTTGAAAGTAGAGTTAGTCGAGAGTGTTCTCAGCCATGTTTGGTGGAAATCGGTCCAAGATGGCCGCCGCTACAAAATGGCGGATTACTTTTTTCTTTCACGACCCCCTCAATATGGGTATCAAATGAAAGGGCTTGACGAGTAAAATACAACCCACTATATAAAATTTAAAATCCAAGATGGCCGCCACCACAAAATGGTGAATTAAGTATTGCGTTGGGGGTTTTTTAAATTTATAATTTAATTCACTTGTATATATCTACTAAAAACGAAAAGAGACCGATCCATACCACTCCTTCGTCATTACAAGAGTAGCGTCTTGATATATTATATCAGATTACACTTGACAGTGGGACAGGAGTTGCTACTCTTATGTCAACGTCTTACTATGGTTAAGGGCTTGGTCGACTTAACATAGTCAAGGAAGTTACCTCAAAAGACATAAATTTGTCCTATAAAAAATAAAATTGCGCAAAATGCTGTTTCTGTGTGAGATAACAATAACATTTTTGCTTGTAACTTGAAAACTTGCTATCCAATTTTAATGATTTTTGATATAGAAGTAATTAAGGATATTTCAAGTACTTGCTACGAATTTGAGCATATTCGGTCAAGTAGTTGCATAGATATAGGGTTCGCAAAGAGACACTACCCATTGAAAAGTGAAGCGTGGCAACGTAGACGTGCTACGAAATGCTACGAAACGTCGTAGCTATTCTGTAGCACTTATCTCATCAAAGTATCTATAACTAGTTGCGCCCAGCGGTTTTACCCGCTGTACTGTAGCCTATGTGTTATTCCAGGGTCTAAGCTATGTCTATACCAAATTTCAGCTCAATCGGTCCATCCGTTTCGGCGTGAAGAAGTAACAAACTCACAAACTTTCGCATTTATAATATTAGTGTGATGTGAGTTATGTTACATTTCACAAAATACTGAACTGATTTAGCTGAAATTTGGTATAGAGACACCTGAGACAGTTATACGTCTCATTATTATGTTATGTATAATATTTATATTATATATAAGGTTATAACCTTATGTGTAAAATTAGATTTTTTTGTTGTACATACTTACAGTTTTTCCGCAAAGATGCGGACGGACAGATGGATAGTAAAAGCGAAACTATAAAGGTTCCTTGTTGACCACGGAACTCTAAACTACTCCTAGCAATTACGAACTTTCATCTTTTTTTGAAGTTGGTGAAAAATTATGTAATTTCATTTTTTCCTCCATTTGAGACAGCTTCATAATTTTACGTAAAAAATGATAATTCCTAAAACCCCAGTGCCTCAAAAGTTGACATTTTTTCGCGGGACTTTTGACAAATTAATCACTTTAGCGCGTGACTGTACTGCAAAAGGACTGACCTTTTTCAAATGAAAAATAAAGAAAAGGGTTCACGAAATACCTATGTACTTAGGTAGATATAGGTTTGTATAAATAAAGGTGCAGCCACTGTTGTTTAAAAAGTGAAATGTAAAAAACTTTTTAATAACAAGCTTTAACACATTTCCAAAAAGTAAATTTTAACACATTTCCAAAAAGTAAATTTTATCAATTGTTATTTGACAATAAGTTATATCGTGCGAGCGAGACAGAGGCCCGGCGACTATTAACTCCTTCATCACGCGAGATCTTCGTCAATGGCTTACTCTGCAATTTCCTCGTCATTCGATATCGGCAATTTTATTTTAAATATAAACACATTAATATGGGAAAAACATCATATTATGACAATAATAAAATACTATTACACTTTATAACTGTACAAATATAATCCTTAATTCTTATACGTAAATTTATTTGGGCTCACAAAATATTTATTATAAATAAATATAAATATTTCCGGACATTTCACACAGCGCCACCTAACCCCAAGCTAAGCAACTTAATGCTTGTGTTATGGTGGTTAGGATAACGGATATAACTACTTATATACTTTTCTTTTGTAAATACATACTTATAATAAATATTGAAAGCCACCCAGACCAGAAACAAATACCTGTGGATCACACAAACATTTGTCCCATGCGGGAATCGAACCCGCAACCTTCTGCGTTGCAAGCGGGTATTAGCCCAACGCGCCACAGAGGTTGTCACTTACTAATATTAAAAATGTGAAAGTTTGAAGAAACGGATGTCAGGTTGTGTGTTTGTTACTCTTTCACGCCTAAACGGGTGGACCGATTGTGCTGAAATTTGGTATACAGATAGCTTAGACCCTAGAATAACACATAGGCTATAGAAAAGCGGGTAAAACCGCTGGGCACGGCTGTATTTTATATAAAAATAAAGAAGAATTTGACTCATCATCGTGAAAACAAAATGATGAAATTTAGACAATTAATATGTTCCTTTTATAATCATTTTTCAGGTGGGATGTGGTCACACATAGTATTCAGTATAAAAAAATATAGGTATAAAATTAAATTTAAGAAAGTATTTTTGTAAATTTAACCCTTTAACCGCCACCGTCGGATATATCCGACAAGCCTGTTCTGTTACGTAACCGCCAGAGTCGTATATTTCCGACTGCACTTTAACGATACGACATCAATAACCTTAAATATTAGACATCACTTTTATTGTAGGTATTTATAATTCAAAAAACTTGCCTGGCGCTAGGGGCACGACAAGTGATTTTAAGTCTGGCGGTTAAAAGGTTAACCTTTGTGTGTTAAATAGGGGTTGAAAATTTGTATATTTCATTTCAGTTGAATGTCCCATTAGGCAAACACATTCTAAAATAATAATAATGAAACACATATGCTTCGGTAGGAGGGCACTGTAGCTAGTAAAATTACTGGGCTGAAGTCTTAACATCTTATGACTCTTGAGTAAGAAGCGTTGGCGTAGTGCACTGCGTAGCACTGTACTAATTATGGGCAGCATTATCTCTTACCATCAGGAGAGCATCTTGCTCGTCTTCTTACTACGTTGTATAAATAAAATATATAAATATCTCAAGTTTTTAAGATTCAATCCCCAAGATACAAATAATAACCAAGATGTGGATTTTTTGTAGTCTTTATTTCATTTGTAATAATTACTCTGCAACAGCTTTAATATAATCCTCGTCCATCTTCTTAAAATCATCTTTTATATCTTCTGGAACATCTACTTTCGAGAAATCGTCCAATCCAATTTCCTCTTCCTTTTGTATTAAGATATCTACTAGATTTTCACACGTTAACAATGCTTGCGGATCTTTTTCCCATTTATGGTACTCTCTTAATACGTAATATACTCCGTTTTCTCGTAAATACTCTCTCCCTTTACGTTTCGTACACAATTTTGTCAATGTCTCAATGATCATTTTACGTATATCTATGTCCGAGTCTCGACGTTTCTCTTTCGGTAAGTATTGTAACGATATTGGTAGTTGATCCATTTCTTCGTCGTCGTAATCTTCGTTGCCCATTAAAGGCATTAGTATGTGGGTTAATAGATCTAAGTCTGGACTGAGTAGGAAATCGTGGAATTCTGTATCGAAGGACAGGTTCCGAATAGTTCCAATCGCACCGCCTCGACGTATAGAAGATATGTCATAATTACAAAACGGTAACAATTTTAACAACGGCACATGAGGATTTTCTTCTGTCAGCCATTTTCTTATCCTATGACTACAAGATAAATTGCTGATCATTGGAGCGATGTAATTTAAGAACGAATCCTTTTTGTTGAATTCTATGTTCACAAAAGCGTTTAATATATCGTTTAAATGTGGAATGAACGTGTCTAAACACACTTCTAGTTCATCTTCTAATCGTGTCACGTTAGATAATATCATACAAGCTGCGTCTGCGTCTTTTTTTTGAGGATTTAAAACATAACCTATCAACAATTCCAGTACATTTTGGTATGAATTGCTGCGGTATTTCAGAAGTTCTGTAGCCCCTTCCGTGTGTGATGTGATGTTTACCAGGATCATTAGAGCGTTTTTAGCGCATTCCTCAACTTTGTCGTCCGTTAAATCAATAACTGACTGTATAATCCTTTCGTTTTTCAACAAAGTCTTCACGCCGTCTTCACTTGCAGATAAACCCACTAAATGGTCTAAGGATAAGAATTTTAGGTCTATCCGGGCGTCGGGCTTGAGGAATTCCAGCATTTCGTCCAGTGGATCTTTCGACATTTTTAGATTTTTGTTGATAATTTTGTAAAAACATAAAACCGTAAACGCATAAAACAATGTGCGTTTTGCGTTCACAACACGATTTTCGTTTGACTTTGACATTTATTCGCTTTTGACGTTAACTGTCAAATGTTTTCGTGTTTAGTCTATGGTCTAGTAGAGATGGGGTATCGATTATTTGCGTTTTAGTCGATTATTTGCAGTTGAAGAAAAAAATCATTTGACCTTTTGACACGTGTCTACAAAAAATTCCGAACGAAACAACAAACGTCAAAAGCACGTCCGCACCGACTGACGTGTAGATTTTTACAAAAAAATTGTATTTTTTGAAAACGCTAGCAAATTTATGTTAAAATTACCATTTTCCATTATCAATACATCAATTAGATAAGGTCTTTATCGTGTTCCACGTAGTGCGGTAACAAAAACAGGTGAAATTAATTCTCCATACGTTCACGGTTATTTAGAAAACTCAAGTTACAACCGCGAATAACTTAAAATTTAAAAGTTCTTGTGCAATTTGTGAATATAGGTTATTTAACAGGTGAAAAATGCTGCGTTTGGTGATTTTTGCTGCGGCGTTGCAGTGTACGATTTCGCAACAATATCAGCAAAAAGTGGCACCTGGCGTACCGCCGCAAAATTATCAGGTAAAAAAAAAAGAAAATTTAAAACTAGTTTTCATCTAGCTTCTGCTACAATTTCGTCTACGTAGAATGAGCAATTTAAACTCAATTTAAATATAAATGTAGTTTTAAATAATAATCTCATTACCTACATAAAAAATATGAATAAATATGTAACATAAACTTTCGTTTTCTATTAGGTATATTCACTAAGTTTTAATTTTAATTATTGAAAGAATATTTATTTTCCTATTTTAATCTCCTGTATCTCTGAAAAGATTTGGTAGTCAATTTTTATTATTGGGTACTAATCCCAAAAATAAAATATACTTAAAACATCATATCAGTCACTTTCACATTACATGAAAGGCGAAAGTATGTTTTTGTTACTCACTTTTTCACACCTAAATGATATGATAATGGTTGTGTAGAAGAGATCTCTATTAGCAATAAGACAGCTAATTGTAACTCTTCTTTTTTCTCTGAATGGACAGTAGAACTAAATAATTGTAAAATTAACTTGAAAAAATGCTTAATTGTTTTTAAAATATTATTAAGTTGATAGAGTGCTTTTCACGAAAGAAGTCCCCTAGACACTCAATTGCATGTTTTAAAGTTACGTAAAGAATTTTGACAAAAACACAAAACACAAAGACAGACAAAAACAAAGGAACAAACAACAAAAAACACAAAACACATCGAAACAAACAACACAAGAAGACATTGAATGAAGGACATCAATGTTGAAGGACATCGTAATTGTCCGAAACCCAGAGTCGAGCCTAGTTTCGACCATTATTTCCGTGAGTTTTTAGTTGTTTGTTTACAATAATATGGATAACTCCCACATTATTTTTCAAAAACGCATAATATCTATAGATTTTGGACACCTGATAATTTCTAACATATTTAATTTCTTCATTAAGGTAGGTCTTTACATTATCTAACTAATGAAAATAATAATTTAGGACAAGTACAGTAATTATTGATTAAATTTAGTTCCACTAAACTCAAACTCAAAATTCATTTATTCAAATAGCACTTTTGCAAGTAAATTTAACATTTTTCTATTTTAACACTCTACAGCTCGTTCGCAAGGCACCTCTATGAGAAGAACGAGCAAGAAACTCGTGAGGATTGCATTTTTTAAATATGTGTTTACAATGTTTATCTTGGTTACATAATTTATTGTGCGTTTGATTGTACTAGTTTCCGCTGGACTTCTTTCAAGAAAACCTCTCTACACATCTACACATCTACACACAATTTATAAATCGATAAATTATAATTAATATATACAACCCCGCAACAACTTTACTCGGCACTAACATCAGCATCGAGCACAGGAGCAGACTGAAAACCAGCAGTCAGGTTAGCCATAGAGTTAACCTGACAGCATGCTGAGTCTGCTCCCATTGACTGAGTCTTATATATATTCTTATACTAAGTAAAATTTGTACCTAATATTTATACGGAATATTATGTATCTTCTGTTGTCAATAAATTTTATTCATTTCATTCATTTCATTTCATTTTCATTTCATTTCATCTAGGTTCATAATTTTTTCCTTTAAAAGGTTACTGCATAGATAACAATTCATGAATTCCCAATTAAGGAAAAACCAATGTTTATAGTAGTCATATTGCATATTATAGTATTTTCCCTTAATTTAAAGATACCACTAATGTTAACAAAGTCAGAAATATAATTAAAATGTGTTTTTAGATAAACAGATTTTGATTTAGTTTTTTTTGTTTGAAAGTAGAGTTAGTCGAGAGTGTTCTTAGACATGTTTGGTGGAAATCGGTCCAAGATGGCCGCTGTTACAAAATGGCGTTTTTTTTTCATGACCCCGTCAATATGGGTATCAAATTAAAGGGCTTAACTAGTAGAATACAACGCAATATGATACATTTATATTGCGTTGGGGGTTTTTTACATTTTTTATTTAATTTACTTGTTTATGACAAATATGAGAGCTGCAATCACGTGGTTTTACCTGCTTTACTGTAGCCTATATGTTATTCCAAGGTCTAAGCTATCTTTATACCAAATTTCAGCTCAATCGGTCCACCCGTTTAGGTGTGAAAGAGTAACAAACATACATCCATACATTCTTACAAACTTTCATTTTATAATATTAGTCTAATCTAAATATATAAAAAGAAAGAGTGACTGACTAATATATCAACGAACAGCCCAAACCGCTGGACGGATTGAGTTGAAATTTGGCATACAGGTAGATTTAACGCGTAGATATACCCCACCGCGGAGGGGTCCTCCTGTCAGTGAGGACCAAACGCCGTCGGGGCCGCGGATGAGTGCTTCGGCGTACCCGCTGCCCCGGCATTATGGCGTCCCGCAGGAACACCCCCAGGTTTTTTAGTGGGTATCCCCGCCGCTCCCATCTCTGGCGGGGGAGTCCCACATACCGCCCCGCGCCCCCCGGCGTGGGGTGATGATGCGTAACGCATTTTTCCTGGGTCAAAAAAAAAAAGGCGTAGATTTACAATAAGAACGGATTTTAGACGCCGGCAAAGCTGCGAGCACAAGCTAGTGAGATATAATTATCTGTTAGACGCTACGAAGTGCACGCGAACTCTTGGTTTCAAAGTCAAATTACCAATAATAAATAATATTAATTAATGTTATTCTTGCACCGAAACAATTGTGCATTTCTTATCAATTCAATAATAATTAAACATAGGTTGAAAATTAAGTATAATGTCAACATTTCAGTACTTACCTACATTGATAAGAGAGTTCATTTTTATGCACTGAAATTTGCATTTTTTTAATCGATAAATAATTATAGGTGGGTGGTTTTTCAATATCTATTATAAGAATGAATTTACAAAATAAAAGTATAATTATAAGTATTATATCCGTTATCCTAACCACCATATTACAAGCATTAAGTTGCTTAGTTTGGGGTTAGGTGGCGCTGTGTGAAACATCCTGAAATATTTATTTTTATTTTGTAATAATCGGGGGTATAATATACCTCTAATATTATGGTAAGGCCAAAGTAATAAATCTGGTTATACGAATTTTAAAACTATCGTGAGTGTTCTCCATAACTAAAACAACAAAAACGGCACAAACTCACGTCTAATATTGTCGAGAATATCTCGACCACGGTTTCGGACAATTACGATGTTCTCGACAATATTAGACGTGAGTTGAGCCGTTTTTGTTGTTTTAAATCTGGTTATTATAATTTTTTTTTATGCAAAGAAGTAAGACACTAGGCACTCTCCTGATGATAAGAGATGTTCTCGACAATATTGGACGTGAGTTGTGCCGTTTTTGTTGTGCTTAAACCTCCTTATTAATATGAGTAAAGTAACAAAAGCAGCAAAGTACATTGAAGTTGCCATCAATCGTAGTGGGTGAGAATTAGCCAATAGCCCCTCAGGATTTGACAATGATGCAAAATTCTAGGTGCTACTCCAACGCTTCTTACTCAAGAGCCATAAGATGTTAAGACTCTTTAGCCCAGTAATTGCACTAGCTAGAGTGGCCCTCCTACCGAAACGCAGTAAAGTTTGGAGATAGACAGACGGACAGACAGTGGAGTATTAGCAATAAGGTCTCGTTTTTACCCTTTGGGTACGGAACCCTAAAAATACTACGCTACACTTAGCACTTAGGTACTATATCAATGCAAAGTTGTTGAACTTGGTACATCTACCCTGACACGTCAGAGTTTGATATATAGGTGTGTTGATAAACACAATAACTTACTAACCTAGAGATGTGAAGTTAATAGTGCGAAAAGCAATATAAATAACTTTGTTGTGATAGGCCGTAGGCCACTATTCTAGTTGCGGATGAGTGCTTCGGCGTACTCGTTGTCCCGCAGGAACACCCCCAGGTTTTTTAGTGGGTATCCCCGCTGCGCACATCTTCGGCGGGGGATACCCACATACCGCCTCGCGCCCCCCGGCGTGGGGTGATTATGCGTAACGCATTTTTCTAGGGTTAAAATAAATTTAAAAAAGGCCCTTATTATAGTACCGCGGATGTCCTCCTGTCAAAGAGGACCAAACGCCGCCGCGGCCGCGGATGAGTGCTTCGGTGTACCCTCTGCCCAGCTTTATGACCCCCAGGTTTTTTAGTGGGTATCCCCGCCGCGCCCATCTTCGGCGAGGGAGTCCCACATACAAAAAGCATCCTAAGGGGCTGCGCAGACGACAGACTATCCATGACGCACTTTTTAGTCTGTGAAAATAGAACCTATGCAATTATATGCAGTAACGCACACGACGCCGGCGCACAAATAATCCGTGTAATGTGCGTTACTGCATATAATTGCATAGGTTCTATTTTCACAGACTAAAAAGTGCGTCATGGATAGTCTGTCGTCTGCGCAGCCCCTTAGTGGTATAGGTCACGTTCAATCTAAGTGATTGACTGGCTCAGTCACAGATATTTCCTTTACTTTAGTACTAAGCTTTAGTCATTCTATAAACACATTACTCAAACAACAAACTGCAGTTAGTATTCAATATTCAAGTATACATAGCGCGTCTCACCCGTTTTACTATTGGGTATTTAACAAGGGATAATAATAATTGGGGTTTATACTCCAACAGAACAGGTTACCCTACTTACACTGTCGGTCAAATCACAGTTTATTGGTTGTGACCTATATGTTTCTGTGATTACTACAGGTTTAGGTTTTGGTTGTTGGCTGCAAAGTCTACAATGTTTGATATATTCTATTTCAGAATTATCAACAACCTCCGCCTCCGCCGCCACCGCAGCAACCGGTGAGTTTTACATATAAACATGTGTAATAAAATATCCCATCAAAAACATAAATGTGAAAAGAGAGCCAAGTTCAATATTACGATGTATGTACTCATAGTTACCTATGATTAGGTAGTTGACTTCAACGACAAAAGAAGTGAGATCTAAATGGGTGCCAAGTTCAATGGTCAGTCCTGAAAAATATTTACAACAACATAAAATATTTTATTACAACTTAAAAGATTATTTCTTCTTATCACTTAGAATTAATATTATTTGAAGCCTAAAGACTGACTTGGCTAGTTCTCATAATATACTAGGTAGGTACTCTCTTAACTTTAGCTTGATCACTATTAAACGCCCTTGATGCTAATTAGTGCGCCACCGTCTTTTATAAAGAAATCGCTCTTTAACGATAAGACCGCCACTTTTACATTGTAATTTTTAATTTTAATTATGTACTTATGTATTTTCTGTAACATTATGTGGTGTACAATAAAGTATCTATTGTCTTATCTTAATGATACTTCGTCGTATGGTACCCATGAGAACTAGCCAAGTCAAACTTTGGGCTTCAAAATAATATTAATTCTAAGTGATAAGAAGAAATAATCTTTTAAGTTGTAATAAAATATTTTATGTTGTTGTAAATATTTTTCAGGACTGACCATTGAACTTGGCACCCATTTAGATCTCACTTCTTTTGTCGTTGAAGTCAACTACCTAATCATAGGTAACTATGAGTACATACATCATAATATTGAACTTGGCTCTCTTTTCACATTTATGTTTTTGATGGGATATCATTGCTTTTTGTACAGTACTTTTTAGTATGTAATAGGTTTAAGACACCCAGTCATAATAAGATTAATACCAAATGATTATTTTATTGCACCTCCCCCCACCCCACTGCTCCATGGCACGGCCGTCGCACCGCGGCCCGTGAGCCTCGCCGTGCTTCGATATACCTATACCTATAATTAATTTAGTACTTATTTATATGTAGCATTTATGTACACTATTGATTTGAATATTGTACCTAATCAATTGATTTTTAAACAATACTAGTTACTGATAAATTTATCTATATTCACCCAGCTATCTTATACCTACCGCCTCTACCTGGATGGAAATTTAACTTTTTAGATCATCTAGAACTGGATTAGAATTTAGATAAAAAGAAACCTAAGCCGACAAGACTTGTAATGACGACGACTTGGCGGGGGCACTGCCGTACCCCCAGATACCGCCACATACCTATAATATTATGACTATACGTTACAGGTACGTAGGTATCTAAAATGTTTACACCAACTAGCACCTAAGTCGATATACATACATTATTTTTATTGTAAACAATGTTAATATTATTACCTCTATGTTACTGAGCCGCTTTGATGCTGGTGAGTCGATATATTGATAGGTATTTACATAGGATATACAATTGTTACGTAGATACCAGGAACCTATTTTTATTAGTGACTAGCTGTGCCTAGCTGTTTTACCCGCTATACAGTTTGGTACAGTAGTGTATATTATGTTATTCCCTATACTTTTTATTATACCAAATTTAAAGTCAATCGGCCCACCCGTTTAGGCTTGAAAAAGTAAAATACATATATAATCCATACGTACAGTAGGTATAAAGTTTGTATCTATATTTATAATTATATTAGTAGGAATAATGGACTCGCGCGCACTGCGTAGTATCTAACAGAAAATAGCCGCCTACACAAAAATTACAGCAACATGCAACATGTATTGCTTTATGCGTTCCTAGGCGTCCCAAACTTTAATATCATACATTTTTTAAAAATTAATAATAATTTAAAATGATAAAAAAATACTAGTTTCTGATTTTTCCCTTTGTTACTACGACATTACCTATCGGGATGCCAAATTTCAGCTTTCTAGGTCATCTGGAACTGGGATATTACTTTTGATCTATCCCTCAGTATGTATTAACTTCACCGATTACTGGATGTTTATATCTAAATAACCGTTTGAGCTATGTTATTGGAATTTGGAACAGAGATATAGTTCGTATATTTAAGTATATGTGCCAAATTTGACTTTTCTATGTGTAATAGTTTTTGTATAACGAGGGTGTAAAAAGTCGTCAAAACGCGTTTTGGACGGTTCGTGTAATATAAAACACGGCGCAGTCGCCAGTTCCTTTGCTTGAACTTGGCTTGACTCGCTGCCGCGTGTCTAGATTTTTAAAAACAAGCTTTTATTATTACTACCATGAAGTACACGTCAAGACGAATCAAAAAAAAAAAAAAAAAAAAGACGAATCAAATAAGCCCAAATTCGATGGGGTTGCGTCGTTTAATTACAGAGTTCCTATGGCCACCTTCCAGCTCCATCATCAGATCTGCTCCATATTATAATTATATTGCATTGTCATCCGATTTATACATGCATGCAAAATTTCAGCTCAATCGGATACCGGGAAGTGGGTCAAATTAAAGTTGCAAGATTTGATTACAGACAGACCGACAGACAGACAGACAACAGACAGGTGAAAGTTAACAAGTGAAATTTAAAAAATACTTTTTAAAAACAAGCTTTAATTATTGTTATCATCTTGCATCATAAAGTACTCGTCAAGACGAATCAAATGAGCCCAAACTCGATGGGGTTGCGTTGTTTTATGACAGAGTTCCTTTGGCCACCTTCCAGCTCCATCATCAGATCAGCTCGATGTCATAAAAATATTGCATTGTCATCCGATTTACACACGCATGCAAATTTTCAGCTCGATTGGAAACCGGGAAGTGGGTCAAATTAAACTTGCAAGATTTGATTACAGACAGACAGACAGACAGACAGACAGACAGACAACAAACAGGTGAAAGTAATATAAAGCTTGTAATAAAAGCTTGTAACAATAATAATAATTTATGCATGCTGTATTTTTAATTTGTACTAATTTATTTATTTAAGTACAGATGATTGCTACGCTTACAGAATTAATCCAAGGCGCGCAACAAGCTAAAATACACTAGGTACATTGATTATAATAATATCTAGAAGTACAAGATACGTTACAGTTGAATGAAAAAAGTAACACTCATATTTAAAAATTGTAATTGTTTGTAAATTGTGTTTTATATTTCCTTGGCGCCGGCCCGGAATTCTGGCGCTTCGCTGGCGCACCCCCGGTTTTTAGTGGATATTATGTAGTATGTAGGACTTTCTCGGAAATTCTCGGAATGGAACTACCCATAGGCGGATCCAGGATTTGGTTCTGGGGGGGGGGGGGGGGGGGGGGGGGGGGCAAGGTGACGGGCAAAAAAATATAATTTTTACTACGGAAAATGTGTGTTTAGCTCGCTCTGAACAGTTAGAATGTTTAAACATCCTTAATTATAAGTGCGCCGAGAAAAAAAAAATCTTAACCATGAAATATGTTCTAAATTCGTGGAGCTTCATCGCCAAAAATAATAACATTCGGTTTCTAAGTACAGCTTTTCAAATAAAAACTAAACCAAAAATGGAATTGAAATAATTCTATGTGTATTTCTTTTTTATGGTGTACAATAAAGCATTATTATCTATTTATATATTTTCCAACAGTACCAACCACCGCCGCCCCAACAACAGCAATTCCAACAACCACCACCCCAACAACAACAGTTCCAACAACCGCCCCCACAACAACAGCAGTTCCAACAACCGCCACCTCAACAACAATTCCAACAACAGCCTGTACAAGTGCAACATCAACCGCATGGACATCAAGGTAGCGTATATTCATTACTCTTAATATTACCTTTATATATTACTAGCTGCTCGCATCAGTTTTACTCTTTTTTTATGCGAAGAAGTAAGAAGACGAGCAAGACGCTCTCCTAGTGTTAAGAGATAACGCTGCCCATAATCAGTACAGTGCCACCTAAGACTTCACAATTATGTGAAATTCTTAGTGCACTGAACCAACGCTTCTTACTCAAGAGTCATAAGATGTTAAGACTCTTCAGCCCAGTAATTTCACTAGCTACAGTGCCCTCCTACCGAAGCACAGTAATGTTTGCACATCACTGCTCAGGCGGCTCGCTCGCTGTACTGTAGCTTATGTGTTATTCTAGGGTCAACTTAGACCCTTATCCATCTCTATACCAATTTTCAGCTCAATCGGTCCACCCATTTAGGCGTGAAAGAGTAACAAACATCCAGACATCCATTCTTACAAACTTTCACGTTTATAATATTAGTAAGATTTCTTATGACAAATTATTATTATTTATTTTTTATTATTATTTTCAGATCCTCAACTGTTGAGTCCTGAAAACATTGCTCAGGAAAGAGAGTAAGTAACAAACACTTATAAAATTATTTGGTTGTAGTTAAAGTAAAAAAAAAAACTAATTTATACTCAAAAATACTAATCACCACAAGCCACAACGTTTCAAAAACAAAGAAAATTTCTTAGCTAATTTGCAGGGTTTAAAGGATCAATATCTTAATAAATTGGATATATATCGGATATTTTTCATAATATATCTGATATATATCATAAGATATATCGGATATAACAGTTTTTGTGAATATATCTATGATATTTTCATAGATATACAACCTTCAAACCCCGAAAAATTATCTTTGTTTTTGAAACGAAGTATAGTTTAAAACAAAGTCGCATCATGTCGTGTCTGTCATATGTATGCTTAAATCTTTAAAACTACGCAACGGATTTTGATGAGGTTTTCATTAATAGATAGAGTGATTCAAGAGGAAGGTTTATATGTATAATACATGCATAATATACGTAGAGAAACACTGATAATTTTCTATTAAGCGTAACTAGCCGCCACAAGCACAAGTGCACAAAGCTGATTCTATCCCATTTGACAATTGACAATAGATTGTTCAAATTGTATGCTTTATTTTTCATGTGTATCTTTTTTCTGTTTTTCTAATGTCAATAAATTACTTTTTCATTTCATTTCAAGTAAACTTTCATCAAAAATTAATCATTTTTTTGTTGTAATTTCCAGACACATCCAAGAACACATGGATGTGCCTATAGACACATCCAAAATGTCGGAACAGGAGCTACAGTTCCATTATTTCAAAATGCACGACGCTGACAATAATAACAAATTGGATGGCTGCGAGCTAATCAAGTCTTTGATACACTGGCACGGTGAGTTTGAACCCTTATTTTTGTTTGAAACTTTTATTTAGTTGAGTTTAAAGCATTATTTTTTAGAGAAACTGTTATTTAAACTTACAATTTTTTTTGTTATTTAATAACAAAAAAAACGAAATATTAATACGAATTATTATCGTTGTGACCAATTAGAACTTTTTTGGTGTGACGAATTGTTACCTAAATCCTTTAATTTATAACATTTTTTATTGTTTTTTTTTTGTCTGTGTTTTGTAATTTTAATGTGTTTTTAATTTTAATAATACGAAAAAATATATTTAAGATACGAATCTCATTTATATTTAAGTTTTATATGTTGTTTTTATGTTTGTATTTCATGTTTGTTTTTGTCTTTTAAATGTGTTTTTTCGTGTGTGTTTTTTGTATGTGTGCTCACGTGTTGTCTCTCTCTTTCCCGGTTGTCATGGTAACGGGTTACGGCGGCCATCTTTTTTATAACAGTCGAACAAGGCCACAAACATGCTGAAACACAAACGGGGGCGCCACCTGTAGGTGAAAAAATCTTCAACGATGATGAATTAGTGAATTTAATTGACCCCATTTTGAATATTGACGATCAAAACAAAGATGGTTTCATTGACTATCCGGAGTTCGTTAGGGCACAGCAAAAAAGTCAGCAGCGTTCGCAGCAGTAATTTTTTTAAAAGGTGTTGAAAAAAAATGTTTTTTTTTGAGCAGGTGTTGTGAATTTTTTTGAGCAGGTGTTGAAAAAATTGTCTTAACTTTTTTGAAAAGGTGTTGTAAATTGTCTTTTTTTAACGGACTTATGTTAATAAAATGTTTTTTTGACCAGGTGTTGAAAACTGTAGTAATATTTAAGAGGATATCTTGAAGAATCTCTGAATTTGTTAAAAATAATATTGACATGAAAAGGTAAACTTTTGGTTAATTTTTGTATAAAAAGTCCAAAAACTTAAGATAATAAAATTACAAAAATTGTCATTTAGTTTATTATGATATAAATGATATTATCTTAAATATTACTTCACTTTTAGATAACATTGTCAATAATTGGAAAGATATCTTAAATTAAAATATAAATAAGAAATACTAACAAAATATGAATGAAATTAATGAATTTTTGAGATTTTTTTGTAATTCTGTGTAAATTTGACGGTGCCTTTTATGTTTTTTTTCTGTAATTTTTAAAATAATAATGTCAATATCTAAGCATATTATATAATAAATTTATTATATTTAAATTAATACTGGGAGATTTTAAGACTCTTCAGCCCAGTAATTTCACTAGCTACAGTGCCCTCCTACCTGTACACAATAATGTTTACACATCACTGCTCAGGCAGTACAATAACTGGCACTGTTAGGTTCCCACCTAGTCGAACTCTTGCAAAAAAAGTCTACTCCCGGTGAGCTTAAAACTTGGGTGGCCTTTTCATATAAAAACTTAATTATACCTAATATTATTTATCAAATTAAACTTAATGTGTCTTTTCACACTTTAACTTTATCTCTATACTCAGAAGCTAATCTTCTTAATAAATTATTTTATATTATCTTAACTGTTAACCTTTTGAACGCCACGGCACAAACGCATTTTCGTGCCCTGTGCGCCAAGGCACAATTTAAAAAAAAAATCCTACGAAAGAACTAGTGTTGCCAAGAGTCGATAAATATATTTATTTCACTTTATTAAGACTGGGTTTTTTGTCGTCTATAGACGTCGTTGGCGTACAGGACCCGCAAGTACTTGTCAAGTATAGGTGACTTTGGCGGTCAAAAGGTTAATATAAATATAGCAAAAAATGTGCTTTAGGTATTGACAATATCCTGATAAAACACTTTGTATGTAAATCGGATGCTGTTAGGTATAATGTAGTAAGTTGAAAAGTGCTAAAATATAGGAACATTTTTTTATTAGTCATGGTCGTTCCACTGGACAAAACTGTGACTAAGCGGTCATTACGACAGTATTCCTTTAATTAATCTAAATATATAAAAGGAAAGAGTGACTGATTGACTGATCTATCAACGCACAGCTCAAACCGCTGAACGGATTCGCTTGAAATTTGGAATGTAGATAGGTTTTATGATGTAGATCTCCGCTAAGAAACGATTTAACCACGCGGGCAAGGCCGCGACCGCAAGCTAGTAACGAATAAAAGACTTATTATTTTCCAAACATCAACTTACTACATTTCACCTAAAAGCAATCGACGCAACCTACATTTTTACATTAGCTATTATTACAAGAAAATAAAAACTATTTCATTTCAAAATAATCTGCGACAGGTCGAAAGTGCACTCTCCACAAAAAATTGGAGAGAAATGATAACATTAACTTTTTTATGCAGAGATAAAAAGGTTGGTCAAATGAGGTTGAATGCGGTAAAAAATAACCTAATTTGATAGACCAATCAGTTTTAAAATGCACGTTATTTCATCACTACGTAGTATACAATAAAGTTGCTTCCGGCGTCTGTCCCTATATATGCTTATATCTTTAAAACTACGCAACGGATTTTGATGCGGTTTTCATTAATAGATAGAGTGATTCAAGAGGAAGGTTTATATGTATAATACATGTATAATATAGTAGAGAAAAACTGATATTTTTTTATTGCGACAAAGTGCGCGGATCCACTATTAAAAAATATTATTATAGCTTTTCGCAAAGTAGCGCTTAATTCAGTTAATTATGACCGCATTATAATTCGTGGCGTAGCTTAGTTTAAAAAAATTAGGTAATCTTACAAATATCTATTCGTTATTTGAGCTAAAATATTAAAAGACATTCCTTACTCTTTAAAAAGGCATAAAAGCTATTGCTTTTTGAGATTATCTGTGTATTGTAAATTTAAGATACCATTTTCATGTTTTAATGATCTTTAATATATACAACCTTAAAAAAATATGACAAAAAATGGCGGTGCTTTGACATGAAAAGGTTTTTTTTTCATAATATTTTTATTTTATTTATGTATCAAGTATTTTGTATGTCAGAGAATTAATAATTAATAGAATCGGTAATTGCCTAAGCAGCATTCAAGCACGGTAAATAGATATACAGTAATGTGACTCCCTAGAAGCGGTTGAACTCAAGTTCACGCGAGTTTGCAACGATTTGGGTAGGGATCGGTAGGCAGCGAGGTGACGAATAGGCGTTATTTTTGTGAATTACTCAAAATATCAAAAATAATTAAATACTTTGTGATATTTTTACTAATTCCCAACCATTATTCGGAAGCTTACTGCATAAAAACGTCTATTCGGCACCTCGCTGCCTACCGATCCCTACCCAAATCGTTGCAAACTCGCGCGACCTTGAGTTCAACCGCTCAATAGCCCTTATGTGACTAAAATCCTATGACGGCCGATCTTTAAATAAGTATTCTCTGGTATATTATTATCAAAATGACTATCATTTCATTTTTTGTTTAATATTGCTTCATTTTTAGCAATTAACAATGTAATACTGATAAAGACTTTTTGCATTCACCATGTAGGTTTCAAGTTTTTGACCTACTTGGTTTTTACACATTTTAATGCGTTTTTTCTCTTCTGTCTTTGAGCGTTATGTGCATAAAGTGTCAATTTAATTGAAGAAAATTATATTATTATGTATTAAAATATTTCAAAAATAACTGAGGTGATGAAAAATTTAAAGTTGGTTGTATATATTTCATTAAAATGCTTAAATGCATTTAATATTAATAATTCTCGAATATTTTTCCTTTTTTCTCATTTACTCATAAAATAAGATTGGCTACGCAAAATTACTGTGTTTGCCAAACTATTTTTTATTTTTAAAAACTCCTTAGGAAAGTCTTCTTTTTAATTATAATAGTTTCATTATTTTTACATTTAAGATATTATTATAAGAAATGTCTTTTATTTTCTTTCTAGCAAATAATATTATTTTTAAATATAATATCTCAAATGAAAATAATAAATGCACAAATTAAAATAATTATTAGATATAATGATCAAAAATCTTGTATAATTCGAAATAAATAGATAAAAAATAAAATAGGCAACTTAAAACGTAAAAAAACCTATCTAAAAAAATTAAACAATAATAAAGAAAAATATTAAGAAATTTATTGAAGTAGAAACATTTCTAAAATAGAATCATTTTGTTAAGTCTAGAAATCCGTCCGTTTTTTCGAATGTTACTGTGAAAAAAAAAGTTTTAAAATCAATTTTATTTAAATTAAGAAGTTTAAAATGAAACCATTTTTCACGAAACTGTGTTAGGTATATTCTCAAAAAAAAAAAAGATAATTTTATAATCAAAAACACTCTGTAAGAATTATAATATATACTTATGTATGACTTTTCATAAAATAATAATGATTTGATTTGTTTTTATTATTAATTATAATAAAATACAACTCAAATGGTTATTCTACGACTTATAACTACGATTTACTGTGCCAATATTTATGAATTATTATTATTTATTCTTTATATAAATATAACAATTCTATTAAATATATTTTATGTATTTTGTGTTAAATTGGTTGTGCGAGTATGAATAAAAAAATAATAAATGTTGTAAAATGTAATAAAAATGAAGTAATACTGAAAAGTGTGTTTTCAAACAAAAAATAAAATAACTGATAAAATACTATCGCCAAGCAGTTGTTACATCTGTGTTTCGGCATAATGTACAGTAAAGCTAGGGAGGAATTTATCCCGCTTTCTAGGTTTAGTCTGCTTCCATCTACGGCCGCATCGCCGCTTAATATCACGCGAGAGCGCAAAGGCTAACTACCTATAACAAATAAAAAAAAAAAACTATTCACACTATAGTTACTAGATGAGAATATATATTCGCATTAAGTCACACTTTACTCGTTGAATTTTTTTTCTTAACGAGTTAACTATTCACACTATCGAGTCACACGAAAAAAAAGAAAGAGATTTCTCCTTGGAGAATAAAATTCGCATCGAGTCACACTGTTATTCGATGCGAATATTTCTCTCAACCAGTCACAGTGTGACAGGATTCAGTGTGACTCGTTGAGAATAAACCAAACAAAAGGGAAGTGGTCTTTATCCAACAAAAAAAAATGACAGAGTAATAAGGTAAAAAAAATGCATCAGTCTTGATATATTTTTTCGATAACAAATATTTTTCATCAATAATAAATTATAATCTTTATTAGGACTGTAAACGCCCCGACTTCCTGCACTTAACCCTACGCGTGGTACGTACGCGGGCGTGAGTGAGTCGGGTACGGCTACGATGAAGAGGGAGCCTTACACCTATTCCTGTCGGTTCCCTACTTCCCGAATAGTTCCCTGTTCCCTAACAGTTCCCTATTCCCTAACAATCCCTATCCCCTAGCAGTTAATTATATTTGAGAGTCTGGACCCCTTGTGTGTGGACCTAGCTATGTGTGTGTGTGTAAGTGTGTGTACCTAGCTTTATGTGTACCTACTGTCCCTACCCTACCTATTTTCTACGTGTACCTAACGCCCTAGCCTAACCATAAGTACGAATAATATATAAATATATAAATAAGTACGGGATATCAGCCACCAGGAGACCTAAGGTGGCCGACGGAGGTTGGGTAGGAAAGGGGTGCGTGTACGGCGTGCAATGTACACAGGAAGGATTTTCTCACTGCCGGTCAAGCAGGATCACAAGACCGATCAATACTGACGGCTAAAGGAGTCTTGGCCGCAGTGAGAGGAAGCTAGAAAACATGAAGTCTTCTAGTTGGTCCGGCGTGGGCTGGGCTTCACTTCTTGGGCTGCTCATCCAGCGGTTGCTGGGACACTTCTCGGACTGCTCGTCCAGCGGTTGCTGGGAAACTTCTCGGGGCTGCTCGTCCAGCGGTTGCTGGGAAACTTCTCAGGGCTGCTCGTCCGGTGGTCGCTGGGTCTTCAGGCTGGACTTCCTTGGCTGCTCGTCCAGCGGTTGCTGGGAGACTTCTCGGGGCTGCTGGGGTCTTCAGGGGAGGAGTAAAACTCGACTCAGATCTTCTTGCCCAATTGATTTTATTTACAATAATCTTAGCTTATATACAAATATGTTTTACCAGCTAAGCACTATTCTTAATACTAACTATTGTTATAACTGTGGCCGCTAAAGATGAGCCGACTCATCATAACCACGGTTTATAATTTGGCCTACATTTTGGTACAGCGAGAAAGTGCTGATTGTTTTTAAAGAAAGGTAATTTATTTATACAATATTAAGAATTTTACTTGACATAACAAATTTCGTTTAAGTGGATTTTACATAATATTTATTTTTAAGGAGTTATACAATAGTTATATAATAATATGTTCATTGGTTTGAACATTCTGGCGTCTCTCCAGAACAGGATCCTAGTTGGTATAGTTGTATGGTGTCGGTGGTTCGTTTTCTAGCTGGTTTCTTGGGTGGTATTTGGCTGTACACTGGTTCAGGATGAGTAGCGCCAGTGGAACTGTAGGATTCGCCTGCAGGCTCGGTAGCTGCGGCTCTGTTGGTGGTGCTGCGCTGGTTCTGTACCGCTGGTTTCATGCACCCTTTGATCTGTGGGAAAAAGTATATTATTAGTAGAATTATGGTAATGGAGACTAGTCCTGTTAGTATAGTTGTTGTGTATATGTGATTTGTTATTTGGGTCCAGACTGTGTTATGTAATTGCGTTTGCAGTGTGTTCTCGGATTGAATTACATTTTGAAGTATGTCTTGAGTATTCTCTATAACTTCGTTTTTTGTAATGTTAAATATTACAGAACTATTTCTGATATAGGTATTTGAAGAAAAATCTACTTGTTTAGCAAATGATGCCACGTTCTCGATTTTTATTGTTCTTTGAGCGGCTAGAATATGAGTAGTTGTCTTTATAATACAATTGTCGGCAATCCGTATTACACCAACGTTCTGCAGTTCAACTTCCTCTCTCTGTCCATCACAGATAATTGACGTCGTACTATGATGGTTTTTGGCTATAAATAGCCACGTGTTTTGCATGTACAGTTGTTTCCACAGTATGTTGTTACTTATGTCGAATGTTTTTAGGTGACACTTCGTGTGTGTTTGGTTTTTGAAGAGTTGGTTAACAATGCAATTTTCATTAGATTGCATGTTCTTCACGGCACTAGGAAAGCAGATATAATTGTTCACATTTTGTATACAATTAGAGAATTCGGTATGGTCAAGGTCGAAATACTGTTCGTTGTTGTAATCTAGGCCTATGTATGCTTTTTGAACTTCTATGGTTTGGAATAGTTGTTCCTGCGTTTTTTCAGGGACTGCGGTGACATATATCATGGTGTATTTCGTTGTATCTTGTATAGGGAAATAGGCGTACACTAGTATATGAGTTTCATTTCTTGCCATTTTTGTTTGTAGGAGTTGATGTTGTACAATTTTAATGTTACTTGGCAGTTTTTGATTAGCCGTGGATATTAGATTGCTGACGTTTTTTGGTGTCAGGATGCTGTATACATTCGATTTTGATAAGAACACTTCTAATAGTCCTGTGTAGTGACCTGTCATCTCGGTTATGTAGTTGTTTGCTAGTTCGTATGTTTCGATTATTTGAATATTTACACTGTTTTTATTTACACCTTTGTACCAGTGATCGGTTTCATACATGAATTGTATAACTTGGTCTATTTTTGTTTGGAACTGTTGTAGTTTCTTTGTTATTCTACTTTCTGTCTCATTTATTTGGGATACCGTTGTTATCATGAACTTGGTTTGATGGTTGGCAGCTTCAATGAGTTGTTGTTGATTTTTGTTTAGTGAGTCTATGTCCCTGTAAACTTCGTCGTTTACGCCGAAAACAGATGTTAATAACTGCCCCAATACACCTCTCTTCTTTCTTTCTTGGTTCGCTTCTATTAGGTACTCTTTTGTTCGTTCAAACTTTGATTCTGATTCCTTGAGATAGTGTAAAAATTGTTCACAGTGTGTCGTATTTCCTATTGATATCGCTGCTTTAGTACATAGTTCGTTGAATTGTAACACAGCCTTTTTTATTTGGACTAGGTTTTGTTCCAGAAGTTCTTTTTCGAAATTGGTTTCTATTCTGAACACTCCTCTATCAATGCTTGCCGTTCCGATTTGTTCCACGTAGAATCCAGGCTTTATGGTTTTTAATGTAAAGGTCGATGTTGTAGTAGCTATTAATTGTAGACACATTAACAGAAGCATGAGCCATTTCCAGCGTGTTTGATATTTTTGATTTCTGTTTCGTCGTTTAGTACTTATTTTGATTACATTTGATTGCACTTTTGTCCTTGTACTACTTGGTTCGGCAGTGCTGGGTTCTGTATTTATTGGTAGTGGTATGAGCTTATGTATTGCGCGTTTTTGAGTTGCACCTGAGGACTTCTGTACGGTCACCACTCTGGTAAGCTCGTCGGTGCCTGCATGTATCTCTGTGACTTTTGCCCATAATTCTTGTATAATTAATTTCATCGGTATTATTATAGGTGCGAGCCACCCTAGTGGATCAAATAGTTTTGCGATCTCCGATAAGATGAATCTTTTTGTTGGATTTACTTTCTTATTTATTGTTATCTGAAATCTGAAATTGTCATCTTTTGGTGACCATAACACTCCTAATGATTTTCTTGTCTCATCAAGTGGTATTTTCAGCATGTTATCTCCTTGATTTTCCTTTGGTATGTTGTTTAACAATTCTGCGTGGTTCGATGACCATTTTCTTAGGTTAAAACCCCTCTTTTTTAGCAGTTGTATAACTTCGCTTTGTAATTTTTTTGTATGTTCTACTGTGTTCCCACCTGATAACACATCATCCACGTAGAAATCTTGTAACGTCACTTCGCTTCCCCTGGGAAAATTCTTTTGTTCATCTATAGCCAATCGTTGTAACGTTTTGATTGCTAGGTATGGCGCAGATGCAGTACCGTATGTAGCAGTAGTCAGTTCGTATTCATCGATTTGTTGGTTTGGAGTTTCTCTCCATAATATACGCTGGTAGGGCAAGTCGCCCTCACTACCTTTTATAAATCGGTACATTTTTTCGATATCTGCCATGAACTCAATTTCATGTTTTTTCCAACGTAGCAGTATTGAAGTTAGATCTGACTGCACTTTTGGCCCCGCTAGCATATTTTCATTTAAGCTAATATGTACCCGTGTTTTACTTGACGCGTCAAACACTACTCTTAATTTTGTTGTTAGTGAATCTTCTTTGATGTCAGGTTGATGTGGAATGTAGTATTTGCCTTGATTATTGTTTGCTTTGGGTACCTTTCTCATGTGGCCCATTTCTAGGTACTTGTTAAAAAATTCTTGGTAATTTGCTTGTAATGGTTTGTCTTTTAAAAATCTTCTTTCTTGCTGAGGTAATCTTACAGCGGCCTGTTTTCGTGAGTTTGGCTTTTTAGTGGTTGTCGTGTTATAAAATTCTTCACACTGCAGATCATCGTTTGATAACTGGTCATTTCCTTGGATTTCTTCTAATTCCCAGTACTTAGTTATTTGTTCAATTTCGTTTGTTCTTGATGTCAGTGTAGTTACTTTCATAATTTTGCTTGGGTAATTATTGACGATTCCAGATAATATCCACCCAAATTGAGTGTCTTGAGCTATAACGTCGTCATTAATTTTGTATAACCCTTGTAGTAGTAGTTGGCTATAGTCGTGAGCTCCCAATATTATGTCTATTGGGCCTCTCTTGTAGTAGGTCGGATCGGCAATCACTTTGTTTTCTAATTGCCTTTCTTCTAATTGTTGTATATTTGTATTTGGTATTGCACTAGTTAGTTTTCGTAGTATTATTAGTTTTGTTACGAGCTTATATTCACTCGAAAATCTTGGTCGCAATTTCACTTCGATAAGTTCACTTGCTGTCTTTGGTTTATCATCTGCTATTCCCGTTATTTCAATGTGAGCTTTGCTCCTCGGGTAAGCTAGTAGTTGCGCTACGGCTTCTGTGCAAAAGGACGCTTCTGAACCTTGATCACATAGTAGGGGAAACTGGGTAACAATGGATAATGGGGAACACTGAATAAATTCCAATAAGTATCTGTGCTTTAGTTATTCACTCACACCGAATGAACTGAAATGAGCCGTGGGTGATACCAATCGTTCAATCCAGTCCACACTGAGCTGTGGTTGGAGAGAGACCCGCTGCCGAAAATTGGGGAACAATGATTAACAAAAGTAAATTTTCACTACTTTTTGAAAAGTGTTTCACGTAGTTCTGGATTCAATTTTTATTTTTCTGATAGATAATTTGGGATCGGTAATGTTTTAATTTTGTGTTTTCTGTTTTACAACTTTGAACTCGTGATAGAATATTATTTTTTTTAATTAGTTTGGTCAAACGGTCGTTGGGTAACAATGAATAATCGGCCGCTGGGTAACAATGAATAGGTTATTCATTGTTCCCCATACCAAACAAGCATGGGGTACAATGAAAATTATCTGGTTCTTATTTACTTTTGAATCTTATCCTTTATTATTTAGGTATATAAAATGGCACATAACTACATTCGGAAGACATCCAAAGCTGCGCAACGCTCTATCTCTGATAAAATTTTAAAATGTAGCCAAATAGATGAATTGGAAATGGATTCATTGAAATTTGAAAAAAAATATAAAATTGACTTGCAAATGTACCCTGTTGTAGCCTATTTCAATAAATGAAGTTTGAGTCAGCCTCGGGATGCCGGACAACGGCATATATCGACACAATGTCGATATGTTCAACATCTTCAAATTTCAACCCAATCAGTTCCGCGGTTTGGGTTTTGATTTAATAGATCAGTCAATCAATACTCTGTCAGGCATTCCTTCCATATATTTATTAGACATAGGTTGTATACAAGTGAAATAAAAATAAAAAAACTTAAAAACAAGCTTTTATAACTCTAGAACCATGCTATGTACTTTCTTCAAGAAATTGTCGTACGAATCAAATGAGCCCAAACTCGATGGGGTTACGTCGATTAATTACGGAGTTCGTATAGCCATCCAGCCTTCTAGCTCCATCATTAGATCAGCTCCATGTCATAATAATATTGCATTGTCATCCGATTTGCACGCAAATTTCAGCTTAATCGAAAGCGGGAAGTGGGTATAATTTAACTTGAAAGATTTGATTACAGGCAGACAGACAACAGATAGGTGAAAGTAGCTAAAAGCTTGTAAAAACGTGATTTTTATACTTTTAATTACGATTTAAATTACAATTGAGAAGAGATTGTTTTTTAAATATATTTTTGATGAATAAATGCAGTTTTTATGTTACAGCCTTAAGAGTTAAATACAATTTGATCTTCAATTATTCAAAGAAAGTTATTTTCCAAGACAAACTCAAGTTTTTTTCACTTTTTGTGCCTCATATTTCCATTAAAATTCATTGTACCCCATTGGTTCATTGTTACCCGAGCAGTTATTCATAGTGACCCAGTCCTGGGGAACTATGAATAATTTCCCATTTTTTGTTAAATGCCTCACTGAGTCGTAATTATTGAAGTTAGCGTCCAAATTATATGCTCCCCTTGTGCTTCGATAATGTATCTATAGTATTAGTGTAAAAATAATTTCCTAGATATAAAGAGTATAGTAATTTTTAGCGTTAGAAAAAACGTTATTCATTGTTACCCAGCTTCCCCTACTCTTAGTATATGTGTTGTACCATCAGTTGCCTGTACATTTACCAGTGCCGTTGCTAGTAGGGTAGTTTTTGGTAGTGTCGTTGTTGTATATGTGTGCATATTTTTTGTTCTCATTGGAGTTGTATTTTTGTCTCCGCTAGATTTATCGTTGCTTGTATAATATCTTGGTTGTTTTTTGTATCCATAGTCTTGGTGTAGATAGGAATGATGACCTATTTTTCCGCAATGTTGACATGTACTCGTACTATGACATGTTACGTCACGGGCGTGTGTTAGGCAGTTTCTACAAATACCTTTGTCTTTTACTGCCTTATAACGGCCATCAACTGATAGTTGTTTAAAATTGGTGCATTGGTAGATGGTATGTTCTTTACTTAGACAATACCAGCATTTTTTGTAGTCGTCTGACCTCTTATGTAGGTCGTATTTAAACTTGTAGTTGCTTTTTACGTCATTGTTTGTAGTTTCTAGGCATTGGAATCGTTTTTCTAGGAATTCCATCATTTCTTCAAATCTTTGTGGTTTGTTTGGTTCGGTTAGTTGTTGTTCATACTTTTCATTGGTCGTTGGATCCCAAGTTCTGCTAAGTATTCTACCTAGGATGGGGTCCCATGTGGTTGTGTCTATATTCTGACGTTTTAGTGCTTCTAGGTTCTGGTTGATAGTATCATGTAGATTTCTCAGATTAACTGCAGTGCCATTACCTATTTTCGAGATATTCAAGATGTTGTCTATGTGTTTTGCGATTATTATTCTTTCGTTTCTGTATCTTCTTTTCAGTAATGTCCAAGCTGCGTCATAGTTTGCATCACAAACTGGTAAATGCTTGATGAGCATAAGGGCCTCGCCTCTGACGTGAGTTTTTAAGTATTGCATTTTCTCTGTTGCTGATATTGACGTATCTTCGTGTATAATCTTCAGGAATAGGTCATAGAAAGAGTCCCATGATTCAAAGTCGCCGCTGAATGTTGGTATTACTATCCTTGGTAATTTACTGTTATGCTGACTATTACTCGGCTTGTTAGTGTTGCCTACCTTGTTTGTGATACGGTCAATGATAATTTCATATTCTGATTGCGCTGCCTCGAAACGGTTGTTCCGAAAGTAGCTATGGTCTAGGATGTTATCTTCCATTAAGATTAGTAAGTGAGCCTCTTCTATCTCTCGCCATTGGTTTTCTATTGTTTTCGCCAGAGTTTCCCAATACCATGTTGGTTTATCTTCTATTAACGCCTGTGCTACAGTGCTAAGTTTCTTTTGCAGTTGAGCAATGCGATAGAATTGAATAAAAATCTTTGGTGAGTTTGTATCTTCATGTACATCTTCTTCGCTATCTTGTAATTCGTAAAGTTTGCCTAATAATTGCACTCGTTTTTCGCAGCTCGCTAGGTATTCTATAGCTTGCTTGTAGTGAGTCTTGATGGATTCGTAGTAGTTAGTAGTAATGTATTTATGATCAACTAGTATTTGTTGTTGTCGAAGTACTTCGTGATTGGAAGAGATTCTGTTGTATATCTCTGTGAGTCGAGTCCTCCTTTCGTTCACATATTTGTCAGTTTTTCTTGTTGATGGATCTTTCTTGATGTTGGAAAATATTCGCTTAATATCGTTATAGTCCGCCTCTTGGCTTCGTATCAACTTGTTGATTTCTTCAATGTCAATAGTATCCATAGTTGTATCTATCGCGCCCTCTTTTTGTAGTTATGTACGTTCTTATCACAACATTCCGCAGTCCTTCACTGTCCGTCTATGACGTAATATAGTGATGAACAAACAGAAAAAATTGTAGAGCGTAGGTTGGTTGATAATTCGGTTTTGTCTGTCAGTCAAGAGGGAGTTGCGCGAAAGTTACTGGTTCGATTTCCCGACGGGTCTGGTATATTATCCCGTCGCGAAACCAATAAGCTTCGAAGGACCAAATGTAAACGCCCCGACTTCCTGCACTTAACCCTACGCGTGGTACGTACGCGGGCGTGAGTGAGTCGGGTACGGCTACGATGAAGAGGGAGCCTTACACCTATTCCTGTCGGTTCCCTACTTCCCGAATAGTTCCCTGTTCCCTAACAGTTCCCTATTCCCTAACAATCCCTATCCCCTAGCAGTTAATTATATTTGAGAGTCTGGACCCCTTGTGTGTGGACCTAGCTATGTGTGTGTGTGTAAGTGTGTGTACCTAGCTTTATGTGTACCTACTGTCCCTACCCTACCTATTTTCTACGTGTACCTAACGCCCTAGCCTAACCATAAGTACGAATAATATATAAATATATAAATAAGTACGGGATATCAGCCACCAGGAGACCTAAGGTGGCCGACGGAGGTTGGGTAGGAAAGGGGTGCGTGTACGGCGTGCAATGTACACAGGAAGGATTTTCTCACTGCCGGTCAAGCAGGATCACAAGACCGATCAATACTGACGGCTAAAGGAGTCTTGGCCGCAGTGAGAGGAAGCTAGAAAACATGAAGTCTTCTAGTTGGTCCGGCGTGGGCTGGGCTTCACTTCTTGGGCTGCTCATCCAGCGGTTGCTGGGACACTTCTCGGACTGCTCGTCCAGCGGTTGCTGGGAAACTTCTCGGGGCTGCTCGTCCAGCGGTTGCTGGGAAACTTCTCAGGGCTGCTCGTCCGGTGGTCGCTGGGTCTTCAGGCTGGACTTCCTTGGCTGCTCGTCCAGCGGTTGCTGGGAGACTTCTCGGGGCTGCTGGGGTCTTCAGGGGAGGAGTAAAACTCGACTCAGATCTTCTTGCCCAATTGATTTTATTTACAATAATCTTAGCTTATATACAAATATGTTTTACCAGCTAAGCACTATTCTTAATACTAACTATTGTTATAACTGTGGCCGCTAAAGATGAGCCGACTCATCATAACCACGGTTTATAATTTGGCCTACATTTTGGTACAGCGAGAAAGTGCTGATTGTTTTTAAAGAAAGGTAATTTATTTATACAATATTAAGAATTTTACTTGACATAACAAATTTCGTTTAAGTGGATTTTACATAATATTTATTTTTAAGGAGTTATACAATAGTTATATAATAATATGTTCATTGGTTTGAACAAGGACAATATTAATTTATTATTTTATATTACTCTGTTTTCGTTTGGACGTCTTTTGACGAGTCACTAGCAACATGGTGGTGCTACCGCACATTCACTAGCCACAAAATTAAGAATAGAATAGAATAAACACTGGCGCGAATTTAATAAAAATTAGACAACACACTTTTCATATTACTTACATTTTTAAATGTATTTTTATGTTTTTTCGTCTTTTAATGTTAAGTTTTCTCTATGTGTACAAGATAATTTAAATTGTTATATATATGATAATAAAAATTATTGTGAATAAATTTCTACAAAAAAACGTTTAATTTTGTTACTAGCTGTCGCTAACTATTTCTCGTGAACATTTACGGGTAATCATTTCTTATATGATTTATTCTCAACCAAGGTTAGTATTATTTTAATGCAATATGAAAAGATCTCTTAAAATTTCTGGACGCCTAGTACCTATTACTTGATTAACTATGAGAAAACCTTGAGTGCTTTTCACGATTGGACTCCCGCGGAATTTAGCGGAACCACAGATAAAAGACGAAACTAAATTTACTTTAATAGATGATCACTGTAACCTCATCTTGGGCACGGTAAAGAGATATACAGTAATGTGACTCCCTAGAAGCGGTTGAACTCAAGGTCGCGCGAGTTTGCAACGAGGTCGACAGGGATCGGCAAGAGCGAAGTGCCGAATAGACGTTTTTATGCAGTAAGCTTCTAATGGTTGTGAATTAGTAAAAATATCACAAAGTATTTAATTATTGGAACGAAGTTCCTTATCGCGCGTTGTGAAAGGGGGCTAGACGGAAAAAATCTTACGAAAAGTTGTCACGACACTTTTTGCTATAGTAAGCTATTGTGTAAGTTGTGCGGCGTGCGCATGTTTCTCTGCGATAGTGGCGCTGCGTCTAGATTAACTCTTCTTTCGTGAAAAGCACTCTAGAGTCCTTTTCATGAAAGAGGTCCCGCGGAATTTTATCGGAACTAAATTTAATTTTATCGATATTATCACTGCACTTCATATCCAAAATATTTTTTATTTGTTAGATAAAATATACCTAGTCAGGTCATAAGTATTGTCACACAGTAAAAACTTTTCTTTTAGAATGCTGGCCACAAAAAAGTTTATTGAATTCGAATTTCGCATTGTTCATGAAAATAAAAATGTAGATATACTTTTTAGAATTTTACTCATTTTTAAATATGGAGTGGACGCTTAAAGAAGACCGTGTTGCAGTTATTGCGTTGCATCGTTGCGGTTACGCGCCAATTCAAATTTTTGACATACTGAAAAATTTGAATATAACCAAAAGATTCGTTTATCGTACCATCAAACGATACAATGAAGACTCTAGTGTAGATGACAGGTCAAGAAGTGGTCGCCCTCGGTCTGTTAGGACTCCAGCAGTGATAAAAGCTGTGAAGGCGCGAATTCAAAGAAATCCCAAACGTAAGCAGAAACTGTTGGCCCTTCAGATGGGGTTAAGCAGAACCACGGTGAAAAGGGTGTTAAATGAAGACTTAGGGCTTCGGGCATATCGAAGAAAAACAGGACATCGTTTAAATGCTCGTCTAATGGACCTGAGACTGAAGAGATGCCGCGCTTTGTTGAAGCGGTACGCGAGAAAAAAATATCGAGAAATTCTTTTTTCGGATGAAAAAAAATTTACCGTAGAAGAGAGCTACAACAAACAAAATGATAAGGTGTACGCACACAGTAGTGAAGAAGCGAGCAACCGTATTCCGCGTGTCCAACGAGGTCATTTTCCATCCTCGCTCATGGTATGGTTGGGAGTTTCTTATTGGGGCTTAACAGAGGTACATTTTTGTGAGAAAGGTGTAAAAACTAATGCAATTGTGTATCAAAATACAGTCCTGACGAACCTTGTGGAACCTGTTTCTCATACCATGTTCAATAACAGGCACTGGGTATTCCAACAAGATTCGGCGCCAGCTCATAGAGCGAAGAGCACACAAGACTGGCTGGCGGCGCGTGAAATCGACTTCATCCGGCACGAAGACTGGCCCTCCTCCACTCCAGATTTGAGTCCGTTAGATTACAAGATATGGCAACACTTGGAGGAAAAGGCGTGCTCAAAGCCTCATCCCAATTTGGAGTCACTCAAGACATCCTTGATTAAGGCAGCAGCCGATATTGACATGGACCTCGTTCGTGCTTCGATAGACGACTGGCCGCGCAGATTGAAGGCCTGTATTCAAAATCACGGAGGTCATTTTGAATAAACTTTATTGTCATAAGAATCTATGTTTTGTTAAGTTCATTTTGGTATATAAATGGTTACATAATAAATAAACTTGTTCCAATAATTTTATATTAAACATGTGACAGAATTTATGACCTGACTAGGTATACCTATATATGTGAGATTATGAGGTGTTAAAATGTTATAGATATTTTAACTTTTAAAAGGCGCCCCGCAAAAAGGACTCCTTTCATGAAAAGTAGGTACTCTACCTCTAAGCTGACTACAGACAGTCATATTTAAAGCGAACGCGGGCAGGAACGAAATGAAGATCGCGACCGTTTACCGCTCCGGCCCGCCTCTGTCTGTCGACAGCTTTTAAACAAGTGAAATTAAAAAAACTTAAAAAACAAGCTTCGATTATTATCACCATCTGACACCAAAGTACAAGACAAATCAAATGAGCCCAAACTCGATGGGGTAGCATCGTTTAATTACAGAGTTCCTATGTCCACCTTCCAGCTCCATCATCAAATCAGCTGTCATAATAATATTGCATTGTCATCCGATTTATACAACAAAATTTCAGCTCAATTAGAAACCGGGAAGTGGGTCAAATGTAACATGCAAGATTTGATTGCAGACAGACAGGTGAAAGTAAATAAAAGCAAAGTAAAGAGATATACAGTAATTTGACTCCCTAGATGAACTCAAGGTCGCGCGAGTTTGCAACGCGGTCTTCAGAGATCGGCAAGAAGTGAGGTGCCGAATAGACGTTTTTATGTAGTAAGCTGCCGAATAATGGTTGTGAATTAGTAAAAATATCATAAAGCAAGTACCTACTCATTTAATTCTTTTTGATATTTTGAGTAATTCACAATAATAACGTCTATTCGGCACCTCGCTGCCTACCGAACCTTACACACTTCGTTGCAAACTCGCGCGACCTTGAGTTCAACCGCTTCTAGGGAGTCACATTACTGTATATCTCTTTACCGTGATAGAAGCTTGCAATAATATAAATTTTCAGCGGAACACCTAGGTATAAGCGAAGATCCACATTTGAGAGATGATCACTATGCATACGTGATAGATCAAGTCCTAGAGAAAATGGACGTTGATTCAGACGGCTGCGTGTCTATTGCAGAGTTTAGAAGGCTAAACGGACGAGTTTGGGTCGAGTGATGATATCAAAACAGCATTGATATGAATTATTAACATAACAAGCAAAACGATAATAATTTGTGGGATATAATAAATCATTTTAGAAAACGCCCCTTAAAAAAAGATGCAAAATTTAAAAAAAGTTCATTATTTTTGGTAACGGATTTACTTTAATTTGACAAAGCGTCGAGTAGCTAATTACATTCTTGTTAATAAAAAGATTTTGCAAAGAAGTAAGAAGACGAGCAAGATGCTCTCCCGATGGTAAGAGATAACGCTGCCCATAAGTAAGTACCTACAGTGCTACCCAGGATTTCACAATGAGGTAAAATTCTAGGTGCACAGTGCACAGCTCTAACGCTACTTAGATGACCTGAAGAGTCTTCACATGGTATGAATCTTGAGTAAAAAGCGTTGGTGCAGTGCACCTAGAATTGAACAATGTTGAAATCTTGGATGGCACGCAGTGATTATGGGCAGCCGGCAGCGTTATTTCATACGAAAACAACAAAAACGGCACAACTCACGTCTAATATTGTCGAGATATTCTCGACAATATTAGACGTGAGTTGGACGTTGTGAGCGTCGGATTATGCAGGCGTGAACTCCTGATGAAGGACATCGTAATTGTCCGAAACCGTGGTCGAGATATTCTCGACAATATTAGACGTGAGTTGTCTATTTTTGTTGTTTTAGTTATATGGAGAACACTCGCGATAGTTTTAAAAATCGTTGTCTCATACGATCAAGTGAGCCAATCTAGAGTAACTTGACTTGCAAGTGAGCGACCTACTTGTCTTTTTACTTCTTTGCATAAAAAAGCACGAAGTTTTTGAAGGTAGGTAACCAAAATATAAATTGACTAGAGACGAGACAATATAAAAATTACCATGAAAAATTCCGGGCTTTTTTTAATTCACCCCAAAATGTATGAGCCATAAAATTAAATTCCATTTTGACTGCTTATTTTTGGACATAAGACAATTTGGGTGTAGGTAAGTATAAAGTGCTTGGGAAGTGGCGGTTTTGTTCAATAAATGTTTGTTTTTGTTTATGCTTGTTTTATTTTTAATTAACCTCTAATAAAAAACTTTTTTACTATTAAATATAGATATGTATCAAAAGTCTTTACAAATACTATAATAATATTAAGTACTTTATAGGTAGGATTTACAGGGAGGGATTTATCCCGCCTACTAGGTATAGTCTGCTGCCATGTACGGCCGCACATCATACGAGATAAGGGTCAAAAGCCAAAAGCTAACCTTTAAAAAAATGTGTAAGTCTCTGGTAGTGCGCTGGTCTTTTCTCTTCACTTGAGAGTTGGCTAAAAAGCGATAAGACCGCATAAACGATCATTATTTTTACAATGTACCTACCTAATACTTTTAGCACAATAACAAAACGATTTGCTATTTAATTATTTTTATTAGGTATATTAAATTAATATTTCATCTAACTACAAAACCTTTAAGTAATGTATTTGTAAAGACTTAAATTTATGTAAATAGCTTAAGGTAAACGGTTTTATTTTTAAAAACATTTAATCCATTTTATGACAATGGACTGAAAACATCTGAAAGTCGATGTGTTTTTGTGCTTGGTTTTAAACCTCATAATGTAACTGGGGTAAGTGAAAATTTATTAATAATATTAAAGTTTTCATTAAAATATCTACAAAAATACTATCATTTTATTAACAAATATTTTTTTAAAGCTTAACGCAAAGCAGTTTAGGAAAATCAATTAGATATTTATTATTATTGAATTTTTAGTCATATATTTTGTTGACATTGTTTAATATTTTATTTATAATTTCATGTTATATTTAATACCTACTCAGAACATGTAGGTAGCTTATTTTTTCCGCGGATTTTTTTTAGTCTTGCACATCTCTATTTTCTTTCAAAAGAATTTGGCACCGAATATTTTTTGCAAATCGACACTGGCAAAACATAAGTCGGTTTTGCATTTAAGATCGTTTTTTTTTTGCATCAGAAAAAAGAAACTTTTTGAAGTGAAAACTTCTTTAGCGGCGCTGAGCACTTTTTTGTATGGGTAAAAACTTTCAAACTCGCGTCAGGGTCACGTGATGCTGATCGAAAAAGCGTAAGATCGAGGGGAAGGGAGAGGAACTAGTATCTCCCACTCTTTCTACCGTGCCTGAGTGTGCTGCTCTGTTTAGGCGGCAGAGGGGGCTTAGACAAGCGCGCGCCCGATATTTTTTTTATTAGACACTTAAATAGGTTCGAATCAAAACTGTTTGTTTCTTACTTCAGTTATCATAAACCAATTGTATCAGTTGTAAAAATTTGCGATGATGATTTTGATAATAACGATGGTGTAAAAGTCGTCGAAATTATGGATGGAAGTTGATTTTTCTGAGAGATAAAATTTAATGTTATATATAAATAACGATATAATATTATAAATAACAACATATAAATTGTCATATTTGTGTACGATAGCGCAATAAATAAACATTGTATTCTACCTCATAAATGATAGTATTTTATACTTATAATTAAACACAACGTTAATATTGAAGTTTTCACTTCTGCCGGCACTCCCGGAGTGCTACCTTTTTCTTTTTTTTTTACTTTGGCGCCACTTACACAAACTATTTTAAAAGCGTATATTTCCTTGCGCACTTTTTATATTTTAGTCGTAATTTTCACCTTTTTAAATTACTTTTTCAGGTAAAATGGACAAAAAACACGTTTCCTATTCGGACAAGCAATTGGAAGAAATCTTGGAGACAGCATTAACTCATACCGACCTAAACAAAGATGGATACATTGATTTTGTGGAATATAGAATTAGTAACTACATGGCTAAGAAGGCTCAAGATAAAATTGAGAAAAGAGGGGAATAATGCTTAGAAATCGTACTATTAAACGTAAAAAATATAGAATAGGGTCAAAAAGTGCAATTAGTCCGTACCTACTTATTTTAAATAATTTAAAATAAAATAATAGATACTTAACTCAGTATAATAATATAAAAATGGCTGAGATATAAAGCTTTTATATAAAACAGAGTACAGTCATCTTGGGTAACTTAAAATCTTGGTCAAAATTTAATGGTGTAGTAATTTATTATATGGACGAATCGTTAATAAGGTATTTAGAAAATATTTTAAGGGTCCGTTATACGCAGATTTTTTAATTAAAAAAACTAAAATAATTCAAAGTTACTTAGATTGACTGTACATAGAACAATTTTTGTTTTTTAACAATGAAGTAAGAAGAGTAGGACGCTCTCCTTATGGCAAGAGATAACGCTGCCCATAATCAGTACAGTGCCACCTAAGATTTCACAATGATGTAAAATTCTAGGTGCAATGGTTATAGTTATCTTTTATTCACCAATCCTGAAATTAAATGAAATTAATTGTATTTTTTAATATAATAAAGATTTTTATTTCTAAGACTTATTTTTATTTTTCCATTAAATGTAAATTTTTACTCTAGTTTTTTTTACAGCATCGTATTTATAATGGTAAGTTGTTAACAACTTTTTTCAAAATATTAGTTGTTCAATTGGTTATGTTGTTTGTTCGTATAAAAACTTTTTGGGCATCTTACGTGATTCATCATTGACCGCATCAGCACTTTCCATCAGCTCTATCATCAGACCCTGATTACTATAAATACTTATATTATCAAAGTACTCGTTAAGACGCTTTTCAGAATAAGTGCTTATTTTTACAAGCTTTTATTTTTTACTTATATACTATTTTTTCAGTGGCTATTCGCTTACCGGAAAGAAAGGTCGCGTCACGCGTAATTGCTCTAGTTCGTGCTCGAGCAAAAGCGCTGACGCCGCGTAGAACCTTCGAACTGTCGCGACGCGCGCGCATAGAGACTGGGTCACCGAAATGACCTAGATATAGTATGTGCCACATGTCTGAACTGGCGCATCCCCACTACCAACTGTCAATGAACAAATTAAACCAAAGGTGAAGAAATCACCTTTACCACCGCCTATTGTAGTCGAAAATATTATAAACTACCAACAGTTTTTCGATCTTCTATCGGCGAGCGTTAACAAAGAATCATTCATCCTTAAAATGATGCATGGCGAAAATGTCAAAATTAATGCCCATAGCCAGGACTCGTACAGAGCCATTACTAAATTAGTAGCTCAAAATAGTTGTACTTGGCATTCGTACGAGAACAAACAAGACAGGCCGATCAGAGTGATGGCTAAAAATCTTCATTCCTCGTGCCTGTCAGACAAAATCATTGAAGATCTCAACTTCAAAGGATTTAAAATTTTAAATGCAACTAATAAATTAAGGTGGAAAAATAAAGAACCACTAAACATGTGGATTCTCTCATTTGGAAAAGAAGAAGACGTGCAGAAAATCTACGGAATAAAGTCCATTTTGGGCTGCAAAATTGATATCCAACCACTCAAATCGTCAAAATTGATACCACAGTGTAAGCGGTGCCAATCATATGGTCACACGCAAAAATACTGCGCTAAGGAACCTCGGTGTGTAAAATGTACCGGAAAACATTTAACTAGAGACTGCGACAAACCGACAGATGCAAAACCAAAATGCATCCACTGTGGTGAATCACATCCGGCAAATTACAGGGGATGCATCGTAGCCAAGGAGTTGCAGAATATTAAAAACAGACAAACAAAGAAAACAAGTTGCAAGTTCGCAAGTTCTACAAACTTCAAATGCTGTAAAGAGGACAACACCAAATAATAAGGTTCACAATAATGTGACAACTAAAGTCTCCTACGCGCAAATTGCTCAAGAAGCTCAACCCAAACAAATCGAGACAGAGAATAAAGATATAGAGCACAAATTAAACCTAATTTTGAATTTAATGACAACATTTGACGAAAGGCTAAAAAAGCTAGAATACGGAACTAATAGAAAGCCCTGACGATAGAACTTACTATCGTCATGCTTATAATGGACAAATGTTAAAATCACCAAGGAATTGGCGTGTAATGCAAATTTAAACTTTACATTTTAAGCCTGAGTTACTAGCAATCCCAATGAAATAATGTTGACGTATAACTTATAAAATAAATCTAACAAACAAAACCTTTTAAGTTTAGTGAATAGTGTATAGTGGTGTAATTATTGCTACATATGCATTTTATTTGCATAAAGAACACGTGAACAAAGTGTCTTCCTCAATATTATAGACAATAAGAAAAGTGTTAATGGACACATTCTTAGTTTTAGTCTATGTAGCAGTTTAAGTTAGATGTAAATTACTTATTAGCCTAAGTTAAGGATAGATCGTATTTTAAATAGAGTGTAGCTAATATTGATGTACTCTAGATAATAAAAAATAAAATAAAAAAAATATACTATTTTTTGTGTTGTCTGTCTCAAATCTTGCAAGTTTAATTTGATCAACGTTCCGATTTCTAATAGAGCTGATTTTTGCATGCATGTATAAATCGGATGACAATGCAATATTATTATGACATGGAGCTGATCTGATGATGGAGCATAAGAACTTCGTAATTAAACGACGCAACCCCATCGAGTTTGAACTCATTTGATTCGTCTTGACGAGTACTTTGGTGCTAGATGGTAATAATAAAAGCTTGTTTATAAAAAGTTTTTTTTAATATCACTACTATTTTTCCAGATTCTGAAGGAAAACCCATGGACCACGTGACGACCTACAAAGATGACGATTTAACTCAGATGGTAGAGGGCGCTTTAAAACAAGCCGACAAAAATGATGATGGTTTCATAACTTATGCTGAATTTAAATCTGCCACTGGCGCTGAATAATTAATTAAATTAAACTAAAAATCACTATTATAATTACGACTGTGTTCCGACAAGATGTTCAGTGAAGCCAGAGAGGAATTTATCTTGCATTTTGTGTTTAGACTGCAACAATCTATGGCCGGCATCGTCGCCTAATCATGTAATGTTTGTGTGATCCACAGATATTTGTTTCTGGTCTGGGTGGTTTAAATATTTATTATAAGTATGTATTTACAAAAGAAAAGTATATAAGTATTATATCCGTTATCTTAACCACCATAATACAAGCATTAAGTTGCTTAGTTTGGGGTTAGGTGGCGCTGTGTGAAACGTCCTGAAAAAAAATATTTATTTATATGTAAGATCGTGGTCAACCCTTTGACCTTTTGAATAATGAACAAAAATAGATAAACGTTCGTTTTGAATCATTTTATTTTAATAATAATATTTTATTATAATTATTATTGATGGAAACTTTTAGACTACAGGGACAACTAGTCAATAGACAAGTAACGACATCTATTATGGAGGCAAAGAAACTTTTATAAATTTAATAAATGTGTTTTTCGTAAAAGTTGTTTTATTTAATCATTTTTGTGGCGAATTTTGTAACCAAAAGTATACTACTATCGCCACCTAACGTCGAATAGCTTAACTATTAAAATTCTTTTTGTAGAAATGATGTCGCTGACGATTTTGCTTAATTCAGCGCCATCTATGTTTTGTTTAAAGTACTATTTAGTTTAGCTACTTGACGCTAGATGGCGTTAAACATTGTGAACTATGAATAAATTTATTTTAATGATTAAAATTAATATTATGTATATTAGCTGAGCTTTTGAATATTATTATTATCTGTACATAGGAATTGTTATCTTACGAAAATATTTTACGATGTTAAAGTACGAGAGCGCTAGTATCTATGCACATGCTGCTGTTTGAGTACTGGCTATTATGAGAAAATATTAGTTCCAGTTTTGACCACATATGCAGGCGTTAACTTAGTTCATAGAATAACCACTAGTGGCGCTATTCATGTCATAGAAGTAAGACAAACTTCATGTCATGCGAACAACTATAATCTGTGTTCCAAATTTCAACCCAATCCGTCCAGCGGTTTAGGCCATAGATATAAAAGTAGTTTAGGCTGTGCTTTGATAGATCAGTCAATCAGTCACTCTTTCCGTTTATATAATACCTACTATAGTTACTAGCTTATGCTCGCGGCTTTGCCCGCGTGGCAAAATCCTTTCTTAGCGGAGGTCTACGTCATAAAACCTGTCTATCATCCAAATTACAACCCAATTCGTCCAGCGGTTTTGGCTGTGCGTTGATAGATCAGTCAGTCAGTCAATCAGTCACTCTTTCCTTTTATATATATTTAGAAGATTTAGATATACGATTTTTTTATGCAAGGAAGTAAGAAAAGAAGATGAGCAAGACGCTCGCCTGATGGTAAGCGATAACGCTGCTCTTAATCAGGACAGTGCTACCCAGGCATATCCAACCCAGTATTTTTTTTCTGGCTGATCCCACCGTCGTGTGGTATCGTTGAATAGGTATTTTAAAATGAGGGACGGGTTACTAAGAAACTTTTTCAATTTACTGATCCATTAGAAATCTGGGGGCACGGTAGTGCCCCCGCCAAGTCGAGCGCGAAGCAAGCACTGCCGTACCATCATTTACAGGAATCATTTCGCCGCATTTTCAGGCCCCTATTTGAGAACCTCTGGATAAGACCAGAACATAGAAATTTTCGTCATCCAGTAAGCTATAATTACATACTTAAAATCCAAAATTTCAAGTCTGTAGGTCATTAAGTTCCGAAGTTAAGCGAAAGCAAAGTTTCGCATTTTCGACACTCACTCACTCACTCACTCATGATCATCAAAATAGAACTAGTACTTCCCATAAACTCAGAGAGCTGAAATTTGGTACATACTTAGAATTTATTGTATAAGCCATAGGAAAACTAAAAAAAAATGCAATTTCGGTCTCGTTTTCGAGATAATTCATCTGCATAAATAACTTTGTAATCTCATATAAATGTATAGGATTACAAAGTTACATTTGCAGTCAATGGTTAAAATTGTGTAAAGCTTTTATTTACTTTCACCTGTCTGTCTGTCGGCCTTATAGTAACCTTATAATATAGCGTTTCTACAAAAAGAAGTGAAATCCCACCAAAAACATTCTGTAAAAAACTAGCCAAGTCTCGATGGAGCTGCTTGTTTATCTCTAAAAAATAATGAAATCTAGACAAAGTCGTGCCAAGTCTAAGATTTCTTACTGCGATTTCTTTATTATTATAGTTAATGTTGTGTGACTTGGCCGTTGAAGGGTACACAAGGGTACAAAACCAGATGCTCCATGACACTTGGATCGCCTAAACATAAGTATTATTGAAATACGCAGCTTTATCAAGCCTACAATTGACTGGTTATTCAATCAACGTTTTCCAAGTGGCAATTTTCTATCATGAATGGTTAGCGGACAGATTGGTGCAATGGTGTCATGGAGCACCTGGTATAATACCCTTGTCTACCCTTCAACGGCCAAGTCACACAACATTAACTATAATAATAAAGAAATCGCAGTAAGAAATCTTAGACTTGGCACGATTTTGTCTAGATTTCATTATTTTTTAGAGATAAACAAGCAGCTCCATCGAGACTTGGCTAGTTTTTTACAGAATGTTTTTGGTGGGATTTATTTTAATCTAAGGTTAATAAAGAAAAGACAAAGTATATTTGCAAATTGTTTATCTAAAATTTCATTGTCATAACACACATTCTATCAATCACAAAAAAGTTCTAGTATTTTTTCTAAAATCTAAAAAATACACTTAAAATCTACCAAGTCATTTGAAATGCCGCGTGTCGCTGGACCGTTTTTGAACAGATTTTTGCACAAAAATAATCTTCGCATTCGAATTTCTATAGAAAAAATTAAATTTTATTTCTATCTGTATTTTTGTACAAAATGTTCTAAAACGTCCAAAATAATATAAATTAATAACTAAAGCACACATTTACACATATTATAGATATAAAATACACTTTTAATCGAGAGAAAAACATTTTTTTCATAAAAATTTCAAATAGGAAGATTTTGAAATTTCTAAAATAATATTTTTTCATTCTAACAGCCACTGATGAATTATAACCTTTTTTAAACTTAAATACATGAAATTATGAAAATATTAAATTCAATATCGACCTTTTTTGCTTAGAGCGTTAAAATGTAACCTTTTTGGTTGGACAAAAATTGTTTTCCTTTTATATTATAGCCTCATAAATAAAATAATGAAATATAATAGTATCTGGGCCTAAATTCTGCACAAAAAAAAGACGATGGCGCAGTAAAACGTAAGCAAAAAGATAACCTATAAAACACATTTTTATTTTCAAAAACGCCACTTTGAGGCGACCAAAAGATGCTAAATTAAAAAAAAATTAAGTTGCATTTGATTTTGTACTGGTATCATAAAAAATTTGACAGTGGACGTTAGCAAAACGAGAAGCGATTTTGGCCCGTAATAACCCCGCTGAATATTAATAAAACAAATTATATTATATCAAGAAAAGTCTAAAATATAATAGATATTAAATTTAAAAAAATATCATAAAAATGTCTGAAATGTTCCAACCAAAAAAGTTTCATTAAAAATTACTTAAATTAAAATACACACGTTCAATCAATTTTTCATGTCAATAATTGTTAAAATTTAATGATTGAATGAAACTACAAAAATGAAAATGTCTACAATGTTTTTTAATACTAAGTTTAAAACGCTGTAAACTTGTGTGCAGGGATTTAATATTAAATTTAATTTAAGCTAATGTGAAGCGAAACAAAAAATATACAATTTTAACATCTATAGAGATTTTTTCTTCCAAATTAACTATCAAATCTGTTTTTACTACAAAAATGTTTTTAAAGAATTTATAAAATGTTTTCAGATTTGTATTTTTATATGCTTTTAAAATTGACTCACAAATCTATCTTTTTAATTTAATAATATGTTTAAAAGAAATTTTTAAAGTTTTTTTTTGTGTTTATTAAGGCAAGCTCAGCATGTATGACGTACCTACATAAAATGGAATTTTATTTTAAGTCTTAGTAAAAGTAAGAAAATAAATAAGTTTCGAAATTTCTTTACGTATGATTTTAATATAATTATTTTATTATATCTAGGTACTTCAAAAGAACGACCTAAGAAATATAAATTACTAGCTGCGCCCAGCGGTTTTACCCGCTGTACTGTAGCCTATGTGTTATTCCAGGGTCTAAGCTATCTCTATACCAAATTTCAGCTCAATCGGTCCACCCGTTTAGACGTGAAAGAGTAACAAACATACATCCATACATTCTTACAAACTTTCACGTTTGTAATATGAGTAAGATTAGAATTTACTTTTAAACTTTTTATATGGTGAAACTTTAGTTTTTTTTTCTATTAAATTTATGGGTATAATTAGAATTTTAAAGTTTTATTCTTATCTCATTTTTAAAAATATATCTAAATGTAAAGTTTTCTTTTTGAAGTCATACATTACTTATTTATATCAAAATCATTCACAAAAAAACAAAATCTAAAAATCTAACCAGTCAAAAAAAAGAACCAATGTCTTTTAATATTATTTTTTAATCTAAATCTAGAAAAATCTACGCTTTGGTTCACCCTAAAATAAAATAAAATGACTACGGAAACACTGGCAAACTACCACTCTACCTAAGATTAAAATAAAAAGGTAAAGTACAGGCGTCTCGCAAATGGACTGCTACGATTATGTTCCTGCACACGATTTTACTTCGGTGCGGCTTTTGTACAATCAAGCGGCCCGAGCACTTTTTGACATTTTAATAAGAGTAGCAACTCCCGTCCCACTGTCAAGACTAAACTGACATAATATCAAGACGCTACTCTTGCTACTCGCGCTGTCATTGCATACAATTTGTAGCTAGAGTCCTTTTCAAGTAAGAGGTCCCGCGGAATTTAGCGGAACCAAATTTAATTTTATCCATTATTATTGGACTTCACAGTCTAAATAATTTTTATTAGTTAGATAAAATAAATATCTATTTAATTAAGAAATTAAATATGAGAAATTATGCAGAGTTAAAATTTTGTAGATATTTGAACTTTTAAAATTTGCGATAGTGGCGTCCTGCAAAAAGGACTCCTTTCGTGAAAAGCACTACAATGTGCAGCTACTCCTAATGTCATTGTGCTCTTACAAACGTCAATTACTTTACTCGACACTGGCAAAATGTATACTGTTGCCATAATAAAAAAAAAAAAAAAAAAAAAAAAAAACGCTAATTACTCTTTGACAGTGGGACGGGATTTGCTAGTCTTATGTCAATGTTGCGATGTGCTACGCAGTAGGCTATAATAAAGATAGCGATCGTTTCTTCCCTTTCTATTTTAATCTACGAACTACAAAATCGCTAACCAAAGACTAAAAAATGGCACATTGGTTCTTTAACCAAGAATTTCGAGTTTTATTTTCTTGGTATCAAATGTAAATTGTATGTATCTTTTGGTAGCGCCACACATGCCGGCTTTTGCCTTAAATCTTTTAAATTCTGAGCCCTTACATCGAAATCTTGGATAATATTCGCGAACATCGTAAATGACATAGTTGTTACTAATGTTTGCCCTATACAAGTTCTTTTACCTATACTGAACGGTAAGAAATGGGGGATATTCTTTTTAACCGAAAAAACCTCTTTTTCAACTTGACTTTTGTCCGAACCTCTACGACATTTAGTGTCCGAATCGGATTCCATTCCCGAATCGCACTGAGAATTGCGGCGCGTTCGGACTTTGTTGCGTTCCAAAAAGCGCGTCGGGTCGAACTGGTCCGGATTTTTCCAATACTGTTCGGACATATTCAACTCGTAGTTGTTAATGAAAACTATTGTGCCTTTCTCGACGCTGTAACCCGCTACGGTGGCGTTTTCTGTCGCTACATGTGGAACTATAGGCGATGACGCATATCTTAAACATTCTAAAATAGTTGCTTCAGTGTACGGTAGGACATGTCTATCTGTCAGAGTGACAGCGCGTTTTCCTTTAGTTACCGACTCGATTTCCGCCTTAACTTTTCTACCTACCTCCGGATCCCTAGCAACCGCAGTTAACGCCAGCATAACTAAGTTACCAACCGAAGAATGGCCACCAAGAAAGTCTTCTAACATAAAAATAATAGTATTCCGGTCTACCGTTGGGTCGTCGTGTAAAACTCTCAACAAACCATCGAGAAAATCCTTTTCGGGCGCTTCTACATCTAGACTCATTTCCCTCTGCTCGACAATTCGCGACAAAATGAAAGATCTTATATCTGATGACCAGTTTGACAATTTATCCATGTGCTTCTTGTAAAACGGAGCTAAGAATGGTAGAAAGTCTACAGCGTAACCTTGATTGATCTCCCAAAAGATTTCGTCAAAATGGTCGACGATTTTGCGGAATTCTGGGTCGTTTTCAGCGTCAAATCTGATATTGCACATGTAGTGTGAAAACATGTTCATAGCTGTGGTCATGAGTACGGGTTTTATGTTGATCGCGCCGTCGGTGTTGGCTGTCATTTGTTTCAATGTTGAGAGGAGTTCGATTGACTCGAAAGTGGCAACTGAACCTATTCGGGCAAAGTTGTCCGTGTGTTGTTTCGGACCGCAATGCTTTCGGGCTAAGTTGCGTCTTCGAGTTTGAAGATTCGACCAATCGCAGAGCGCCAAAGCTGTGAACAAGAGAAAATAAAGATTTAGAATTAAACCAACACGGCGGCGAACGCATTTTTACTGGGTCAAAAAAAAAGGGTTTTAGCTACAAATGTGACAAATTTCAGCTTAATAGTTTCAGCCATAGATAAACAAATACACACAAACATAGATAATGTACTTTTGTATTTTTAATAAACCAGCTGCGCCCGCTGGTTCAGGATCTAAGCTATGTCTATACCAAATTTCAGCGCAATCGTCCACCCGTTTAGTCGTGAAAGAGTAACAAACATCCTGACATCCATTCTTACAAACTTTCACGTATATAATATTAGTAAGATTGTGTGTTAGTAGGAAGTAAAATTCGTAGATTATACATAGGTACACTTTAGGTACAGACTTTTAAAATACTAAATAGGCTTTAAACCTAGATATCATATTACGCCTAGCTCAAATAGGGACTAAATAATCAAAATAATTATAAATTTGTTTATATTCGGCAGCCGAAAATAACAAATTGTTGATTATACAAAAAAAAATTACGTGTAACAGTGAACCTAGAAATCTACAGAAAGGAAGTAGTATTAACAAATGAAGCACACTTAGTACGCCTTGCGGGAAAGTATAATTTATATCCTTATCAGCCCGCCCCACTTAGTATGTATATATATAGTGTTTGGGTGAAGTACCATATTATTTTAAACATATTGGGTCGTCCAACGGCCAATAATGATTCGCCGAGTGTGTGTTTTGTCTATGGACGAACAATTTTTGTCTATAGACGAATGTAGACGAATGTGTTCGGATATTCACGGTTTTTTTTCCGGTAAATTTCTGGTATACATTTTGGGCTCTATAGCTAACGACTTTAATAATATTTTGAATATTAATCAATCATGGATCATTTGAAGCCATTTTGTGAGAAATAAGGACTTGAAACAAGTTAAATTTTCTTTATTTTTTTATTTATATAATCTGTGCCCCAAGTGCATATATATAATCTGTGCACTCGGGCGAACTTTCGGCCAACGACTCGCCGAATCATTGGCCGGCATATATGGACGACCCATATGAATTTTAATTAAAAAAATCAATTTCCAACTAGGGCGAGCGTCACGGGTAAATCACATAGGTAACTCTTCGGTGAATGGTGACGATGCGTAACGCATTTTTCTTGAGATAAACAAATGAAATAAAAAAAAATGTTTTAAAAACAACCTTTTTTATTACCATCCAGCACCAAGGTACTCGTCAAGACGAATCAAATGAGCCCAAACTCGATGGGGTTGCGTCGTTTAATTACGAAGTTCTTATAGCCACCTTCCAGCTCCATCATCAGATCAGCTCCATGTCATAATAATATAGCATTGTCATCCGATTTATATACATGTACCAATGCAAAATTTCAGCTCGATCGGACTCCAGAAAGTAGATCAAATTAATCTTGCAAGATTTGATTATACAAACAGATTATAGACAACGGACACGTGAAAGTAAGTAAAAGCTTGTTAAATATGTAGATATATTATTATTTAAATTACCAGCTAATTATTGTCACTCATTGTCATGAAAAATGGCTATAGGTCAATATATGGCATTTCTAGGTCACCTAAGTTATGCCCTGAGTGTCCTGCGTAACTTAAGACCTAAGTGATTTAGATAACGCAAGAGATTCACGCAATAGCTTAGAGCTAGTTTAAAAACTAGCTATGTCTTGCGAGTTTAGTCGTTGAAAAATATTTTTACAGAATTAATTTATTATTAAGATTTTTTTAATGCAATTGGGATACAATACAATAGAAATACTCTTTATTGTGACCATATTAAATACATTTTACAAAAAAATTGCTTAAAAATAGCAAATTATGTATACAACATCATCATCATCTCAGCCGTAAGACGTCCACTGCTGAATATAGGCCTCCCCTTTGTACTTCCATATGTACTGGTTGGAAGCGACCTACATCCAGCGTCTTCCGGCGACCTTTATAAGGTCGTCTGTCCACCTGCCACCTTGTGGGTGGACGTCCTACGCTGCGCTTGCTAGTCCGTGGTCTCCACCCGAGCACTTTTCGACCCCATCGGCCATCCGCTCTGCGCGCTATGTGGCCTGCCCATTGTCACTTCAGCTTAAACGTTTAAAACTAATTAAAACTAAATTTAGAGTACTGGTCCACAAAGGGCGGCCTTATCGCTTAAAACGATCTCTTCCAGGCAACCGACTTTGCATGGAGAGGTTGATTGAAAGGGTAGGGTGATATATAATATAATAATAGTATAGGACAAGTTGAATTTATAAACATACACAAAATACATAAATAAATTAATATATAGGATGTAGTCTAAAAAAATTTTTTTTGTCCATAATGTAGATAATTGAAAAATATTGGACACGTGTTTTTTTATTTGTAAATCTGATAAAAAACGTGAGAGATACAACGCACTAAAGTTGCGTGATCGTGACGTCACACCACTCAATCTAGTACATTTTTGTGTAGTGGTGTGACGTCACACATCCAACACAGAATCTTATAAGCGTTATATCTCAGCCATTTTTCATTTTATTTGCAAGAAAAAAAACACGTATCGAATATTTTTTTATTATTCAAATTATGGACTAATTGCATTTTAAAAATTTTGACTTGTCAATCCCAATTAAGTAAGAAGACGAGCAAGACGCTCTCCTGATGGTAAGAGATAACGCTGCACATAACACACAAGCATGCACACGTGCGCATTTCGTAGTGCCTATCACAAAATACATTCTATCTTCGCTTAATAATATTATGAACGTGAAAGTTTATGAGAATGTATGGAATGTATGTATGGATGTATGTTTGTCACTCTTTAACGCCTAAACGGATGGACCGATCGAGCTGAAATTTGGTATAACACATAGGCTACAGTACAGCGGGCAAAACCGCTCGGCTCAGCTAGTCTAAATATATAAAAGGAAAGAGTGACTGATTGACTGACTGACTGATCTATCAACGCACAGCCCAAACCGCTTGACGGATTGAGTTGATATTTGGCATACAGGTAGGTTTTACGACGTAGAGCTCCGTTAGGAAAGGATTTGGCCACGCGGGCAAAGTAGGCAAAGTATCGTTACTAATATTATTAAAAGCGAAAGTTTGTGTGTATGTGTGTGAGTGTGTGAGTGTGTGTGTGTGTGTGTGTGTGTGTGTGTGTGTGTGTGTGTGTGTGTGTGTGTGTGTGTGTGTGTGTGTGTGTGTGTGTGTGTGTGTGTGTGTGTGTGTGTGTGTGTGTGTGTGTTTGTGACTTCTACACGCTTAAGTGTTTCTAGTTTAATATATTTAAAAATGGCATAAAAAGAATTTTTAAAAGAAAAAAAATTCAATATTCTTTTCATGCCATTTATAACCCCCGACGCAAAAACGACGGGGTGTTATAAGTTTGACGTGTCTGTCTGTCTGTCTGTGTGTGTGTGTGTGTGTCTGTCTGTGGCATCGTAGCTCCCGAACGGATGAACGGATTTTGATTTAGTTTTTTTTTGTTTAAAAGTAGAGTTAGTCGAGAGTGTTCTTAGCCATGTTTGGTGGAAATCGGTCCAAGATGGCCGCCGCTACAAAATGGCGGATTACTTTTTTCTTCCACGACCCCCTCAATATGGGTATCAAATGACAGGGCTTAACGAGTAGAATACAGCCCACTGTATAAATTTTAAAATCCAAGATGGCCGCCATCGAAAAAAATTGTGAATTACGTATTGCGTTGGGGGTTTTTTAAATTTTTAATAAAAAAAATTAATTAATTAATTTTGTTAATTTTTATTTATATCAAACTGGAAACACTTTTAAAATGTGTGCAATAATATCATGGAGGGCTGTTCTTAAGGAATTTTCAATTAATTAATTCTATGAATTTATATTTCAAAATTTATTAAATAGTGCGAGCGAGAGGGCGTCACTCGATATATACGCTCTTAAATGGATGAACCGATTGACTTGAAATTTGGTATGAACATAGCTCAGACTCTGGAATAACACATAGGCTACTTTTTATCCTGATATATGAAACAGTCAGTAAAATATATTTACAAGTAAAGTCGTATAATTTTGTTTGTGTAATACTAGCTGTGCTCAGCGGTTTTACCCGCTGTCCTATGGCCTATGTGTTATTCCAGAGTCTAAGCTATCTCTATACCAAATTTCAGCTCAATCGGTCCACCCGTTTAGGCGTGAAAGAGTAACAAACACACATCCAGACATCCATTCTTACAAACTAAGATTTTTTTAGTAGGTATAATATTACAATGTGTAATTCTAGTATATTAGGACTTAACATAGCTTTTATTCAGTGCTTTAGGATACCTAGAGAGGTCTAAACGATTTTAAAGAAAAGAAACATTTAAAAAAATACGTCAAAAAAGTGCCAAAAGTCAAAACTAGTTTTAAATTGGACGCTTTTAGGAACATTTTATATGAAAGTAAAGTGCATTTTAAATTGGATGATATGAGTTAAAATATTGAGTTATTTTTCGGTTACGCACGGTAAAAATTTGCGAGTAAAATGAAATGTTAGATTTTTTTAGATAGTTTTATTATAGTGCACGTATTTTGAAAATACTCGTATGTAAAAATATTATTAATTCACAAAAAATTCAGAGTTTTTAAAGTTAAGTGTTTAAATAATTATTTAAATGTGTAACCAATCGATACAATAATTATTATATTAATAATGTTAACTATGAATTCATTTTTAATATAAAAATGTTTTTAATCTATGGATTTTGTGTGTGAATTTTGATGCTGCATTTTTATTTTTGCACGTGTTTTAAAGCTAAGAATTGCATTATTTTGGTAAGTAAGGTAAAACTAATTACTATTATTCATTTATTGTATTATTTTTTGTTTTTCCCTGCGACGTGTGTTAGTTAAGCTGTGTGCACACAAAACCAACCGTACTTAAAATAATAGATTTTTTAATATTATGGCAACAGTTGCATTTTGCCAGTGTCGAGTTAAAAAAATTAATTTATTCTGACCATGGATACAAGTCCTTCAGTCGAAAACTTTATTATAATTTTAAGTTCCTTGTTTATTGGAGGATATTCCCTCCAAAATTCGATAAAGAGTGGGCGTTTATCGAATCACATCGATTCATTTTGTGACGATTCTTGAAAATAGCAGACTGTTGAACTTTTTTCCATTCTTCGACAGTAAATCACATTCACAAACACTCAACGTTTATTAAACCCACTATTAATACGCGTTTAGCACATATTGCAAAATTATTATCCAAGAACACAAAAAATTTCATCCGCTTTCCAAAAGCGCGGCAAAATGAATCAATGTTTTATTCATCAAGCAGATAAATATATAAAAAAAAGTTATAAATAAAACTAAACCAAGAATGTTGAATATAACCTTCTTGTTGTGTTTTATAATAATAATTAAAAAATATTGGACACGTTTTTTTGTAAATTTTATAAAAAACGTGTGCACTAAAGTTACGAGTGGTTTTACCCACTATGTATTTTACACGATGTAAGCTATCTTTATACCAAATTTCAGCTCAATCGGTCCACCCGTTTAGATATGAAAGAGTAACAAACACACACACATTCTTACAAACATTCGCGTTTATAATATGCTTAGCTTATGCTCGCGGCTTTGCCCGCATGGCAAAAAACTTTCTTAGCGAAGGTCTACGTCATAAAACTTATCTATGATTCAAATTTCAACCCAATCCGTCCATCGGTTTAGGCTGTGCGTTGATCTATCAGTCAGTCAGTCACTCTTTCCTTTTATATATTTAGATTAAGATAATAATATACAAAAAAAACCTAATATAATATAGGTTTTTCCAGCCATGTAATACACGAGTATAAAAGTGCGTAATATAAATAAAAAAATGAAATTCAGCAAGTTTGGCAAGGTCTTTATTACTATTTAATAATTCGTGCTACTAGGTCAGAATAATGCTAAGTTTTGTAACTTGAGAACTCAGCGCCAAAATTCTTATTTATGAATGAAATAATCAAGTAAAATAAAGTAGAAGTAGTTTCGTCTTGCAAAAATGAAGCACTCATAGGCACCTATTTAAAACTTTAAATTTATAACAAAATTAAAATGTAAACTAACACTAGATATATAATAAGAAAAATGTAACTAACAAATTATGGTCTCAATTGGCTGAATAAACAATTTTTAACCCCCGACGCAAAAACGACGGGGTGTTATAAGTTTGGCGTGTCTGTCTGTCTGTCTGTCTGTCTGTCTGTCTGTCTGTCTGTGTGTGTGTGTGTGTGTGTGTGTGTATGTGTCTGTCTGTGGCATCGTAGCTCCCAAACGGATGAACGGATTTTGATTTTGTTTTTTTTGTTTGAAAGTAGAGTTAGTCGAGAGTGTTCTTAGCCATGTTTGGTGGAAATCGGTCTAAGATGGCCGCCGCTACAAAATGGCGGATTACTTTTTTCTTCCACGACCCCCTCAATATGGGTATCAAATGAAAGGGCTTAACGAGTAGATTACAGTCCATTATATAAAATTTAAAATACAAGATGGCCGCCATACAAAAAATGGTGAAACACGTATTGCGTTGGGGGTTTTTTAAATTTTTAATTTAATTCACTTGTATTATTATTATTATGGGCGTAGATAGATAACAATTTATTGAAAAACAGAAAAATATACAAAAATAATTTTAGAGATAAAACACAATATCGATCTATGTGTCTCAGTTGGTGATCTTGTCGCTAAAAGCGATCTCTGCCAGATTACCGTGCAGGCAGAGGAGAATTCAAGTAAAATAAAGGTAGTAGAATTGGTTTCGTCTTGCAAAAATGAAGCACTCATCATGGGCGTAGTAGATAACAATTTATTGTAACACAGAAAAATATACAAAAATAATTTTTAGAGATAAATACACAATATCAACCTGTGTCACAGTTGGCGATCTTGTCGCTAAAAGATCTCTTCCAGACAACGTGCAAGTTTATTTTTTTTATTTTCACAGTAACAATAAGTTACTGTGACCGTTTTTGTTGCCAGGTTTGCGAGCGAAAGTTGCACGTAAGGACAAAAGTCCTAAACACTATCTTAATCCAATTTTTCCCACCAAGAATCCCCACCGTGGGGATTTCTTTACTTTTTTATCCCCACCGTCCAGGAAATTTAAAAAAGTTAAACACTCATGCCACTCTGAATTTATACAACGGAGTAAGAAGGCGAGCAAGACGCTCTCCTGATGGTAAGCGATAACGCTGCCCATAATTACTACAGTGCTAAGTGCTACCCAGTATATTACAAAGGTAAAATTCTGGGTGCGCTTCTGACTTTTTTTTTATGTGGAGAAGTAAGAAGACGAGCAAGACGCTCTCCTGATGTTAAGAGATAACGCTGCCCATAATCAGTACAGTGCTACCCAGAATTTCACAATGATGTGCAATTCTAGGTGCACTGCACCAACGCTTCTTACTCAAGCGTCATAAGATGTTAAGACTCTTCAGCCCAGTAATTTCACTAGCTACAGTGCCCTCCTACCGAAGCACAGTAATGTTTGCTTGAGAGTCATAAGATGTTAAGACTCTTAATTATAATAAGTATTGAAATCAATATAGAGCGCAAACGTATGTGTACGAGTGGGCTTACTATGTGTGCTTCTTTCATCAGTAAACTCAATTCAAAAGTTTTTATGTTCTTGGAAACATATTGTGAAATATCATTTTTTGTTTTGTAAACTGTATGAAAACTGAATGGACAAACGGAGATAGCTAATAATAATAATAATAATTGGGGTTTATACTCCAACAGAACAGGTTACCCTACTTACACTGTCAGAGTCTAATCACAAATTATAGGTCGTGTGGCTAACCTACATGTTGCAGTTTCAGGTCGCCGAGATTCCTACAAGGCCAATTTTCTAAAAGCTAAATAAGGTTATGAGGTACTCATAGTAAGTCAATAAATCCCTCCCTGGCTTCACTGAACATCATGTCGGAACACGGTCACAATGCCCGCTTGGTGACACGGTTTTGTCCAGTGGGTGGTAACTAGCCACGGCCGAAGCCTACCACCAGTAAATAAATTAAAATCGAAAACGAACGATCTTTAAGAGAAACGATCTTTAAAAGAAAAGTATATAAGTATTATATCCGTTACCCTAACCACCATTATACAAGCATTAAGTTGCTTAGTTTGTAGCCCAGTCAATGAGTGCCCAAAAAGGGTATGTGGATCGAAAAGTCGAAAGCAGAAAAACTAACTTAGTAACTTTGTTTGGACTAGTTAGGAGATAAACATACTAAAAGTCCCCACCCCTCCGAGGTGAGCCCGAGGGGGGGTAAGGGCCGAAGAAGGTCCCATTTTTAGGTTTTTTGCTTATATGTCAAAAACTGTGCGTTATACGATATTTTGTTGTACTACATTATTAAACCTCATAAAATTTTCTACAACTTCGGCTTTGGCAATTTTTATCTATCTCCAATCGTTGTCCAGCTATGAGCTTCCAAACATGGTCTATTTTGAAGACGCTTTAATTAGTTTTCCATACAAAGTCGGTATAAAAATCTTACAAATAAAATTTGACCAACTTCTGGTTGTCGTATCATAATGAAACTTTGCAAATGTCTAGAAATCTGATGACAGTTTAATAATCTGGTACAACTGAGCTGATCTGATGATAGAGCCAGGAGGTGTCTAATGAAACTCTTCAATGGCTATTAGTAAACCCGTCGAGTTTGGGCACATTACATTAATATTTGGGCACATTACATAATAATCTAAGAAATAAATAAATAAAAAATACTCACAATTATTCCGGTCGCCAGCAAAAAGTTTGTGAAACCGCAAAAAGTCGGGACGCCCGCCGAAAAACTTGCCATTCTGATTCAAAACCTCCCGAATCAACTCCAAATTATTGACTACCAAACATTTCGCTGACCCCAGTTGCAAAGTAAAAATGTCCCCGTAACTTTTAGCTAAATCTGTAAACGATTGGAACGGAGATTCGTGTTTTCCCAGCAGATGTAAATTCCCGATTATTGGTAAAGCGTTCGGCCCCGGTGCTTCTCTAGCGTTCTTAGTGGTACTCTTAAAAAAGAGTTTGTATACCACCAAGGTAAGAACAGCCAGTATTAATATAGCACTCATTTTCTAAAAAGAATTTTTGTGAGTGGCCACACCGCGACAGGAGCTTAGGCGGGATCTACTCGCCGTTTGGCACTGCGTCCGCCGATTGTGTGTCGGCCATTTTTATAGGGCGCCATTTGCATTTTACTGACGGACGATTTAAATTTCAGTTGACGCCTTTGATATTTATTACTATTACATTGGACCCGCGCGCACTTCGTCGCGCTTAATAGAAAATTATCAGAGTATTTTTAACTCCCGACGCAAAAACGACGGGGTGTTATAAGTTTGACGTGTCTGTCTGTGTGTGTGTGTATGTGTCTGTCTGTGGCATCGTAGCTCCCAAACGGATGAACGGATTTTGATTTAGTTTTTTTTGTTTAAAAGTAGTTAGTCGAGAGTGTTCTTAGCCATGTTTGGTGGAAATCGGTCCAAGATGGCCGCCGCTACAAAATGGCGGATTACTTTTTTCTTCCACGACCCCCTCAATATGGGTATCAAATGAAAGGACTTAACGATTAAAATACAGCGTACTATATAAAATTTAAAATCCAAGATGGCCGCCACCACAAAATGGCGAATTACGTATTGCGTTGGGGGTGTTTTAAATTTTAAATTTAATTCACTTTTCGCGTTTGACTGCAATCTCACCTGTTGGTAAGTGACGAAGCATTCTTAATTGTAGCACGCTGGTTCAGTAACCACCTATTCACTCTTGATTTGAACAACCCCACGTTATAGCATTTAGCATACGGGAAATACTGATGATGTTAGCGAATTCCATAGCTTCGCCGTTCTCATAATGACAGACGAAGCAAATCGCTTCGGCCGAGCTGTTGGCATATCCACCTATTGGTGGCCCAGTGCCGTTTGTTAGACGTTCGGTAGTACAATGGTGATGGTGGAATTAACCCATGGAGTTCTGAGGAGCACTCTCCATGATGGAGTTTGTTTTATTTTTAAAAAGTTATTTTCTTTTCATTCACTTGTTCTCAATTCAATTCAATTCAATATCTTTATTTGCAAATACATGTAAATACAGTAATTGTGATCTTAAATTAATATTAGTAACAATGTATATCGCCTATTAGACATGCAAAAAATATATAAAATTATTTAAAATTTCGCTTATTAATTAATTAAAAGATACAGATACAGATTCTATATTTATATAGATTACAGATTCTATATTCCCTAAAGATCCTGTAGGATCTCAATGATATTAATAAAATGCAAAATATTTGTACTCGCAAACGAAATTTGAATAAAATATAAAAAAACAATAAAATGTAAAAATATTCAAGAAGATCCCTAACAAATAGGCTGGATGACGCATGACGGTCTTTTTAATCTATGGTAATATGGTATAGGCGTGTCAACATGACGTGTTTGCCAACATAATAAAAAACTAAAAAAACATGTTTGTTGAATGGGAGCCCCCCTTTGTTATTTACTAGCTGCGCCTAGCGGTTTTATCCGCTGTACTGTATATACATAGGCTACTATACCAAATTTCAGCTCAATCGGTCCACCCGTTTAGGCGTGAAAGAGTAACAAACATAACATCTAGACATCTTTACATTCTTACAAACTTTCACGTTTATAAAATTTAATATTATAATAGGGCCAACTTAAAAGGTCACATATATTGACATTTCATAAAAATTCCCTTACAGAATGTTCTAAAAATTTTACTAATTTTTCGAAGTAGCAAAAAAAAACTTACTATAGTAGGTAAGTAAGATTTTATTTTGTTTTTAGTATTTGTGGTTACAGCTGCAAAAAATATATTATCATTTGTCAAAATTTCAACTGTCTTAGCTAGCTTAGTCTTATAAAGCCTGAGGACAGACAGACGGACGGTGGAATCTTAGTATTAATAGGTACTAAGATTCCACCGTCCGTCTGTCTGTCTGTCCGTTTTTACCCTTTGAGTACGAAACCGGGGGTAGACTTCCTTTGCCGTGGGCCGTGGGTAGACTCCCTTTGCAGGAGGTCGTCTAGGTGGGTACCTACCCCAACAGTGCCAGTTATTCTACCGCATGAGCAGTAATGTGCAAACATTACTGTACACAGGTAGGAGGGCACTGTAGCTAGTGAAATTACTGGGCTAAAGAGTCTTAACATCTTACGACTCTTGAGAAAGAAGCGTTAGTGTGGTGCACCTAGAATTTCACATCATTGTGAAATCCTAGGTAACACTGTGCTGATTATGGGCAGCGTTATCTCTTAACATCAGGAGAGCGTCTTGCTCGTCTTCTTATTTCTTCACATAAAAAAAGTCAATAGTCGGTTTATTTTTTGATTTTTTTGTTATTTTTTTCTTCTTATTCAGCTGCTGATCGGAGTTTGACGTCTTTCCATTTGCCAATGTCGTGTTTACTTTTTTATTATGTGGTAAACAGTTTTCTTCACTACAAAATTACGCAATACTTTGTTTATTTGTCTACACAAAGGCTTGCTCTAAAAATAACAAAGTAGGCCTTATTTAATTCGACCTTTTTCGAAACCATGACAGAATATGCCGTCCTTGTCTAACACAAAGGAAAGTGTCGCCATCTCTCTCTGCTTCGAGATTACTAAAATAGGACAGATTATAAATATGTATTCTTTTTGTCGAAATGCAGGAAAATCACGTAATATGGAAAAATAGCAAGTGTTTCAGAGAAATGGGGACTTTCCTTGAGAATTGTCCTGGTTTTGGGATAAAAATAGTTTTAATTGGAAGAAAAAAGACGAGCGAGACGCTCTCCTGATGTTAAGAGATAACGCTGCCCATAATCAGTACAGTGCTACCCAGGATTTCACAATGATGTCAAATTCTATGCACTACACTTGCAACTAACGCTTCTTACTGAAGAGTCATAAGATGTTAAATGTCATGACTCTTTAGCCCAGTAATTTCACTAGCTACAGTGCCCTCCTACCAAAACGCAGTAAAAGCCTGGAGATAGACAGACGGACGGACAGTGGAGTCTTAGTAATAAGGTCCCGTTTATACCCTTTGGGTACGGAACCCTAGAAACAAGATAATATTTATTATTATAGGAGTGTTTGCACATCACTGCTCAGGCGGTAGAATAACTGGCACTGTTGGGGTACCCACCTAGACGACCTCATGCAAAGGAAGTCTACCCCCGGTATGTTGGATATTGTTGAATAGGTATTTTAAAATGAAGGTACTAAAGAAACTTTTTCGATTTAGTGATCCATTTGAAAATATTCAAGTTAAAAACTTTTTCTTAAGCATCGTCTTTTCTCAAATAAATAAATGTAACCAAAATAACTAGCTAGTGAAATTAATGGATTGAAGAGTCTTAACATCTCATGACTCTCAAGTTAGAAGCGTTGGAGCAGTGCCCTCAGAAATTTACCTTCGTAAAATCCTGGGTAGCACTGTACAAATTATGGGCAGCGGAGATGAGAATGTTGAGATGGATGTGTGGAGTAACAAAAATGGATAAAATCAGAAATGAGTATGTGAGAGGAAGCCTGAAAGTTGCACCAGTGACAGAAAAATTAAAGAGTGGAAGATTGTCCTGGTATGGACATATTATGCGGAGGGATGAAAATCATGTGACAAAAAGTCCATGAATATTGTAATAAGTGGTAATCCGGGAAGGAGGCGCCCGAAAAAGGTTTGGATGAACTGTGTGAAAGAGGATATGCGTGCTAGGGGAGTGGATGAAGATATGACGGATGATAGAGCAGAATGGAGGAGAAAAACGTGTTGTGCCGACCCTACCTAGTGTGCGATAAGGGCAGGAAGATGATGTTATCTCTTAACATCAGGAGAGGCGTCTTGTTCGTCTTCTTACTTCTTCGCATAAAAAAAGACAACGGACAGAAAAAAAATCCTTAGTTCTTGCCCGATCTTCTTACGGATTATAATAGAGGAGATTTTCATATTTGGTGGTAGAGTGTTGAAATAATTTAATTCATGGATTAAATGCTTATAATATGTGTATCTATAACTCAGTACCTGACAATATCAAGGTGTTAAAGGGCGGTAAATTTAAGAAAACTTTATGTGACTGGCTTTTGGAAAACTGCTTCTACACCATAAAAGAATTTAAAGAATATAATATTGTAATTTAATTAGTGTCCGACCGAAATTTCGGTTTCGGTTTCGGTTTCGGCCGAGTTTCGGCCAAAAAACAAGTTTCGGCGAAAGTTTCGGTTTCGGCCAAAATTGGCCGAAACTTTTGCCGAAACCGAAACTGATTTCGGAAGTTGTCGTGCACGCTCGCCTGTCTTCGTTACCCGCGGCAACACTTGGTGGACGACTAATTGTGATTGTTAATTCTAAATGTGTGATTTGTTTTATCTTTCTTGAGACTGGTACTAAGCGTGTAATAGAAATTTTAGTAATTATAATAATTTTGTATAGATTTGAGATTGATTTTGTTTGGTACCCAAAAGAGATTGATGATTCTTTTAAGTACAAATAGGTACAAACAAAAGTATGAGTAGGATTTCAGAATACCAATACTTAGTATTTAATGAAAAAGGAACAATTAGCGATTTGATTAATTAAAAACTGATAATATTATCATCATTATCAGCCTATGTTCGTCCACTGCTGGAAATAGGCCCATGGTACGCCACTCAACTCGGTCCTCCATCTTTCTCCTCTAACCACTCCCAGCGACCCTCCGGATATCATCGCCCCATCTTGCCCAAGGACGCCCTACACTACGTTTGCCGAAACACAGTCTCCACTCTAGAACACGTCTACCCCATCGGTTATCGGTTCTGTGGCAAATGTGACCAGCCCATTGCCATTATAGCTTGCTAATCCTTTCGGCTATGTCGGTAACTTTGGTTCTCTGCCGAATCACCTCATTTCTGATGCGATCCTTTAAGAGAGACGCCGAGCATAGCCCGCTCCATAGCTCGCTGAGCAACTTTGAACTTGTGGACCAGTCTTACCGTAAGTGTCCACGTCTAATAACTGATAAACATTTTGCTATGAGAACTTAATTTAAATAAATAGGCCAAGGGCTATTTAGACTACGTGCAATATAGACTACCCTAGTACTGGCAAATCGAATATTTACTCCCTTAACTTTCATCAACGATATCGTTAAAACTTTAAAGCTATCTTAACCGCTATAGTTTTCCTGAAAAGTTCATGGTTGAAACTATATGCATCATAATCAGTGTTTGAATGCCAGTAGGTAGTTTAGATTTTAAAGGGCGCCAAAAAAAAAACTTGAATATCTTTCAAATGGATCATTAAATCGAAAAAGTTTCTTAGAAATATGTCCTTTAATAAAATACCTATTCAACAATACCTCAAATGATGAGATCAGCCAGAAAAAAACATCCCCATCTTACATGTTTAGGAGGTACCCGAAATATTTTTTTTTCCTTAATAAGTTTTTTTTTTTTAATCTTGGCAAATTCCTTTATTGAGAAAAACAAACTTACAATACTACAGCAGTAAAGAACACTTTTATTAACCACAGATCGGCCACAAACCGATCCACAGAAAATCCAAGTGCTCCAAACTACTGTCAGTTGGCAGAGTGCCCAGAATGCTGGCAGCATTGCCACGTTGAATGGCAATACTTATACGTTGGGCCAAATATACCCCAGCATTTCGGTCACACGTCGCCTCGACCAAGCGCTCAGATAAATTTTGGAAAATGCGGTGAGCTCCCGGACACCAAGGACCCAAAGTCTCTACCCCAAACGGCTCAAAAATGTAACCGCTATTGAGGTTAGCATATTTACGCCGCCGCACCAGCCGCAATTTGAGTATCTGGAAGATGTGAGGGCGCCAGTGTATCAACGCAAGTCGCGTCCCACACTAACGGGCGACCTAACTTCCAGGGAATCAAAGTTTACCGTCAGGTCTTTTACCATCGTCACGCATCAGACCATTCGGTTCGAGAATGGCTGCTACATTGGCGCTGGTAAAAGCCCGGCGAATGATGTCATTGAGACTGGAGTGGCGCGAGATTCGGCCAGCACTCCGAGAACATAAAATAAATTGATTTCGTCACCGTTCTTTTATCCTATCTATCTACCCTAATCATTGCCATCCTCTGTGCAAAATTACAGTTTTCAAAGACTTATAGTTTCTTTGTAAAGCCGCGACCTGGCGATAGGACGGACAGACAGACAAAGCAAAACTATAAGGCTTCCTTGTTGACCTCGGAAGCCTAAAAATAATAAAAATATTATTGATAAATTTTTTATATTATAACTGTAACTGATACAACAAAATAATGATAACAACAAACTTAATATGCTGTGCTTCCATTTCATGTTCTAATTTATGGGCAAAATAAACAAAATTTCAGTATTTTAAAGAATGTTTTACTTGACCACGTGAGTTTCGGTTTCGGTTTCGGCCGAAACTAAAGCCACGGCCGAACATTCGGTTTCGGTTTCGGTTTCGGCCGGAAAACTAGTTTCGGTCGGACTCTAAATTTAATGTGCTAAAAATTATTGTAATTAATTTTGACTTAATAATATTTGAAATGTAATTAGACTAAAATTTTGAACGACATGAATTTTTGCACGTCTGCTTGCAGAGGAAATATATTGTATCGAGACATAGGTATAATTAAGAACTGTACCAAAACATGTATTTCCTGCAAATAAACAATTTGATTTGATTTGATTTCAAAACCTTTCAAAAGTGCTAAACTGTGGCCTATTTGAATTAAGTATATACGATTTGATTTGATTTAAACTTAATATTTAAAAACATTTAAGTGCATACGTACCAAAATGGCCTTAAATTCCAAATTTCACAGGAAATGAACGTTCCAGAAAAAAGTGATTTATTCGCGAAAAAAGTTCGTTACGAATTCCCCGTCCGAATCAGAAGGCTGGACATTTTGCATGTTTTAATACAGATTTATTTATTTATGCCATTTTTCGGTGTTTCCGCGACAATTTTGGGGGTCAGTTTCGTTTAACGGGAATTTTAGATGTTTTTTAACTGCAAAACGAGCCATAAATCATTTTTAGGGAATTGTGTACGTTTTTATAATAAAATCCCTGATGAAATAACGGGGCTCACAGAAGGTAAATTCAAAAGCCGTGTTAAAGACATATTACAAAAGAAAGCCTATTATAAAATTAGCCAATACATAGAAGACAAAGATGCCTGGAAACCTCTGCAACCACCTGTAAATAAATTATGTAACCAAGATAATAATTGTAAACACATATTTAAAAAAGCAATCCCTATGAGTTTCTTGCTCGTTCTTCTCATAGAGGTGCCTTGCGAATGAGCGGTAGAATATTAAAATAAAATGTAAAATTGACTTGCAAAAGTGCTCCATTGTAGCCTATTTGAATAAATTAATTTTGAGTTTGAGTTTGAACTATCGGGGGCGCGGGTGGTATGTGGTATTCCCCCGCCTTATATGTACAGTGCGGATACCCACTCAACAATCTGGGGGTGTTCCTGCGGGACGCTTTTCGCCTGGACGCTACCGTGTTTCGGAGCGGCACGTAAAACTGAGGGTCCCGGCTGTTTCCTATAAGATATGTAGCAGGCAGTCGTTAGGTCATGTTGCAGGCCTTGTAGGAATCTTGGCGACCTAAAACTGCAACATATAGGTTGGCCACACAACCTATAAATTTGACTCTAACAGTGTAAGAAGGGTAACCTGTTCTGTTGGAGTATAACCCCAAATATTATTATTATAATGCCGGGGCAGCCGGTACCCCGAAGCACTCATCCGCGGCCCCGACGATATACCCGGGTTACACGAGGCTAGTTTGTCAAGCTAGGATAGCAAGCTAGTTTTTTACTAAACTGTCCTGGCTTGCTGACCTAGCTTGGAGCATGCTAGTTCTGTTTACATGAGGCTAGATTTTTTTAAGCTAGTACTTAACAAACCAAACGCGTGGTTCCTGTTTACTAGCCAACTGCAAACTAGCTTCGCCGGTCACATGAAGCTATTAAACAAGCCAGGATAGTAAAATCAGTGGTCGCTACTAGCCTGAAAATTGAACTCCATCCTATTAAAAACTGTCTTGGCTTGTAAACTAGCTTACTAGCTTGCTAGCTTACAAATGAAGATAGTTTTGTCTACACGAAGCCAGAAGTACTAGCTTGCTAGCTTACTAACACTACCATGCTATCCTAGCTTGAAAAACTAGCCTCGTGTAGCCCGGGCAATAGTTCTTTGATGTCACTTGCCTAACTCTGGTACCTACATTTTATACCGGATAATAACGTATAGTGCATTCCATCCAAAAACTTATACAATTGTTTTAAATATTTTAAATAAACGCGTCTAATTTTTAGTACTTTACACCAATATTATAAAGGCGAAAGTTTGTGAGTGATGTTTGTTATTTCTTCACGCCTAAACGGGTTGACCGATTGAGCTGAAATTTGGTATAGAGATAGCTTAGAACCTGGAATAACACGTAGGTAACAGTACAGCGGGTAAAACCGCTGGGTGCAGCTAGTGAATTATTCCTTTTACTATATTATGACTTTTTAATTTTAAACGGAACCACTTTTTTATTTCCCTATTTTTTTACAGTTTTTGTTATTTTCGGGCGTCGCGTCGCAACAAAATTCTGAATAAATTGGGTCAAATTTAAAAAAGTTTTAAGAAATAGAAAAAAATGGGCATGCATTTTTCATACGAATAGGTTTTTTATCTTTTTTTTTTCAGGAAAAAATACTTCTCCGAATTTTTGAATTTTTTTGTCTATTTGATGGACAAAAAAAATTAAGTTGGTGCAGGTTGCCATTTTTATTTTTGTTTGATGTAACTATTGCGTTGAGGTATTATAGTAATTTGGTGTTATACTCCAACAGAACAGGTTACCCTACTTATACTGTCAGAGTCAAATCACTACACAATTAAAGATTGTGTGGCCAACCTATATGTTGCAGTTTCAAGTCGCCGAGATTACTACAGGGCTTGCAATGTAAACAGATAAAACAGATAAACAGTTTATTAGTAATTTGTCCAAAATTACATAGAGTCTTAGCGATTTTATGTCATACTGAGATTTGAACACAGGGCTTACGGATAAAAGCCAGACTTGCGACCACTGGGCCATGCATACATTTTATTATCTACTAGCGGAGCCCAGCGGTTTTACCCGCTTTACTGTAATAGCCAAGGGTGGATCCAGGATCTTTGACTGGGGGGGAGGTCCAAGGTGCAGACGGCCAAAAATATCATAATTTTTACTACGAAAAGTTATTTTTATTTAAATATCCTCAATAATAAGTGCGCTTGCTGCGAGCGCCGAGAAAATCTTGACCATGAAATATGTGCAAAATTCGTAACTCTACAATGCTTCTGGGGGGGGCCTTGGCACCCTCCCCCCTCTAAATCCGCCTATGGTAATACCCTATGTATTATTCCAGGATCTAAGCTATCTCTATACCAAATTTCAGCTCAATCGGCCAACCCGTTAGGCGTGAAAGAGTAACAAACACATCTAGACATCCCCATACATTTTTACAAAATTTCACGTTTATAATACTGCGTAAAAGCGTACTGTTGCTAAAATTTTGGTATAGAGATAGCTTAGACCATGGTCGTAGTCATGGTGGGACAGAGTGGGGCGCTTGCCCCGCCATGGCTTTGAAAGAACAAGTGAATTAAATTAAAACTTTAAAAAACCCCCAACGCAACCCTTTAAAAATATGTAATTCGCGGTTTTGTGGAGGCGGCCATCTTGGATTTTAAATTTGTTATAGTGCGTTGTATTCTACTAGTCAAGCCCTTTCATTTGATACCCATATTGATGGGGTCGTGGAAGAAAAAAGTTATCCGCCATTTTGTAGCGGCGGCCATCTTGAACCGATTTCCACCAAACATGGCTAAGAACACTCTCGACTAACTTTACTTTCAAACAAAAAAAACTAAATCAAAATCCGTTCATCCGTTCGGGAGCTACGATGTCACAGACACACACACACACACACACGTCAAACTTATAACACCCCGTCGTTTTTGCGTCGGGGGTTAAAAAAGTGGCTTTGTCTGTGAACCGACTTGTAGGCGCCATGTTATTCATTTCAACGGTAACTTTGCTCTAATTCAGTATTTGCCCTACATATCGTATGGAGGCCGGTGGAATCTATTACAAGGGATTTCTATTACCTACTCTTACTTCTAGGTATTGAAATTATAATATGACTAGTGGACCAGCGCCGCACCGCGCTTAATAGAAAATTGTCAGTGTTTCTCTACTATATTATGCATGTATTATACATATAAACCTTCCTCTTGAATCACTCTATCTAATAATGAAAACCTTATTAAAATCCGTTGCGTAGTTTAAAAGGTACAAAGAAAAATCCCTCTATCTTTTAAACTACGCAACGGATTTTAACGGAGCAGGAATCCTTTTGAGCTTTTAATATAAATTTTGGTAATGGGTGACTCTTATCGGAGTCTATCTGTGAGTCTATACAAAAAGGGTTCAAAGACAGTCTCCGCCAAGTGACAGGACTATTGCTAATTAATGGAAACTACTTGAACTAGTCTGTGGATGTGCATTGTATGGTTGGTAAATGAGGCTATTATAATTGTTTATAAATTTTATATTTTAAAATGTATCAAATAGTACGAGCCTTCTGAAACCAGGGAAAATCTCCATAGTCGAAAAGGAAATGAAGGAACACGATCTTTGCCTGCTAGGCCTCTGCGAGACACACATGAAGGGAGCTGGACATTTTAGAACTGATTTTGGGAATATAATGTATTTCTCGGGCAACGAGTCAGAGAGCAAGAATGGAGTGGCAGTTATAGTGCCCTCTAAACTGGCTGATCACATATCGGAATACATACCTGTTAGCGATAGAATAATGTCTATTAGGCTCAACTGCAAGCCAATCGCGCTCAATATCATACAGATATACGCCCCTACTGCACAATCAACACAGTCGGACCTAGACTTGTTCTATGAACAGCTGCACACCGCAGTTGAGAGAGTGTCAACGCGTGAAATGCTTGTGATCCAAGGAGATTGGAACGCGAAGGTGGGGAACACCAATAATGAAGAGCATCTGCGACATATTATTGGGAAGTACGGCCTGGGTACGCGGAACGAAAGAGGAGAGCGCTTCATTGAGTTCTGTATTGATAAAGACTTTGTCATAACGAACACATTATTCCAGCATCACAAGAGGAGGCTCTACACTTGGACGTCTCCGGGAGACCGTTTCCGGAACCAAATAGACTATATCACGGTACCACACCGCTGGAAGTCGTCAGTTTTGAACTGTAGAACATACCCTGGGGCGGATTGTGGAAGCGACCACCAACTTCTCGTCATGGATCTACGGATGCGGTTCAAATGTGCACTAAAGACCAATAAGAGAACGGTGCGTTTGATTCCTGCGCAAGTTGATATATTCCGAGCCCAATTGGAAACCAAGCTAACCTCAACGACTGGGACAGAATCGCAAGACAAAGCTAATGACTTATGGCTAGACTTCCAGGACAAAGTAACGGAGGTATTGGAGTCCATGAGGATAGCTCCTAATGCGAAAAAGGAATGGATCGGTGATGAAACGTGGAAGCGGATCCTAGAAAGAAAGGAGCTCAAAGGTAAGGGTTTAGAGACAGAGGTAGATCAAGAGGAATACGGGCGCCTAAGCAGAATAATCCAGGATCAGTGCAGACATGACAAAGACCAGTTTCTTGGACAGTTATGTGCGGAGATAGAGACACATGCTAAAACCTATCAAACGGCTGATCTGTTCAAGAAAATCAAAACTATAACTAAGGGTTTCAAACCACTATCCTGGATGATTGATGACAATGCTGGTAATCCAATCCATGACCTTGATAAAGCTGCAGAACGATGGAGTGAGTACTGTGCTGAACTATACAAAGACGCCGAGCCGGACCAGCCGATACCTAAAATAATTCCAGCGGATATGCAACTGGAACCTGACATCTTGTTATCAGAGGTTGAGCTAGCTGTTAGAAAGCTTAAGTATAAGAAAGCAACGGGATCAGACCGGATCACAGCGGAAGCACTAAAAGCTCTTGGGTCGAAAGGAATGGAGGCGCTACACAAAATCTGTCATACTGCATGGAGGACTTGTGAGTGGCCTTCAGACTGGGTTCATTCCTCCATATTGCCGCTACACAAAAAGGGCTCTGTAAGGAACTGCAGCAATTACAGAACAATCGCGCTGATATCGCATGCAAGCAAAGTGCTTTTACACATAATCAACAATCGCCTCAGATCATTTCTAGACTGGCAAATCCCACAGGAACAAGCAGGATTCGTAAAAGGGAAAGGTACCAGGGAACAGATCTTGAATATTAGGCAGATAGTCGAAAAGTGCTATGAATACAACACGCCGATAATAATGTGCTTTGTAGACTACCAGAAAGCCTTTGACTGTGTGCGATGGAAGAAGTTGTGGTGTGTCCTGGATGAGGCGGGTGTACCAGAACATATAGTGTTGCTCATCAGAAACCTTTATGAAACCGGTTTTGGAACGATCACATTGGGGAACACTACATCTAGCTTATTCAAGTTTAATAAGGGAGTGCGACAGGGATGCGTCATTTCTCCAATCTTGTTCAACATTTATGGCGAGCATATTATGCGGAAAGCCTTGGACGGTTGGGATGGAGGTATCAAGGTCGGTGGTGTGAAGATATCCAATTTACGCTACGCAGATGATACAACCTTATTTGCTTCATCAGAAGAAGAAATGGCTACGCTTTTGAGCCGGCTAGAGACGGTTAGTACCGAGATGGGTCTGGCAATTAACACAAGCAAAACCAAATTAATGTACATAGACAGGTTCTCATTAATTCAGCGATCTGGTATTTTAAGGAACTATGAAGTGGTGGAAGAGTTTGTGTATCTCGGATCACTTATTAATAATAAGGGCAGCTGTGAACCTGAAATCCGCCGGCGCATTGGAATGGCCAAAACAGCCATGACTCAACTAAGTCGAATTTGGAAAGACAGTAACATCAAGAGGCGAACAAAAATCCGCATAGTTCGTACGTTGGTCTTCTCCATTTTCTTTTATGGATCAGAAGCTTGGACCTTAAAGGCCGCAGACAGACACAGAATAGATGCATTCGAAATGTGGTGCTGGCGGCGAATGCTTAGGATTCCATGGACGGCATTCCGAACTAATGTGTCTATTCTCAAGGAGCTAAAGATCGAAGACGAAATGAGACTGTCATCCGTGTGCCTACAGAGAGTGCTACAATATTTTGGACATATTGCTCGCAGAAACGACGATAACCTGGAAAGACTGATCGTGACTGGCAAAGTAGAGGGGAAGCGGCCTAGAGGGCGTAGCCCCAAGCGATGGTCTGACCAGGTTGCACAGCAATTAGAGATATCGGTCAGCGAGGCACTCCACAAAGCCGAAGATAGGAGCCAGTGGAAGAAGACAGTCTCGGACAAGCAGCAAGGAAGGAGTCACGATCCTCAACATTGAGGGAACGAGTGAAGAGAGAGAGTACGAGCGAGAGAGCGTCCCGCGGCTTAAGCGTTCTTAATTAAATATTTTTCTTTCTTTTTAACCCCCCACGCAAAAACGACGGGGTGTTATAAGTTTGACGTGTCTGTCTGGCTAGTCTTTTTGTTTGAAAGCCGTGTTAGCCGAGAGTGTTAGCAAAGTTTGGTGGAAATCGATCGAATATGGCCGCCGCTACAAAACGGCGGATTACTTTTTTCCAACCCCGTCAATATCAAATGAAAGGGCTTGACAATCAGAATACGCGTATTAGGATAAATTTAAAATCCAAGATGGCCGCAACCACAATACGGCGAATCACATATTTTTAAAGACATGCGTTGGGGGCTTTTTAAATTTTTAATTTTCTTGAAAACAAAAATAATCCATACATGCCATTTCTCACGTATATCTTGAAGATACAACATTATGCGCAGGAGTGACGCAAATCCACTCATGCATTTTGTATTGGGGCGAGCAGACTCTGTTCGGATATTGGTATCATTCTTAATAAATCAAGTGAATTATTATTATTTTTTTAAATTCTTTATTTAAATAGTTCTTTATTTGAATAGTTCTTTATTTAAATAGGGATTTTTCGCCACAACGAATATAATGTCACCCTGTAAGTACTTTATCTAATCAATTTACAAATTTGAATTATTCTAAACAATAAAGGTTATCAGATTTCTCCCCTTCTTTTAAGGCCAAATTGTACAATTTCTAATAATAATAGAAAAAGGCTTTAAAAACAAGCTTTTATTATTATTACCATCTAGCATCAAAACTCAAGACAATTCAGATGAGCCCAAACTCGATGGGGTTGCGTTTAATTACGGAGTTCCTATGGCCACCTTCAGATCAGCTCTAGTATGTCATAATAATATTGCATTGTCATCCGGTTTATACATGCATGCAAAATTTCAGCTCAATCAAAAACTGGGAAGTGGATCAAATTTAACTTGCAAGATTTGATTACAGACAGACAGACACATAGACTGACAGACAGGTTAAAGAAATTATAAACAAGTGAAATTTAAAAAATACTTTTTAAAAACAAGCTTTAATTATTGTTATCATCTTGCATCATAAAGTACTCGTCAAGACGAATCAAATGAGCCCAAACTCGATGGGGTTGCGTTGTTTTATGACAGAGTTCCTATGGCCACCTTCCAGCTCCATCATCAGATCAGCTCGATGTCAAAAAATATTGCATTGTCATCCGATTTACACACGCATGCAAATTTTCAGCTCAATTGGAAACCGGGAAGTGGGTCAAATTAAACTTGCAAGATTTGATTACAGACAGACAGACAGACAGGCAGACAGACAGACAGACAGACACACAGACAGACAACAGACAGGTTAAAGAAATTAAAAGCTTGTAGCTTGTTGTTTGTGTTGTTGTTGTGCTTGTAAACTTGTAATTTTACTTTATTAGGTTGTACCAATAAAGTGTTCTTTTAAGTTTTTATTTACTTTCATCTGTCCGTTGTCTGTCGGTCTGTCTGTAATAAAATCTTGCGAGTTTAATTTCACCAAATTCCTGATTTCCGATTGAGTGAAATTTTGAATGCGTGTATAAATCGGATGACAATGCAATATTATTATGACATCAAGCTGATCTGATGATGGAGCTGGAAGGTGGATATAGGAACTCCGTAATTAAACGACGCAGCCCCATCGAGTTTGGGCTCATTTTTTTTAAATTTATTTCGGTAACTCATTTGATTCGTCTTGACAAGTACTTTGGTGCTGGATGATAAAAACTTGTTTTTAAAAAGATTTTTTTATAATTTAACTTGTTTATCTTTAAAATATATTTTTTGGAGAAATATCCGAACGAAAACTTAAAATCAAAATGGCGTCTGTAACGGTCGCGTCAAATCTAATATTATAATCCAGTTCATACATATATTCGGACAAACAACTATTGAATTAATTCAGAGATTCAACACTCATGTGCGTCAGGGTTAGTTTAAAACTATAGTTAAATAAATAAACAATTTTTTTATGCGAAAAAGTAAGAAGACGAGCAAGACGCTCACCTGATGTTAGTACCTACTACCTACCTACAGTGCCGCCCAGTGAAATTCTAGGTGCACTGCACCAACGCTTCTAACTCAAGAGTCAACCACGTTATGGAAATTAGTCGAGACCCTAAGCTTAGAGTAATATATTAAAATAAAAATTGTTTTGAAAAAAGGTACATTCGGTTCCCGCGGCAGTTGTAATTTGTACTAATAGATAAAAATAGGCCAAGCGCTATTCGGGCTACGCGCAATTATATAGGCTTCTGCAGTACTTGCAACTCATAAAAACGACTATAACTATATGCACTGAACAAGACAGTAATCAAACTAAATAACTACTCTTTATAACGGTGGTACAGTACTTAACTAACAAAACTAAGAGAAAATCAACAATTTTGTCTTAGTTGCAGCAGTAATGATATTTTCATCCCCCCACCTCGGAAAGTGTATTTTTGCGCTTCGATATCTGACTGGAAAAGTCCATATTATCCTCTAGAGAAATTCAAATTTACTTTACCCTCTAGAGACAAAAACATAATTAAACCTATTTACTTCCACCTCTATGGTACCGAAATAAGCGTACAACTTTTTTAAATTTGTTAAAAACTCGGAGTAAGAACCTCTTTAAACTTTTTTTTTTAATTTGCTTTGGGCGCACCATCAAGCCTTGCCAGTAAGTTACTTTTGTAACATATTTCTTTTGAACTATATTTACGTTAGTTGTTAGATATAATTTACATTTCGAGGCAATAATGTTTTTAATGAATTACAATATATAGTACTGTAATAGTAAATAATAGTTGAGTTAATTTAGCAGAGTTAATAGAATAAGCCAATTTTTTATAACTTTATAGTAGCAATATTTTTTCTAAGTATTACTTTTTAGTAACTTTTTTATTAACGATTTCTCACTGTAATAAACTGAAACAGAGAAAATAATCACTAAAACGAATAGGTAGAGTGCTTTTCACGAAAGGAGACCTTTTTGCGGGACGCCACTATTGCACATTTTAAAAGTTTAAATACCTTTAACTTTTTAACGCCTCATAATTTCTCATATTTAATTTCTTAATCAAAAAGGTATTTATTTTATGTAACAAATAAAAATGATTTAAAATATGAAGTCAATAATAATAGAATAAAAAATTAGTTCCGCTAAATTCCGTGGGACCTCTTTCGTGAAAAGGACTCTTAAGTAAGCGTACCTACGTAAATTAAAATTGAATACTGGTTATTTTTGAAGATAGTGCACTGGCAACACTGTGCGCATCTATGTTGAGAATAATTAAAAAAAAAAATGTGTGCGTGTACTAGTTTACACACGTAAGAAGTGAAACTTCTTTAATTAAATTAAATTTAAATTTTAAATTTATAAATTTTTTAAATTCATGTTCATTGGAGAAAGTGAAAGTACTCTTCGTCTGAACCAACCGTGGTAGGGGCAAGAAACAAAAGATGGCGCGTAACTGAAAAATGTGACGCGCAACCGAAAAAATGTGACGGTAAATTTTTTCCAACGCCGATAAAGAAGTTTCACTTCAAAAAACTTTTAGCATTGAATTATTTCCTCGCTGAGGGGGGATGAAAAATTATGTGTCACACTCGAGTGCAAAGATTTTTGACCTTGTGCTCTTTTGATTCCCTCGCTAACGCTCAGGATTCTAATTAATAAATCACTCGCTACGCTCGTGATTTAATTTTAGAATCCTTCGCTAGCTCGGTCATACAAACTGAGCACGCGGTAAAAAAGCAACTTTGCACTCTTGTATAACAAATAACTATTGTAGGCTCATATGGAAACAACCTCTTGTTTAAACCAATCACTTTTTTTTTTCAGTGTGCGTTTGTTATTTTACGCATATTAATGAGGAGGTTTAAGCAAGTAATGTACGCAATTTTGTCTATGGATTCTAGTGTTTTACAGGTCGTTGCGTGATAGCCAATAGGCCCTTTGACGTTAAGGGCCGAAACACATAACCGCGTTGCGGCGCCGCGCCGCTGAAATCGGCAGTGGCGGCACGGCTAATTTCAGCGGCGCGGTGCCGCGAAAAAGTGCGTTTTACTATCGTTTGCTTGTCTTCTTTATAACAAATAAGCAATAAGTTTAAGAAGACAAGCAAACGATTGTAAAACGCTCTTTTTCGCGGCGTCGCAACGCAAACTGCCGATTTCAGCGGCGCGGCGCCGCTTATGTGTTTCGGCTCTATGAGATAACGCGGCTAACACTGGTGTACAGTGCCTCAAGACTCAAGACGAATCAAATGAGCTCAAACTCGATGGGGTTGCGTCGTTTAATAATGGAGTTCCTATGGCCACTTTCCAGCTCCATCATCGGATCAACTCCATGTCATAATAATATTGCATTGTCATCTGATTTATACATATAAATGCTAAATATCAGCTTAATCGGAAACTGGGAAGTGGAGCAAATTAAACTTGCAAGATTTGACAGACCCCAGACAGGTGAAAGTAAATAAAAGATTGTAAAATAAAATTTGCAGGCCCTAGGTTCAAATCTCAGTGTAGAAAAAAAAACCTGACGCTACCGTGCTTGCAAAGGCACACGTAAAACTGTGTGTCCCGGCTGTTTCCTATAAGATATGTAGCAGGCAGGCGTCAGCTCATGTTGCAGGTGTAGTAATCTCGGCGACCTGAAACTGCAACATATAGGTTCGCCACACAACCTATAATTGTGATTTGACTCTGACAGTGTAAGGGTAACCTGTTCTGTTGGAGTATAAATCCCCAGCCCCCAATTATTATTATGTACTAGCTGTGTTCTCGTTTTTATTTACGCGAATCTTAATTCTTTTTCACAAGTTCAAATGAAAGCTGGCAGATACATTTCAGTCGTTTGAGAGACCAATGTTTCGAGACAATACTTTTTTTTTAATTACCTTTGATGTAGAATAAGTAATTTATTTGTCTATGAAAAAATACCTATCTTAACCACTATAATATAGTTATCCTGGAAAGTTTATGGTTGAAACTATATTCGTGATTTTTTTTCAGTGTTTGAAAGCCAGTAGTTCAGATTTTCAAATAAAATGTTTTTAACTTGAATATATTTTAAAAATGAATCGCTTAATCGAAAAAGTTTCTTAGCAACTCATCCCCCCCCATTCCACATGATGGGATCAACCAAATAAAATATTTTTCTGATTTTACATGTATGGGAGGTACCCTTAATTAATTAATTCTGAACTATTTTATTGCACCGTTCTCTTACCCTTACTATTGCTCTTATCTGTGCAAAATGACAGCTTTCTAGATCTTATATAGTTTCTCCGTAAAGCCGCGGACAGACAGACGGACGGTCAGACAAAGCGAAACTATAAGGCTTTCTTGTTGACTACGGAAGCCTAACAAGTGAATTAAATTAAAAATTTAAAAAACCCCCAACGCAACGCTTTCAAAATAATATGTAATTCGCGGTTATGTGGTGGCGGCCATCTTGGATTTAAAATTTGTCATAGTGCGCCGTATTCTACTAGTCAAGCCCTTTCCATATTGAGGGGGTCGTGGAAGAAAAAGTTATCCGCCATTTTGTAGCGGCGGCCATTTTGGACCGATTTCCACCAAACATGGCTATGAACACTCTCGACTAACTCTACATTCAAACAAAAAAAAACTAAATCAAAATCCGTTCATCCGTTCGGGAGCTACGATGCCACAGACAGACACACACACAGACAGACAAACACGTCAAACATACATATAACACCCCGTCGTTTTTGCGTCGCCGTCGGGGGTTAAAAAATAGATACCTACAAAATCTAGTGTTTTTCACAAATGGAGTCCTTCTTGCGGGGCGCCACTATCGCGCATTTTAAAGTTAATATATCTATAACATTTTGACTCCTCTTAATTTCTGACATAAAATTTCTTAATTAAATGATTATTTTACTTTAACAAACATTTTTTTTTTTTTTAGATATGAAGTACACACAAAATAAAATTTAGTTCCGCTGAATTCCGCGGGACCTCGTACGAGAAAAGAAGGGCCTAAATTCTGCACAAAAACGAGACGGCGGCGTAGCAAAACGTAAGCAAACAAAATAACCTGTAAAACTCATTTTTATTTTCAAAAACGCCACTCTGAGGCGCCATAAAGATGCTAAATTAAAAAAAATTAAATTGCATTTGATTTTGTACAGAAATCGGAAAAATTTCCAAGATTTTTTTTCAAAATTTTGTTAAAATTTGACAGTGGACGTTAGCAAAACGAGCGATTTTGGTCCGGAATAACCCCGCTTTTTCTTGTCCTCATATAGTGTCGCTGACTGTCAGTTTTCATAGATATTTTGACAGCAACACAACAGCGACGCGATAACAATAGGTATGTATTAAAACGTCCAACGCGATCTCGCTTATTGAAAGTGAGTGAAGTTGGTTTTTATATTTTTTTAAATCGCTCGCTTTTTTTTCTTGAGTGTGCTATCTAGGACCTTTTTTCCTATTGGTCACATTGGTTACTTGATCAGGGCCCCGCGATATGTTGGGGCCCCCTAGTCACTACTTTATTACTTTAGTTTAAGGACCTTATGCATGCATTTTTTTTCTTTGATGTCATTTACTATTTTTTGCTGTAATTTCTGTATGTAAATAAAATTGTTTTTTCTTTTATCTAGACCTTTCTTTCCCACTGGGCCCAGGGCCCTTTATTTTAGGTTGGGCCCTCTACTCGCTACTTTATTAACACTATTATTCTCGGTTGAAGATCAGTCATAACGTATTCGGCAAGTTTAATATGGAGAGAAGGAGGGAGGGATTTATCCCGCCTTCTAGGTATAGTCGGCTGCCATCTACGTTCGCATCGTCGCTTAACATCACGCGAGATCGTCGTCAAAGGCTTACATGTAATGATTTTTTTTTGTTTTAAGTTTTAGTTAAAAACAAAATATTTTTTTTAGAACACTAAAGAAAGAAATAAAAAAATCTACTTAGAATACTAACTAAAAAGTATTTTGTCATGGGCCCCATTATCTTAAAATGCCCGGGGCCTCTAATAAGAAAAAATCGGTATATCATGGTCATGGGCCCCATTATTGTAAAATGCTCAGGGCCTCTAATTAAGTAAAAATCGGTACTGGTGATTCTGATACAAACTATATAAATGCCGATCTACCCATAATAACAAATCTTCTCAAAAATACTTTAGCAAGTAAAACCGCTTGGCAATACTAGTGATAAATAATTAATTTACTATTACTATTCTACTAGATCAAAATAGATAATGTTCATGAGTTTTTCGCAGTCCTCCCTTTTGAATATAAAAGTAGAAAACTGTTTGAATTCCGTTTAGTCCGGTGTTGGCACATGAATCGATCACTCTGCGCCAGAAAATTAAAAAAAAAAAGTTTAATTGATTGCGCCTTTTTAGTTTTGGAACTTTTTGGTAAGTTTACAAACTATTTTTTATTCGTAACTAGTGGACGCACGCGCGCACTTCGTTGCGCCTAGATTTTTTTTATGTGGAGAAGTAAGAAGACGAGCAAGACGCTCTCCTGATGTTAAGAGATAACGCTGCCCATAATCAGTACAGTGCTACCCAGAATTTCACAGTGATGTGCAATTCTAGGTGCACTGCACCAACCCTTATTACTCAAGAGTCATAAGATGTTAAGACTCTTTAGCCCAGTAATGTCACTAGCTACAGTGCCCTCCTACCGAAGCACAGTAATGTTTGCACATCACTGACGGTAGAATAACTGGCACTGTTGGGGTACCCACCTAGACGACCTCCTGCAAAGGAAGTCTATCCCCCTTTGTAGTTCTATTGTATATTTTTGGTTTGCAATAAAGTTTTATTCTATTCTATGGTATGTAGTGATAGTGACTAGCTGTGCCCGGTTTTACCCGCAGAAAGTAGTCTAGAGTGCTTTTCATGAAAGAAGTTCCTTTGACTTGGCGCCACAATCCCTCGTTAGGCTTCCGTAGTGAACAAGAAAGCCTTACAGTTTCTTCTACCGCCTGAGCAGTGATGTGCTAACATTACTGTGCTCCGGTAGGAGGGCACTGTAGCTAGTGACATTACTAGGCTGAAGAGTCTCTTAACATCTTATGACTCTTGAGTAAGAAGCGTCCACCAAGAATATTACATTGTGAAATCCTGAACACTGTACTGATTATGGGTTATCTCTTACCATCAGGAGAGCGTCTTGCTCGTCTTCTCCCTTCTTTGCATAATAACAATACAAGTGAATAAAATTAAAAATTTAAAAAACCCTCAAGGCAATATAAATTTATCATAGTGCGTATTCTACTAGTTAAGCCCTTTTATTTGATACCCATATTCATCATCATCATCATCATCATCTCAGCCATTGGACGTCCACTGCTGAACATAGGCCTCCCCTTTGGACTTCCATATGTACCGGTTGGAAGCGACCTGCATCCAGCGTCTTCCGGCGACCTTTATAAGGTCGTCTGTCCACCTTGTGGGTGGACGTCCTACGCTTCGTTTGCTAGTCCGTGGTCTCCACTCGAGCACTTTTCGACCCCATCGGCCATCCGCTCTACGCGCTATGTGGCCTGCCCATTGCCACTTCAGCTTGCTAATCCGCCGGGCTATGTCGGTGACTTTAGTTCGGGAGACGTTATCTCTCCGAAGCTGTTTACTGCCGTAATGGAAGACACCTTCAAGCTCCTGGAATGGCAAGGACTTGGCATCAATATCAACGGCGAATACATCACTCACCTTCGGTTTGCCGACGACATCGTAGTCATGGCAAAGTCGATGGAGGAACTCAGCATGATGCTCGATGACCTCAACCGAGCTTCACAACGGGTGGGCTTAAAAATGAACATGGACAAGACGAAGCTTATGTCAAATGCCAATGTTGTGCCCACCCCAATATCTGTTGAAGGATCGGTACTCGAAGTTGTGGACTCGTATATTTATCTAGGACAAGTAGTCCAATTAGGTAGGTCCAACTTCGAGAAAGAGGTCAACCGCCGAATCCAACTCGGTTGGGCAGCATTCGGGAAACTACGCAATGTCTTTTCGTCCGATATACCTCAGTGCCTCAAGACGAAAGTTTTTGATCAATGTGTGTTACCAGTGATGACTTACGGCACCGAAACGTGGTCCTTCACCATTGGCCTCATCTCGAAGCTCAAAGTCGCCCAGCGTGCTATGGAAAGGGCTATGCTCGGGGTTTCTCTACGAGATCGCTATATACCCATATTGTGGCCGTGAAAAAAAAAGTAATCCGCCATTTTGTAACGGCAGCCATCTTGGGCCGATTTCCACCAAACATGGCTAAGAACACTCTTGACTAACTCTACTTTCAAACAAAAAAAAAACTAAATCAAAATCCGTTTATATCCGTTGAGGAGCTACGATGCCACAGACAGACACACACACACACACACACAGACACGTCAAACTTATAACACCCCGTCGTTTTTGCGTCGGGGGTTAAAATGGACTTTCAACATTCATACCACTCTCTCCCTTTTAACGGGTAAAGTCACCAGGCATTCTAGTTTTATATTAAAAGTGTATGGAATAGGTAATTGTCAAGTCGCATCCAAATTATGTGCATTTTGATTTCGACGCCATCTTTTTAGAAATTCAAAATCCTGTATCCCGCTATTATTGAGAATTCAAAACAAGGTTCTCAAGTTGGCTGTATTTACTTATAATAAGTAAGTTGGTCTTCATATATCATATGAAGTTGTTTCCTATAAGATATGTAGGAGGCAGTCGTTAGGTCATGTTGCAGGCCTTGTAGGAATCTTGGCGACCTGAAACTGCAATATATAGGTTGGCCACACGACCTATAATTTGTGATTTGACTCTGACAGTGTAAGTAGGGTAACCTGTTCTGTTGGAGTATAAACCCCAATTATTATTATTATTATTATATACAAAATAAAAATAGACAAAGCCATTTTATGTGTGAGTGTGATGGCAATAGGGAAAATTCTGTGTGAAGAAAAAGGAGAACCTATTTTTTTCCGTCCCTTTCAGCGTGGCCGGTTTATGCTGTTTGTCAAACTCTGTCAAACTGCTTCACTTTGACAATAATACCTATGTGTTTCGTTTTTTTCCAAAATTTTAAAGCAATTTGAGACAATACAATGATATTCAACTGGTTTATGACCTAAAATATCAATATATCGCGTATTTTCATAAAACAATGAAAGTCCGTAAACTGTTTTTTGTCTCATAGGTGGCCATGATGATATGACCTCCCATGTTATAAATCCGTAGTGTTTTTTTTAATACCGCCTTATGCGGACAACAAAACCTGCTGCTATGGGCTATTGGAGCACCCTTATATAGGTATTAAATCCGTTGAATTAAAACCGCGACTCCATCTCGTGTTGGTCTATACACAATCAACATAAACATGACAACATTCAACAAAATCTAGGCTTTCATCGGGAATGGAAAGTAGAAAGATTATGAAACAAAATACGCAGTTTGACAATGTTTTGTGATTTTTTTACATGTTTTTGATTGTGTAGACCTAAACACACGACTTTAATGAATATTTTTGTGTATAACTCTCTCGCTCGTGTGATATGAATTTTTTTGAAATATTAATAATTTGCAGATTTTAAAACTGTTTTTGAAAACATTCCTAATAAAGCTTCAGATAATGGTTCCCTTGCCTTTTCCACCTTTATCCGTAAACAGCTAAACGAATTTTGACGAATTTTCATTTCTACCCTCAATTCTTAAAAATAAAAATCCTAATTTACAACTTTTGATTACAGATGGCGCTGATCAAAAACTCAACCGTTCCGGACATGATCTGTCAAAATGACATGAACCATAGACAATGCGAAGTGAAAAGTTTTGACAGTGACAGTTTATTTTTTTTCGCGCACACACTTGTGACGATCGTGCATTCAGCATTTAATTTTATTTTGAATCATGCTGATGCTATATTTTTAAGTGTGATTTTAATTTTGGTAGTTTACGTGTTATATAAAAGTTTTTGGAGTCCCATACTTTATGTTAAGGTTAGTAAATTACAAGTAAAATTAATATTATAAGACCCCAACCCTGAAAGCCGGAAAAATATTATGTAATTCGCCATTGTGGCGGCGGCCATCTTGTACCATCTTGGCTACCGGTAGTCTTCAAACATAGCTAAGATCACTTCGACAAATTCATCTTCGGTTCATCCGTTCCGGAGCAACGATGCCAAAGACAAGTCAAATTTAAAACAACCCGTCGTTTTTGCGTCAGAGGTTAAAAATAGAAAATAATAGTATTCTAGCTGCGCCCAGCGGTTGCACCCGCTGTACAGTAACCTATATGTTACTCTAGGGTCTAAGCTATCTCTATACGAAATTTCAGCTCAATCGGTCCTCCCGTTTAGAAGTGACAAACATACACACTCACAAACTTTCGTCTTTATTATATTAGTGTGAGAGTCATTTCAGTTACTCTTCTTGATACAAAATACTTGATAATGACGCCATCTATTACCCAACCTCAGGAACTAACCGACGTAGGCTACGAGCACATCACCGGCCCGGACAGAGACAAGCGGATAGCTCGAGCGCAAGCGGCAAGGAGGTTGGGGAGTAAAATACCGCCTCCTTACCCGAATGGATGGTTTGCGGTCGCTGAGAGTAGGGACTTGAAGATTGGTGGTGTACAAGCTGTTGATGCGTTGGGTAAGTGGTGCCATCTTAACTTTAAAGAAAGAAAAAAAAATATTTGCGTCAGAAACAGACCAAACTAATAACATAACTTACGCGCTCTTTAACGTGCTTATTAAGATCTGCAGGGCTATTGGCTAAGTCACACCTACTAAGATTACCACTTATATCAACTTCAATGTATACTTCTAGACTACAGAGAGACTACTTGCCCAGTGACATATAAAACACTCGAATCCATAGAACTGTGTACATTACTTGCTTTAACCTCAACATTAAAATGAGTATCATAACAAACGCACTAATGTACATTTTCTTCTTTATATTACCTACCATATTTAATAGAATCTCTACTGTGGCATAAAAGTATCAATGTCACCCACGCAAGTACACACGTGACATTCTTTTTTGTCTGAAAGAGAGCTATTAGCGATATAACCTCAAATTGTAACACTTCTTGCCCATTTGTAGGTGTAGTGTTCAATAAAGAGTAAAAAGAAAGAAACAAAATATTTTATTTGTTACACACACACATAAATAATAAAAAAAAAACACAAATAAAAACAATAGATAAGCGTGTGCCACAAATTGGTCCCCAACTCAGCATTATGCTGGGTGCAAGAACCCAGCGCTGGTCTTCCGTTGGAGCCGCTTAGTGACGTTACGGACATACAATACACTCAGGGCTTGTTCATGTTGAACGCGCGGGCGCGGGCGCGGGCGCGAAATATCAAACATATCGACGTGCTATGAAAGTGTTCACGTACAAACGCACGTGCGGTGTAAGCAAAGTCTGTCGCGCCCGCGCCCGCGCCCGCGCGTTCAAACGTGAACAAGCCCTCAAACAAAGAACAAAATTAAATTGAAATTTGGTAACATAATATACACATCCAAAGACCAATAATATTATCATACTAATGTTATCTAATTCGTACTGTGATTACTTCTTATTGTTTTTAAAACGTCCCGTCAAGTACATATATTTTCTTCGTCCGAATTATCAGCGAACAAAATATTCTTTCCTAAGGTTTGTTTAATTCGTATTTCAGGTCTAAACCTCTGCGTATACCGCGGCACAGACGGCAAAGCTCACTGCATAGACGCGTACTGCCCGCACCTCGGCGCCAACTTAGCGGTGGGGGGCGTGGTGCGCGGCGCCTGCATCGAGTGTCCCTTCCACAAGTGGCGGTTCGATGCGAGCGGGACTTGCGTCGGTGTACCGGGGACTGATGCTGGTGATTATACATTATATATTGATGATTTGATTATATATCTAACCTAGGACTGGGATTGATACGTAATATTACTATATATTTAGCTAGAATTGTGATATCTCTCTTGATATAACTATGTATCTACCTAGGAGTGTGATATCACCCTTAATTTGACTATATGTATAATGTATATCTACCTAAAACTGAGATAACACCCTTAACATGGCTATATATCTACTTCGAATTGAGACTATATATCCACCTAAAACTAAGATATCACCCTTAATATGACTTTATAACTACCTGAAACTGAGATATCATCTTTAATATGTTTATTTATCTGCCTAGCACTTAGATATCCTTAAGTTTAGTAAGTTTATTAGCATTATATATTAGTGAATTCAATATATATGTCGCTTTAACATTGATATACCATACATAGTACTAACCCGATTGAATTAAAAGGCTATCAATGTATTAAGTATCTAATCAATACCATAGAAGACAGGTAGGTATGTATATCATCATTATATATAAGTATAGTAAGTATGTATATGTCATATGTGTGTAGTATAGTAACCTAAGTATCATCATCATCATCTCAGCCATAGGACGTCCACTGCTGAACATAGGCCTCCCCTTTGGACTTCCATATGTACCGGTTGGAAGCGACCTGCGTCCAGCGTCTTCCAACGACCTTTATAAGGTCGTCTGTCCACTGTAAGTAAGTACATATATCATCATTATATATACAAGTATAGTACAATACAGACGCGTACTGCCCACACCTCGGCGCCAACCAAGCGGTGGGCGGCGCGGTGCGCGGCGCCTGCATCGAGTGTCCCTTCCACAAGTGGCGGTTCGATGCGAGCGGGACTTGTGTCGGTGTACCGGGGACTGATGCTGGTGATTATACATTATATATTGATGATTATATACTATATTATACTGATGATCATACACTATATATCACTAGGACTGAGATATCACCCTTAATATGACTTATGACTATATATCTACCTTGAACTGAGATATCATCCGTAATATGACTATACATCTAGTTAGGATTGAGATATCACCCTTTATATATCTATATATCTAGTTAGGATTGAGATATCACCCTGAATATGACTATATATTTACTTAAGACTCAGATATCACCCTTAATATGATTATATATTTACCTGAAACTGAGATATCACCCTATATATGTCTATATATCTACCAAAAACTTAGATATCACCCTAAATATGACATATATATCTACCTAAAATTGAGATATCCTTAAGTTTATTAAGTATATTAGCATGATATATGAGTATATTCAGCATATACGTCGTTTCAACATTGATATACCATACATAGTACTCACCCGATTAAATTACAAGGCTATCAATGTATTAAAATTATCCAGTCAATACCATAGAAGACAGCTACGTGAGTATATCATCATTATATATAAGTATAGTACAGTATAGTAAGTATGTATATGTTATATGTGTATAGTACACCAGATCCCCACCAAACCTACATCCAGACATTCATATACTTCCACGTTTATAATATTAGTAAAATTTCAGTTGTTCGTTTATTTTCCTTCCAGCACCAAAAGGCGTATCAGTAAAAACGTACCACACGCGCGAGGCAGACGGCGCTGTGTGGCTCTGGCACGACGCAGAACATCGCGCTCCACTGTGGCCACTCACTGATGCACCTGAGATTGGAAGCTTCAAGTATAGGGGACGCAACGAATTCACTGTCAACGCTCATATACAGGTAATATCCCGCCTTCTGAGGTCATGTTGCAGGTGTAGTAATCTTGACGACCTGAAACTGCAACATATAGGTTGGCCACTTAACCTATAACTGTGATTTGACTCTGACAGTGTAAGTAGGGTAACCTGTTCTGTTGAAGCAAAAACCCTAATATAAATTAATTATTTTCAGGAGATACCAGAAAATGGCGCAGATGTGGGCCATCTGAATGCGGTGCATTCACCATCTTTGTTTTCCACCGCTGGAGAGAAATTTCCCTTCTTGTATGACATTATAGGTAAGGAAATGATCTTATAATTATTATTTTACTAAACGCTTAAGGAGTTTGAAGATTTTTTTATGTCAGAACGTCGCATCTTCAACCTCCACTACTAAAAAAACATTTTGTGCTTAGTTTGTTTTAAACATGGCTTGTTCGAAAAAGATAGTATGCCTGGTCCTTACTCTCGGACAACAAAAACTTAAAATTTTGTGCATCAATTCAATAGAGTCAATATACCCATTACATATACCATGCAAAAACAACATATCAGGAAGAGTTCTCCTGTTTTCAAGTGTGGTTCGTCTATGATAGCTGCACGACTCTACATAATCACTCGATTTACTCGATTTTTATAACAAGTTTTCACAAATATTACGACATATAAATTATTTTGGTCCAGGAAGTCACGTATGGAACGGTACCTGGTCTCGCAATGACGACCACACGGCGAGCATGACGCTCTCACATCATTACAACATTATGAAGTGTAACATTCTACACACTGATGTCAACATTACACAGGTGAGAATTACACATTATACGTACATAGGTACATTAATACAAAATGCTGGGGTATATTTGGCCCAACGTATAAGTATTGCCATTCAACGTGGCAATGCTGCCAGCATTCTGGGCACTCTGCCAACTGACAGTGGTTTGGAGCACTTGGATTTTCTGTAGATCAGCTTGTGGCCGATCTGTGGTTAATAAAAGTGTTCTCAACTGCTGTAGTAGCTGTAGTATTGTTAGTTTGTTTTTCTCAATAAAGGCATTTGCCACCATTAAAAAAAAAAAAAAAAACATTAATATACATGTAGATAGTCACGCCTGGTCTTGTTTCCCGTTGGTGTAGTCCGCGACTATTCCCCTCCACTTGGTACGATCCTGACACACCTAATCGCACGCTTCCTCAACTTTCATCATATTATCAGTGTTCTTCTACTATATTACGCATGCATTATACATTATAAACCTTCCTCTTGAATCACTCTATATATTAATGAAAACTGCATCAAAATCCATTGCGTAATTTTAAAGATATAAGCATATTATATAAACCTGTACTGTCAACCAAGCCAAGCACAAGATTAATAAATGGTTACTTACACTGTCTTATTCTGAAACCGAAAAATTAATGAAAATTTCTTTGTAGGGCCTTCTATTCTATTTTATATAATACTCTTACTTAATACATATGTATTTCGAAAAGCTTTTTGATGCTTCTTAGTAAGTTTACACTGACAGTTTGTACTTTATAATATTATATATCTAGCTACCTACGTTACTTTTATATTTACTATTCTACCGTTTTTGTTACAATTATATATAATATAACTATATATCTTAGGCAAATTTTTAAAACAGTTCTCAATTGCATATTTTGTAAACTCGGTTATAGGGACCCCACGAGACAGGCTTGACCTAGTGTGGGGTCCATTAGAAATGCTTGTGTACTCTGTATTCTTATGGAAAATAAATATATTTGTATTTGTATTGTATTGTAAACAGAGAGATGCGGAAAGCAACTTTATTTTATACTACCTAGTAATGTCCAATCCGCAGCTCGGTCCAGGCCATATGCTTATATCTTTAAAACTTTGCAACGGATTTTGATGCGGTTTTCATTAATAGATAGAGTGATTCAAGAGGTAGGTTTATATGTATAATACATGCATAATATAGCGTCCATTAGTATATTATATATGTCCTATCCGCAGCTCGGTCCGGGCCACGTCCGTTTCCTAATGCAGACGGCGGTCGGTCCGTTCCTGTTCAGTCAGTCAGTCACGCCCCTCGGTCCGTTGCTGCAGAGAGTGGTGCATAGACTGTACACACCGGTACGAAGCGCTGTGTTCGCCTGGCCTTTGATTTATAGTGAGAGCAAAATGGTAAGTTTGTAATGATTATTATACTTTTTATATTATATAATTATGTATTGTACTCGTAATTAATATTATTACTATGTTCTTACGGTTAAATAAATATATTTATTGATACTATTTTTTTTAAGTATATATTCTATTTATTTATTTATGTATGGGAGTAGTTATGAATAGGTGCCTACCTAATGTACGACGCGACACCACAATTATAACAGCATAGAATAAGTTTCTCATGTAAGTTGAATAATTGTACATTTTTAATAAGAAATAAAGATTCTCTAACCCGAAATGGTAAGTTTTTAGCTCACTTTTCAGCATAATAATATAATAGATTTTGAACCAAATTGGTATCTATTTTTGCCATCGCCACATCGCATAACTACTCTGTAAAAAACAAAACTTTTAAAAAGTTAAGAACAATTTATTTTTGAGACTGAGCGCGATTGCCAATAATAAGGCAATAGGCCAATAGGCAAAAAGGCTTGTGTAGCTTCTGTGGGAAAACAAATGAAACTTTAAAAAAAAGCTTTTATTATTATTCCCATCCAGCACCAAAGTACTCGTCAAGACGAATCAAATGAGCTCAATAGTCCAGTAAAAGAAGAAATGTGGATCGAAAAGTCGAAAGCAGAAAAACTAACTTAGTAACTTTGTTTGGACTAGTTAGGAGATAAACATACTAAAAGTCCCCACCCCTCCGAGGTGAGCCCGAGGGGTGGGAGGCCGAAGAAGGTCCCATTTTTAGGTTTTTTGCTTATATGTCAAAAACTGTGCGTTGCACCATATTTTGTAGTACTACATTATTAAACCTCATAAAATTTTCTACAACTTCGGCCTTGACACTTTTTATCTATCTCCAATCGTTGTCCAGTTATGAGCTTCCAAACATGGTCTATTTTGAAAACGCTTAAGTTAGTTTTCCATACAAAGTCAGTAAAAAAAATCTTAAAAATAAAATTTGACCAACTTCTGATTGTCGTATCATAATGAAACTTTGCAAATGTCTAGAAATCTGATGACAGTTTAATAATCTGGTACCACTGAGCTGATCTGATGATGGAGCCAGGAGGTGTCTAATGAAACTCTTCAATGACTATTAGTAAACCCGTCGAGTTTGGGCACATTACATTCGAATCGATGAGACTTTTTCATTACACTTGCTGTCGAGGGTTTGATAATGGACCAGGAGGTGCCTACGTCTCATCAATCCGAATGTAATGAGCCTAAACTCGCCGGTTTTACAAATAGCCATTGATGAGTTTCAGTAGACACCTCCTGGCTCCATCATCACATCAGCTCAGTGGTACCAGATTATTAAACTGTCATCAGATTTCTAGACATTTGCAAAGTTTCATTATGATACGACAACCAGAAGTTGGTCAAATTTTATTTTTAAGATTTTTTTACTGACTTTGTATGGAAAACTAACTTAAGCGTTTTCAAAATAGACCATGTTTGGAAGCTCATAGCTGGACAACGATTGAAGATAGATGAAAAGTGTCAACGCCGAAGTTGTAGAAAATTTTATGAGGTTTAATAATGTAGTACTACAAAATATGGTGCAACGCACAGTTTTTGACATATAAGCAAAAAACCTAAAAATGGGACCTTCTTCGGCCTCCCACCCCTCGGGCTCACCTCGGAGGGGTGGGGACTTTTAGTATGTTTATCTCCTAACTAGTCCAAACAAAGTTACTAAGTTAGTTTTTCTGCTTTCGACTTTTCGATCCGCATACCCTTTTTGGGCACTCATTGACTGGGCTACAAACTCAATGGGGTTGCGTGTAATCCGAATAGGCATGTGGACAGAAAAATTTTTTTTTGTCCATAATGTAGATTTAAAAAAAATATTGGACACGTATTTTTATTCTTGTAAATTTAATGAAAAATGAGTAAGTTACAGCGCCTTAAAGTTGCGGAGAAGGGGGTAATGACGTCACGCCTCAGTACGATTTGTACTGAGGTGTGACGTAGTGTTTCTCCCCCCATAATTTTAGATTCCTTATATCTCAGTCAAATTCAATGATATTGACAAACAAAAAAATACGTATCGAATTTTTTTTTATTATTTTAATTACGGACTAATAACATTTAAAAAATGTTAGCCTTGTCATCACGCCTATTATACACGCATGGCAAATTTCAGCTCAACAGAAATCGGGAAGTGAATCAAATTAAACTTGCAAGATTTGATTACAGACATACCGACGAACAGACAGGTGAAAGTAAATAAAAGCTTGTAATATAGGTATTTTATGTATTTACAGATTGAAAGAGACATAAAAATATGGAACAGCAAGCGTTTCGTCCACACACCAGCTTATGTCAAAGGAGACAAAGGCATTCGAGCGTTCAGGAACTGGTACTCGCAGTTCTACAGCGAAAACAGCACAACTTTCCAAAATTGTATGCAAAATCCTTTAGATTGGTGAATAAAATGATAAGCATTACTTTAAATGGGGTATTTTACCGGGGGTAGACTTCCTTTGCAGGAGGTCGTCTAGGTGGGTACCCCAACAGTGCCAGTTATTCTACCGCCTGAGCAGTGAGCAAACATTACTGTGCACAGGTAGGAGGGCACTGTAGCTAGTGACATTACTGGCCTGAAGAGTCTTAACATCTTATGACTCTTGAGTGAGAAGCGTTGGTAGTTGGTGCAGTGCTTCTAGAATTTCACATCATTGTGAAGTCCCAAGTAGCACTGTACTGATTATGGGCAGCGTTATCTCTTAACATCAGGAAGCGTCTAGCTCGTCTTCTACTTCATCACATAAAAAAAAATGTTTGGCCCCAGGTATAAGTATTGCCATTCAACGTGGCAATGCTGCCAGCATTCTGGGCACTCTGCCATCTGACAGTGGTTTGGAGCATGCGAATTTTCTGTAGATCGGCTTGTGGCCGATCTGTGGTTAATAAAAGTGTTCTTTACTGCTGTAGTAGCTGTAGTATTGTTAGTTTGTTTTTCTCAATAAAAGGCATTTGCCACAAAGAAAAAAAAAACTTTTAATTGTGTCTTTTAACCCTTTCAAAACTGGCGTGCACAATTGTAGACATAAGATATACCCATATACAAGAGAGATATATACCGCGCTTAGGTCATTTTTTGTATGAAAACAAAGTCACCAAAACATGGTGGGGTGCGGGGGATGGGTGGCTAGATTTGATTGGCTCGTTCAAGGTGACGTCACAGTTACGCCACAGATTAGGTAATAGTTAGAGGCATAACATGACTTTCTAGTGATGTGGTAAAGTCGCTATATCGTATCGATAAGAAAATATAAGTTACGGTTATTCTTAAGTTTAATGAGAAAGTTCGTTGTATTGTATACGAGAGATATTTTAATATAACTTCAATTATTGTTTTATTATAGCTTAAATGTTTTCTCATCTCTATTACCTCCCAAAGTACCCGAATAAACATTTTATATGGTTTCACTAAAATATAAATAGGTCCATCACTCGCATAAAATTTTTAGTCCTAATTTTAAAAAATTATGCATGCGAATACGCACCCTATAAGAATAAACAATAAATGTTAGATAGCGAATCATTTGTTTTTAAATTAGTGACAAATTTAACATTATGTATTTTAAAAGCTTCGTTACACTTCTCTTATTATAAGCTTCATAATAACCATTCATGAATTAAATACCAGTAACCCTGTATAATATTAAACCCCGATAATTTTGGTACCTTAATATACCTAATACCTACCTACTTCAAAAATTTCAATAACATTTTTGTCGATAAAATTTGTGGTGTAAATTTAAATTTGTGTCTTATCACTAGTTTATCCGGGCGTAAGAGAGAACGAGATAATGTTATACAAATTTACCAAGAAAGAATGAGACGAAAAGAAACTTGGCCATTTTTATATTGAATTTTATGTTAAACATTTTTCAATGATTATTATCGGAATAATAACTTGCCTGTGTAATAAGATTTCGTCTTTTGCGTAACTGAATGTAGCGCTAGTCTTTCCGCGCCTTTTTATTGAACAATACGGCATTTTTATTAATTATTTTTCATTAAGTATGTGAATGTCACGCTGTCAATGTCGGCCGTGGAATGAACACGAAAAAGAGGCGGAGCTACGAGCTTATGTTGATTCAGGCATATGACTTGGCGACTGTTACCTCATTTTAGCTTCCATCTCTAGCTTTATGATCTGTGGATATACCTAATGAAAAAAATTGCATACATAATTTTTTTTTATAGTCTCCTTACTTTAGACACATGGAATTTACCAATTCCTTAGGATGAAAAAAAAAATTCAGGTCTGAAAGGGTATAGGGTCTGAAGGGGTCTGAAGGGCTATTGCATAGCTTCTATCGCGGGCCTTGAGCGTGGGGACCGAATCCAGAAATTCCGTAACGAAAAAACCTAACACCCTCCACTATATTTTTTTTCATTTGTTTTTTTTTCTTTGATATTAATTCAAGTTACACTTTGAGCGTGGTGACCGATAAAAAAACAAATTTATTTATTATTTATTTAAAAAATAAATAAATAATTATAATTACATAAGTTGATAAAAATGCTATGCAATAGCTTTACCGCGGCAGTCTCCGAGTGCCACACGTCTTTTTTTTGTTTTTTATTTGTGTCTAATGAAATTACTGGGCTGAAGAGTCTAAACATCTTATGACTCTCAAGTATGAAGCGTGGGCGCAGTGCACCTAGAATTTTACCTTTGTAAAATCCTGGGTAGCACTGTACTGATTATGGGCAGCGTTATCTCATACCATCAGGAGAGCATCTTGCTCGTCTTCTTACTTCGTTATATAAAAATTTGATAATATTGGTTGATTTTTTAATTTAATTACTCTTACATACCTATTTTAAGAAAAATGTTTTAAGTATTATATATGATTAATGAAGTTGGATGTTACTTTGCAGAAATCCATGATGATATTAATAATTATAATGAAATATATACTTTAGTTTTAGATATGATTTCTGAGTATTTTTAAGTTTTAGATGATAGGTTAGTTTTTAAGGTATTAAATATCAATATTGTGACAAATTAAAGTAGAATAATCAGTAAATGTTGATTTTTAATTAATAAGATTTTTTTTTAATGTGATGATGTCTTTAAAAAATGCAAGTTCAGCAATTTAAAAAATATGTTTTTAAATGATTAATTTTGTAAATAATTAAGATATTTATTTTTAAAATATATTATGTTTTTGTCATTTCTTTACTTTATTACCTTTCCGACAACATTAAAATTTTTGTGTTAATTAGTTTAATAATTGTTGTAAGAATAAAAATTTTGGAAAGCAAATTGTGTTTTATTTTGGATAAAAAGTTTAACACACAATTAGGAATTTACGCCATCTAGCGTCGAGTAGCTAAGTTAAATTAATTAAAACTGCTTCTTTCGACGATAAGGCGGTCTTACTGCTTAGAATCGATGTTTTCTAGTTTTTGATAATATTTTTTTAATCCATGTGGTGACATAGTGTTCTATTTTTATTTTGATTAATTTAACGTATTCGATTTTCAATTTTTTTGTACATTCGATTGATATTTTTTAACATGCGCATAGTTGAGACGAGGACGAATCGAACAAATCAAATATCATCAAAATCGGTCCAGTTATTCTTGAGTTATGAGGGGTGTAAAGTTTTACCTCTTTATATAAGTATACGTTAAATAATTTCAACATGTCTCTCACAGGGTTCCGTGGTGTAGTGGTTATCACATCTGCTTTACACGCAGAAGGCCGCCAGTTCGATCCTGGCCGGAATCACATTTTTGCTGTGTAAACTATATAGACATCTTGGTATTTAAATAGTGTACATTTACTTTTCTTTCTTTTTAAAACGTGATATTTTTTATTTTGTTTGTTTAATTGTAAAAGGTGCATTATTGGTTAGAGTTTTTACGATTATAGATCTCTAAATTGATTGCAAACCTGTTCATAGGAAGACAATATTTTTAGTTTTTGAAGGACATTTTTATTTCGTAATAAATATTCTTACAAAATATATTGATCGAATTACGTTTTACCAGTGACATTAATGGGCATGACGAAATTCAACAACTAGATATAGTTCTTTTGACGAAAAGAGTCTCTTAGACGTGGCGCCACTATAGCACGTTTTAAAGTTACAAAATTTATAGATTTTTGATTTCTCATAAAATCTCATAAATTACTTCAATTAGATATTTATTTTATCGAATAAATAAAAATAATTTAGGATAATTAAATTTTTTTGTCAGTACAGTAATCTAATTTTCTTCTTCTAAATATATAAAATAGAATCTGTGACTGATTAACAGACTGATCTAAAAAACTGATCTCAAACCACTGGACGTATTGAGTTGAAATTTGGCATACAGGTAGGTTTTAGGGCGTAGACATCCGCTAAGAAAAGATTTTTGTAAATTCAACTCGTCTTTGATAAAATTTAATTTTGTTCCGCAAAATTCCGCGAGACTCCTTTCGTGAAAAGCACTCTAAGAAATTAGTTACACAGGTAAATAAAACAAAAGATAGGTACCTACTTAAATAAAATTAGAACAAATTGTGTTCTCTGTATTGGAATTTCACGATAATGATTTTTTAATTGATATTTAATTTCAAATTATATACATTCTTGGCTAATTTTAATAATTTGACGATATTAACGACATCATGTAAAAAATCCTAGCACAGTTATTTCCTCGTTCTCTGATGAGTGCTTTGACGTATTGACTTTTGTACGGTCGCATTCCGGGACGGAATTTTTGTAATGTTCGAATTTGTACGTAACCTGTAACATATAAAGCGAACGCGGGCAGGAACAAAATGAAGATCGCGACCGCTTTACCGCTCCATCCCGCCTCTGTCTGTCGACAGTTTTAGTGGGTATCCTCCGCCCATACAAGGCGGGAGAGTCCCACATACCGCCCCCCTGGCGCAGGGTGACGATGCGTAACGCGTTTTTCCTGAAAACATTTTTTTTCTTGTCCTGCTTACAACAAAAAAACATAAATAAGTTAATAAAATCTAAGGAATATACAAAGTTTTAGCTTATGGTCACGGTAATTTACCGTGGTATGGCCAACCTATGAAAAGGATGCGTACAAGATAATAAGCAAAACAAATAAATAACGTTCTGTGTACACTTGAATAATGAACGCTGCGTTTTAAAATCGCCAGAATCTATTTGCGAATATGAGACTTAGTCTCATAAAATTTCAAACTGATCCAAACTCGCTTTTAATAATAACTAGCTACGCTGAGTGGTTTTACCCGCTGTAGGTACTGTAGCCTATGTATTTCAGAGTTTAAGCTATCTCTATACAAGATTTCAGCTCAATCGTTCCAGCCTTTGAGGCACATATTACCGAATATAGTAGGTACTCTATTGTTCTGTGCTCTTAGGCGTGAAAGAGTACCTATCTAACAAAGAGTACTAAAACAATTTTTCTGGGTCATAAAAATGGCAGTAGTACATAAGTATAGCTCAGGTTCAGTTTAAAGATATTTATTCCTCATTAAGACATACATTGGTAGTCACTTACATGAGAAACATAAGTTTAAAGTAAAAGTATGAAATAACATGATTGATTCGTCGTTCTTAGTCTTAAGTTAATTTTAACAATAGGTAGAAAAAAAAGATAAATTAAGTTAATAAAATATGAGAGTAGGTAAAAAACAATTTTGAATAAATAAAATATTAAGAATTTGCTTTGCATACATGTTCCGCTAATTTTGATTTGAAAATTTGCAATGAGTTAGAGGATGGTAAATGGTAACTTGTAAAGCTGTGCACCTTCGTAGGGGATCATTATTTGTCCATAATTAGTGCGCGTCTTTGGAAGTACCAACAGACTCGCGCAACGACTGCTTCGCTTAGTAACTTGGCGCACGAATTTGAATGGCAAACTAGTATGGAGAGAGCTTTTTAATAGTTTATAAATTAATATGCAAGTGTGATATGTGTGTAATTGTTTTATGTTCATTATTTTAGTGTCGCTATAGATTTTATTAGTAGGTGTTAGAAATGGATATCGAAAAAGTATTTTGATAATTTTCAGGTTTGATCAGACCATTAATATATAAACCGTACTTATGAAGTACAGCGTTTTTCCCGCTCATGTGTATTTCCCCTGTGGTAGACCGGTTTGAGTCCAGTAGCGGTGCGCTATATCATTGTTAAACTCGTGTTGTCTATATTATGCATGTATTATACATGATATAAACCTTCCTCTTCACTCTATTTCATAAATTAAAACCGCATCAAAATCCGATGCGTAGTTTAAAAGCTCTAACCATACAGCCTAGATCGCGCAAGCGAGTTTTTCCACAGACCGAAGTCGACTGACGCGCCCTCTAGTGAAATATGCGACCAAGACTAGGTACATACACTACAAGTATATTTATATCTCTAGTATATAGTCAGAATAAACGCAGCGTTTTTCCCGCTCATGTGTATTCCCCAGCTGTAGACCGGTTTGAGTCCAGTAGCGGTGCGATGTATCATTGTTTAACTCGTGTTGTGCCACTTGACGTGTTTCAAAGGATTGTCCGAGGTAAGTTTGCGGTTTTTATATCAATAATACTGAGAAAAATATTATTTATTTATTATTTGAGTCATATAATAATACTAGCTTATGCTCGCGGCTTTGCCCGCATGGTAAAATCCTTTCTTAGCAGAGTAAAACCTATCTATGTTCCAAAGTTTAACCGAATCCGTCCAGCGGTTTGGGCTGTGCGTTGATAGGTCAGTCAGTCAATCGGTCACTCTTTCCTTTTATATATTTAGATTTATTTATTAATTAAGTACATTACACTAATATTATAAATGCGAAAGTGTCAATGTTTGTGAGTGTCAATGTTTGTAAGTGTCAATGTTTGTGAGTGTCAAAGTTTGTGAGTGTCAATGTTTGTGAGTGTCAATGTTTGTTACTTCTTCATGCCTAAATGGGTAGACCAATTGAGCTGACCTTTGGTATAGAGATAGCTTAGACCCTGGAATAACAGATAGGATATTATAGAAGAGCGGGTAAAACCGCTGGGCGCAACTAGTTTTAGAAATAATAATAATGTATCTTGTCATTTATTATTACAACTTCTCCGAAACGACTTGATAAATTTGTGTGTTTTTTGTATTTATATGATAGGTTTTTTTTTTATATGGAGAAGTAAGAAGACGAGCAAGACGCTCTCCTGATGTTAAGAGATAACGCTGCCCATAATCAGTACAGTGCTACCCAGAATTTCACAATGATGTGCAATTCTAGGTCCACTGCACCAACGCTTCTTACTTAAGAGTCATAAGATGTTAAGACTCTTTAGCCCAGTAATTTCACTAGCTACAGTGCCCTCCTACCGGAGCACAGTAATGTTTGCACATCACTGCTCAGGTGGTAGAATAATTGGCACTGTATGGGTACTAACCTAGACTACCTCCGACGAGTTCTGAGAATAAGTAAGTCATAGAGTTATATCACAATGCAAGCTCTTCAAAAGGCAAGTGAATAGAGTCTTGAAAGGTAGGCAACGTACCAGCGGTACCCCTGGTATTGCAGGTATCCATAGGCGACGGTAGCCACTCACCATCAGGTGGACCGTCTGCTTGTTTGTCACCTATTACATTAAAAAAAAATACCAGCGGAAAACCAGCGTAGGTCAACTAAGATCTACACATGCTGAGCTGGTACCTCTTTGCGGCAGGATGTGATTATTCTATAAATATTTATACTATGTTGTTTCTCTTATGCTTTGTATACTATACTTATTATTAATCATCTTGTGTCCAAATAAATTTATTTCTATTTTATTCTATTCTATATTCAACAGACGCAAAAGAATATGCGTCAGTCAGTTAACATTATATTTAAACTAGCTACGCCCAGCGGTTAAACCCGCAGTACTTATGTAGCCTATGTGTTATTCCAGGGTCTAAGCTATCCCTGTACAAAATTTCAGCTCAATCGGTCCACTCGTTTAGGTGTGAAAGAGTAACAAACACACATCCAGACATTCATTCTTACAAACTTTCTACTAAATTATGTTTATGTTTTCGTTTAAACTCCTTGCTGCTAGAGGGAGGGATTTATCCCACCTTGTAGGTTTGGTCTGCTACCATCTACGGCTGCATTGTTACTTAACCTCACGCGAGATCGTGTTCAAAGGCTAATAAAATGAATTATATATAAAACGACATATTTTTAGGGTTCCGTACCTCCAAAGGAAAAAAGTGATCCTATAAGGGTTCCGTTTTTTCCTTTTGAGGTACGGAACCCGAAAAACGGAACCCTTATAGGATCACTTTGTTGTCCGTCCGTCCATCTGTCTGTCTGTCAAGACCCTTTTTTCAGTCTTTAGACCTACCAATTTTACACAAACAAAACATAAAATTCGCGTAAGCTACATCGGTACAGTTTTGACATTAAACACTGTGACATGAGATTTTTATAAATTAGTAGAATAGCTAGAAGAAAGCAGGATGTGAAAGTGTTTACCTACATACTAAACTCAACCAAATGACAACACAACTAGCACGGTAGTATAGATAGATAGATAGATAACTCTTTATTGGAACACAGAAAAATATAGATGAGAATAGAATAATACTTTATTGCATACCAAACAATTACAAAGAAGCTTAATGATCTAGATATCTTAATGCTAGGTAAGCAATCGGCGGCCTTATCGGACTAGGCAATTTCTTACAGACAACCTGGGAATGGAATAGGACTGTAAATACAATAATAGATGGCGGTGTGCAATATCTAAAACTAGTAAACAGAAATAAACTTAAAAAAATAAAACACAATCTATGTGTCAATTGGCGGCCTTATCGCTAAAAGCGATCTCTTCCAGACAACCGTGCAGGGGGAGGAGAATATTGCTATTCACATGGGTTTGTGGACATAAAGGACATAGGTGATGGACGTAAAGATGTAACAAACTTACCCACGTACAATTATTGCAATTACTTAAATTTCACATCTTACAATACACATCTCTTTATTAAAACTCCACATGAAAAAAAATAATGAAAAAATATTTATTTAACTAAAGAACATGCAATAGAGAAACATTAGCACTATGTATTATATTTGTAGAGTTATATGTGTAAGAATCTGTGACTCCCTCACTAGGCTGGGCCTGTGCCGAGGGAGCCCACAATTTAACAGGATTTACATAACAGTAATATGTTCAACGAGTTTACCTATTGATAGATAGAGTATACATATTATAGTAGTATAATCTGTACCAGGTCTATTCGCTATTTGACTAAAATACAAGTGAAAAACTAAAACAAAAACACATGAAAACAAAAACTTTAAAATATTGTTACATAGTATACACAAAGATGTTAGAATTGGCGGTTTTATCGCTAAAAGCGATCTCTTCCAGACAACCGTGCAAGCAAAGTTTAGTTAAGTTTCAGCAAGTTTAATATCACTTAAGCCGCATCTCCAGCACCTGTTTTGGTTTAAACTTTCAACATGAACATGACAACATCCAACAAATTAAGTACAGACACTACAAATTAATAGTAATCTTACTACATAATATTATAAACGTGAAAGTTTGTAAGAATGGATGTCTGGATGTGTGTTTGTTACTCTTTCACGCCTAAACGGGTGGACCGATTGAGCTGAAATTTTGTATAAGGATAGCTTAGATCCTGGAATAACACATAAGCTATATAAGTACTGCGGGTAAAACCGCTGGGCGCAGCTAGTTATTAAAAATAGTACCTATAATTTACCTAATTAGTGGTCGGGGAGACCCGCAAAAATCGTGACGTCAAGATCACTATAACAATTTTTTTTTTTACAGTTAACAAAGTCAAGTATCTACGATGATCCAGTAACAGGAAAAGCAAGTCCAAGTTAAAGTTAATTCGATAGGTATACAATAGGTATTCGTTATATACCTACGGAATAAAGATGAGGTCAGTTTTCCTGTTCATGATCGTCACCTACGTTAGTGGCCAGCAGAACGGTAAGTTTTGAGTTCAACTCGTTTTTTATAAAAATAAAAAATAAAAATATTTATACAATACAACAACAAAACACAATTACAATACAAAAACAAACACACACAACAACAACTTTACAATTTGTTTTATTTCAGGCCTCAAGCCCATATTCTGTTAGTAGTACTACTTAAAAAATATTGTTAGTAACATGCATAAATTAAAACAAAACTACAATGTCTGCTATATTAACAAGAGTCTGCTACAATGCTTAAATAGGGGACCATCCCATTTGCTGCATATTGTGGCCAGAGGGCTGTCGCCAAACGAAATGTAAAACACTAAAATCCGTAGACAATTACGCGTACATTACTTGCTTTAACCTCCTTATTAATATGAGTAATGAAACAAAAGCAGCAATGTACATTGAAGTTGCCATTAATCGTAGTGGGTGAGAATTAGCCCATAGTCCCTCTGGATGGTGTTGGTGTTCACACGTGTTTTCTTTTGAGCAGTGATGCTACCTTTTTATGCATGCTGGCATGAAATCCATCTGAGTGTGCTTCAGCAAACTTGCCAGATGCACTACAGATACAACTAAGAAAAAGACGAATAAGACGCTTTCCTGATGGTAAGAGATAACGCTGTTGACCCAAATCAAATCAATCATTCACTAAGTACCTATACAATTATATTACACTAACTGCGATCAGCGGTTTACCCGCTTTGTAGTAGCCTATTTGTTATTCTAAGCTATCGGCTATCTCTATACTAAATTTCAGCTCAATCGGTCCACCCATTCAGGCATTAAGAAGTAACAAACATGCATTTTGCAAACGAAATAAGTATAAAAAAGCGCCATCTATCGGGGAATTTTACACTTTTACATTGAAAAACTCATGGTTAACCTATTTAAATTTTCAAAAAGCTTTTATTCTGCAGCAGGCGATGCGTGTGTAGACGAGTACACGAACACAAGTGGAAAATGCACTCCTATAGACCAATGTCAGTCGGCTAAGAACGAATTTCAGTAAGTTTTTAAAATTATAAAATAGGTTAGTTAAACTTTAATGAAAATGGGTACCTATATAAAGCTTAATTAATTTTTTCTAGCGACCCGCTCTATATTTGTTAAGGCTTTTGGTAATATTATAATAAATATATTTTTTAAATTACTCTCTGTATCTTTAAAATTAATCACTTTAAAATCCGTTTTGTACATTTTAATAAATATTTTGAGAGTGGGAAAGCTATTTTTATTGATGTGGCCAAAAACAGAACTAATGATTAACCTTGAAACATTGCATAGAAAACAATCTAACACATAGACGCTAGCGACCTCATTACTATAAAATTTGTAAGAGTAGTAAAATTTATAACAGCGCCATCTAGCGTTGAGTAGCAGAACTTTTTCAGTTCTCACCTTATAGCTATTTAGAACAAATTATAATACTTATTAATAATTATTTAATATTAATGCACAACTTACGAAGCACTTTATTAGATTAATAAAATTTGTAATACATAATATATGTATCTTTTGTAATAATTGTAATAATAATCCATTTAATTGCAGACAAAACGGCATTCGTCCAACATTCTGCACGTACAGCGCATTCGGAGCTTCCATGGTGTGTTGCAGAGATGGCAGCACTATACTTCAGACAGCCACTACGAGAGTTCAAGAGTAAGTAAAAGTAGTTATATCTATTTAAGAGCGTATATATTTATTTATTTAGGACACCCAACACAGGATACACTTAAATATTCAAACTTAAAACTAAGAGATCACAACGTGTGTGCTCCTGCACTTATAGGGTGCCACAGCATGCACAACTAAACTACTTGTATTATTTGCTAAGTAACTAAAAATCAGTCAGTTTGATACTTAATAACTTACATATCGTACGTATACCTATATCGAGTAACGCTTTCTCGCTCACACAATTTGACAAAATTTGAAATATAAATTCATAGAATTAATTTATTGAAAATTCCTCTATACCAGCCCTCCATAATATTATTGCACACATTTTAAAAGTGTTTTCAGTTAGATATATTAAAAAATGGAATAATGAGATATTTTGAAAAAAAAATTTTTTTTTTCAATATTGTTCCCCATCCCATTTTTTTTATATAAAATTCTATAAATAAATGCTTTAATCTTCTAAATATATAAAAGGAAAGAGTAACTGATTGACTGACTGATCTATCAACGCACAACTCACAACCCAAATCGCTGAACGGATTAGGTTGAAATTTGGAATACAGGTAGATTGTAGTAGACCTCCGCTAAAAAAGGAAATCTCCACGACAGCAAAGCCGCGAGCATAAGCTAGTTATAAAACAAAAAAAAACTGTGTTCGATTTTGCTGAAAAAAAAAATATCTGTACCTCATTTTATTGTTTTGAATGAAAAGCGCCTCTAGTGACAATGTCATGAACTAATTAGGTAATTTTTTTTTAGTCGCCCAATATGGGGTTCCTCTGGGGGCAACGAAAATAGAAGACTAAGCGAGAGAAGTAAGTTTTTATAATATGTATACAGATAGCTTTTAGGGATAAGCAAGCTGAAGTGGTAATGGGCTGGTCACATTTTCCGTAGAACTGAAAACCGTTGGGGTAGACGAGTTCTCGAGTGGAGACCACGTCGTCTCTTTAAACGTAGTGTAGGGCGCCCATGGGCGAGATGGGGCGATAATATTCGGAGGGTCGCTGGGGGTGGGTGGAGAAGAAAGACGGAGGATCGAGTTGAGTGGCGTGACATGGGGGAGGCCTATGTCCAGCAGTGGACGAACATAGGCTGATGATGATGATGAGATAGCTTTACCCGTGGATAGCCGATGTTATTACAAAAGTCTTAGCTTGCCTGGAGTGCTTAGGTCCCGAGTAGCCCCAAACATTGAATTGTATTGTTTTGGTCTAAATAAAGAGAATTCTTATCATATCTTAGATTTGGCGCTTCTCCGGAACACCCCCAGCCCCAAGATATTTTGCGGTTATTCCCCCGCTGACTGTTAATTTCTGGCGGGGTAGTCCCACATAAAATTATACCACACACCCTCGCTCGGCGTAGGCTACTATTTAAAATAAAACTGCGTCAAAATTCATTGCGCAGTTTTGAAGATCTAAGTGTACATAGGGATAGTGAAAAACTACTACTTTATACTACGTATACATATCAAAATTAATTTATTACCTTTTATTTCAGAATGCGAAGAATACAGTCGAGGTGTGGTAGAAAAAGTGGACTATATTCCACTCCTACCCGAGCCGGAAACGTTGTCTATATCTGCAGCCAAATGTGACTATACGGGGGTGGAACTCATAGTGGGGGGTGAGAACGCTAATAGGGGGGAATTCCCACACATGGTGAGATTTAAAAAAAAATTAACACTTCTACCATTTTTTTTACAAAGTAAGAAGTCGAGTAAGACGCTCTCCTCATGGTAAAAGATAACGCTGCCCATATTATTAAGTACATTGCTACCAAAGATGTAAAATTGTGTGTGCATTGCGCAAACGTTTCCTATTCAAGAGTCATAAGATATTAAGTGTTTAGGCCAGTAGCTACAGTGCCCTCCTACTTGTGCACAGTAATGTTTGCACATCACTCACACATCATCATCATCATCACTGCTCAGGCGGTAGAATAACTGGCACTGTTGGGGTACCAACCTAGACGACCTCCTGCGAAGTGGAAGTCTACCCCCCTAATAAAAGCTATCACGAATTGTAAACCTTTATTTATTTTTAAAAGTCCCATAAAATATAGGCAATAGACATAAAAATATAAGAAAACCAACTACTACTACCAACTGCTCACCTCGATAGCGGTTACATTTTTGAGGCGTTTGGGGTAGAGACATTGGGTCCTTGGGGTCCGGGAGCACACCGCATTTTCCAAAACTTATCTGAGCGCTTGATCGAGGCAACGTGTGACCAAAATGCTGGGGTATATTTGGCCCAACGTTTCAGTATTGCCATTCAACGTGGCAATGCTGCTAGCATTCTGGGCACTCTGCCGTCTGACAGTGGTCTTAGATTTTCTGTCGATTGGCTTGTGACCGATCTGTGGTTAATAAAAATGTTATTTACTCTGTAGTAGCTGTAGTATTGTTAGTTCTTCTCAATATAGACACTTGCTACTATAAAAAAAACATACTAATAATTACAATATAATATTTCAGGCAGCCATAGGTTGGGCTAACTTTGAAGGCGGCTACTCGTTCAACTGCGGTGGGAGTCTGATCTCGCCACAATTCGTGCTCACCGCCGGCCACTGCCTGCAACTGAGAGACACAAGTGTTCGGGACCCAGACCCCGTCGTTGTTAGACTCGGCGATCACAATATAGACCCATCTGTTGATGATGGAGCTAGTCCTATTGATGTAAGTATATTATCGTTATATAACATATGAGACACCAGTGTCCGGGACCCAGACCCCGTCGTTGTCAGACTCGGCGATCACAATATAGACCCATCTGTTGATGATGGAGCTAGTCCTATTGATGTAAGTATATTATCGTTATATAACATATGAAACACCAGTGTCCGGGACCCAGACCCCGTCGTTGTCAGACTCGGCGATCACAATATAGACCCATCTGTTGATGATGGAGCTAGTCCTATTGATGTAAGTATATTATCGTTATATAACATATGAGACACCAGTGTCCGGGACCCAGACCCCGTCGTTGTCAGACTCGGCGATCACAATATAGACCCATCTGTTGATGATGGAGCTAGTCCTATTGATGTAAGTATATTATCGTTATATAACATATGAAACACCAGTGTCCGGGACCCAGACCCCGTCGTTGTTAGACTCGGCGATCACAATATAGACCCATCTGTTGATGATGGAGCTAGTCCTATTGATGTAAGTATATTATCGTTATATAACATATGAGACACCAGTGTCCGGGACCCAGACCCCGTCGTTGTCAGACTCGGCGATCACAATATAGACCCATCTGTTGATGATGGAGCTAGTCCTATTGATGTAAGTATATTATCGTTATATAACATATGAGACACCAGTGTCCGGGACCCAGACCCCGTCGTTGTCAGACTCGGCGATCACAATATAGACCCATCTGTTGATGATGGAGCTAGTCCTATTGATGTAAGTATATTGTCGTTATATAACATATGAGACACCAGTGTCCGGGACCCAGACCCCGTCGTTGTCAGACTCGGCGATCACAATATAGACCCATCTGTTGATGATGGAGCTAGTCCTATTGATGTAAGTATATTATCGTTATATACCATATGAGACACCAGTGTCTGGGACCCAGACCCCGTCGTTGTCAGACTCGGCGATCACAATATAGACCCGGCCATCTCTCGATGATGGAGCAAGCCTTCTTGATGTTGTATAACAGTTGCTATGTTTGCAAAGCGATTATAATAAAGAAATTAGCTTCTTGTGATTCCTTTGAATTACCGATGATATTTTTTGAATTAATATATTGTTTTCATTATATTATTTACATTTATTTCATGTATGCTATTTAATGCTATTACTTAACTTCCCAGGTGGCAATCCGTCGCGCACACAAACACCCCGACTACAAGTCGCCGTCAGTATACAACGACATAGCGCTGTTGGAGCTCGCGTCACCGGTGCAGCCCACAGCAGCGGTGCGGCCGGCTTGCTTGTGGCGGAGGCCGGACTTCGGACAACATGGGAAGGCGGTCGCTACCGGCTGGGGCGTCACACGGACTGATACCAGTTAGTATGGAGTATATAGAGGCATGCATGTAGTATGTATGGTGAGGACGGTTTTCGTATGGCGGAGTATAGACTCCGGAGTCCGGACTTCGGACACCACGAGAAGGCACTCGCTACCGGCTGGGGCGTCACTCGGACTGATACCAGTTAGTATGGGGTATATAGAGGCATGAATGTGGCAGGTATGGTGAAGACGGTTTTCGTATGGCGGAGTATAGACTCCGGCCCCGGACTTTGGACAATAGGACAGATTCCAGATAGTATGGGGATGGGGTAGTATATAGTGGCATTGATACAAGCATGTGTGATGGAGATGGTTTTCTTATGGCATAGTATAGACTCCGGACTTCGGACAACACGGGAAGGCAGTCGCCACCGGCGGGGGCGTCACACGGACTGATATCATTTAGTATGTGATAATAGTTACTGATACTCGCAAAGTTACTCGCACACCTCATTAAATGCAGTCTGTTCCTATAAATGTAATGACACTTAGCATGTATTATATAAAAATGTGTGTAATTGTTAGTAAAGGTGTACATTATGTTGGCATGCTTTAATAAATAAATAAATACTGGCAAATTTGGTGAGACGGTTTGATTATACAGGAGGATACGGTTAGCATGAGTAATTATATAAGTAGGTATTTATTGCAGAAGCTACCTTTGTGATTTGTGTATAAAATTGCCTCCTCTAAAATGTCTGAGTTATAAACAATTATAAGTTTTTGGGTCGCGCGACGTCACTAAGCTGTACAAAAATGTACCAGACTTAGTGGAGTGACGTCTCAACCAAGCAACCTTAGTGCGTTGTATCACATTTTTATTTATCAAATTCACGAAACAAAAAATAAAATTTTAGTCAACATCTCTGTTAAATGATTTGGAAATTCATAAAATAATGTATTTGTTTCAGGGCGCACAGCAAAAGAGCTGCAGAAAGTGTCGCTCTCCCTTCTGCAGAACGATTACTGTGAGACTCTACTCATGAACATCAGGAATCGGAACTGGCAAGGGTTTAGGGACACGCAGATGTGTGCGGGCGAACTGAGAGGGGGGAAAGATACTTGTCAGGTAAGAATGAAGATTATTATTATTTTCTTGACGTAAGATAAGAGTTAATAAGTCTTGACAGATGGCGTCGTGTGCTACAAATAAAGGTGGAAGCAGAGAAACATTTTAACGCCTTTTGTATGTACTTATTTCACAGACCAATACATCATTGTACCATTTTTTATTTAATATTATGTAGGTTAGCCTTTGACGATCTCACATGATGTTAAGCGACAATGCGGTCAAAGATGGTAACAGACTTTACCTAGAAGGCGGGATAAATCTTTCTCTGACTTCACTGAACATCATGCCGGAACAGTCACAATGCCCACTTGGCGACACGGTTTTGTCCAGTGGGTGGTAACTAGCCACGGCCGAAGCCTACCAGCATGAAAGAAGGTAGGAAAGGAAGGTAGGATAGGAAGGAAGGTAGATTAGTCTTGAAGGACGATTACTGCGAGACTCTTCTTCTTAACATCAGGAATCGGAACTGGCAAGGGTTTAGAGACACGCAAATGTGTGCGGGAGAACTGAGAGGGGGGAAAGGTACTTGTCAGGTAAGAACGGAGTCTACTATTAAGAACTCAAACACACGATGACACCTTTCAAGAGTAGCCAATTCTTTTACTTTAAGAGTAATCTGACATACTTCTATAGACGCTACTCCCACTGCCTTTGCTATTTCACGCGAGAGAGAGGGAAGCGAAAAATGAAACCTACTCCAGAGATCTCCTGGACCCGGTCTAGATAGACCAGAGGGGCTATTGGCTAATTCTCATCCACTACGATTGATAGCAACTTCAATTGACGAGTGCTTTGGTGCTAGCTGGTAATAATAAAAGCTTGTTTTTAAATTTCACTTGTTCCAGGGTGATTCCGGGTCTCCCCTTCAAGTGGCTTCAAAGGACAACCACTGTATCTTCCACATCATCGGCGTGACGTCATTCGGCAGGAAATGTGCGGAGAGCGGCCGACCAGCTATATACACCAGGGTGTCAGCTTATATTGACTGGATTGAAAGCGTTGTATGGCCAGGGGAATAAAAAAAATAAGTTAAAAAAAAATTCGATATATTCGTATGAAAAAAAAAATTGTTAGAAATCTTTTGTTTTTTTTACAATATTCACAATAAATAAATATATATCATTTTTATGGTAGTTTTTTTTAGAAATCCACCACCCAAACTGACTACAATTACATGGATTAAACATTTTCAAAGTTATTATTCCATAGGTGACCAAAATACAAATACAAAATAATTCTCGTATTTATCAAATTAATAACTACTTTGCAATATAATATAACTTTAATATAACCAGTTAAAATGTTCATCATCATCATCTTAGCCGTAAGACGTCCACTGCTGAACATAGGCCTCCCCTTTGGACTTCCATATGTACCGGTCGGAAGCGACCTGCATCCAGCGTCTTCCGGCGACCTTTATTAAAATGTTATATTATACGCACGTAATAACCCAAATTAATACCTATCAAAAATTATAACATTTGAACACAATAGGTATAATTTTTTATAGCAGACTAAACAAGCGTTTGACCGCAATCTCACCTGTTGGTAAGTGACGATGCAGTCGAAGTTGTAGCACGCTTGTTCAGTAAGAACCTATTCACTCTTGATTTGAACAAACCCACGTTATTATAGCATTCGGGAAACACTGAGAGTGGTAGCGAGTTCCATAACTTCGCCGTATATTACATGATACATAGGCGGAATTAGGGGGGGGGGGGGGGGGGATTCAGAGCGAGCTAAACACATACTTTTCGTAGTAAAAATTATAATATTTTTGCCTTTCTGCACCTTGCCCCCCCCAGAACCAAATCCTGGATCCGCCCTTGTTACAATACATGCATTATGCATATGTATTGATATCATGATACATACATATTTACTACGGAGCAGCGACCCAAACTGAGTCTTGGCCTCCGATACAAGATTATGCCACTCTTCCCGATTCTGGGCCACTTCCTGCCATGACTAAGCTTGGACGACATCCATAGATCAATCACCTTATACAATTAACTTTAGGATTGTTTTGGATTGTTTGTATCACAAGTGTAAACCCGGAGGAGGGCGTTAGTGTCTGCAACACAGTACTCAATACTCAATACTCAATACTTTAATTGCTCCCTTAGAATTAGGTACATAATAAGGTCTTAGTGTAGTTTGCACATAAGTATTTCTAAGGACCCTGGTGGGCACATGCAATTTAGAAGGTACAATAATTGTTATTAAAATTAAGAAATGAAATAATAGTATTTTAATAATTTTAATAGGACGTGTTAGAGAGGATGATATACATATGTACATATTTTTATAATTTATTTATTTTAGTGTAAAATCTTGCAGATATTCTTCTATACTGTAATATGATTTGTTTAAAAGTATCGATTTTAGGTTTTTTATAAATTTGTTGTAGTTAGGTTCGTTTTTTAGGTTATAAGGTAGTTTGTTGTAAATTTTTATGGTCATTACGTATGGACTATTAGAGTGGATGGACAGTGAGGAGTTTGGAAGAGCAAGTTTATTTCTAAGTCTTAAATTGTACTGGTTTTGGTTATCGTCGCGGTTTGTGTATGAATGGGGGTGATCGCGGACGAATTTACAAAGTTCTGAAATGTATATGCAGGGCAAGGTAAGGAGTTTATATTTCTTGAAATATGGTCTGCAACTATCGGTCTGTTCTATGTTGGCTAGGATTCGAATGAGTTTCTTTTGTAATATGAAAAGAGAAGGTGCGTCAGTACTGTTTCCCCAGAGGGTTATCCCGTAACTGAGCCAAGAGTGAACGTAGGCATAATAAGTGGCTAAAGCTGTTTCAAAATTTGTTGTAGATTTTATCTCTCGAAACGCGTATGTAAAACTTGAGATTTTTGTTCGTAGATGTTGTATGTGCTGTTTCCAAGTTACATTTTTATCTATATTCAATCCTAGTAAATTAAAGGTGTTTACTGTCTCTAATTTGATGTTGTTAAATGAGAAGTCGATGTGAAGGGGCGTTTTTTGATGTGGGTGAAAGGTGATGATTTTAGTTTTATTGTAGTTAATTTCTAATTTGTGTGAGTTTATCCAGTTTGATGTTTTTGTTAATAAATTGTTTAGCTTAGTTTCTATGGTTGAATTGTTATGGCAAGATGTTAGTATAGATATATCGTCTGCAAAGCAAATACAGGGTTCTTCTATTATTTTAGGTAAATCGTTGATGTAAATGAGAAAGAGCAAACAACCTAATACGCTGCCCTGCGGAATTGATGAATTTGTTATTTTGATATCGGATTTTACATGTAATATAGTTTTAGAGTTATTATTAAAGTATTCAATTTCTACAGCTTGTGTTCGGTTTTTAAGGTATGATTTAAACCAGGTATGAGCTGTACCACGAACCCCTATATTGTATAGTTTGTCTAATAAGATGTTATAGTTTACTCTGTCGTATGCTTTTTTCATATCCAGTAGTATACCTACTGCGTACTTTTTTGTATTTATTAAGTCTATAACTTGTTGCATGAATTTAAATACCGCCAAAGTTGTGGATTTTTTCTTACGAAAGCCGTGTTGTGAGTCATGAAATAGGTTATATTTTTCGCAGAAACTATAGACCCGGTTGCAAATGGCTTTTTCAAAATTTTTTGATGCAGTCGGGAGAAGAGCTATTGGACGATAGTTATTTGGGTCTGTCTTTGAATTTTTTTTGTGAATTGGTCTTATGATTGCATTTTTGAGAAAATTGGGGAAGATGCCTTGGTCGAAGGACTGGTTAACTAGAAAACAAAATGGGGAAGTTAATTCGTCGGCACAATTTTTCATTAAGGATGGTGGAATTTCGTCCATCCCATGAGAGTTTTTGTTTTTTAATGATTTAATAAGTTTATTTATTTCGTGGTTATCAACTGGGCTGAGGTATATGGAATTTTCTGTTGGAGATAGGTTGGGTAGGATGGTTGAGCTAATGTTGTCGATTTCGGTATTATTTTCTACAGTAAAGTTATTTATAAAGTGGTTTGCAATTTGTTTTGGGTCAGTTATAAGTGAGTCGTCTACTGTTAATTTAATGTTGTTTTTTTCGTGTTTAATTTTTTTGTTTGTTCGTTCATTGACTATATTCCACATTGTTTTGATTTTATTAGAAGATTTTTTCATTTTATTTATATAATGAATACGTTTAGATGTTTTTACCGTTAGTTTTAAAGTTTTTTCATATTTTTTATATAGATTTTTTAGAATATAATTGTTAGAGGTTGATGCATGAATTTTCAGTAATCTTTTATTTTGACATGATTTTTTAATACCTACAGTTAGCCAATATTTTTTGTACTTAGATGTGAGTTTCATTTTCTTTTTTGGTATGCATTTATTTAGTAGTTCACTGAGGATATTTGAAAAAGTATTATAATTGTCATTAACATTTTTGTTATAGTCTAAAATATCTTGCCAGTTTATTTGTTTAAGAGAGTTTTTATAGTTTTCCATATTTTTATGTGTAAATAACCTCTTTTGAATAACCCAGTTGTCTCACGACTATCGCAGGCATTATCGTTCCATAGCATAAGTTTTATTGTAACACTTTTCCAAAATAAACTATTTGTATAGATCCCTTTTCACCCCATTCCTTACCGCGGATTCCTGTTGCTCGTCGAATTATAATAATACTATTAATGAATTATAATTTTGGAATGGAAAATGTTAAAATTAATTTTGAATGGCGGGGATACCCATTAAAAACCTGGGGGTGTTCCTGCAGGACGCCGTAAGGCAGCCGCCCGGCAGGCAGTGGGTACGCCGAAGCACTCATCCGCGGAAGCTTAGATAGACCCTTATTTTCACCCAGGAAAAATGCGTTACGCATCATCACCCCACGTCGGGGGGCGCGGGGCGGTACGTGTGACTCCCCCGTCGAAGATGGCCGCAGCGGGGATACCCACTAAAAACCTGGGGGTGTTCCTGCTGGACGCCATAATGCCGGGGCAGCGGGTACGCCGAAGCACTAATCCGCGGCACCAGTATAGGCCTACCACTACTACGTTACTAGTAAATCCATAACAAGTGAATTTTTTACAAAACTTTAAAAACAGGCTTTTATTATTATTACCATCTAGCACCAAAGTACACGTCAAGACGAATCTCAAATGAACTCGATTGGGTTGCGTCGTTTAATTACGGTGTTCCTATAGCCACCTTCCAGCTTCATCATAGATCAGCTCCATGTCATAATAATATTGCATTGTCATACGATTTACACATGCGTGCAAAATTTCAGTTCAATCGGAGACCAGAGGGCCTATTGGCTATCGCAAAATGACATGTAAAGCACTAGAATCCATAGACAAAATTGCGTACATTACGTGCTTAAACCTCCTCATTAATATAATAATAATTGGGGTTTATACTCCAACAGAACAGGTTACCCTACTTACACTGTCAGAGTCAAATCATAATTTATAGGTTGTGTGGCGAACCTATTTGTTGCAGTTTCAGGTCGCCGAGATTCCTACAAGGCCTGCAACATGACCTAACGACTACCTCCTACATATCTTATAGGAAATAGCCGGGACCCACAGTTTTACGTGCCTTCCGAAACACGGAAGAGAGAGACGAGAGAGAGGAAAGAGGAGTAAAGTAACAAAAGCAGCAATGTACATTGAAGTTGCCATCAATCGTAGTGGGTGAGAATTAGCCAATAGCCCCTCTGGAAGTGGATCAAATTTTACTTGCAAGATTTGATTACAGACAGACAATAGACAGGTGACAGTAAATAAATGCTTGTAATATAGTAGAGAAACACTTGATAAATTTCTGTTAGGCGCTACGAAGTGCGCGCGGGTTCACTAGTACACGATCAATCCATAAAAAAAACATCGTCCTTCGACCACAGTTATCGTAGTACAGATCTATGGTGCAAAAACCTCTAATGATAGCCTGTAAAAGGTCAACGTGTACTATGACGAAACGTAGCACGCATGTTTGACGTCATTGCTGTGACCACAGATTATTATTTTATTCGTTAGATCGGATAGGCGTACGACTTGGGAAGCACAATTAAAAAAATGAAAAATCTCCCTATGCTATTTTCTTTTAATAAAACTGAAAACACTTTTTAAATTTGTGCAATAATATTGTGCAGCCCCTTTAGCATAGTAAGTCAATGACAAGAGTAGCAACTTCCACATAATATAATATATCAAGGCGCTACTCTTGCTACTCGCGCTGTCATCGCATACATTTTGCAGCTACTCTCAATGTCATTGTGCTCTTACAAACGTCAATTACTTTTGACAGTGGGGCGGGAGTTGCTGTTGGCAGGGTTTCTCTTCAAGAATTTCCAAAAAGTTTATTCCATTAAATTTAAATTGCAAAATGTACAAATGCTGTCCCATTGCTGGGAAAATACCTCCCCCAAGTCTCTATCAAAAGTCACATATCACATGTTGTTTTTATGATGTTAACTGCTTGATTCTGCGAGGTTGCAGGTGTTTTAAAATTAACCCTGTATAAGCGCTCCAAGAAGAACGGTTAAGTGAATGTCATCTCAGTAATTTTTAGTAATAATTAGGGTTCGTTCTTTCAATTCAATTCAGTTCATTTATTTCAGACAATGGCCACACAGAAAATAAACGTTACAACATAATATAACATAAATTATTAAAAAACATTAAATCACATTACATTTAAATCAAATTTTAACATTAAGTCAAAATTTCAATAAACTCAAATTAAAATCTTCTACTTTTAGCTTGTATACGGTTAAAGAGTTTGGAACTAAATCAAGGCCATTCCTCTTCATTAACCAATCGGTAGTTGTGACGTCATTGACTTATAGATTGTGATTGTGACTCAGGATCTGTTTTTAGCATATTTCTAACCGACATTGACAACGGAGGTTATCAGTTCGACATGCAGTTAATATTGTTGGAACTGTAAGAAATTTTACAAGTGGCAATCCTTTAAGCTGTCAACAGACAGAGGCGGGACGGAGCGGTAAAGCGGTCGCGATCTTCATTTTGTTCCTGCTCGCGTTCGCTTTATATGTGACAGGTTACGTACAAATTCGAACATTACAAAAATTCGGACGTACCGCTCTCTCGTCTGTGTGTAGCGCCAGCTTGAATCACTTGAATTAAAGTAATAATATTGTAAGACAATTAAAAAGAACAACAGCCCAACCAAGTGTTTTAGTAGTTTTGGAGTAACAACAAAATGCAACTACACATATACGTTTATGAAATTTCTTGAAATTCGATGCCTCAAAGGATTTTATAGCGTCCGTGGCCTAGTGGTCGTACATCCGGAGGCCCTGAATTCAAATTTCAATGTGGCAAAAACTTTTCGCCTGGACGCTACCGTGTTTCGGCGCGGCACGTAAAACCGTGTGTCCTGGCTGTTTCCTATAAGATATTAGGAGGCAGTTAGGTCATGTTGCAGATGTAGTAATCTCGGCGACTTTGAACTGCAACATATAGGTCAGCCACACAACCTATAAATTGCGATTTGAATATGACAGTGTAAGTAGGGTAACCAATTCTGTCGGAGTATAAACCCCAATTATTATTATCCCATGTAAATTTTGCATTTAACACCTCATACAATACCGAATTGACAAGCTCGTTTTTCAAAATCGGTTTAGAGGAAGAAAGTCATTATTACACACAGGTATTTACATTATAATCGTTCAGCTGTACAAAATATTCCAGATAAGATAATTCATATTGAATTAATCACATCGCCACCTGCATGCAATATCTGTACTCCTAATCGTACTGACTAAGCGGTTAGATTTAGTTGTCTGTACGGTCGAAATGTATGCAATAAGGATGTTGACGAGGATAATAGTAATAGGCTAGAAATTATATTTCTATATCATATATATTTTTTAATCTTATATGTTTTAATTATTTTTTTATAGCAGACTAAACAAGCGTTTGACCGCAATCTCAAATGTTGGTAAGTGACGATGCAGTCTCAGTTGTAGCACGCTTGTTCAGTAAGAACCTATTCACTCTTGATTTGAACAAACCCACGTTATAGCATTCGGGAAACACTGAGAGCGGTAGCGAGTTCCATAACTTCGCCGTTCTCATAATGAAAGACGAAGCAAATCGCTTCGTCCGAGCTGTTGGTATGTTCACCAGATATTGGTGACGCAGTGCCGTCTGCCTAGACGTTCGGTAGTTGTAAATATTATTCCTGTAACTGACAAATAAAGGAAATAGAAAATATCATCATTGTAATTAAAACAACAAAAACGGCACAACTCACGTCTAATATTGTCGAAAATATCTCGACCACGGTTTCGGACAATTACGATGTGTGGTCGAGATATTCTCGACAATATTAGACGTGAGTTGTGACATTTTTGTTGTTTTAGTTATGGAGAACACTGGCGATATTTTAAAAATTATTACGATCCTAGTTATAATATCTGTTAATAAACTTGAAATGTAAAAGAATCTAGTGTTAGTTTTTTCATCAGTTATAGGAATTAATAAAAAATACTAATACTCTTCCGACAAACACTCACGAATCATTTAGTGTAAAAATACTCTTCCGAGCTGGCTATTAGCCATAAAACCGCAAAGTGTAATTTTTTTTCAAATTTATTAAGTTAATGTTAGATATTATTTGTTTTATAACTTCTGTGTACAATAAAGGGCTATCTATCTATCTATCTAGCTAACTAGTCAACCATCTGAAACGAAACATAGAATCTGCGCACCTAGAACCTAACTACCTACTGATTATGGGCAGCGTTATCTCTTACCATCAGGAGACCAGGAGAAGATACCCACTAAAAACTTGGGGGTGTTCCTGCGGGACATAATGCCGGGGCAGCGGGTACGCCGAAGCGCTCAGCCGCGGCCCCGACGGCGTTTGGTCCTCACTGACAGGAGGACCCCTCCGCGGTGGGGTGAAGAGGAGTTTCCCTCTCAAGGGGCGCTACCCCAACGGGAACCAGGTGTGATTATATGTATGTTTCATGGGTCACAGTAAAAAGGGACACGGCGCGTAAGAGCGTATATATCGAGTGACGCCCTCTCGCTCGCACTATTTTTTTTTTTTTATGTGGAGAAGTAAGAAGACGAGCAAGACGCTCTCCTGATGTTAAGAGATAACGCTGCCCATAATCAGTACAGTGCTACCCAGAATTACACAATGATGTGCAATTCTAGGTGCACTGCATCAACGCTTCCTACTCAAGAGTCATAAGATGTTAAGACTCTTTAGCCCAGTAATTTCACTAGCTACAGTGCCCTCCTACCGAAGCACAGTAATGTTTGCACATTACTGCTCAGGCGGTAGAATAACTGGCACTGTTGGGGTACCCACATAGACGACCTCCTGCAAAGGAAGTCTACCCCCGGTGAACAAATTCTGAAATATAAATTCATAGAATTAATTTATTGAAAATTCCTTAAGAACAGCCCTCCATAATATTATTGCACACATTTTAAAAGTATTTCCAGTTTTATATATTTAAAAATGGTATGAAAAGAAATTTTGAAAGAAAAAAAATTTTTTGCGTCGAGCGTCACTCGATATATATACGCTCTTACGCATTTTTCCAGGACAATAAAAAGGTACTATTCATATTTAATGACAAATAACAGATGTCCATGATTCATAACCAATATAATATAACCTAGATACTTACTAGATATAATATATTAATCGTTATTATCATAGATAACATGATAAAATCATATCATTTCATTTTTGGTAGCGGGGAAAGGGAGTTGTGTTGAAATGTGGTGGAAAATCATATTCATTTTTGGTAAGTTACTATTTAAATTTATTGATTTAAATTAAACCTTTATTGAGAAAAACAAACTAACAATACTACAGCTACTACAGCAGTTGAGAACACTTTTATTAACCACAGATCGGAAACAAGCCAATCTACAGAAAATCCGCATGCTCCAAACCACTGTCAGATGGCAGAGTGCCCAGAATGCTGGCAGCATTGCCACGTTGAATGGCAATACTTATACGTTGGGCCAAATATACCCCAGCATTTTGGTCACACGTCGCCTCGACCAAGCGCTCAGATAAGTTTTAGAAAATGCGGTGAGCTCCCGGACCCCATGGACCCAATGTCTCTACTCCAAACGGCTCAATAATTAAACTGGCCAAGTGCTAGTCGGACTCGGACTCGTGCATGAAGGGTTCCGTACCATTATTTATACAACATTAGACACTACTATGTAACCACGAGATTATATACCAACCTATAACTTGTGATTTGACTCTGACAGTGTAAGTAGGGTAACCTGTTCTGTTAGAGTATAAACCCCAATTATTATTATTTTAATTTAACATTTTGATTAGTTCATCATCATCATTATCTCAGCCGTAAGACGTCCACTGCTGAACATAGGCCTCCCCTTTAGACTTCCATATGTACCGGTTGGAAGCGACCTGCATCCAGCGTCTTCCGGCGACCTTTATAAGGTCGTCTGCCCACCTTGTGGGTGGACGTCCTACGCTGCGTTTGCTAGTCCGTGGTCTCCACTCGAGCACTTTTCGACCCCATCGGCCATCTGCTCTCCGCGCTATGTGGCCTGCCCATTGCCACTTCAGCTTGCTAATCCGCTTTTGATTAGTTACACCTGTGGAATATAACACCTTTGTTGTATTAAGGGATCCCTTTATTACATGCTTTTATTTACTTTCACCTATCCGTTCTCTTTCTGTCTGTAATCAAATCTTTCAAGTTTAATTTAATCCTCTCCCCGATTTCCGATTGATGAAATTTTGACCTATGTATAAATCGGATGAAAATGCAACATTATTATGACATCGTGCTGATTGATGGAGCTGGAAGGTGGCCATAGGAACTCCGTAATTAAACGACGCAACCCCGTGAAGTTTGAGCTCATTTGATTCTGCTTGACGAGTACTTTGGTGCTATATGGTAAAAATAATAAAAACTTGTTTTTAACAAGTGTTTAGTACCTGAATTTCTCTTGTTATTTAATTGTTTCAAGTCGATAATTCTCATGTACAAAATATACTAAAGGTACAAAACATACTTATTAAAATTGATAACTTGATTGAGTAATTAAAATCAGGTATTTAATAAGATATCATGCTAATTATGTTGTCATAATCTCTGTTTTTATATTTTTGTGCAAAATTATGACAATAATTAATCATGGATATTGTCATTTCAAATCTTATTAATCCCAACTTTCTTTTCTCATACACTAGCTACACTTGTTGCAAATACTTTTGCGAAGTGTAGAGGGGTGAGACGAACATATTGACTCGGTAACTGGTTAACTTGAAAATCGCTTAGACACCGAGCTGAGCGATTTTTTTTATAATCTTTTATTTACTTTCACGTGTCTACTGTCTGTCTGTAACCTCCTTTCAGGCGTCCTCCTGAGCTCAGTCAACTCGCAATGGTCGTGTACTACTGACAGCCAGTGCTCAGACGTGGCAGGCAGCGTGTGCATATCCGGGGCATGCGTGTGCGCACCGGGCACGCAGCTGGCTATGGGTGGGGCACAGTGCGTTACATGTAAGTATCCAGAAGCATTCTAGAGTTAAGAACTTTTGGTCGCTCGGAATAGATAGAGAGACAGAGAAGGAAAAAGCTAGGGAGGGGAATAAGCTGATCAATTTTTTAACTTATCAATATACGTTCTTTACTTTTGGACTTTTTAAAATCTCTCTCATCACTTTTTTTAATATTTTACGGATTTGTTTTCTTTTAGCTGTACTTAATTGTTGCTATTAATAATTATTTCTTTTCAGTGGCCCCGTACCACACGTCAGTCTGTGTTGAAGATCATCAGTGTTCCAGACTCTTTGCATCGTTTGAGTGCAGACGAAATAATGAAACTGATGCAGGTAAGTAGTTTTTGTATTATAAAAAAAAATACATATTATACTCAAAAACCACTGAACCGAATGCGATCAGGAAAGGATCTGTTCAGGAATTCTGAAGAAATCTGTTAACTAATACATACTTAAAAGACTTTGACGAATAAATGCAAACTGGTGCCCAGTTAAAAAAAATTAGAAAAGTGCGAATTGTCCACCGTGGATTTCATCGAAAAAAAAACCAGCTAAAAGTTTAGGTCACTGGGTCACCCATCCATATACGTACGCCCATAACATTGCTTGATTGATTATATTGTTTACGTCGCGTCGTTTTTCTTTGAAGGCACGAAACCCTAAAAACGATTTAAAGATTTTCCGGCTAAATTCTTACCCAACATTAACTATCTTGCGTTTTTGAAAACTATCGTGAGTGTTATACATATTACTATGTGAACAAACGACTAAAACTCACGGATATAATGGTTTAAGCTAGGCTCGAGACACTTGGCAGAGTGGCCAACGTCGCGACCTCGAGGCGTGAGCTCCAGATGAAGGACATCGTAATTATTGTCCGTTATATCCGTGAGTTTTAGTCGTTTGTTTACATAGTAATATTAACTATCTTCCCCAGAAGGCCAATGCCGCTGTCAACCAGGCTTCCACTACTTCCACGGTCGCTGCTGGCGCACCATTAACTACGGGAACGCTTGTACACATCACGAAGAATGCCTGGACACACCTGTCGATCCTTACAGCTTGAGCTGTGATGGAGTCTGCACCTGTTCTGAGGGGTATTATGAACGACAGAGGGGAGAGTGCAGGAGGATTGGTTATGGTGAGTTGAAATAGAAAGTTTTTTGTTACCAAATAGGCCTTCTTTTGGTCTTATGGTAGGGGCACATCGACAATCAAGTAAGGTACTGTTTTTATATAGTATGGAAAACCGGTGGCAATGCGACCAGTTCTTATTGGAATAAAAAGCAAAACGCTTTGTACACACATTTAATGTTGGGACACATCTGCATTGATGACATAAGTACACATTAAGAATGTTAGGACACATTCTGTATAGAGACATAATGGCGTACCGTAAACTATGGGAGCGTTTGTACAAATCACGAAGAATGCGTGGACACACCCGCCGACCCTTACAGCTTGAGCTGTGATGTAGTTTGTGCCTGTTCTGAGGGGTACTATGAGCGGCAGAGGGGGAGTGTAGGAGGATTGGTTATGGTAAGTTGAAATAGAAATCTGATGACACTTTGTTATTACCAAAAATTCCTAATTTTGACCACATTCCACTTGTTGGTGCGTGGAGATCGACGATGAATTACGTAAGATGCAGAAATGTACGTATTTCTAAGGGTACTGTTTTGTATCGCTCGGAAAACAGGTGGCCAATGTGTTCCAACTGCGACCAGTTCTTAAGTCCTTATTGAAAAAGTAGCAAAACGCTTAATTGTATACACAATTAATTGTTGGGACACATCTGAATTAATGACATTAGTACACATAAAGAATGTTGGAACACATTCTGTATAGGAACATGATGTCGAACCGTAACTTAGGGAACGTTTGTACACATAGGTGTACAAATAAGTTTCCGTCGTTTTATTGTAGATGGCACGGCACTGAGTTTCGGATAGCTTTCGCAGATGATAACCGGCTTAAAAATAGTTTGGACATTCAAAAACAACATAACCTATTAATATTATTGATTTTATATTGGTAAAATATAATTTTTATAAGTTGAAAATGTCAAAATTTGAGCCAAGTATGCGTCATTTGCGGGAAATTATTAGTTTAATTTTTTAATTTAAAGAAATCTGCTGCTGAGGCGCATCAATTGCTCGTAGAAGCATATGGTGAGGGTGCTTTGAGTGAGAGAACGTGTCGAGAGTGGTTTCAAAAGTTTAAAAACGGTGATTTCGACGTAGAAGAAAAAGATCGCAGTGGAAGGCCAAAAATTTACGAGGATGCAGAATTGGAGGAATTATTGCAGGAAGATTCATCACAAACACAAAAAGAACTTGCTAATAATTGAAATAAATTTATATTACCGTTCTTCTATAATAAATATTTAATTTGTGTTAAAAAACGGCGGAAACTTATTTGTACTCCTTACAATTCAGTTTGTACAAATCAACGCGCTCTTCAGCCCAGTAATTTCACCAGCTACAGTGCCCTCCTACCTGTACACAGTAATGTCAGCACATCACTGCTCAGGTGGTAGAATAATTGGCACTGTTGGGGTACCCACCTAGTCAACCTCCTGCAAAGTATTATAATTTGTTTTTATTTTATTTCCAGCGGTTGGCGATGGCTGCGTGTTGGACGAAGATTGTCAGTTTGCAAACGGCGTGTGCGACATCAATACCTTGACATGCACTGATGACCCTGGTAAGTAAAAATCTATAACAAGTGATTTAAAAAAGAATCCTTTTAAAAACAAGCTTTTATTATTATTACCATCTAGCACCAAAGTTTATACAACGAAGTAAAAAGACTAGCAGACGCTCTCCTGATGGTAAGAGATAACGCTGCCTGTAGGGACACAGATTATGTAGTATTACTAGAATGCAATTATGCAAGCTTTGACATTATATTATATACAGCAGTCGCCCATAGCCCTCCCGACGAGACAGGCATCTAAGTTTAATAAACGTCGCGATTTCTTATTAACTGGTGTTTCATTTAGTTGGCCCGCACACATTAAATTAGAACACATAACCTTCGAACATTGGTGACCCCGGACTGTGAATATTTTTAATTATTTTGTGCGGTGCCTAATTAATAGTGCAGTGTTACGGGACTATTAGGACTGAGTGCGACTCCAGCGAATCTTGCGATTTTTCTTGTGCTCTATTATGGCGCAAGCCGACGCGGATATGCTGCAACCCGAATCAGCTGCTGCACATCTGGCCAACATGGCTCAGATCACTGTGTCGTCAAGAATACCAGAGTTTTGGACGGACCAGCCTCGGCTGTGGTTTGTCCAGCTGGAAGCGATCTTGGCACCTCAGAAGCTCGGAGAGGAGCCTAAGTACAATTTAGTAGTGGCAAAATTGGGAAAGGATGTTATCGCCCAACTTACAGACTTCTTGTCAAAGCCACCGGATAAGAATAGATACACACTTCTCAAAGAAAGACTTCTGCAAATTTTCGAGGAATCAGAAGCCCGCAAACTGCATAAACTTATCGGCGAGATGGAGCTGGGAGACCAGCGGCCATCCCAACTCCTGAACAAGATGACGGATCTGGCGAGGGGTAAGATGTCAGAGGAGACTTTGTCACTATTATGGCAAGGTCACCTCCCAACAGCGGTACGAGCAGTCTTGACGGTTGCTGACACCAAGGACCTGAGTCAACAGGCGAAACTAGCAGACAAGGTGCTGGAGAATATCCAGCCCTCGGCATCACACGTCTCCGAGGTTGGCAGCAAGGGTGAGTCATCAGCTAATATTCTTGCGGAGATCGCGAAAATCAACTCGCGCCTTGACCGCCTAGCGGCGTCTACCTCAAGGACGAGACGCAACCAACCGTTCCGGGCAAGATCACGTTCCAGGACGGATAGAAAGCGAACCCCTGGCAGCCCAGACTGGTTATGTTTCTACCACTACAGGTACCGCGCCAAAGCTAACAAGCGTGGCTCCTGCGTGGCTCCCTGTAGCTGGGTAAATAGAACGGCGGAAAACTAATGGAGGTACAGCCCACGGCGGATGGCTGTACGCAACTTAACATCAATAACCGCCTTAACGTTACCGACTCAACAACTGGACTACGTTTTTTGATAGATACAGGTGCAAACGTGTCAGTGATTCCGCGAAATAGTCGAATAGTTAAATTAAGTGATTACAAGGTTTGTGATTATGTGCTTTACGCGGCAAACGGGACTGAGATTAAAACGTACGGTACAAAGACTATTGCATTAGATTTAAATTTAAGGAGAACCTATAATTGGACTTTTGTTATAGCGGATGTAAAACAGCCCATATTAGGCGCAGATTTTATAATGTACCACAAACTTTTAGTGGATTTATCCGGACGTAGACTTGTTGATGGAAAAACTAATGTCGGAATCTTAGCTACTGTTGTAAAGTGGAACGAACCCTCGTTAAGAACAATCGATTCAAATCATCCATACGTAGAATTGTTATCTAAATATCCAGATATTTGCAAGCCGATTAATTTTAAAGAATTACCACGTCATTCAGTTATGCATTTTATTGAGACAAGCGGAGCACCGGTATCTGCTCGCGCTAGACCACTTCCACCGGACCGATATAAAAAGGTTAAAGATGAGTTTGCAATAATGCTGGACATGGGCATATGTCGTCCGTCTAACGGAGCATGGTCCAGTCCATTACATGTCGTGCCGAAAAAAGATGGCGAAATTAGACCTTGTGGTGATTATAGAGCATTAAATGCTGTAACCAAACCTGACTTATATCCTATACCTAGGATACACGATTTTACTTATGTTTTAGCCGAAAAAAGTATTTTTGCGCGGATAGATATTTGTAGAGCTTATCACAACATTCCAGTAAATCCTGATGACATTGAAAAAACGGCAATCATCACGCCGTTCGGACTTTATGAATTTCCTAGAATGAGTTTTGGTCTTAGAAATGCTGCTCAAACCTTTGTGCGTTCGGTCAAGAGAAAATCGAGTTCCTCGGTTATGAAGTATCCAGTGAAGGTATTTTACCACTGGAAGATAAAATCAAGGCCATAAGCGAATTTCCCCGACCTGACACAGTAGACAAGCTTAGACGTTTCTTGGGCATGTTAAATTTTTATCGAGCTCATTTACCAAAGGCAGCCGAACGTCAGGCAGAGCTCAATAAATATTTAAAAGGCGCTAAGAAAAAAGATAAGTCGATAATCCAATGGGACGAGAAATCGAACAATGCATTTTTGCAGTGTAAACGCGACTTACAGGAGGCGGCGTTGTTAACTTATGCAAGTGTAAACGCACCATTATGCCTCATGACCGACGCATCTAATGATTGCGTAGGCGCGGTACTGCAAACTAAAGTTCGAGATTCTTGGAGACCTTTAGGGTATTTTTCTAAACGTATGACGGACACGGAACGTAAATATAGTGCTTACGACCGCGAACTGTTGGCAATTTACCTTAGCATACGGCATTTTAGGTATATGCTTGAAGGACGAACTTTTACCGTGCTAACAGATCATAAGCCGTTAACCCATGCGTTTAGGCAAAAACCCAGCGAGAAAGATACCCCACGACGTACTCGTCAGCTCATGTTTATCAGCGAGTTCACAACTGATATTCAATATGTGAGCGGTTCCGAGAACGTAGTGGCGGACTGCTTATCGCGCATAGAGACAGTAACGTGTCCCACAGGTGTCGACTACCAACAATTGTACGAAGCGCAAAACGCTGACGTCGAATTAGCAGAGTTATTGGAATGGCCGGATGGAAATTTTAACATCAAAATTAAGAAAGTTATTTTACCGGATTCCAAGATGACCTTGTATTGTGACGTGTCAACTTGTCGTATCAGACCATACTTACCCGAAAGTTATAGATTAAAAGCATTCCACATGTTGCATAACCTCAGTCATCCCGGGATAAGAGCTACGCGGAAGTTAGTCAGTGATAGGTTTTATTGGCCCAACATGAATAAAGACGTAGGCCTATGGGCTAAGTCTTGCGTTCAGTGCCAGAAGACCAAGACCACTCGGCATACCGTGTCTAAATTCGGTGAATTCCAGAGAGTCGGCAGATTTGAACATATACATATAGATCTGGTTGGACCTCTGCCATTGTCACAAGGTTATAAGTACTTGTTGACGATTATAGACCGAACTACCCGATGGCCAGAGGCGTTCCCATTAAAAGATATTTCCGCTAATACGGTTGCGAAAGCGTTTTATGAAGGTTGGATTGTGCGTTTTGGGTGTCCTGTTAGGTTAACTAGCGACCAAGGAACCCAATTCGAGAGCAATTTATTTAATTCGCTTTTAAAGTACTTAGGTGTCGATAAGGGGCGAACTACGCCATACCACCCACAGTGCAATGGTATTATCGAACGATGGCATCGCTCACTCAAAACATCCTTGAGAGCGAGACTGGAATGCACAGGTAGCACGTGGGTAGACCAACTACCTACCGTCTTACTCGGGTTACGCGCAGTTGCACGTAGTGACACGGGTGTGAGCGCAGCAGAAATGGTATATGGCGATACTATAAGGTTGCCCGGTGAATTCTGTTATTACACTAAGCGTCAGTTTAGCGATTCAGATTTGCTTAAGAAAATTCGAGAATCAGTAGTAAAGACTAGAGCAACGCCAATTAAAAATAGAGATCAAAAATCAATTTTCGTGCATCCAGATTTGAGTACATGTAAATACGTATTTCTGCGAAACGAAGTTGAAAAGTCGAGTCTCGAACCATCGTATTCAGGACCTTATGAAGTCCTACAAAGGACTGATAAAGTTTTCAAAATTCAATTACCTAATAGGCAGACGCGTATATCAGTAGACAGACTGAAACCCGCGTATGTACTTAACGAGGAGGACATTCCATCGTCGACTTTAAGACAACCAATTAGGGATGATAATATAATTGTCTCACCAAACATTAGCCAACCAACTGTAGTACCTACGTATGTTACACGTAGCGGTAGGCAATGTAAAAGACCTATACGTTTTGCGACTTGAGGTTGAGGAATTTCAGTATTTGTAATATAATCCAATGGAATAATTGGGAAGTAAGCATTTTACCTATGCACTTATGTAACTAAACCTCAACCCAGGAAGCAAACGTCAATGCATTTGTGTAATTGGTGGATTTTGTTTAATTTTGTGTTTTTTTTTTATAACTTTTGTGTTTTACTATTTTTGATTCTGTACGTCTCTTGCGTGAAGTTAATATTGTTTTTTTTTGGGAGTTTAATTGTTTTAACGTTTTTTTTTTTACACTTTTGATTTTTGTAACTTTTGTTTTTTTTTAAAGAATTTTACATATACTTGTAATGTTTTTACTATACTATATGATTTTATTGTGTTATTCGTTCGTACATTTTAAATGTTGTTTTACTTTATACATTTTTTTTTACATTTGTCCCAAATTTATATTTTTGAAAATTGATTGTACTTATTTTGTTTTTCGTAACTATTTTGCATCAATAATGAAAAACTTGGTTTTTAAACAATTATTCGATGTCAAATGTAATTTTCACTAAGTATTGTTAAAGATCGCACTATAGTCAAGCGTATTGACATTTTGTTTTGACTTATTGTATCGTGTATCAAGTAACGTTATGACTAAATTGAAACGAAGAATTTATGTACGATAAGAACAAAACTTTCTTATCATTTGAAACTTGTTGTTATGATAGGAATATTAATCTTAATTTTTATTTTTTCGGAATTTTAACTAAATGATGTTTAATGTAACGTAATTTTTTTTTTATTCTTATTTCACCAACTTTATTTTTTAAAATATTTTCAGTGTATAAAATATTTTGAAAAAAGGGGGGGCTACTGTAGGGACACAGATTATGTAGCATTACTAGAATGCAATTATGCAAGCTTTGACATTATATTATATACAGCAGTCGCCCATAGCCCTCCCGACGAGACAGGCATCTAAGTTTAATAAACGTCGCGATTTCTTATTAACTGGTGTTTCATTTAGTTGGCCCGCACACATTAAATTAGAACACATAACCTTCGAACATTGCCCATAATTAGTATAATGCCACCTAGTGCACTGCGCCAACGCTTCTTACTCGAGAGTCATAAGATGTTAAGACTCTTCAGCCCAGTAATGTCACTAGCTACAGTGCTGCTACCTGTGCACAGTAATGTTTGCACAGTACTCGTCAAGGCGAATCAAATGAGCTTAAAGACATTGCAATGTGTTTTTCACGAAATAAGTTCCGCGGAATTTAGCTGAGCTAAATATAATTTAATTGATGATCTGACTGTACATATACTTAATGTCCAATTTTTTTTTCTTAGATAAAGAATTTAATATGAGAAATTATGAGGAGTCAACAATCTATACTTGTAACTTTGAAACATGCGATAGTGTCGCCACGTTTAAGGGACTTCTTTCGTGAATAATACTCAAAGAGTATGCACCTTTTTTTTTTTTTTTAAATTATGGCAACAGTTGCATTTTGCCAGTGTCGAGTAAAACAGGAGACAACAGTTTACGCGAAAAAATACCTACCAAAACGAAATTTTGTAAATTTGGATCAAATGAATAATAGAAAGAAAAAATATATTATGTAAATATGCAGAAAAAAACAAATACGAACAGAATAATTGTTTATAATAGAAAACTGAACTACAGAAGTTACTATATCATAGGTACTTACATAAATTTAAATTTTAATATCATTAAATGTAATAAAATTGGCTAGTAGTGTATAAATATCCACATTAACAGTTGCTAATAAAATATTAATGTTTGTAGGAAAAGGAACTTCCAAGGATACTAATTGTTCATAAAGCCACGAATGGTCCCGATTAGGACATGAAAAGAAAATGTGATTCAAATCTCCAAGCTCCAAACCACATTCACAAAGTGAATTGTCCACTATGCGCAACCTTGCAAGATGTGCAGGCGTACAAGTATGGCCAAGACGCATCCTTATAATAATAGATGTTGATATTTTATTAAATTGAAAACGGAAGAACCATGGTTTACGCGGAATATGGGGCTGAATACTGCTATAGAATATTCCTTTTATTTTCTTAGATTCCTCCCAAGAGATATTCCACGAGGAAAATAAGTATGATTTGGATAGATTAACCAGATCACAGCAGTAATTAACGTATGGATACACATCACCACACTGCACCGCGTCATTAGCAAGCTTATCAGCCATTTCATTACCTGAAATTCCACAATGGCTAGGAATCCAAACAAAACTTACTGATAAGTCCTTATTTGCACAGCTAAGTAATTTTGTTCTAATTTGGAGTAACAAAGGGTGATAAGAGGCAGCTTTCATGGGATATTTAATTAGTGCTTGTAAGGAGCTCAATGAATCCGTGAAAATAACTGTGTGTTTAAGTTTCATTAATAAAATATATTCTACAGCTTTGAAAATGCCAAAACATTCACCAGTAAATACTGAGGTTTCTGGAGGAAATTTAATTTTTTGAACAATATTATATTGACGATGGTACACGCCAACACCAACACACCCGGTTCGCGAATGTTTAGAAGCGTCAGTGTAAATGTGATGCCAACCGCGCCAATGTTCGTCTACAGCAGCATTAAAACTTATATTTGCTCCATATTCATGACGGTCAATATTCAGGTTAAAGTTAATATCAGGAACAAGTAACAGGGAATCAAAAGAGCCAATATATATAGGAAGCTTAGATGTTTGAAATACGGAGGCTTCTAGAGATTCAAATCGTTTTAAACTTGTAACTAAACAGGGGGGAGATTTATTCTTCCAATAAGGTAATGTAAAGAAAAGTTCAGACAAAAGTTGAAGTTTTGGAGGGAGGAGATGTGATGAGACCTGCATGGTGCGGAATAATAGCCTATCAGATAAAAACTGACGTCTTATATTTAATGGTGGATCAACACACTCTACTTGAAGGGCATTTATAGGACTGGACTTCATTGCACCTGTAATAAGTCTAAGTGCTTTAGATTGAATTCTATCCAATTTTTTAAAAGCAGTGACATTACCAGGCTCCAGCAAAAAGGTTCCATAATCTAAAATGCTTCTTATGAGAGCATTGTAAATTAACTTAAGAGAAAAAGGGTGCGCACCCCACCAAACACCTGTAAGACATCTAAGCATGTTAAGTCGTCCCTCGCATTTAGCAACTATAAAATCGCAATGAGGAACACCAGTCAATTTGGAGTCCAAAATCACACCTAGGAATTTGGTCTGATCTTGAATCGGCAAAATATGATTATCATACAGAACATTAACATCCTCTGGTACACGCCGTCTAGTAAAGTGAACTACAGTGCTCTTTGATGGAGATAAGCTTAGCCCATTTGAATCTAACCAAACTTTTAATAATTTTAAAGAGTCAGTAAGCTGGGTGTTAAGTGTTTCTACAAAAAAGTTTGAGGAATATATGACCAGATCATCAGCATATTGTAAAATTTCAACTGAATTGTTTATAGAAACCTCTAAATCAGATGTGTATATGTTATAGAGTATAGGACTAAGGACAGATCCCTGAGGGAGACCCTTCCATAGTGTTCTTGATTGGCAATCATAACTGTCAAGGCTTATGGACCGTCCAGCAAAAAGGTTAAAAATAAAATTGCAAAGGATTTCCGGGATATTTAAATTTAATAATTTATTCCTAAGATTTAATAAAATTACATTGTCATATGCCGACTCTATGTCTAGAAAAACTGCTAGGACAGATTTATTATGCGAAAAGGCTAAACGAATGTCTGTAGTGAAAATACTTATACTATCCAAAGTACTCCTACCTTTACGGAAACCAAATTGCGTTAGCGAAAGTATATTTTGGTTTTCCACAAGCCACTCAAGTCTGTTTTTAACTAAATGTTCTGCCACTTTAGCAATAACAGGAGATAAAGCAATTGGTCTATATGAAGAAACTTTTGACGGGTCTTTACTAGGTTTTAATATGGGAATAATCTGTTGTGACTTCCAGGAGTTAGGAATCTCGCCTGACAACATAACAGAATTAATTAAATTTAGATAATAATCCAAAGTGCAGTCACTGAGATTAGCAAAAAAGGAATATGGAATACCATCCTCCCCAGGAGCTGTGTCTTTAACACCAGAAAGAACTCCTTTAAGCTCATTGATAGTAAATGGTGAACATAGAATTGAATTATTAGTGGAAATCTGCTGGGGGATATTTTGTAATACTATTAGGCCCTTTTCTGGTACTGAAGGAGGAGCTAAATGGTCTAAATAACTATCAGCTAATTCCTGAGGTAACATAGCACCAGACGTAGGACTAATAGCCGACCTAAATCGTTTAATCTTATTCCACACAATCGAGGAATTTGTTTGTGGAGATATAGATTGGCAATAGTTTTTCCAACCCTTAAATTTCTTATCTTTCAAAAGTTTTCGTGTATCTTCAGTAACCGTAGATAAAAGTTCAAGATTTTCGCTTGTCATTTCGATACTGTAGTTACATTCTGCCAGCTTTCTTTTGTTAACAGCTGTTGTGCACTCATGATCCCACCACGGAGGGGAGGGAATACACTCAGAGCGAGCCTTACGTGTAGGAAAAATGCTATCAGCAACTTCAGTGAGCGTATTAGTAAAAGCAATGGAACATATAGATGGGCCGTGCGCTATATTTGGTAGATCTACGGTCTTAATTTCAACTATATTTTTATATGAACTCCAATCAACATCATTAAGTTGATGTTTGAAGCGCAGTCTACGCGGGACACTTCGAAAGTTTCGTCTTAAATTCTGTGACGTAAAGTTGAACAATGAAAGTAAAATTGGGAAGTGGTCACTACCATAGGAAGAAGATAGAGTAGTCCAGGTGATAGAAGAAGCAAGACTTGGTGTACAGATAGATAGGTCAATTGCGCTGAAATTTTCATTAGGGGCGGTGCGGCGAGTTGGAGATCCAGTGTTTAATATACAAAGATTTTGTTGATCTATAAGTTCTAAGAGTAAATCATCACAAGGAGAGGATATCGAAGATCCCCAAGATATATGGTGACAATTAAAATCTCCCATAACAATAAAAGGTTTTGGTAAAGAAGAAAGAAGATTATTTAGTTCGCTAAATATATCATAAGATGGATGAGAAATATATATAGAAACGAAGCATATATTATTGACTTTAGCAGCTACTACTGAGAAATGTTCATAATGAGGAAGAGAGATAGAGCAGACAGAGAGAGAGTTCTTTACGAGTATAGCGACACCGCCATACCCGTCCGCTCGGTCTTGCCGGAGACATGTGAAGCCAGAAATCTTAAAAACAGATTCCGGCTTCAACCATGTCTCCGAGAGGGCAATAATGAGCGGGTTGAACTCATTAATGATGTGAATTATTTCATGTTTTTTGCTGACCACACTGCGGCAGTTCCATTGAACTGCAGCCGTGTGCAGAGGCGTTATTACTGATGGCACGAGAAATCTGTTCGAGAAAGGGCGCAGCGTTGGACGGTAAGGTATTTGATTTAGAAAGAAAAAGAATTAGCGCTAAAATTATATCAATAATGGATTTATCAGCGTTATTTTCATTATTTGTTGGTTTTAAAGCACAACCATTCTGGGGAGGTGGCATGTCGTAATCTTTCACCAGATTCTGGTGAGCAACTTGGTCATAGCCTTGAGACATTTTAGGCGGCGTACGCGGTTTAAGGAAAACTGTTTTTTTATAAGATATTGAGTCCGAATTATGGGATCTATTATCTTTCTCAACCCTAGATGATGATGCTAAAACCTCAGCAAAAGACTTATACACCGGGGGATATAATTTAGAGGCCTCCATATAAGACATGCACCTCTCAGCCATTGTAGACTTTATTTGTTTTTGCCTATTATATTCGGGACATATTTTGTTGGTAGCATGGTGTGACCCTGAACATGAGATACATGAAATATGATCCTCATCAATTTGACAAGTGTCACCGGAATGTTCACCACCATTAAAAACAACGTGGCCTTGATCTGCAATTAATTCGCGTATGTCCAAATCTGCAACAGTTATAGCACTGAACTGTAGGGTACGTGTACAATTCTACAGGAAGCGCGTTATAGCACATGAAAACACGTGCTGGTAAGTGTTGCCCGTCAAAAGTAACAATTATTGTTTGTGATGGCTTCCATGTCGCTACACCATCCACAATAGCCTTGAAATTAATTCGCCTAACTTTAAGAATCTTACCACAGCCATCAGGTACCGCTATATGATCTTTAATCTCCTCTTCACTCCAGTCGTGAGGAACTCCTCGGACTAAGCCCATACGCGTCACATTATATGTGGGAATGAATGCCTTCAGTTTATATTTTTCAAGGCTACCATGCAAGACAAATGTATTGGCAGCCTCATAATTATCAAAAGATATCACGATCCTGTTGCGCCCTATTCTTTTCACGGATCCATTTACAATTGATCGGAAAGAATTATTTTGCAAAAATTTGCCAAAAGTTACGGGGTGCAGTGTAGTGTTGTCATTAGGTGAATCCTGAATCCTTTGAACGTGTACAATGAAAGGAGTTTTATCTGAGGACTTGTATAAATTACGTACCAAAGGTTGCGCAGGTGGTGGCATAATATTTGGAACCTGGGAACTCGCTTCGCTATTTTCTTGAGAAGTGACAGCATATTTGTCCGCCGCTTCTGAACTCCTTCTACGTTTGTGTTTAAGCACTTTTTGCTGTTTAGATCTCTTAAGAGTTCGTTGAGAACAATCAGTGTCCATTCCCGACTCATTAGAATAAAAAACATCACGTCCCGGACTAATATCAGAAGTGGAAATTGTTACGTAATTCCCAGGTTGAGGAACCGTCCCACCTGGGTCGGGTGGCTCGGCCATATTAAATGATAAAAAAGACTTACCTACTGAAGAAAACACAAATATAATACACTAAAACTACTATATATACAATTTATACAACAACTAATCCTAAATTAGAACTCAAATGATACAAATTAGATTTAAGTTTAAAAAATTCCAAAAAACCGCGCTTTCAGTTCGACTGTTGGCGCCTTTTTCCAGTATGCACCTTTCTAAAATATATTTATTTTTCACAGACACAAGAACCGTCACAATTCCCGCCAAAACCGGCGCACCTGTCAAATTGACAGCTGTCAACCTGACAGCTGGTTCGACAGCTGTCAGAACGCACGGCGCATCGTGTAACGCGCTCACTCCTTGCACGACTGGTTTCGAATGCTCCATCTTTGGGTCCTGCATTTGCCCCTTGGGGTATTACGAGCAAAATGGGGTTTGTTATGCAGGTAGATAGCTATTTTTTATAAAATGTATATGATAATCGTACTAGAAGGAGTTTCATACTGGTGGTAGGCTTCGGCCGTGGCTAGTTACTACCTATTGGGCTAAGACGTGTCGCCAAGCGGTCATTCTGATCGTGTTCCGGCATGATATTCAGTGAAGCCAGGGAGGGATTTATCCCGCCTTCTAGGTTCAGTCTGCTACCATCTACGGCCGCATCGGCGATAAGGCTATGTTATGCGTACGTATTTCGAGGGGACGTTATGCGTACGTATTTCGTTTTCGGGGGATTTTCCGGGGGCAAATATAGTTATTTGTTATACAAGAGTGCAAAGTTGCTTTTTACCGCGTGCTCAGTTTGTATGACCGAGCTAGCGAAGGATTCTAAAATTAAATCACGAGCGTAGCGAGTGATTTATTAATTAGAATCCTGAGCGTAAACGAGGGAATCAAAAGAGCACAAGGGCAAAAATCTTTGCACTCGAGTGTGACACATAATTTTTCATCTCCCCTCAGCGAGGAAATAATTCAATGCTAAAAGTTTTTTTTGAAGTGAAAACTTCTTTAGCGGCGCTGAGCACTTTTTTGTATGGGTAAAAACTTTAAAACTCGCGTCAGGGTCACGTGATGCTGATCGAAAAAGCGTAAGATCGAGGGGAAGGGAGAGGAACTAGTATCTCCCACTCTTTCTACCGTGCCTGAGTGTGCTGCTCTGTTGATGGTGTAAAAGTCGTCGAAATTATGGATGGAAGTTGATTTTTCTGAGAGATAAAATTTAATGTAATATATAAATAACGATATAATATTATAAATAACAACATATAAATTGTCATATTTGTGTATTTAAATTATTCTCACCATGGATGCGCACAGTGTTGCCAGTGCACTATCTTCAAAAATAACCAGTATTCAATTTTAATTTACGTAGGTACGCTTACTTAAGAGTCCTTTTCACGAAAGAGGTCCCACGGAATTTAGCGGAACTAATTTTTTATTCTATTATTATTGACTTCATATTTTAAATCATTTTTATTTGTTACATAAAATAAACACCTTTTTGATTAAGAAATTAAATATGAGAAATTATGAGGCGTTAAAAAGTTAAAGGTATTTAAACTTTTAAAATGTGCGATAGTGGCGTCCCGCAAAAAGGTCTCCTTTCGTGAAAAGCACTCTACCTATTCGTTTTAGTGATTATTTTCTCATTTTCAGTTTATTACAGTGAGAAATCGTTAATAAAAAAGTTACTAAAAAGTAATACTTAGAAAAAATATTGCTACTAACTAGATAAAGTTATAAAAAATTGGCTTACTCTATTAACTCTGCTAAATTAACTCAACTATTATTTACTATTACAGTACTATAATGTATTATAATTCATTAAAAACATTATTGCCTCGAAATGTAAATTATATCTAAACAACTTACGTAAATATAGTTCAAAAGAAACGTAATATGTTACAAAAGTAACTTACTGGCAAGGCTGATGGTGCGCCCAAAGCAAATTAAAAAAAAAAGTTTACTAAAGAGGTTCTTACTCCGAGTTTTTAACAAATTTGAAAAAATTGTACGCTTATTTCGGTACCATAGAGGTGGAAGTAAATAGGTTTAATTATGTTTTTGTCTCTAGAGGGTAAAGTAAATTTGAATTTCTCTAGAGGATAATATGGACTTTTCCAGTCAGATATCGAAGCGCAAAAATACACTTTCCGAGGTGGGGGGATGAAAAATATATTGTATTTGTTTGTATTTGGTTACCCAGAGCTCCTCTAACTTTTTGATGATATTTTTGTACGAAACTCTCGGTGGGCACTAACACTTGGCCAGTTTTTTTTTTCTTGTGTTAACGTCGCACATTACTAACATAATCCAATAATTCCAGAGCTCGGTTCCGGCAACACGGTTTAACTATTTTCTTAACATTTTTTGGTTTCTTACCTCTAAAGGAAAAAAAAACGATACCCTTAAGATCAGTCGGTTGTCCGTCTTTCTGTCTGTCAAGAATCTTTTACTGGAGAACGGGTAGAATTATTGAGTTGTTTTTTCCTCGTAACGTCGCACATTACTAACATAAGCCAATAATTCCAGAGCTCGGTTCCACATCGACTGAAGCACAGTGCATTGGTTTGCTGGCAGAAGTTATAGATGGCGTCTGCACTTGTCCAGCTAACTTCTTCTTTGAGGATAACATGAGGGATTGTGTTAAAGGTAAAATATTACAGATAAGAAGAGAGAAGGAAGAAGAGAGAAAGGGAGAGAGATAGGAAGATAAAGATAACATTATATAAGCTTTTATTTTCTTTCACCTGTCCGTTGCAAACAAATCTTGCAAGTTTAATTTGATCCACTTCCGAGTTTTCAAATAAGCTGAAATTTTGCATGCATAAATCAGATGACAATGCAATATTATTATGACAACGAGCTGATCTGATGATGGAGCTGGAAAGGCCATAGAAACTCCGTAATTAAACGACGCAACCCTATCGAGTTCGGGCTCGTATGATTCTTATTAACGAGTACTTTGGTACTAGATGATAATCGGGGTCTATTTTTATCTTTAACTAGCTGTGTCCAGGGGATTTACCCCCTGTACTGTATCCTATATGTTATTCCAGGGTTTAAGCTATCTCTATACCAAATTTCAGCTCAATCAGTCCTCCCGTTTAGGCGTGAAGAACTAACAAACACACACTCACAAACTTCCTCATTATAATATTAGATTTTCTTACCTAATACATTATTTATTTATTTTATTGTGAATTGTGACACTACAATTATACCTATGTATAAAAAAAGAAATCTTGTGCCTGTGTTTCTGTGCTCAATAAATAATAGAATAGAATAGAATAGAAAATACTTTATTGTGACACCACAGAAACATAAACACAGAAATAGAAACATACAGAACAGAAACAGATACAGAAACTTACAACTAAAACAATTGTCAATAATTGTCTTTCTTTCTTTCTTTAATGCACTTTCACATCTACAGTGACGCGCCGCATCACCGACGCGTGCGTTTCAGATGAGAACTGTCACACGTTCGGCGCCGCGTCGTTCTGCGGTGAAGAGACTGAACCGTGGTTCTTCCGTGCGTGTGAATGTGACACGGAAAGGTCGCAGTGGAACGAAGACAGGAGTATGTGCCAATTGTTCGCTGGTAAGTAACTACATATAGTACCTAATGCTACAAAGTCAATACTCTCTGTCTGTCCCGATGTACTATGAAACATTGACAATTTTATTTTAGGCGCAAGGAAGCGCGCGTTTCTAGTCTAACTTAAAAAAAAAAGATTACTTCGCCAGTTTATGATTTTAAGTCACTCGCCAAAAATAACTTCGCTCACTTTATTAACTACTTATTCAAAATAAAAATGCACTACACATTCTGCAAAGAAGCGCATTTTGCAAGTAATTTTACAATGATGTAGATCTGTTTACGCACTGTCGTTCTAATTTCTAAATTTCCTTTCTCTGCTGGTTTGTCTAAAAGAGATCACTATTTCCTATAAAATTGTCTACAGGTATCGGCGAAGAATGCGTGGTAGACAGCGACTGTCTCGCCGGCGAGTTGCCGATACAATGTGTCGCCAGCGTGTGCACTTGTCCTGAGGGATTGGTCGCTAGCGAGGGACTCTGTCTTACTACTGGATTGGGTGAGTTTTTGATCGAAAAATTTAAAAAGATAGATTATGTTTTTTAGAGAAAAAACGAAACCATAAAAAACTAAAAATTCTTCATCCTAATTCCAAATTAAAAAATCTTCATCCATAATTCTATGAACCATTTCTCAGCTTACCATTCTGTTTTGACTTGTTTTTAATAGACGATACATAAATTTTTAAATACATTGGTCAGGTATTTCAAGATCTATTTGTAGAATTTACTTTTTTTACAAGCTATTATTTATATTAACTATGTAAATATACCGACTAAACTCACGGATATAAAAGTCGAAGTTAGGCTCGACCCTGGGTTTCGGACTAGAGTCCTTTTCACGAAAGAGGTCCCGCGGAATTTTGCGGAACTAAATTTATTTTTTTCGATAATTACTGGACTTCATATCCTAAATAATTTTTATTTGTTGTGTGCTGTGGCGCCCCGCAAAAAGGACTCCTTTCGTGAAAAGCACTCTATTACGAAGTCCTTCATCACTCGGTCACGCGCCGAGGTCCTACTGGCCCACGCTCTCGCTGCGGCACGCACCGCGCGCACAGAGAGGGGCTTTTATATCCGTGAGTTTAGTCGGTATATTTACATAGTTATTATGGATAACGCTCGCGTTAGTTTTCAAAATCGTAAGCTATTATTTACTTTCACCTGTCCGTTGTCTGTCGGTCTGTCTGTAATCAAATCTTGAAAGTTTAATATGATCCACTTCCCGGTATCTGATTAAGCAGAAATTTTGCATGCATGTGTAAATCGGATGGCAATGCAATATTATTATGACATCGAGAAGATTTGATGATGGCGCTGGAAGGTGGCCATAGGAACGTAATTAAACGACGCAACTCCATTTGATTCGTCTTGACGAGTACTTTGGTGCTAGATGGTAATAATAAAGAGCTTGTTTTTAAAACGTTTTTTTTTTATTTCATTTATAACATTTTACAGAGTAGTTCAATTAAACAAGTGAAATTTACAAAATACTTTTTTTAAACCAAGCTTTTATTGTTATTACCATTTAACACCAAAGTACTCGTCAAGACGAATCAAAATGATCGCAAACTCGGGATCGGGGTTGCGCCATTTCATTAAGGAAATCCTATGGCCACCTTCCAGCTCCATCATCAGATCAGCTCCATGTCATAAAAATATTGCATTGTCATCCGACTTATACAGGCATGTAAAATTTCAGCTCAATGGGAAACCGGGAAGTGGGTTAAATTAAACTTGCAAGATTTGATTACAGACAGACAGACAGACAGACAGACAACAGACAAGTGAAAGTAAATAAAAGCTTATAATAAAATGTCTTTATTTAAAGTATGTAATCATCGAAGTTAAGCAATGATATGCGCGTACGTATTTAGATGGGTGACTCGGTGATCTCAACTTTTGCTGACTTTTTTTGGACGAATCCCTTGGTGGCAAGTCCGACTTGCACTTGGTTTTAATTTTCTCCGGTTTTATTTTTATGAATGACTTGATATGTGTGCTTTTATGAATGATTAGTCCGATTAAAAAAATATTCTTTTTTGTCAACAGAGATCGGCGAGGCCTGTCAAACGAGCGTAGAATGTACGGGTACACCCAACACGGTGTGCTACAACGGAAACTGTTCCTGCGACCCCGCCGGGTACCAGGAGATCGACGGCTTCTGTGCGCCTAGTAAGTTTTTCCTTTTAACCCCCGACGCAAAAACGACGAGGTGTTAAAGTTTGACGTGTCTGTCTCTCTGTGCGTGCGTGTGTGTGTGTGTGTGTGTGTGTGTGTGTGTGTGTGTGTGTGTGTGTGTATGCGTGCGTGCGTGTGTGTGTTGCATCGTCCAAGATGGCCGCCGCTAGAAAATGGCTGTTTACTTTTTTTCTCCTCTTCCTTCCTCAATATGGGTATCAAATGAAAGGGCTTAACTAGTAGAATACAATGTACTATAATAAAATTTAAAATCCAAGATGGCCGCCACCACGAAATGGTGAATTACATATTGCGTTGGGGTTTTTTAAAATATTAAATTTAATTCAATTATTTAATTTGTTTTAATTTATTTTCCACAGTAATCGGCGGGTCCTGCGTAGAAGACAGCGAATGCGTAATTGCTAACACAATCTGCGTTAACGATACTAACACTTGTCAGTGTAACTCAGGACTGGTTGCCTACGACGACGTCTGCTATATTGGTAAGCAGTGTGACAATTTTACCGGGGGTAGACTTCCTTTGCAACTATGTGGGTACCCCAACAGTGAGACAAGGAATGAAACAAAGAGAAATCTCTTTGTTTGTTTTTTTTAGGTGACAAACAAGCAGACTTCCCACCTGATGGTGAGTGGCTATCGTCGCCTATGGATACTTGCAATACCAGGGGTAGAGTGCTTTTCACGAAAGGAGTCCTTTTTGCGGGGCGCCACTATCGCACATTTTAACTCCACATAATTTCTCATAAATATTTTTTTAATTAAATAGGTATATATTTTATCTAACAAATAAAAATTATTTTGGATATGAAGTAGCGGTGGGAATTTCGCATCACTAAAAAGAGCAGAGCGATTTGCTCTTTTCGATTCAAAGAATGAAATCATTCTTTTTATTCTTTTCATTCAATGCGATCTTTAGCAATGTTAACATCTTTTCGTTCGCGAGTTTAAGAGCGATCGTTAGCAAATTAGCAATCTTTAACTCTTTTCGCTCGCGAGTCTCAATTTGAGACGTGCGAGCGAAATCTCAAAGCGATCTTGGCGGGTTTATAAGAGTGATAGATTACTAAATTAAATTGAGTTGATTTTATGTTAATTCAATGACTTTAAATGCACGATTTGTAAATATTAAAAGAAACTGTTTGTTTTATTCAGGTTTATTCCTGATAGCCAATATTTTCCTTCGTAGTATTTTGTATTTTTCCTTCAAACGAAAGGAATGAAAAGATCGCATTGAACTACTGAACGCCGACGCGAACGAAAGAATAAGTGACGTGCAAGCAAGGACTTCGTTCTTTCCAATCATTCACTCGCGAGTAACCCAAGGCTAATATGAAGTGCAGTAATAATAATTATCGATAAAATAAAATTCCGCGGGACCTCTTTCATGAAAAGGACTCTACCGCTAGTACGTTGCCTACCGTGTTTCGGCGCAGCACGTAAAACTGTGTGTCCCGACTGTTTCTTAAAAGATATGTAGGAGGCAGTCGTCAGGTCATGTTGCAGGTGTAGTCACCTTGGCGACCTGAAACTGCAACATATAGATTCGCCACACAACCTATAAGTTGTGATTTGACTCTGACAGTGTAAGCAGGGTAACCAGTTCTGTTGGAGTATAAACCCCAATTTTTTATTTATTTTATAACTAGCTGCAACCCGCGGTGTTACCCGCTGCAAAATTTTCGATGGCCGAAGATTTTGGCCAAGTGGGGTTACGGTGAAGATTTTTGCTAATTTGGTTTACGGCGAATATTTTTGCCAAATGGGGTTACGGCTAAGATTTGCCAAGTGGGGTCATTGGCGAAGATTTTTGCCAAGTGGGGTCGATGGTAAAGATTTTTCCAAGTGGGGTCATTGTTGAAGATTTTGGCCAAGTGGGGTTACGGCGAGGATTTTTGCTAAGTGGGGTTACGGCGAAGATAGCTAACTTCACCTAATACCGAACCGAATAAGAAACCTAATTTGGAAAAAATGGAAAAATCGAAATAAGGCGTCAGTCGGCCAAGGAGTACTTTAAAATGTGTAGAATTATGACAGTTGTGTCTCTCTTCATTTACAACTCACTTCTTGAAGTACATTCCCAGAAGGATCAACTACGAAAAAGACAAGATAAACAACCAATTCCTACTAGAAATAGGGAGAGGCTCATAGTACCTTTTACAAGATTAAATAAAGTATATAAACAGGGTTTCAATATAAAATTAGATATGTACAACAAATTACCTATTCAAATTACTAGACTACCTATGTTAGAGTTCAAATGCAAAATAAAATACTTTTTTGAAATACATCCTTTCTACTCTCTTAATGAATACATGTCTAAAACCTGGTCTGATGAAATGTTCAATCTCTAAAATACTAATTAAAATAATAATATATTATGTTAAAAATTTAATTATATTTAAGACAAAATGTATGTAATACAAATGACTTGCCTTTTATAACGCTCATGTTATATTTATGGTTAAATAAATGAATTGAATTGAATAAATTTGTCAAATCCTAACTTCACCGAAAACCGAACCGAATAAGAAACCGAATTTGGAAAAAATGGAAAATCTAAATTTGTCAAATCCTAACTTCGCTTTCTTATTGAAAGCGAATTTGAAAAAAATTGAAAATCTAAATAAATTTGTCAAATCCTAACTTCACCGAAAACCGAACCGAATCCATGTGGATTCGGTTCAGTTCAGTTCCGAATTAAAAAATATCAACTATGTTAATTTTCTATTTATTTTATAATTATCATCAATATAATGTTATCACTTAGTGGTAAATTTGCCTTTGTTGGTAATAAAGATCTTTAAACTTATATTACTATATAAACAAACGACTACAAACTCACGGAAATACTGACGACCTCTGTGGCGCGGTGGGCTAATACCCGCCTGCAACGCAGAAGGTTGCGGGTTCGATTCCCGCATGGGACAAATTTTTGTGTGATCCACAGATATTTATTTTTGGTCTGGGTGGCTTTCTGTATCTATAACAAGTATTTATTTACAAAATAAAAGTATTATATCCGTTACCCTAACCACCATAACACAAGCATTAAGTTGCTTAACTTGGGGTTAGGTAGCGCTGTGTGTAATGTCCTGAAATATTATTGTTAAATAATGGTCGAAGTTAGACTCGAGCCAAGTTTCGACCATTATTTCCGTGAATTTGTAGTCGTTTATGGCTCATTCTCATTTTAGCTCAAATTTGATGGTCACACGGTTATATTTCCTAAACGGTTAAAGAAAGAGACATGCATTTTGTATAGGTGGATAAAACATATATTAAGCTACAAAATAAATAAAGATTGTCAAAATAGACGCAAACAATAATACTTAAATTTAACATGAAAGGTCAAAAACGAGGCCATTTTTCGTATTCTCATGGTGTCACACTTTCCGTTGCAGTGAAACATTTGGGCACTATTTTAACAAATTTCAATGTATCTGTATATAACATATACCAAAATTTCCGCAAACAAATACACTTTACGGTATACAATCTAAAAAAAGCCTTTCATTATTATTTTGAATTTAAAATGACATAATGCGGCGGTCACACGATTTTAGGTGCTTTAAATTTGCGTAGTTTATCGGCTGCTGTTAAACACCACATCAACAATCCAATACAGAGTACGATTCATTTCAATGATGGCCATGTTCTGCAATCGTAGAAGTAGGATCTAGGACTTATCGAGCCGTGGGAAAAAATAAAATTGCTAAATTTCAATTTATTCATGGGTGTACCGATCACTTGCATGGACAAAATTTTTATGCATTGTATTTTAGTTATTTAAGTCAAAGCTAGCTTTTCAAAACGCCAAAATGTGCGAGATAAAGATGTAGTATTTAATTTTATACATTATACCTAAACTTTCCAGAATTTCACCAAAAAGGGATATTTTCGTCACCAGCGTGGCATCACTTTCATAGCGTTTTTTACCATGAAGGTGATTTTTAAGCCGCGAAAGTGATTTTTTGTATTTTTTTTCTTTTGAAAGGGCCTTTTTACCAACTAAAAGTACTTTATCTGTTATGTTAGGGTTTTTAATACATACATACCAAATTTCTGACTAATAAAAAGTAAAGTGAAAGGTAAAGTAATATCTCAAATTACGCATATTTTCTTCTGTAGTGAGGTTTGTTGTTACGTAGAATGTCGTTTTATTGTATATTTTTGATAGATTTAGTCTTTTAAAAGGGTTTTTCTTGAAAAAATTGTGAAAAAATAATGACGGAATCACTTTCGTGGCATCGAAAATTTCAAAACTGTTTTTCTTCGAAATGAAACGTATGATTTAAATCATTTATATAAAATTTTACTCGTGTTATCCAGCTCTATAAAATATTATACATAAACATTACAAATAAGCAATATATAAGAATTGCCATGAAGGTGACGATGAGAATCGATTCCATGAGAATGAGCCTTATCTACATAGTACGTAATATGGATAAAAAAAATTGTTTTATTTCAGGCCTCAAGCCCATATTCTGTTAGTAGCACTACTTAAAAATTATTGTTAGTAACATGCATAAAATTAAAACAAAACTACAATGTCTGCTATTTTAACAAGAGTCTGCTACAATGCTTAAATAGGGGACCATCCCATTTGCTGCATATTGTGGCCAGGATGGTGTTGGTGCTCACACGTGTTCTGTTGAGCAGCGATGCTACCTTCTTACGCATGCAGGCATGAAATCCATCTGAACACACGTTAGTTTTCAAAAACGCATCTTTAAACCTAACCCCTCTTTTCCAGCGGCCACCGGTTATCAGTCTCAGTGCAACGTAACACTGCAATGTGTGGAAACTCTTGGAGAGGAAAGCGAATGTGTGGAGAACGTGTGTGTTTGTACTGATGGACATCATCATAGAGATGGGAGATGCTGGCCTGTTACTGGTGAGATACTTACTGTTTGGTAGGCTAATTTTATAGTTTAAATAGGATAACTTATAGTTCAGCGGATTTATTGTAGACTTTTTGTGTTATTGTTCTTTTTATGGGTAGTTCTCCAAGGCCCACGAAAGTTTGGCCACACGGTCTTTATTCCTAAACTATCAAACATATAGCAATGAGACTAGATTAAAGTCATTCTTTATTTATATGGCTATACAATTTTAACATTAAATAAATAAAATTACTTTCTAAAAAAACATCTAGGGGCTGCGCAGACGACAGACTATCTATGACGCACTTTTTAGTCTGTGAAAATAGAACCTATGCAATTATATGCAGTAAAGCACACGACGCCGGCGCACAAATAATCCGTGTAATGTGCGTTACTGCATATAATTGCATAGGTTCTATTTTCACAGACTAAAAAGTGCGTCATGGATAGTCTGTCGTCTGCGGAGCCCCTTATTAATGTTGAAATCGGGAGCAAAATGGGTGTTCTCCGCGCGTCACACTCTCTTCGCGCTCGCGGAAATCCTCAGAACTTTTACATTTAATTCATAAGTATATAAATATAAAACATCAAATTAATCGTCTTTTAACTGTGCATTATAATGCCAAAGAACATTTATTATATATCTTCATTTACAATAGTTAGTAGCCATTATGTCACGGTCACACGATTTTGCTAGTTTCGCAAAAGCACAACATTTCATAAAGCTATAGGCTTAAAGGTATAAATCTGAATTGAAATCCAAAATATTATGTGTTCCTAGAAGCTTAATTTAATTAAACCCTTTTCAGTTTTGAGGCGACACTTCAAATCAGCTAATTAAAACTCTCTACTCTTCTCCAGGTCTATTCGAGTCGTGTTCCCGTACAAGTCAGTGCTTCCTATATTCTTCTTCTGAACGTGTGGTATGTAGAAACAGCATGTGCCAGTGTGACTTCGATTACCCTTACAGTGAGGCTTTGAGGACTTGTGGTGAGTATTTTTATTTTATTTAGTCAATCAATCAATCAAATCGATTATTTTCCAGGACTACATGTAAAGGGCGTATACTCGTATATCGAGTGACGCTCTCTCACTATTTGACAAATTTTGAAATATAAATTCATAGAATTAATATATTAAAATTCCTTAAGAACAGCCCTCCATAATGAATGAAATGAAGAAAAAAATTTTTGATAGATTTTTTTTCATGCCATTTTTAAATATATCAATCTGGAAACACTTTTAAAATGTGTGCAATAATATTATGGAGGGCTGTTCTTATGGAATTTTCAATAAATTAATTCTATGAATTTATATTTTAAAATTTGTCAAATCGTGCGAGCCAGAGAGCATAACACGATATATACGCTCTAAAGCTTACGTCACACTGAGCCGGCAAAGCGGAAGCGAACCGGGACGGAATTTTTGTAATGTTCTAGTTTTTTTTTTTTTTTTTTTTTTTATGTGATGAAGTAGAAGACGAGCAAGACGCTCTCCTGTACGTAACCCGTCACACATAAAGCGGACGCGAACCGGCGCGGACCGGCGTTGATGACAACTGACAACTTGTCATTTGGGCCGCTTTCCGCGCTGGATTCCGGGCGATTTCCACCAAACATAACTAATAAGAACACTTTCGACTAATTCTACTTTCAAACAAAAAAAAAACTAAATCAAAATCCGTTCATCCGTTCGGGAGCTACGATGCCACAGACGGACACACACAGAGAGACAGACAGACACGCCAAACTTATAACCCCGTCGTTTTTGCGTCGGGGGTTAATAAATATTTAAGAATTGCTTTTGATTGATTTAAGTAAACTAAAAAATAGTTAATCCGGGTGAAAAGAAGGTGAACGTTCGTAAGGAAAATCGATAACCGAAAATCTGGCAGAGTGATAGCTTGAGTCCTGAGAAATGATAGTATAATTTTAATTTCTAGGTATGTATATTACTTTATTTCCCTAATTCGTTGATATTACTTGACTGTTACGCGCTACGAAGTGCGCACAGGTTCTGTTATGCCCCCTTTCTTGTTACTATATCCTTTACTCTCGCACTTTATTTTCACTCCGTCAGCATCTCTTTCGCATCTTGCGCCCACACACAGATTACCCTCTTCAGTCATTTCCCAACTCTCGTCCGCGCTGGTTCTATTTTTAAATAATCAAAAATTCTTTTTTTTAAAACCCAAAATTTCCTACCCGGGATAACATTGGTGGCAGCGTAAGGGATTTTCAAAAATCCCCGGAACGCCTAACCCGAATTATTTTTTGTGAAAGTGCAAAAATAAATAAAGTGCAAAAATAAATAAAGTGCAAAAAATAAATAAAGTGCAAAAATCCAAAAGTTCTAGTAAAGCGTTCTGTATAACGTCGCTGTGTGTGCCTATGCCTGTGAGTCCTGGAAAGGACAACGCCGCATCCATCGCCGCATCCTTTGTCTGTGAGTCCTGGAAGGGACAACGCCGTATCCATCGCCGCATCCTATGCCTGTGAGTCCTGGAAAGGACAACGCCGTATCCATCGCCGCATCCTGTGGCTGTGAGTCCTGGAAAGGACAACACCGTATCCATCGCTGCATCCTGTGAGGTGAAATATGTTCGTGCAAATCCTGTAAGTGAATTATCCTGTGACTTTAAACTGTTTTGTGTTGTGTGTGTGAGATAAAACGTGACGATTTTGTAGTTAATAATTGCCACATCAAAAGATTTATACACTCTTTGTAAACCCATAACAACCTAGGGCATAGAGTCTTATCTTAGGTGGCGAATTTCTTAGAACTGATAACGCCGAGTCCAGACAGTGTATCTGTGCCTCTTTTAACTACGCTATTTTTTTTTATTGACCTTGGTTTATTTTAATTCATACAAGTAACCAGCTACATACTTTATACTAAATATGTCAAAATCAAAAGATTTGAAAGAAGAAGATTCTCACGTAAAAACGTCTGAAATCGAATTAAACGTCCTACTGAAATTTATAGGGACCTTCGACGGTTCCCGAGGAAAATTAACACCGTTCCTAAACAACTGCCGCAATGCTATACAGCTTGCTTCTAGCTCTCAATCAGATATTCTTCTGAAATATATTTTAAGCCGTCTTGAAGGTAAAGCGGAGACGGCATGCGCCATCAAAGAGTTCACTAAATGGGCACAACTTGAAGATTTTTTGAAGACGCAATTTGGTGACACTAAACATTATGCATACCTTCTCTCTGATCTTCAAGAGTGCAAACAAGGTCGTAACGAATCTGTCAATCAGTATTCTCTCAGAGTTGAATCGTGCTTGGCCAAAGTTTTAACAGAAATTAATATTTCTATTCCTACTAAAAAAAAGGACGAATTAGCAGGTAGGGTTGCCGCTATGCAAGACTTGGCTCTTAACGTTTTCATCATAGGCCTTCAGCCGCCGTTGTCGACAGTAGTTAGGTGCAGAGACCCGTCCAATTTAAATGAAGCTATTAACCTTGCTACCGCTGAGGAAAAAGTCATTGGCATTACAAATAGGAAATTTTCAAACAATGTTCCTAGCACATCTAATAATTTTGAACAACGCAGGCAAAATAATAGCACTGTTTCGTTCTCGAGGACCCAACCTTCAGCTCAAGGTCAACCTAGATCGAATTCAAATGCCCCAATTTGCCGATACTGTAAAAATGTGGGGCACACTATCGAGAACTGTAGGAAACGCGAATTTAATAATAATAGAAGGCTTAACCAAAATAGTGGTAACCAAAACACCCAACGACGCAACCAACCAATTCACTGCGTTGACTCATCTGACCTCGATGACGCCGAAACCGACCAGTCCCATTTAAACGAGTAGGTATTCCCGTTCAGTATCGTGCGGGAAACTCTAGAACAGAAATCGATACCTTCGAGTCAATGCTTTCCAAAAATCGCTTCTACCCATTGAGCCTCACTGTTTCCGAGTCCACTGACAACCAGGGTAACCAGCCCCAAATTCACAGTGGATCAATCGCTGTTTCCAGATTTGACTCTTATAGTTCTGCTGCTAAAACCACTGTATCTAAAAACCCTACTAAATCCGCTGTATCAACTACCCCTACTAAATTCACTGTATCTACCATATCTACTAAATCCGCTGTATCTACCATTCCTACTAAATCCGCTGTACCTACCATTCCTACTAAATCCGCTGTATCTACCATTCCTACTAAACCCGCTGTATCTACCATTTCTACTAAATCCGCTGCATCTACCATTCCTACTAAATCCACTGTATCTACTATTCCTACTAAATCCGCTGCATCTACCATTCCTACTAAATCCACTGTATCTACTATTCCTACTAAATCCGCCGTATCTACCATGCCTACTAAATCCGCTGTTCCAACTTTTCCTACCAAACCCTCTGAATTTACTGTTCCAGAACACACTGAACCACTTAAAACAAAAAAACTAATTGAAGTTTTCAAAATTAACTCCGCCGGTAAAACCCTACTCCCTATTGTTCAAATAAACTCTACAGTTTCGGATACGCCCCTAACTCTTCTAGTTGATTCCGGCGCAACAGTAAGCCTTATTAAATCAACCGCTCTACCAAAAATTCCTAACTTAGTAAAAGAACCTATCCACCTTAAGGGTATTGATCCCGGTGACCATGGACCTACAAAAACTCTGGGACATTTCCAACTCGGGATGCACTTCACTGACCTTAACAATTCTTGTTCAACATTGTTCCACCAATTTCACGTAATTGACAAAATCCACCTTCCATTCGACGGTATAATCGGAACAGATATGTTGAACAGCTTCGGTTGCAATATCGATTACAATACGGACAAACTCATTATTAATAATAATATCCAAATACCGTTGCAATTTTATGAACCTACTTATTCTCTTCCTCCTAGATCCGAGACTATGATTGAATGCTCCGTTTCTAACCCTGAAATTAAAGAAGGATTAGTTCTAGATCAAAAACAAATCAAAAATATTCTGATTGCAAATTGTTTAGTAAATGTCAAGGAAAATAAAAGAATCAATGTCTCAGTAATTAATACTTCTGACTCACCTGTGACCCTTAAATCTAATCTAAATATCCAACTCGTTCCACTGTGCCAAGATGACGAAAGCTACTTACCTATCCATGTTACCACGGAGGACCAATGCCAAAACAACGACGCGTATCTACGTTCCCAGGAAGTCTTGAATCTTCTTCGAACAAAACATCTAAATACAGAAGAAGCTAACGCTCTACATGACATTTGCTCTGAATACTCCGATATCTTCCATATCCCCGGTGATAAGCTCACACTTACTAATGCAGTCAAACACGAGATCAAAACCACGTCACAAAACCCAATCCATGTAAAATCCTATCGCTTTCCTGAAATTCATAAACCCGAAGTAGCCAAACAGATAGATCAAATGCTAGAACAAGGTATAATAAAACCATCGATGTCCCCCTGGTCGTCACCTATCTGGGTCGTTCCAAAAAAATTGGACGCTTCAGGTGAACGCAAATGGCGCGTGGTCATAGACTATCGCAAACTCAATGACGTCACCATAGGAGATAGTTATCCGCTCCCTCAGATATCCGAAATTTTAGATCAACTCGGACAAAGCAAATATTTTTCTACACTAGATCTCGCTTCCGGGTTTCATCAAATTCCCATGGATGAAAATGACGCACCCAAAACAGCATTCAGTGTACCTCAAGGTCATTACGAATTCACCCGAATGCCTTTTGGACTCAAGAACGCGCCAGCAACCTTCCAACGCCTAATGAATACTGCACTAGCCGGCCTTCAAGATATTCGGTGCTTCGTTTATTTAGATGACATTGTTATATATTCACATGACCTTGCCAGTCACATCGAAAATCTAGAACTCGTCTTTAGGCGTCTCAGGGACTTTAACTTGAAGCTCCAACCAGATAAATGCGAATTCTTACGTCGGGAAGTTGCTTATCTTGGGCATGTGATTACGGAAGAAGGTGTCAAGCCCAATCCCGAGAAAATAGCAGCCGTTACCAAATTTCCAACTCCAAAATGTCCTAAGGACATAAAATCCTTTCTAGGCCTCGTAAATTACTATCGCCGATTTATTCCCAATCTCTCAAAAATTGCCAAGCCGTTGACTCATCTCCTTAAAAAGGACGTTCTATTTCTCTGGGAAAATCAACAACAAGTCGCATTTGATGAACTTAAGCATAAACTTACCTCAGCGCCAGTTCTGATATATCCAGACTTTTCCAAACCCTTTATTTTGACTTGCGATGCATCAAATTATGCAATAGGTGCAGTCCTTTCCCAAGGACCTAGAGGACATGAGAGACCAATAGCTTTCGCATCACGAACACTCAACAAAAGCGAATCGAATTACAATACCACGGAGAAAGAACTTCTGGCTGTTCTTTTTGGCTGCAAAAACTTCCGCCCATATATTTATGGTCAAAAATTCCACATAATCACTGATCATCGACCATTAACTTGGCTTATGAATCACAAAGACCCAGGTAGCAAACTTCAAAGATGGCGACTCAAACTTTCCGAGTATGAATATGAAATTGGTTACCAAAAGGGCAAATTAAACGCAGCCGCAGACGCGCTTTCTCGGTACCCTGTAAATCCTATCGAAAATATAGATCCTCTGAATTTTGACGATATCAGCCCTTTCGATGATCAAAGAAACACTGACTTCAGTCCCCTCGACTTACCAGATCCAGTGCAAGATCCACTACCACTGCTTCCGAACTCACCGGTTCCTGAAATCACTAATCCTAATGTTGACTTACCTCTGAATCCTCGATTCTTCTCCGATCCTACTATGGATTTGCCTTCTACATCCGGACTCGCTCCTCGTTCAACTACCGACTTACCTTTGGATTCAAACGCCAACAGTGACTCTCCTATGATGACCTCTCCAACCCAGGATAGTACCAGTCCCAATCAACCTGAAAATGTACAAAACACAGAAATTAATAATAATTATTCCCAATTCTTAAAAATTATGAATAATAGGACATTTACATCCGATGCGATGGTTTTAGAAAACAATACTAACATCTTTAAAAGCAATGATAAAATATTAATTATACCTACCTCTATAGATCTTGATGAAAGTAATCCTTATCTTGAAGAAATATTATCTGAAATTGACAAGGGAGCCGAAATTTTAAATAAAGAGCGAACTTTGCATTCATTCCTTAATTTCGTTCACAATAACCGCTGCGTATATTTCCTCTTTACCAAAGTCAACCATTTCGATACCGCGAGCTATGAAGATGTATACTTATCCCTGCGAAACCTACGTAATAGTCTAATTCAACAACCGGCAACTCCAATAAGTATAACAGATTTTAGAAATCCATTCGAAGCGCATTCATACACAAAATTATATAACATGATACTATATCTTTTCCACAACACCAACATCCTTATCTCGATTCACCGTAACACTGTTATATTCCCATCGCTGAGTGAAATTAAGAAAATCCTTCATGAAAATCACGACATTCCCATCGCTGGTCATTTGGGAAGTGTCAGGATGTTAAAGCGAATACAGGAAAAGTACCACTGGAAAGGAATGCGCACTGATATCGAGGACTACGTAAGATCCTGCAAACTCTGTCAAGAAAATAAAGCACTTCGGAAAATTCATAAAGCTCCCATGCAAATAACGACAACGTCTAACGCCCCATTTCAACGTCTGGCAATGGACATAGTAGGCCCACTTCCTGAATCAGGTCCAGCCAAACTTAAATATATATTAACGTTGCAAGATGACCTTACTAAATTTTCTCTGGCATATCCCATTAGATCCACAACAGCCGAAGAAACTAGCGAATGCCTCATACATTTCATATCTTTGTTCGGAATACCTAAAACTATATTAACAGACCAGGGTACTAACTTCACCGCAGAGCTCTTCAAGAAAACATGTGAACATCTGAAGATAAAACAATTATGGTCAAGCCCGTATCACCCGCAGACACAAGGTGCGCTTGAGCGCAGCCATTCAACTCTGAAAGAATATCTGAAATCTTTCGTAAACGACGATCAGGATAATTGGTCCCGCTATGTTTATACTGCTATCCTTGCTTATAATACCAATATCCATTGCACAACGAATTACTCACCCTATGAACTTATATTCGGCCATAAACCTTTCTTACCAGATTCCATCTACGACTCGCATCCTAATGCAACTTACCCAGAGTACCTAAAAATGCTCTGTCACCGACTCAAATTTTCAAGGGACAAAGCTGTCAAAAATATCCAAATTTCAAAAGAAAAATCAAAAAATTACTATGACAGTCATACGAGACGCGTTCAATTTAAAATAGGAGACCTCGTTTACTTGAAGAATCATCTGCGACTAAGGAAGGCGCTGTCTCCATTATGGAAAGGCCCGTACAAAATCATGAAGGTGCACGATAACAACACTGCTACCCTTCTAATCAATCGCAGACACGTCAGACACCACTTTGACCAAATCAAACTAGCTACTGCTAATTCTGTTTAGATCTGCTATTACTAATTATTAAAATTTACATTTTCCTTTTCCAGAATTATACTGACAATGCAATCTCTTCCTGCTATGTCTCAGGAATTTGTTCAACCCATCACCGATAGCCCCGGTATCTTCTTCGACCCATCTGGGACAGTAAGAATAACAAGAGATCATATTCACATTTTGATTCCCATGGACATTTCCTTTGCAACTTTGCACATTGAAAATATCAAAGCTGTTTTCGGCACAATAAGATATATGTGCCAACAAAGCGAATCAATTGATAATATCGAATGTAACAATATGATTCAACCCCTTGATTCCCTTTTTAAAGACATAATCCGTGACTTTAATTCGATTTCACACCTTTTACCTACTCACACTAAAAGGTCTGCTTGGTTTTCCGCCGTAGGAACAGTTTTCCGGCACATTTTCGGCACCCTTGACGAAGATGATGCACAAAAATATAACCAAGCTATAAAAAAATTACAAAGCACTGATAAGGAATTAGTCAACAGCCTCTCTCGGAATATTTTCATATCAAAAACTGCCATTTCTAATATTAACTCTTCTATTTTAGAACTGAATAAAAATGAGTTTCTATTAAATAATGCGATGGAAAAGATATCACTGGCTGTAAAAAACATCTCTGAAGTTACTAATTCTATTTACTTTAGGAATAACTTAGACGAAATATTGAATGTACTACAAGCTCATTTATTAACGTTTTCGTATAAGATGGAAGATATTGTGAACAGCATTTTATTCGCAAAAACTAATACACTGCATCCGTCAATCCTCACCCCACAACAGTTATTTAACGAATTAACGAATAATGTCAAGAACTTACCCAAGTATAAAGAATTACCCCTAGATTTGAATTTGGACAACTTACACTTGTTAATCAATTTATCGGATATCATTACATATTTCCTCAACGATAAATTATTTTTTGTGATTAAAATGCCTATGGTCGATTTAGCTACTTACAATCTATATAAATCTGTATCTATCCCGGTTCCACACGATAGTAATAAGCCTAACTCTTTCGCATTGATTACGCCGCATAAGCCCTATTTAGGTATAAGCGAAGATCGTAAGATATATTTTTATTTAGATAATTTAGATATAATGTGTAAGACTATTTTAGGTAAATCATTTATATGTAAACCAATAGATGTTTTCAATGTCGCAACTAATCCAACCTGTGAAACCGATGTAATGACTAAAGTTATCGATACTATGCCCAATTATTGTGAAACAAATTTTATTTTTGGTAATATTAATATTTGGCACCAATTAAACGGCAACAAATGGATATTCACGCAATCTAAACCTGTCAAACTTACAATATATTGCAATTCAACATTTGTGAAGGAGAATGTCATAATAGGAACGGGTATATTAACTTTAAAACCACCTTGCATTGCATTCTGCAGAGAAACTAAACTGGAAACAAAAGAAAATGTTCAAATCATTACCAACCCAGCCGTCTCAAATTTCAACATAATAAACGATACATGTTGCAACATAAATAAATTTTCAAAACTAAATTACAATCTTTCCTCATCCAAAATTGAAAATGTTAATTTAGATAATATAAAATTTGATGATTTTGCATATAATATTCCTGATCACTTAGCAACTGATGATGATGATAATATTCCACTTCCTAATGACACAATCCTGAATTATACTGGTTTCTGTATTAGCATAGTTTCAATAATCATAGTTATAGGTATATTTGTTAAGTTCTATTATAATTGTCCTTTTTTAGTACGTAATAAAAACGAACCAGCTCCCGAAAACATATCCCTTCCATCCCTGACTCCAAACACTCCGCCCCGCCTACGCACTACATGATTTCTCTACTTGATATACTCTCTCTCTCTCTCACTCTCTCTCTCTCTCTCTCTCTTTTTCTTATATCTTATATTTCTTTCATCCCTCATCTCAAGCTAACTCACTTCAACCGTGAGTTTACTTTTGTTGGGGGAGGTGTTATGCCCCCTTTCTTGTTACTATATCCTTTACTCTCGCACTTTATTTTCACTCCGTCAGCATCTCTTTCGCATCTTGCGCCCACACACAGATTACCCTCTTCAGTCATTTCCCAACTCTCGTCCGCGCTGGTTCTATTTTTAAATAATCAAAAATTCTTTTTTTTAAAACCCAAAATTTCCTACCCGGGATAACAGTTCGCTAGTATAATTAATATAGGTATATTTATTTATTATAGATCTATGAGAATACGGCGTAGCAACCTCTACGTAAAAGTCTACGCCGTATGAGAAAATCTTTGTACACTAAATTGGGATATTGACAAGGTCAATATTTTTAAAATATATAATTATATAGTCCGTAATTTTAATAATAAAAAAATATTCGATAAGAATTTTTTTTCTTGCAAATAAAATAAAAAATGGCTGAGATATAACTCTTATTAAGAGTCTGTAGGATGTGTGACGTCACACCACAACAAAAATGAAATAGATTGAGTGGTGTGACGTCACGATCAAGCAACTTTAGTGCGTTGTATCTCTCACGTTTTTTTATCAGAATTACAAACAAAAAAATTCGTGTCCAATATTTAATAATTATCTATATTAATGGACAAAAAAAATTTCAATAATAAATTTTTGCTTTCTGTTATTTTCAGTTTACACCTCTTCAGGCGTCAATATTCTGGGGAGCGCTGCAGTGATCATCATAGCTTTAATATTTAATTATAAATTATATTAAGAAATAAATTATTTTTGGCATATATTTGTGTTTTAATTGAAGAAAAATATACTGACACAGGCAACTTTCTAGTGTTGTCCATGAATGGGTCATTGAAACAATGAAAATTTATAAAAAAACTTTTTAAAAACAAGCTTTTATTATTATTACCATCTAGCACCAAAGAACTCGTCAAGACTAATAAATGAGCCCAAACTCGATGGGGTTGCGTCGTTTAATTACGGAGTTCCTATGGTCGCCTTCCAGCTCCATCAACAGATCAGCTCCATGTCATAATAATATTGCATTCGATTTATATATATAGTGTTTTTCACGAAAGGAGTCCTTTTTGCGGGGCGTAACTATCGCACATTTTATAAGTTAAAATATCTATAACATTTTAACTCCTCATAGTTTCTCATATAATTTCTTAATAAAATAGGTATTTATTTTATCTAACAAATAACATTCATTTCGGATATGAAGCCCAGTAATAATTATCGACAAAATTAAATTTAGTTCCGCCAAATTCCGCGGGACCTCTTTCGTGAAAAGGACTCTACATGCAAAATTTTAGCTCAATCTGAAACCGGGAAGTAGTCAAATTTAACTATTTGATTACAGACACACAACCGAGAGGTGAAAGTAAATATAAAAGCTTGTAAGAACATAAAAGTTTTATTACAGAACCTCCTCATTCCAAGTCGGTTAATGGTTTCTATCGGGCCATTTACGTTTGACCTAAACGTTTTCCTACAATCTTTAATTTAAGATTTTATCAGGACACGCTAAAATGCGTGTTTAAATAATTAATAATATTTGGTGACCTTTATTTTTTTATTTCACTAGCTGAGCCCAGCGGTTTTTTCCGCTGTACTGTAGCCTATGTGTTATTCCAGGGTCTAAGCTATCTCTATACCAAATTTCAGCTCAATCGGTCCACCCGTTTAGGCGTGAAAGAGTAACGAACATACATCCATACATTTCCATACATAATATTATGTTGGTACCTAAATTACAAAATTATCACGCTATTTTTTAACACAGTTCGAAACAAGTGTTAATGACTTTTTGATAACTTTTTAATGTTTAAATCCATACTGCAATTAGTTCACCGCAAAATGTTATTTAATTACCATATTTCGTTACAATTTACAACCTTTTGTCGACTCTAAAAAAGTGAATTAAAACAAAAATATTTTTTTTTCACAGAATACATCTACTTACCAAGTTTCAAGTTCTGATAGTTTCGGAAAAAAGTGGGTGTATGTACGAAAAGACAGAAATGACCAATCTATAAGGGTTCCGTTTTTTGCCATTTGGCTACGGAACCCCGAAAATTGAAAACAAGCTTTTTATTACATTTTACTACATCGGATGACAATGCAATATTATTATGACATCGAGCTGATCTGATGATAGCGCTGAAAGGTGTCCAATGGACACCATAAGGATTCCGTAATTAACGGCGCACCCCCATCGAGTCTGGACTCATTTGATTCGTCTTGATGAGTACTCTGATGCTAATAATAAAAGCTTATTAATAAACAGTTTTTTTTTTAATTTCACTTGTTTTATAACATGACATAAATTAAATTTCATATATAGTAGGGCCAACTAAAAGGCTTATTACACTTGGCTGAATTTAGTCCCTAAATTCAGAACCTAAATAAGGATTTAAAGCCTTATTACACTTGGCTAAATTTAGTCACTAAATTCAGAATCTAAATTAGGATGAACGATACTTTCTTCTAAATTTAGGATCCTAACTTGCTAAATGTGATTACACTTTACTTAATTCAGTGGCGACTGAATTTAGGCTTCTAAATTTAGCCAAGTGTAATAACCCTTAGTTGGTCCTACTAAAGTCTATGAATTATTGTCGAAATTTACCCATCGCGAATATTAACGCTAAGTGTAGAGACAGTTTTATAGCAGCTTGAGTTACTAGGTACTAGGGTAACAGAAACGTGTGAAGGCGAGCTCGAGGGTCGCTACTATAAATACACATTAATCATGTTTCTCTGTATTTTCTGTAATATTGGGTGGTGTACCATGTTTATTTTTTAATTCGGTATATGCAGTGGTAGATAGTAGCAGGGTAAACCCAGATGGTGGGATGAACCCCTTCAATAGTAGAGGCAGTTTTATAGCAGCTTGAGTTACTAGGTACCAGGGTAGCAGAAACGTGTGAAGGCGAGCTCGAGGGTCGCTACTATAAATATACATTAATATTAAATCAAGTTTCTCTGTATTTTCTGTTTTAGTGGCTGGTGTTTTTTTTTTTTTTGTTATCGCCGGGAAAAAATGCATTACGCATACGCCACAATTTTTTTTTAACCAGTATAGGTCAGCCTTTAACTACGATCTCGCCTGAGCTTAAGCGACGATGGTAGATAGTAGCAGGCTTAACCTAGAAGGCGGGATAAATCCCTCCAGTAGTAGAGCCAGTTTTATAGCAGCTTGTGTTACTAGGTACTAGGGTAGCAGAAACGTGTGAAGGCAAGCTCGAGGGTCGCTACTATAAATACACGCTATAACTCACGCTCAGGTAAGGGTGTGGCCGCACTTACAGCGACAGGAGGGATTCAATAAAAAGTATTAGTTCCAAAGAAGTCTACCCCCGGTTAAATATCTTAATCGTTTTATAAGATGATGTATATTTCATCTAATGTCTAGCAATTCTAGCATTATATTATAGTATAGTACATCTTTCCATCCATAGGATGTCTGAAAGAAATCGCTCTTTAGCGATAAGACCGCCGCTTGTAAATTTAATTTTAATATTAATCATGTATCGCTGTATTTCCTGTAATATTGGGTGACGATGCAGCCGTAGACAGTACCAAAGTCACGCGGCAATTACGGGATCATTTTTTTTGTGGTTAATACTCTAACAGAACAGGTTACCCTACTTACACTGTCAGAGTCAAATCACAATTTATAGGTTGTGTGGCTAACCTATATGTTTCAGTTTCAGGTCGCCGAGATTGCTACAGGGCCTGCAACATGACCTAACGACTGCTTCCTACATATCTTATAGGAAACAACCGGGACGCACAGTTTAACGTGTACAATCCATTTACTCAAAGCTCAATAGTTTATTTGCAAATCACATCGTCACTCGTCACTCGCTACCAGTGTGACCCCACCCTTACCAAGTATATCACACAACATAAGCTCTAACTGAGTTATTATCGTCATGCAACTGATCAATTTCATTCCTATACATGATCATTATAATATTACAACACTAAGAGTATGACTGGTTCTTTAATACTGAGACTGGTTCTCAATTCAATACTGATACTGGTTCCTGAGGGCTTAGGCTATCGCCAAAAGACATGTAAAACATTAGAAGAATCCATAGACAAAATTGCGTACATTACTTGCTTAAACCTCCTCATTAATACGAGTATAATAATAATAAACGCTAGCAATGTACATTGAATTTGTCATCAATCGTAGTGGGTGAGAATTAGTCAATAGGCCATCAAGTTCGCGATTCAATACTGAGAGTGGTTCCCGATTCAATACTGCTACTGGTTCTTAATTTAATACTGCTACTGATCTACAATAAAAAAAATATCTTTTAATTTTTCATTACAGATTAGATTAGCCTTTCAGTTAAGCGACAATGCGGCCATGAATGTTAGCAGATTAAACCTAGAAGGTGGGATAAATCCCTCCCCGGATATTATAGAATCTCGTCTCACCCAGTAATTAAAACAAAATTAAATGGGCGTTAAGCATTCATCGTAACATTTTAAAAAATCTAACCGTTTTTTTAAATGTTGCCACCAAAATTCCAATTCAAATTAACAGCAAAGGGCGAGCACGCACCACGAAGGCCGATATAAGTAGGAAACTCTTTGGTTCTTCACTACTTGCAATAAGGTTGAGGTTGGTCGCCTTATTTTGTGTTCGTGATACGCCAAAGGTCGAATAACTAACCATATTATACTGTTCTACAATTTATTGGAAGGCGGCTGATATGTTAGGTATTTTAACACGCCATCCTCAGTTAAAGTTTTGACATGATTTCGGTGTGAAAAATGTTGGTATTTCAGTTTTGGTGGTGAGACTTTTGGGCACTTCAAAATTTTCATTGTTATTAATTTATATTTTGAAATTATTAGGGAGAAAACATACTACAGAACAGGTTACCCTACTTACACTGTCAGAGTCAAATAACATATTTTACAAGCTTTATATTACTTTCACCTGTCTGTTGTCTGTCTGTCTGTCTGTCTGTCTGTAATCAAATCTTGCAAGTTTGATTTGACCCACTTCCCGGGTTCCAATTGAGCTGAAAATTTGCATGCGTGTGTAAATCGGATGACAATGCAATATTATTTTGACATGGAGCTGATCTGATGATGGAGCTGGAAGGTGGCTATAGGAACTCTGTCATTAAACAACGCAACCCCATCGAGTTTGGGCTCATTTGATTCGTCTTGACGAGTACTATATGATGCAAGATGGTAATGATAATTAAAGCTTGTTTTTAAAAAGTATTTTTAAAATTTCACTTGTTTATAATGATGAAGTAGAAGACGATCAAGACGCTCTCGTGATGTTAAGAGATAACGCTGCCCACAGTAGCGGCGTTAGGGTCGGCTAAACGCACATCATTCGTGCTGAAAAATTCAAAATTTTCTCGGCGCTCGCAGACAGCTGCTCTCGCTTTTATAAATAAGAACATTTACTTCCTTTGCCACTCAAAGCATGAAGTTAGCTAAACGCACATCATTCTTGCTGAAAAATTCCAAATTTTCTAGGCGCTCGCAGCGAGCTGCTCACGTTTTAAAAATAAGAATAGGTACTTATTTAGTTTCATCGCCACTCGAAGCAAGCTAAACGCACATCATTCGTGTTGAAATTTTTTTCTGGATACGCTCATGATTTTGTCCACCGGTTTCGGCCCAAAAAAAATCCTGGATCCGCCATTATAACCTTTTTCGTTTTTAGAATAGGTTTGGATTGCTTTTTAGGGGGCGCCGTAGAAATCTCGTCCAGGGCGCTGGTAATGCTAAAACCGGCACTGGCTGCCCATAACCAGTACAGTGCTACCCAGGATTTCACAATGTGTTAAAATTCTAGATGCACACACCAACGCTTCGTACTCATAAGATGTTAAGAATCTTCAGCCCAGTAATATCACTATGGTTAAAAATAGTTTATTGTATATTTTAAGTTAAAGTTCAGCTTTTAAAATAACTGATTTTCCTGAACCTTTCGCGTCGACACACTTTTGTTTCTACCTAATAAATATTATTGAGGGCGCCACCACCAACGGCTCTAGAACGTTTTAACATCATCAGAACTTTAGTTCCATTTTTGACCACGACATTTCATCGTATTTGCTTTACAAACATGGCCGCCTCGAGTTTTTTTTTTTTTTTTTTTTTTTTTTTTTTTTTAATATAATGGCAACAGACAACATTTTGCCAGTGTCGAGTAAAACAAGCGACAACAGTTTACACGAGAAAAATGCCTACCAAAACGAAATTTTGTAAATTTGTATCGAATGCACAATAGAACAAAAAATATATAAATTACATATCTAATATGTAAATAAGCAGAAAAAATACATGTTAACTAAAAAAGAACATAACGAAATAACTACAAATACACGTTTAAATTTTAATATCATTTAACGTAATAAAATTGGCAAGTGAACTATATATATCCATATTAACAGATGACAATAAAGTATTAATATTTGTAGGGAGAGGAACTTCCAGGGATAATAATTCCTTATAAAGCAGGGAATGGTTCCGATTAGGGCAAGAAAAGAAAATGTGATTCAAATCCCCAAGATCCAGACCACACTCACAGAGGGAGTCGTCCACGATGCGCAACCTTGCCAGATGAGCAGGCGTACAAGTGTGTCCAAGACGCATCCTTATAAGAATAGATGTTAAAACTTTACTGAACTTAAATCGGAAGAACCAGGGCTTACGCGGAATAAAGGGTTGAATACTGCTATAAATTTTTCCTTTTGTTTTCTTAGATTCCTCCCAAGATTTATTCCAGGAGGAAACCAAGTGTGATTTGGACAAGTTAATAAGATCACAGCAATAATTAATATAAGGATAGATATCACCACACTGCACCGCGTCATTAGCAAGTCTATCAGCAATTTCGTTACCATTAATCCCACAATGGCTAGGAATCCAAACAAAACTTACTGATATGCCCTTATTTGCACATATAAGTAATTTTGATCTGATTTGAAGTAGCAAAGGGTGATAAGTAGCAGACTTCAAGGGAAATTTAATAAGGGCTTGTAAAGAGCTCAATGAATCCGTGAAAATAACTGTGTTTTTTAGTTTCATTAACAAGGTATACTCTACAGCTTTGAAAATGCCAAAACATTCACCGGTAAACACCGAGGATTCTGGAGGAAATTTGATTTTTTGAACAATATTATATTGAGAATGGTATACGCCAACACCCACGCACCCAGTAGGTGAATGTTTGGAGGCGTCAGTATAAACATGATGCCAACCACGCCAGTGTTCGTCTACAGCAGCGTTAAAAGCCGCCTCGAGTGATGTGTAAATATTGACGTAAGTGACAGTTGACAGCTGTCAGTTTTCCCGCGCAAATGGGTTACTTAAGAAAGAGGTTTTAGTTGATTACTTTTGTGTATGGTTTATGGAATATTAAAATTCAATTCAAAGCGGGGCCATACTTGGTAATAGCGAATTCTCAACATTGGTAGTACACGAAGCCACCTATCAAGACTCATAATCAACTCTTATCTTGCGTCAAGAGTAGTCTGAAAACAAGAGTCAACTCTTGCTAATCCTACTGTCTTTGCAAAGAGATTTGCAGCGGCCGAGCACATAAAAAATTTTGCATAAGAGTAGCAACTCCCGTCCCACTGTCAAGAGTAATTGCTGTTTGTAAGAGTACAATGACATTGGGAGTAGCTGCAAATCAGGGGATTCACATCAACGTGGCCACCGAAGAGACAAAAAATCAGTTTACGGATTTTCATTATTTTATGAAAATACGCGATATATTAATATTTTAGGTCATAAACTAGTTGAGTATCATTGTATTTACTACAATTGCTTTAAAATTTTGGAAAAAAATGAAGCACATAGGTATCATTATATATCAAAGAGAAGCAGTTTGACAGAGTTTGACAAAAAATTATACCGGCCGCCGGCCACGCTGAAAGGGACTGAAGACAAGTGAATTAAATTAAAAATTTAAAAAAACCCCAACGCAATACGTAATTCACCATTTTTTGATGGCGGCCATCTTGGATTTTAAATTTTATATAGTGGGCTGTATTCTACTCGTTAAGCCCTTTCATTTGATACCCATATTGAGGGGGTCGTGGAAGAAAAAAGTAATCCGCCATTTTGTAGCGGCGGCCATCTTGGACCGATTTTCACCAAACATAGCTAAGAACACTCTCGACTAACTCTACTTTCAAACAAAAATAACTAAATCAAAATCCGTTCATCCGTTTGGGAGCTACGATGCCACAGACAGACACATACACACACACACACACACACACACACACACACACACACACACACACACACACACACACACACACACACACACACACACACACACACACACACACACACAGACAGACAGACACGTCAAACTTATAACACCCCGTCGTTTTTGCGTCGGGGGTTAAAAAATAGGTTCTCCTTTTTCTTCACACAGAATTTTCCCTATTGCCATCACACTCACACATGATATGGCTACTTCTAGTTGTATTACTTCTGTGCTGCAAATTGTATGCAATGACAGCGCGAGTAGCAAGAGTAGCGTCTTGATATATGTCAGTTTAGTCTTGACAGTGGGACAGGAGTTGCTAAATCTTATGTAAATTTCTTACTATGCTAAAGGGGCAGCTTTTCCCAATGTCATTGTGCTCTTACAGGGTAACAATAGAAAGAAAACTTACCTTCGGCATTATTCCGGTCCAAAATCGCTACTCGTTTTGCTGGCGCCCACTGACAAATTTTAACAAAATTTTGAAAAAAATCTTGAAAAATCTTACGATGCCGGTACAAACTCAAATGCAACTTCAATTTTTTTTTGAAGTGAAAACTTCTTTAGCGGCGCTGAGCACTTTTTTGTATGGGTAAAAACTTTCAAACTCGCGTCAGGGTCACGTGATGCTGATCGAAAAAGCGTAAGATCGAGGGGAAGGGAGAGGAACTAGTATCTCTCACTCTTTCTACCGTGCTTGAGTGTGCTGCTCTGTGAATTTGGTTTAACTATGTCAAATGATCGCAATTTTAGCACAACGAAATACAAAACTACTATTGATGCGGTCTTTATTAGACACTTAAATAGGTTCGAATCAAAACTGTTTGTTTCTTACTTCAGTTATCATAAACCAATTGTATCAGTTGTAAAAATTTGGGATGATGATTCTGATAATAACGATGGTGTAAAAGTCGTCGAAATTATGGATGGAAGTTGATTTTTCTGAGAGATAAAATTTAATGTAATATATAAATAACGATATAATATTATAAATAACAACATATAAATTGTCATATTTGTGTACGATAGCGCAATAAATAAACATTGTATTCTACCTCATAAATGATAGTATTTTTATACTTATAATTAAACACAACGTTAATATTGAAGTTTTCACTTCTGCCGGCACTCCCGGAGTGCTACCTTTTTTTTATTTAGTATCTTTTGGGCGCCTCATAGTGGCGTTTTTGAAAATAAAAATGTGTATAATAGTTATTTGTTATACGTGCTCAGTTTGTATGACCGAGCTAGCGAAGGATTCTAAAATTAAATCACGAGCGTATCGAGTGATTTATTAATTAGAATCCTGAGCGTTAGCGAGGGAATCAAAAGAGCACAAGGTCAAAAATCTTTGCACTCGAGTGTGACACATAATTTTTCATCCCCCCTCAGCGAGGAAATAATTCAATGCTAAAAGTTTTTTTTTAAATTATTCTCACCATGGATGCGCACAGTGTTGCCAGTGCACTATCTTCAAAAATAACCAGTATTCAATTTTAATTTACGTAGGTACGCTTACTTAAGAGTCCTTTTCACGAAAGAGGTCCCACGGAATTTAGCGGAACTAATTTTTTATTCTATTATTATTGGCTCCATATTTTAAATCATTTTTATTTGTTACATAAAATAAACACCTTTTTGATTAAGAAATTAAATATGAGAAATTATGAGGCGTTAAAAAGTTAAAGGTATTTAAACTGTTAAAATGTGCAATAGTGGCGTCCCGCAAAAAGGTCTCCTTTCGTGAAAAGCACTCTACCTATTCGTTTTAGTGATTATTTTCTCATTTTCAGTTTATTACAGTGAGAAATCGTTAATAAAAAAGTTACTGAAAAAATATTGAAAAAATACTTAGAAAAAATATTGCTACTAACTAGATAAAGTTATAAAAAATTGGCTTATTCTATTAACTCTGCTAAATTAACTCAACTATTATTTACTATTACAGTACTATACCTATATATTATAATTCATTAAAAACATTATTGCCTCGAAATGTAAATTATATCTAAACAACTAGGTAACGTAAATATAGTTCAAAAGAAACGTAATATGTTACAAAAGTAACTTACTGGCAAGGCTGATGGTGCGCCCAAAGCAAATTAAAAAAAAAAGTTTACTAAAGAGGTTCTTACTCCGAGTTTTTAACAAATTTAAAAAAGTTGTACGCTTATTTCGGTACCATAAGAGGTGGAAGTAAATAGGTTTAATTATGTTTTTGTCTCTAGAGGGTAAGATAAATTTGAATTTCTCTAGAGGATAATATGGACTTTTCCAGTCAGATATCGAAGCGCAAAAATACACTTTCCGAGGTGGGGGGATGAAAAGGTTATTTTTTTGCTTACGTTTTGCTTCGCCACCGTCTCTTTTTTGTGCAGAATTTAGGCCCATAAGATTCTTATGGTGAACGCACATCGAACCGCATCGAACCGCATCGAACACGCCGAACGAATCGAATTTTGAATTCTTTATATTATAAAATCTCATGAAACTTCGCGCACTTGCCGAAGTCGAATCGGAAGAAGATTTCCTATACAAAAATTATTACGGCGCGGTCGATGTGGATAGGTGTGCGAGCACCATTAATAATTAAGAAGCGTTGGCGTAATGCACCTAGAATGTAAAATACTGGGTGGCACTGTACTAATTAGAGGTATGGACAGCGTTATGCTCGTCTTCTTACTTCTATACAAAACAAGTGAAATTAAAAAAAAATCTTTTTAAAAGCAAGCTTCGTTTAATTACGAAGTTCTTATGGCCACCTTCCAGCTCCATCATCACATCAGCTCGATGTCATAAATAATATTGCATTGTCATCCGATTTATACGTGTATGCAAAATTTCAGCTCAATCGGAAACCGGGAAGTGGGTCAAATTAAAATTGCAAGATTTGATTACAGACAGACAGACAACAGACAGGTGAAAGTAAATAAAAGCTTGTAAATTATCATACTCCTACTATCCCACTAATGTTATAAACGTGAAAGTTTTTAAGAATTTTTACCGGGGGTAGACTTCCTTTGCAGGAGGTCGTCTAGGTGGGTACCCCAACAGTGCCAGTTATTCTACCGCCTGAGCAGTGATGTGCAAACATTACTGTGCACAGGTAGGAGGGCACTGTAGCTAGTGAAATTACTGGGCTAAAGAGTCTTAACATCTTATGACTCTTGAGTAAGAAGCGTTAGTAATGTGCACCTAGAATTGCACATCATTGTGAAATCCTGGGTAGCACTGTACTGATTATGGGCAGCGTTATCTCTTAACATCAGGAGAGCGTCTTGCTCGTCCTCTTACTTCTCCACATAAAAAAGAATGTATTTATGTATTTTTGTTACTCTTTCACGCCTAAACGGGTGGACCGATTGAGCTGAATATTATAAACTAAGGTATGTGCAGCTAGTATATATAGGTTAGCAGATATAGATGGAAAATAATAATAAATAGTTAACCATCCATTTAGAATGCACATCCATAACCTAGTTCAAGTAGTTTCCATTAATTAGCAATAGTCCCGTCACTTGGCGGAGACTGCCTTTGAGCCCATTTTCTATGGATGGACTCACAGACAGACTCCAATAAGTGTCACCCATTACATTTATATTAAAAGCTCAAAAGGGCCTCTGCGCGTTGGACTTTTTGTCTCCGTGCACGCCTATAAAAAGGCCCGGGCTTAGCCCGTGTTTAAGAGCGACATAATAGTTGATATAAATTTTAGAAGGTAAAACAGCAAGCGGTAGTTAGTGTGGCATGATTTCTAAAACGCTACGCAGGTAGTTTCGCCCCATTTCACCCCCCTTTTCCCCCCTTTTCCGTCCCCCTCCTGTAAAATATAATGTAGCAGCACAAAGGCCGTATTATATATAGGGGTGGGGTAAAACAACCCCTAATTTAATCGCTTTATAGAGGGTGTTGCGAAATATATTTTTTCGATGGTAGTATTTTTTTTACTAATAATTATATTTTGACCAACCGTCGTAGCACAACGCACAACAAAGAGTACCAACGCTTGACAATACTTCAAGAGTCATCATCATCATCTCAGCCGTAGGACGTCCACTGCTGAACATAGGCCTCCCCTTTGGACTTCCATATGTACCGGTTGGAAGCGACCTGCATCCAGCGTCTTCCGGCGACCTTTATAAGGTCGTCTGTCCACCTTGTGGGTGGACGTCCTACGCTTTGTTTGCCAGTCCGTGGGCTCTACTCGAGCACTTTTCGACCCCATCGAGGCAGAGGGGCTATTGAAGCTTAACGAAGCTAGCGTTCATGGACTCAGTTTTACGAAAATCCTTTGCTCCTTTGTATTATTATCAAATCAAATCAAATACTTTTATTTCGGACAACAAAGATCCATGGGTTAGTAGTAAAAATTACAATAAAATGGGTTAGTAGGTAATAACAAGAATAACATATAATTATCATGTGGCTTCCTACATAATATTATGTGACTGCCATTAGTACTGCATGTACCTCTGAGGCACACCGCGCGGACGGCAGCCAGACGAGTAATGATCATCACCCACGTCAACCATCGTCCGCACGAAGTGCCTTCTAAGAGGTCCACTCGGATCATCCGCCAATACCTTTAGGATGACGTTGCTACTACCTCGCATCCTTCTCATCAGAGACGCAACTTTTTTTCGTATGACAGCATGAAAGCCATCAGTACGATTTTGTGCGAACATACCGGAGGCACTACAGAAGCGAGGCAGCCCCAACATCATCCTAAAGATATTATTGTATTGGACACGCAGGGCATCCAGCGATTTCCTGGTATATCGGAACCACAGGCCACCGGTGTAAAGACCTTGACAAAACGCCTTGAAGAGCGTGATTTAGACTTGGTCAGAACACCGAGTGAACCTCCGGGCCAACATATTACCACGAACTGCCAGAGCCCTGGGTTCCCTCTCTATATCAACATCATCTTTAAGGTCGTCGGTAAGAAAATGCCCCAGATATTTAAATTGATAAACCCGCTTCAGGTTTATGCTATTCAGGCAAATAGGCGGACTTACTTCGGGACACTTACCGGCGGCCTTAAAAATCATGTATTCGCTCTTAGTCACATTGTATTGAAGGCCATGTGAGGCTGCATACACTTCACAGACCTTCAACAGCTCTCCAATCGCTCTCGCACTCGGAGCCAGCAGCACCATGTCGTCCGCATAGCTGATATTATTGATCATGACACCCCCGATACTGCAACGACACGCATGCTACTGAGTCCGACCTAGGGCTTGCAAAAACCGGCCAAATTTTAAAATCGGTTTTTTCGGTTTTTGGATTTTTAAAAACCGGTTAATCGGGTTTTTCGGTTATTTAATTAAAAAAACAATAAAAAGATAAAAATCGTTATTATGTACACATATTTTAGTACAATTGACCATTTCAAAAACGAAAACATGCAAACTTTACATTATATTCGTAAAAAACAACCGTTTAACGGTAACTTTCTTTTATTCCGACAAAAAACTACTTCCGAATTAGTAATATTGACTAATAAATGTGAAACTAAATGTGAATATTGACTAGTGAAAAAATACAATATTTTGCTAAACTAAAAGTGAATGTCGCGCTTTCCTTTCCGCATCATTTTATTTCACTAAATAATACCGCGTTAGGACAATTTAATTTCATGTAAAAATGAGAATATATCACCGTGATTGTCGGCCGCTGCACATTGTGCAGTGCGCACATTTGTGGAGAATTTATTATCCGGAAGGTGCTCGAAAACTGGGATAAGGGATTTTCGATAGCCGGTAAACGCATATCAAATCTTAGAAATGCTGATGACATGGTCATCTTGTCGACGTCTGTAGAAGACATGAGCTGTTCCAAAGACTCGAGGCTGAGAGCAACTGCATGGGCCTCGCTGTAAACAGAGACAAGACGAAGATTATGGTAGTAGATCGCGCCGGAAAACTTCCCACTACCAACATAATCCCAGGGGTTGACATTGTGGACCATTATGTGTATCTGGGCGCACATACATATATACAACGATGGTGACTGCGCACCGGAGATAAAGAGGCGCATAGGTAATAGGTATGGCTAAGGATACCATGAGCCGACTCAATAACATCTGGATGAGAAGGGGTATCCAATGCCACAATGACCCGGTTGATACGCGCCCTGGTATATCCAATTTTCCTATATGGGGTCTGGGGTGGACACATGATATACGAGCTCGAGAGAGACAAAGGATTGATGCAGTCGAGATATGGAGTTGGAGGCATATGCTACGGATACCGTGGACTGCCAATCGCACCAATGCATCTAATTCTTTTGCAGCTTCATATCCGAACCCGCCTTTCAACTATCTGCCAGTAGATAATACTTAGATATTTCGGCCACATAGTCGAGAGGGGAGACGAGAGGCTTGAAAAGCTGATCTTAGTTGGGAATACGGAAGGCAAACGAGCCCGTGGTCACTCTCCCACCAGATGGGGTGATCAAAAGAAAGGCCTCCCTCCTACCAAGTTTTGCTCGGTCGTCAGGGATACAATGAATAGGCACCGCAGCACCGCACCAGTGGAGGCAGATCGTCAGACGAATCACAACACCAACGTCCATAACCAGTGATGACCACGATCCTTAGCCATGAGGGGACGACTGAAGAGAGAGAAAGAGAGTCGGCCGCAGAATTAGAAACAGAAAGCAGCGGAACTGCGTGTGTGCTGTGTGAAATCGCCCCAGAGTGGATGATTGATCATGTTTTAATGATTAATAATACAGTTATTCGCAATTTAGTAAGAGTATACTCAGAACATTTGATATACTCGCACCTTCGGCAGAACAAGGGGACAATTGTCCAAATGCATAAACTGCAATTGTGCCCTTATTCTACTAGAATAAGAGCACATTTGCAGTTTATGCATTTGGACAATTGTGCCCTTGTTCTGCCGAAGGTGCGTACGTTTATCGATCTCAAACATTAGCTTATGTTGAAGAGCGATAGTTACTGAAATAAAATGATTTAAGTCCGCCACACGGAGACAATAAAGTCAAACGAGCAGAGGCCTTTTGTTGAATTTATATGTAATGGGCGACTGGTGGCACTTATTGGAGTCTGTCTGTGAGTCCAGTTATAGAAAATGAGCACAACGACAGTATTTTTATAAGATTTCATAGCAATAAAAAAAAACCAAAAACACCGAAAAAAACGGTTTTTTGCCCGTATAAAAACCGGTTTTTAAATAGGTCGGTTAATCGGTTTTTTCGGTTAACCGAATAATCGGTTGCAAGCCCTAAGTCCGACCACGAGATCGTTGCCATATAAGTTGAAGAGACGAGGAGAAGATAGCCCCCCCTGCCTCACCCCGCACTCCAGCCCATACGCCTCAGAACGACTGTTGGACCACCTGACATAGTTCATATGGTTCGCATACCAGTACTTAAATAAGCTAGTGATTTCAGCCGGTATAAGTCTGTCCTCCATCTCAGTTACTAGATTGAATAGAGCGTCAAAAATAGAAGAGAAATATCAGTCACAGGTACGAGCTGTAAACTATGGCGTTCCTCAAGGAAGCATACTAGGGCCTCTCTTATTTATTATCTATATAAATGATCTTCCTCAAGCCATAAATGAACCAATGGTTATGTTTGCAGATGATAGCACGGCCATCTTCACTGATGATAATAGTAATGGTCATGAAAGTAATATTAACAATTCATTAAAATTAATTATTAATTGGCTGCATGACAATAATTTAAAAATAAATTTGGACAAAACGAAAATAATGACATTTAAAAATACAAATATGAAGGTTGACATTCTGAAAATTAATTATAATGGTAAACAAATTGACGAAATACATAGTACGAAATTTTTAGGGGTTCATATTGACTCTAACTTATTATGGAGGTCACATATAGATTATGTATGTGCAAAATTAAGTCAGTTTTCGTTTGCTCTGTACATGTTGCGTAAGGTAGCCAGCCAAGATACGCTCTTGAGTGCATATCACGCCTACGTCAGTTCCACACTAAGATACGGGGTTCTATTCTGGGCCAATGCAACAGACAAAGAAGCGGCTTTTAAGGCCCAAAAAAAATGCATTCGTGCCATGAGTGGCATAAAGCAGATTGATTCATGTAAGCCTTACTTTCAGAAACTTAAACTATTAACTCTACCGTCTCTATACATTTTAGAATCTGCTTTAATTGTCAGAAGGGAAATAAATGAGTATAAAACGTTAACTCTTGCTAGACACAGACATATCTTGCGTCCACCAGATTGTAGACTGGCACTCTATAGTAAAACCACATTTGTAACACGAGTAGCAATATATAACAAAGTGCCGAAAAATATTAAAGCAGCTAAAAATTATAGTATCTTTAAAATTAACCTAAAAAAATATCTTATTGAAAAGGCATTCTATAGCATTAATGAATTTTTGACGGAAAAGAACATAATGTTATAATTTGGTATATTATGGGTGAATATGACATTTTATATTGTATGAGGCGAGATTCTGTATCTTTTAATTAATTAATAAGCGAAATTTTAAATAATTTTATATATTTTTTGCATGTCTAATAGGCGAAATACATTGTTACTAATATTAATTATTTAAGATCACAATTACTGTATTTACATGTATTTGCAAATAAAGATATTGAATTGAATTGAATTGAATTGAATCTTTCCCCAGAGCACATCGTACTAAACCAGATCGAAAGCTTTGGAGAAGTCTAGAAAACAGGCATATACCGGTGTCTTACGATTCGTGTAGTATTGAACAGTATGCTTGACACTCAAAATTGCGCTCTCCGTTGATAGATTTGGCTGAAAGCCAAACTGAGCATCATGTATGTTTAGATATTTCTGCAATTGAATATCAAGCAAACTATCCAGCACCTTCGCCATCGTTGTGGCGAGAGAAATGGGACGGTAGTTGCTCCTGTCCGAGATGTCTCCTGTCTTGCTCTTAACCCATTAATTCCCAAGGGTAAAAATAAACGCATATTTATAGGTTTTCTTGTTAATTATGTTTTTAAATACATTCAAAAAGAGAAAATTGTAGTAAAAAAAAATATTAATTAATTAGTATACATTCTACAACATGTTGCGTCGGCGTAACGTTGGGACTAGTGGTCTTCTATTTTATGAGCAAGTTGAACAACGCTTAAGTGAAATATTTTCAAACAATCAGCATAAAGTGTGTATTTGACCTTTTCTATACATATAAATTATTGTACTTCTACACTGTTGACATCTCTTTGGTGTTTATTTTCATGCTTTTTTTATGAAATTACCAATATTATTGAAGCGAATACAAGAAGGTAACGGGTTTTTTGATGGTCTTCCTTGATTTGTATCTGAATTACCAAAAATGTGAATTATCTGCCTGCAAGTTAGTTCTTTGGTTTTCCTTAAATTTATAGAGTTTCGTAAGATTTGATACATTTATGTCTTCATCTTTTGACAAGTATAATATAGCACCAGGCAAAGAATGATATCTAAATAAAAGTAGTATATACCAAATATCTTTGAATTCCAATACCGTGACAGTAGCAACATTTTGGAAAATATTTAGAAAAATGACGGTTATGGTTACGAATATATTTTTTAAAGAAAAACCTATAGTTTATTTCCAAACTTCATCACAAAAAAATACTTTAAAATGTGTTTTTCCACCTAAACATTATTTAGTAATTAGTATCATTGCTGCTTCATCACCTGAAGGAAAATGTTTACGAGTTAGATGTTCATTTTCCAGTCCGAAACATAATATTATTTTGGTAACTTCTTCGGCAGTCTTGGCTTTTTCACAATTATTAGTGTACATTTCAAGCATTTCAGCGCTATCAGTTATTGATTTAATTACATAGCGCGTTATCATCTACGTCTTCCTCGTCTGTAAAATTATCAACAGCCGGTGTAATAGTACATCTTTACCTCTTATAGTGTAGGTCAACTCAGAGTTTCTTGAGAAGACAATGGTCGCCTACCAAGTAATTATGTTACAACTTTTAACTTTGTATTTACTGCGCTCTTTGTACGCTCACTTATTACTATCTATTGTTGTTTTTTTTTATAAGAATTACAATAGGACCCGGTCAGCTTGACGTTTTAAAATAAAGTGACCCATAAAACAAAAGTGTTTGTTCTTATTGAATACCGAGGACCTATTGTTTACAATAAATTTTTAACATCAATGGCAAGCAGTATAACAATAAAAACTGATCCCTGTTTGTCCCAAAGTGACGCACGTGCAACGCTCTCTGTAAGTCTAAAATAAACAAAACGTGGGAGTATTTTTGTCTTCAAAAAGGGTTTTTATCGTAAAAAATATATTGTTCAACCTTTATACAGTGTAAAAAGTATAGCTTTATTCAAAAAAATATTTTTTATGATTTGTTGAATCTGTCGATGTTGGGATGAATCAAGTAGCAGTGATTGAAAAATAAAAATAAAATGTATTTGGTTTTAAACCACCATTTAAAAAAATAATAATCCATCTCTTAGTTCTTCTTTTTGAGATTGGTTTACATATCATAGATTTATTTACTTATTTTAACACAAAAAAAAATCAAATCTGAACGGTAACACTCGCGCAACGTTGGGAATAGATGGGTTAACTATGGGCACCACAGAAGTTTTTATCAAGTCTTGTGCTAAATAAGAGTGACTAATGCACATAGAAAAGAACATAGAGAGGACCCTCGGAAGGTGCACCCCCGCATGCTTAAAATGCTTGATGCTGAGCCCATCGTGTCCGGGAGATTTACCTTTAGTCATTCCTTTTATAACTGATCTAACTTGTGCAGCTGTAAATCTCACCAACGGCTCCTCCCTCACCACGCTGTGCTCAGCCCCAAGCACTCCACAACCTGGTAGACCAAGAGGAGATAGCACTTTAAAATGTTCCTTAAACATGTTTGCTATTTCCACTGAGTCACTTTTGCCGTCGATACTAACTGGAAGGCCAGGGCTATGGTTGAGCTTTCGCGTAGATTTCCAAAATTTTCCAAAATTTTTGACCTCTCTTAAATTAGCGATCTTGTCCATTTTTATTTGCTCTTGGTTATTTTGACACCATTTAAGCCTGCCTTTATAGACTTTACGTGACTCTAGCATTTGCTCATATATAGTTCCCATCATAGGGCGTTTATGTAAGACCCATACCTCAAACCTAAGCCTGGCCTCCCGGTGAGCGTCCCTAACGTTGTCATTCCACCCACACAACACCTTTTTCCTACGCTTAGATTTACACCTAACTGGTACTGAAGTACTCACAGCCGCGTTCTGTTATATATTTACTAATTCTCATACATCTGATCTAAAGGTAACCGGTGACTCTCCAAATTGCAAGTACCACGACTGCATTCTACAAAATCCGGAGAAAAATCAATCTGTCTTAAACCGTCATGACATACATTGTGATACAAGTTAATCTGAGATTCACTTCGTTCCCCCAAACTATTGCACTACTTGAAGCGTCATCGGTCATATCACGCTTAGGCCTAACAGAGTTAACATCACAATCAATATATAGTGGCAGATGATCCGATAGGAAAATATCCTCAAGTACACCTTTTTTTTTTTTGTTTTCGCCGGGAAAAAATGCATTACGCATACCCTCCCATCGAGGGAATGGGAGGGTTATGTGGGACTCCCGTGCAGGACAGCTGCACGGTTTACCCACTAAAACAACCCGGCGGCACTCCCGCATCGCCTTAGTGACGGAGGTCTGGGAATCGGCAGAGCCTTGGCATCCAGTCCTCCGTCGACGGCTCAAGTACACCTACATCCCTAATAGTTTGCAAGGCGGAAAAAGATACCACACAGTGATCCAACCAGGTCCTACTACCATGATATAGGTCAGTAAAGGTATACGTGTCTGAGTCCACCCCCAGTAATTCTACATCAGCACAAATCCAGGACTGGTCAGAACAAAAATTCAAGAGTTCCTTCGTGGTGAGGGTGCCGACCAGCCGTCTGCCGACCTTCATGAAGGAGGACTTCTGGCCGCATGGAGTCGTGTTTCGGAAATTCCGAGGTCGACTTCCTGCTGACTCTGCGCGCAACACGTCGCCGGCGCTACGTGACACCTAGTTTTTAAGTTTATTAAATTTTATGTATGTTAGTCTGTAAGGTATATATGATATGGGCCTCTGGTACACTGCGTCTGTGACAGTGTACTATTGCCTGAAATAAATGAATTATTATTATAAAATAATTCTTCATGAGGATTAGCGTTAAAATCACCAAGTAAATATATACTTTCTACATCATAACCCGCCACAATAGCGCCAATCTCACCCAGTACTTCAGTAAATATAGGCAGATTATCATATGACTTGGTTGGCATATAAATTGAGAATACTAAAAGGAAACGATCGCCTACCGTAGCTTTTAGGGCAACTAATCGAGAACTATTGCAGGTGATAATAGAAACGGTGTCAAAAATGCCCTTCCGCCATAGAATGGCAAGGCCACCATAGGGCCTCCCTCTTAGTATTCCTGCAGATGCGTCTACAGCAGACTTGCCAGTATAGTCAAAATCATTACTGACTGTCCCTAATAAAGGAATATCATGATCCATGAGCCAAGTCTCCTGCAGACACCACATTTGACACTAGACAAATACTTCTAACATCATCAATTGATCTTTTAAAAGACTTGCAGTTAACCGATTCGTTGCGACGTCTAACTTTTAAATGTGGCGTCGAACAAAAATAACGTGACACTGTTCAGTGCCCAGCGCCATACGATTAGATGACACGCATGTGTCTTCTGGCATGCGGAAAAGAAAACAGTATTTTCAAAATTTGTAGTAATTTCAAAAAATTTTAAAAAAAGTGATGGCACTGAAACTTGCCATACGCAACGAATCGGTTAAAACTTGTAAATCTAAAATGACTATTGTTTTCGTTATCCATCATACTAAAATTAATTATTGTATGTACCTCTATTTAGTAACTGTTTGTTTACTTCCATACAAAAATGGCACAAAACGTCTGAACGTAATACCATTAGGCCATAATTCATCATTTAAAAACAAATCTGATTTCTGGAGACAAATAATTTAAATGCATTATATTTTTTTGAAGCTTTCATATTTATCATTTTCAGTGAAACAATTTGACTTGTCTTTTCTTTTATATAACTAATAATGTCATTTTCACATGTTTCCTTACTAACATTAGAAATAAACTTTTACATCCGCCGCCTTGAACTTCCCATCTGGTGCAGTGGAAGCACACCCTTTTTGCCCAATAAGCTTATACCTATTGCTAGATTTACGTTGAACAATCTGCCATTCATTATTTTCTTGTGGCAACTGAACACTATTTTTAGTTAGCAAGCTTTTATTTGAGCTACATACAGCAGAATTATTCAAAGCGTCAGAAACAAAAGGAACAACTGAGCATTCATTGGTAGCATTGACTGTAGGGGCTTGTTCACGTGAACGCGCGGGCGCGGGCGCGAAATATCAAACATATGACGTGCTATGAAGGTGTTCACGTACAACGCACGTGCGGTGTGAGCAAAGTCTGTCGCGCCCGCGCCCGCGCCCGCGCCCGCGTGTTATAGCGTGAACAAGCACTAGCGCAAGCGCAGCTCGTAGCAATATTCGGTGCATTCGAAACCATAGTACTTTTCGCAGCCTCCACGTGTGCACTGGAACGCTCTGTCCCGCTCGCACTCGCCTTCGCGCTGCTCGAACTAGAGTTGGTGAGTCTCTCGCTCGCACCCGTCGAAACCACAGTGGCCGCCTCAACATCCGGGTGTCGCGCCGTCTCAGGAATATGCTCGCGTTGAAAGGAGACAGCCTTCGCTTTGTAAGAGCCGGTCGATGATTGAGTCGGAGAAGAATGGCCGTTGACCTTGACAGCTGAATCATGCGTTGATTTTATAGATACATACTGGAGACCTATCGGGCATCGGGCCACTGCTTTGTTCATAAAAACTATCTTAAAGACAAGCTCCTCTCCGTTGATTTACGTAACTTTGAGGGGCAAAGTGATCAATAACCGAAGCATGTTTCAAGTTTTCCATTTCTTGTTTCAATTGATCTTTTATCGAAATCGGTCGAGTGGTTTCAAAGTTACGAATTAAAAAAATTACTGTGGTTCTAAGAATATTTTATTTTTGTTATCTTATACAGAAGAAAATTTAATTACTGACCTTAACATATATATGTATCTGTAAAAAAAAGTATAATACGATAAAATTAATCATTGCATAAATATATTAAGTTTACTATATAAAAAAAAACTAAAGATGATCATTTCAATAATTTTTTTTATCAGTATACATCCTATGAACTAAAATTTAACTTAGAAAAAAACACAACCGAGAAAACGTACCAAAAATTTAAAATAAGAATACAAAACAATCAACTAATTTAACCACAGGTATACACATAAGTGATGGTAACTTTAAATATAAACAGGTAGATTAAATTAAAAATTAAAAAAACCCCCAACGCAATACGTAATTCACCATTTTTTGGTGGTGGCCATCTTGGATTTTAAATTTTATATAGTGGATTGTATTCTACTAGTTAAGCCCTTTCATTTTATACCCATATTGAGGGGGTCGTGGAAGAAAAAAGTATTCCGCCATTTTGTAGCGGCGGCCATCTTGGATCGATTTCAACCAAACATGGCTAAGAACACTCTTGACTAACTTCCAAACAAAAAAAGTTAAATCAAAATCCGTTCATTCGTTCGGGAGCTACGATGCCACAGACAGACACACACACTGACACGTCAAACTTATAACCTCCCGTTGTTTTTGCGTCGTGGGTTATAAAAAGGCAGCCTCCTTTTTTTGTGTCCTGCAAAAAAATTGAAGAATCACGTCTTACAATTTTCGAACACCCTGTAAATCAAGACAGCAGCAAGCATACCATTTACCATTTCCAGTCCCGCGCCAACCTTCGAGCTACCACCACTTTAACTGTAACTAACTATTCCTACCACCAGTGAGCTAAAACAACCCTAAAACAACAAATAAACCCATAAAAATCAACAATAAAGCGGAAATTAAATTAATTTTAAAGCTTTCGCACGCTTTTTGCACGTTTTTAGTGGTTTTTTTTTTTTTTTTTGTGTAAAAAATAGTGGCAAGTGATTTGAGGTATTTTTTACATCCTGTTTTTAAGAAAAAAAGTCGGTAAGATTTTAGTTAATACAGTTTAATTGATTTTCGTTAATGGATAATACTTATTTTTAGTAAATATTAAACTGTGTAATTACAATAAAATTTAAACAGTTTTAATTATTATATAACAATTTTATCAAATAAAAAAATATCAAATGATTACACATTACACAATATATTTAAAAAAGTAACATCTAGAAAGAAAAGTCGGCCATCTTGAAAATGGCGTCCGTTTTTCTTTGAAAGTAGTTTTATAGTTTTTATTTTTTAATGTGAATACTTATTTTTTATGCATGAAAAACCACTGCAGCTTTTTGCAATACGAAATGCTTATTTTAGACTACGATCTTAATGAATGTAATCAATTAGGTTATAAAATATTAAACTTTCTGACGTAACTACGTAGTACGCTGCCCTACTAAGCGCAATAAAGCGGTATAATATAAAAAAATAAATTAAAAGTATTTTTTTATATAGGAACTAGCCTGCGCTCACTTCGTAGCGCGTAACAGTTAAATAATATATACATAGAAATTTAAATTATTCTATAATTTCCCGGGAATCCCACATCCTTTTTGAGTCTCTCTCTTCACCAAAATTTAGTTAAATAAAGTCATCGGTTACTGATTTCCCATAAAAACTTGCACCCTCCATCCAAGATAAAAAAAACTATCTCATATCCTTTCTCAAGAGCACAGATAAAAGAGTCAAGAGTTAAGCTACCTCCATACAAAATTTTATCTAAATAGTTACTGCAATTTCAGATCTCCCATACAAATTTTGAGCCTCAAAACATTTTTTTTTGTCGTTACTTGAGTGCTGAATAACTGGCACTGGGGTACCCACCTAGTCGACCTTCTGCAAAGGAAGCCTACCCCCGGTAGAGGGTAGGTAAATCTTTTGTGTTCCAACAAAGTACTATCTACCTATCTATCATTTTGAAAGCATACATTTTTTGACCCTGGATTAGATACACATATAATATTATGTTTTACTCCAGACTCCAGAGTCAAAAAAGTTAGGGCAAAATTAATGTATGCCATACTTTGAATTGCTCTTCTTTAAAGTAGTATTTTTTCAGATAGGACTTTATAATACGGATAGATCGAATCTTTCTATTAATATTAAAATTATATTAGTCGAGACTTATCGTGTAGGTATTTAATGCTAGTTTTACAAAAAAAAAATAACGTCGACGTTTAGATTTGTGACAAAAACCGTGGTCACGAGCAGACTGAGTTTGGAGGTTGGTTTTTATAATGTTTTTGTAAAAATGCCTTACTTATTACTTTTTGTTACTTTGTTTGTATTACTTTTTGTAATATAATGTTTTATTAAATACCATCGCGATAAATCCCGACTAATATGATTAATATGAGTTCGAATCTTTCTATTTGTATGGGCTATGTAAAATTAACAAATTATTTTTATATTATTTTACGGTTGGGTTTTTTAGTAATATAATAAAGTACTGCACTACTAAGCGCAAAATTGATATATAAAAATGGAAATAGTTTAAAGACAAATGAAGTAATGTACAAGTGAATTAAATTAAACATTTAAAAAACCCCTAACGCTATTGCGTAATAGTAATATTGTAATATTGTAATTTGCCTTTTCGTGGTAATAAAATAATATGCGTTGTATTTTACTAGTTAAGTCCCTTCATTTGATACCCATATTGAGGGGGTCGTGGAAGAAAAAAGTAATCCGCCATTTTGTAGCGGCGGCCATCTTGGACCGATTTTCACCAAACATAGCTAAGAACACTCTCGACTAACTCTACTTTCAAACAAAAAAAAACTAGAGCAAAATCCATTCATACGTTCGGGAGCTACGATGCCACAGACACACACACACACACATACACACACATTCAGACACGTCAAACTTATAACACCCTTTCGTTTTTGCGTCGGGGATTAATTAGTAGTTTCAAGACAAATAAAGTTATGTAAAATTGATTTGAGGTAAAACTCTTTTATACTGGTGGTAGGCTTTGGCCGTGGCTAGTTACCACCCACTGGACAAAACCGTGTCGCCAAGCGGGCATTGTGACCGTGTTCCGGCATGATGTTCAGTGAAGCCAGGGAGGGATTTATCCCGCCTTCTAGGTTCAGTCTGCTACCATCTACGGCCGCATCGTCGCTTGACATCACGCGAGATTAAAAGCTAAAACTATAATGATTTTTTTGAAAAGAAGGTAGGAAAATCATACTTTAAAAGGTTTTTTCATAATTTGAACTAGATACCGCTTTTAAAGGCTTATTTAATAAAATATGTATTTCATTATTATTATTATTTTTTTTATGTGGAGAAGTAAGAAGAGGAGCAAGACGCTCTCCTGATGTTAAGAGATAACGGCTGCCCATAATCAGTACAGTGCTACCCAGAATTTCACAATGATGTGCAATTCTCGGTGCACTGCACCAACGCTTCTTACTTAAGAGTCATAAGATGTTTTACTCTTTAGCCCAGTAATTTCACTAGCTACAGTGCCCTCTTACCTGTGCACAGTAATGTTTGCACATCACTGCTCAGACGGTAGAATAACTGGCACTGTTGGGGTACCCACCGAGCCTCCTCAAAATTTGTATGGGAGATCTGAAATCTTTTTACTCACTTAAAAGTTCATATGTGACAAAAAAATATCCAATGTTCATTAATCTTCGGATATAATCATGAAATACCGGGGGTATACTTCCTTTGCAGGAGGTCGACTAGGTGGGTACCCCAACAGTGCCAGTTATTCTACCGTCTGAGCAGTGATGTGCAAACATTACTGTGCACAGGTAAGAGGGCACTGTAGCTAGTGAAATTACTGGGCTAAAGAGTAAAACATCTTATGACTCTTAAGTAAGAAGCGTTGGTGCAGTGCACCGAGAATTGCACATCATTGTGAAATTCTGGGTAGCACTGTACTGATTATGGGCAGCCGTTATCTCTTAACATCAGGAGAGCGTCTTGCTCCTCTTCTTACTTCTCCACATAAAAAAAATAATAATAATAATGAAATACATATTTTATTAAATAAGCCTTTAAAAGCGGTATCTAGTTCAAATTATGAAAAAACCTTTTAAAGTATGATTTTCCTACCTTCTTTTCAAAAAAATCATTATAGTTTTAGCTTTTAATCTCGCGTGATGTCAAGCGACGATGCGGCCGTAGATGGTAGCAGACTGAACCTAGAAGGCGGGATAAATCCCTCCCTGGCTTCACTGAACATCATGCCGGAACACGGTCACAATGCCCGCTTGGCGACACGGTTTTGTCCAGTGGGTGGTAACTAGCCACGGCCAAAGCCTACCACCAGTATAAAAGAGTTTTACCTCAAATCAATTTTACATAACTTTATTTGTCTTGAAACTACTAATTAATCCCCGACGCAAAAACGAAAGGGTGTTATAAGTTTGACGTGTCTGAATGTGTGTGTATGTGTGTGTGTGTGTGTCTGTGGCATCGTAGCTCCCGAACGTATGAATGGATTTTGCTCTAGTTTTTTTTTGTTTGAAAGTAGAGTTAGTCGAGAGTGTTCTTAGCTATGTTTGGTGAAAATCGGTCCAAGATGGCCGCCGCTACAAAATGGCGGATTACTTTTTTCTTCCACGACCCCCTCAATATGGGTATCAAATGAAGGGACTTAACTAGTAAAATACAACGCATATTATTTTATTACCACGAAAAGGCAAATTACAATATTACAATATTACTATTACGCAATAGCGTTAGGGGTTTTTTAAATGTTTAATTTAATTCACTTGTACATTACTTCATTTGTCTTTAAACTATTTCCATTTTTATATATCAATTTTGCGCTTAGTAGTGCAGTACTTTATTATATTACTAAAAAACCCAACCGTAAAATAATATAAAAATAATTTGTTAATTTTACATAGCCCATACAAATAGAAAGATTCGAACTCATATTAATCATATTAGTCGGGATTTATCGCGATGGTATTTAATAAAACATTATATTACAAAAAGTAATACAAACAAAGTAACAAAAAGTAATAAGTAAGGCATTTTTACAAAAACATTATAAAAACCAACCTCCAAACTCAGTCTGCTCGTGACCACGGTTTTTGTCACAAATCTAAACGTCGACGTTATTTTTTTTTTGTAAAACTAGCATTAAATACCTACACGATAAGTCTCGACTAATATAATTTTAATATTAATAGAAAGATTCGATCTATCCGTATTATAAAGTCCTATCTGAAAAAATACTACTTTAAAGAAGAGCAATTCAAAGTATGGCATACATTAATTTTGCCCTAACTTTTTTGACTCTGGAGTCTGGAGTAAAACATAATATTATATGTGTATCTAATCCAGGGTCAAAAAATGTATGCTTTCAAAATGATAGATAGGTAGATAGTACTTTGTTGGAACACAAAAGATTTACCTACCCTCTACCGGGGGTAGGCTTCCTTTGCAGAAGGTCGACTAGGTGGGTACCCCAGTGCCAGTTATTCAGCACTCAAGTAACGACAAAAAAAAATGTTTTCAGCAGCGTATTGAAAATTCCTCTATACCAGCCCTCCATAATATTATTGCGCACTTTTTAAAAGTGTTTTCAGTTTGATATATTAAAAAATGGGATGAGGATATTGAAAAAAAAAATATTTTCAAAAATCGCCATTCTGCCATTTTTTAATATATCTAACTGAAAACACTTTTAAAATGTGTGCAATAAATAATATTATGGAGGGCTGGTATAGAGGAATTTTCAATAAATTAATTCCATGAATTTATATTTCAAAATTCGTCAAATTGTACCAGCGAGAGAGCGTCACTCGATATATGTATACGCTCCTAAAGTAGTATTTTAGCCATAAAATAAGAATAGAATAATAGAAAGTAGTATTTTTTTAGATGAGATTTTTCTACAGATAGGTCCTTATTCAGTCTTTAATACGTCTATAGTATATATTTTTTTAAATTAAGTTCTAACTGTAGAACAAGAACATAATATCTAATAGGTACATTCATTTTGATCGTAGTTAAAATTAGAATATATTGTAGTTATATACCTTAGATAATATCTATATTATGTAAAAAGTTTTCATCTATTTTTCATTAATCTATCAAGAAAGTAGCTTTAAAGAAAATATGAGCAAATTTCGTGAGATTTAAATTATTATACATAGATCCTTATGTGGGTATAATGTGTATAAAACCAGCGCTCTATTTGACGTAAAATTTCGCGCCAATTGAAAAAAAAGTCATAAGCAACACATGGCCTCTCAAGCACAGACGCTGCGTAGACTTGTCTTGCTGTCAAGTCAACTGTCATCCCATACATTCACAAAAGTATAATGTCATGTATGGGATGACAGTTCTACTCTTGACATTTCAGCGGGATCCCATGTGTCATGCTACGGCCACAGGTGTACAGTGCCAGTTATTCTACCGCCTGAGCAGTAATGTGCCAGCTTTACAGTGCACAGGTAAAAGGCACTGTAGCTAGTGATATTACTGGGCTGAGGAGTCTTAACATCTTATGACTCTTGAGTAAGAAGCGTTAGTGCACCAAGAATTTAACATCATTGTGAAATCCTGGGTAGCACTGTACTAATAATTATAAGCAGCGTTATCTCTTACCATCAGGAGAGCGTCTTGCTTGTTCTTTTTTTTTTTTTTTTTTATGTGATGAAGTAGAAGACGAGCAAGACGCTCTCCTGATGTTAAGAGATAACGGCTGCCCATAATCAGTACAGTTGTTACAGTGTTACCTAGGATTTCACAATTATGTGAAATTCTAGGAGCACTGCACCAACGCTTCTTACTCAAGAGTCATGAGATGTTAAGACTCTTTAGCCCAGTAATTTCACTAGCTACACCGGTACACCGGTACACCGGTTGTTCTTACTCTTCTTATGTCTTTGTATAAAAAAAAATCCTTTTTTTGGAAATTCTTGCGAAAATTTGCGTCAAGTGAAGTGATGGATTATTTTTTTTGGTCAACTGTAAATATCTATCATAATTTATATTTTCATATTCACACATTTCTAAATTAGAAAACTTTTTTATCAAAATTAATTTTATCTGTAAATAATTTAATATTGTAAATAAAATTTTAAATAAAACACATCCATACGCATTATAGTCATTAAATTTTATATAAAAAAGTTAAGTTATAATAATTTTAATGTTATTTTAAATATAACTCCTAAATATGCTCTCCGATTCATAATTTTGAAAAAATCATATTAAATAAACAACTTACCTGATATTTTACTAAAATATTAAATTTTTCATAAACTTATTCAAACTTACACTATTTCATAAACTCAAGAAACATTAGTTCATTAAATCACATAGACATATAAAAAGATAATATTTAGGACAAAAATATGAAAAAATGAATCATCAAAACAACATACAAACAACCTCATAAACTCAAAAAGGCCATCCTTTTTCATAAAAAGGCATCATTTCGCAAAAAGGTTCCATTTTTCCCACTAACATTGAAATTACACATTTCAACATATACAACCATAAAATAAATCAGAGCAGTGATATTTACTTCATTAAATATCTAAATAAATTTAACGGACCATAATTTGTTAATTTAGTTACTTAAAGGTTGGCTTACCATGTGATATTCAAAATGATCATGATATTAAAGTTGATATACCTCGTAAAATAACCGTTTTACTGCTATAACGATCTAATTTCATCTAATGCAAAATTACGATTTAAATTTGTAATAATGGTTTTTGTTATCATTATCACGCATAAAACAAAACGCAACAACATCAATGTAATTATGAAAAGATCTCATTTTTACACAATTAAAAAAAAAGGTCACACATAAAAAGGCCACAAATAACCAACGCGCGAAATATCCAACAGACAGCGCAGGGACAATGTTATTACAATTTTTTAATCATCTTAGCATTGTCACTAATAATATATTAAATACTATCAATGTAATTATTAAAAGGTCAAATTTCCACATAATAAATAGTAATCTCAGTTAAATATGTTCGGACTGACCACGTACACAGTTAAATAAAGGTCCGAAGTAATAGAGGAGTAAAAACCGGCATTTCCTTCAGCAATCCAACCCCAGCAAATTTAGTGAACGATCACATTCATTAATGGTCCTTTAAATTATATCCAATGTAATAAAAATCCCATTCTTTAATACAAAATTACAACCTTAAATTAATTTTATCACTTTTTCCTTCATTGTCACACATAACACCATCAATCGTCGTCAATGTTAATACAAAAAGGTCACATATTCACATAATTAAAAATCACACTTATCTAAAAAGGTCACACATAAAAAAGGTCACAAATCACCAACGCGCCACCCAACAGACAGCGCAGTGACAATGTTATTCGTATATTTCGAGATGTACCGCCAGCAAGCCGCCGCGCTCCTCGTACCGCTAGTGTTGTGCTGGATGTTCGGCCACTCGTCCGAAGCTCTCAGCACGTTCGGCGTGTCCAACACTAAGCCGCCGTCTGTGTTCACGCATTAACATCATGCTATATCTATTCTAATACTAAATACTGTGCAAAATATCTATAATATTACATTTTAATATAGTAAACTCGGTTTAATGTAGTAAAAATCGAAAATTATAATATACGAAATTACTTAAACTACTAATCTATTTAGCATTGTCACTAAAAATAAATAAAACACTATCAATATAATTATTAAATGGTCACATATCTAGAAAAAAAATTTACAATTTAATACCAATATCATCAAGATTTTTTTTATCATTACCACATGCATATAAGACATCTTCAATGTAACTATAATAAGGTCACATTTTCACAAAAAAAAATCACATTTATCCAAAAAGGTCACACATAAAAAAGGTCACAGATCACCAACGCGCCACCCAACAGACAGCGCAGTGACAATGTTATTCGTATATTTCGAGATGTACCGCCAGCAAGCCGCCGCGCTCCTCGTACCGCTAGTGTTGTGCTGGATGTTCGGCCACTCGTCCGAAGCCCTCAGCACGTTCGGCGTGTCCAACACTAAGCCGCCGTCCGTGAAGCCGACGTCGCCTCCTGGTAACGCTTTTATATAATGGGACGTGGGTGTTGGGCGTGGCACAACCGTGGTATAAGTCCGAGACAAAAAGGTCACAATTTTTCAACAGATTTTTTTTCGAGTCGTAAAGCTATTTTCGTTGTTTGTGCTATTTTTTTAATTGGCCTTATTTCTTTTTTTTCTGTGAAATAGGTCCCATTTTTCGTTGTTGCCCTTTTTTGAGTAGGTGGATACGCAATATTATTTCATTTTTTTTTCTTAATTAACAAATATTAAATAGAATATTTTAAATTGCCCTTTTAACGAGTTGAAATGTTTATTTTTACTAATGAATAAGGTTCCAACCATTTTTTGATAAAGATTTTGTTTTACTAATATTATTTCTAATGTAAAAATGATTTATTGACTTATGACATTGATTTTAATTTAACTTGTGTTGGATAATTTAATTTTAATTAGATAATGATCATTATTATTCAGTAAAAAGGATAAAAACGCGCTTCTGCCACGTCCAATACCTATATTCACACAAAAACTTGTACACAAAGTCAGAAGGTTATCAGTTTTGAATTTTAAAACATATTTTTACATACACCATTCTTTATATTGTAACAAATTCATAACTGAAACCTCTTTTTTCAAATTGGTGTAACGCACATATTATTATTTGTTTGTAAATTACATTTTTTGTCCCATTATATAAAAGTTGCCCGAATCGCACAATTTTGTAAGTTTTTCATGTCATTTCGAGCTTGTACATAAAAAAATCTACCTTTTTCATATTACAAATTTAAAAAATGTACAGACTTTTTCGATTAAAAATGTAAATAGAAAAAGGTCATAGACAAAAAATTAAGAAGTTGAACTTTTTCAGCATTGCCATAATGTGGTGTCGCAAAGCAACATTTTTGCCAATGTTGTGTTTATTGGGGCAAACTTTTGGGGCTTTTAGTCCCGTTTTTGGAGTTATAAAAACTGAATCTCCCCTTCCTCCGCCGAAGCCAACCCCCCCTTCGGGTAAGGTTTTATATAATGGGACAATTTTTTTTCTAAATTTGTAAATAATTGGCCTGTACATACGCAATTTTCAAAATTTTATATTTTTAGGAAAATTTCAAATTAAATATAAAACATGAATTACAAGCAGCATTTCTTGTCTCATTATATAAAAATCAGTTATTTATTAAACAGAAATAAAAAAAATTGGTGCAGAAACCCGGAAATTCATAAGATAATATCTATTTTATAATTTTAAGCATTTCACAGACATCATACACATACAAATGTACATATTAGATTTAAGGCTACACAATACATAATAATTTAAGACAAACAAAAAAACGTGCACCAACAAAAAAATGTGTGCATATCATTAATATTATTAGCGGCTGTTAAGTTTAACAATTTTAATTTATACACCGCTTCCACAACACAATTTAGGAATTACAACCAAACTTCAGAAAACACGACTCAAAATTCAACTCCGGAACACAACAAACTTCTAGTTGACGTTAAAAAAATTGACAGACAGACAAACGGACAACCGAGTGATCCTATAAGGGGTTCGTTTATCCTTTAGAGGTACGAAACCTTAAAACACATTTTTTCTCAGCTTGCAAATAGGTGTCATTCGCAAACAAATTTTACACGAAAAAAAAGAAACGTCAAATACGTCAAAAGCGCGCCAATTTTTTCTAAATGCGTGTGAAAATGACGCGCGGCGGGTTAGCCATTTGCCTAGTTGCGCTGGTACAGTCGGCGCAAGGGTTTGGTATATCATCGTTTGGGAAAGCCAATACCGACCCACCGAAACCTGCGACGACCACCACATCGCCCGGTAAGAGTTGTGTAATGAGACTGGCTGGTGATCACTTGGATTTGATATGCTTAAAAAAATAAAACAAAAATAATATTATTGATGGAGGTGACGCCACACACAGGTGGGGAAAGCGGTTGCGGTGCGAGACGGATTTTTTGTAATGTTCGAATTTGTACGTAACCTGTCACATATAACGCGAACGCGGGCAGGAACAAAATGAAGATTGCGACCGCTTTACCGCTCCGTCCCGCCTCCGTCTGTCGTCAGCTTTAAAGTATGACATTAAAATTAAAAGCTCAAAAGGGCCTCTGCGCGTTGGACCTTTATGTCTCCGTGTACGCCTGTAAAAAAGCCCGGGCTTAGCCTGTGTTTAAGAGCGACATAATATTATTTTATTTGTTTTATTGAAATGCATAGTAATAAAACTAAATAAAAAAATCAATTCACATACGATTTTTTATTAATAAGTATTTATTTCAACAGTCATTTTCCTATTAGTTTATAATAAAATTTCAATAAAAAATCAAAATTATGGCTGGCAAACTGAAGTCATTCTGTTGTAAGATATTTGATTTCCTAAAAAAATAACATTTTAATACATTTAAAATACGTACTGCATGTAAAATTAAATAACTTGATAATCACATAAAAAAAAAAAAAATATAATATTATTTTATACAAAATGAATAAATCTTACAAGCTATCGAATTCGGGTGATTGCCAGTTAAAAAAATGCTGCTTACCAACATAGAAACATACATACACGCGCATACAAACACTAAACGCTATTCAATGTGCTTAACGATAGGCTTATAGAATTACCGTGCGACATTTTTATAAAAGAAAAAAAACAAAATGTCTATTAATTTTTGCCGCGACTGTACAAAATAAATATATAAAAATCTTTTTGCATGATTGGTGTTTGCTATAAAAACATATTTTTGCCTAAAAAAGCTTATATAAATAAAAAATAAATATGTCCAAATATAAGACTTATGGGCATGCATGTTATAGTTTAAAATAAAATGTTAAAGCAATGTTACACAGCAATGTTTTTGATAATTAAATTCCAGTTAAAATAGGTTTTTCAGATCAACAGTGTTCATAAAAGTAAGTATTTAAGATATTATTACAGGGTAGAATTTCAACAAAATACTTTTAAAAAAAATACTATACAAAAAAACTCAAAAACGAACAAATAAGAATTCAACACAGCTCAAGTTTCAGAAGTTTCAAAACACATACAAGAGTCCACACTCTATAATTTATATAATTTATTGTTTTTTCTGTAGATAGACTCACAGACAGACTCCAATATCTGTTTATATTTTATAAAAAAAAAACTAGAAGAGGCCTCTGCATTTTGGACTTAGTTGGATCTATCTCATTTTTTTTATTATATAAAAAAACCTTCTAAAACATAGCAAAAATCTTGTCTCACAGGAAGAATAAAATAATAAAATTTGACTTTTTTAAACAAGTGAAAATTCTAAATAAAAGTTTTCTAGTTTACCTATTGCAAATTTTAGTTAAAAAAGCAAATTTCCACTTAAAAACTAAATAACGTAGTTTGAAATTTTGCACAGCAAAAAGAATTTTCTGTCCCTTTAGTAAAAAGCACAGTATTTAATCCCACAAAAAAATTAAATTAGTATTTGCAATTTGAAATATATTCACGAAAAACACTATTTAATTCAATAAATCAAGATAATTAATGGAATTAGGCGTTATGTTGCGGAAATCGATGATAACTAATATTAATAATTAAATATTGATATTTAGTGTTAACTCTGCTCTAATTATTGAGTGATTTTTTCAACTCAGTTTAAGGAGGTGGAAGAATTCAGGTGATACCAATACAATAAATAGTATTTAAACTTATAATTCATTTATTCAAATAAGCTGCAATGGAGCACTTTTACAAGTCAATTTTACATTTTTTAGGTATTTTTTAACACTACCGCTCGTTCGAAAATAACCATTTTATTTCACCAGCAGAATTATCACTAAAAATTAATATTTATATAATTAATATTTAAAAATCAAACCCGCCATCTTGTTCATCTACAAAAAAGTTAACAAAGGTAAAACCATAGACAAAAAGGATAAAGGAAAGAGTTTTTAACCTAAAAATGCGCGCGTTTTCCCGAGTCGAGACTTGGTGCAGACGACAAGCAGCGGCGGCCATTTTGCCGCTCCTTCTAGCTGGTTGGCTTACGGGAGATTCTTCCGAAGCCTTGACTACGTTCGGAAAGACTGATACTCAAGCTCCGAAAAAGGCTGAGCCGACGGCGCCACCAGGTATGGGCTTTAAGCACGCTTGAAAATTGGTAATATTTGACAGCTGACGCCATTTTGGATTGGAAATTCCATACTTCAGATATCCCACCTCTTTATATGAGTACATATAAAATTGTTGTGTTGTAAACTTGAAAATTATGGTCATTATAAAAAGTGCTTAATGTATCCTTTTGAATTCCCAAGATTCTAAATATATTGAAGGAAAGAGTGACGTGATTGACTAAACCGCTGAACGGATTTGTATTAAAATTTGGAACACGGATAGGTTTTATGCCGCAGACCTGTACTTAGTAAGGAAAAGAAATATAGTACCTATTAATAATATAAATAGATATACTCGTATAATAGAGAATATATATAAGTATTCATGCTAATTTTCTTATTAAAATTTCATTAGATATTTTCGACTACATTTACCAAAATGGCGCTCAGCTATCAAAATCTATAACAATGTCACTGCATGCGTTTTTAATTTTACACGAAATAGATATAAAATAATGTATCTCAGTGTAAAACATGTGTATTAAATTAATAACTTATATGGCTAATGCCCGAAGTGCTGCTAAACCTATAGGTTTAGCCAACAGGGACCAGCAAAACCTGAGATTAGCTGGTAAAACCTAGGTGAGCCGCACTTCGGGGTTTAGCCATGATATTAATATATAACCGTACTGTAAATAAACTATGTATAAATACAAAAAGTTCTCCTGAACGCTACCGTGTTTCGGCGCGGCACACAAAACAGTGTGTCCCGGCTGTTTCCTATAAGATATGTAGGAGGCAGTCGTCAGCTCATGTTGCAGGTGTAGTAATCTCGGCGACCTGAAACTGCAACATATAGGTTGGCCACACAACCTATAATTGTGATTTGACTCTGACAGTGTAAGTAGGGTAACCTATTCTGTTGGAGTATAAACTCCAATTATTATTATTTTAATATTCTGTTTGAATTCTACTTCTGAACCGATTGCGCTGAAATATTTTATAGGTAATATTTAGTAATAATATTTAGTATTTATTATAGGTGACCTTTTGACTACGATTTCGCCTAATCTTAAGCGATGATACGACTGAAGATGGTATCAGACTAAACCTAGTAGGCGGGATAAATCCCTCCCTTTTTTTTGACCCAGAAAAATTGCGTTACGCATCATCACCCCACGCCACGGGGGTCGCGGTATGTGGGACTCCCCTGCCAAAGATGGGCGCGGCGGGGATACCCACTAAAAACCTGGGGGTGTTCCTGCGGGACGCCATAATGCCGGGGCAACGGGTACGCCGGAATAAATCCCTTCCTGGCTTCAAACTCAAACTCAAAATTCATTTATTCAAATAGGCTACATTGGAGCACTTTTGCAAGTCAATTTCACATTTTTCTATTTTAACACTCTACCGCTCGTTCGAAAGGCACCTCTATGAGAAGAACGAGCAAGAAACTCATGAGGATTGCATTTTTTAAATATGTGTTTACAATTCACTGTTTACTTCACTGAACATCATGCCGGAACACGGTCACAATGACCGCTTGGCGACACGGTTTTGTCCAGTGGGCGGTAACTAGCCACGGCCGAAGCCTACCATATGGCGATTACAGAAATACACATGAACAAAATTTTGATTAATAGTTTTGTTTAATACCTTATTCGTACAAATAACTACGTAACATTACCATTTATCTTTGTCGTAACATTTGATTAATGATTGTTTTTATTAATTAAAAGATTGTCCTATTTTTATCCATATAACTCCAATACATAGTATATAAAACAAAGTCGATTCCCGCTGTCTGTCTCTATGTATATGCTTAGAGATCTTTAAAACTGCGCAACGGATTTTGATGCAGTTCTTTTAATAGATAGAGTGATTCAAGAAGAAGGTTTATATGTACCTATTTATACATGCATAATGTAGTAGAAAATGTCACTTTTTTTTTTGTTAGGGGCTAGAAAGTGCGCCACTATTACTTTATATACTTATCTACTTTTTAAATTAGAACCTCCTTTTCTGTGGTTGGTTGACAAATTTATTTTCATAGACAATAATTTTATGTTGTCCTTGTATTGTCTCAGAGGTCGTCGCACGACGTTTTATTTGCGAATTGATTTATTATTGTCAACTGTACCACTGCGTGCCACGAAACAAAAGATATAAAAAATAAAGGCTTTGTCTATAAAGCCTATAGGACTTAGGTTAGGTAAACTTTATGTGAACCTAAAAAGTTTATGCGTAAATAGTGCGTAGTAGGACACTTGTGATTTTTATACTGGCAAAAACATTGACGTGGGGAGCCAAACTTCTTTGTGGAGTTAAAAAGAAAAAAAAACTACTGTAAGCAAGCAGTTTTGAAAATAGAACGCCCTAAATTTAGCAATAAACAACTACAACGCGCGGAATGAATCATTTGAATTCTTAGAAATATAAAATGTTTAAAAAAAGAATGAATGAGGACGAGTGGGCACTTGAAAAATTTTGGGGGTCGAATGGGGAAATGAGACGAGTTTTGGGGGTCGAATGGGTTCTCTCCCATAAAACCGTTTAAAAATGATTTCGGATCCCAAACAATGCCAGTTATTCTACCGCCTGAGCAGTGATGTGCTAGCATTACTGTGCACAGGTAGGAGGGCACTGTAGCTAGTGACATTACTGGCATGAAGAGTCTTAACATCTTATGACTCTTATAGAATCTAGAGTAAGAAGCCTAAGTGCACTTATAATTTTACATCATTGTGAAATCCTAGGTAGCACTGTACTAATTATGGGCAGCGTTATCTCTTACCATCAGGAGAACGTCTTGCTCGTCTTCCAACTTTACTGCGTAGTATGAAGTTGATTTCCGCGTGTGTCTGTCCCTGCTTATATCTTTGAAACTACGCAACGGATTTTGATGCAGTTTTCATTAATAGATAGAGTGATTCAAGAGGAAGGTTTATATGTATAATACATGCGTAATATAGTAGAAGAAAAATGTTAAATTTCTATTAAGCGTGACGAAGTGCGCGTGGATTCACTAGTCTTTGTTTTTAAAAAAGTAGAGCTGGGCCTAAATTCTGCACAAAAAAGAGTCGACGGTGCAGCAAAACGTAAGCAAAAAAACAACCTATAAAACACATTTTTATTTTCAAAAACGCCACTTTGAGGCGACTAAAAGATCCTAAAATTAAAACAAAATTAAGTTGCGTTTGATTTTGTACTGGTATCGTAAGAATTTTCAAGATTTTTCTCAAAATTTTGTTAAAATGTGGCTGTGGACGTTCGCAAAACGAGAAAGCGATTTCGGTCCGGAATAACCCCGCTGGCCTATTAAGGTTTAGTCCAAAGAGGTAATATATAACCTAAGTGTAACCTCCTTACAACTACGCATAATATAAGGTTGCCAGCGCATAAATTATGTAAAATCGATATTATTATTTGGGGTAAATGGCTGGCAAGACGTGACGTCCATTTTTAGCGAGTCACGGCTTTTTAATAATAATACAGTCAGGTCTTTGAACTACGTTTTGTAGATTTTTTTACATTACTTGTAAAGAAAATACAATACATTATTATTGTAATACAATACAAAAACTCTTTATTGTGACCAAGAAAAAAAAATGACAATAAATGACTTAATATAATAAAACTAAGATAACAACTGCACAGAACTATATTATAAATACTAGCTGGGGCCAGCAGTTTTACCCGCTTTTTTATAGCTTATGTGTTATTATAGGGTCTAAGCTATCTGTATACCAAATTTCAGCTGAATCGGTCCACCCGTTTAGGCGTGAAAGAGTAACAAACACACATCCAGACATCCATTCTTACAAACTTTCACGTTTATAATATTAGTAAGATAACAATTTGGTCTACAATGGGCGGCCTTATCGCTTTAAGCGATCTCTTCCAGGCAACCAACTTTGTATGGAGAGGCTGATATAAAGAGTGGGGTGGGATATGGTACAGGAGATTTAAGTTTTACTTTTTTATTTATTATAGGTTAGACATTCCTGTGGGGCTTAATCTCGCACGCTTTGATACAAAGGATATTTTACTTCGAACTTATATTACAAACGGGAAAGTTTGTAAAAATGGATGTCTGGATGTTTGTTACTCTTTCACGCCTAAACGGGTGGACCGATTGAACTGGTATAGATATAGCTTAGACTCTGGAATAAGTTATTAACCCCCGACGCAAAAACGACGGGGTGTTATAAGTTTGACGTCTGTCTGTGTGTATGTGTCTGTCTGTGGCATCGTAGCTCCCAAACGGATAAACGGATTTTGATTTAATTTTCTTTGTTTGAAAGTAAAGTTAGTCGAGAGTGTTCTTAGCCGTGTTTGGTGGGAATCGGTCGAAGATGGCCGCCGCTACAAAATGGCGGATTACTTTTTTCTTCCACGACCCCCTCAATATGGGTATCAAATGAAAGGGCTTAACAAGTAAAATACAACCCACTATATAAAATTTAAAATCCGAAGATGGCCGCAATAAAAAAAATGGTGAATTACGTATTGCGTTGGGGTTTTTTTTTAATTTTTAATTTAATTCACTTGTTCCGAATAACATAATATATAAGCCACAGTTACTGTTGTGCCTAATATATCAAAATGATAACCTCCTTTTTTAAAAGTAAGAAAATAATTATCGTCTAACCCTCCATAAACCGCCGGGACTGACAAGGACGCCTATTTATTTTCAAATTACCATTCTAAATGTCAAGCAGTTGGCAGACATGCGAATCGTTAGGTTGGCACCACTGAATTACATTTTTAAATACAAATGGCGTCAAAAATGCATTTTATTTGCTGAATTACCACGTATTTTATTTTGTAGAGCAATTTTTGGCTATTCGAGTGTAAATTATAGCTAATTTTGACTTTCTTTTGGCGTGTTAATGGACAGGTTTAACTTTAAATAGTAGAAAAAATTCATAGCTGCTTGACTTGAAGAGGGAATGAAATTTTGTTCATTTTAAATTATCGCACACAACAGCGGGTTATTCTGGACCATAAGCAGGAGGATGGAGGGCACTGTAGCTAGTGTAATTACTGGGCTAAAGAGTCTTAACATCTTAAGACTCTTGAGTAAGAAGCGTTGGTGCAGTGCTCCTAGTTTTTCACATAATTGTGAAATCCTAGGTAACACTGTACTGATTATGGGCAGCCGTTATCTCTTAACATCAGGAGAGCGTCTTGCTCGTCTTCTACTTCATCACATAAAAAAAAAAAATCGCTTCTCGTTTTGCTAACGTCCACTGTCACATTTTTACAAAATTTTGAACAAAATCTTGAAAATTCTTACTATACCAGGGGGCCTAGACAAGCGCGCGCCCGCCCGTAGCGATCATTCGCAATCGCTAAAAAAATGTACTGAGATGACAGCTCTCGTCGCTTGTCGGTCACGTGACAAGCGACGAGAGCTGTCATCTCAGTACATTTTTTAGCGATTGTGAATGATCGCTACGGGCGGGCGCGCGCTTGTCTAGGCCCCCAGTACAAAATCGAATGCAACTTCAATTTTTTAAAATTTAGCATCTTTTGGTAGCCTCAAAGTGGCGTTTTTGAAAATAAAAATGTGTTTCTAAGTTATTTTTTGCTTACGTTTATGTGCAGAATTTAGGCACAGTCCCTTAACCATAGTAAGACATTGACATAAGACGAGCAACTCCCATCGCAGTGTCAAGACTAAACTGACATTATATCAAGACTCTTGCTACTCGCGCTGTCATTGCATACAATGTGCAGCTACTCCCAATGTCATTGTGCTCTTACAAACGTCAATTACTCTTGACAGTGGGACGGGAGTTGCTAGTCTTATGTCAATGTTGAAATGGGCTACGACGGCAGTTGCAGTTAAGACTCTTTACTCCGTTTGACGCTCTCTCGCTCGCACTATTTTAATACATTTTGAAATATAAATTCATAGAATTAACTCTTAGAAAATTCCTCAAGAGAAACTTTCAATATTATTGCACACATTTTAAAAGTATTTGCAGTATTAGCGAGTGCTTGTTTGGATCTCAAATGGTTTTATGCTAAATTACCATAACATCTTATTTCCCCCATATTTCATTTGGGATGATATTATGATGCTAATAGAGGTCTACCATCACAAATCTTACTAATATAATACACGTGAAAGTTTGCCTGGATGCCTGGATGTATTTATTTATTTATTGCGTTCCATACATAGGTGTTTAAACTGAAGATGTTAAAAAAATGTAGGAACAGTATGGACCCTGTCGGGCATTGCACAAGTTTAGAAGAGAGGGAGAATAATTTGTAATAATTGTAAATATAATTGCAAATTGTAATTGAGATTATTTTGGATTCCGGCTGAAATCAATAATAATTTAATTTAATAATGCAATAAAATTTAAATATGTCAATTTAAGAATGAATAAATGTATGTTTATTACTCTTTCACGCCTAAACGGGTGAATCAAATGAGCCGAAATTTTGTATAGAGATAGCTTAGACCCTGGAATAACACATAGTCTACAGTACAGCGGGTAAATCCGCTAGGTGCAGCTAGTGATGAATATATAAGGGCCACGTAGGTTCTTATTTCAACCCCTAGGCTATCGTTTCAGAGGTCAGTAGAGGCCGGCCTTCCGGTAGCCTATCTGTGTTCTATTTTGTAGAAGGCTGTTTAAATGTCATTTTGTAGGCTTTACTTTAAAATAGGAAAGAAAATAGACTATCTAATAAACGCATACAAACTCTAGCTGAGTCCTTTTTTTTGTGCATAGATGTAAGATAACGAGCAAGACGCTCTCCTGATGGTAAGAGATAACGCTGCCCATAATCAGTACAGTACCATTAAGGATTTCACAATGATGTAAAATTCTAGATGCACTGCTTCAACGCTTCTTACTCGAGTCACGAGTCATAACATGTTTAGATTCTTAACTCAAATTCTAAGCCCAGTAATTGCACTAGGTTATGCAGTGCCCTCCCGCCGAAGCACAGTAATGTTTGCACATCACTGCTAGGATGGTAGAATTACTGGCACTGTTAGGGTACCCACCTAGACGATCTTCTGCAAAGGAAGTCTACCCTAAAACTGGTTTATACATATAAACCTGCGGCATCAAAATCCATTGCGTAGTTTTAAGATTTACGTATACAGAACAGACACGGGAAGCGACTTTGTTTTAAACTATGTAGTAATTAAAAAACACTATTCAAGTAATAAAAATTCGAGATTGAAAAATAGGTTGTTGTATTTTGGCAAATACCCAAACCATGTGAAGCCAATAAAAAAAAGCTGTCATTAAATACAACGTACGTCATTCAGCAAAAAGTTCTATAAATAAAAAGGAAGTATGCACAAGTATTCGTATTCCTAACCTTTATGTCATACATTTGATACAATCTTCATTTGCATTTGCTAACACGCGAGCCGGAATATAAAGGAATGGACGATCAATTTATACACGTACTAGCTGCGCCCAGCTGTTTTACCCGCTATACTGTAGCCTATGTCTTATTCCAGGGTCTAAGCTATCTCTATACCAAATTTCAGCTCAGTAGGTCCGCCCGTTTAGGCGTGAAAGGGTAACAAACACACACATCCGTATATTCTTACAAATTTTCGCGTTTACATTATTTAAAAGGATTTTGCCGACTTAAAATAAGGAGGTAATCAATTTGATATGTATGTATGTAATATATTGTTGGAGCTGTGAGGTATATGTGTATGGGACAATCTTTTAAACCTTCCAAACCAATATACAAAATTGCAGAAACATACCTACTACCTATGCAGGTTCACTATGTATTTTTGTCCTCTAAATTTCTTTAAAACTATTAATCAGATTTTGACAATTCATTTATCAAGACTTAAGTTTAGCCCATCCAACCTATGGTTCAGTGCAAGTTTCATCGGTTCAGATTTGCAATAAAATGTGAATATGCATTAAAATGTGCGTCTCGTCCGCTTGTATTTTTTAATTATTCATAATAGGTTAACCTTTTACCACAATCGAGATCGCAGCTATAGATGGTAGCAGTAAAACCTAGAAGGCGTGATAAATCCCTTCCTGACTTCACCGACAACCGGAACCCGGTCATTGACCGCTTGGCGACGTGGTTTTTATCCAATGGGTGACAAAACCACTACCGATGCCCGCCATATAAAAACATATTCTGTTTTTCAGCTCGTCCGTGCTCTAGACAGGCTGAGTGCGCCGGCATCAGCGCGAGTTCTTGTGTGCGCACTCACTACGATACGGTCACCAGGTGTCTTTGTGGAGACAACTTGCCACCTGTGAATGGACAGTGCGAGGCGCAGGCTAAATGTAAGTGATGTTAAATATATATCTAGCTATGTATATTATCTATATGTATATAGCTTTATGACTCTTAATATATTGACATAAGAGTAACACGAACTAATTCCTCCAAGCTCATTCTATCGACGGACGTCACGGCAGATGGCAATGCGGCATCCCTACTTAGTGGCGCTACCAACTGCCCTCACCAAGCGTTTTGCTTCGTCGTTTTTAAAGAGAACTGGTCGCATTTGGAACACTTTGCCGTCATCCGTGTTTCCCGAGCGGTACAACTTGGGTATCTTCAAGGCACGAGTGAATAGGTACCTTTCTAGGCAACATACGTGATCCATCGTCGACCGCATTTTCACTTCCCATCAGGTGGGATGTGGTCAAACGTAGACCTATTTGGTATAAAAAAAAAATAGCACTCCGGGAGTGCCGGCAGAAGTGAAAACTTCAATATTAACGTTGTGTTTAATTATAAGTATAAAAATACTATCATTTATGAGGTAGAATACAATGTTTATTTATTCCGCTATCGCACACAAATATGACAATTTATATGTTGTTATTTATAATATTATATCGTTATTTATATATAACATTAAATTTTATCTCTCAGAAAAATCAACTTCCATCCATAATTTCGACGACTTTTACACCATCGTTATTATCAGAATCATCATCGCAAATTTTTACAACTGATACAATTGGTTTATGATAACTTAAGTAAGAAACAAACAGTTTTGATTCGAACCTATTTAAGTGTCTAATAAAAAAAATATAAAATATAAAAATAAAATATTAAAAAAAAATATCGGGCGCGCGCTTGTCTAAGCCCCCTGTGCCGCCTAAACAGAGCAGCACACTCAGGCACGGTAGAAAGAGTGGGAGATACTAGTTCCTCTCCCTTCCCCTCGATCTTACGCTTTTTCGATCAGCATCACGTGACCCTGACGCGAGTTTGAAAGTTTTTACCCATACAAAAAAGTGCTCAGCGCCGCTAAAGAAGTTTTCACTTCAAAAACAACTCCCGTCCCATTGTCAAGACTAAACTGACATCGGCCGTAGCACACAAACAAATTGACATAAGAATAAGACTCCCATTCCACTGTCAAGCATATTTGACGTTTTTTAAGAGTACAATGACATTGGCAGTAGCAAAAATCTCTTATTTATGGTGGGAGTCTATGGTTAATTTTTTTTTAATGTCTATACTTGCTATACACGGTGCAACTGACAGGAAAGTTATTGATTGTGCAGAGACGCACATAGAAATTACGATGGTTGTCTTTTGCAATAAATTGTATTGTCATTGGTAAGATGATAAAGCAGGGTTGGACTCAGACCTCTTGGTGGGATCTCCCGCCTGGGACCTGGTGGCGTGCTGTACTCCGACTCCACAGGATAGGTGGAGGGTTTTACCGGGGGTAGACTTCCTTTGCAGGAGGTCGACTAGGTGGGTACCCCAACAGTGCCAGTTATTCTACCGCCTGAGCAGTGATGTGCAAACATTACTGTAGCTAGTGAAATTACTAGGCTGAAGAGTCTTAACATCTTATGATTCTCAAGTAAGAAGCGTTGGCGCAGTGCACTGGGTAGCACTATGCTAATTATGGGCAGCGTTATCTCTTACCATCAGGAGAGCGTCTTGCTCGTCTTCTTACATCGTTTTATAAAAAAAAAAGGTGGAGGGAGCTCACCAACGTCGGGTACGCGCTTAAACCACCCTCGAGCAGGCATCCTTGACCCAAGGCAGGGAACCGACCCCTGCTCGCCACCACTGTGGTTGCGACATACCAAGATACTCACGTAAGCAACCATAGTAAGAGAGATCGCGGATCGCGAACGGGAGGTCATCGCCGACCTTCCCGATGCATGCTCTACCACGCCCTTCTTCAACCCCCATACCTGACATAGGTCTAAGGTGGCAAGAACGGGGGTACTTGTACGCGCTTTGTGAACCGGCGCGTTTTCGTTAAGCAGCAAGACACTTGCGGTAAATTTTCCACGTCATTTTTCTTATATTCATCATCATCATCTAAGCAGAAGGATGTTTACTGCTGAACAAAGGCCTCCTATTTGGACTTCCATAGGTATATAATATACCGGTTGGAAGCAACCTGCATCTAACGTCTTCCGTCTAACCTATATAGGGTCGTCCGTCCACCTTATGGGTGGACGTTCTACGATGTCGTGTACGAGTCCGTGGCCTATGGTCTCCACTCCAATCATACTCCTCATTACAAAATACAACTCTGCACTGCCAGAAATTTGTCATTTTGCTTATATTTTTCATTGAAAATTGGCATTTTATTTCATCATTGAATAAAATAAAATTTCATATTAAATCTATTTTCCATCGTTTGGTGATTTATCTTTCCACGAGTCATTGGCAAAGTTGTGGTGCTATATCACGTTCACTAGATGGCCGCCACCATTACAAACAAACATTACTGTGTGTGTGAGTGTTTGTGCAAACATTACTGTGCTCCGGTAGGAGGGCACTGTAGCTAGTGAAATTACTGGGCTAAATAGTCTTAACATCTTATGACTCTTGGAAGCGTTGGTGCAGTGCTTCTAGAATTTCACATCATTGTGAAATCCTAAGTAGTACTGTACTGATTATGGGCAGCGTTATCTCTTAACATCAGGAGAGCGTCTTGCTCATCTTCTACTTCATCACATAAAAAAAAACACTGAATGGTGATTTCATGTATTTATATCCGTAGCTCTGGATCTTGAAAATTGAAAAGCCCCTAGCCCCCAAGGCCCCAACACAACGCAACGTGCCCCTACACACCTCATCCCACTAACGTGACGAATCATTTTACTAACAATATAAACGTGAAAGTTTGTAAGAATGTATGGATGTCTGTTTGTTTCTTTTTCACGCCTAAACGGGTGGACCGATAGAGCTGAAATTTTGTATAGAGATAAACCCTGGAATAACACTAGGCTACAGTACATGGTTAAACTGCTGGGTGCAGTTTAATTAGTTATAAAATAGGTATATGAAATGACCTTACACGGCAGATGACGTTATATCACGTTACGACACAAGGCTCTTCAAAAGTGTGGACCTAGCTTGATAATAAAAACCACAGCTCACTCAGTGTTTTATCAAAATTTATTAGTCGGGAACCCACGAAGAACCATCACCAACTTGAACCTAACCTTCTTGGTGGGAAGTGGGGACCGATACTCTATGGAAATAATAAATAACATTTTGTCATTGTTGATTAAATGTCATTGTTCACGCGTATATCTTTGCCAAAAGTACAATGTTTGGGATGACAGTTCTACTCTTGACATTTCAGCGGGATCCCGTGACAGTGGGAGTAGCGACGAGTCATAGACAAGCAGCTTGCTACTCTTGTGAAACGTCAACGCTACTCTTAGAATAGCGGTGACGGAGTTTTTGGCGGCAAGCCTTGATCATATCATTAGCTCCACGTCTTTTGCTTAATAATCGTGTAGAATTTGATTGTTAGCGTGTAATAATGGTGGAATATTGCGTGTTAAGTGTTTTTGAATGTGCACAGATGTAGGCAAGTGATATGGTGCTGAAATATGAATTTTGGTGCCCCCTCCAAAACTCCTCCGAACTTTCAGTAAAATTCCACCCATTTTACTGGAAGACTCACGTGACTAGACGAGCTATTAAGCTCACTCTGACTCTGACCTGACTAACTAACTTATTACTTAAAAAATAACATTTAACTTGACACTGGCAAAACACGAAAGTGGAGACCATAATTTAATATCCCGTGAACATTCACGAATTTTACTCGACACTGGCAAAATGCACATGTTGCCATATTATTAAAAGAAAAAAAAAAAAATAGCGGTGACAGTGGAATGGGAGTCTTATTCTTATGTCAATTTGTTTGTGTGCTACGGCCGCATATTATATTTAGCATGCCCCTATTATAGTCCATGCTGACTTGACAGGAAGACAAGTCGATGAAACGTCTATGCTTGGCCCACAAGACGCTACTCTTGCTACTCGCGCTGTCATTGCATACAATTCACAGCTACTCCCAATGTCATTGAGCTCTTACAAACGTCAATTACTCTTGACAGCTGTCATGCTGCTGCACGAAAAAAGACGGCAGTGCAGCAAAACGTAAGCATAAAAAATAACCTACCTTTATAAACACATTTTTATTTTCAAAAACGCCATTTTGAGGCGCCTAAAAGATGCTAAATTAAAAAAAAAGGTAGCACTCCGGGAGTGCCGGCAGAAGTGAAAACTTCAATATTAACGTTGTGTTTAATTATAAGTATAAAAATACTATCATTTATGAGGTAGAATACAATGTTTATTTATTGCGCTATCGTACACAAATATGACAATTTATATGTTGTTATTTATAATATTATATCGTTATTTATATATAACATTAAATTTTATCTCTCAGAAAAATCAACTTCCATCTATAATTTACACCATCTTACACCATCAACTATGACTTATGACTTTTACACCATCGTTATTATCAGAATCATCATCGCAAATTTTTACAACTGATACAATTGGTTTATGATAACTGAAGTAAGAAACAAACAGTTTTGATTCGAACCTATTTAAGTGTCTAATAAAAAAAATATAAAATATAAATATAAAAAAAAAATATCGGGCGCGCGCTTGTCTAAGCCCCCTGTGCCGCCTAAACAGAGCAGCACACTCAGGCACGGTAGAAAGAGTGGGAGATACTAGTTCCTCTCCCTTCCCCTCGATCTTACGCTTTTTCGATCAGCATCACGTGACCCTGACGCGAGTTTGAAAGTTTTTACCCATACAAAAAAAAGTGCTCAGCGCCGCTAAAGAAGTTTTCACTTCAAAAAATTGAAGTTGCATTTGAGTTTGTACTGGCATCGTAAGAATATTCAAGTTTTTTTTCAAAATTTTGTTAAAATTTGTGAAGCGATTTTGGACCGACATTTATTTTTATTTATTTATTTGGGAAAACAAACAGTTTGCTTACTGTATTATTGTACTATATTATGTCTATATCTTAATACTACATTATTGTAATAAGCAAACCCATAACGTATTCCACATATAACTTAAAGAATTATGATGTGTCTAAACAGCGTTATCGCAAAATACTGGAAAAAGGAAGAAATTTGTATACATAGGTACGTTATGCGTTATAAATCTTATAAGTAACTGACATAAAGTGTACAATAAATTTAGATCTTATACAAATAAAGTGTTTTACTAACTTATATAAATACACACCAACACATAATCCCGCTGAAGGGCGCATTCCGCTGAATAGGAGTTGCTAGTCTTATGTCAATTTTATGTGCTCGGGGCGCAGGCAACTGATTTGTACTTGTCATAAAAAGTCATTTAAATATATTCAGTTTCTTTCCTAAGAAGTGGCACTAAAACGAACAGATCGATAGCAGCAGGAAACGTAACGTGCCTTCAGACCAATTAACCATTCGTGTCAACCAAATATTTAGATGTTAATCTGCTAAAACGCAGGTCTCAGGAATGGATTAAGGGTACTTAGGAGGAGCACTTTGGAAGTGGGCCAAGCGTGTTAGGGGCCCGTTAAATGGGTGTTAATGCCCAGTGGTCGTTGGCACGGCTTGTAAGCCGGAGGTCCTGGGTTCAAATCTCACGACAAAGATTTTCGCCTGGACGCTACTGTGCTTCGGCGCGGCACGTAAAACTGTGTCGCAGCTGTTTCCTATAAGATATGTAGGAGGCAGTCGTTAGGTCATGTCGCAGGCCCTGTAGTAATCTCGGCGACCTGAACTGTAACATATAGGTTAGCCATCACAACCTATAAATTGTGATTTGACTCTGACAGTGTAAGTAGGGTAACCTGTTCTGTTGGAGTATAAACCCCAATGATGTTAAAAAAGAAAGTTAGAAAAGTAGCTGACTCGCGCAACGTTTTTATGTAATTGGTGAAAAATACGACCTCCAACTCAAATTCGCGCAATCTGTAAGGTATTCCTGAGTAGCACTGTTATTATGGGCAGCGTTATCTCTTACCATCAAGAGAGCGTCTTGCTCGTCTTCTTACTTCTTTGCCCAAACAAGTGAAATTTAAAAAATACTTTTTAAAAACAAGCTTTTATTTTAATTATTACCATACAGTATCAAAGACAAGACGAACCAAATGAGCCCAAATTCGATGGGGTTGCGTCATTTAATTATGGAGTTCCTATGACCACATTCCAGCTCCATCATCAGATCAGCTCGATGTCATAATAGTAGCGTCCGTGGCCCAGTGGTCATACGTCCGGCCTTTAATCCGGAGACCCTGGGTTCAATTTTCAGTGTGTGGCAAAAAGTTCGCCTGGACGCTACCGTGTTTCGGAAGGCACGCAAAACTGTGGGTCCCGGCTGTTTCCTATAAGATATGTAGGAGGCAGTCGTTAGGTCATGTTGCAGGCCCTGTAGTAATCTCGGCGACCTGAAACTGCAACATATAGGTTCGCCACACAACCTATAAATTGTGATTTGACTCTGACAGTGGTAACCTGTTCTGTTGGAGTATAAACCCCAATTATTATTATTTTTTATTATTACAATAATATTGCATTGTCATCTGATTTACACATGCATCCAAAATTTCTGCTCAGTCGGAAACCGGGAAGTGGATCAAATTAAACTTGCAAGATTTGATTACAGACAAACAGATAGACCGACAGACAACGGACAGGTGAAAGTAAATAAAAGCTTGTAAAAAAAAACCAATTAATTATTGTATAGGAGTCGTTTGAATTCTTCGCAACCTATTCAGCTAAGCTGGGCTCACAATTAAGAAAATTTCCATTCCTTAATGCGTCCCTGTGTAAAAACTCGCGTTCCAAGCGCACTTTAAACGAAGGCTAATTTGATATTATGATTAAATATAAACAGGTCAGCTAATCTGATTACTAAGTACAAAAGGAAACTGTTAAATACTAAGTGGAAAAGAAAATTATTTTGAAGGATATTCTGTTTTAAATTATTTTAGGTACTTTTAGTTTAAATTTCTATTTCTTAAATAGGTTTCAATAAAAGTTTACTGCCAATGACCACCAATATAAACGCCGTAAATGAGACCGCCAATTGTAACACTTCTTTCTGTGTAATCTTCTAAGTTTATGGGGCTGTGCAGACGATAGACTATCCATGACGCCCTTTTTAGTCTGTGAAAATAGAACCTATGCAATTATATGCAGTAACGCACACGACGCCGGCGCACAAATAATCCGTGTAATGTGCGTTACTGCATATAATAGCATAGGTTCTATTTTCACAGACTAAAAAATGCGTCATGGATAGTCTGTCGTCTGCGTCTGCTATATTGTTGTAATTGTGTGAACAATAAAGAGTTTTCTATTCTATTCTATTTATGTTAAAAACTCGAATATGTTTGCCAAGCGCTGATTCTTAGGTCTTCTTTACATTATCACCCTTTTTAACCCCCGACGCAAAAACAACGGGGTGTTATAAGTTTTTTAAGTACTCGTATGCTTGTTTCACCGGGGGCAGACTTCCGTTGCAGGAGGTCGACCAGGTTATTCTTGGTTTACCCAGCAGTTATTCTTGGTATAACAAGTTAAATTTTAAAAAACTTTTTGAAACAAGCTTTTCTCGTATTATTATTACTATCTAGCACCAAATTACTCGTCAAAACGAATCAAATGAGCCCAAACTCGATGAGGTTGCGTGGTTTAATTACACAGTTCCTATGGCCACCTTCCAGCTCCATTATTAGATCAGCTCCATGTCATAATAATATTGCATTGTCATCCGATTTACACTTGCATGCAAAATTTCAGCTCAATCGGCAAGTGGATCAAATTAAACTTCCAAGATTTTATTACAGACAGACAAACAACAGACAGGTGAAAGTAAATAAAAGCTAGTAACAAGTGAATTAAATTTAAAATTTAATGAAAAAAAAACCGCGGCAGCGGCCGGCGAAGCGCCAGATACGAGTTTTTTTTTTACTGAATATTTTTTATCTGTAGATGTTCAGAGACGTGGACGCGTCATGAACTTTCTGGATATCTACAAATATAAATCATTTAGGTATCAAAAATAAACTCGTATCTGGCGCTTCGCCGGCCGCTGCCGCGGCACGCTCGCTTCGCTCGCTCGGCTCGCGCATTGTGGTCACTGTTCAAACCTAACCTAACCAACTGTTTTCGCTTTTTGGTCATGGCCACTTCAAAACTTTCGTAGCTCTATGGTATTCACACTTATAATTGTACGAGTGAGTTCAGTAAGTTTATCAATTTACGAAAATGTGGGCGTAAAATAATACAATATATCTCTCGTTTGGAATCCTACGAAAGTTTATAAATTTCCTAACATTTCTTAGGAAATTTATAAACTTACGAATCTTGTTATTTTCCGGTGACATATACATATTATATAGTTTGATAGTTTGAAGCCCTTTTTTGATAATTCTTATTGAGGGGGTCGTGGAAGAAAAAAGTAATCCGCCATTTTGTAGCGGCGGCCATCTTGGACCGATTTCCACCAAACATGGCTATAAACACTCTCGACTAACTCTACTTCCAAACAAAAAAAAACTAAATTAAAATCCGTTTATATCCGTTCGGGAGCTACGATGCCACCGACACACACACACACACACACACATACACGTCAAACTTATAGCACCCCGTCGTTTTTGCGTCGGGGGTTAAAAACAAACTTGTTTTCTTTCTAGCTCTATACCACGTCTGCGCCAACAGCGACGAATGCAACGACGGGCTCATCTGCGGCGCACCAAACATTACCGGGACCACTCCCCTCCACCTGCGCGTCCACTCACCCCAGGACAAAATCTGCCTGTGCGACCAGGAGAATGGATTCAAGGAGAAAGAATATACTTGCAGCGGTGAGTTAACCTCTAACATAACCAAACATCACCGGGACCACTCCCCTCCACCTGCGCGTCCACTCACCCCAGGACAAAATCTGCCTGTGCGACCAGGAGAATGGATTCAAGGAGAAAGAATATACTTGCAGCGGTGAGTTAACCTCTAACATAACCAAACATCACCGGGACCACTCCCCTCCACCTGCGCGTCCACTCACCCCAGGACAAAATCTGCCTGTGCGACCAGGAGAATGGATTCAAGGAAAAGGATTATACTTGCAGCGGTGAGTATACTCTAATAACCTTTTTCCTAAGAAAAATGCGTTACGCATCATTACCCCACGCTGGGAGGCGCGAGGTGGTATGTGGGACTCCCCCGCTGAAGATGCGCGGCGTGGATACCCACCAAAAACTAAAAACCTTGGGGTGTTCCTGCGGGACGCCATAATGCTGGGGCAGCAGGTACGACGAAGCATTCATTCACGGCTGACTGACATAATCTATGTTAGGTTAGTTAGCGTTATATTGACATAACCTATGTTAGGTTAGTTAAATTAGCGGTGAATTAACCTTTCCCTCCTGGGACCTGGAGGCGGAGCTGTATGCGGCGCGCTACGAGTGGCGCGCCGCGCTCCGCCTCCGCGGGCTCACCGCGTCTCCCAGGGAGGTAGAGAGGTGGAAGGAGGAAGCCAAGGAGGCACTGCTCGAGAGGTGGAGTACGCGTCTGGCCCACCCTCGAGCAGGCAGCTGGACAGTGGTGGCAGTCCGTCCACTACTCCAGCAGTGGACGGACAGAGAGCACGGGTCCTTGACCTTCCGGCTCGTGCAGGTGCTTTCCGGGCACGGATGCTTCGGAAAGTACTTGCACCACGTAGCCGGCAGGGAACCGACCCCTGCTTGCCACCACTGTGGTAGCAACGTGGATACGGCGCAACACACACTGGAGGAGTGCCCAGCTTGGGTCAGTGAGCGCCGTGCCCTCGTCGCTGTTATGGGGGGCGAACTCTCGCTGGCAACCATGGTTAGAGCCATGGTTGCGAGCGAGGAGTCGTGGCAGGCTGCGGTCTCATTCTGCGAGAATGTTATCTCGCAGAAGGAGATCGCGGAACGCGAACGGGAGGTCACCACCGACCTTCCGATGCGTGCCCGGAGAAGGGGGCGTCGGAGGCGCATCTTCCACGCCCTTCTCCAGCCCCCATAACCTGGGTCTAGGCGGCGAGTACGGGGGTACTCGTCGCCGCAAGAACAGACCCACGAGGTGGCGCGCGCGGTGTTTCCGCGCGCCCCTTGAGAGGGTGGGGTGAAACTCCTCTTCACCCCACCGCGGAGGGGTCCTCCTGTCAGTGAGGACCAAACGCCGTCGGGGCAGCGGATAAATGCTTCGGTGTACCCGTTGCCCCGGCATTATGGCGTCCCGCAGGAACACCCCCAGGTTTTTTAATGGGTATCCCCGCCGCTCCCATCTTTGGCGGGGGAGTCCCACATATCGCCCCGCGCCCCCCGGCGCGGGGTGATGATGCGTAACGCATTTTTCCTGGGTTAAAAAAAAAAAAAAAGCGGTGAATTAACCTCTAACATAACCTAACATCTCTACTGCATCCACTCACCGCAAGACAAGAACTGGCTGTGCGACCAGGAGAATGGCTTCAAGGAAAAGGATTATACTTGCAGCGGTGAGTATACTCTAACAAACACAGCGTAGGACGTCTACGCGATGGACAGACGACCTTATAAAAGTAAGGAAGACGCTGGATGCAGGTCTCTTCCAACCGGTATGTATGGAAGTCCAAAGGGGAGGCCTATGTTCAGCAATAGACGTCCTACGGCTGAGATGATGATAATGATGACATAACCTAACATCTCTACTGCGTCCACTCACCGTAGGGCAAAATCTGCCTCTGCGATCAGGAGAATGGCTTCAAGGAGAAAGATTATATACTTGCAGCGGTGAGCAGACCCCGAGACTCTGACCCAGACCTGACCAAAACCTAACTCTGACCCTCTAACTCTGACCCAGACCGTGACTCTGACCCCTATTCTTTCACCCACTCTGACTCTGACTCCAGACTTTGACCCTGACCCCCAGACTCTGACCCAGACCTGATTCTGACCCTCAGACTCTGACTCCCAGAGTGACAGTGACAGAATGACAATGACAAAGTGACAGTGCAAGCGATCAATTCACGTGAATAACTTCGCTTGTGGGATATGTTCCTAGGCCTATTTAAAAACAAGTAAATTAAAAAAAAATTATAAGTCAAGTTTTCTTATTACCATCTAGCACCAAAGTACTCGTGAAGAATCAAAAGAGCCCAAACTCGATGGGGTTGCGTCGTTTAATTACGAAGTTTCTATGGCCACATTTCAGGTCCATGTCATATTATTATTAATATTGCATTGTAATCCGTTCGACTCAATCGGACACTGGGAAGTGGATCAAATTAAACTTGCAAGTTTGCTTACAGACAGACAACGGACAAGTAATTAAAAAATTAAAAGCTTGTAAAAATAATAATATATGGATTTTTAAATTCATTTTACTTTAATTTCAGACGCAGACATCCTGAAAACTTCAGCCTTTGCCGTCATTATAGTTACGCTGATAAGAAAAATCCTCAACAATTAATTTAGTTCTCACCACAAAGCTGTAGTAATAATGAAAAGTTTGCACGTGTACACTTTTCAGAGAAACTCCATCTTTTTGTGGATTAATTTATGTTATGGCAACACTGAAATCATTTAATTGCACTGGTCACCCAAAAAACTTTTTTTTCTATTTGTTTTATTCTTGCATCGTAATTAATTTGAAAATAATAAAATAACCTTTACAGAAAAATTTAATAAATAATAATCTAAATTAAAAAATATTATTATTATAAATTAATTATTCAAAGTAGTTTTAGATACAATATAATAAAACTATAATTATTTAAAATAACGCCATCTATTAAATGAAATTAAAACTAAAAAGGCAATTTAATGGTGTTGCACGATCCGTCCATTTGCTAAAAAATTGTAGCATGTTTGTAATTTTTAGCCTTTTTACGTCCATTTGCTGTTAATTAAGTATTTTTTGTAAAAGTTACTCAAAACTTTGTACTTTTGGTCTAACTTTGAACAAAATTGTTATATCCGAATGTTGTTTACCAATTTTATTACATGCGTATAACGGATCCTTAAAATATTTTCTGAATACTTTTTTTTTCTTTATTTTTATCTTATATAGGGGGCTGACAAAGTCATTAACACATCGACCCATTGGGATCTATTATGTTCACCCCTTGCCTACCGTTTCTTACTCCTCGAAGAAGTGGTTTATTAAAGTGGTGATCCCACTAAGAGGAAGAAACCTGTACTCCTCCGGTTTGGGGTACGCTGTCCCAAGGAGGCTCATGCGTTTCGTAGCCAGTACGTCGCATTCGCATAAAATATGCTCCATGGTTTATGTACCCTCGCCACAGGCTCTAATACTTAACTTTCTAAATACTTAACTATCTGTCCATGAATATTGCTAAACGATTTTTAAAACTAGAGTTTTCTCCATAACTAAAACAACAAAAACGGCACAACTCACGTCTAATATTGTCGTTTTGTCAGTGATCGTCGGTTACTGCAGGCGTGAACTCCTGATGAAGGACATCGTAATTGTCCGAAACCGTGGTCGAGATATTCTCGACAATATTACACGTGAGTTGTGCCGTTTTTGTTGTTTTAGTTAATAAATTACTAAATCATTTTTACAACCTCGCTCAAAGTTAAATCTAAATTCAAAGTTACACAAGATGACTGTATTTACAATGTTTTTACGTCTTAGAGTGCTTTAAAATCCGTCCATTTGCTAAAAATATGTTTGTATTTAAAAAATGTTTACTTTCGTCTTTAAGTAACCATTTGTAATAAAATTAAGTAATTTGTATTTTAAAATGTTTTTATTCGTCGTCTTCGTCTTAAAGCGTTTTAAACTCCGTCCAATTTGCCTTTATATAAAGTACTAGTTGCGCCCAGCGGTTTTACCCGCTGTACTGTATTATAGGCTACAGCCTATGTGTTATTCCAGGATCTAAGCTATCTCTATAACAAATTTCAGCTCAATCGGTCCACCCGTTTAGGCGTGAAAGAGTAACAAACTTACATCCAGACATCCATTCTTACAAACTTTTACGTTTATAATATTAGTAAGATTATTATTGTTGTGTTATAGATTATTCGTAAAATATTTTTTGAGTATTTAAGCGCTGTAAGATCCATATTTGCTAAAAATTAAGTATTTTTTGTAAAAATTATAAATATTCTTAAGATATTTTTAAACGCTTTAAAATCCATACTTTTGCTGAAAATTAAGTCAAATTTGTATTTAAAAATGTTTTTACGTCTTCAAAGGCTTTCAAAACCGTCCATTTTTCTATATAAGTTGTTTTAAAACGTGCTTTTTAGAAATGTGTGTCATAGAGGTTGATAACGTAGAATGTTGTATGGATGTTTTTTACATATATAGTTTAGATATTAATAAATATTTTAATGCTCATTATCTCCGTCCATTAATATAAAAAAATAATAATAAAGAAAAAGAAAAGAAAGAAAAATATTGAATTAAGTAAAGAGACAAAGGCACATAGGAAAAAAAATAAACAAGAAAAGTGCAAAAAATATTACAAAAAAGAATATTAAAAGTAAATACAAATATTTAACACAAAGACGACCACGACGTTTCTTTAAAGAGACTAAACTTATACTAAAGTAAAGGTACTAATAATATAAGTAACAACAAGCAACAGTACAGTACAGTAATGGGTGATTCCTGAGAGTCAAAATTTTACGTGTCTGGGGGAATAAACTACCCGTAACATAAAAATTCTACCCAAAGGTATTTTTTTCCTGTTAGTCTAAGGTTCAATCTACTTAATGCATGATAGACATCAGGTTATATTTATCTGCAAGTATCTAAAAAAAAATGTAAAAGCCCTGAAATTTGATTACCGTGGGCTGTCCCTTACACATTTTCGGAACAAAATATATTTTTTACACTAATTTATAAAAGGAATTTAATTAATTGCTGTGATCAAAGCTGTAAAGGGTGAACTGTTATATGATCAAAAAAATACGCGAAGGCTGTACTCAGCGTAGTTTTAGAAAAAATAACATATTTAGGTTTGTCCCCGGACAAAAAGTGATTCCCATGGCGCGCGACATAACTACCCACATTTCACAAACCACAATACTTAGAAGCTTGTATGCACGCTATTGGCTAACTTCGATTGCGCTCTAAACATAGTGAAGAGAGGCTCCTCCTCTCGTTGTTATAAACTGGATTTACGAAGGTGAGAAATTGATTACCGTGGTTTTGGTTCACTAGATCATTGATTACCTTTTCCATGTTTAAAAATATTTTTTTATCCATTACGGTTTTTTGACTAGGGTGTGCAGTTAGGAAAAGGGTATTGATTATCATATATTTTATTAATTTTGGTCTATTATTATGGTATTTAAAAATATTGACAAAAAACTATACAATTTTGATTTCCATGGTATTGATTCTCATGGCATTTTACCACGGTGATCAATTTTCCCCTGAGTTTTCTTGCGCTTTTTACCCAACTACAGCGAAGCCGCAGATATGGAAGTGATTTTGACAGTTTATATTTGTATATTTCATTATTTCAGATTTTTTTTTTATATTGTATACATCAGATTTTTTTATATTGTACTATAGTAGACAGCCGCTCTGGCTTATGCGGCACCATTATATCCCCACATTAAAAAGTCGCTCAGCGAGCTATGGAGAGGGCTTTACTCGGGGTTTCTCTACTTGATCGAATCAGGAATGAGGAGATGAACCAAAGTCACTGATATATCTCCGCGGATCAGGAAGCTGAAGTGGTAATGGGCAGGCCACATAGCACGTAGAGCGAATGGCTGATGGGGTCGAAAAGTGTTCAAGTGGCTACTACAGGCAAGCAAACGCAGCGTAGAACGTCTACCCACAAGTGTGGCAGACGACCTTATTTAGGTCGCTGAAAGACGCTTGAAGCAGGTCGCTTCCAACACCGGTGTTATATATGAAGGTCTAAAGGGGAGGTTTATGTTCAGCAGTAGACGTCTTATGGCTGAGATGATGTATGATGAAAAAATAAAACGAAACTATGGGCTGACTGCAACTTTCAGTCCAGATTAACCTAACTAATGGTAAATGTACAATCTGATGACAGCTTCTGGAGTGAATCCTGTCAGTGACTGTGACAGAACTTAATCTCATATTGTAGGACTATATATTCAATATTTTTACATTGTTTAAGACTGCAATACGTTGATTTTATTTAGTTTACATGATTATTATATAGAGAGCCAATATAGACCTTTTTAATACTTTATGTTTGGTGTATATCTGTTTGGATCACCGTTTTTAATCATTTCTATTTTATATGATTAGTATGTAGAGGTCATTATTTAAATAATAACATAGAATTCAAACAAAATAGTTTTTATTTTGATTCCCATGCCACACTTTATTGATTCCCGTGGCACCAAAAATTTAAATTTAAATATCTTCTGAACAAAACAAGTTATAATGATGCCTATTTGATTGATGTGCTTATAATTATGGGCAATTTGATGTTTTACATGTAAAATGCAATAATACTTTGATTTAAAATCTGCCACGGAAATCACTTAAATACGCCCGATCTCAGGATTTACCCTAATATAAGTAATAACTTTCAGCGATAAGGCTTCAATTCAATGAAAGAGATTCGTAATAGGACAGCCAGGTTTTATCCCGCCTTCTAGGTTAAGTCTGCTCCCATCTACGGCTGCATCATCGCTTCACATCACGCGAGATCGCGGTCAAAGGTTAACCTATATAAATAATTGGGGTTTATACTCCAACAGAACAGGTTACCCTACTTACACTGTTAGAGTCAAATCACAATGTATAGGTTGTGTGGCCAACTTATATGTTGCAGTTTCAGGTCGCCATGATTCCTACAAGGCCTGCAACATGACCTAACGACTGCCTCCTACATATCTTATAGGAATCAGCCGGGACCCACAGTTTAACGTGCCTTCCGAAACACGGTAGCGTCCAGGCGAAAATCTTTGCCACACTGAGATTTGAACCCAGGACCTCCGGCTTACAAGTCGGAGGTATGACCACTGGGCCACGGACGCTACATAAAAAAAAAGATAATAAATAAATAGTTAATCAAAATGCACATTAACGCTTAAAATGGTTTTGTGCACTTAGTTATAGCTTAGATAATAGTTTTTATGATTCCATAATCTTTCTAAAGGATTTTGAATTGAATTATCACATATCTAGATCGAAAGGGAGTTAACTCAAAACTCGACTATTTTTTTACGCGAGAAGAAAGTAAAAAACAAGCTTGACGCTCTCCTGATAACAGATAACGCTGTCCATAATCAGTACAGTGCCACCAAGGATTACACAATGATGTAAAATTCTAGGTGCACTGCACCAACGCTTCTTACTGAAGAGTCATAAGTTGTTAAGACTCTTCAGGCCAGTAATATCACTAGCTACTAGTGCCCTGATAACTGTGAACAGTAATGTCAGCACATTTCTGCTCAGGCAGTAGAACAACTGGCACGGTTGGGGTACCCACCTTGGTGTCTAGTTTGAGTTACAACTAATAACACAGATTTAAGATATGTTTGCTATAATATAACATAGCATATTTAACATGTAAAAGCATATATTTCTATTTAGTCAAGAAAACAATGATCAGTTTTCGCCTTTTTACAAAATGAGTGAACTTTGAGTTGTCTCCCTTTAGATCTAAATGTGTGATATAACAAAAATATGAGTACAAATGAATTTTAGAGTGATAGAAAATAAATGTTTCATTAGAAATTTATTATATTTTATTACATTAAAATAGTGACAATGAAATAATATAATACTGGACGAAATATCATAAAAATCAATAAGAAGTACCTAAAGTACTTCGTTCACAAGTTGTACAGTGCTTTTCACGAAAGAAGTCCGCAGAAACTAGCGGAACCAAAAATATATAAAAAATAAAATAAATATTTCAGGACATTCCACACAGCGTCACCGAACCCCAAGCTAAGCAACTTAATGCTTGTGTTATGGTGGTTAGGATAACGCATATAATTATTTATTTACTTTTCTTTTATGAATTAATACTTATAATAGATTTTAAAATGTTTGTCCCATGCGGGAATCGAACCCGCAACCTTCTGCGTTGCAAGCGGGTATTATTAGCCCGCCGCCACAGAAGTCCTAATTTAGTTCGGCCTTGGGACCTCTTTCGTGAAAAGCGCTCAATGTGTATAGTAAAATAATTCATATGTGTGACCAAAATGCTGGGGTATATTTGGCCCAACGTATAAGTATTGTCATTCAACGTGGCAATGCTGCCAGCATTCTGGGCACTCTGCCATCTGACAGTGGTTTGGAGCACTTGGATTTTCTGTAGATCGGCTTGTGGCCGATCTGTGGTTAATAAAAGTGTTCTTTACTTCTGTAGTATTGTCAGTTTGTTTTTCTCAATAAAGGCATTTGCCACATAAAAAAAATCATATTATATTGCATGTTATAAAGTTCATAGTTTAGATATAAATAAGTTCAAAGTGTTAATAGATTTGTGAAATCATTCCTTATTTTAACTCAATAAATGATAATATATAATATGACTTTCATTTCTGACTACCCTCTACAGTTATATAAGAGCATTATGTTTAAAATAAATTAAAAAGAAAATCTTATTTGAATTAATGCACCATATCCCAAAAAGTATGGTCAACCTACGCCTGGCGAACAGCTAACGCTCGTGGAGCTATATTTCTCTATTTACAACACCTGCATTAGTGCATAAGGACATAATAGTCCGGAGTCATCAAACTTATAACATCCCGTCATTTTTGGGTCGGGGGTTAAAAAACTAGACTATATTAGGTAGGTATTTTGCTACACCCTGAAGAATATCCTCGTACAGGATCGAAACGGTCGGCACGAAGCCGAAGTAAACACAAGTGAGTTTATGCCGTTTATTTACAAAGATGAATCTAAATCACCGGGGGTAGACTTCCTTTGCAGGAGGTCGACTAGGTGGGTACCCCAACAGTGTCAGTTATTCTACCGCCTGAGCGATGTGCTAACATTACTGTGCACAGGTAGGCACTGTAGCTAGTGACATTACTGGGCTGAAGAGTCTTATATATGACTTGAGTAAGAAGCGTTGGTGCAGCGCTCCTGAAATTATACATCAAAGTGAATCCTGGCACTGAACTCATAATAATAATAATTGGTGTTTATACTCCAACAGAACAGGTTACCCTACTTACACTGTCAGAGTCAAATCACAATTTATAGGTTGTGTGCAATGAACTAGGGAAGGTTGTGTGGCTAACCTTCAGGTTTCAGGTCGCCGAGATTACTACAGGGCCTGCAACATGACCTAACGACTGCCTCCTACATATCTTATAGGAAACAGCCGGGACACACATTATGGGCAGCGTTATCTCTTACCATCAGGAGAGCGTCTTGCTCGTCTTCTTACTTCTTTTCACAAAATACGTACACTCGTGTGACTAAATTGAACTTGAATAAACTCAAAAACTACTGGACTGATTTCGATAATTCTTTCACCATTAGAATACTACATTATCCCTTAGTATCATAGAGGCTAAAGATCAAATCTGGACGAATCCGGAACGGGCCACTAGTCTCATAAAAAAGGTCTAAATAAATAAAACAATTTTAATACTTTAAAATATAATATTATGCTTTTACATTAAAAAATCTTATAAAATATTCGAGTTTGTGCATTACAATAATAAAAGTTAATAACGAAATTAAAATGAAATTATAAAAATAAAATAATTATTAATAATCACTTTTGTGCAAATGCAATCTTAAAATGGCAAAATAGGGATGTTTCCAATAAAATATAAGTTTCCGGTCAAAAAAAAATATTGGTCACATATTTTACAAGCTTTCACCTGTCTGTCGTCTGTCTATGTGTGTGTTATCAAATCTTGCAAGTTTAACTTGGCCCACTTCCTGGTTTCTGATCGAGCTGAAATTTTGCATGCATGTACAAATCGGATGACAATGCAATATTATTATGACATCGAGCTGATCTGATGATGGAGCTGGAAGGTGGCCATAGGAACTATCATTAAACGACACAACCCCATCGAGTGCTCATTTGATTCGTCTTGACGAGTACTTTGGTGCTAGATGGCAATAATAATAAAAGCTTGTATTTTCAAAAATTTCATTTGTGTTCACACCCCTTTCCGCCATTTTAAATCGTTGTTGAAATACTAGGTCTCAGACACTAGTGCTTTTACTTAAGGGGTTAATAGTTGCTGAGCCTCTGTCTCGCTCGCACGATATAACAAATTGTCAAATAACAATTGATACAATTTACTTCTTGGAAATGTGTTAAATTGAAAATTTAGCTCATATTTTTATACTATTTTTATAAGTATTCCCAGTTTGCTATAACAACAATGGCATTCTCAATTATATGAAAAATATCTATCTTTAAACATGCCTCAACCATTTTATAATGTATCAAACTGGTTATACCTTAAAAAAGTGTATTAAATAAATATGATCTAAATTTTCAATTTAACACATTTCCAAGAAGTAAATTGTATCAATTGTTATTTGACAATTTGTTATATCGTGCGAGCGAGACAGAGGCTCAGCGACTATTAGCCGCTTAATTCCAATCTTCAAAATACTCTTTAAATGCTGCGGGTTCCCCTCCTTGAGGTACTTTCGATACGTGTACCTGAAACAAAAAAAAACGTGAGCTTATGGATATACGAGTATACCGGGGGTAGACTTCCTTTGCACTCGGTCGACTAGGTGGGTACCCCAACAGTGCCAGTTATTCTACCGCCTGAGCAGTGTGCAAACATTACTGTGCACAGGTAGGAGGGCACTGTAAATAAATAAATAAATAAATCATTTATTCCTCAGATTTAAGGTTAATACAGTTCACATTTTTAAACATAGTTCAGCTCAAATCTACCTTTTCAGGCGTAGGACAATTATATTACAATTGGATTGATATTAATTAGAGCAATTCTATTATATATAATATATTAAATTACATTCATTTATTACATTTAGATTAAAATAAATAATTACATTAGAAATATTGATTCAGTATTAGATTTTATAATCAAAAAATTCATTCAAACTATAAAAACATTTTTCGGCAAGCCACGTCACTAAATTATTCTTAAATCTATTAGATGTCATATTTTTGAAAGAGTCAGGAATTTTATTAAATATTTTAACACACATTATATTACAATTATTCGATGTCAATGCAAGTCTGGTACCTTCACGAAATAATTTATTTTTATATTGTGACCGAGTGCCATGGTAGTTGCTTAATGTGCTAACTAGCTGAAACATGTCTTTATGTTTGTTAACAAATAGACCTACTTCCAGAATGTACAATGAGGTAATGGTCAGTATTTTATATTTCCTAAAAAATGGCCGGCATGAATCAATTTGCTTTAGTCCAAATATTGCACGAATACATCTCTTTTGAATAAGAAATATTTGGTCTATTTCAGTACATCTACCCCAGATTAAAATCCCATAACGCAATATAGAGCTCACACATCCATAGTACGCCGTGATAGCAGCTTCTCTTGTTACAGTTTGTGAGATTCGGATCGCAGGGACTCAATATGCTGTTTCCACAGGCAATTGGCGTCCATAGTTATACCTAAAAATTTTGTACAATTCGTTTGTTCTATAAATTTATCATTATACTTAATGTTTAACTCAGGGGGAGCACTATTTACGGTATGGAATTGTATACATTTTGTTTTTTCAATATTGACCTGGAGGTTATGAGCTGTTAGCCAGAGAATAGTATTTGATACAGCTTCATTGACCTCCTTTTCATAAGTTACTTTGTCCCCGGCTAGCCCTTCTAATAGTCTCTCTGTAGCTAGTGATATTACTGGGCTGAAGAGTCTTAACATCTTATGACTCTTGAGTAAGAAGCGTTGGCGCAGTGCACTGGGTGGCACTGTACTGATTATGGGTAGCGTTATCTCTTACCATCAGGAGAGCGTCTTGATCGTCTTCTTACCTTGTTATAAAAAAAGTCGTTGTGAAATAATAATTTAATCCGCCATTTTGTACCAGCAGCCATCTTTGATTTAAAGTTAAAATTAGTCAATATCCAACCGTTCAGGCTACAGAGCGCACGCGCACCAAGCAATTATGTGTACATACTCGCGAAAAAAAAAAATTATGTGATGAAGTAGAAGACGAGCAAGATGCTCTCCTGATGTTAAGAGATAACGCTGCCCATAATCAGTACAGTGTTACACAAGATTTTACACAGGTCAAATTCTGGGTGCACTGTTCCTTACTTGAGAGTCATAAGATGTTAAGACTCTTCAGCCCAGAAATTTCACTAGCTACAGTGCCCTCCTACCTGTGCACAGTAATGTTTGCAGTACACTGCTCAGGCGGTAGAATAACTGGCACTGTTGGGGTACCCACCTAGACGACCTCCTGCAAAGGAAGTCTACCCTCGGTAAGAAGAAGCATATAGACTAAAAACAAGTGTTCTTACCCATTCTGGATAGTTGTGCGACTTCAAAACTTTTACAGCTTTTATCATTGCCACGTTCTTTTCCTGGAACAAGTGAGTTAAATTAAAATTTAAAAAAAGCCCCAACGCAATATGTAATTCACCATTACGTGGTGGCGGCCATCTTGGATTTAAAATTTATTATAGTGCGTTGTATTCTACCATATTGACGGGGTCGAGAAAAAAATAATTCCGCTATTTTATAACGGCGGCCATCTTAGACCGATTTTCACCAAACATTTAGGAACACTCTGAGGGCCTATTGGCTATCGCAAAACGACATGTAAAACACTAGAATCCATAGACAAAATTGCGTACATTACCTGCTTAAACCACCTCATTTATATGAGTAAAGTAAAAAAAGCAGCAATGTACATTGAAGTTGCCATCAATCGTAGTGGGTGAGAATTAGCCAATAGGCCCTCTGGACTAACTCTAATTTCAAACAATAACAATTAAATCAAAATCCGTTCATCCATTCGGGAGCTACGATAGACATAACTGTCTGTGGCATCGTAAAAAGTCAAAATCAACATTTTGACTAAATTTTGATGTTTTGGCTGAAAGCCTCTGAAAAGACGATGTTTTTTAAAAAAATCTGCCTGAAATTTTATTTTATAATTTTTTGAGAAAATTTGCAATTTAGGTTCGATGTTTTCATAAAAGTTGCCAAAATTCGTTACTTCTCTTCTATTCTTTTAATGTGATAAATTAGATTTAATTTGAATAATTAAAATAATAATCTGATATTTTGTCCACGTAATGAGATAATAAAAAATAAATAATTATACTGTGCAATTTTTTAATGATTTTTCAAAATTGTCACCTGGATTTTTCGAAAAAAATTAATAACTCGAAAACCGTAAATTTTGCGGAACATATATTTTTTTTATTTTTATTTTTTTGACATTTTTATTTCTATTTTATTTTATCAACGAATTAAAATTAATTACAATTATAAATTGATAAGATTGTTATTAACACAGCTAAATAATAAGAATATATCTAATTAATTGAAATTTTGCACGCCTCAATGAGGCAGAATGTAACGGCCCTAGTTTAAAACGACTTATTTTATTAAGACCTATTTGTACCTAGTACCTACATTCTCGCAAGTAAATATTTGTATTTGTATACTTAGTCATTACAATATCATCTCATCCTTATTAATTAGTATATGAATGTAATCACTCACATCTTGGTTAGACTTTTTCCCCACCCACACATAAATGCCGCTGAAACTGCCGGTGTCCAAAATGTAGCACTCCTGAAAACAAAACAAGTGAAATTTTTAAAAACTTTTAAAAACAAGGTTTTCTTATTATTACCATCTAGTATCATAAAGTACTCGTCAAGACGAATTAAATGAGCCCAAACTCGATGTGGTTGCGTCGCTTCATTACTGAGTTACTATGGCCACCGACCTGCTCCATCATCAGATCAGCTCGATGTCATAATAATCATTGTCATCCGATTTATACAAGCATGCAAAATTACAGCTTAATCGGATACCGGGAAGTGGGTCAAATTGTACTTACAAGATTTGATTACAGACAGACAGACAACAGACAAGTGAAATTAAATATAAGCTTGTAAAAAAAAAAGGATTAAAGACCAGAATACCTTAGGATTAAGCTGATCTTTGTTGAATGGTTTCTCCAGTTTCTTGATCCGCAGCATTCCGGAACTGTCGGATACTTCGGATAGCGTCACATCGCGAGCCGCGAGACGCTCGAACTCCTGAAAACAGAAGTAAATTAAGATTTATATAGGTAAATATAGGTATAAGACGGTTGAGACTCTAAAATATAATGTACATGGCGTCTGAAATGACAGTACGTACCGGATCGGACTTTACAGTGGACTGGAACGGACTTTACAATAGACTGTCCAGGATTTTACAATAGATTGGATTTTGGATTGGACTAGACTAAACTTTACGATGGACTAAACTGGATTTACAATAACTAGAGCGGACTCAACAATAGATTGGACCGGGCCTTATCGGACTTTACAATAGACAGGACCGGACTTTACAATGACAATTTTACAATGGACATTGTTTACAAAGGACCGGGACAGACCTGAGGGGCTTAGACAAACGCCAATCCCCTGTGGCTAACGTTAAAAAAATGTACTGGGATGACAGTCTTTTTGGAAAAAACGAAAGATAACGACCGTCATTTACATTTTTTTAGCGTATTCCACGAACGATTGACGCTTGTCCAGGCCGGACTATAATGTACTTTACAATGGACTGGACCGGACTTTACAATGGACTGTATTGTACTGTACTTTACTTGATAACTTTGAAACTCTTCTCTCCTTCTTTTAACTTTGTAATGTGTGTGTGTGCAAATAAATGTATTTCCTTTCTTTACTTTACAATGGACTAGAACATATCTAAGGTCTAAGATAAGCAAAGTCATGCAATTACTAACTAATTACTTGGTAAGGTTTTTGTTAGTAACACAGCAAAACATTAAGGAAGCGAACACACTACCTTTACCTCGTCATCGCCTCCTTCTGCCGCGTCGGCCACTTCCGCCTGACTGCCCGAGCCTAGGGCTTCGAAGAAAGATGCTACGTCACTCTCACTTGCATCCTGATCTGGAATTAAATAATTCAGTTGAACTATAATGTTTAGTGAAGCCAGGGAGTGATTTACTTACATTTTAGACTTATACATAGGCGTACCCAGCTTCTGGCCTAGGGGGGGGGCAGGCAAGGGCGGATTCAGATTTTTTACTGAACTTGAACTTTATTGCTTGTGTTATGTGCCTTTTATATGTTTTAACGTTGAGCAGGTAGGACCTATTTAAAGGTACGCCATACTTTGATTTCGGCTCGCACAGAGCGGTAAGAAAATTAAAATATTCTTTCCTTAAATACCGCGAGCAGCTTGCTGCGAGCCCCGAGAAAATTTCATATTTTTGGTAGCAAAAATACTGCAGTTAATTTGCTGCGAGTGGTAGAAAAATTAAAATATACTTCCATAAAAAAGCGCGAGCAGCTTGCTGCGAGCGCCTAGAAAATTTTATATTTTTTGCAAAAAAAAAAAGTGCGGTTAACTTGCTCCGAGCGGTAGAAAAATTAAAATATTCTTCCTTAAAATAGCGCGAGCAGCTTGCTGTAAGCGCCGAGAAAATTTTATACGTTTGGCATTAAAAAGAGTATTGATTATTTTGGACTACGAAAAGAGTGAAGTCATCTTTCGCTGAGGGGTTAGAAATTTAAATATTCTGACATGTAGGAGCGCATACAACTTGCTGCGAGCGGCGAGAAAATTTAATATTTTGGACAGCGAAAAAGTGCAGTTAATTTGCTTCGAGCAGTTGGAAAATTAAAATATTCTTCCGTAAAATAGCGCAAGCAGCTTGCTGCTATTGCCAAGAAAATTGTATATTATTTGACAACAAAAAACTTGCAGTTATCTTTTTCAGAGCGGTTAGAAATTTAAATATTTTCACTTATAAGAGCGCGTACAGCTTACAAGCGCCGAGTATTTTTCATATTTATGACAACAAAAGGTGAGCTTAGTTCGTTCCGAGCTGCAAGAAACTTAAATGTTCTTACTAATAAAAGCGCAAGCAGTTTGCTGCGAGCCGAGAAAATTTCAAATCTTGATAATGAAGAATGTGTGAACGGCTTATTTCGAGCTCTAAGAAAATGTCCTATTTCTGACCACGAAAGTTACATGTTGTTACATTAAAGTTGCATGATAATATACTACTACTACCTCTATATCTACCTACGAACTTGGTGCAAGTGCCAAGAAATTTTATAAATATGATGACAAAAAGTGTGCATTTAGTACGAGTGGTGAAAAAAATGAAATAGGAGTTGTTACTAAAAAGCTAAAAAATAAATAATTCTAACTACGAAACGTGTGTGATCGCCTTATTGCGAGCGCTAAGAAAATTTTATTTCTTATTCTACAGATATAATATAAGACATTCGATTTCCAGGGGGGGGGCAGCTGCCCCCCCCTGCCCCCCCCCCTGGGTACGCCTATGGACTTATATAACTTACTTATTTTATTTGTATTTCAATTTTTAACCCCCGACGCAAAAACGACGGGGTGTTATAAGTTTGACGTGTCTGTGTGTGTGTCTGTCTGTGGCATCGTAGCTCCCAAACGGATGAACAGATTTTGGTTTAGTTTTTTTTTTGTTTGAAAGTAGATTTAGTCGAAAGTGTTCTTAGCCATGTTTGATGGAAATCGATCTAAGATGGCCGCCGCTACAAAATGGCGGATTACTTTTTTCTTCCACGACCCCATTGATATGGGTCTCAAATGAAAGGGCTTAACGAGAAGAATTTTTTTTTTTTTTTTTATGATACACTCACAGTATAAGTAAGTATATCAATATATTACAATCTAGCCTTATTAGACTAATAAGTAATTTAGTTCTAACTTATATTGCTAAAATGAGATAATCTAAGAAAGTGTCCAATAACACGTATTCTTACTGTCTCTATCATAGTTAAGACACTTTGTTCTTGTGTTCTTTGTACACAGCACTAACACTATATAATTTCACTAAACACTACACTTAAACTAACTCGAAAGGTTTTGTCCTTTTGAGTCTCCTTACTAGTCCCGTGGTGTCGAGGAGCTGGATGGCCTCGACGTTCACGTGATAGTGGAGCCGTCGCTGGTGGGCTTCCGCGAACTTTTTGATGACGTTAGACACGAGATCCACATCTAGATCGCGATGGAGATCATCGTTTCTTATGAACCAAGGAGCGTTCACTATACCCCTCAGCACTTTATTTTGAAAGCGTTGGATAATTTCCACATTATTGTCTTTAGCACATCCCCACAACTGGATGCCATAAGTCCAAATAGGAACGAGGACTTGTTTGTATAGGAGCAGTTTGTTATGAATTGACAACTTAGAATGTCTTCCAAGCAGCCAGTTCATTGCCCTATAACGGAGTTCTAGTTCATTCCGTTTCTTCTTGACGTGAGCTCTCCAGCGAAGCTTTGCGTCTAGAGTCATTCCCAAGTATTTGGCAGTATTCTCGTATGGTATAGCCGTGTTATTGATGAAAACCGGGTGATATACAGACTTTTTGTTAGTGAAGTCTATGTGAACGGATTTAGATTCGTTCAATCTGATTTTCCATTTCTTCGTCCAACCATAGATGGTGTTTACAGCTGTTTGAATCTTTTCTACGGCTTCCTCATGCGTGACCCCTGTTGCCATAATTGCAGTGTCATCAGCAAAGGTTGCTATCGTATTGTCTTCTGTGTCTGGAATATCACAGGTGCATAATAAGTATAAAATAGGACCCAATACACTTCCTTGTGGTACTCCAGCTTTTATAGGCCTAAGTGATGAGTAGGCATCGTCTTGTCGTACTCTAAACCTTCGTTGTGCGAGGTAAGATTTGAATAAATCAGCAAACTTTGGTGGAAGCATATGTTTTAGTTTAAATATAAGGCCTTCATGCCACACTTTGTCAAAAGCCTGAGCCACGTCTAAGAAAACGGTAGAACAGACCTTTTTTTCTTCTAAAGCCTTTTCAATGACGTTAGTGATTCTGTGTACCTGATCTATTGTCGAATGTTGTTCTCTGAATCCAAATTGATAGTCTGGTATCAGATTTTTTTCTTGGATAATAGGCTTTAGTCGTTTTAATATCAATTTTTCAAATAGCTTTGACATAATTGGCAACAGTGATATAGGTCTATATGATGATGCTTCGTTGGCTGGTTTACCTGGTTTGAGTATCATGATAACCTCAGCAACCTTCCACACATCAGGAACGTGTTGTAGTCGGAATGCGGCATTGATCAGAGTTGTCAATTTTACAATAGCTTTGCGCGGTAAATTATATAAGACTTCTCCGGTAATTAGGTCAAAACCTGGAGATTTTTTTCTATTAATTTGTTTGATCTCTCTTTGTAGCTCTTTCGGTGTGATAAGTTTGATATCTGAGTCAGTGTGCAAAATTTCATTCGGTAATACAAGGTCTTCTTCGGTGTTATCATTTGGTTGGAAGATCTGCTCTAGATGCTGGGCAAATCTAGTTGCCTTTTGTTCATTGTTTATTGCCCACCTTCCATTTTCTTCCTTTATTGGCGATGAGGAAATAGTGGGTTTATTTGTATTTTTTACCATTTTCCATAATGAATAATCTGTTGTACGATCATTGGTTAATTGACTGAGTTGATTATTCATATTTTCCTCGTCAAGCTTTACTATTTCCCTCTTAATTTTTTTTGTAAGGTGGTTAAATAATGTCTTATCTTGCGGTGCTCTAGTCATATGCCAAGTTTTTCGTTGTTTTCGCTTATCTGATATGAGTTTTAATATATGTATAGGGTAATAATTATCTCTAGGTGTAAAGTTAATCTCTGGCGTGTTTCTCCAGGCGCATTTCTGTATGTCAGTAATGAACTTTGAGAGATCTTCGTCGAGTTGCTGCGGGGTTTTTAATGGAACTTTTAAATCTATAGTTGATTCCAAATCAAACTTGAAACTCTCCCAATCGGTTTTCTTATTTACGAGGGTTGGGCTAGCTTGCTTAGATATAATAGTTTCACTTAGAGTTAATACAATGGGTGAGTGATCAGAGCTCATGTCAAAACTTTCTTTAATACTTATAAAGCTAGAAGGTATGTTTTTATGTATAAAAAAATCTATCAAATCTGGTATCTTATTTTGATCTGTAGGCCAATAGGTTGGTTTTCCCGTTGATATTGCTTTACAGTTTAAATCTCTTATGGCACTAAGAAGCTCTTTTCCTTTTGTTGTCGCTAGCCTGGATCCCCAGAAAGTGTTTTTGGCATTAAAGTCTCCTCCTAGGATGAAACTGTTTCCAAGTTTTTCCAAAATATTTTTATAATGTTCAGCTTTTAATGCGTACCTTGGCGGACAGTATATGGCTGAAATTGTTATTGGATAACGTTTGGTTTTGATGGTAATGGCTACAGCTTGAGTTTGCTGTTCTTCAAATTTTAGTGCTTGATGATGGTAGAGACTGTCTTTGACAATGATGGTACTACCACCTCTAGCAGTGTTGTCTGGATGCAGCGCATGATACGTTTTATATCCATCTATTTTAATGTAGGACTCTCTGGTGAAATGAGTCTCAGATATTAGACATACATCATAGTTTTCTTTAATTAGGACTGCTTTTAACTCTTGCTGATGTTTGAGCAGTCCATTTGCATTCCATGCTATGATTTTCAATGTTTTATTATCCATTTTATTTATTATTTTTCTGTGGGGCCTTCTTAATGCCAGCTTCTAACTTCTTTAACCTTTCATCAAGTGAAGACATAAAAAGCAATATTTGGCTTAATTTTTTATCTACATCAGGCATTGTTGTTTGAGCTTTTTGTTCTGGTTGAGATGGCTTTGCCATTTGTGCATAAGAGACCCCATTAGTGGCATTTTTGTGTACAATGGCCGGAGTTGATCTACTTACAATGGATGCGTGTACGACTGGTGATGTATTTGTTGTTGTTTTTGACTGTTTGTTTCTTAAATGTTGTAATTCTTTGGCCACGATGCAACCCCTGTAGTTTGCTGGATGAGCCTCACCACAGTGAATACACTTTGGCTTCGCATCTGCTGGTTTGGTGCAGTCTTTAGTTAGGTGTTTGCCTGTACATTTCACACAACGAGGTTCCTTAGAACAATATTTTTGTGTATGGCCGTACGACTGACACCTTTTGCACTGTGGAATAAGTTTTGATGACTTTAGGGGTTGTATATCAACCTTACACCCCAAAATAGATCTTATTTCGTAAATTTTCTGAACTTCTTCATCTTTTTGGAATGAAAGGGTCCACATATTTAGTGGTTCTTTATTTTTCCACTTGAGTTTGTTGACTGCGTCTATGATCTTGAGTCCTTTGTCTGTAATGTCTTTAATGATTCTCTCAGGCAGGCATGAGGAATGTAGGTTCTTGGCCATTACTCTAATTGGCCTGTCCTGTTTGTTCTCATAAGAGTGCCATAGACAACTCTTTTGAGTCAACAGCTTGGAAATGACTCTATATGAGTCCTCGTTTTTGGCATTTATTTTGACGTTTTCGCCACTCAGCATTTTAATTAGAAACGTATCTTTATTTACGTTAGCCGAGAGTTAATCATAAAATTGTTGATAATTTTTAATGCTTTCTACGACTATTGGTGGCGGCAAGGGTGCTTTCTTCACCTTTGGCTTTTCCTGCTCTTTGTCAATAGGTTGTGGGGATGGTGACTTATTCATCTTACGCTTTTTTCGGCTTATTTGGCGCACCCACTCTGTTTCTCGGGCTAATTCTTCCTCATCCGTTTCATACATGGCTGGAGGAGGAACCACGACTTTGCGAGTTGATGTGCTTTGAGTATTGCTCGCCTCGCGCACATCTTTAAGCTCGCGCTGTAGATCAGCTACTTGTCTGGTGAGGTTATTGACCACCTCTTCCAGATTTTTACGCTGGGCCTTTTCAGACTCATAGTGTTTAAAAATGAGACGCTCTAATTCGGTATTTAAGGAAACAGATTGCAGCGTAGCCATACTGTTTTAATGTATAGCTTCACTTTCACTTAAATAATAATGTCCATTATAATTGTTCATGTAAAATGTAGCACATACTTTATCTGGGTCATTTCGGTGACCGTGAAATAATGCACGCGCGATGCGACATATTGGAGGTTCTACGCGACGGAAGATACGGTATCAGCGCAATTACTCGAGCACGTACAAGAGCAATTACGCGTGACGCGACCTTTCTCTCCGGTAAACGAATAGTCACTGAACGAGAAGAATACAGCCCAATATAAAATTTAAAATCCAAGATGGCCGCCATAAAAAAAATTTGAATTACGTATTGCGTTGGGGGTTTTTAAATTTTTAATTTAATTCACTTGTTATGATATGAATTCTGACATCTTATTAGTATTGTTATTTTTTAATTGTTAATATTTTCGGCAAATGTAAATTTATAATCTGTAACTTAGTTTTAAAAATATTATCTGTACCGTCAAGGTGGGAAGAGAGGAACTATAGAAATTATTCTTAACACCTCTTATACGTAACTACCTCTTTCACAGATCAATAAATCATTGTATCATTGTATTGTATTGTATCATTGTAGTCTTCTACCATCTGCCGCTGTATTGTAGCCTGACATCACGCGAGATTGTGGTCAAAGACAGGATAGTCTTTGATTAATGAATAATATAAAACCTAACCGTTTCGTCAAAAAAAAGTCAGCAGAAAGTTGAGGTCACAGGGTCACCCATCCAAATGTGTACGCCTATAACATTGCTTAACTTCGACGATTACGTACTTTAAATAAAGACATTATTTCACGGGCATTGGGCGGTAATAATAGACCTACGTGTATGGTAAAAATTTCATGCTCTTGTATTGGCACAGGTTTTTAAGCCTAGATGTTTTTCTTCCTGGACTTCTTTTATTGTAAAATGTTTGTGTAAGGTAAGAGGGTAGGCGGGACCACAGATGAGTGCTTCGGCGTACCCGCTGCCCCGGCATTATGTCGTCCCCCAGGAACACCCCCAGGTTGCTTAGTTGGTATCCCCACCGCACATCTTCGGCAGGGAAGTCCCACATACCGCCCCGCGCCCCCCGGCGTGGGGTAATAAATAAATAAATATTTAAGGACGTTTCACACAGCGCCACCTAACCCCAAACTAAGCAACTTAATGCCTTTAATATGGTGGTCAGGATAACGGATATAATACTTATATTCTTTTCTTTTGTAAAAACATACTTATAGTAGATATTGAAAAACCACCCAGACCAGAAACAAATACCTGTGGATCACACAAACATTTGTCCCATGCGGGAATCGAACCCGCAACCTTCTGCGTTGCAGGCGAGTATTAGCCCACCGCGCCACAGAGGTCGTAATGATGCTTAACGCATTTTTCCTGGGTAAAAGAGGGGGGTAGGAGTGGGAGAGGGTAGGGGTAGGTGTAGGTAGGTGCGCGGATGAGTGCTTCGGCGTACCCGTTGCCCCGGCATTATGGCGTCCCGCAGGAACACACACAGGCTGTTTAGTGGGTACCCCCGCCGCGCACATCTTTGGCGGGGGAGTCCCACATACCGCCCCGCGCCCCCCGGCGTTGGGTGATGATGCGTAATGCATTTTTCCTGGGATAAAAAAAAAGGTGTAGGTAGGTGGTGTGTATAAAGGTTTCTTACCTATAATATCAATGCTAGCCCTTCCATTATGGTCCTGATCTCTCACAGCGTTGGCGACAGTGATTGCCTTCAGTCTCTCCACCCCTGTAGCTTTTTCTCCCACGTATACGTATATCTTATGGTCGATGTCGAGGATAAAGCAGTCTCCTTTGTTGAGTGAAGTTATTGTAGGATCCACCTGGAAATTTCATTAGGATCATGTGCCGATGTTTAAATTTAAAGCCTTTTTTGTCATTACAGGTTTTTTTTATAGAGAATAGGGTTTGACCACAGTCTCACTTGTTGGTAAGTGATGACGCGGTCGAAGATGTTACACACAGACCTAGTAAATACCTATTAACCCTCGATTTAAAGACCCTAAGTTGTAATTAACAGGAAACACTGATGCCGGCAGAGAGCTCCAAACCTTCGCCGTCCGGATAATGAAGGTTGAACTAAATCGTTTCGTACGGACAAATGGAATATCAACCATGTAGCGATGACGCAGCGCTGTTCCTCTAGATGTTCGGTGGTAAAAAGGAGATGGTGGGATCAGATCATGAAGCTCCTGGGCACACTCACCGAAATGCACTTTGTAAAACACCGATAGACTTGCAACCTGTCTACGGTGTAAGCCTTTAACCACGATCTCGGGTGATGTTAAGCGACGATGCGGCCGTAGATGGCAACAAACTATCCCTAGAAGGCGGGATAAATCCCTCCGGCTTCACTAAACATCATACCGGAACACGGTCACAATGCCCGCTTGGCGACACGGTTTTGTCCAGTGGGTGGTAACTAGCCACGGCTGTAACCTACCACCAGTATGAATATATAATACTCCAAAATGAAGATTTATATTATAACTTCAGCTTAGTTTTAATTGCCATTCAACGTGGCAATGCTGCCAGCATTCTGGGCACTCTGCCATCTGACAGTGGTTTGGAGCACTTGGATTTTCTGTAGATCGGCTTGTGGCCGATCTGTGGTTAATAAAAGTGTTCTTTACTGCTGTAGTATTGTTAGTTTGTTTTTCTCAATAATTAAGATAACAATTAATTGATTAACATTTGATTAATAGACCTTATTTTTAATGCTTGACCGAAATAGACTTAAAAAGAACACCGAATTAAGGTCATCTAGTGACAGCAATAATTGGGGTTAATAATCCAACAGTTACCCTACTTCTAACTCAAGAGTCATAAAATGTTAAAACTCTTCAGGCCAATAATTTCACTATCTACAGCTCTCCTACCTGTGCACAGTAATCTTTACACATCACTGCTCAGGCGATAGAATAACTGGTACTGTTGGGGTACCCACCTTATCGTCCGAGTGCAAAGGAAATCTACCCCTGGTAACATCCTTCAAAAAGCTTGTGAAAAGGAAGAACATGATGTAATCTCTAAGCGATAAGGCCGCCCCCTGTAGACCTCAATATGTAGTAAAAAAATCCAAAATAAAAAACTATTTCCTCAATGTGTGTGTGTTGTGTGTGTATGTGTAGTATTAAATCCTCTTTTGTTATCTTTTGGTCGCAATAAAGAGTATTGTATTGTAATCTTACGTACCTGTTTGACCCTAACGTCCTTTTTCCCCTTGATCTGGAACAATCTCTTCTCGCCACCAGGGTTGATCTCCACGTGGTTGAAACCTGAGCTATGACCGCCGTCCATGTACTTTATGGCTGGAAAGAAAATTTGGTCAATTAGGACAGTTTTTGAAAAGGTAGGCCTCTATTTCAGAGCCGGAGGAAGTATCCACACTTTTCCAGTCACTTATTCGCTAAAGCAATATGCTAATGGTTGTGAAATGTGTGCTGGCAGAACATCATGATGAAACACAGTCTCACAATGCCCGCTTGGCGACACGGTCTTGTCCAGTGGGTGGTAACTACCTACGGCCGAAACCTCTTCCACCCACTGATGGTGGTTGGTGGAGTTACCCAGCCAGAAATGGATGTCGTAGGTTTTAGGTAACAACTAAATCAAAATTGACTGTGAAACGTGATCCATTGTAGCCTATTTGAATATTAAGTTTGATTCTTTAAACCATCTGAGGAAGAACCACACTTTGAATGAATGAATGAATGAAATCGTTTATTCGTGTACAAACATCTCAGATACATGTAAAATACAACAATGATCCATGATCATGACTTTGGCTAGTTATTCATCCGCCAAACGATGCAGGCATTACTGTGTTTCGAACTGAATGCCTATGAGAATCACTCAGATGACTGGAAGTTGCATATACTCGAAGATCCATTCCCATATACCCTTGGACCACTCGATCCAGAACCTATACCCCATGGAACTGGTTGTCATCCAAATTGACGACTGAAGGGCTAAAAGGATCACCCAGATCACTCACCTAAAATTTACATCATAGTAACACTCTAGCTACTGCAACGCTTCTTAATCAACAGTCATTAGATGTTAAGACTCTTCACGCCAGTAATGTAGATAGTGTACCTTTAATTGTACATCATTGTGAAATCCTAGCACTTATGATGTACAGCTGCACCCTGGAACTGGAAGTCATCCAGGATGACTGCCAACATGGCAGCGGCACCACTTCATCTTGACTGGTGGAGTTACCCAGCCAGATGTGGACGTACCGTGGGTAGACTTCCTTTGCAGGAGGTCGACTAGGTGGGTACCCCAACAGTGCCAGTTATTCTACCGCTTGAGCAGTGCTCAGCTAACATTACTGTGCACAGGTAGGAAGGCACTGTAGCTAGTGACATTACTGGGCTGAAGCGTCATCTTTTGACTCTTGAGTCCTGAGTAAGAAGCATTGGTAGCACTGTGCTGATTATGGGCAGCGTTATCTCTTACTACTAAGAGCATCTTGCTTGTCTTCTTACTTCTTTGCATAAAAAAGGACTCTTTTACTCACCAGGTTGAAATAATCCAAGGAAATCCTTCCCCTCATACCCTTGAACCTCTCGATGCTGTACAGCAGCGCCCTGGAACTGGAAGTCATCCAGGCTGACCGCCAACATGGCAGCTGCACCAGCTTCGTCTTGGCTGGTGGAGTTACCCAGCCAGAAGTGGATGTCGTACGATTTGTTCCCATTTCCTGTTGTCTGAAAGGTATAAGAAATGATAATAGAATAGAATAGAATAATACTTTATTGCGTACCAAATAATTACAAAGAAACTTACTGAGCTAGATATCTAAATGCTAGGTAAACAATCGGCGGTCTTATCGCACTAGGCAATTTCTTACAGACAACCTAGGATGGAACAGGACTGATATAACAATAATAGACGGTGGTGCGCAGTATCTGTATACATAGATTAGTAATAATCTAGAGAATTTGAGAAAAAAAGTTAAAACAAGCATAATAAAAAGAACTACGAGGTCGCTCATTGTGGACCAAATTGTGTTTTAGTGTTAGTTAATAGTGTAAGTAGTAATTTTCTTTGATCTCAATAAATAGGGGTTATCTAATCCTAAATTACGTCACACGAATTTCATGATTTTTTGCCCCTCCCCCGTCCTTATCACAAGTCAGATCACATTTGTGAGACTCCCCCCTCCCTAGTATGACGTCACATATTTAGTAAATTTACATCTAGAAATTATTGAATAAAAACAGCGGTTCCGACCTAACGACTGCCTCCTACATATCTTATAGGAAACAGCCGGGACCCACAGTTCTACGTGCCGCGCCGAAACACGGTAGCGTCCAGGCGAAAATCTTTGCCACGCTGAGATAATAATTTTACATTGTCACATACAACAATTCAGCTCAATCGATAAGCAAGAAATCAATAAGTATCTACTCACTTTTAAAACAATGTATGAATCTCCAGTATAAAAACTTCCATATTGCGATGTCGGAATTGGCACTGGCTCGAAATCCTGGAAAACAACAAAGATATGTAAAAATATAGGACTGAAAACCAGTAAGGTTTTTTTATACAAAAAAGTTCTTACTTTTGACGAGCAAGCCGCTATCCTGATGGTAAGAGATAACGTTGCCCATAATTAGTACAATGCTACCTAGGATTTTAAAATGGTAAAATTCTAGGTGCACTGCGCCAACGCTTCTTATTCAAGAGTTAAGACTCTTCAGCCTAGTAATTTCTCCTCCTACCGAAGCACAGCAATGTTTGCACATCACTTCTCAGGCAGTTGAATAACTGGCACAGTTGAGGTACCCTCCTGCAAAGGAAGTCATACCTAACGACTGCCCCCTAAATATCTTGTAGGAAACAGTCGTAGCCCACACTACGTGCCTACTCATAGGCGTACCCAGCTTCTGGCCTAGGGGGGGGCAGGCAAGGGCGGAGTCAGATTTTTTTTACTGAACTTGAACTTTATGTCTATGTTTTGTACTTATATGTTTTAACGTTGAGCAGGTAGGATCTATTTAAAGGTACACCACACTTTGATTTCGCCGCTAAAGCGGTAAGAAAATTAAAATAGTCTTCCTTTAAATAGCGCGAGCAGCTTGCTGCAAGCCCCGAGAAAATTTAATATTTTTGGTAGCAATAATACTGCAGTTAATTTGATGCGACCGGTAGAAAAATTAAAATATACTTCCATAAAAAAAAAGCGCGAGCAGCTTGCTGCGAGCGCCAAGAAATTTTTTTATTTTTGTCTAAAAAAAAAGTGCGGTTAACTTGCTCCAAGCGGTAGAAAATTTATAATTTTCTTCCTTAAATAAGCGCGAGCAGCTTGCTGCGAGTGCCGAATATTTTTTATATTTTTAGCAACGAAAAGAGCGGTTAACTTGCTCCGAGCGATTGGATTATATTATTCTTATTTAAAACAGCGCGAGTAGTTTACTGCGGGCGCCGAGAAAATTTTATATTTTAGACTACGAAAAGAGTGATGTAATCTTTCGCTGAGGGGTTAGAAATTTAAATATTCTGACATATAGGAGCGCATACAGCTTGCTGCGGGCGGCGACAATATTTTATATTTTGGACAACGAAAAAAGCAGTTAATTTGCTTCGAACAGTAGGAAAATTAAAATATTCTTCTGTAAAATAGCGCAAGCAGCTTGCTGCTATTGCCAAGAATATTGTATATATTTGACAATGAAAAACGTGTGCAGTTGTCTTTTTCTGAGCGGTTAAAAATCTGAGTATTTTTTATATTTCTGACTACGAAAGGTGAGCTTAGTTCGTTCTGAGCTGCAAGAAACTTGAATGTTCTTACTAATAAAGCGCAAGCAGTTTACTGCGAGCCGAGAAAATTTTAAATCTCGATTATGAAGAATGTGTATTACGAGCCCCAAGAAAATATCCTATTTCTGACCACAAAAAGAAAGTAACATCACGGTAAAGAGATATACAGTAGTTTGACTGAGCGTGATTTTTGAACATAAATACCTACAGTCGCGCGGTACATGCGCAAGTCATAGGGCTGCCGGGCAGCCGCTGCCCGCATACAGTAGGTACTAGGTACCTACCTGTTTCATATCATCTACTTACTTGAGCTACCTACCTACTACCTACTTACCTATCATGTCGTGGCGGCGTATATTAAAACCCAAGACAAGACAAAAGACAAGACAAGAGACAAGACAAGAGACAAAAAAAGAGACAAGACAAGAGACAAGACAATAGACAAGACAAGAGACAAGACAAGAGATAAGACAAGAGACAAGACAAGAGACAAGACAAGAGACAAGACAAGAGATAAGACAAGAGACAAGACAACCTCCTCCCCTTCCCCTCCTCCCCTCCCCCTCCCCTTCCCCTTCCCCCTCTCCCTCCCCTTCCCCTCCCCCTCATACCCTTCCCCTCCCCTCCTTCCCCCTCCCCTCCTTCCCCCTCCTCCCCTTCCCCCTCCTCCCCTCCTTCCCTTCCCCCTCCCCTCCTTCCCTTCCCCCTCCTCCCCTTCCCCTCCTCCCCTTCCCCTCCCCTTCCCCCTCCCCTCCTTCCCCATCCTCCCCTTCCCCTCCTCCCCTCCCCTCCTCCCCCCTTCCCCTCCTCCCCTTCCCCTCCTCCCCTTCCCCTCCTCCTCCCCTTTTTAACTAACTGACCTTTTTAATTTTATTACCTTTCCATGTTGCTTGATAAACAAGTGAATTAAATTAAAAATTTAAAAAATCCCCAACGCAATACGCAATTCTTCATTTTGTGGTGGCGGCCATCTTGGATTTTTAATTTTATATAATGGGTTGTATTCTACTAGTTAAGCCCTTTCATTTGATACCCATATTGAGGGGGTCGCGGAAGAAAAAAGTAATCCGCCATTTTGTAGCGGCGGCCATCTTGGACCGATTTCCACCAAACATGTCTGAGAACACTCTCGACTAACCTTACTTTCAAACAAAAAAAACTAAATCAAAATCCGTTCATCCGTTCGGGAGCTACGGTGCCACAGACAGACACACACACACACACACACACACACACACACACACACACACACACACACACACACAGAGACACAGAGACAGACAGACAGACAGACACGTCAAACTTATAACACCCCGTCGATTTTGCGTCGGGGGTTAATAATGTTATTTCTGGATTTCCTGATAAGTTCAATGATAAGTTCAAGCTACCAAAAACAGCATAATATAGTATGCTATTTTTTTGCCATTTTTATATAATTTATTATATTATGTATACATACGTCAAAAGTAAATAACGTAAATAACACTAAATACTTGCAAAAAACTATCGCGACGTCCGCCCGTCGCTGCGTGGCACCCGCTTCTGGATTATATACCCACTTCTACCCACATCTACCGACATCTATTCACTTCCATTTTCCGCCCGTTTCTATGGAGTCAAACTACTGTATATCTCTTTACCGTGGTAACATGTAAGAGATATATTACTACTGCCTCTATAGCTACTAGCTACCTACAACTTGGTGCAAGTGCCAAGAAATTTTATAAATATGATGACAAAAAGTGAGCATTTAGTACGCTCCGATTGTGAAGTGGTGAAAAAATTAAATATTGTTACTAAAAAGCTAAAAAATATATTACTCTGACTACGAAACGTGTGTGATCGCCTTATAAATTGCGCGCCAAGAAAATTTTATTTCTTATTCTACAGATATAATATAAGACATTCGATTTCCAGGGTGGGGCAGCCGCCCCCCCCTGCCCCCCCCTGGGTACGCCTATGTGCCTACTAAAACGGTAACGTCCACGCAAAAATCTTTGCCTCACTGAGGTTTGAACCCAGGACCTCCGGATTACAGGCCTTTCCTACGACCGCTGGGCCACGGATAATATATATAACTAGCTGCACCCAGCGGTTTTACCGGCAGTACTTATGTAGCCTATGTGTTATTCCAGGGTCTAAGCTGTATACAAAATTTCAGCTCAATCGGTCCACCCGTTTAGGCGTGAAAGAGTAACAAACATCCAGACATCCGGACATCCTGACATCCAGACATCCATTCTTACAAACTTTCACGTTTATAATATTAAGTAAGATGGTGAACGCACATCCATCAGAGCCGACCGCGCCAAAGGAATCGAATTTTGAATTCTTTATATGATCATGAAACCTTGCACACTTGCCGGAGTCGAATCGTCCGAATTGGAAGAAGATTTCCTGTACAAACATTCTTTCGGCGGTCGATGCGGATACATGTGCGACCACTATTAGGCTTAATATATAAAAGGAAAGAGTGACTGACTGATCTATCAACGCACAGCCCAAACCGCTGGCCGGATCGAGCTGAAATTTGTCATACAAATAGGTTTTAAGGCGTAGAGATCGGCTAAGAAAGGATTTTGCCACGCGGGTGAAGGTGCGAGTATAAGCTAGTTTAGTTGTAGCATTACATATTAATGTTATCAAAAATCAAACATATAGGTAAACACGATAATTTTATAATTACCAATTGTTAATTAGTAATATCGCATTTAATGATGATGATTAATCCTATTTACATATTTTGTAATAGTTCATTAAATAAATTATATCAGCTTTATATATAACTAAAGATAACAATGTTAGTAACCTAAACTAAATGCGTCTGTGGCAGTGTACCATTGCCTGAATTTAAAAAAAAAGGTAGCACTCCGGGAGTGCCGGCAGAAGTGAAAACTTCAATATTAACGTTGTGTTTAATTATAAGTATAAAAGTACTATCATTTATGAGGTAGAATACAATGTTTATTTATTGCGCTATCGTACACAAATATGACAATTTATATGTTGTTATTTATAATATTATATCGTTATTTATATATTACATTAAATTTTATCTCTCAGAAAAATCAACTTCCATCCAAAATTTCGACGACTTTTACACCATCAACAGAGCAGCACACTCAGGCACGGTAGAAAGAGTGGGAGATACTAGTTCCTCTCCCTTCCCCTCGATCTTACGCTTTTTCGATCAGCATCACGTGACCCTGACGCGAGTTTTAAAGTTTTTACCCATACAAAAAAGTGCTCAGCGCCGCTAAAGAAGTTTTCACTTCAAAAATTATTATGATTAAATATATAAAAGGAAAACTGGTCAATCAATCCACCTTCCAAACCGCTGAACTGTTGGGTTGAAATCCACTAAAATATCTTACTAATATTAAAAAACGTGAAAGTTTGTAAGAATGAATGTCTGAATGTATGTTTGTTACTCTTTCATTACAAGCCAGACTTATGACAATTACTACTTAGTGTGCCAGTTATTCTACCGCCTGAGCAGTGATGTTCCAACATTACTGTGCTTCGGTAGGAAGGCAGTGCAGCTAGTGAAATAACTGGGCTCTTCAGCCCAGTCTTAACATCTTATAACTCTCAAGTAAGAAGCGTTGACGACGTACACCCAGAATTGTACCTTTGTAAAATCCTGGGTAGCACTGTACTGATTATGGGCAGCGTTATCTCTTAACATCAGGAGAGCGTCTTGCTCGTATTCTTACTTCGTTGTATAAAAAAGCAGTGATTTTACAAGCTTTATATTACTTTCACCTGTCTGTTGTCTGTCTGTCTGTCTGTCTGTCTGTCTGTCTGTCTGTCTGTCTGTCTGTCTGTCTGTCTGTCTGTCTGTCTGTCTGTCTGTCTGTCTGTAATCAAATCTTGCAAGTTTGATTTGACCCACTTCCCGGTTTCCAATTGAGCTGAAAATTTGCATGCGTGTGTAAATCGGATGACAATGCAATATTATTATGACATGGAGCTGATCTGGTGATGGAGCTGGAAGGTGGCTATAGGAACTCTGTCATTAAACAACGCAACCCCATCGAGTTTGGGCTCATTTGATTCGTCTTGACGAGTACTATATGATGCAAGATGGTAATGATAATTAAAGCTTATTTTAAAAAGTATTTTTAAAATTTCACTTGTTTATATTTATCCTACATATAGATCGAGTAACTCGCTTTACACATCATAAAAGACTGGAAGTCGAGTAGAATTACCTCAAATGTTTATTTTAGAAGATAAAAATATGCCGGAAAGATATAAACTTTGAAGATTGATTACTCGTAAAAAAGTCAGCGAAAGGCTTAGAACATACGTTTAAAAATACAAAGTTTTATAGTTTAGAGTTTCTTCCTTACGTGTACCTCTCGCTCACACTCGCATCACTGCTCAGGCGGTAGAATAACTGGCACTGTTGGGGTACCCACCAAGTCGACCTCTTATACTTAGATCATTAAAATAAATAAATCCGGCGATTGGGACCGCGGTCCCAGTTGATTGCGGTCCCATTCGCCGGAAGCATCTTTAAAACTACGCAACGGATTTAGATGCGGGTTTTTTAAATAGATAGAGTGATTCAAGAGAAAGGTTTATATTTATAATACATGCATAATATAGTAGGGTAAAACTGTTTTTTTTTAGGCGCTATGAAATGTGCACCTGTTCATTAGTTAATAATATAATAACTTACCTCTATTCTCCATATTTCTAGACCAGCTTTTTGGCCAGCATTCGCGAATGCCTTGTGCGGCTCTGGCATTTTCCTGCAATACAAACAAATATATTTAAAAACAATAATAATAAGTATGTAATATTATTATTAACTAATATTATAAGTGTTAGTCAAGTTACATGAAACTTGGTAGGCTCCACGACGAACAACGACGACGACGACGAAAACCGCTGCCGTTGTTACGCTAAAATAGATTACGACTACAACGCTTACACGTGTCTTACACACGAGACATATTTTTATTCAAAGAAGACGAGCAAGACGCTCTCCTGATGGTAAGAGATAACGCTGCCCGAAATCAGTACTACCCAGGATTTCACAATATAAAATTTTAAGTCCCCCGAAGCTCACTTAAGAGTCATAAGAAGACTCTTCAGCTCAGTAATGTTACAACGCTAACGTAGCACAGTCTTGCACATCACTGCTCAGGCGGTAGAATAACTGGCACTGTCGGGGTACCCACCTCGATCCTAATGAAGTCTACCCCGGATTATTCAAAGAGCTGTTGACTCAACGACCGCTGATATGAGACTGAGTCGAAACGTCGCCTAAAATGCCATTTATTTTAACCCGTCCCTTTAGCAATCTAACTAATTAATAAGCACTAACAATAATTATTAATTAATAACACGGTAAAGAGATATACAGTAATGTGACTCCCTAGAAGCGGTTGAACTCAAGGTCGCGCGAGTTTGCAACGAGGTCGACAGGGATTGGCAAGAAGCGAGGTGCCGAATAGGCGTTATTATTGTGAATTACTCAACATATCAAAAAGAATTAAATACTTTGTAATATTTTTACTAATTCACAACCATTATTTGGTAGCTTACTGCATAAAAACGTCTATTCGGCATCTCGCTTCTTGCCGATTCCTGTCGACCTCGTTGCAAACTCCCGCGACCTTGAGTTCAACCGCTTCTAGGGAGTCACATTACTGTATATCTCTTTACCGTGTTATAACATGTTATTATCGTAACATAGGACCTATCGGCTATCGCCACATACTAAACCAGAGTTTCCTGTACGAAAATAAAATCGCCAAAACACGGCGGGCTGCGGTGCGTTTTGATTTGATTGACTCGTTCAAAGTTGAAATTCTTTGATTCAAAGACATTTAGCACAAAGACGATTAGTTTTGATTAGCATAGCATAGGCCCTTTGGGCCCTCCTGCTGTGGCCCGTAGCATGCCACACGGGATCCCGCTGAAATGTCAAGAGTAGAACTGTCATCCCATACATTGTACTTTTGTGAATGTATGAGATGACAGTTCTACTCTTGAAGTTTTGTCGGGATTCCGTGTGGCATGCTAGAGCCATTGTATGCAATGACAGCGCGAGTAGCAAGAGTAGCGTCTTGATATATCAGATTACTCTTGACAGTGGGACGGGAGTTGCACCTCATGAAATAAAATGAAATGAAATGAATGAAATGCAGCTTAGATGAAATGAGATGATTTATTTTCAAGAATGTAGTACAATTTGGTCTTAATGTTTGATTGCTTTATGTTCTAGAGACATTCTGCCTCCTCGAGGCATGCAATTTTTTAAGTTATACTTCTTTTGGCACGATAGAGAAAAATGATGAGAGTGAATTTTTACGATGCGCGCGCACACCGACACCTAAATTCTACATCGTGAAGTTAGTTCTAGGTGGCATGCATGAAAATTGATAACTATGTTCAAGTTGTATATTCTAGTATTTTTATATTTAGAACACGTGTTTCGTAAGGGTACAATTAAACAGTGTGAATAAATATATATTATTTTGGTGTTTTTATTAAATCAATTTCATATACGACGGTGATACTAATAATTTATTATTTATTTTTCCATAAGCCAAAGAAGTATAACTTCTAACGCGTGTACATAAGTACACACACTCTTTTTTTGAAGTGAAACTTCTTTATCGGCGTTGGAAAAAAAATTACCGTCACATTTTTCGGTTACGCGACACATTTTTCCGTTACGCGCCATCTTTTGTTTCTTGCCCCTACCACGGTTGGTTCAGACGAAGAGTACTTTCACTTTCTCCAATGAACATGAATTTAAAAAATTTATAAATTTAATTTAATTAAAGAAGTTTCACTTCTTACGTGTGTACACTAGTACACACACTGTTTTTTTTTTAAATTAAGTACAATGTTAATATTTATCAACTTACTTAAATAATGGCAATGTTTTCACACTAAACGATTCGTGAGTATTTAGATTTATCTTTGTGAATAAACGGCATAAACTCACTTGTATTTACTTCGGCTTATGGCAATGTTTTTGCTCGGGCAGTAGGGTTAATTCACAGAGTAATAATCAAATAGAATACTTACTCGACGCTGCAGCTGCTCGTTTCTTGCCCCATTTTTACCTAAAAAAAAAAATTTGGATAATAATTAAACCTGGCCCATTCGGGTGCGAAAGAATGGGAGAGGATCGTGCCATGAAAAGAGCATATGTGGGCCGGCCGAATGGTCGTAGACCAGCAGGGCTATTCACTTATCGGTTAGGGAACCGAACCGAATACCGAATTGTCAAAAATGTATGAAATGACGTGACAAGACATGTCAAGTTGTATCTACATAATACGTCATTTCATACATTTTTGACAATTCGGTATTCGGTTCGGTTCCCTAACCGATAAATGAATAGCCCTGCAGTTGGCCGTCCCAGGTACCGCTAGAAGGATGAGGTGGAAAAGGACGTCCTGCAGGTTGAGGACTGGTAGGAGGTGGCACAGAACAGAGGGCCTATTGGCTATCTCCAACATGTAAAACACTAGAATCTAGAAACAAAATTGCGTACATTACTTGCCTAAACCTCCTCATTAATATGAGTGAACTCACAAACGCAGCAATGTACACTGAAGTTGTCATCAAGCGTAGTGGGTGAGAATTAGCCAATAGGCCCTCAGGACCAGCTGGAGGCTCTTATTATCGGAAGCCTAAACTCACTTTGGGCTCTTGCGCCAATCTAGTAAGTAGGTATAATAATAAAACCTGCATTTATTAATATAGACTTTCCCACAGGTTTTGTAGAAACAAGTGAAATAAAAAAAAAAGGTAGCACTCCGGGAGTGCCGGCAGAAGTGAAAACTTCAATATTAACGTTGTGTTTAATTATAAGTATAAAAATACTATCAAATTTATGAGGTAGAATACAATGTTTATTTATTGCGCTATCGTACACAAATATGACAATTTATATGTCGGGACAGGATACCGGGCGCGTAGTGTAGTAACCTATATGTGTCACTGTCACTCTATTGTCGTTCATTCTGGAGCCCCTCAGGCATGGTTTACAGCGTGGATATAACGGGCGAGAAGAATAAGACTCACACCACAATATGATTAGTTTTATTACACTTGCAAACAGTTACATTACAATGTGATTAAGGATGATATTACACTACTCAGTATTACACAATATTAACGGGGACCGAGTGTTCCGCAAAGCTACGAACGCTTCGATAACTAATTCGATACCCAAACCGTATAGTGACCGTCCCAGTCACCCTTCGGACATAATGTCCGTTCGAGGTGCCGCGCCGTCCCGAAGTAAAGTGACCGTCCCAGCCGCCAGCCAAACGTAAAGTGAGCCTCCGTCGTCTACACAGCTCAATATAATACCTCACGCCCGTCCGCCCTACCGCTCTCTCTCAACAGCGCCCCTAGCGGCACGAACGTACAACTTGACTCAACTCAACTCTCATTGGCTAACGTCACTTCCCGTCACTCCCATTACATGTCTACCAATCACGAAACGATGTTAGCCTGCGTTACACAAGAAACAGTGCCACTTCCGTTTCTGGTCCCCCGAATTTAACTATGTGGCAACTAAACTTAATAGCTATAATCTAAGCTGCCGATACGGCCTTCCTGACGCTCGCACGTCCTCGGGCGATCTTCTTGCAGAGCGAACTCTCGCAGGGTGACCTCTCGCAACGCGATCTCACTGCACATCTATAACAAAAAGACACTATTTTAATTGATTCCACATTCCACCGCTCGTTCATCCTGACAATTATCCTGACATAATATCCTGACATAATTATTTCAAAAGAGACAGATTATAATTGAAGCTCTCATTAGAAAATATACCCCAGCGACTTAGTATGTCATCAAGTTCGGTTGTGACACGCGACAGCTCAAAACTCAAGATGCACCAGCAGTACAGACCGGATAAAAGTGTCTCTTCGATCTACAGCCACCGCAGCAGCTAGTAGGGTTCGACCCAGATCACAAAATCCTTTCGACTGACTCTGGACTCACTGCACCAACAATAGCCCGGATAACAGAGTCCCTTCGATCTACGGCAACCGCAGCAGCCAGTAGGGTTCGACCCGGACCTCTGCATCCTTTCGACTACTCACTATGCGCTCACCGCATCAACAATAGCCCGGATAACAGAATCCCTTCGATCTACGGCAACCGCAGCAGCCAGTAGGGTTCGACCCGGACCCCTGCATCCTTTCGACTACTCACTATGCGCTCACCGCATCAACAATAGCCCGGATAACAGAATCCCTTCGATCTACGGCAACCGCAGCAGCCAGTAGGGTTCGACCCGGATCTCTGCATCCCCACGACTACTCACTATGCACTCACAGCATAACAATAGCCCGGATAACAGAGTCTCTTCGATCTATAGCTCCCGCAGTAGCCCATAGGGTTCGACCCAGACATCTGAATCCTTTCGACTATCTCACAACACACATCGAACAGCCGTGTCACCTCCAACCGCAACTGATCACACCACTTTGTCTAGGTAATTTCACTTCAAGAGTTGGAAACTATTATAACTCGAAATAAAAACCCGCATGAACTACACAAACTCTCCCTTACGACATGGGAACAAGTTAATTTGCTATCGACTACCGTGAAAAAAAAGGCTACTAATTCAATTTTTTTTTTTTTTTTTTTTTTGGTTTGGTTGGTTTGGTTTGGTTTGGTTTGGTTTGGTTTGGTTTGGACCTCTATCTCTCGTGGTGACTGGTAACTAAACATAAAAGGCGATACAAATCCTTTCTCTCTCCCCCCCCCCTTTTTTTTCTCTCTCCTCCCCCCCTTTTTTTTTCTCTCTCCTCTGCACACTCAGAACGACCGCGCGTCGCACGACCACACGCGCTGATGCTCAGGATAGTGCGCCATGTGACCGCACACGCACCGATGCTCAGGCCAGCACGCCAAGTGACCGCACACACGCGCCGATGCTCAGGATAGCGCGTCGCGCGACCGCACGCGCTGCTGCACGTCACTCATCTGTAATAAAGATACCACAGCACAGAATTGCGTTTGCTTAACCTGACTCAATCCTAACCTCAATCGTAATGTAAGCCTAAGATCTCTGAATATCGTATTATACCGGTACACAAACCGATGGCATTAAAATTGCAATTTTCAATAGTGCACCTAACCTAACTCAAACCTAACCTCATTTATTGTAATCAGTCTAAAACTAAAATCTCAGAATTTCTTATTTTACTTCCATTAACACAACGCGAGGGCCTTATTAATTATCAGATAGCACTTCTAAGCTTTGTTCTAAGCTGACTACACTGCGAGCCATGTTCAACTATTTACAAAAAAAAGTGAGGGTAGGTAATTAGCATTGAGCGACATTAAAACTTAGCTCAGGCATCAAATTTTCCACTACCGCTCATCGCACACTAAAATGCTACTACAAGAGTAGACAAAACAAGCTACGGTTACGTAGTCTGCAGTAGGCATGAACAAAAAATCATGGAATCGACTCACCAAATAATGTTCATCGCTGATACGGCTCGATCTCTCAGATCGACTCAAGTTCACAGTCACACCAAGGTCGACTCGTTGCTCGACCAGCAGCGTCGCAGGTCACAGCGCAGCAGACTCAGCACGCACGCATACACGCACGTATGCACGTACGCAAGCAGGAACAGACGAGCACACACGAGCGCCGGCAAAAGCGCTCCACTGCATGTCACCCGCGTGGACATCTGCGCAAACACAGCACGCAGATCGCGCACTCAGCACTCGCCACAGGAAATGACAGGTGCGGCGAACAAGGCAGGCAAACTGAAACATTGAAAAAAACACGTTAAATTCTTTCACCGTTCTTTATCCCACTTCTGATGTCGGGACAGGATACCGGGCGCGTAGTGTAGTAACCTATATGTGTCACTGTCACTCTATTGTCGCTCATTCTGGAGCCCCTCAGGCATGGTTTACAGCGTGGATATAACGGGCGAGAAGAATAAGACTCACACCACAATATGATTAGTTTTATTACACTTGCAAACAGTTACATTACAATGTGATTAAGGATGATATTACACTACTCAGTATTACACAATATTAACGGGGACCGAGTGTTCCGCAAAGCTACGAACGCTTCGATAACTAATTCGATACCCAAACCGTATAGTGACCGTCCCAGTCACCCTTCGGACATAATGTCCGTTCGAGGTGCCGCGCCGTCCCGAAGTAAAGTGACCGTCCCAGCCGCCAGCCAAACGTAAAGTGAGCCTCCGTCGTCTACACAGCTCAATATAATACCTCACGCCCGTCCGCCCTACCGCTCTCTCTCAACAGCGCCCCTAGCGGCACGAACGTACAACTTGACTCAACTCAACTCTCATTGGCTAACGTCACTTCCCGTCACTCCCATTACATGTCTACCAATCACGAAACGATGTTAGCCTGCGTTACACAAGAAACAGTGCCACTTCCGTTTCTGGTCCCCCGAATTTAACTATGTGGCAACTAAACTTAATAGCTATAATCTAAGCTGCCGATATATATGTTGTTATTTATAATATTATATCGTTATTTATATATTACATTAAATTTTATCTCTCAGAAAAATCAACTTCCATCCATAATTTCGACAACTTTTACACCATCGTTATTATCAGAATCATCATCGCAAATTTTTACAACTGATACAATTGGTTTATGATAACTGAAGTAAGAAACAAACAGTTTTGATTCGAACCTATTTAAGTGTCTAATAAAAAAAATATAAAAATATAAATATAAAATATAAAAATATTAACGTTGTGTTTAATTATAAGTATAAAAATACTATCATTTATGAGGTAGAATACAATGTTTATTTATTGCGCTATCGTACACAAATATGACAATTTATATGTTGTTATTTATAATATTATATCGTTATTTATATATTACATTAAATTTTATCTCTCAGAAAAATCAACTTCCATCCATAATTTCGACGACTTTTACACCATCAACAGAGCAGCACACTCAGGCACGGTAGAAAGAGTGGGAGATACTAGTTCCTCTCCCTTCCCCTCGATCTTACGCTTTTTCGATCAGCATCACGTGACCCTGACGCGAGTTTTAAAGTTTTTACCCATACAAAAAAAAGTGCTCAGCGCCGCTAAAGAAGTTTTCACTTCAAAAAATCTTTTATTATTATTACCATCCAGCACCAAAGTACTCGTCAAGACGAATCAAATGAGGCCAAACTCGATGGGGCTGCGTCGTTTAATTACGGAGTTCCTATAATTCCTATGACTACCTTCTAGCTCCATCATCAGATCAACTCGATTTCATAATAATAATGCATTGTCATCCGATTCCGATAAATCAGAAACTGGGAAGTGGATCAAATTAAACTTGCAAGATTTGATTACAGACAGACAGTCAACAGACAGGGGAAAGTAAATAAAAGCTTGTAAAAAAATGTTAATAAAAAACTTAATTTAAATCCGCTGCGCAGTTTAAATATCTAAGAGCTAGTTTAGGTCTAAAATCCTTGGAGCAAACAAATGTATTGTTCTAATAAGGATTCATTCGCCCAATTTATTTTTAATTCTCGCCACGGCCAAGGCCGTCTAGTTATTCAGCCTCCTTGGTCTGAAAATGTTGCATCTCTTTCTAACATTACGAGTCAGAGTGGGAAGATTGTTATGTGAATCAATAACAATAAGTTATATTATTCTTCTTATTCGAAGCTTTTACTTTTCGAGCTTTTATTTACTTTTAACCTGTCTGTCTGTAATCAAATCCTGCAAGTTAAATTAGATCCACTTCCCGGTTTCCGATTGAACTGAAATTTTGCATGCAAGTATAAATAGGATTACAATGCAATATTATTATGATATCGACCTGATCTGATAATCTGATGATGGAGCTGGAAGGTGGCCATAGGAACTCCGTATTTAAACGACGCAGCCACATCGAGTTTGGTTTGATTTGATTCGGCTTGACGAGTACTTTGGTGCTAGATGGTAATAATAAAGGCTTGTTTTAAAAAAGTTTTTTAAAATTTCACTTCTTTGCGCTTTGTAAGGGATTTTTGCTTATATTTTAAGGTGACGTCACACACAGGCGTGACCCGCCTCTGTATGCCGTCAGCTTCAGTTTTTGGGAGTGAAGAGGTCAAAACATGTCTTCTAACTGGTTTCAAAAAAGGAAAAGGTTTTTAATTAAATGTAAGGAATCTTTTTTGCTCGAAGTTTTTTTCCATGATCTTGCGTTTGCGCCCATGGATGGTAGAAGATCAAACCTAGAAGGCGGGATAAATCCCACCAAATAAATTACTTATCCACAACATATACTAGTAAAATCTACCATCTGCAATCCATTTAATTATACAGACCCATTGTTTCGTGATTCTCATCAACTGAAGCGAAACGAAGTGACCTTGGCAGCCATTAACTATGTCCAAATCAACGAATTAGGGAAATAATAAGGTCCAAATAGACTATGTATCTCTATATACTATGTATGACATAAAATGAGTCACTAGAGGAAATACTTTGTCCGCATACGTATTCGTGCAATTGGGATGTTGACTGAAAAAAACATTTCTGTCCGTAATGTATAGATTATTGAACAAGTGACTTAAATTAAAAATTTAAAAAACCCCCAACGCAATACGTAATTCACCATTTTTTTTATGGCGGCCATCTTGGATTTTAAATTTTATATAGTGGGCTGTATTCTACTCGTTAAGCCCTTTCATTTGATACCCATATTAAGGGGGTCGTGGAAGAAAAAAGTAAACCGCCATTTTGTAGCGGCGGCCATCTTGGACCAATTTCCACCAAACATGGCTAAGAACACTTTCGACTAACTCTACTTTCAAACAAAAAAAACTAAATCAAAATCTGTTCACCCGTTCGGGAGCTACGATGCCACAGACAGACACACACACAGACATGTCAAACTTATAACCCCCCGTCGTTTTTGCGTCGGGGATTAAAAAACGTGAGAGATACAACGCACTAAAGTTTCTTGATCGCGACGTCACACCACTAAATCTAAAACAACTCAATCTAGAGCGAAGCGAGCGTGCTGCGGCAGCAGCCAGCGATGCACCAGATCCGACTTGTACTTATTCCAGAGTTCTCAATTCATCATAAAAGAATACTTAATGCTAATTTTATGACGATTACCATCATCTCATTTTCCTGCCCTTATCCCACACTAGGTAGGGTCGGCACAACACGTTTTTCTCCTCCATTCTGCTCTATCATCCGTCATATCTGCATCCACTCCCCTAGCACGCATATCCCTGCACACACAGTTCATCCAAACCTTTTTCACGATCACCATACAACAACAATTAAACATGTTGATAACAACTTGTCTCACGTTTTAAACGCGTGAGGCTGAAAATATCTGGGGGCACGGTAGTGCCCCCGCCAAGTCGAGCAAAAAAAGCGGCACGGCCGTACCATCCTTTTCTGGAAGCAGTTCAGACTATTTTCGACCCCCTGTAACTTAGTTGTGGATAAAACTAGAAGCTTCAATTTTTAACAACCGAGTATGCATTGTATAAACACGATTTATTCCAAATTTCATTCAATTTGAACCTGTAGTTTAAGAATTATAACTAGTCAAAGTTTTGTAATTTTGTCACTCACTCACTGACCGATCATCAAAAGTCTAAGGCACTTCTAGCAAACATAGAAGCTTCAAACTTAGTACATACTTAGAGTTTATTGTATAAACCATAGGAAAACTAAAAAAAAACATGCAATTTCGGTTTAGTTTTCGAAATACATAAACTGCATAAATAACTTTGTAATCCCAAATAAATGTATAGGATTACAAAGTAACATTTGCAGTCGACGGTAAAAATTGTATAAAATCCAAACAATAATGCCATAATATATATGCCGTAATAATGTATAAAGCCAGGGAGGGATTATCCCGCCTTCTAGGTTTAGTCTGCTCCCATCTACGCGAGCATCGTCACTTAAGATCAGACGATATCGTGGGCAAAGGCTAACCTATAACGAATAAAAAAAACAAAAAGTAGTGAGATACCTCCAAAAACATAACTTGTAAAAAATACCAAGTCTCGCAACTCGCAGTTCTTCTACCGTAAAAAGTTGTGAGATCCATGTATTACCAAGTCGATCTATTTAATTTAAAACACAAAAGATTGTACCGACTTGGTAATACATGGATCTCACAACTTTTACGGTAGAAGAACTGCGAGTTGCGAGACTTGGTATTTTTTACAAGTTATTTTTTTGGAGTTATATCTTCTACGCCTAACTTTAAACCGACTGCGGTCGGCTACACCTAGGTTTAACCGACTAAACCTAGGTTTAGCCTCACTTCGGACTTTAGCCATAATATAATATAGTAATAATAAATAAATAAATCTTACTAATATTATAAACGTGAAAAGTTGTACGAATGGATGTTTGTTACTCTTTCACGCTTAAACAGGTAGACCGATTGAGCTGAAATTGGTATAGAGATAGCTTAGACCCTAGAATAACACATAGGCTACATAAGTACTGCGGGTAAAACCGCTGGGCGCAGCTAGTAGCCCAATAAAGAGCGATATAAATAATAATAATATATTAACGTTATGAAATAAAACCCCGATATAAAATATTAAATATACCATTTATGAATTAAAATACCGCATCTTGATATAAATTAATATTATTATATACCTACTCTCAAATATGTACAGTCAACTACAAAGAGATGTATCCATGTTAGGCTTACAAAATGAAGTAAATTTTCATTTGCCACAATGAACTACCCTTGGTTCGTGACATTTCTAGTAGCAATCAAACATTATATTATCATCGACTCGTTTAATATGCAACAATAATGTATCCCACTACTTTTCCTTAGGTGATACATAATAATAGCATTTAAAATGAATCGAATATAGTATAAGATTTGGTGGATACTGAAAATGTCACGAAGTAAGGGCACAGATAAAAGAATACTAGTAGTAAGGGTAAATAATTTTTGCATACTAAAAGTTCCTTCATTTTGTAAGACTAACATGGATACATCTCTTTGTAGTTGACTGTGCATATACTCTTCAAGCATGACAACAATCACAATCCTAATCTTAATAAAAAACGCCGGCATAGCAATTCATCTCAATTTACCACGAAAATACTGCAAAAATCACAAAAAAAATCACGAAATATGAACAAATAACTAGCAAAAGAACAAGAATAATTAATAAACAACCATTTAAATGATAAAATTGAGTATATAAATATAAATAAACCTTAAACTTACAAGAAATACGTGTGTTTTCCGTCACTGAGAGAAATATACTGGATACTGGATGTGGTGTTTTTCTAGCGGAACGAATGACAGTGACTCACTTTAGGACGATTGTACACGGATAGAATTAATGATTTTTTGATTTCGTTTTTTAGCATAATAATAATATGTAACTTTAAGATAATGTATAATAAGTTTTTTATATTATTATAATAATTATGTGAAAAATATTGTATTTTTTTTAAACATTGTACCTTCCCCGTAATTATTTTTTTATTTAATATTTTGATGTATTTATTTTTGTGGAATTACTAGAATAAGGATTATGCCCGCGTGGCTAAGTCCTTTCTTTGCGAAGGTCTACGTCATGAAACCTATCTGTATTCCAAATTTCAACCGAATCCGTTCAGTACTTTGGCCTGTTCGTTGATAGATCAGTCAATCGGTCACTCTTTCCTTTTAAATATTTAGATAATTATAATGTATTTTATTTTATATTTACGGCTAATTTATTTTTCAAGTTATGATATTAAACTTGTGTATAGCCCCCGTTTATGGAAAGCGACCTTGAAATCGGTTTAATAATTTATTTTATTTTAAATTCGCCTGTACATCGTCTGCTAAAAACCTAAATATCTTTATTTGCTAACAAGTCTAGACTTAAGGTAGGTACATAAATTATTAAATATTATTCTCAAAGATCTGAGATGAATAATATTTATTTTACAAGCTTTTATTTACTTTCACATGTCTGTTGTCTGTCTGTCTGTCTGTCTGTCTGCAATCAAATCTTGCAAGGTTAATTTGACCCAGTTCCAGGTATCCGATAGAGCTGAAATTTTGCATGTATTAATCGGATGACAATGCAATATTATTATGACATGGAGCTGATCTGACGATGAAGCTGCAAGGTGGCTATAGGAACTCCGCAAAAATTAAACGACGCAACCCCATCGAGTTTGGGCTCATTTGATTCGTCTTAAAGAGTAGTTTGGTGTTGGATGGTAATAATAATAATAAAAGATTGTTTTTATAAAGTTTTTTTTTAAATATCACATTTTTATAAGTTTATGTTTTTATATTACATCAACATATTAAATTTTAAAACACTGAATACTATGTCTGATACAATAGACAATCATGATGCATTAACGCACTTGATTTACTCGTTGTCTTAAAACAAGTGAAATTTAAAAAAAACTTTTTAGAAACAACCTTTTATTATTATTACCATCCAGCACCAAAGTACTCGTCAAGACGAATCAATGAGCCTAAACTCAATGGGGTTGCGTCGTTTAATTACGGAGTTCCTATGGCCGCCTTCTAGCTCCATCATCAGATGAGCTACATGTCATAATAATATTGCATTGTCATCCGATTTATACAACATTTCAGCGCAAACGGAAACCGGGAAGCGGATCAAATTTAACTTGCAATATTTGATTACAGACAGGCAGATAAGCTTGTACAATAAAATCTTGTAATAAAAAAGATATTTTTAATTATTAATATCCGTTTGCAAATGCCCTAAACACCATTACCTGTTTACAAATCTAGATATCAACAGACAGAATCACAGTTCTGTGATCGGAATTCGGATCAAAGCAAGGTTTATTTCTGTGCCTAGTTCATACAATGTTTACAGGAAATTGACTGTGCCTAGGTTATCTAGCTTCCATTAATTTTACTAATATTATAAACGGTTAAAGAAAAAGTTTGTAAGAATGGATGCCTGGATGTTTGTTATTCTTTCACGCCTAAACGGGTGGACCGATTGAGCTGAAATTTGGTATACAGATAGCTTAGACCCTAGAATAACACATAGGCTAAGCGGGTAAAACCGCTGGGCGCAAGGAAAGAGTGACTAATTGACTGATTGACTGATCTATCAACGCACAGCCCAAACCACTGCACGGTGAAGAAATTTGGCATACAGGTAGGTTTTTAGGCGTAGACATCCGCTAAGAAAGGATTTTGCCACGAGGGCAAAGCCGCGAGCGTAAGCTAGTCTTACTTATATTATAAACGTGAAAGTTTGTAAGAATGGATGTCTGGATGTTTGTTAGTTACTCTTTCACGCCTATACGGGTGGACCGATTGAGCTGAAATTTGGTATAGAGATAGCAAACACCATCAAATAACACAAAGGCGGGTAAAACCGCTGGGCGCTGCATTTTTTTTTATGTGGAGAAGTAAGAAGACGAGCAAGACGCTCTCCTGATGTTAAGAGATAACGCTGCCCATAATCAGTACAGTGCTACCGAGCATTTCACAATGATGTGCAATTCTAGGTGCACTGCACCAACGCTTCTTACTCAAGAGACATAAGATGTTAAGACTCTTTAGCCCAGTAATTTCACTAGCTACAGTGCCCTCCTACCGGAGCACAGTAATGTTTTCACATCACTGCTCAGGTGGTAGAATAACTGGCACTGTTGGGGTACCAACCTAGACGACCTCCTGCAAAGGAAGTCTACCCCCGGTGCAAAGGAAGTCTACCCCCGGTGCAAAGGAAGTCTACCCCCGGGGCAAAGGAAGTCTACCCCCGGTGCAAAGGAAGTCTACCCCCGGTGCAAAGGAAGTCTACCCCCGGTGCAAAGGAAGTCTACCCCCGGTGCAAAGGAATTCTACCCCCGGTGCAAAGGAAGTCTACCCCCGGTGCAAAGGAAGTCTACCCCCGGTGCAAACGAAGTCTACCCCCGGTCCAAAGGAAGTCTACCCCCGGTCATAGGCGGATTTAGGGGGGGGCAGGGGGCCAAGGCCCCCCCCAGAATCATTGTAGAATTACGAATTTTGCACAAGCACAAGCTGCTCGCGCACATATTATTAAGGATGTTTTAAACTTTCTGACTACTTAGAGCGAGCTAAACACTTAAACACACTTTTCGTAGTAAAAATTAAAATATTTTTGTCCGTCTGCACCTTGCCCCCCCCCCCCCCCCCCCCCCAGAACCAAATCCTGGATCCGCCTATGCCCCCGGTTATAACATAAAAGCGTGTTTAAACGATTTTAATAAACTAAGTTACTCGTGGTATTCTTTTATCTGTGCTCGTGGTATGCTTCAGCCGTGACTAGTTACCACCCACTGGACAGAACCGTGTCGCCAAGCGGGCATTGTGACCGTGTTCCGACATGATGTTTAGTGAAGCCAGGGGGGGATTTAAGTCGCCTTCTAGATTCTGTCTCTAATACTGAAACTGAAGACACTTTTAAAATGTGTGCAATAATATTATGGAGGGCTGTTCTTAAGGAATTTTCAATAAATTAATTCTATGAATTTATATTTCAAAATTTGTCAAATAGAGCGAGCAACTTAAAAGGCTTCCCATTATTGTACGAAATTTCAAGGTCTCCGTCTAGTCTACATTAATAATGCTAAAAAAAGGCTTTAGATAAGGATGGCTTACATCACCACCATGTGGGATAGGTTTAATATAAAAATAAAATAAAAATTTCGATCTCAAAATATATTTTTGTTTTTAGTGATACCACGAAGCAAATCAGCGGCCCCAGCCCATAAAAAACATTGACTACTGATTGATTACTGGGCTTCGGTAGGAGGGCACTGTAGCTAGTGAAATTACTGGGCAAGTAAAGTCCATGTAAGAAGTCCACTGTACTAATTATGGACAGCGTTATCTCTTACCATCAGGATAGCGTCTAGCTCGTCTTCTTGCTTCATTGTATAAAAAAAAACATAAGAGTAGCAAATCCCGTCCCACTGTCAAGACTAAACTGACATACATATATCAAGACGCTACTCTTGCTACTCGCGCTGTCATTGCATACAATGTGCAGCTACTCCCAATGTCATTGTGCTCTTACAACACGTCAATTACTCTTGACAGTGGGACGGGAGTTGCTACTCTTACGTCAACGATTACTATGTTAAAGGCAGAGTCACTGGTAACATTGATGTGTTTAGAAATTCAAAAAAAAGCCTCGTCTATACACACCCTTATACATTGTTATCTAGTCTAGAACTAGTAATTTAGTTCGCCTATACTTCCTAACAGGCCTGACATCATGTGTGTCTTATTGGTGAATAACAGTAACACAATATTTGCACAGCTATTCTGTTGAAAATGAACTCACTAGTGATAAGAGATAACAGCTAGTGTTTTAAGGTCATATTTTTAATATCACATTATTCTCTACCGCTGAAAAATAGCTCTCAGTGTTTTTAACCCCCGACGCAAAAACGACGGGGTGTTATAAGTTTCACGTGTCTGTCTTTGGCATCGTAGCTCCCGAACGGATGAACGGATTTTGAATTAGTTTTTTTTTTGTTTGAAAGTAGAGTTAGTCGAAAGTGTTCTTAGCCATGTTTGGTGAAAATCGGTCAAAGATGGCCGCTGCTACAAAATGGCGGATTACTTTTTTCTTCCACGACCCCCTCAATATAGATATCAAATGAAAGGGCTTAACTAGTAAAATACAACGCACTATAATAAATTTAAAATCCAAGATGGCCGCCACCACAAAATGGTGAATTACATATTGCGTTGGGGTTTTTATTTTTAAATTTAATTCACTTGTTCATTGTCTAAGTCTACATATTAAATAAAAAAATAATAAATATAATAAATATTTCAAGACATTTCACACAGCGCCACCTAACCCCAAGCTAAGCAACTTAATGCTTGTAATACGGTGGTTAGGATAACGGATATAATACTTAAAGTTTTTGTAAATTCTTTTGTAAATGTCAGGATAAGGCAGATGTCCCATCGGCAACAATAAGCGAATAACGAGTAGAGAATTTAAAACGATTTGGCGAGCGGCAAGGAGCGAGCGCGTAGTTCGGATTGTGTAGCTCGACTATAAGCGAGTGTGTAAGTGCGATGAGCGATTACTCGCACTGTAGAAATTCGCTACAGTTCACTCTACTAGAGAAATGACCGCTGGTTGCTCGCTTGACGTCAGTTCTGATAAAGCGCGAGTATCGCTGAGCGAGTGTTATCATTCATAGCTTTTGTCGCTCAGCGACAAGCTAGTGAAGCGAGTCCTCGCCGGCAGTGTGAACAATCAGCGATCAACTATTTGTATATGCATCTCTTTTGTTTACACAGAATGTTATATCTTTTGTACGTTTCTTGAGCGAGAAAATTGAGATGTACGGCAAGAAGAAGCGAGTGAATCGCACAGTGCGAGAATGCCAAGCATCAACAGTGTAGATGGGCTTTCGTGCGGTGATAGAAGCGCGACGCCGGAATTAGGTCGAATAATTCTTCAGAACACTCCCCATTGTATAGGCGGTACAAAATACAAAGGGATTCAACGTCCCTACGAAAGCTGAGGGGTTCCAGGGTTTTCCTACTTCCTTTAACAGGGGGCTCTTCAAGATAAAGATGTTGATGGACCGACAACGCGTCTCTAATGCCACTGGTGTTGCAGACGTCCATAGGCGTACTGGTGGTAGGCTTCGGCTGTGGCTAGTTACCACCCACTGGACAAAACCATGTCGATGATGTTCAATGAAGCCAGGGAGGGATTTATCCCGCCTTCTAGGTATAGTCTGCTGCCATCTACGGCCGCATCGTCACTTAAGATCAGGCGAGATTGTGGTCAATAGCAACCTATAACGAATTTTAAAAAAAGGCGACGGTAACCGCTCACCATCAGGCCGGCCGTTTGCTTGTTTGTCTCTAAGAATAAGAATTTGTTTATTCATATATTTCAGGTACATAATAACAGATCTTAATGTAATGCATTGTTCTGCCGAAACCTGTCTTTTCCAGACGTATGAATAATACATAAAAAAACTTATCATGTCGTTTCCTATCAGTTATTTAGTCCACAGTCGTTTTCCATGGCGGCTATTGATTTTCTCCACCCTATTTTTGGCCTTGACATTATCCCGACTTCGTGGCACCATTATTAATGGAAAGTGGAAAGCTTTTATGTTTATTCCTTAGGGCTTAGGGGAATCTTTACTAATCTTACTAATATTAAATATTATAAACGTGAAAGTTTGTAAGAATGTATGGATGTCTGGATGTATGTTTGTTACTCTTTTACCCCTAAACGGGTGGACCGATTGAGCTGAAATTTGGGATAGATATAGCTTAGACCCTGGAATAACACATAGGTTATACAGCGGCTAAAACCGCTGGTCCCAGCTAGTCTGTACCTAAGTATAACATTAATTTTACTAATCGCGTAATTAGTTTTACAAAAAAACATTACAATACCAACCTCGGCGTTTCGGCTCAGTTATATAAACCGTGGTCACAAGCTGACTGGAAAGAAAAAAAAATGGGAGAAAAATGACATGGTAAAATCGTCATGATCATGATACAAGTGAAATTTAAAAAAAAAATCTTTTTAAAAACAAACTTTTGTTATTATTACCATCTTGCACCAACGTACTCGTTAAGACAAATCAAATGAGCCCAAACTCGATGGGGTTGCGTCGTTTAATTACGAAATTCTTATAGCCACCTTCCAGCTCCATCATCAGATCAACTCCATGTCATAATAATATTGCATTGTCATCCGATTTATACATGCATGCCAAATATCAGCTCAATTAAAACTGGGAAGTGGATCAAATTAAACTTTCAAGATTTCATTACAGACAGAAAACAGACAGGTGAAAGTAAATAAAAAAACCGGTCAAGTACGAGTAGGACTCGAGCACCGAGGGTTCCGTACAAACCTACGGGTTTCTACGGAACCCTAAGGAAAAGTGGGTATAATATTATATACTGTAGGTTTTGATTCCCTTGCGAGTACTTGCGAGTTAGAAAATATGCGGCTAAAATTGCTGTTTCTTTTGATTGCGTTGACATAGATGTTTGATTTTTTTACAGCTTAAAGTTATTATAAAGTTGAGTATTTGGTATGGATTTCAATTTAATACCTGTACGCGTTCTTGAGGAAAGGGGTAGTAAATACAAAATTATTAAAAATACATTTTTATATGATGTAATTTAAGACGTTGCTGCGTACTAAATTTCAAGATTCTGAGTTAACGGCAAGTACCCTGTAGGTTTTGATTCCCTTGAGAGTAGTTGCGAATTAAAAAATACAGCTAAAATTGCTGTTTCTTTTGAATACGTTGAGATAGAGGTTTGATTTTATTACAGTTTAAAGGTATTATAGACCTTAGTATTTGATATGAATTTCAGTTTAATACCTGCACGCGTTCATGAGAAATAAGGTAGTAAGTATGAAATTATTAAAAATATTTGTTTACATGATGTAACGAAAAATTTACAATTTTCGCAATTTTTCCTGTGCTAATAATTTAAGACGTTGCTGCGTACCAAATTTCAAGATTCTCAGTTAACGGCAAGTACCCTGTAGGTTTTGATTCCCTTGAGAGTAGTCGCGAGTTAAAAAATTCGACTAAAATTGCTGTTTCTTTTGAATGCGTTGAGATAGAGGTTTGATTTTATTACAGTTCAAAGGTATTAAAGATCTTAGTATTTGATATGAATTTCAGTTTAATACCTGCACGCGTTCATGAGAAATAAGGTAGTAAGTATGAAATTATGAAAAATATTTTTTTATATGATGTAACTAAAAATATACAATTTTCGCAATTTTTCCTTTATCTGTGCTCTAAGGAGTTGCTTCGTGCCAAATTTCAAGATTCTAAGATCACGGGAAGTACCCTGTAGGTTTTGATTTTTTGAGAGTAGTTGAGAGTTTAAAATTGCGACTAAAATTGCTGTTTCTTTTGAATGCGTTGACATAGAGGTTTGATTTTATTACAGTTTAAAGGTATTATAGACTTGAGTATTTTATATGAATTTCAATTTAATACGTTTACGCGTTCATGAGAAAAGGGGTAGTAGGTATAAAATTATTCAAAATATTTTTTTCATATGATGCAAATAAAAATGTATGGTTTTCGCAATTTTTCCTTTATTGGTGCTCTAAGGAGTTACTTTGTGCCAAATTTCAAGATTCTGAGTTCATGGGAAGTGCCCCGTAGGTTTTGATTTATTTGGTAATGTCGAAAATTTGCTGAAATTTGCGATATATTCGACTATATCTTTTGATTGCGTTAGCCTAGAAGTTTGAAATTTTCACAGCTCTAAGAGGCAATGGACCTTAGTATTTCCTATAAATTTCAGCTTGTTACCTCCACGCGTTCCTGAGAAAAAGGGTCTTGACAGACAGACAGACAGACGGACGGACAACAAAGTGATCCTATAAGGGTTCCGTTTTTTCCTTTTGAGGTACGGAACCCTAAAAAGCTTGTAATGAAAAAAAAAACCATCTGATGCAAAGTCCAGATGCAACACTTCTCTCTGTAATAGCAAACTAGACTATTTATTATTTTGAAAACAAATCTCATTTTTGAGCCAAGTCTAAAAACGCTACACGTGTTTGTTAGAAAACTTTAAAATACATGCTTTTGCAATTCTAGTACCTACTCACTACAAACTACACACATACAGTGTTATTGGTTTAAGCTTACGTCACACTGAAGCGGGACGGAACGGTAAAGAGATATACAGCAATGTGACAGCGGTTGAACTCAAGGTCGCGCGAGTTTGCAACGATTTGGGTAGGGTTCGGTTGGTAGTTGGTAGCGAGGTGCTCAATAGGCGTTATTATTGTAAATTACTCAAAATATCAAAAAGAATTAAATATTTTGTGATATTTTTACTAATTCACAACCATTATTCGGAAGCTTACTGCATAAAAACGTCTACGGCACCTCGCTGCCTACCGAACCCTACCCAAATCGTTACAAACTCGCGCGACCTTGAGTTCAACCGCTTCTAGGGAGTCACATTACTATATATCTCTTTACCATGGTAAAACGGTCGCAATCTTCATTTTGTTACTGCCCGCGTTCGCTTTATATGTGACAGGTTACATACAAACTAGAACATTACAAAAATTCCGTCCCGGATCGGGTTCGCCTTACCGGCTTAGTGTGACGTAAGCTTTAGAGACCGAGGACGTTATTTAAACCAAATTCGTCATCCTTTCACCATCGGCTACTGGCTGGAATAGTCGCGAATGACCTTGCAAATCAAACTCCAATTAGTACTTGTAACTCAAACTAGATGGCGCTCATATCGCACTCGAGGTCATTGACTCGCATTCGTCAAAGAATAAACATAACAGATGAAACAAACTTTTTGGCTTCACATTTAGCACTGGGTACTTTCTCTCTTACCTATTATGTTTGTTACCTATTCACGGCTAAACTTAAAACCATCGAAAGTGCAGTGATTTATAATATTTGTATGTTTATTTATATAATAGCTGCGCCCGGCGGTTTTACCCGCTATATACCTACCTACTGTAGCAAATGTGTTATTCCAAGTTCTAAGCAATCTCTATAGGTAGGTACCAAATTTCAGCTAAATCAGTCCACCCGTCCAACTTCCAAAAAAGGATTTATCAATTGTTATTTGACTAAGTTATATCGTGCGAGCGAGACAGAGCAACTCAGCGACTATTCACCCCTTAAGGCGTAAAATAGTAACAAACATACAAACTCACAAACTTTCGCCTTTATAATACCTACTATTAGTGTGATTAGTAGGTACCTACCTATTGGCTGAAATTACTTAAAATAAATTTAAACTAGGTAGGTAAGGTACTAGAGACCTAATCTAAGTACGCGCATTGAGTTGTAGGTAGCAGTTTGTGCGAGTTAAAATAAAATTAAAAACAACATATATATTTTTTTATTATTCAATAATTGTTCAAATTACAAATAGGCATGACAATATTATGTACAGTGTACAACGTAATAAACATTATGTTGTTCTAACATTATTTTTAATATTTAAATACCTATTGTACACACATAAAATAACTAGCAAACTCGTGGAACTTAGTTGTAAAATAAAATAGCCTACGACCTACTCAGACCTACTCCTGCCAAATAGAAAGTATAAGTAGGTACGGAAAAAAACAAATCATAATATAGGTACAGTTTAATTAGGCTACTAAGCCTAGTCAGAAGATGTTCAAACAAAAACAATGCTCAAAATTGTAAAAAAATGCCAATAATGTTATTGACATTGACAAAGATTCAGGGATGCTCAATCGATGGCTCGCAAAACTCGAGTGACGTAATTTATGGATAACCCCATATATATGTATAATATATGTTCGGCAAAAGTCCGAAGTGCGGCTACACCTAGGTTTAGCCGGTTAAACCTAGATGTAGCCGAGCGCAGTCAGTTAAAGTTGGATGTAAAAGATTTATTTCCGCATCACGTGTTCAAAACGTGAAACAAGTTGTTATCAACATGTTTAATTGTTGTATGGTGATCGTCATAAAATTAGCATTAATAAATATCCAATAATTGGATCTGGTGCTTCGCCGGCTGCTACCGCAGCACGCTCCATACAATAATTAAAAAGATAAGATAAGATAAGAAACACTTTATTGATCCACATATAAAGTAAATTTTACAAACAACAAAATGACATGTTGATAACAACTTGTCTCACGTTTTAAACGCGTAAGGCTGAAATGATGGAGTCGAATAATAAGGTATTACACTTCATTTAGAAAAAAATCTAAATATATACATACAAACGACATAGCTTAGGCAATAAGAAGTCCGACAATGTTAGGTTTAGATTCATTAAGATACAAAAATAATATTAAAATTTGTTTCAAAGTTCAAACCTTTTTAATCTGTCCTTTTAACAAACGCACACTTAAACGCACAATAAATTATGTAACCAAGATAAACATTGTAAACACATATTTAAAAAAAAATGCAATTCTCATGAGTTTCTTGCTCGTTCTTCTCATAGAGGTGTCTTGTGAACGAGCGGTAGTGCTAAACTAGAAAAATGTAAAATTGACTTGCAAAAGTGCTCCAATGTAGCCTATTTGAATAAATTAATTTTGAGGAATAAATTAATTTTGAGTTTTGAGCTCGAAGTATGTCGAAAATTTGCGGCATATTCGACTATGTCTTTTGATTACGTTGACCTAGATGTTCGATTTTTCACAGCTCGAAGAGGCAGTAGGCCTGCGCATTTGATATAAATTTCAGCTTGATACATTTATACGTTTCTGAGAAAAAAAGGGTCTTGACAAGACAGTCGGATGGACGGACGGACGGACGGTGGGACAACAAAGTGATCCTATAAGGGAACCGTTTTTTCCTTTTGAGAAACGGAACCCCAAAAGCATTTCAAAAAATAAGACTTAATTCAAATGTATATGTATGTAGTTAAAGCTTAGGTTTTTTATTTTCTTTATTTTTTTCTGTCTTTTTAGTTTTTATTTGACGTTTTGATTTTGTTTCAATGCGTTGCGAGTTTCTTATTGGAAGATTTCTAGGACATCGAGGATCTAATAATTCCGGTAAAATACAATCTTCATAAAAGGCCATTAATTTTTGCTTCATGAATTTTTGAAAGAATTCTTCGTCTCTGTAGATTATTTCCGTTTTGAGGGGCTGGTTTTCGTCGTACCAAACAGCAAATAAACAAATATTTTTTCTTGTGACATACAGCTGCCCCTGAATTTGGTAATACCACGCGTGATTTTTGTTGACAGCTAATTGTCCGTTCCGGTCAGTAAGCCAAAAGTTGACTTTCTTTTCTTTTATTGCTCTATCAATTCCCATTTTATAGGCCGTAATCGGGCATTTGATTTCTACGATTGTTTCGTCGCCTATAGTACCATCTGGAGTCGCTCCAAGATATGGAATGTCTTTGTCTATGAAGAGTCCACATGGATTTATTCTTACATTCTCTTGTATTTCTAACTGGCGAAGAGCTATGTTCTCTTTCTCTCGTCCATGCTTGATTGATTCGACATTATCTAAGCTTTTAGCTTTGTATAATAAATCCTTAACGATATTACTGCAGCTGGTGCTATTTCTCTTTTTTATTATTCTTCCAAAATTTGATGCAGTCAATAACGATCTTCTCAATTCCAGCCATTCACTAGAAGCGCTTTGAAGAATTGTTTTTTTTTCAATTTCCTGTCTTTCCGTGTCATTTTTTTTTAAATTTTCTAAAAAGTTTTTTTTTAACATGTTCAGTTCCACTTCCGGAATGTCTGGTTTTTTGCTATTCTCACCATAGTCTTGATCACCAAGGGGGGTTTTAGCCATTATAAGACGTCTTTTTTTGTAATTGTATTTCTTTAGGAGTCCCAACCGTTTTATTCGTCTCTCTTCAAAAGCTTTGACTTTGCCTCTCGGACTTTTCCCTGAAATTGATTTTAAAACTTTTGAGAGACCTTTCTTCGTGTTGAAGGACAGTGCTGCTGCAGCACACCGTGTGGTATATCCTTTTCGCAGTGAATAATTCAGCCGCTTTCCACCAACAAATTTTGCGACAACGCTGTGAAAACCTTCAGCAATATTGCTATCTACGTTGTAAATAAGGCTGCGAGCGTGGCTAGCGATATTGCCCATAATAAAACAAATACGCTGCCAAAGTGATCCTGTAAAGAAATCTTTGGGGATTTCATCTTGCCTCTTTGCGACTCCGGTTTTTATTACTTCGCAAAAATACGATTTGCATTTACTATGGTTATCAAATGCATGGTTATGCATTAGCATAATGTCTTCAAAAAGCAGAGTCACGTCTGCTTGTTCTTGTTGCGAATAATAATTTATTGCTTTAATAATACCAAATCTTATAGACAATATCCTTTTTTTTGTCAGAATTTTTCGGTCTTTTTTCAAATATTTGGTTTCTGATTGTAGGCTTTGTAGTTTATTGCATAAATTTCTTAATAAGTGATTTTTACACTCTATTTTTTCTACAGTTGTATCTTTGTAAGGCCGAGCTTCTAGAATTTTATGGTAAGTGCTTGAGTCACCGTCTGATATAAAACGGGCATAAATAACACCGTGTCTCTCAATAGATTGCTGAAATCCTTCTAGAATTATTGCGGATTCCATTCCAGTAGATGATCCCTCGTAATTTTTGTAGCATTGATGAGGCTTGGCAGCAATATTTTTAGTTTGTGCTTGGGCACATATACAGCAGTACTTATTTTTAATGCCAAGATGCAAATTTTTTTTTGTTTTTCTACCTATAATTACTGCTGCACCAGAAAGCGCAGAATAATTTTTTTTGTACGAGCGTTTGCTCCAGCAGCCATCTACAATTACGTCTATTAGCGGGATTCCATCTTTATTCACTCTCCCCTCGGCAATAGCTAACGCCTTTTCTTCTTCGCCTGCTTCTGTCATGGCATTATGTGCTTCTATTTCCCATCGCTTGGCGACAAGTTCTTGTCGTTGTTGAAATAATCTACCAGTTATTATTGGAAGGTCCAATGCAGAGGCTAGTTCTTGTAGTTGAGTATGACCCGCGCCTATCGCAATCGTACCCGCCACAGCGGCATTATTAATGCCATAACTGGCGGCGTCATTATCGATATAAAATTTTTTGTTACACATTTTACATAACAATGTAAATTTTGAGGCAAATCCAATTTGTTTTTCCCCAATTAAATCTAAGCATTGCATGTCGCAACCAAATCCAGGATGTGACGATATCTCTTTTAACTTGTTGAAGAAGAAGTCAACGTTGACAATACGTCTTCCAATAATCTGCCTTTGGTCTGGGTTTGGTGCTACTGCTTCGATAGTGAGGTCCGGCAAAGGGGATTGATGTTGTTCCTAAAAAAAACAATACTTATGATGACAGCATAATATATGATTAGCATATTAAGTAACATTTATGTATTATTTCTGTTTTTTTTTAATCTGTAATCATCAAGCGAGGTGGCGCAAGAAAGGGACAAATGGAAAGATTTGGGGGAGGTCTTTGCCCAGCAGTGGGACAGTACAGACTAAAGAAAAAAAACATCAAGCGCTGGTAGTTTTGTGCCAAGTTCGCGAGACTGTAGGTATTTATGTTCAAAAATCACGCTCAGTCAAACTACTGTATATATCTCTTTACCGTGAGTTTGGTTTCTGACCGCGTCTGCTTTATAAGTAAGAGGGTGTGTACAAAATTCGAACAGTACAAAAATTCTAACACATCACTGTGCTCCGGTAGGGGGGCACTGTAGCTAGTGAAATTACTGGGCTAAAGAGTCTTAACAACTTATGACTCTTGAGTAAGAAGCGTTGGTGCAGTGCTCCTAGAATTTCACTTAATTGTGAAATCCTAAGTAGCACTATACTGATTATGGGCAGCCGTTATCTCTTAACATCAGGAGAGCGTCTTGCTCGTCTTCTACTTCACCACATAAAAAAAAAAATTCTGTCCCGCTGTTCCGCGCGATCCTGCTGCTGTGTGACTCTTATGAAGGAATTTTAATGACTTGATATACCTACCTTAATCTTCAATAATTGTCTTTAGGCTGAATTTGCCAGTAGGTGCCTAGTACATATATATATATATAGATACTAGGCACCTACTGGACACAACATAATAATATTATGACACATACAAATATTATGTACCTAATCACATTGCAAGTTAGATACAAGTGAAAATTAAAAATTTTAAAAACCCCCAACGCAATAGGTATGTCCTAATTCACCAAGAATCGAGCTCCGTCACAATACCTATACTGCGTGATATTTATATTATTTCAATTAGCTAAGGACATAATATGCTACAACGTAGGTAGGTACACAGGTAAAGGTACATATGCCAAATGTCATTCGAATCAGTTTAGTCATTTAGGTGTGTAACTTAAAAACAATTAGGTACCTTTTGTGACGAATATTATGTTAGTAGGTATAATAGGTACATACAGAGCTAGGTACTTACCACTGCCCCAGTTGTTGTCCAATTTTCTTTTTACGCAGAGCGTCTTTGCTCTTACCGCCCATGTTTAGATAAACTCTCTGTACAGCACTCAATCACAAATGTTCAAAAATTAAAAAACAGTAAATTCACTAAAATTATATCTATGTCTCTAATTACTAAACAAATGTCTCCTAAGACTACTTTACATAATTAACTTATAAATTTAATATAGATTTTAATTGACAATTTAATAAAAACAAAGAAAAATTACACGTAAATATTTTTTGAGAACGCGAGCGCAGTCCGTCCGTGGCAAGGCGCAAGCGCATACTGACGCCCGTTCGCACGGGTGCGAGATTATGCAAAATTATGAAAAAAAATCATAATTAATAAAATACGGGCTCTATTTTTCATGTTTTAAAATGAATCTATATATTTTTACATTCTCTATCTAACCTTGTCCATTTTTTTAAAATACGCATTTTTTTTTTCATAGTTATGCTACATAACAAGATCCGGAAAGACTTTCATAAAATATTTTTTACTATGAACGTATAAAATTTTATAAAAAATCATAAAAACCAAATGATAGGGTACAGACTTATCTTATTAATGATATTTTTTCTATGTTTGTAGAATATGTCGATTTTTCACATCGATGAGTTTAAAATGCTGATTTCATGTATATTAAGTCCTTAACAAAATTTTGAAAAACCGTGCAACCTACCTGAGTACATATAAAAACATCGACTTATCGATGCAATATTATCATGACATGGAGCAGATCTGATGATGGAGCTGATAGGTGGTCACAGGAACTCCGTAATTAAACGACGCAACTCCATCGAGTTTGGACTCATTTGATTTGACGAATACTTTGGTGCTAGATGGTAACAATAATAAAAGATTGTTTTTTGAAAAGTTTTTTTAACATTTCACTTGTTTTTAATATAATCAACGCGATGGACAAAAAGTCAATATTCCCGTTATCCTGTTTATTATGTAGGTACTAGATACCACAAAAATACCCGTATACATAATAAATTGTATAAGTAATACGGTATAAAAGCCTAGTTAAAGCTATTATAAGGGTTCAGATAAGGTTTTATAATTGGTTTTATTGTTTTTTTAATTCATTATCTATAGGTTAGCCTTAGACGACGATCTCACGTGATGTTAAGCCACAATGCGTAGATGGTAGCAGACTCTGAACCTCGAAGGCGGGATAAATATAAATAAATAAAAATAGAAAATAGTTTTATTGCCAAAAATAAAATACAATTTCAAATGACATTAAGCTAATACAAGAAAATGAAGGACACGTACAAAAGAAATGTGGTATTATTTAATTAGGCAAAAGGGATATGCTCAGCTTCATGCTGGCAAAGATGTGCAACGCTGATTTTCAGCATATGCCTGTGCTCGAGCTAAGATGTTCGTCGAGCGGAAAAAAAAACAAAGTACTAAAAGTGAGTTTCGGTACACAATAATACTGTGCTCCGGTAGGAGGGCACTGTAGCTAGTGAAATTACTGGGCTAAAGAGTCTCAACATCTCATGACTCTTGAGTAAGAAGCGTTGGTGCAGTGCTCCTAGAATTTCACATAATTGTGAAATCCTAGGTAACACTGTACTGATTATGGGCAGCCGTTATCTCTTAACATCAGGAGAGCGTCGTGCTCGTCTTCTACTTCATCACATAAAAAAAAAAAAAAAAAAAAAAATATTACTAAACAACTTATACATGTGCCATACATCCGAATACACTAGAGGTTTAATATAGAGGTAATACTAATAACTAAGGACATGCTGGTGTGGAAAGAATGTTTACTGTTTACATATTAACAATTAAATCTCTCTATGGCTTCACTGAACATCATGCCGGAACACGCAAGAATTTTACATTATTGTGAAATCCGCGGTGGCACTTTGCTAATTTGATGAGCAGCGTAATCTCTTACCTTCAGGTGGCGTCTTGCTCGTCTTCTTACTTTGCATAAAATGCAAAGTAGAATAATTTTGACGACCTCTGTGCGGTGGGCTAATACCCGCCTGCAACGCAGAAGGTTGCGGCTTCGATTCTCGCATTGGACAAATGTTTGTGTGATCCACAGGTATTTGTTTCTGGTCTGGGTGGTTTTACAATATCTATTATAAGTATGTTTTTACAAAAGAAAAGTATATAAGTATTATATCCGTTGTCCTGACCACCATATATTACAAGCATTAAGTTGCTTAGTTTGGGGTTAGGTGGCGCTGTGTGAAACGTCCTGAAATATTTATTTATTTATTTAATTTAATAAATTAGTAATTATATGTTGTACTAGCTGCGCCCAGCGATTTTACCCGCTGTACTATAGCCTATGTGTTATTCCAGGGTCTAAGCTATATAATATAAATTTCGGCTCAATCAATTATATTACTGGGGGTAGACTTCCTTTGCAGGAGGTCGACTAGGTGGGTACCCCAACAGTGCCAGTTATTCTACCACCTGAGCGATGGACTGCAAACATTACTGTGCACAGGTAGGAGGGCACTGCAGCTAGTAAAATTACTGGGCTGGAGACATAGGCGTACCCAGGGGGAGGCAGGGGGGGGCAGCTGCCCCCCCCTGGAAATCGAATGTCTTATATAATATTTGTAGAACAAGAAATAAAATTTTCTTGGCGCTCACAGCAAGCTGCTCGCGCTATTTTAAGGAAGAATATTATATTTTTCTACCGCTCGGAGCAAGTTAACCGCACTTTTTTCCTTGCCAAAAATATAAAATTTTCTTGGCGCTCGCAGTAAGCTGCTCGCGCTGTTTTAAATAAGGATAATTTAATTTTCCAACCGCTCGGAGCAAGTAAACCACACTCTTTTCGTTGCCAAAAATATAAAATTTTCTCGGCGCTCACAGCAAGCTGCTCGCGCTATTTTAAGGAAGAATATTATAATTTTTCTACCGCTCGGAGCAAGTTAACCGCACTTTTTTCCTTGCCAAAAATATAAAATTTTCTTGGCGCTCGCAGATTTAAAGGAAAATATTTTAATTTCTTACGCTATGTGCGACCCGAAATCAAAGTATGGCGTACCTTTAAATAGGTTCTAACTGCTCAGCGTTAAAACATATGGTACACAACACAGGCACAAAGTTCAAGTTCAGTAAAAAAAACCTGAATCCGCGCTTGCCTGCCCCCCCCTAGACCAGAAGCTGGGTACGCCTATGGCTGGAGAGTTTTAACATCTTATGACTCTCAAGTAAGAAGCGTTTGCACAGTGCGCTGGATAGCACTGTACTGATTATGGGTAACGTTATCTCTTACCATCAGAACAGCGTCTTGCTCGTCTTCTTGCTTCATTGTATAAAAAAAATCGGTACACCCGTTTAGGCGTGAAAGAGTAACAAACACACATCCAGACATCCATACATTCTTACAAACTTTCACGTTTATAATATTAGTAAGATTTTAAGTATCATCATCATCATCATCATCAGCCTATGTTCGTTCACTGCTGGACATAGGCCTCCCCCATGGCACGCCACTCAACTCGGTCCTCCGTCTTTCTTCTCCACCCACCCCCAGCGACCCTCCGAATATCATCGCCCCATCTCGCCCATGGGCGCCCTACACTACGTTTACCGAGACGTGGTCTCCACTCGAAAAGCATTCTATAGTTATGACGAATTTATTAATTTTAAAAATAATGTTAAGTAGATGTAGATGTTTTCTACAGAAGGTTTTGTAGAACCCACGTATTTAATATTTTAGTATTTAATTATATAATTTAAGTTTTACAATGATATTGTAACTAGAAATTATTTGACATGTATGATTAATACCAATAAATGACTATGAACTATGAACTCGTCTACCCCAACGGTTATCGGTTCTACGGCAAATGTGACCAGCCCATTGCCACTTCAGTTTGCTAATCTTTTCGGCTATGTCGGTAACTCTGGTTCTCTGTCGAATCACCTCATCTCTGATGCGATCCTTCAGAGAGACACCGAGCATAGCCCGCTCCATATCTCGCATAGATCATAGATTTTAAGTAGAGCAACATTAATCGATCATCCTTTTTGTTTATCGATCAGAAAATATCGCTTCAGTCAATATACACATAATAAATCTAAAAATCCAATTGAAAATATTACACACATCTTGGACGTATGCCAAAAGTTTGCAGTCTCACCACTAAAATTATGTGCAACCACTGAACATCTGGATTTTACAAGAAACCAAAGTTGCACATTTAAATGCAAGATGTTTAAATGTGATCTTTGAAGTGGTCTTAATATACTTACATCAAAGAAGCATACCTTAATATATTATCTGGAGTCTGGAATATACGTAGATGAACTGACATAACAGCGTATATATCGAGTGACGCTCTCTCGCTCGCACAATTTGACGAATTTTGAAATATAAATTCATGGAATTAATTTATTGAAAATTCCTCTATACCAGCCTTCCATTATATTATTGCACACATTTTTTAAGTGTTTTCAGATTGATATGTTAAAATATGGCAAGATGATGTTTTTTTCATATAAAGCTTATAAAGCTTATAAAATTATCTTTTGGGACGCGTGACGTCACACCACTAAACTAATAATATGTACTGGATTTAGTGGTGTGACGTCACGATCAAGCAACTTTAGTGGGTTGTGTCTCCCACGTTTTTTGATCAGCGGGGCTATGATGCGCACGTCGACATAATGTCGCGTGAAAATTGATTTAATGTGAATAATACTCTATGTGGCTGTCATAAAGTCGAAAATTACACACCAGTGAGATCATTTTGAGATAGGAGTTTTAACGACAAAATGATCTCACTGGTGCGTAAATCTCGACTTTATGACAGCCACATAGAGTATTATTGACATTAAATCAAATTTCACGCGACATTATGTCGACGTGCGCATCATAGCCCCGCTGAGGTTTACAAATAAAAAATACATGTCTAATATTTTTCAATAATCTACATTATGGCCAGAATTTTTTTTTAGTAACATCCCTATTCAGTGCTTAAGCTTTTGAACATAGTAAAATTCATATTCTTTGCACACAATAAAATAGTAAAGACTGTAAGAAGCCAATATTTTACGTCAGTACAGAAATCTGTTTGTTTTCTTATACAACGTTTTGATTAACTGTTAACTAGACTTTTCTATTACTTTTAACTATGTTTTCTTTGTGCAACAGATTTTTACTCTGCTCTCATTCTGCCTCAGTAGCTTAATAATTAGGTAGGTTCGCCACACATCACACAACCTATAAATTGTGATTTGACTCTGACAGTGTAAGTAGGGTAACCTGTTCTGTTGGAGTATAAACCCCAATTATTATTTAATTATAATGTGGAGAGAGATTGGCCCAATTTTACAAGCTTTTATTATTACAAGTTTTTTAACATTTTTACCTGTCCGTTGCAAGATCTTGCAAGTTTAATTTGACCCACTTCCCAGTATCCGATTGAACTGAAATTTTACATGCTTGTAAAAATCTGATGATAATGCAATATTATTATGACATGGAGCTGATCTGAGGATGGAGCAGGAAGGTGGCCATAAGAACTTCGTAATTGAACGACGCAACCCCATCGCGTTTGGGCTCATTTGATTCGTCTTGACGAGTACTTTGATGCTGAATGGTAATAGTAATAAAAGCTTGATTTAAAAAGTTTTTTTTTAAACCGGGCAGTGGGTCAAATTAAACTTGCAAGATTTGATTAGACAAACAGACATATACAGACAGCAGACAGGTAAAAGTAAATAAAAGCTTGTAATAATAATAATAAGTAAAAATAATAAATCATATATCCTAATGGGACGGAAGTGGCAGGTGCCGTAGTCCTAGCAATAGCCTCATTAACCATCCATTTAGAATGCACACCCATAGCCTAGTTCAAGTAGTTTCCATTAATTAGTAATAGTCCTGTCGCTTGGCGGAGACTGTCTTTGAGTCCATTTTCTATAGATGGACTCGCAGTCAGACTCCTATAAGTGTCACCCATCACATTTATATTAAAAGCTCAAAAGGGCCTCTTCGCGTTAGACTTTTTTAGTCTCCGTGTATGCCTATAAAAAGGCCCGGGTTTGACCCGTGTTTATGAGCGACATAATAATAAAAAATAATAATTTGTACTCGTAATAAGGTGTCGAAAGACAATCTCTACGGTTAGCCGAATATTTCATCGTGGTAGGTAAATCTATTTTGATTCATGATTCTGTTTTGAACACATGAGATGAGCTTGCAGTGGCTACGTGCCAGAAACTAGCTTCTATTACTCGCAATAATATTATCATTGTTTTACTAGGAAATGTTGACAAATCACACATTTTAGTTTTCAAACTTCGTCACTACATTGTAGAGTAAAACAAGTGAAATTTAAAAAAGAAACTTTTTTAAAACAAGCTTTTATTACTAATAATTATTAATACAATCTAGCACTAAAGTACTCGTCAAGAGTCAAGACGAATCAAATGAGCCCAAACTCGGTGGGGTTGCGTCGTTTTATTACGGAGTTCCTATGACCACCTTCCAGCTCCATCATCAGATCAGCTCCATGTCATAATAATACCTATTGCATTGTCATCTGATGTCCTATACAGGCATGCAAAATTTCAGCCTAAGCGGAAACCGGGAAGTGGGTCAAATATAAGTTGCAAGATTTGATTACAGACAGACAGACAACAGACAAGTGAAAGTAAACAAGTGAAATTTAAAAAATACTTTTTAAAAACAAGCTTTAATTATTGTTATCATCTTGCATCATAAAGTACTCGTCAAGACGAATCAAATGAGCCCAAACTCGATGGGGTTGCGTTGTTTTATGACAGAGTTCCTTTGGCCACCTTCCAGCTCCATCATCAGATCAGCTCGATGTCATAAAAATATTGCATTGTCATCCGATTTACACACGCATGCAAATTTTCAGCTCAATTGGAAACCGGGAAGTGGGTCAAATTAAACTTGCAAGATTTGATTACAGACAGACAGACAACAGACAGGTGAAAGTAATATAAAGCTTGTAATAATAATAAAAGCTTGTTTATTATGAGATCAAACAAGTTTTGAGTTAGCTAGCGCCATCTAGCGTAGAGTAGCTAAGCCATAAAGCTCTAAAAATAAGACCTTTCTTCATTCAATTATTTATTTTAGCGCCATCTGTGTTTCTAATTGAAAGTTATTATAGTTCAGCTACTCGACGCTAGGTAGCAGTTTAAAATTAAAAAAGATAACGTGCTAAAACTTTTTGACAATAATATAGGGTCTTACTTTGGCTTTGGAGCATGGAACAAAATACTCTTACGAGTTTGGAGCCCAGAGAAGACGCGCTGGACCCAGTTTTCTAGCCATAAGTCAATTTTAAGTTTAGTTTATACATTGTAATTTATTTTTTAATAAACATTAAAATAAGTTAAAATAGGTATATTTTAGCTAAATTTCTCTTTACAAGATTTGTACCGGACGTACATAGTTATTAAAAACTTATTAGTTATTATTTAGTGTTAATTCCGCTCTAAATAATTAATTTAGAGCGGAATTAACACTAAATAATAACTAATAATTGTTGTGATGAATTTCCGCAAAGTAACGCCTAGTTCCATTAATTATATATTAAAAACTTGTTAAAAGCTGATTAGACTAATATTAAAATGCTGAAATATGCTTGTCCATAGGCGGATCCAGGATTTGGTTCTGGGGGGGGCCAAGGTGCAGACGGGCAAATATATTATAATTTTCACTAAGTAAAGTGTGTGTTTAGCTCGCTCTGAGCAGTTAGAAAGCTTAAACACCCTTTATAATATGTGCGCGAGCAGCTTGCTGCGAGCGCCGAGAAAAAAATTATAATCATTACCATGAAATATGTGCAAAATTCGTAGCTCTACAATGATTCTGGGGGGGGCCTTGGCCCCCTGGCCCCCCCCCCCCCTAAATCCGCCTATGTGCTTGTCCATCATGTAAATAATGGCTTAAACATAGTTCTAAAACTTGGTTTGTATGTAGACTGCACGTAGAATAAGCAGAAGCAGTTATACCTACTTACTATTTTTTTTTTGGGAAAACTACTATCTTATACAAATAAAACAACAAAATTAATTCAAATCGTATAATAATCAATAACAACATCCTTAAAATCTCTCTTAAAATACAAAAATAAATAAGCAAATACATTTGGTAGGATTCCCAACAAAAATGCATATAAAAACTTATTTATCGGAGCTGTGTGGCCATATGGAAAAATCCATAACCCTCTTCGATTCCCATCTCTAATATGGTGGGAGGAAAATGCCAGTAAAATCATGAAACTGGCAACATAAATATTGAATTTTCTATATAAATATGAGTAAGTCAGTAATAAAGTTGTTAAAATCAGCCAAAATGTAGTGCAGTGAAAAATTCCTCTTTGCTTTAAATTTGTATAGTCCTGAAAAATAAAAAAATATTAGTTTTTACAAGTTTTTATTTTCATCTGTCTGTAATAAAATCTTGCAACTTTTAATTTGACTCCCTGGTTTCTGTTCGAGCTGAAATTTTGCATGCCTGTATAAATTGAATGACAATGCAATATTATTATGACATCGAGCTGATCCGATGATGGAGCTGGATGGTGGCCGTAGGAACTTCGTAATTAAATGATGCAACCCCATCGAGTTTGGACTCATTTGATTCGTCTTGTCCAGTATTTTGGTACTAGATGGTAATAATAATAAAAGCTTGTTTTTAAAGGTTTTTTTTGTGAACACTGATAAAAGGTGCATGATTTCTACCTTTAGCTCAGTGTTACGGGAGGGTTATGTGGGACTATTATTTGGTTTATTTTTATACAAAGAAGTAACAAGACAAGTAAGACACTCTCCCAATGGTAAGAGATAAGGCTGCCCATAATTTGTACAGTGCTACCCAGGATTTTACAATGGTAAAATTCTGGATGCGCCAACGAGACTTCTCTTACTTTAAAGTCATAAGATGTTAAGACTCTTCAGGCCAGTAATTTCACTAGCCACAGTGCCTTCCTACAGAAGCAAAGTAATGTTTCCACATCACTGCTCAGGCGGTAGAATAACTGGCACTGTTGGGGTACCCACCTAGTCGACCGAGTGCAAAGGAAGTCTACCCCAGGTAAGTTGTCTAGAAGAGATTGGGAATCAGTAGGGCCTTAAGATCCATTCTACAGGTATATTAGTCTAAAACAAAAAAACATTGTCTAAGCTTTATATAATGGCGCTAGTGTCTATATGCTAGTATGTTTTGAACGAGGCTAAGCATGAAGAACTTTAGTTCCAAATATAACCACAAAAATTTTTTTGATACAAAAGTTTACAAATATAATTTGTATTTTTAAACGTAACCTACCTTTAAATAAATAGATTTAGCGACGAAAACATGATCAACATCTATCACAGAAGACATAAATGTACAAAACAGTATGTTAAAAACACATGCTTGAGCAGAAATGTTCATTTTATAGCTGAAAAATAAAACAGCAGACAAAAATCCTATGAAACCGTGCACTAAACTATCAGAGATCGCCCGAAAGACAAACTTATCAGAGTATTTAGATTTAAAAACTATAAAATCACCAAGAAATGCGGCACCGAATAGCGAAAATGTAAGTAAAAATTGTATGGTTTTCATTGTTAATTTTCATGGATTTTACATGTATAATGGAATGTTACTGCATGATTTTAGATGGGGTTAACCGCTAACCACACTTTTGTAATGATTTAAAGCTTATTTGCACCACTTTCAGCATTTTTAAGTAATCTAAACAAAAATCAGCTGAAAATACCGTAAAATACGTCACAAAAACACTATTGTTTACAAATTTTGACATTTGACGTTAATGACATTTTAGAGTGACACCCTGTTATTTTTTTCAGGATACCTTTTTTTATCGTAAGCCAATCTAATAAAATAGAAAGTGAAAGCAAAACGACTTTCTTCCTGTGTGAAATTTGTCTGAAACTACAAATAAGATTATTTAACATCATTTCATAGTATTTAATTAATTAATGATCATCATGAAGATAAGAATACCACACCCTCTACCCAACCGCAGTATGACGTAAAAATAAACTCTCCAAATTAGCAAGACCTATCTCTTCACAAAAACTAGACTAAACTATAGTTCACAATACACTGGTTTTTGGTAGGCTGAAAATATACGACCGAATTGCAGAAAATACGCTTCTCTTCAAGAAGCTACGCAGTTGATTATTTTAAATAAGACATTTTTATTTAGCCGTACATGCCGTAAAATTCGAGGTTATAATTTCAAGGCGCGTTCGGCGTTCCAGTGACAAATAGTATCAGTGCGTATTGCGTATCATATTATTATCTGAAAAAACGATAAGATAACAATAGTAATATCAAGTTTTAACGGCCATTTTTGATTTTTATGAACCTCTGAGTTAAGAAATTACATATTCGTGAATTAATAATTGTGTAATAACTATCAAAAATGCGTGAAATAGTGCACGTTCAAGTGGGTCAGTGTGGGAATCAAATCGGATCCAAGGTCTGTAATTATCTTTATTTTAACTTCTTAATTGTTGGCTTTCTATAGGTGTCGAATTGTGTATTCATTTGTCTTGAAAAATCGCTAATTTTACATCTTTTTTTGTGTAAAAATTGTTTGAAAAATCATTGTATTAGGTACTTACATACCTACATACCTATTTGTTTTGTAAATAAAAGTATGCCTATATTGTTAACACCGCAACATATTTTAGCTTTAAATAGAACTCTTATCTAAGAAGGTAGGTACCTATTTTATTCTTAGAAAAAATTATGTGATAATTCTAAATGAGGTCATCGGAAAAAGTATTTGTTTGCGCATTGGTACTGCAGGATATTATATCATAATAGGTATATAATATTGCCTTCGATTATGGCTAAAAACACTAGCAAAGCCAAAAAGTTATATAAAAAATAATTGCCTTAGCGTTAAGAACCTCTCCTTTGCATGCGACTGTTTCTCGCACGATTTCACGCATTTTGATATATTAATATTCATAGAATTTAGGTACTTTTTGAAATAATAATTCTTAGTGAAGCTTTAGATAGTGTGTTTTTATCATTTTTAAAAGTGTTCCCAGTTCGATACGTTAAAAAATGACAGGCCTATTTAAAATAATTGTCTTTTTAATATTTCTCGAATAACTTCGTTGTCATTTAAGATAAAACACCGGAAATACTTTCAAACTAAATAAAAATATATTATCTAAAACTTGTCCAGAGCACATTTTCAAAAAGTACATGCTACGAATGCATTTTTTGAAAATTTTCATAACTCGCGATCCAGAGATACGCGCGTACTTATTATACGAGGACCTTATTCGTAAAACGGCTTGCAAATCGAGAATTCGTAACGGCTGTATTTTATGTTTGTTACTTCTTATTCTTAAAACCGGTACACGGATTTTTATAGTTATTGATCAGCTTCATTTATTGTTCGGAATCAAAAGGGCAGAGATTTTTAACGATTTTAGGGTTCCGTACACAAAGGGTAAAAAAGGGGCCCTATTACTACAGCTGACGACAGACAGAGGCGGGCCGGAGCGGTAAAGCGGTCGCGATCTTCATTTTGTTCGTGCTCGCGTTCGATTTATATGTTACAGGTTACGTACAAATTCGAACCAGGCGCGGATCCAGACCATAATTTTTGGGGGGGGTCAGCGGCAAGTTTTTTTTTCAAACCAAGAATTTTATTTTAATCTCGTTTCAGCGTAGTCCTGAAAATCTTACATTTTTCAGTACGATCGATGCGCGTTTTGCTTGCTCCGAGTGGCAAGGAAACTAAATATTCATATTAATAAAAGCGCGAGCAGCTCGCTGCGAGCGGCGAGAAAATTTTGAATTTTTTCAGCACGAATGATGCGCGAGCAGCTCGAGAAAATTTTGAATCTTTCAGGACGAATGATCTGAGTTTCGCTCGCTCTGAGCAGTATGAAAATTAAATATTCTTATTTATAGAGCGGGAGCAGCTCGCTGCGAGCCAAAAAAACTATTATACATACGAGCAGCTTGCTGCAAGCGCTAAGACTTAGCTGCGAATCCAATGAATCCTAAATATGAAAGATACTGTGCAGTTTGCTACGAGAACCTACGGATAATTCGTAGGCGAGGACCGAAAAAAAAGTAGCTTAGTAAAAAATTTATTAAAACAGCGAAACAATTTTATGAACTTGTACGTAAAGCTTGCAGCTAAGAGAAAATTTCAAATTTCCTAATTCTAACTGTGAAAGTAGCGTAAAACCAGTTGATATGATCGGATTTTTTTTCCGACTAGGATTATGGGGGGGTCATGACCCCCTTGACCCCCCCCCCCTGGATCCACGCCTGATTCGAACATTACAAAAATTCCGTCTCGCACCACGAACCTTTTCTCGATTCCCGCCTGAGTGTGGCGTCCATTCCCAATTCCCCGTGTGTCGTGGCGTCCACTCACAATCAAACAATATTTGGTTTGTTCCATTTTCAATTCGTTCGAGAAACGGTTTACTATAATTCGTCGATATTTTTTTCGACTTTTTTATACCTACCTAGGTAGTGTAAACTGTAAACTCTATGTAACGTTACTCGATAAGAGCGCTTAGTCCACGAGACGCTCTCTCGCTCGCACTATTTGACACATTTTGAAATATAAATTTATAATTAACTTTTTAAAAATTCCTCTAGAGGTCACTGCACAATATTATTGCACACATTATAAAAGTGTTTTCAGTTTGATATTATGTTAAAATTTGGGATGATGTGATTTTTTGAAAAAAAATGCTTTTTAAAAACGCAAGCCGTCATCGTGCGTTTTGGCATTAGGGAAAGTTAGATCTACGGATTACGGATATTATAATTAGATCGAAGCCTTGAAGCGTCGACATCGCGCGTCTTCAGCTTCTGTTTTGGGTCAAACATAACCAAAAAAAATCTCAGCGATATTGACTTCGTGTTTGCTCGAACAATATTTTTTGCTTTCCATGTCCGAGGGAAAGCGCGTACAACAAAACATAATATCAATATTCATCAAAATCGCCAAGATTTTTTTTAACCCCCGACGCAAAAACGACGGGGTGTTATAAGTTTAAGGGCGGGTATGCGTTATCGGGGTATGATCGAGGACGAAACCAAGATATTTCATCGAGGGCTCGAACTAGGGCATGCTCCCGGGAAATCCCGGTATCGAAAATCCCGGGAATTCTCGAAAATTTTATGATATTTCGGTACCGATACTTTTTTGAAATTTCCCGGGAATCGATACTTTCGATACTTTTGATACTTTAGTTATAAATTCATTACTCTATCGATTTTTTAAATAAAATACTGCTTAATTTTGTAAATTGAAATCTATTAAATGACTTTAAATACTAGAAACATGAGATTAAGCTCTTTTTATCCGAAAATCTACTAGATTTTACTGACCATAATAATATGAACGAAGTCATAAAAGTCAAAAAACGAAGAAATAAAAGAAAAAGATGGAAAGACCCGAGAACAAAACGAAATACATACTCAAGAGAAGTGATTATTTAGTTTTCCGCATTAATAATATATGGGGAATATTTTATGAGGAGAGCTCTAGAGAAGTGGAAAAAATATCTCGATAGCAACCACTTGCAATTTACAGTATCTTGCGAAGTCTGAAGGAGAACTCGGTGCTCTGCTTTCTAGAGTGAAGAAGAAGATTGGTCTCATTATAATAAACCAGACCAAAACCAAAATACTGACAGTGACATTAACGCACTCGTCGCGATAAACAAAACGATTTACTACTTTAAAGTTGTAGTTAATGAAAAATCCTTACCGGCATTACAGTTGCTGAATCCATCAGATCGGCAAAGAACAGAACAAACCTGTCAAATCGAAGAGTGAGAATGCCAAACCTTGTTAAACCAGTACGTTATGGAAATGTCGATGGTTTTCTATTTTACTTGACTTTATTATTACCAACCGGGGGCATATTTCTTTTGCAAGAGGTCGACTAGGTGGGCACTCCAACAGTCAACAGTGCATGTTATTCTAACGCCCGAGCATAGATTTAAAAATATTACTGTGCTTAGATAAGAGGGCACTGTGCACTATAGCTAGTGAAATAACTGGGTTGAAGTATCTGAACATCTTCTCTCTTCTCTTCTTCTTCTTAGTCGTGTTCTTCATTACTGAAGGTCGCGTCCTTGAAATTCGACCGTAGCCCGCTGCATGAGCTGTTTCCACTTCGTCCGGTCCTCGGCTTCTCATATGGCGCTTACAATTGGTAGGCCAATGAGAGTGGTCACTTGGTCACACCAGCGACTAAGTGATCGGCCGCGGGGTCTCTTTCCTTCCACCTTGCCCGTCACGATCAACTTATCCAAGTTATCCGGCTGTCGGCGGACAATGTGACCAAAGTAACTAAGGATCTTCTGGTAACAGATTGTTGAAAGCCTGATTCGTATGCGAAGCTGGTCCAGAATAGATTTATTTGTTCTTTTGGCCGTCCATGGTATGCGGAGCATTCGTCTCCAACACCACATTTCAAATGCATCGATTTTCTTACGCTCTGATGCCCTAATTGTCCACGACTCTGCCCCGTAGAGAAAGATTGAGAAAACCAGACTACGCACTTGTCTCGTTTTCGTAACGTTGGAGACCTTTCGATTTTGCCATATGCGTGTGAGCTTGGTCATTGCTGCTTTAGTCATCTGTGTCCTCCTCCTGATCTCTCTTTCGCTTCCTCCTGGGTCAGTAAGAACATCTTATGACTCTCGAATAAGAAGCGTTTTTTTATTTTTTTATAGCAGACTAAACAAGCATATAATAGCAGACGTTTGACCGCAATCTCACTTAGAATTATCATAATTGTGAAATCCTGGATAGCACTGGGCACTGTATACTGATTATGGCCAGTGTTATCAATTACCATCACCTTCTAGCTCGTTTTCTCACTTTTTTGTAAAAAAAAAAACCTATTGAAATTATGATATTTACTGTAACCCCATCTTTTATATAGGCTTCTATTGCGAAATCTACTATAATATAATTATGTATTAGGACTGGGTCTTTAGTTGACTTAAATTTATAATAATAATTAGTGATATAAATCCTTTTAATCTTTCTAGACGTTAATAAGGCATTTTAATTAAATTTTCAATTTTTTTTAGTAAGTATCGAAAAGTATCGATTCCCGGGAATTTCCCGGTACCGTGTGAGTATCGGTTTCAAAATTCCCGGTTCTTGAAATGGTACCGATACTGCAAGCCCTAGCTCGAACCCTCGATGAAGTATCCTCGACTGACGGTGGAACTTATGTGCGGCTTTAATGTGAAAGTTGTGCGGTCCATGGCTTTGTATGGAGCCTCCTTATGGGTGGATGCCCTGACGAGACAAAACATTGCCCATCTGAGCGCGCCACGCTTTGCATCCGTAGGCTTACCGCGGCCAGGCTCCCAGGAAGGTAGAGAGGTAGAGGGAAGAAGACAAAAAAGGACTGTTCGAGAGGTGAAGCACGCGTCTGGCTCACCCTCAAGCAGACAGCTAGACAGTGATGTCAGTCCGTCCACTGCTGGAGTAGACAGAGAGCACGGGTCGTTGACCTTCCGGCTCGTGCAGGGCACCGATGCTTCGTAAAGTACTTGCACCACGTAGCCGGCAGGGAACCGTCCCCTGCTTGCCACCACTGTGGTAGCGACGTGGATACGGCCCAGCACACATTGGAGGAGTATCAGAAATGAGGTGATTCGGCAGAGAACCAGAGTTACCGACATAGCTGAAAGGATTAGCAAGTTGAAGTGGCAATGGGCTGGTCACATTTCCCGCAGAACCGATAACCGATGGGGTACACGGGTTCTAGAGTGGAGACCGCGTCTCGGCAAACGTATGGCAACTAAAATATATAACAAACTACCAATGGAATATCATAAATTAAAGGCAAATGAATTTTATACAAAAATATTTAAATGGCTTAGTGACAGATGTTTTTACTCATTAGATGATTATTTAAATTTTAAATTTTAATTTTATAAATATTAATTTCAATTCAATTTTAATTTTGTTTTTAATGTTATATACTTGTAATGAAAAATGTAAAACTAGATTTATGTAGACATAACTAAATATTTGCACGACAGATTATGTCAAATACAGTAAGAACTATTTATATCTATCATAAGAACTTGTTATTAACCTGTATTTAAGCAAATAAACTATTCATTCATTCATTCATTCATTCAACGTAGTGTAGGTCGTCCATGGGCGAGATGGGGTGACGATATCCGGAAGGTCGCGGGGAGCGGGTGGAGGAGGAAGACGGGGGAACGAGTTGAGTGGCGTGCCATGGGGGAGGCCTATGTCCAGCAGTGGACGAACACAGGCTGATGATGAGATGATGACACATTGGAGGAGTGCCCGGCATGGGTCAGTGAGAGCAGTACCCTCGTCGCAGTAATGGCGATTGGGGGAGTTATGGGGACCACCAACGTGGGTTAAACGCTGCGGATGAGCGCTTCAGCGTACCCGCTGCCCCAGCATTATGGCGGTCCGCATAAACACTCCCAGGTTTTTAATGGGTATCCCCGCTGCGCCAATCTTCAGCGGAGGAGTTTCATATACCACCCTGTCAAAGTACAAACCAATGCCATACCCGATCGAAGGCCTTGGCAATATCTAGACGGCTACGCATCATAATACCTACGGTTATTATTCAGTAATAAAAAAAACAAGTCGTATCTGGCGCTACGCCGGCCGCTGCCGCGGCACGTTCGCTTCGCTCGCTCGGCTCGAACCTAACCAACTGATTTCGGTTTCCCCTGAATACTGTACTAAAAACACGCGGGGCATGGTATTAATAAACCGTAGGTGAGTCGTCCATAGTTGAATTAACCAATATCTCAAATGAACATTAGCTGAATCGTTTGTTAGTTCACCTGACCATAGTTTAATCAACCGTAGGCGAGTCGTCCACTTTGTAATGAAATAAACATAGGCGAATCAACCGTAGTTATATCGACTGTAGTTGAAACGACCGTAGGTATTGTGATACGTAACCTATCTAGACTGACCGTAAGTGCCCTCTACTATCAACGGTTTGAGCCTAATAGAAGACAAGCTGATAAGTGGTGAAGTAAAACGTATTGGTGGTCACTGATGAACTGGTGCTCCTCCAAGTATCCTAGGAGCTGGGAGTGTCGAGGGGACTCATTAAATAGTTGCCTTTTAAAAGAATTTTGAGGTTGCGTATAAATAAGCTACATGTGCGAGTAATGCTCGTCGAATGTGTCGAAATCGGGAACATTTCATAGGAAACGTAACTCCAGAAAATGATGTGACGTCACGCGCTCTGATTGGCGTTAGCATTCGCGTAATAATAAGTAAAAATTATTGAAATTAAAATTAATTTTATTCAATTTTGGCTTGTAAATAGATCCTTAAAATGTGATTTTAGGTTTTTAAATACTGTATTTTATGTGAAAAACATAACTATACATGAATTCGTAACATGTGTCAACATCCCTATTGTTTTCTCAGTCACTCGCTCTACTACTGAAATGTTAATTTTATTAAAAAATAATTTAAATGGAAATAAAACTGATTACGGAACCGCTGTTTTCATTTATAATTTCTAAATGTAAATTTACAAAATATGTGTTCCATTCCTAGGTTGTCTGTAAGAAATTGCCTTGTATGATAAGACCGCCGATTGTTTCCCTAGCATTTAGATATCTAGCTCAGTAAGTTTCTTTGTAATTATTTGGTACGCAATAAAGTATTATTCTATATGTGTTCTTTATGTGTGTGATGTGTGTGTTTTATGTGGTGTGTGTGTGTGTGTAGGTCTCACAAATGTGACCAGCTGTGACAAGGACGGGGGGAGGGGCAAAACATCATGAAATTCGTGTAACGTAATTTATGGATAACCCCTATTAGTAGAAATGTAGGTAGAAGGTGGTAAATGTGTGTGTGTGTGTGCGGTGTATATCTATTTTTTAAAGGTCACACTCTGTAACGTGACCCTGGTATGCAATTTAGGCAAATTAGTCGAAATAACAGCAGGGTTGCCAAAAAGACGTGTTATTTATAAGAACATCGTGAAACATCGTGTTTTTTTAAACGGTTTTATTTAGCTTACTCCGTTTGTTTTTCTACGATAAAAAAAACAATGTTTAAATCATTTTTAACCCCCGACGCAAAAACGACGGGGTGTCATATGTTTGACGTGTCTGTCTGTGGCATCGTAGCTCCCGAACGGATGAACGGATTTTAGTTTTTTTTTTGTTTCAAAGTAGAGTTAGTCGAGAGTGTTCTTAGCCATGTTTGGTGGAAATCGGTCTAAGATGGCCGCCGCTACAAAAAGGCGGATTACTTTTTTTTTCTTCACGACCCCGTCAATATGGGTATCAAATGAAAGGGCTTAACTAGTAGAATATAACGCACGATGGCCTCTACCACAAAATGGTGAATTACATATTCCGTTGGGGGTTTTTTAATTTAATTCACTTGTTAAATATACTAATCTTTATTGACTAGGAAAATCGACATCTTTCATTTTACTCACGACTCACACATAAAAACCGTGTGAAATAAATAGTAAGTAGGTAATATAGGTTTTTTATGCATGTTTTAAACGTGTTTAAAATGTTTTAAAACATTTTCAAAAGAGCTTGTTTATTTTTCAGTGTTTTAATCAATTGTTTAAAACATTGCCAACCCTGAATACCAGGCGTTTGTATCATGAAACGTAACTGTAGAGGCGGATGACCTCACTTATAGGCATTGTTCTAGAAGATCTAGAATTATTGGGTAGGTACTGTAACTAGTGATATTTTAGAATAAATACTTTTTAAGGGGACAGGTTTCTATGAAACTTTTTCGATTTAGTTATCCATTTGAAAAAATATTTAAGTTTAAACTTTTCTTTGGGCGTCCCCCTCTAAAATCGAAACTACCGGCTTATAATTAATTAGCTGCGCCCAGGTTTTACCCGCTTTTCTATAGCCTATGTGATATGTGTTATTCCAGGGTCTAAGGTATCTTTCCCACGAGGTGGCGCGCGCGGTGTTTTCGCGCGCCCCTTGAGAGGGTGGGGTGAAACTCCTCTTCACCCCACCGCGGAGGGGTCCTCCTGTCAGTGAGGACTAAACGCCGTCGGGGCCGCGGATGAATGCTTCGGCGTACCCGTTGCTCCGGCATTATGGCTTCCCGCAGGAACACCTCCAGGTTTTTTAGTGGGTATCCCCGCCGCTCCCATCTTTGGCGGGGGAGTCCCACATACCGTAACGCATTTTTCCTGGGATAAATAAAAAAGGGCCTAAGCTATCTCTCTACCAAATTTCAGCTCAATCGGTCCACCCGTTTAGTCGTGAAAGAGTAACAAACATCCAGACATCCATTCTTACAAACTTTCACGTTTATAATATTAGTAAGATTTACAAGAACTAAACTAGATAGTAACTCCAGTAAGTAGACGAAATTATGATACCTATACTTCGTTTCAAAAACAAAGATAATTTTTGCAGGGTTCAAGGATCAATATCTTAATAAATTGGATAATATCGGATATTTATCAAAATATATCAGATATATATCATAAGATATATCGGACATAACAGTTTTTGTGGTTACGTATCATAATACCTACGGTCGTTTCAACTACAGTCGATATAACTACGGTCGATTCGCCTATGTTCATTACATAATATGTATATTGGACGACTCGCCTACAGTTCAACTCGCCTACGGTTGATTAAACTATGTATATACGTTTTAAATCAGTGGGTATTTTGACTATGCCATGTCTTTATATATTTTTGAATATCATATATGTACGGAAAAATAAACATAAATTCAAGTGTCATAACAATAAAATTGAAACTAGATCAAAATTTAAATTAGTAATACCAGCCCATAGATTAGCAAAAATTAATAAATCTTTTGTTATTAACAGTATAAGATTCTATAATGTGTTGCCTGATTGTATTTTAAATCTTAATGAAAAACATTTCAAACTCAAAGTGAAAAAAATACTTATGGAAAAAGCTTACTATTGTATCCAAGATTTTATTGCTGACAAAGCCTATTGGCTGAAATTACAATTGTAATATTATATCTATGTAACTGACGCACATAAGTGCATTTTGTATGCCTATATGGAAATAAAGAACTTGAACTTGAACTATGGTCAGGTGAACTAAAGGACGATTCGGCTAAAGTTCATTTGAGATATTGGTTAATTCAACTATGGACGACTCACCTACGGTTTATAAATTCTATGCTCCGCGTGTTTTTAGTACAGTATTCAGGGCAAACCGAAATCAGTTGGTTAGGTTAGGTTTGAACAGTGACCACAATGCGCGAGCCGAGCGAGCGAAGCAAGCGTGCCGCGGCAGCGGCCGTCGAAGCGCCAGATACGAGTTTTTTTTCTTATTACTGAATGATTTATACTGTGTCATGGTATCTTCTGGCATCTTGGCATCTTCTTTCAACATCTTCATCATGACATCGCGGCATAATAAGCTGTCTGCACATCTACAGATAGAAATCATTCAGGTATCAAAAAACAACTCGTATCTGGGGCTTCGCCGGCCGCTGCCGCGGCACGCACGCTTCGGTCGCTCGGCTCGCGCATTGTCACTGTTCAAACCTAACCTAACCAACTGATTTCGGTTTGCCATGAATTCTGTACTAAAACAAGTAGTTTTTAGCTAACATACCAGACTAATAGCCGGAAACATTGATTTAAAAATAAAACGTGAATCGACGTTAGTTCAGTCAAAAATAGGCAAATCGTCCGTTAGTTTAATCAACCATAGCTCAATCGACCGTAGTTGAGTTAACCGTAGGCGAGTCGTCCAATAGTGATTTCGACCAGTAGTTATTATGAACGTAGGCGAAACGTCCAATAGTCATTTTAAACAGTAGGCCATTCAACCGTAGTTAAAAAGACCGTAAGTATTATGATACGTAACCGTTTTAAATTTAAAAAAATTTAATTATATTTAAGACAAAATGTATGTAATACAAATGACTTGCCTTTTATAACGCTCATGTTATATTTATGGTTAAACTAGCAAACCCGGCGAACTCCGTTTCGCCACCAGATGGCTTCGTTTTATGTAACATTTCGTTTGGTGATTAAAAAATGAAGAATTTTTTTTGTTTTATATTTGAAAAGGAAAATTTTTATTTCATTTCACAACAGTAATAAAGTCATTTCGATTACAAAAATGAAGTGTTATTTAGTTGAACTTCTCTAAGTAAATGAAAGTGAATCCAAAGTAAATACTGAATCGAAGCGTTATACGTGTCCGCAAATTATCCGTTTCATTGAAGTGCTCTTTGGTAAACCACTGGTTATGTCTGTTGTATATTTTACCTTGCAAGTCGGCATGAAGCCGCCTTCTCGAATGATATTAGCTCCAAAAGAAGTCATGCGAAAGCAGTTATTGTATTCAAGGATGTGTTGAAGAAAATGGCTGGAATCGGGATCACTTCCATCGAACAATGGTTTCAGTGGCTGTGGTGGTGTAAGTAATGGATCCAGTTTGACTTTTCCACTTGCGCAGCATAATCCAGCCGTTTCTCTTTTGAACTTTAACGCATTGCAATATCGGCATATAGTCGTCATTGGTCCAATATCTAAATTTTCATCATCACTGTAGTTTGCAGTGGGATCATATTGGAATGCCAAGCGATTGTATGATGCCAATGATCTTCGTGTGCTCACGCGTTGTCTCAATCGGTCATTTTCTCTTATTATATTTTGTCTTTCTTCGCTTAAGTTCTGTGAATACACTTGTTGCTGGCTTGCATGTCTTGTGCGGCGGCCGATGTTCGCACGTCGTCCTCTAGGCATTTTGGACTATGGACAGAGTGATGAATAGGGATGTTGACAAATTTTTTGAATTGCTTTTATATGATAGATAGACCCATTTCATAAACGTATATCATATTTTTATGCAAAAATATATGAAATTTCAATATAAAAATACGTAAATAATTTTTTTTTTTTTAAATACTGCCTAAAACGTTTCGAACTGTCATCTGACAGCGCGTGACGTCACACCACTGGCTGGTCCTTACGCTTCCTATGAAATGTTCCTGATTTCGACAAATTTTAATTATTCATAACTTAAAAATCACTGAACCGATTTTGATGCAACTTATGCTGTGCCCTTAGTTGGAGCATACTTAAACCAAAAATAAAGTCAATAACCAAAATGAATCTTATATTTTCAGAGAGACATTTTAGTTATTGACTTTATTTTTGGTTTAATACTTATTTAATACTTATTTATTTATTTCCAACACATGTAGGTAATTACATTCACAGATCTTGTTGTGTAAAATTAGGTACTACTACATACCCTGATAGGGCACTTGTTGCTTGTTTAAGTATGGACCAACTAATGGCACAGTATAAGTTGCATCAAAATCGGTTCAGTGGTTTTTATGTTATGAATAATTAAAATGTGTCGAAATCAGGAACATTTCATAGGAAGCGTAAGGTCCAGCCAATGGTGTGACGTCACGCGCTCTGATTGGCGTTCGCATTCGCGTAATAATAAGTAATTTTTTTTGAAATTAAAATTGATTTTACTCAATTTTGGCTTGTAAATAGATCCTTAAAATGTGATTTTAGGTTTTTAAATACTGTCTTTTATGTGAAAAACATAACTTTATATCAATTCGTAACATGTGTCAACATCCCTATTTAACCTCAAATTCACGATCCACATAATTTACACAGTTCAACTTACCACCTTAAAGACAAATGCCTGCTGTTGAAATTTAATAAAAAATTTCCCAAGAACACGCTTTTTTTTGTATTCATCCAAGGAGAGCCATTGGCTACTACGTTGCCAGTATTAATTCTAAATAAGGTTGCAATAAAACTTATCAATATCCTCCGCGCCGACACGGCCATTACCACCTTAAAGACAAATGCCTGCTGTTGACATTTGCCCAATACGCGCGTGGTTTCCAATTGAATAACTTATTTTTTTTACTTTTTTTTCATTTCTTTTGAAATTTTTCCTGAATTTTCTTTGCTATAAACCTCGCGGAGCCCGAGACCTTTCCAACGAATGCAAAACCGTGGAAATCGGTTCGTGCGTTCTGGAGTTATAGCGTCAGGGAGGAAAACCCGACTTATTTTTATATAGTAGATAAATGAATTGAATTGAATTGAATTTTTGTGAATATATCAATGATATTTTCATTGATATATAATCTTTGAAACCTGGAAAAATTATCTTTGTTTTTGAAACGAAGTATGGGCAGTGTAGGAGGCAAGCCCTATCATTTGCGAATTTACCGTGCAGCTATAAGTTGTTATGTTCAAGAATCACGCTTACTCACAATACCACGGTAAAGAGATATACAGTAATGTGACTCCCTAGAAGCGGTTGAACTCAAAGTCGCGCGAGTTTGTAACGAGGTGGGTAGGGTTCGGTAGGCAGCGAGGTGCCGAATAGGCGTTATTATTGTATTTATAATAGATAGACCCATTTTATACACGAATATCATATTTTTATGCAAAAATATGTGAAATTTCAATATAAAAATACGTAAATAAAAATGATTTTTTGAATTCTCTAAAACGTCCCGAACTGTCATCTGACAGCGCGGGTCACGCGCTCTGATTGGCGTTCGCATTCGCGTAATAATAAGTAAAAATTAATGAAATTAATTTTATTCTATTTTGGCTTGTAAATAGATCCTTAAAATGTGATTTTAGCTTTTTAAATACTATCTTTTATGTGAAAAACATAACTTTATATAAATTCGTAACATGTGTCAACATCCCTATTACTCAAAATATCAAAAAGAATTAAATACTTTGTGATATTTTTACTAATTCACAACCATTATTCGGAAGCTTACTGCATAAAAACGTCTATTCGGCACCTCGCTGCCTACCGAACCCTACCCAAATCGTTGCACACTCGCGCGACCTTGAGTTCAACCGCTTCTAGGGAGTCACATTACTGTAATATCTCTTTACCGTGACAATACTGTATATCTCTTTACCGGTGCTTACGTCATTGCGTGATGTCTACCAACAAAATAAATGACTCATAAAGTGTATTTTTAGAATACCTAGTCCCCTACGAATAAATTTTATAATTTGCTAGCTAACCCGCGCCCACTTGCCCCAACAAAGTTATGACTGTTCCTCCACATGTGTCTTACTAATATTATAAACGTGAAAGTTTGTAAGAATGTATGTCAGGATGTTTGTTACTCTTTCACGCCTAAACGGGTGGACCGATTGAGCTGAAATTTGATATAGCTTAGACCCTGAAATAACACATAGGCTACATAAGTACTGCGGGTAAAACCGCTAGGCGCACCTACATAAACCTATAGCATATAAACTAGTGATGGGTCGAATGTGGTTTGAACCGAATATGAACTTCGGCCGAACGTTCGGTAAAATTGCAAAATTCGGCCGAACTTCGGTTCACTTTTTCCGCGCTTTATCGAGAATAAGCTAAAGTTATTTAAAGCAAAAGAAATCAAATGCCCAAGATTTTTTAAAATAATTAAGGGATTAGGCGTTACTTTGCGGAAAATAATTACAACAATAATTATTAGCTATAATTTAATATTTAGTGTTAATTCCGCTCTAAAACTTAGATTTTTAAAATTTTACTTAACGTAAATTCTAAAAAATAACTATTTTAGTATTAAAAGTAAATATATTGCTTATATATTTCTATAATAATGAATAATTTGTTATATTATCATGATATTTTAAAAGCCCGGGTCATTTTGGACCCGAAAGCCGTTAGAGTATAATGATATTTAACTCACTAAAATATAAACATTTTAAACTATTTTTCGCTTTTTACGTAGAGTTTAAAAATATAATAAAAGTCTCGAAGTGACAAACCATAAAAATTAATACATGAAAAGTTATCCGTATTTTAAGGCAAAAATGGGTCCAAAAAGACCCGAAATCCTTATGAAGGTTAAATTTTTAATTAAATTCCCTTGTTTTTTTTTAGTTCTGGGAGATAATCTCGGACGAGCATGGCATCGATCCCAGAGGCGTGTATAGGGGAGAGAATCCACTGCAAAGGGAACGGCTGAATGTCTACTACAATGAGGCATCGAATGGTAATTCATAAATACAGTAATACCCACCCCGCTTTACGCGACCCCGTTATGCGTGGTTTCAGGTTCAATTTATTCAGGTTTGGACCAACGATATCTATGACTACAACGACAAAAACGGCACAACTCACGTCAAATATTGTCGAGAATATCTCGACCACGGTTTCGGACAATCATCAGGAGTTCACGCCTGCAGTAACCGACGCTCACACCGTCGCTCTTGTGAGCGTCGGTTACTGCAGGCGTGAACTCCTGATGAAGGACATCGTAATTGTCCGAAACCGTGGTCGAGATATTCTCGGCAATATTAGACGTGAGTTGTGCCGTTTTTGTTGTTGTAGTTATGGAGAACACTCGCGATAGTTTTAAAAATCGCAACGATATCTCCACATAGATTACGCCTAACCGCTTCAAAAGCGACCAAACTAAACAGTGCTTAAATCCATAATAAGCACTGTTTCGGCGTCAGTCTCGCGCTGACCGTCAAGTGGAACGTAGCTCTCTTAAGAATTGCAAAAATAATACACTTACAAAGAGAAAACATTATAGGATTTCATATTTTAGGTAAGTTTTATACATTTTACGACTACTTTTAGTGATTAACATTCAAAATAATGTAGTTATTATATCAAAATTAGCATTTAAAGATATTTTTGCTCACGCAGTTGTCTCTTTCACTCACTTGAAGAGCGGGTCAAATTAGACCGATAAATTAGAGTCATAATAAGGTATGGCTAAGTGATTTTGAACATTAGCGCTGTGGTGTGAGGCTAACCTATACGTTGCAGTTTCAGGTCGCCGAGATGCCTACACCCGCAACATGACTTAACAACTGCCTCCTACATATCTTATAGGAAACAGCCGGGACACACAGTTTTACGTGCCGCGCCGAAACACGGTAGCGTCCAGGCGAACTTATTGCCACATACTGAGATTTGAACCCAGGGCCTCCGGATAACAAGCCGAATGTATTACCTGGGCTACGGACGTTTCTCGCCAGCCCATCAGAAACGTGACTAATCGTGATTGTATCTTTTACCAGGGGTAGACTTCTTTCAGGAGGTCGACTAGGTGGGTACCCCAACAGTGCCAGTTATTCTACCGCCTGAGCGATGTGCAAACATTACTGTGCACAGGTAGGAAATACTGTAGCTAGTGAAATTACTGGACTAAAGAGTCTTAACATCTTATGACTCTCGTAGGAAGCGTTTTCGCTGTACACCCAGAATTTTACGTTTGTAAAATCCTGGTTACCACTGGCCACTGTACTAATTATGGGCAGCGTCATCTCTTACCATCAGGAGAGCGTCTTGCTCGTCTTCTTACTTCGTTGTATAAACAAGTGAAATTTTTTTTTTTTTTTTTTTTTTTAGTCATCCTATTTTCTTGCAATCTGCCCTTACGGGCATTGAGCGAGAGTTTGGTCGTAGATGCAGCGTGTCGTGAGTGGTATGATTCCAGTGACTCAACCACAAATTGTCAAATTCTCCTAATCTTTTAGAATGTCTTGAGGAGCTCTTCTCTTAATTCTTGAAAATGTCACTGTCTGAGTGTTCATGAGGTCAGAGGCAAGTTCGTTTGGATGGCGGTCTAAGCGCTTAGCGTAAGATTTAAGTCTTGATGTTATTTCTTCTTTGACGGTTGGAACGAAAAGGTCACGATGCAGCAGGTTATTGTTGACGTAAAACGGTGCGTTTGCTATCATGCGTAACATCTTTGATTGAAATCTTTGTATAATTTCTAGATTTGAGTTTGATGCTGTACCCCAGAGTTCGGCACCGTACGACCATATGGGTTTTAGAAGAGATTTGTATAGAAGAGTTTTATTGGCAAGAGACAGCTTTGATTTGCGAGCTAGGAGACATTGGAGCTTGCGAAGTTGGGCACTCAGAGCTTTTCTCTTGGTGAATATGTGCTTCCTCCACGTGAGGCGCCTGTCTAGGTATATTCCTAAGTAGCGAACATCTTCCTGCTGTGGTAGTTGTATTCCATTTAGCTCAATTGCAGGACAAGAGCCATGTTTTAGAGAAAAGGTGACCTGGACCGACTTGGATTCATTTGCTTTTATCCTCCAGTCTCTGAGCCAGATTGATATGCTGTCGAGACTTTCTTGAAGCATGTTAGATGCGATTGTAGCATTTGAATGTGACGCAATCAAGGCGGTATCGTCTGCGAAGGTGCCGACTAGAACTTCGTTCAGTGTTGGTAGGTCATGTGTGTAAATTAGATATAGTATGGGTCCCATAACACTTCCTTGAGGGACTCCGGCCTGGATAGAGTAAAGTTTGGTCCTATCTTCGCCATGTTTTACGTAGAAGTGACGCCCATTAAGGTATGATTTTATCACCAGGTAGTGACTGATTGGTAAGGCTTTTAGAATTTTGAACAATAGGCCTTCATGCCACACACGATCGAAGGCTTGGGAAATGTCCAAAAATGCTGCCGAGCAATATTTTTTGTGCTCGAAAGCGTCATTTATCTTAGCCACTAGACGGTGTACCTGTTCAATGGTGCCATGTGCCTCTCGGAAGCCAAACTGGTGAGATGGAATAAGCTCTGCTTCAACAAGTTTGGGTTTTAGCCTTTTCAGGAAAAGAATCTCGAAGACTTTAGATACTATTGGAAGGAGGCTTATCGGGCGGTAAGACGATACACATTCCGGATCTTTTCCTGGTTTAAGAATCATGATTATTTCCGCTACTTTCCATTGTGCTGGGACAAATTCAAGTCGTAGTACTGCATTAAATATAGCAGTTAGTAGTAATACGCCTGAATTGGGAAGTTCTTTTAAGACTTTTGATGTAATTAAGTCGTAGCCGGGAGCTTTGTTGGTCTTGAGGTTCTTAATTGCAACAAGTACTTCATTTTTGGTGAACTTTTTAAGCGGCAGGGCTAATTGTTGAGGAGCGGACAAGCAGTCAGTTACTTCACTAGTTTTTGATGAGCTGGTGTCGGGGTTTGGTACAAAAACGTTTGATAGATGTTCCGCAAAGAGTTCGGCTTTATCGGCGTTACTACGAGCCCAAGTTCCATCTGGTTTACGTAGTGGTGACTCAAATGCTACAGGCTTATTGATGGACTTAACTGCTTTCCATAGGGAATACTCTGTTGCTGCGGTTGCATCTAGTTTAGTCACCTTAATCTCAAGTTCCTTGTTTCGTATGTCTTCCATTACTATCTTTACCTTTTTTACCCATTTGTTAAATGTTGTCTTATCGTCAGGGCTTCTAGTAGTTTGCCACTGTTTCCTGATTTCTCTCTTTTTTTGCACAAGATCAATAACAACCTGAGGAAAGGTAGGTATGCTGGAGCTACTGTGGATTGGTGTTGCCTGCCAGGCCGCTGATTGAATGCAGGTGGTAAAGTTTTCTACAGCCTCAGTTATGTCTTCATTTGATTTTAGGGGTATTTGTAGGTTGACGTTGTTTTCGACCAAATCTCGGAAGTAAATCCAGTCTGTTTTCTTACTGTGGATTTTGCACGGCCTGCTCACTTCTATAGCTTCATTGTGTAGTTGTGCTATAATTGCTGTGTGGTCAGAAGATAAGTCATAGGTAGAGTAGCAACTTAATGACGATTTTGGAAGGCCTTTAGTCACAAGAAAGTCTACCAGGTCAGGTTTCTTTTTGATGTCACTGGGCCAGTAGGTTGGTTCGCCAGTGGAGTAGACTTTTAAATTAAGTTTTTGCACAGCCTTGATGAGTTCTCGTCCCTTGGTTGTTGTAGTCCTGGAGCCCCATTCTGTGTGTTTAGCATTGTAGTCACCACCAGCAATAAACTTGTTACCCAATTGTTTGAAGAAGGATGTGTAGGCTTCGCATTTGAGATTATGTTTTGGAGGCATGTAGAGGGCGGTGATCTGTATAGGACCTCTTAGGATTTCTATAATAATGCTGGTAGCTTGAATCTCGTTGGTGTAATGCGAGTTAGAGACGCAATGTTTTATCTTTTGTTTCACAATAATGGCTGATCCACCATGGGCTGTACCATCCGGGTGATTAGTAAAGTAAGTTTTGTATCCAGATATTTCAAAATGGGTTTTTATTGTGAAGTGTGTTTCAGAGACTAGCATAAAATCTATGTCGTGGTTGTTCAGAAAAGCTTCCACTTCAAGAGAGTGTTGTGACAGCCCATTGGCATTCCACATAGCAAGTGTCAGCGGTTTGCATTGCCGCGGGGGGGCAGGGTGGGCCGCCTGCCACCCCCCTGAACAAAATCCTGGCCGCTGCTTTGTGAGCTTTGAGGTCTGATTTCTGATATCAGGTTTAATAAAAGATTTGTCATAGTGGTCATTTGTGTCATCATTTGCTTGAACATTTCCATTAGTTCTTTGAAATTGTTTGGGTCTTCATTTGTTGTTGCAGTATGTTGTTGATGGTGATCTTTACTTGTGGCATTTGCATAAGTTTTGTTTTGGTAGTCGGTATTTGTTTGATGAGGTTGTTTAGTCAAGTCTATATATATTTGTTTGTTTTGTTGATTGCTACTGTGGGCTACATTATGTTCATTCGTATTATTTGGGAGTTTACTTTGTGCGAAGGTTTTATTTCGCAGCGAAGGAAACTTTTGCTTCTGCAGTTCTTTGTATACTGAACAACCTTTATAATTTGCTGGGTGGTTTCCGTCGCAAAGAGCGCATTTCACATCATTAGATTTTTCTTTTCTAGAGCAGTCGGCGGACGCATGGTAACCAGCACATTTGATGCATCTTGGTTTGCGACGGCAATATGTTTTGGTGTGTCCATATGATTGGCAATTTGCACATTGTGGGATCGTTCGTTTAAGCCTGGGTGGTTCGAATTTTACAACACAGTGCAGGAGTTTATTCACCTTGTATATATCTTTGTTGTTAGGTTTAGGTTCTAATTCTACTACAAACATGTGAAGAGGGTTGCCCGTTTGTGTTTGCTTCATGTTCCAGATATTTCTGGCTGTGTGATCTAGGGCATCTAGGGCCTCTTTGATATCTGCTATGTTGGTGGATGGGTGTAGATATTTAAGAATTACTTTAAAGCTTCTCTCCTGCTTTGGCTTGTAAGTATAATATTCTGTGTTCTTTGCATCTAACTCTTTGACAATAGTTCTATATGCGTCTCCAGTTGTGGGTTGGATTCGCACCCGGTTGCCAGGCAGGATTTTGACAACAAAGAGCCCTGGTACGGTTTCTTTAAGTAGTTGGACTAGAGGAGAGATGTTTGCGACTTTGTCAATAAATATTGGAGGAGCTTTTGGCTGTCTCTCGGTTTGAGTTTGGGCTTTGCCCTCATCGTCTTCCAGCTCTGAGAAAGAGTTGCTAGTAGGTACTGGTTGGCTTAGCCAATAGGAGCCAAGCTTGGTCTGCTTTTGTCCTCTATCGCTGTCAGGGCTATTCCGTTGCCTTTTTCGGTTCGGTACTTGAGTCCAAGCTGATGTTGAGGGATCAGTACCCACATTTGTGTCACTATCTACTGGAGGCTGGTCGTTGTCTGATCTAAAGTCTGATAGTGACTGGGATCTTGTCCTGTTAAATAAGCTTGGGTGAAAGATCTGTTGTGTCAGTGTCTTGTTTGCTGGTTTGTGTTGTTGGTTGGTTGGTTGATTACTGTCTTGCATGTTGTTCCCACGAGTAGGGTCGATTTATAAAGGTCACACATGAGGTAACGCCCATTCTCATGTGAAGGCTAATTCTTCAATGTTTGCCAGGTCCATTGAAGTTGGCACTAGCGACTGAGCTTCCCTATCAGTCAAGCATCCATCTCTTTGGCATGTTCCCACCATGAGATTTAGGGTAAATTTTTATAGAGGCTTTCTACCTCGTGGCCCAGGCAATGAAGCCAAGACCGCCATCCCCGCAAAACATGACCACGGGATTACGGTGGTGTGGATTGGAACCAACACCTACTCAAGTGTGTTAAACCTGGTTTGAAACTCCACCAATGGTTGGTCACTTTGTTACGACACGCTACAGCAGCTGATGTACTTGCTTGGTGGGTAGTGGGACACAAAACTCTTAACATTTGTCCTAGATGTCAAGTCCACACTTTTAGAGGGGATTTACCCCCTCAAGGCCTGTGGAGGCCTACGGGCTATTTACCGCCGCCCGTGCTCGGCGTTGGCAGCTCATTTCGCACCACCCAGGGGGCACGTGTAGGGTGGGCCTTCGGAAAGGTGGGACTCCTACGGACGCGAGCTGCCTCTACCCCCCGAAGTGAAATTTAAAAACAAACTTTTATTATTATTACCATCCAACACCAAAGTACTCGTCAAGACGAATAAAATGAGCCCAAATTCGATGGGCTTACGTCGTTTAATTACGGAGTTCTTATAGCCACCTTCCAGCTCCATCATCAGACTAGCTCCATGTCATAATAATATTGCATTGTATCAGATTTATACATGCATGCAAAATTTCAGCTCAATCGGAAACCGGGAAGTGGATCAAATTTAACTTGCAAGATTTGATTACAGACAGACTACGAACAGGTGAAAGTAATTAAAAGCTTGTAAAATAAAACCGTTTAATAAAAAACGAAATCAACATCCGTTCATCCGTTCGAGAGCTACGATGCCACAGACAGACACACACACACAGACAGACATGTCAAACTTATAACACCCCGTCATTTTTGCGTCGGGGGTTAAAAATGGATAAATCAATTTTGAGTCAGAGTTAGAACTCAAGGTCGTGCGAAATCGCTTCGTGGTCGATAGGGATCAGCAAGCAAGGTGAATAGACGTTGTGTAATGAGTTTTAGGCTTCCGTAGTCAACAAGGAAGCCTTATGTCCTTCCCTTTTTAACCCCCGACGCAAAAACGATGGGGTGTTATAAGTTTGACGTGTCTGTCTCTCTGTGTGTGTGTGTGTGTGTGTGTGTCTGTCTGTGGCATCGTAGCTCCCGAACGGATTTTGATTTAGTTTTGGTTTGAAAGTAGAGTTAGTCGAGAGTGTTTTTAGCCATGTTTGGTGGAAATCGGTCCAAGATGGCCGCCGCTACAAAATAGCGGATTACTTTTTTCTTCGACGACCACCTCAATATGAGTATCAAATGAAAGGGCTTGACTAGTAGAATACAACGCACTATGATACATTTAAAATACAGACACACACACACACACACACACCGAGAGACAGACATGTCAAACTTATAACACCCCGTCGTTTTTGCGCCGGGGGTTGAAAAAAGGTTTTAAAAGTATTTCCAGTAATAATTCCATTATTTTTCAGGTAACTACGTGCCCAGGGCGGTGCTGGTCGATCTCGAACCTGGCACGATGGACTCAGTCCGCGCAGGACCGTATGGTGAACTGTTCAGGCCAGATAACTTCGTTTCTGGACAGAGTGGTGCCGGTAAGCATTTATTATTATTATTCTCTATATTTATTTACAATCATAAATTGAATTTTTACATTTTTACAATTTATCTGTGCGCTTGGTCGAGGAGACGTGTGACCGAAATGCTGGGGTATATTTGGCCCAACGTATAAGTATTGCCATTCAACGTGGCAATGCTGCCAGCATTCTGGGCACTCTGCCATCTGACAGTGGTTTGGAGAACTTGGATTTTCTGTAGATTGGCTTGTGGCCGATCTGTGGTTAATAAAAGTGTTCTTTACTGCTGTAGTAGTTGTAGTATTGTTAGTTTGTTTTTCTCAATAAAGGGATTTGCCACATTTTTACAATATTTCTAAAAAATAATATATACAAAACATGAAAACATTGTAAAAAACCTAACCTAGAAAACCCTGTGTCAGCGGGGCCAGAGCCCGCACTGCCGGTGGTCAGGGCCGCAGGGTGAGGAACCTCCGGACAATGCGTGCCGTGTCAAGGATTACCGCCGCGCTGTATCAGGCCCTTGATCCAACCGTCTAGCGCGAAATTATTTATACTAGCTTTGTCGCTCTTTAACACGGGCTAAGCCCGGGCCTTTTTATAGGCGTACACGGAGACAAAAAGTCCAACGCGCAGAGGCCCTTTTGAGCTTTTAATGTAAATGTAATGGGTGACACTTATTGGAGTCTGTCTGTGAGTCCATCCATAGAAAATGGGCTCAAAGATAGTCTCCGCCAAGTGACAGGACTATTGCTAATTAATGGAAACTACTTGAACTAGGTTATGGATGTGCATTCTAAATGGATGGTAAATGAGGCTATTGCTAGGACTACAGCACCTGCCACTTCCGTCCCATTAGGAAATACATATATCTAGCTTTGTTATTAATATACTAGCTGCGCCCAGCGGTTTTACCCGCAGTACTTATGTAGCCTATGTGTTATTCCAGGGTCTAAGCTATCTCTATACAAAATTTCAGCTCAGTCGATCCACCCGTTTAGGCGTGAAAGAGTAACAAACATCTAGACAAACTTTCACGTTTATAATATTAGTAAGATTGCCACGGTAAAGAGATATACAATATACAGTAATGTGACTCCCTAAAAGCGGTTGAACTCAAGGTCGCGCGAGTTTGCAACGAGGTGGGCAGGGTTCGGTAGGCAACGAGGTGCCGAATAGACGTTTGGGAGACGGATGAAATTTTTTTTACAAGCTTTTATTTACTTTCACTTGTCTGTCTGTAATCAAATCTTGCAAGTTTAACTTGACCCACTTCCTGGTGTCCGATTAAGCTGTAATTTTGCATGCCTGTATAAATCGGATGACAATGCAATATTTTTATGACATCGAACTGATATGTTGATGGAGCTGGAAGGCCATAGGAACTCCGTAATTAAACGACGGAACCCCATCGAGTTTGGGCTCATTTGATTCGTCTTGAGGAGTAGGTCTTGTATTCGTCCTACTTTATAGTGCTAGATGGTAATAATAATAAAAGCTTGTTTTTAAAAAGTTTTCAAGGCTCTATTTTAGGCCCATTTCTCTTCTTAATTTATATGAATGATCTTCCCTTGTACGCGAGTAAATTTTGTAATATTATACTGTTTGCTGATGACACGTCCCTTCTTTTTAATTTAAAGAGAAAGGACGTGGCTGATGCCACAAAAGATATAAATGAATCCCTAGGTAAGATACATGAATGGTTCAATGTCAATCGCCTTTTGCTAAACACAAAGAAGACTAAATGTGTAAAATTATCCTTAGCTCATGCTCTATATAATCGCGATACCCCTGAGATCTGTATTTCAAATAATAAACTTGACATATCAAAAAACACAACATTCTTGGGTTTGACATTGGACTCTAAACTAACTTGGACTGATCATATAGGCAGTGCGTAAAATAAGAGTGTTAACAGACGTTAAAACAGCCAGAATTGTCTATTTTAGTTACTTCCATTCATTAATGTCCTATGGAATCCTCTTATGGGGCAATGCAGCCAATGCAAACAGCATTTTCATCTTACAAAAAAGAGCAGTGAGATCCATATATGGTTTGGGTCCAAGAGAGTCTTTAAGAGAACGTTTTAAATCAGTGGGTATTTTGACTATGCCATGTCTTTATATATTTTTGAATATCATGTATGTACGGAAAAATAAACATAAATTCAAGTTTCATAACAATAAAATTGAAACTAGATCTAAATTTAAATTAGTAATACCAGCCCATAGATTAGCAAAAATTAATAAATCTTTTGTTATTAACAGTATAAGATTCTATAATGTGTTGCCTGATTGTATTTTAAATCTTAATGAAAAACATTTCAAACTCAAAGTGAAAAAAATACTTATGGAAAAAGCTTACTATTGTATCCAAGATTTTATTGCTGACAAAGCCTATTGGCTGAAATTACAATTGTAATATTATATGCCACCAAAAACATAACTTGTAAAAAATACCAAGTCTCGCAACTGCAGTTTTTCTACCGTAAAAAAATTGTGAGATCCATGTACTACCAAGTCGGTTAAATCTTTTGTGTTTTAAATCAATAGATCGACTTGGCCATCGCATGAAAACACAACAATGTATCTTTAAAGTAATATACCGACATAATAATGCGATTGCCAAGTCAATCTATTAATTTAAAACACAAAAGATTTAACCGACTTGGTAGTACATGGATCTCACAATTTTTTTACGGTAGAAAAACTGCAGTTGCGAGACTTGGTATTTTTTACAAGTTATGTTTTTGGTGGCATCTCACTACTTTTTGTTTTTTTTTTATTCGTTATAGGTTAGCCTTTGCCCACGATATCGCCTGATCTTAAGTGACGACGCCCGCAGATGGGAGCAGACTAAACCTAGAAGGCGGGATAATCCCTCCCTGGCTTTATACATTATTACGGCATATATATATATATATATATATATATATATATATATATATATATATATATATTATGGCATTATTATTGGGATTTTATGCAATTTTTACCGTTGACTGCAAATGTAACTTTGTAATCCTATACATTTATACGGGATTACAAAGGTATTTATGCAGTTTATGTATCTCGAAAACTAGACCGAAATTGCATGTTTTTTTAGTTTTCCTATGGTTTATACAATAAACTCTAAGTATCTACCAAGTTTGAACCTTCTATGTTTGCTAGAAGTGCCTTAGACTTTTGATGATCGGTCAGTGAGTGACAAAATTACAAAACTTTGACTAGTTATAATTTTTAAACGACTAGTTCAAATTGAATGAAATTTGGAATAAATCGTGTTTATACAATGCATACTCGATTGTTAAAAATTGAAGCTTCTAGTTTTTTCCACAACGAAGTTATAGGGGGTCGAAAATGGTCTGAACTGCTTCCAGAAAAGGATGGTACGGCCGTGCCGCTTTTTTTGCTCGACTTGGCGGGGGCACTGCCGTGCCCCCAGATCTATGTAACTGACGCACATAAGTGCATTTTGTATGCCTATATGGAAATAAAGAACTTGAACTTGAACTCATCCGACCCCCTACTGTTTTCTAATAAGTGTAACATATGAAAATTTCAGAAGAATAAAGCTAAACACGGTATAGTGTTAATAAAATTTCTGGACTTAATTTAAAGGAATCTCTTGATTCAGGTTAAATTTAATAAATAATAAATAAATATTTCAGGACATTTCACACAGCTTCACTGTTACAATATTACCATAGTGTTTCGTTTTATTTCAAAATTTTAAAGCAATTTGAGACAATACAATGTTATTCAACTAGTTTAGACCAAAAATATCAATATACATATAGCGTATTTTCATAAAATAATGAAAATCCGTAAGCTGTTTTTGTCTCACAGGTGGCCACGATGATATGACCCCCTGGTTACCTGTATATAGAAAATTATATAAGGTATTTGTTTCTGGTCTGGGTGGTTTTCAGTATTTATTATAAGTATGTATTTACAAAAGAAAAAGTATATAAGTTTTCGTTATTCTAACTACCATAACACAAGCATAAAGTTGCTTAGCTTGGGGTTAGGTGTATAGTTGTATTACTTCTGTGCAGGTAACAATTGGGCGAAGGGACACTACACAGAAGGCGCGGAGCTGGTTGACGCAGTGATGGATGTCGTGAGAAAGGAGTCAGAGGGATGCGATTGCCTGCAAGGTAACAAGTGTTTTTTTGAAACGAAGTTCCTTATCGCGCGTTGTGAAAGGGGGCTAGACGGAAAAAAATCTTACGAAAAGTTGTCACGACACTTTTTGCTATAGTAAGCTATTGTAAGCTGTGCGGCGTGCGCATGTTTCTCTGTCTGTCTCTCTCTCTCTCTTATAGAAAGCAAGCCAGATATTTTCATTAATCGAAAGGAACTTCGTTCCATCCAGGTGTCCCTTGACACCTGTCAAGTTTTTATTTTTTTATGTGATGAAGTAAAACACGAGCAAGACGCTCTCCTGATGTTAAGAGATAACGCTGCCCATAATGAGTACAGTGCTACTAAGGATTTCACAATGATGTGAAATTCTCAAGAGTCATAAGATGTTAAGACTCTTCAGCCCAGTAATTTCACTAGCTACAGTGCCCTTCTACCGAAGCGCAGTAATGTTTGCACATCACTGCTCAGGCGGTATAATAATTGGTACTGTTGGGGTACCCACCTAGTGGACCTCCTGCAAAGGAAGTCTACTCCCGGTAAAATTAAATTAAAAATTTTATTAACCCCCGACGCAAGAACGACGGGGTATTATAAGTTTGACGTGTCTGTCTGTGTGTATGTCTGTCTGTGGCATCGTAGCCCGAACGGATGAACGGATATTAGTTTTTTTTGTTTAAAAGTAGAGTTAGTCGAGAGTGTTCTTAGCCATGTTTGGTGGTAATCGGTTCAAGATGGCCGCCACCACAAAATGGTGAAATACGTTTTGCGTTGGGGGTTTTTTGGACCGATTTCCTCCAAACATGGCTAAGAACACTCTCGACTAACTCTACTTTCAAACAAAAAAAACTAAATCAAAATCCGTTCATCCGTTCGGGAGCTACGATGCCACAGACAGACACACACACACACATACACGTCAAACTTATAACACCCCGTCGTTTTTGCGTCGGGGGTTAAAAAGAAACTATGAGGGCCTATTGGGATGTTGCTTAAAAAAAAATTTTTGTCCGTAATGATGATTATTGAATAATACTGCTGGACACCTATTTTTTTATTTGTAAATCTGAGAAAAAACGTGGGAGATACAACGCAGTAAAGTTGCTTGATAGTGACGTTACACCACTCAATCTAGTACATTTTTGTTTAGTGGTGTGACGTCACGCGTCCCAACACAGAATCTTATAAGCGTTATATCTCAGCCATTTTTTACTTTATTTGCAAGAAAAAAAATACACGCGTATCGAATATTTTTTTATTATTAAAAATACGGACTAATTGTTTATTGGACTAATTTTAAAAAATTGGACTTTGTCAATATCCCTATTGGCTATCGCCCAATGGCGCGGTGGGCAGCAACGCAGAATGTTGCAAGGATTCCTGCATGTGACAAATGTTTTTGTGATCCACAGATATATTTTTTTATATACAACGAAGTAAGAAGACGAGCAAGACGCTCTCCTGATGGTAAGAGATAACGCTGCCCATAATCAGTACAGTGCTACCCATTGCACTGCACCAACGCTTCTTACTTGAGAGTCATAAGATGTTAAGACTCTTCAGCCCAGTAATTTCACTAGCTACAGTGCCCTCCTACCTGTGCACAGTAATGTTTGCACATCACTGCTCAGGCGGTAGAATAACTTCTAACTGTTCAGACCGAGCTAAACACACACTTTTCGTAGTAAAAATTAAAATATTTTAGCCCATCTGCACTTTGAATGACCAAATCCTGGATCCGCCCTTGTTGATATATAGCCTGGTTTTTTTTGCCAGCCTTGTAAGAAAAAACACGATTTCTTCCATCAGGCTTCCAGCTCGCCCATTCTCTCGGAGGCGGTACTGGATCTGGAATGGGTACACTGCTGCTCAGCAAGATACGGGAGGAGTACCCCGACAGGATCATGAGCACTTTCAGCGTTGTTCCTTCGCCTAAGGTAATGTACATCACTCGCTTCAACCGCTGCGTCAATGTAGGTACAATAACAAACGCAGCAATGTACATTGAAGTGGACACGAAAGTATCATGAGCACTTTCAGCGTCGTGCCTTCGCCTAAGGTAATGTACATCACTCGCTTCAACCGCTGCGTCAATGTAGGTACAATAACAAACGCAGCAATGTACATTGAAGTGGACACGAAAGTATCATGAGCACTTTCAGCGTCGTGCCTTCGCCTAAGGTAATGTACATCACTCGCTTCAACCGCTGCGTCAATGTAGGTACAATAACAAACGCAGCAATGTACATTGAAGTGGACACGAAAGTATCATGAGCACTTTCAGCGTCGTGCCTTCGCCTAAGGTAATGTACATCACTCGCTTCAACCGCTGCGTCAATGTAGGTACAATAACAAACGCAGCAATGTACATTGAAGTGGACACGAAAGTATCATGAGCACTTTCAGCGTCGTGCCTTCGCCTAAGGTAATGTACATCACTCGCTTCAACCGCTGCGTCAATGTAGGTACAATAACAAACGCAGCAATGTACATTGAAGTGGACACGAAAGTATCATGAGCACTTTCAGCGTCGTGCCTTCGCCTAAGGTAATGTACATCACTCGCTTCAACCGCTGCGTCAATGTAGGTACAATAACAAACGCAGCAATGTACATTGAAGTGGACACAAAAGTATCATGAGCACTTTCAGCGTCGTGCCTTCGCCTAAGGTAATGTACATCACTCGCTTCAACCGCTGCGTCAATGTAGGTACAATAACAAACGCAGCAATGTACATTGAAGTGGACACGAAAGTATCATGAGCACTTTCAGCGTCGTGCCTTCGCCTAAGGTAATGTACATCACTCGCTTCAACCGCTGCGTCAATGTAGGTACAATAACAAACGCAGCAATGTACATTGAAGTGGACACGAAAGTATCATGAGCACTTTCAGCGTCGTGCCTTCGCCTAAGGTAATGTACATCACTCGCTTCAACCGCTGCGTCAATGTAGGTACAATAACAAACGCAGCAATGTACATTGAAGTGGACACGAAAGTATCATGAGCACTTTCAGCGTCGTGCCTTCGCCTAAGGTAATGTACATCACTCGCTTCAACCGCTGCGTCAATGTAGGTACAATAACAAACGCAGCAATGTACATTGAAGTGGACACGAAAGTATCATGAGCACTTTCAGCGTCGTGCCTTCGCCTAAGGTAATGTACATCACTCGCTTCAACCGCTGCGTCAATGTAGGTACAATAACAAACGCAGCAATGTACATTGAAGTGGACACGAAAGTATCATGAGCACTTTCAGCGTCGTGCCTTCGCCTAAGGTAATGTACATCACTCGCTTCAACCGCTGCGTCAATGTAGGTACAATAACAAACGCAGCAATGTACATTGAAGTGGACACGAAAGTATCATGAGCACTTTCAGCGTCGTGCCTTCGCCTAAGGTAATGTACATCACTCGCTTCAACCGCTGCGTCAATGTAGGTACAATAACAAACGCAGCAATGTACATTGAAGTGGACACGAAAGTATCATGAGCACTTTCAGCGTCGTGCCTTCGCCTAAGGTAATGTACATCACTCGCTTCAACCGCTGCGTCAATGTAGGTACAATAACAAACGCAGCAATGTACATTGAAGTGGACACGAAAGTATCATGAGCACTTTCAGCGTCGTGCCTTCGCCTAAGGTAATGTACATCACTCGCTTCAACCGCTGCGTCAATGTAGGTACAATAACAAACGCAGCAATGTACATTGAAGTGGACACGAAAGTATCATGAGCACTTTCAGCGTCGTGCCTTCGCCTAAGGTAATATCCCATCAAAAACATGTGCTTCGTCGTATCCGCTGCCCCGGCATTATGGCGTCCCGCAGGAACACCACCAGGTTTTTTTAGTGGGTATTCCCGCTTATATATAGCACACAGTACAACCACGGTAAAGAGATACAGTAGTTTGACTGAGCGTGATTTTTGAACATAAATACCTACAGTCTCGCGGTACATGCGCAAGTCATAGGGCTGCCGGGCAGCCGCTGCCCGCATACAGTAGGTACCCACATATTTCATATCATCTACTTACTTAAGCTACTATCTAGACAAGACAAGAGACAAGACAAGACAAGAGACAAGACAAGACAAGAGACAAGACAAGAGACAAGACAAGACTAGGACTCTTACTCACACACTTACTCGGTCTCTCACTTGCACTCTTACTTGGACTTTTACTCGGTCTCTTACTCGCACTCTTACTCAAACTCTTACTCGGGCTCTTACTCGCACTTTTACTCGGACTCTTACTCGCAGTCTTACTCGAATTCTTACTCAGATTCTTATTCGCATTCTTACTCGGACTCTTACTCGCAGTCTTACTCGAATTCTTACTCAGATTCTTACTCGCACTCTTACTCGGTCTCTTACTCGGACTCTTACTCGGAATCTTTATCGCACTCTTACTCGGACTTTTACTCGCACTCTTACTCGGACACTTACACGCAGTCTTACTCAAATTCTTACTCAGTTTCTTACTTGCACTCTTACTCGGACTCTTATCGGACTCTTACTTGGACTCTTACTTGGACTCTTACTCGGTCTCTTACTCGCACTCTTACTTCAGCAGCATACTTTTAAAAATAAAAAAAAATTACTTCTTACTAACTTACCTCAAAAACAGCATAATATCGAATGCTATTTTTTTGCCATTTTATATAATTTATTATATTATGTATACATACGTCAAAAGTAAATAACGTAAATTACACTAAATACTTGCAAAAAACTATCGCGACGTCCGCCCGTCGCTGCGTGGCACCCGCTTCTGGATTATATACCCACTTCTACCCACATCTACCGACATCTACCTACTCCCACATTCCGACTTTTTCTATGGAGTCGAACTACTGTATATCTCTTTACCGTGGTACAAGTAAGCGAAGTGGTAGTAGTGCCATGTAAAGATCGATCTAGTTGCTGTTTAAAGCCAATAGATGGCGCTATTTTTTCGTATAATTTGGCTTTATTTATTTCTTCCATTGGTGAGCGAGGTGGTAGTAGAGCCATATAATGCTACGTTGTCGATGCATCAACTAGTCGAGAACACAGACATGACGTTTTGTATCGACAACGCAATTGGGCAGATACTTAGTTGCCATTAATGCCCAAAAGATGGCGCTATTTTAACAATATGATATTTTTGTATAATTTAGCTAGGTTTCTATGAAATTTTGTTCTTAGATGTAAACATCTATATATGGCACAAGTAAGCGAAGTGGTAGTAGAGCCATATAATGATCGATCCTAGTTGCTGTTCAAAGCCAATAGATGGCGCCATTTTAAATTTCGGCGCGGCACGTAAAACTGTGGGTCCCGGCTGTTTCCTATAAGATATGTAGGAGGCAGTCGTTAGGTCATGTTGCAGGTGTTGTCATCTCGGCGACCTGACACTGCAACAATATAGGTTGGCCACACAACCTATAAATTGTGATTTGACTCTGACAGTGTAAGTAGGGTAACCTGTTCTGTTGGAGTATAAACACCAATTATTTATTATTATTTATTTATTTATTTTATTTGTTCCATAGGTGAGCGAAGTGGTACTCGAGCCATATAACGCAACGTTGTCGATGCATCAACTAGTTGAGAACACAGACATGACATTCTGTATCGACAATGAGGCGCTTTACAACATTTGCTTCAAGACTCTGCGTCTGCAGAGCCCTAGTTATGGAGACTTGAACCATTTGATATCGGTGAGTTAATCACAAATGTTATTTTCAATGTAAAATACCTATTTTTTCACTAAACGATTCGTAAGTATTTAGATTCATCTTTGTAAATTAACGGCATAAACTCACTTGTATTTACTTCGGCTTCGTGCCGACCGTTTCGATCCTGTACGAGGATCTTCTTGAGGGTGTAGCAAAATACCTACCTAACATAGTCTAGTTTTTTAACCCCCGATCCAAAAATGACGGGATGTTATAATTTTGACGTGTCTGTCTGTCTGTGTATGTGTGTGTGTGTCTGTCTGTGGCATCGTAGCTCCTGAACGGATGAACGGCTTTTGATTTAGTTTTTTTTTTGTTTGAAAGTAGAGTTAGTCGATAGTGTTCTTAGCCATGTTTGGTGGAAATCGGTCCAAGATGGCCGCCGCTACAAAACGGCGGATTATTTTTTTTCTTCTACAACCCCCTCAATATGGGTAACAAATGAAAGGGCTTAACTTGTAGAATAAAACGCACTATGATAAATTTAAAATCCAAGATGGCCGCCACAAAATGGCGAATTAATTATTGCGTTGGGGGTATTTTAAATTTAATTACAAGCTTTTAATTACTTTCACCTGTCTGTTGTCTGTCTGTCTGTCTGTAATCAAATCTTGCAAGTTTAATTTGACCCACTTCTCGGTTTCCAATTGAGCTGAAAATTTGCATGCGTGTGTAAATCGGATGACAATGCAATATTTTTATGACATCGAGCCGATCTGATGATGGAGCTGGAAGGTGGCCATTTTAACTCAGTCATAAAACAACGTAACCCCATCGAGTTTGGGCTCACATGATTCGTCTTGACGAGTACTTTATGATGCAAGTTGGGAATAATAATAAAAGCTTGTTTTTAAAAAGTTTTTTTAAAATTTCACTTGTTCACTTGTCTGTTAGGCGCTAGAAAGTGCGTGTGGACTAGTTTACTATTAAGAGCGTATATATCGAGTGACGCTCTTTCGCTCGCACTACTTGACAAATTTTGAAATATAAAATTCATAGAATTAATTTATTGAAAATTCCTTAAGACCAGCCCTCCATCATATTATTGCACACATTTGAAAAGTATTTTCAGTTTGATATATATTTTTTTAATGTTATGAAGTAGAAGACGAGCAAGACGCTCTCCTGATGTTAAGAGATAACGGCTGCCCATAATCAGTACAGTGTTACCTAGGATTTCACAATTATGTGAAACTCTAGGAGCACTGCACCAACGCTTCTTACTCAAGAGTCATGAGATGTTAAGACTCTTTAGCCCAGTAATTTCACTAGCTACAGTGCCCTCCTACCGGAGCACAGTAATGTTTGCACATCACTGCTCAGGCGGTAGAATAACTCTGGCACTGTTGGGGTACCCACCTAGACGACACCTCCAAAGGAAGTCTACCCCCGGTGATATATTAAAAAAATGGCAAGAGGAGCAATATATCATGCCGTTTTTAATATATCAAACTGAAAACACTTTTAAAATGTGTTCAATAATATTATGGAGGGCTGTTCTTAAGGAATTTTCAATAAATCAATTCTATGAATTTATATTTCAAAATTTGTCAAACAGCGCGAACGAGTATTATACACTCGATATATTGGCCGACCTCTGTGGCGCGGTGGGCTAATACGCCTGCAACGCAGAAGGTTGCGGGTTCGATTCCCGCATGGGACAAATGTATTTGTTTCTGGTCTGGGTGGTTCAATATCTATTATAAGTATGTATTTACAAAAGAAAAGTATATAAGTATTATATCCGTTATTCAAACCACCATAACACAAGCATTAAGTTGCTTAGTTCGGGGTTAGGTGGCGCTGTGTGAAACGTCCTGAAATATTTATTTATTTTATACGCTCTTTAAATAAGCGCCATCTATTGACCGAAAGCAAGTACTAATATTAGAAATCATTCCACAGCTGACAATGTCAGGAGTGACCACGTGCCTTCGGTTCCCGGGACAGTTGAACGCTGACCTAAGGAAGCTTGCCGTCAATATGGTGCCATTCCCTAGACTGCACTTCTTTATGCCAGGTAATAATAATAATAGTCCTGTCACTTGGCGGAGACTGTCTTTGAGCCCATTTTCAATGGATGGACTCACAGACAGATAAATAATTAAAATAATAAGCTGATATTTGGTCTCCGTAATGTAATAAAATGTAATGTAATAAAAAATAAATAATTATACAGGGTTTTTTTATGATTTTTTAATTTTTCCAAAAAAATTAAATAACTCAAAAACCGTGAATTTTCGCGGAACATAATATTATGTTGCGCTCAAAACATGGCCAATGACCTCCTCAATAAGGCCCTATACACCAATGTACTGAATAACTAAAAACCCTTTATATACTTAATTTATATTATAATTGGCCCATATCTAATTGCACTATTACTGTGTTTCCAGGTTTCGCTCCGTTGACTGCAAGGAATTCCTTCAACTACCGTGCACAAAGTGTACCTGAATTGATGAGTCAAGTAAGTCAAGTCTTATTTAATTAAATATGTGAAAGGAAAGAGTGACTGATTGACTGAACTATCAACGCACAGCTCAAACCGCTGGACGGATTGGGTTGAAATTTCTCAACAACTTTGGCCTTTACACTTTTGATCTATCTCCAATCGTTATCCAGCTATGAACTTCGAAACATGGTCTATTTTTAAGACGCTTATATTAGTTTTCAATACAAAGTCAGTAAAAAAAAGGTAGCACTCCGGGAGTGCCGGCAGAAGTGAAAACTTCAATATTAACGTTGTGTTTAATTATAAGTATAAAAATACTATCATTTATGAGGTAGAATACAATGTTTATTTATTGCGCTATCGTACACAAATATGACAATTTATATTTTGTTATTTATAATATTATATCGTTATTTATATATTACATTAAATTTTATCTCTCAGAAAAATCAACTTCCATCCATAATTTCGACGACTTTTACACCATCGTTATTATCAGAATCATCATCCCAAATTTTTACAACTGATACAATTGGTTTATGATAACTGAAGTAAGAAACAAACAGTTTTGATTCGAACCTATTTAAGTGTCTAATAAAGACCGCATCAATAGTAGTTTTGTATTTCGTTGTGCTAAAATTGCGATCATTTGACATAGTTAAACCAAATTCACAGAGCAGCACACTCAAGCACGGTAGAAAGAGTGAGAGATACTAGTTCCTCTCCCTTCCCCTCGATCTTACGCTTTTTCGATCAGCATCACGTGACCCTGACGCGAGTTTGAAAGTTTTTACCCATACAAAAAAGTGCTCAGCGCCGCTAAAGAAGTTTTCACTTCAAAAATCTTGCAAATAAAATTTGACCAACTTCTGGTTGTCGTACCATAATCAAATTTAGCAAATATTTAGAAATCTGATGACAGTTCAATAATCTGGTACCACTGAACTGATCTGATGATGGAGCCGGGAGGTGTCTACTGGAACTCTTCAATGGCTATTAGTGAATCTCAGTGTGGCAAAGATTTTCGCCTGGACGCTACCGTGTTTCGGCGCGGCACGTAGAACTGTGTGTCCCGGCTGTTTCCTATAAGATATGTAGGAGGCAGTCGTCAGCTCATGCACCCAGGATTTTACCTTTGTAAAATCCTGAGTAGCTCTGTACTTATTATGGGCAGCGTTATCTCTTACCACAGATCAGAAGTGTCTCTTACCATAAGGAGAGCGTCTTGCTCGTCTTCTTACTTCGTTGTATAAAAAAATGTAGTAATGTTTAACTTAACTTATACCATCGTATCTCTTGCAGATGTTCAATCCTGGCAACATGATGACGGCAGCAGACCCTCGTCACGGCAGATATTTGACCGTGGCGACCATATTCAGAGGACGTATGTCTATGAGGGAAGTCGATGACCAGGTCTTGGCTATACAGAACAAGAATACAAGGTGAGACCATTTTTAACCCCCGACGCAAAAACGACGGGGTGTTATAAGTTTGACGTGTCTGTCTGTGGCATCGTAGCTCCCGAACGGATTTTGATTTAATTTTTTTTTGTTTGAAAGTCGTGTTCTTAGCCATGTTTGGTGGAAATCGGTCCGAGATGGCCGCCGCTACAAAATGGCGGATTACTTTTTTCTCCACGACCCCGTCAATATGGGTATCAAATGAAAGGGCTTAACTAGTAGAATATAACGCACTATGATAAATTTATATTGCGTTCGGGTTTTTTAATTTAATGCACTTGTTTGGCTTTTCCTAACTTACCTATTCCCTTTCAGTTACTTCGTAGAATGGATCCCCAACAACCTGAAGGTGGCAGTTTGCGACGTCCCCCCGCGCGGTCTACAAATGTCAGCCACTTTCATCGGCAACTCAACCGCCATACAAGAGATATTCAAACGCATCTCCGAACAGTTCACCGCCATGTTCCGGAGGAAGGTGAGTGATAGACCATGAGGGGAAAAATAACCTTATACTGTTGCCTCTAGTAGTTAAAATGACGTATTCTAAACACATTTTAGACACAACCCTAATTACCCACCCACTGTACAAAACCGTGTCACTAAGAAGAAAGGAAGATGAAAATACTATTTAATCCCGCCTTTTAGGTTTAGTCTGCTCCATCTACGACCGCATCATCGTTTTACATCACGTGAGTCATATTCAAAGGCTAACCATTTAAAAAAAATGAATAATGGTAGTTGGTAATATTTTAAGAAGTACCAGGAGATCAGACATTGCAAGGAGCTATGACAACATTTCAATAATGAATGAAACAAAGACCCGTCAGAGTTCATCCAATTCACGCCACTCAACTCGGTCCTCCGTCTCTTTCCTTTCTACTCGGTTACTGTATCCTCCGTCTCGCTCCCTCTTATCTCCAACAACCTCAAGATGTCCGCCACCTTCATCGGCAACTCCACCGTCATACAAAAGATATTAAAACGCATCTCCGAACAGTTCACCGCCATGTTCCGGAGGAAGGTGAGATACAACATGACTACGTTCGTACTGACTATAGTAGCCAAAAAGATGTAACTAAAAATGTCCATAATCAAACTGATTATCATTTACCTATTTAGTTCGTCCATTAGACTACAGCCCATGATAGTCAAAATGGCACATTTTAGACACAACCCTAGTTAGGTACCACCCACTGGACAAAACTGTGTCGCAAGGTGAGAATGAGAATACTATTTAGTCCCGCCATCTAGGTTTAGTCTACTCCATCCCCGCCTTGTATGTGCGGCGGATACCCACTAAAAAACCTGAGGGGCTATTGGCTAATTCTCACCCACTACGATTGATGGCAACTTCAATGTACATTGCTGCTTTTGTTACGTTACTCATATTAATGAGGAGGTTTAAGCAAGTAATGTACGCAATTTTGTCTATGGATTCTAGTGATTTACATGTCGTTTTGCGATAGCCCATAGGCCCTCTGGGGGTGTTCCATGCCATAATGCCGGGGCAACGGGTACGCCAAGGCACTCATCTGCGGTTTTTCTCGGTATACCATGGACCATAAATAATATAATAATACCACAAGTGAATTAAATTAAAAATTTAAAAAACCCCCAACGCAATACTTAATCCGCCATTTTGTAGCGGCGGCCATCTTGAACCGATTTCCACCAAACATGGCTAAGAACACTCTCAACTAACTCTACTTTCAAACAAAAAAAATTAAATCTAAATCCGTTCGGGAGCTACGATGCCACAGACAGACACACACACACACACAGACACGTCAAACTTATAACACCCCGTCGTTTTTGCGTCGGGGGTTTATAAATAACCATACCATACCACTAACTTTGCCGATTCGAGATCTCAAATGTATTTTAAATTCATTTGTTAAACTTAATAAATAAATATTTCATAAATATTTCAGGACGTTTCACACAGCGCCACTTAACCCCAAGCTAAGCAACTTAATGCTTGTGTTATGGTGGTTAGGATAACGGATATAATACTTATATACTTTTCTTTTGTAAATAAATACTTATAATAGATACAGAAAGCCACCCAGACCAGAAACAAATATCTGTGGATCACACAAACATTTGTCCCTTGCGGGAATGGAACCCGCAACCTTCTGCGTTGCAGGCGGGTATTAGCCCACCTCGCCACAGCGGTAATATATTTTTTTGATTGCAGGCATTCTTACATTGGTACACGGGCGAGGGTATGGATGAAATGGAGTTCACCGAAGCTGCCAGCAACATGGCCGACTTGATATCGGAATACCAACAGTATCAGGTGAATATGGCTTTACATCATTGTGAAATACTAAGCACTGTACTGATTATTATAAAATAAATAAAAATCATTTATTTCGCACTCTCGGCCCATATGTCGTCGAAACAGTATACAAATTGAAATGCATTATAAAATAAATATCATAAAAAATCAAATTACATATTAAAAAATTAACTAACCAGATAAAATTCAATTAGACATTAAAAAATAAATATTATTCAAAAATTAAATTAATTAAGTCAAAAATTTTAATTGAGTGCAATAAAAATAAAAATTAAAAATGTCAAAGAATTTAAATTAATACAATCACTATTATGGGCAGCGTTATATCTTAGCAACAGGAGAGCGTCTTGCTCGTTTTCTTGTATAAAAAGCTAGTAATTACTAATTTAAATTAACTTATTTAAATAATATTTCAGGAAGCAACCGTTGACGACGAGGAAGTTTTCGACGAGGACGAAATACAGCAAGACGAATATCAGGACGAAGTTCAAGTCATCAACAATTAATAATAATAATTTATAATTATCAATAATGATTGATAAGTAATATGTAACACTCAAAAAACAACTAAAATCCTGTAAGACGGGAATAACAAAAAAAATATACTACGCACGCTTCAAATTTATATATAAAAATTCGTCATTATATCGTGCGAGTTTAGAAGTGGTGGCCAAGATATGTGGTGTAGATATGATTCTGGATCACCGAGTTCGAATCCCGGTTCCGCACCAATGACTATACCACAGTAAAGAGATGTACAGTAATGTGACTCCCTAGAAGCGGTTGAACTCAAGGTCGCGCGAGTTTGCAACGATTTGGGTAGGATTCGGTAGCGAAATAGACGTTTTTACGCAGTAAGCTTTCGAATAATAATAATAATATTTCTTTATTTCAGGTACAAGTCCCATAATACATAGAAATTTACAAAATAATAAAACACAAATACATATTATGAATATAGAAAATAATTAAAATACAATAGGTATACAAAATATTATATAACAATATCATTTACGGTTAGCGTCCCGGTGAATCGTTAACCAGTACTTTTGCGTGAATAATGGTTGTGAATTAGTGAAAATATCACAAAGTATTGAATTCTTTTTGATATTTTGAGTAATTCACAATAATCACGCCTATTCGGCTCGCTGCCTACCGAACCCTACCCAAATCGTTGCAATGCGCCTTGAGTTCAACCGCTTCTAGGGAGTCACATTACTGTATATCTCTTTACCGTTGCTAGTTACCACCCACTGGACAAAACCGTGTCGCCAAGCGGGCATTGTGACCGTGTTCCGGCATGTTGTTCAGTGAAGCCAGGGGGGATTTAGCCCACCTTCTAGGTTTAGTCAGCTGCCAATAGTCGCATCATTGCTTAATATCAGGCGAGATCGTGGACAAAGGCTAACCTATGTTTTTTAATAAAGTCGTACACATTTATAGACCCTTAATTTCACCATATAAAAATTAAACCAGCTTAAGTGGTTTTTTATAATTTATTTTAAGTTTCAACCCCAATTAAGATATTTTTAACTAAATTATTTCTCTGACTACAATTTTAGTTACGGAAGCGTCAAATAGATGGCGCTGTTTTAAAATTTTAACAACTACGAAAAGTTCCTAAATTAACCAAAAAACTTTATTAATTCTACGAATACCGAATAATAATAAGTCAGGAAGAGTAACTGCGATCCATATAAGACATATTGACATATAAGAAATGTTGCCGGAGGAGGCGGTAGCTAAAAGTTGTATAATTTCGTAGTTGAATTTACATTATTATTATTCGTAGAATTATTAATCATTATGATTTAAGAAATAAAAATAAATAAGTATTATTTTGTAAGTACTATTTATTGTACCTAGACATTTTTTACTAATAAAAGATTAAAACTAGGTATGTATACAAATACTTTATTTCTTATTTTTCAGTTTTAGACAACTTTTTTTCATATTACATTTTTTTTCGAATATTTTTCACAATACTTAATTATTATCTTTAAGAAATAATGTTTCTTAGATTTTATTACATTTTGTAGTCAGATTAATAAATACAATTCGGAAAACATTTTTTGTGACAATAATTCTTGTTTGTTTTGTTATCCATTGTTAATAGTTAATTGTGTTTTATAAAAAAATATAATGCTTTTAACTTAACAAAAGTCTTTTTATTACGATCCAGCAGGGCTATGATGCGCACGTCGACATAATCTCGCGTGAAATTTGATTTAATGTGAATAATACTTTACGTGGATGGCATAAAGTCGATATTTACACGCCAGTGAAGATCATTTTGTCGCAAAACTCGTATGTCAAAATGATCTCACTGGCGTTTAAAATTCGACTTTATGTCAACCACATAGAGTATTATTCACATAAAATAAAATTTCACGCGAGATTATGTCGACGTGCGCATCATAGCCCTGCTGGTCAAACTATACTATACCGGGGGTAGACTTCCTTTGCACTCGGTCGACTAGGTGGGTACCCCAACAGTGCCAGTTATTCTACCGCCTGAGCAGTGTACTGCAAACATTACTGTGCACAAGTAGGAGGACACTGTAGCTAGTGAAATTACTGGGCTGAAGTCTTAACTCTCAATTAAGAAGAGTTGGCGCAGTGCGCCCAGAATTTTACCGTTGTAAAATACTGGGTAGCACTGTACTAATTGTGGGCAGCGTTATCTTTTACCATCAAGAGAGGACTCCTTTCGTGAAAAGCACTCTACAATTTGTAACTACTCCCAATGTCATTGTGCTCATACCAGGTCAACAGCAATAGTTTCTCCTAATGTTGTTTACTAGTATTCTTTTATCTGTGGTTCCGCAAAATTCCGCGGGACCTCTTTAGGCGATAAAACTACATGGTAAAGGTATTTAGTTGAAAATAAAACAATTTTTATCGATATTTTTTTATATTTTGCAATAAATAGCCACACAAAATACTTATAATCCCTACATATTTATGATTCAGTGCTTTTTCTATCATTTATTATTAAAAAATACTTTTATTAATATTAATGAGTATAATGCAACCTTATTATTAATTCTAATTTAAAAGCTAATAATACACAATTTATTTCATAAAATTTAAGATTAAATAAATAAAAAAATACACTTGACACACTTAAATAAAATTTTACATAAATCATTAAAATAAAAATTTGTGACAAAAATCACTCTGAGATCGTTTCATTGTCTAAAATTATTATTTCGAAATGTTTGTATAAATAATAATAATGTCTTTTTGTTAAATTGATGAAGTGTTCATAATATAAAATTGAATTTTGTAGCCATTATAATCTAATCATGACCAGTTAGGTCATTTTACTGACCAATTTAATAAATTATAATGAGTTTAATTTTCTGGGAAATTGTCAACTTATTCAGTTATCAGGTATTCAGTTATAGGTCAATATTCTACACATTTAGTTAATTCTTCACTAAGAACGTAATTTTTCTGACAAATTCAATTAATGACCAGTTTAGTAAATTTATAATTTTTCTCACCAAATAGTGCTTATCACTCAATTTCGTACCACCATTCTGGTCTTGTGACCAAAATCGAATTAACTCAATTTCTGACCAATTAAACCAATTTTTCGGTTAATATTATATTTTTGTATCTGATTTTCATTATTTGTCATTTTTACCAACGTCTTAACCAATTTAAATAACTTTTCACCAATACATTAAATTTCTTGACCTTTTTTTATCAACATTTAACCAATTAAGATCACATTGTACCAAAATTCATGACAAATAAATCTCATTTCATTTCAATTAAACAATATTCTGACCAATCGAAATTACTTTTGATCAGTTAATTAAATTTTATGACCAATTATACACTTTTTTGACCAATTAAACCCAATTTTTGACCGATTCAACCAATTTTCGACCATTATTATCAGTTTTTATCCAATTTCCATAATTTATCAGCCCTATATCCTCAATTATCCTGTCCATCTCCGTGTTGTCTCCTAGCCCGTCGTGGCCAGGGTTTCTTGAGGTGCACGTGGTCTACATGAGCTCTAAGTTCGCCCGCTGTAGTGAAACATTTGCTGCAAGTCTCACATTTGAACGGCTTGAGACCGGTGTGAATCTGTTGGAGAGATGTATTAAATACGAATTTATTCAAAGATAGAGAAAAGTAATAGAGATTACTAATTGGGGATAGTTAGAAATCATTTTCGTTACACTGATAGAATGACCTATTTATACTGAAATTTCTCGTTTTTCGATTCTTTTTGAGTTTTCACTATTTTGCATCGAATTTAGTCATACTTTGAATATTTAGCACCTAATTTTGTCAATTTATCACCTTTTGGATCGTTATTTCTACTATCACACCGAATTTTGTCGTTTTTCGCTATTTGCTACCGAACTTTGTTGTTTTCACATCGAATTTTGTCGCTTTTTCATTATTTTGTACCGAATTTCGTAATTTTTTCCCCCGAATATGCCCCAATAACTCACAAACATGTGCCGCCTCCTGTTGTTATAGAACGCAAAGTGCTTCCCGCAGAGAGGACACTCGAAGGTCGGCCGTGAAGCGCTGTGCACCCGGGAATGGAACACTAAGTTACTCTTCTGCGTGAACGACTTGGGACAGAGGTTGCATTTGAACCGTTTCTCTCCTGTGTGGACCCACATGTGGTCTTTTAGAAGGGCCATACTCTGTAACAAGAGAAATTACAATTATCTTATCTTCAGCGTCCGTGGCCCAGCGGTCCGGTTTATAAGCCGGAGGTCCTGGGTTCAAATCTCAGTGTGACAAAGATTTTCGCCTGGACGCTACCGTGTTTCGGAAGATACGTAAAACTGTGGGTCCCGGCTGTTTCCTATAAGATATGTAGGAGGCAGTCGTTAGGTCATGTTGCAGGCACAGTAGCCATCTCGGCGACCTGACACTGCAACATATAGGTTAGCCACACAATCTATAAATTGTCTTTTGACAGTGTAAGTAGAGTAACCTGTTTTGTTGGAGTATAAACATTATTATTATTATTCAGTGAAGCCAGGGAGGGATTTATCCCGTCTCCTAGGTTGTTTAGCCTGCTACAATCTACGGCTGTATCGTCGCTTAACATCACGTGAGATCTTAGTTTAATACTTAAATATCATGAAAAAAAAACTGAGCCGAAACATCGAGGTTGGTATTATGTTTTCGTATAACTAGCATTAAATACCTTCATGGTAAATCCCGATTAATAAAATTAAAACTCCTTATTTGCATTGAATATCATCGTTTTTCCCATTATTTTACATCGAATTTGGTCGTTTTTTCACTATTTTGTATCGAATATCATAGTTTTTCCACTATTTTCACCGAATTTATTACGTACTTTTCCGCTAGTTAACATCGAATTTAGTCCTTTTTCCACTATTTTGCATCGAATTTCGTGATTTTCCCACTATTAAGCATCGAATTTTGTTGTTTTTCCACTATTTTACACCGAATTTTGCCCTTTTTCCACTATTTTTCATCGAATTTTGTCGTTTACCACTATTTTTTTGCTATTCAACCTATTTAATTGCTATTCAACCTGTGTATAGGACACTCATACCTCCCTGTGGACCTTATGCGTACGGTGGTGGTGCCCATTCTTAAAAACAAGACTGGGGATGCCTCCGACAAAAATAATTATCGCCCTATCTCTCTGGCAACGGTAATTGCTAAGGTATTGGATAGTTTGATAGATCGTCGACTGGCACAACACATAAAACTACATGATGCCCAGTTCGGTTTTAGACCCGGACTATCAACTGAGTCGGCGATCTTATGTCTAAAGCACACGGTGAAGTACTACACAGATCGGAAGACGCCTGTGTTTGCGTGTTTCCTGGACCTGTCGAAGGCATTCGACCTGGTCTCTTATGACATCTTATGGGAGAAGCTGAGGGCGGATACGGACACGCCGGCTGAGTTGATTGCCATACTAAAGCATTGGTATGGCAATCAAATCAATCAGGTGAAGTGGAATAGCTCCCTATCTAGTTCCTACAGCATGAATTGCGGGGTGAGGCAGGGGGGGATGTCATCCCCAAGGCTGTTCAACTGTTACATGAACGGGCTGATTGAGGGACTCAGTGGCGCCAATGTTGGATGCTCAGTTGATGGTGTTGCCTTTAACAATATCAGCTATGCGGACGACATGGTGCTGCTGAGTCCATCCATCAGTGGACTGAGAAAATTGTTGGCCATCTGTGGTGAGTACGCTGAATCCCATGGTCTTAAATACAATGTGAAGAAGAGTGAGTTTATGGTTTTTAAAGCCCAGGGTAGAAGCTATCCAGAGACTCCTCCAGTAATGCTGAATGGAGTAGCATTACAGCGCACCTTCACTTTTAAATATTTGGGGCACTGGGTAACGGACAGCCTGAGGGATGACGCTGATGTTGACAGGGAGCGAAGAGCGTTGGCTGTCAGGTGTAACATGGTGGCCCGTAGATTTGCACGCAGCTCTGACTCGGTTAAGATCACCTTATTCAAGGCATACTGCCAAACTTTTTACTCGTGCAGTCTGTGGGCCAACTATACACAAAAGGCACTCAACTCTCTTCGTGTCCAGTATAACAACGGCTTTAGAGTTATGTTTGGGCTTCCAAGGTATTGTAGCGCATCGGGGATGTTTGCTGACGGGAATACGGACTCATTTGGGGCGATTCTCCGTAAAAGAGCAGCATCCCTTATGCGTCGCATCCGGGGAAGCTCAAATAGCCTGGTAAGCGTGATAGGAGGAAAATTAGAGTCTCCCATTTGGAAACACTGGATGGAGCTGCATGTGAACCGAATGAAAGGTTGAGAGTGGTTCCGGTTATCGACCCGTTGCTCCTGTTACGTGATTTGTGTAATTATTGTTTTTAATTATTGTTTTTGTGTTAATTATATTGTATTGGATATTATGTTAATTTAGTTGTGATCGTTTTTATTAATTTAATCTCTTGACATTTTTATTTTGGTATCATTTTATTGTTTACAATTTATATTCTTTGACATTTTTAATTCTCAATTTTCTTTTTATCCATTTAAATGTATTAATTGTCCTCCATTTTTAGACTAATTTAATTCTTTAATAATAATCTCTAAATTTGTATCTACTATTTTGTGGACATATGGGCCGAGGGTCCGAAATAAATGATTTTTTTTTTTTTTTTTTTTTTATTTTGCATCGAATTTCGTCGTTTTTCAACTATTTTAATAGTAGAAAATCGATTCTTACATCAAATTTCTCGTCAATTACCTGAAAGATCCGTCCACACTGTTCGCACATACAAGGCGTCTTCATGGCGGGGTATTTGGTTCTGTTCTTGTCCGGATGCGCTCGTCTGAAGTGTTGCGCGTATAAACGTAGATCTCGCAGTTGAATGCCGCACTGAGAAATAAAACAAGAGGATAATTACTGGGCTAAAGAGTCTCAACATCTTATGACTCTTGAGTAAGAAGCGTTGGTGCAGTGCATCTAAAATTTCACATCATTGTAAAACGTTTTGACATTTATTTTTAATGTGAATTGAATGAATGTTAAATTGGAATTTATGTGTTTCAATATATGGTTTGCCATAATTTTTAAGGTACGTTTATTGATAGACTTAAATAGGTTAATTTGAAAATTTGCGTGCCTCTAATAGGCAGAATGTCTAGACCTAGAGCAAAAATAAGACCAAATTGTACTACATTCTTGCAAATAAAGCATTTAATTTAATTTCAAATCCTAAGTAGCACTGTACTGATTATGGGCAGCGTTATCTCTTAACATCAGGGGAGCGTCTTGCTCGTCTTCTTACTTCATCACATACAAAAAAAGTGAAATTTTAAAAAACCTTTTAAAAACAAGCTTTTATTATAATTACCATTTAACCATAAAGTACTCGTCAAGACGAATAAAATGAGCTCAAAGTCGATGGGGTTGCGTCGTTTAATTACCGAGTTCATAAAGCCACTTTCCAGCTCCATCAGATCAGCTGGACGTCATAAAAATATTGCATTGTCATCCGACTTATAACAAGCATGCAAAATTTTAGCTTAATCGGACACAGGGAAGTAGGTCAAATTAAACTTGCAAGATTTGATTACACACAGATAGACAACAGACAGGTGAAAGTAAAAAAATCAGTCAATATATCTATAATCTTCACTGGGGGTAGACTTCCCTTGCAGGAGGTCGACTAGGTGGGTACCCCAACAGTGCCAGTTATTCTACCGCCTGAGCAGTGATGTGCAAACATTACTGTGCACAGGTAGGAGGGCACTGTAGCTAGTGAAATTACTGGGCTGAGGAGTCTTAACATCTTATGACTCTCAAGTAAGAAGCGTTGGCGCAGTGCACCCAGAATTGTACCTTTGTAAAATACTGAGTAGCACTGTACTAATAATGGGCAGCGTTATCTCTTACCATCAGGAGAGCGTCTTGCTCGTCTTCTTACTTCGTTGTATATATATAAACATACCTGTTCACAAGTGACCGGGCCGTTATGTGTGTGGACGTGAGGCCTACGCGGGTGTATGGCGACACGTCGGTCCATGTTGCGGACAACACGCGACGGGTGGGAGGTGTGCATGCTCTGAGAGTCGTTACGGAGCCTGTCGCTGTAACATTACTTCATTATACATTCAATTTTACTCATATTATAAATGTGAAAGTTTGTAAGAATGGATGTCTGGATGTATGTTACTCTTTCACCGATTGGATGTCTGGATGTTTGTTACTCGTTCACCGGGTGGACCGATTGAGCTGAAATTTTATTTTATTGAGCTGAATTTGTATAGAGACAGCTAGAATAACACATAGGCTACATAAATACTGCGGGTAAAACCGCTGGGCACAGCTAGTTAATGATAATTAACATATTAAAAATATCAATAAGTTTACCATATTATTTACACTTTTTTCTTAAATACAAAATAGCCTCCACACCACATCCCACCTGATGGAAAGTGAAAATGCGGTCGACGATGGATCACTAGAGATGCCTAGAAAGTACATTTACTCGTGCCTTGAAGATACCCAAGTTGACACTTCCGAGCGGCTCGATCAGGTCGCAACCACCCCATTTCAATTTAGGCTTTAATTTAAGAATGCTAAAAACTAATTCAATCCATTCCCGCTAAAAAATAATTAAAATGCTAGTAGCGCTTAGTCCTCAGCTAGCTAAATAGAAATAATTTATTGAAAATTCCTCAAGATCAGCTCTGCATAATATTATTGCACACATTTTAAAAGTGTTTTCAGTTTGATATATTAAAAAATGGCATGGGGAGGAATATTAAAAAAAAAAAAAACAATTTCATTTTTAAATATATCAAACTGTGTGTGCAATAATATTATGAAGGGCTGGTTTAGAGGAATTTTCAAAATGTTATTTCTATGAATTTATAATTCGAAATTTGTCAAATAGTGTCACTCGATATATACGCTCTTAAACATCGTCACATCATCGTGGCCATCTGTGAGACAAAAAACAGCTTACGAATTTTCATTAGGGGGCGTCCATAAATTACGGTGTTTAAGGGGGGGAGGGGGTCGATTCAAATCTCATCTAATCTTACGTTGGAGAGAGAGGGGGGTCTCGGCAAATATCACGCAATTTTTTTTTCTGATTGAAACAAAAAAAAAAATATTTTTTTGGTCCATTTATGGTCTTAACTAGTCGTAAATAAAAACACGAAGCAATTTTTTTTCTTTTTACAATAACAATCCAACGTGTTTACGTAAGAACCCCACATTTTGAAAAATCTCACGTGAGATTGGGGGATGGGGGAGGGGGTTGAATAAAATCTCACAACATCTCACCAGGGGGGGAGGGAGGGACAGAAAATAAAAAAAAACACCTCACGTAATTTATGGACGCCCCCTTATTTTATGAAAATACGATATTCGATTTTCATTATTTAATGAGATGCGATATACCGGGGGTAGACTTCCTTTGCAGGAGGTCGACTAGGTGGGTACCCCAACAGTGCCAGTTATTCTACCGACTGAGCAGTGTGCAAACATTACTGTGCTCCGGTAGGAGGGCACTGTAGCTAGTGACATTACTGGGCTAAAGAGTCTTAACATCTTATGACTCTTGAGTGAGAAGCGTTGGTGCAGTGCTCCTAGAATTTCACATCATTGTGAAATCCTAAGTAGCACTGTACTAATTATGGGCAGCGTTATCTCTTAACATCAGGAGAGCGTCTTGCTCGTCTTATACTTCATCACATAAAAAAAAAAAACGATTTTCATTATTTAATGAGATGCAATATATTGATATTTTAGGTCATAAACTAGTTGAATAACATTGTATTGTCTCAAATTGCTTTAAAAAACCGAAACACATAGTTATTATTGTCACATCATCATCATCATCATCCACAGCCCTCTACATCCCACTGCTGGGCATAGCCCTCCCTCATGTTACGCCACTCAACCCTGTCCTGTGCCAATCTGGTCCATGTGTGACCCGCTACTTTTATCAAATCGTCCATCCATCAGGCTGCTGGACGACCGACACTGCGTTTGCCTGTCCTTAGCCACCATTCAGTCAATATTGTCACAGTGAAGTTTAACAGAGTTTAACAAACAACATAAACCGGTCACGCTGAAAGGGACGGAAAAAAATAGGTTCTCCTTTTTCTTCACACAGAATTTTCCCTATTGCCATCACACTCACACATAAAATGGCTATGTCTATTTTTATTTTGTCTAAGCTCTTAATATATATCTACTTACGGATCATTATCGCTGCTATGGCTCGCAGACAACTTCAGGTGTCTTGCATGAGCTTCTTCCGAGACGAACTTCACGTCGCACACTTCGCAATATGGACCCGTTAATTCCACCTAAAAATAAATAGATAGAATTATAATTAAATATTTTTCAGGACATTTCACACAGCGCCACCTAACCCCAAGCTAAGCAACTTAATGCTTGTGTTATGGTGGTTAGGATAACGGATATAATACTTATATACTTTTCTTTTGTAAATACATACTTATAATAGATATTGAACCACCCAGACCAGAAACAAATACCTGTGGATCACACAAACATTCGTCTCGTGCGGAATCGAACCCGCAACCTTCTGCGTTGCAAGTGGGTAATTAGCCCACCGCGCCACAGAGGTCGTCAAAACTACAAACACAAGTGAATTAAAAATAAATAAATAAAAAAAACCCCCAACGCTATGTGTTATTTTGTGGTGGCGGCCATCTTGGATTTTAAACTTATCATAGTGCGTTGTATTCTACTAGTCAAGCCCTTTCATTTGACACCCATATTGGGGGGTCGTGGAAAAAATAATCCACCATTTAGTAGCGGCGGCCATCTTGGATCGATTTCCACCAAACATGGCTAAGAACACTCTCGACTAACTCTACTTTCAAACAAAAAAAAACTAAATCATAATCCGTTCATCCGTTCGGGAGCTACGATGCCACAGACGGACACACACATACGCCTGTCCGACATCCCTATTTGCGGTCTTATCGCTAATAGCGGTCTCTTCCAGACAACTAAGCAGGAAAGGAATAAAAAATATATTAGACTGACGGTGGTCTGATAAATCCTTTTGTTATTTAAGTAATAACATACATTTTTATCGTGCACTCGGTGTTTTTTCTTCTTATGCACCTCTATGCCTTTGGCGCTGACAAATGTGTACCCACACAACTCACAAACGAAGTCTGAAACGTGCTTTATCCTTATATGACCCATGTAAGTTGTTAGTTTTCTGGAAAACATAAATATTAATTAGAACAATTGAGTAAAAAAAAACATTTTAAAAACAAGCTTTTATTATTATTACCATCTAGCACCAATGTGCTTGTCAAGACGAATCAAATGAGCCCAAACTCGATGGGGTTCAGATCGTCAGATCAGCTCCATGTCATAATAATATTGCATTGTCATCCGATTTATACATGCATGCAAAATTTCAGCTCAATCAGAAATCGGGAAACAGATCAAATTAAACTTGCAAGATTTGATTACAGACAGACAGACAAAATACAGGTGAAAGTAAATAAAAGCTTGTAATAAAAGGGGACTTGTAATACTTACTCAAATTCGCTAGGACAATGTGGGCATTGATATTTTGTTCCGGAATGCCATTTTTCATGTTCTCTTGCTACACCTCTGAAAAGCATGAATTATTAAAAAAAGAACTACAGATTCTTTTTTTTTTCATTAGGATATAATAATAATATAAATAAATAAATATTTCAGGACATTTCGCACAGCGCCATGCTTGTGTTATGGTGGTTAGGATAACGGATATAATACTTACATATATACTTTTCTTTTGTAAATTTTTTTATGTGATGATGTAGAAACACGAGCAAGACGCTCTCCTGATGTTAAAAGATAACGGCTGCCCATAATCAGTACAGTGTTACCTAGGATTTCACAATTATGTGAAATGCTAGGAGCACTGCACCAACGCTTCTTACTCAAGAGTCATAAGGTGTTAAGACTCTTTAGCCCAGTAATTTCACTAGCTACAGTGCCCTCCTACCGGAGCACAAAATACAGTATAATCCGTTTATTATGACTCCGCCTATATTGACCAACCGGTTATTATGACTTAATTACACTACGAAGTTTGGTTTTCATATAAAATTCTTAATAAAAAAGTTGGATATAATGACTTCCCTTACAGTGACATGTCGCTTATTATGACCCATTTTTAATAAATTATGTCCGGTTATAATTACCGACATGAATCTTTACACCTTCGGTAATGTTCGTTGATTCCCGACGACGTCCGGCACGTGGCTGGTTTTTGTTTTGAATCTTTTAATTATCACGATTTGTTCACAGCAATATTGAAAATGATAATTTGACCATAGCTATGTCTTCTATACACAATAGTATTAGAGACTGTTTTTACAATAAAATGAAAAAACAAAAGCAGACAAAAATTACAGATTACTTACAGTAAAAAATACTCTTGTATGTGTTATAATGTGCTGATTACGTGCAATTTTGATTTTGATTTAATATATATGTATACATATGTAATTACTATGTTTCTGTATTAAAATACTTAAGTACATAAATTTTTACATAAAAAAGGTTTTTCATTTCACAAAATGCTTTGTATGACGTCCGCTTATTATGACGTTTTTGTCAATTCCTTTCGATGTCATTATAAACGGACTCTATTGTACATACTTATAATAGATATTGAACCACCCAGACCAGAAACAAATACCTGTGGACCTGTGTAAGTGTGTGTGGTGTATAGGTCTAATTATATTTGTAGAGACGCTCTCCTGATGGTAAAAGATAACGCTGCCCATAATCAGTACAGTGCTCAGGATTTCACAATTATGTGAAACTCTAGGAGCACTGCACCAACGCTTCTTACTCAAGAGTCATAAGATGTTAAGACTCTTCAGCCCAGTAATGTCACTAGCTACAGTGCACTCCTACCGGAGCACAGTAATGTTAGCACACTGCTCAGGCGGTAGAATAACTGGCACTATTGGGGTACCCGCAAAGGAAGTTTTTTCCTACAACGAAGTAAGAAAAGCAAGACGTTCTCCTGATGGCAAGAGATAACGCTGCCCATAATTAGTACAGTGCTACCCAGGATTTTACGAAGGTAAAATTCTGGGTGCACTGCGCCAACGCTTCTTACTTGAGTGTACCTCCGGTCAATAATAGTTACAAGTGAAATTTTAAAAAACTAAAGGTTTTATTATTATTACCATCTAGCACCAAAGTACTCGTCAAGACGAATAAAATGAGTCCTAATTCGATGGGATTGCGTCGTTTAATTATGGAGTTCCTATGGCCACCTTCCAGCTCCATCATCAGATCAGCTCCATGTCAATAATATTGCATTGTCATCCGATTTATACATGCATGCAAAATTTCAGCTCAATCAGAAACCGGGAAGTGGATCAAATTAAACTTGATTTGATTACAGACAGACAGACAGTCAACAGACAGGTGAAAGTAAATAAAAGCTTGTGATAACTTAATATAAAGGTACATACCTATTTCTAGTTAGAAACGGACACCCTTTACAGCTGAATTTCTCAGTGTGTTGTGCTGTCAAATGTTTCCGTAATGCTCGACCAGTTTTGAGGCGGGTTTTGCATATGAAACACTCGAACGCTCCGCATTGCTGGAAAAGAGTTTTTTATTTTATTTTACGCTCCCTTCTTTTTTACCCCTATAGCAATTTATTTACCTACCTAGTATTCAACGAGTTTCATCCCCTTTCAACTTTCACTTTTATATGCATTACTTTCTTGTCGTTTCTCTATTTCTGATATTTATTATTATATCCCATATTTTATACATTCAACAAGTACTGTTATTATTATGACATCACCCCTAAAGCAAATTTCCCCCCTTTTTCACCCTCACAAGGTAATTTATTAGACATTTATCTTTAATTCGTATTTCATCCCCTTCATACCATTATAATATTACTAATTTTATGCTACCCATTGCACCTCCTTTTTTACCTCCTATAGCAATTCATATTTGTATTTTAATCTTTTTTCTACCCTATATTAAACCCCTTGGGTCAATTTGAAACTACCCTTTTTCACCCCCCACACGGTCACTTATTTGACATTTATCCTGAATTCTAGTTACAACCCCTTAAAAACTCTAATTTCATACTGTTTTACCCTCTATAACAATTTATTAGACAATTAACGTGTTTCATCCCATTTAAAATTTCACCCCCTTTAATCCCCTATAGTGTATATAATATAATATACTTACATCGCTATGTCTAACAATATGGGCATCGTATCTATCTTTAATCTGAAATCCTCTATAACAAATTGTACATTTAAATATTGCATTTTTATATGCATTGCTTTCTTGTCTTTTCTCTATTTCTGATATTTGTTCCTCGTACGTTAATGTGGAGATTGTGAACAGATTTTCGTCTGGTCCATCGTTTTTCCTACGTTTTATTTCATTGGTTTTGTATCTGAAAAATAAATAAGTATTAATAAAAAATATATATATTTTTAAAGATATTTTGATTGAAATTTGAATTTTTTTTTTTCTTCATGGTTATATGCGATCAGTCTTGCGACTATAAGCGGATGTGTTGCAGTAAATTATGGCTTTTTAAGTGCCCCTCCATAGGGACTACTTCAATGATTCAGCAATCTAGACTAGCTAGTAGCATTGACTATGTGTTTTCTCTTGAGGCGTCGGGTGTAAGTTTTGCTGATAAGATCACTGGCTAATTGGTTAGGATGGTGGCTTAGGCGCTTGAAATAGGTTGCTGACATTTCTTGTATTTCTTCCTTTATAGTGACAAGACCGAAATGTTTGTGCAGTTCAACATTGGAAATTTTAAATATTGTTATTTTAATAAAGTTATTTTCAAATTTTATAATTCTCGGCATAATAAATACGCAAAAACAAATATGGCTAATATAAAACAAAGTTGCTTCCCGCTGTCTGTCCCTATGTGTGCTTATATCTTTGAAACTACGCAACGGATTTTGATGCGGTTTTCATTAATAGATAGAGTGATTCAAGAGGGAGGTTTATATGTATAATACATGCGTAATATAGTAGAAGAACACTAATAATTTTCTATTAAGCGTGACGAAGTGCGCGCGGGTCCACTAGTCCAAATATAGTATAAAAGGAAAGAGTGACTGACTGATCTATCAACGCACAGCCTAAACCACTGGACGGATTGGGTTGAAATTCGGAACACAGGTTTTATAACGTAGACCTCCGCTAAAAAAGGATTTTGCCACGCGGGCAAAGCGTAAGCTAGTCTTGAATTTAACTTACTTATCTAATATATCAATTGGACTATCATCATCCTCTTGCTTCTTCTTAACAGTTCTCTTCTTTTCCACTTTCAACTTCTTCTTTTTCACTTTCACTTTTGACTTTTCACTTTCAACCAAAACACTTAACTTTTTATCATCGTCCGACTCGAATTCCAAATTGTCTTCATATAGGAATACTTCATTTGTTTCCGATTCATTTTTTATTTCGACTTTACTATCATGGTTACTATCAAAACCATTATGTTGACTATCAATGTCATTATGTCCACTATCAAATTCATTATGTTGACTATCAAATCCGTTATCTTGACTATCTGTTCCGTTATATTCGTGAGATTCTGTTTTGATTATTTCATTATCTTTTACTAATAAGTCGAAATCGTTTGGTTCGTACAATTTTTGTATGAGCGTTGATTTTAGGTTGTAATGTGTACGATTTATTGATTTTATGTCTTTTATTGTTATCTGAAAAAAATGTTGAAATAGTGGTCTTAGAATAATAATATTAATGAATCTTATAGCTTTCTATAAATTACATAAGTGTGAAAGGTATTTTTGTTACCACTTTACAAACAAAACTTTCGTTATTACCTATTCAAGATTTGAATAAAATATATAAATATATATATCAAGACATTTCACCACCTACTTCTTCCATGAGTAGGGAACGATAAGGTAGGGAAAAACACAATAGATCCCAATGGGTCGACGTATTGCTGGTTCATTTGCCAGCCCCCGTTATAGATAGAAGACATTTCACAGAGAGAGACAGAGACAGAGACAGAGAGAGATTTTTGTAGAGTATGACATGCACAAATCGCTTCCTACTTTAATCTTGAGTAGAAATCACGTATAGCTAAGTTGTCATCTCAAACCACGTACAGAGATAAACATCACGTAGTCCAGTGTCAACACGGAAGAAACTATGTCTTCTTTAATTAAACTAGTTGTAAGATATGTGAATCAATAAAGTACAGTCATGGAGTAAACTTGTATTTATTCCTCCGTCTCCACCACCCTACGCTCCTGCAAGCTACACCAACATACAACATTTCATGGCGACCCTGCCAGTCCACTTCATGTGATACCACATTTCACAGCGCTACCTAACCCCAAGCTAAGCAACTTAATGCTTGTGTTATGGTGGTTAGGATAACGGATATAATTATTTATATACTTTTCTTTTGTAAATACATACTTATAATAGATACAGCAAGCCACCTAGACCATAAACAAATATCTGTGGATCACATTTGTCCCATGCGGGAATCGAACCCGCAACCTACTGCGTTGCAAGCGGGTATTAGCCTACCGCACCACAGAGGTCATTGAATAAAAAATATGTGCTTAGTGCAAGCTTTTAATTACATGATTTAATTATTGTGAACAGCTATATAACGCAGTAAAGTTCGCAGTTATAATATATCAGGTATTCATCACTAAACAATAAAACATATTATGACAGCTCGCTATTAGCGTTAAGACCGCCAATTGTAACACTTATTTCTGTGTAATCTTAGCTCTAAGCTGTATTATTGTATTTGTGTGAACAATAAAGAGTTTTCTATTCTATTTTATTATTATTATTTTTTAATATAAATGACTATATTATGTTTTTTTACGTGGAGAAGTAAGAAGACGAACAAGACGCTCTCTTGATGTTAAGAGACAACGCTGTCCATAATTAGTACAGTGCTACCCAGAATTTCACAATGATGTGCAATTCTAGGTGCACTGCACCAACGCTTCTTACTCAAGAGTCATAAGATGTTAAGACTCTTCAGCCCAGTAATTTCACTAGCTACAGTGCCCTCCTACCGAAGCCCAGTATTTGCACATTACTGCTCAGGCGGTAGAATAACTGGCACTGAATATTAAGATTTTAAATCTGATTTTATATTTGATAAAATCAACTCACATAGCTAGTGGAATGAAGTACATCGGCCAGTACAGAGTGTGATTTTAAAGCTTTATTTCTAAATGAGGCAGCGGAATGCAATCTGTGAGCGCACTCCCAGCACAGACGTTGTGGCATTCTGTCTTCCACGCCAAACTGGAAACCAAATTATTATTTTTTTATTTAATACACCAAAATATAAATCTTAAACACAAGTACAAGACATCAATCAACCTAATAGGTTTGTGCTGATGCGTACCTTCATTAGCTCGCTCAAACTACAACCACAAACCGTGAGGGTGACAAGGGGGGGAGGGGTTAAGTTATCTCAGCTATTATTATAATTACTAGCTGCGCCCAACGGTTTCACCCGCTATGCTGTAGTCTATATGTTATTTCAAGGTGTAAGCTATCTCTACCGAATTTGAGCTCAATCGGTCCACCCGTTTAGGCGTGAAAGAGTAAACATACATCCAGACATCTATATATTCTTACCAATTTTCACGTTTAAAATTTTAGTACGATTATTAAAATTTATGTTAGCCTCTAAGATCACGAAACGAAATCAGAAGGCAGGATAAAATCACTCTCTAGCTTGACATGTGTTCCATGCAATAAATGATTTTGATTTGATTTACTGAAAATCATGCCGGAATGGTCATAATGACCCTTCTGGTGTTGAAGGGGTCCATAGGCGTCAGTAACCACTTTACATCAGGCGGGCCGACTTAGGCTTGCCGCTCTTAGGCGATTTTCACACTGCCCCGCATGATGCAGCGTAGCGCGTGGATGCGTGTTCTTCCGTTGCTTGTAAGTATCTCCGTTTGTATGGAAAACACGCACAGTCTAACACACAGAAAATGCATCCACGCGCGTTCATGCGGATCACGCGCATACACGCGGAGAAACATGCACCCCCGCGCGTAGGTGCGGGCCGAGACGCAAGGTATGACACACTGAATCCCACAGTGCCGCGCGTGATTTTGAAAGGCCTGACGTGTGTGTTTGAAAATGGATCTCGATATCGATCGATTTATATTCGAAATCCACACTATTAACCATTTTTATCAAAACTATCGTGATGCTCAGTACTGCACGACCACCACAGAGAACGGCGAATAAATGAGAGCCGCCGTGCGTGAATCTACAAAACGCACCTACGCGCGTGAGTGCGCAAAAAACCCGCACGATGATGCAGATCTGCACTCCCGCAGGAACGCGCGTAGGTGCGTCGACACGCAATATGCAGCATGATGCGGGGCAGTGTGAAAATCGCCTTAATATAAAAAAATTACCACTTGGTGACACGGTACTAAAAACAAACTTTAACTTACGAAAACTCCAGTGATTTCTTCATACAATTGTTCTAATTTATGATTTCTTATGTCATACATGCGTGAGTCCATCGACAAGCATATTCTGCAGACCTGGAAATTTTAATAATAATAATAAATATTTCAGGACATTTCACACAGCGCCTAACCCCAAGCTAAGCAACTTAATGCTTGTAATATGGTGGTTAGGATAACGGATATAATACTTATATACTTTTCTTTTGTAAATACATACTTATAATAGATATTGAACCACCCAGACCAGAAACAAATACCTGTGGATCACACAAACATTTGTCCCATGCGGGAATCGAACCCGCAACCTCCTGTGTTACAAGCGGGTATTAGTCCACCGCGCCACAGAGGTGGTCCAGAAATGTAATTACACTAATATTATCAACTTAATGTATCAAAGTTTGTGAGTGTGTATGTTTGTTACTCCTTCACGCCTAAACTAATCCAGATTAGGCGAAATTTGGTATAGAAAACCGCTGGGTACATCTAGTTATACATAAAACAATCAATAATAAATGGTTTCTTTTCTAACAGTGAAAGTAGGGTAACTATGTTGGGAGTTCATCAACTAATTAATTATTAAGTAATTATTGATCTAGTGTTAAAAAAAAACTTTTGACCAAATGAAATGAAAATGAAATTGAAATGAAATTATTATTTATTAGTGATAAAAACGACTTGACATCAATTACATTTATCACAGTCAGAAAAAGATATTGACAGTACAAAATAACAACAGGACCAAATAAATATAATTATACACGCACATTTGTAGGTCACAAAATAAAAAGTAAATGTAAAGTTCAAATCATTAAATAAATGTCAATATAGTATTAATAAACACAAGAAATAAAATAATTAAATGTCAATAATAATAAAAAATGTCAATTGAATGTTCAAAATTAATCATTATCGCTGTCACTGGAGTCTGAACCACCAGTGCCACTCCACTGATCACGCAGATTTTCACAATATTTTATGACATCTGGTATCAGCGTTGACCACTTATCAAAGGCGTAATCAACATCAGTGCTGGCATCGCGCAGTGCATTGAGGTGGCGCAGAGGTCGGACTAACGGAGACTTCGCACGTGCAACCGTGCGACCCGCATCAACAAAGAATAGCTTGTGCTGTTTAGCTGGTCCACGCCTTGAAACTGGAACCTCCAAGACGTTAGGAATGGACAAAACGCATACCTGATTGTGCAAGGCAGTACAGTCGATCAATCCTCTCAATATTTTGAGGCAAGTAGTGATTTGGTCGACTGTTCTTCTGACTTCCAAAGAGTTGAAACCCAGATGTCCCATCAGAAATTTGGTCGGATACCGATGGGGATAGTAACCACTGACTTTTTTATAAAGAAATCTTAAGAAAGCCTTTTGGACCTTCTCAAGCATCCGTGCATAGGTAACGTGGTATGGATTCCAAACACACGCACCCGACTCGAGCTTACTTCTGACAAGAGCGTTGTTACAACATGTGGACTCCGGAAGTCTTTGGCGTTTCGCAAGACAAAACCCAATCGCCGATATGACTCTTTCGCAAGATTATCGATATGATCGTGGAATGTAAGAGCACGGTCAAACATTATGCCTAGGTCTTTAACACAAGACACCCTTTTGATAGGTACACCATTCAGACGATAATCGAATAAAATTGGATCCTTTTTACGATCAAATGTCATTAAATTACATTTATTCAAATTAAATGTCATCTTATTAGTCACACTCCATTTATAAATAAGGTCAATATCATTTTGCATACTAAGACAGTCACTGGGGGATTTTACTTCCAGGAAGATTTTTAGGTCGTCAGCATACAAAAGGCATCTGGCAGTGGTTATAACTTTAGCTAGGTCATGGATCATAATTATGAAGAGAAGGGGACCTAGGACTGAACCTTGACTGACCCCTGATCTGGTATGGTATTGCTCAGATGTGTATATACCATGTCTAACATACTGGCGACGGTCTCTCATATAATCTGAGAAAAATCCTAGGAGACTAGGAGTGAAGCCGATAGCTGAAAGCTTGCTTAACAGCACATCATTGTCAATTTTGTCGAAAGCCTTCTGGAAGTCGAAATATATCACGTCAACCTGAAGACCTCGATCCATTGCTTTGGATATATAATCAACTAGATATAATAAATTTGTATTGACGGAACGCCCCGGTCTAAAACCATGCTGTTCATCGCCTAATAACTGCTTGACCTGCCTGTATATGTGGTGGTGTAGTATATACTCAAAGACCTTTGCCGGTGCGGATAAGATAGCGATGGGGCGGTACTCTTCAACCAAGGACTTATTACTGCTCTTGGGAATTGGGGTCACTCTGGATAACTTCCACTGATCGGGATACCTACCAAATCCAAGAGACAAGTTAAATATATGGTGCAAAGGATAGGCCAACTGCTCTTTACATGCCTTAAGGATGAAACTGGGCACGCAGTCTGGTCCCAGAGAGCTACTAAGTTTTAACTTATTAATGCTTCGCTCAATATCTGGCACTGAAACAGCTGGCAGGCTAACATGACCACCCTGTAAGCCCAGTTCACAAGAAGCAGAGGCATCAAGTGTAGGTAAATCATCCAAAAACACACTGGAAAAATAGCTAGCGAAAGCCTCAGCAGCCTCAACACCAGTACACAATTTCCCCCTATATGAAACACGTGGTTCGAAGCCACCCTTAGATCTGAGTCTGTGAACGTGACTCCAAAAGCTGCGCGGTTGCAACCGGAGACTTTCTTCAATGCGGGATAGATGTTCCTTGTACGCTGCTGAAATACGCGCTTTTAAACTAGTGCGCATGCTAGAGAAATCTCTATATGCTGTATCACAGAAAGATGACAACCAGGCCTTATGTAATCGAGTTTTTCGCTTCATATCCTTTATTATTGAAGCATCAAACCACACCGGATACCTACTGCAACTAGATGATAGCCTTCTCTTTTTGGGGGCCGACCTATCAAATAAGTCGTAAATAATATTATACAATGCCTCGGTAGCAGCAGAGACATCACAACACATACACACATACTACATTCGAAAACAGGCTCCCAAGATATTTCGTCAAGTAGGGACTGGAAAAAATACAGGTCCATTTTCTTAAAATTCCAATCACGTCGTGGGTCTACGTTACTAGGAAGCTGATCACAATTTGTGATATCACTAAAACGTAGATTTATTACTATTTCGAGAGGGGGATGATAGAGCCTGTCGGGGGGAACAAATCCAGCCCCCGCCTCACTCACTCGCACCTGCTGCATACATGACTCGTTGCACTCGCGTACCAACACTACGTCAAGAATACTACCATGAAAATTACATATGTCATTAAATTCAATCAGATTGCAATATGTCAAAAAATAACAATAATAATTCTTAATGTTAACCGAAGCACTATTTAAATTTAAGTCACCAAAAATCATTAATTTACAATTATAATGTTTGCTTACAAAGGTCTCAATGTTACAAAAAATATTCATATAAACAGCATCAGACGCTTTAGGTTTAATGTAAATGACACAAACTACAAACGAAATTCCGCGTAATGTAATAGAAGCCCAAAGATCCTCCCCAAGCTCCGATTCGAGGTCTTCTCGACGGTGAGCGGTGACGTCAGGTCTTGCAGCTAGTAAAACCCCACCACATGGAGTCGCGCGATCTCGTCTCAGTAGCGTCCAGCCATAAGGGACCACCTCAGCGTCTCCAACTGATCCGTCAAGAAATGTTTCCGTTGCAGTGATCAACTGGTGGTCGGAAACCAACACGCTTGAATACCAGAGCAATAACTTCGTCTTCAAACCCCTGACATTTTGATAGAAAATGTTAACCGGCACAGGTGATGCCTTATTTCGATTTTGCCGTAGTGGTTCCGATCGGTGGTCGCTCCCGAAAGGGCCGAGGGCTCGTGGAAGGCCTGGTGCTTGGTGTCGTGCTAATCTGTTTGGCCCGCCCACCATAATTAACCCATGCTCTGATTTTGGCGTTGATAGGCCACACCTCAACCGAGTAGCAGGTTTCATAATACGCAGCTGGCATACCAAGTTTAAAGGATTTATAGTCTCCTCTTGAAGCCAGCTCTTCCACAGTACAGCTTCCGTTTGGACATAACTGGGACAGATATTGCCGTACTTCATCCACACCCGACGCCATATTCCAAAGATGTATGAATTTGCGATCTTCCACAGCTTTCAGTGAAGTGACTGCAGGACCAGCGGTACCACGCAGGGAAGGATAGCGCCTGGACGACTTTTTCTTCACCTCTATCCAGTCATTACCATTCAAGTCATCAGTTGGCGGGGACTCGTTTAAATCTGGGCGCGTCAACTTTGGTTCTCCCGGCATGGAGACGAGACCAGTATTTTTCTTTTGACCAGCTTCAGTCTGCTGTTCATTCTGCAAATTATGTGCAGCTGCAGTTTTATATGACCTACTAGGAGGAGCTTGTATCACTATTGTTGGTTTGCGTTGTACATTAATTACAGCTGGCGGGGCTTGGTTGGATGCGGCAGATACTGGTGGCGATTGCGATACCGTAGATGCCTGAGATTTCCTAGTCTCACCTGTCTGCGGACCCTTGAATCCACTTACATCGGAATAAGATTTGCTCAGACAGAGTTCACTTTTATTATTAAGTTTCCCAAAGAGGGCATTTATCATCGAAGAATACTCTGCCATTCTTTTCTCATAGCTAGCAATCGTAGAAACTGATGAGCACAGCTTTCGGTCATAATCTGATATTACGGCTATGGACTGCGCAAGTTTATTTTCATATGATTGAATTAAACTATTATAACTTGCCAGTTGTTCCCTTACCGAATGTATCTCGGCACGTAGTCCCTGGAAATCTTGTGGGGTTAAGTCAATTATATCTCTTCCCACGAAGGAATCATCCTGTACTCGTACTTGAGACACTTTTTGTCGCAAGGTGATGTTAGAATTATGATGTTTCTTAGATTGGCCTACGGGAGTCAAGCTGTTGTCACCACCCCTCTTAAGAGCACAACAACACTCAGGGCATACCCATGTCTCATGAGAAGGATTTTTATCCCCGGTACATAATAGATGATAATACTTGCTGCAATTTAATATTGTACAACACAAATATTCTTCATCGTCAGCGATATCAGTGCAACAAGCAGAACAATTCATGTTTGCTCACCAAATTAAAGCAGAGCTATAAATGCTAAGCAGTGCAAAAACTAAAATTACAATGCAAAGATAATACAAATATAGCGGCAAGAAGCGAGCGGCGCGGGCGCAGTGCAGTGTAGTGCGCGATGAGTCACAGCCGATGACCTCGACCGGTGCGGCGCTGCGCTGCGGTGCAGTGTGCGTGCGCGTGTGTGCGACGCGGCGATGTGATGACGCGGTGACTGAGCGGCGGTGGGGCGATGACTCAGCCCCAACGGCCGTGGCGCGCTCCGAACGAGAGCCGTTGATGGAAAAATCCCTAGTAGTTCTTGCACTATAACTTTTGAACCGCTACTCCGAATTGCACAGGACCACCACTATTAGCAGCTTTACAAAAACAGCTACTCAATGATATAATTTTCCCTTTAGCGGCTTCACTTTTAGCCACTTAAACTAAAAATTGTTTGAGGAACAAAACGAACGTGGTGACACCTTTATGAGCGCTAGCGCGGTACTGCGCTTTTAGCCACTTAAACTAAAAATTGTTTGAGGAACAAAACGAACGTGGTGACACCTTTATGAGCGCTAGCGCGGTAACGCGGTACCAAGATTTGTTGAGTTGTTTTTAAGTTAATTTAAAAAAAATTAAATTAGTTTTAGGAACATACCCTTAAAGCCGCCGGGGCTTCCAAATCTTCCGCAGAATCCTAAAATTAGACAATATATTTATAAATCACACAAATTTAGTATCTTTTATAAAAAATTTGGGCCTGCTCAAAGTGCTCCATATATTCTACGATCTATATCAAATTTCAGGTCTTTTAGCTAGCAATAATATAGCTTTTTTAATTCATTTGCACACACTTAATGGTTGATTTCATTCTTGAATATTTTTTTATAGAAGAAAAAGGCCAGTATTGAGATTCTTATTATTAAATTAGAGCGTTCTTATAAATAAATAACCTTTTTACCTGAATAATGACGGGCACCGCGCTGTTTTTGATTTTCCGCAGCCCAGTTTTAGTTTGATAAAAATCCTCATTTCTAAAGTGCTCAGAACATATGGCGCTGCGGTCCTTAGGCTCCCAGTTGGTTAAATTAAGCGCCTCTATCCAAGAAGCCCTCAATTTGGCCTCTTTTGGAAAACTGAAAGGATTTGGTTTATGTAAATTTTGACTCCACTTAATGTTTAAATATCTTTGAAATGTGAAGCTACTTACAGGTGGAAAGTGATTCCATGGCTTTTGGTTGTTTTTTTCGTGTCATTAAAGCAATTTTGAACGCTGCACCGCATCTTTAATATGGAAATCTTATAAGATTTGCACAATATTCATAGTTTCTCCGGAAATTGGTGTTTTACGATGTTTAGAGAAGGTACACATTGTACATTTTATACACATATGATGGTAAATGCAATAAGAAACTGAAATAGCTCATTTTTCTCTTATATTTTACAAATAATTCAATAATTTTTAATATTGGATAGCATTTGTTGCCGACGCCATTTTTATTTATTTTTTATTTGACATGATTAAACCACAGATAACACATTGAATGATTGGCTGAACGAATGCTTTAGTGATGTCTTCATAAAAACCGGTAAAATCGAAAAATCTTAATTTTGTGTTGCTCGATTGGCGTGAATTCAGGACAATATTTTATCTGTGGTAACTTCATCGATTTATAGTCTGTAGAGTAATGCTCGGTATTGTTTTGGTTTTTGTTGAACATAATTTTTACTACAAAATTACATAGAATAAAACATAAATTAGAATAATAGTGATCATTAATATTAACAGTAATAAAATTAATATATTCCACAATGGTTTGCTCACCACACAAGTTGGAAGAAATTATCATTTTAAGAATCTATATATTTTATATACTTGAAAGTATATAAAATCTAGTTGTGGAAAAGTGTAAACATAGAATAAAATGCGGTGCTGCGTTCCTTATTGTAGAAATGATACTAGACACGCGTCTAAATCTCAAGGAATTACATTTCACACGTAAGTATACCTATTTATATTTACGTTTTCAACCTACTCTTTCGTATGGCAAAGTCAGTTATAAGTTATAATAAATATTCTTTGACTACAATCTCGCGTAGCTTTAGGTGCCGATGCGGCCGTAGATGGTAAAAAACTAAACCTAGAAGGCGGTATAAATCTTTCCATCACCAATATAAATCATAATAAATGTAACCATATTATTATGACTCTATAAGAAGTGTAAAAATTATAATTATTTGTGTTTTTAGATTTCCCACGACACCATCTCTCCGCACAGCCTGGTTAAAAGCCATAAGCAAGCCAGACTGGCAACCAAAAGAGCGCAGTGCAATATGCTCTCTACATTTCTCTTCGGAAGATCTATATGTCACTCAGAGCGGATTGAGAAGGGTTCGAGCTGGTGCTGTACCGATTAGTCAGGTTTGTATGTCTTATTAGTGATCTAAGTAAGTTTTTATACTAAAAACTTTCATGTTGCTTTAATTTTTCATATAAAAAAGCCAATAATATAGATGTACTAATTTCTACTTTAATTCCTCCAACCACTCCCAGTAACCTGGATTAAATATATGTCTCTTTTTCAGGGTGCTCAGAACAGCTATGAGTATGATAGTACACATTTACAGGTAATTATATTATTGGTATTTATTTATTTAGTATTCCAGGGTCCAAGATATCTACATACCAAATTTCAGCTCAATCAGTCCACCCGTTTAGGTGTGAAAGAGTAACAAAAATACATCATACATCTATTCAACAACAAACTGCTCATATATAAGACTGTTTTCAAACCCATATAGACATATGGAGTCCAACTATGGGGATCAGCCTGTGAAACAAACTTAAAACTTATCCAGAGAGCAGAGAACTATATTATATTAAAGCAACTAAGGAATGCTCCATGGTACATTAGGAATACATAACGCCTCCAATATCTTGCAATTGGCACAGTAAAGAAGGAAATAAAATCATTCACAAAAAGCTACAAGTCACAACTAAACTACCATCCTATAAAATTGGCTGTTCAGCTCACAATTCCTAGTACACTCAGGTGCCTAAAGAGACAGAATCCTTGACTCCACAAGTGATTAAAATAGTGAAAGAAGGGGCTACTCCTGATGGGGAGACGACTCCTATAAATGACTGGTAGCATACAACCCATCTGCTCATAGTCAACAGACTGATTGCACGGTAAAAATGGACAAAAAAAATGTGTGCAATAATTATAATACATACATATATCAGGGCTGATCTTGAGGAATTTTCAATAAATAAATAAATATTTATTTATTGAAAACAAAAAAGAATTGACAAACGACCTTATAAAGGTCGCCGGAAGGCGCTGGATGCAGGTCACTTCAGACCGGTATATATGGAAGTACAAAGGGGAGGCCTATGTGAGGCAGTGGACGTCCTGAGATGATGATGATGAAATAAATATTTCAGGACGTTTCACACAGCGCCACCTAACCCCAAACTAAGCAATTGAATGCTTGTATTGTGGTGGTTAGGATAACGGATATAATACTTATATACTTTTGTTTTCAATAAATTAAGTCTATGAATTTATATTTAAATATTTGTCAAATAGTGCGAGCGATAGATTGTCACTCGATATAATATACACTCTTAATAAATTTCAGGCTTGCAGAATGTGTCTCACAACGGATCATACAATGTTTCCAATGAAGTATTATAACTTGGAAGCACCTTTTGAGAGGTTCACCAATATATCTGTGAGTATTAATTTTTAATGTTTTTAACCCCCGACGCAAAACGACGGGGTGTTATAATTTTGACTATGTTTGTGTGTGTTTTGTCTGCCTGTAATCAAATCTTGTGCAAGTTTAATTTGATCCACTTCCCGGTTTCTGATTAAGCTGAAATTTTGCATGCATGTATAAATCAGATGACAATGCAATATTATTATGACATGGAGCTGATCTGATGATGGAGCTGGAAGGTGACCATAGGAACTCCTTAATTAAACGACGCAACCCTTGATAATAATAAAAGCTGGTTTTAAAAAGTTTTTTTAACATAACTTGTTTTCCATTTCCTTTAGGAGCGAAGAACTAATAAACAAACAAATTTGATAATTAATTGTTTGATACAATTTATTTCGAACATGTTTTTTGTATATTTCAGCTTAAAGATGACGAATTACCGCAACACCTGTGTTCAGAATGCGCTCAAAGATTACAAAATGCAGATCGGTTTAGGAGCAGAAGCATTCAAGCTAACTCATTGCTACTTGATCTAGTTAAAAACAAAAACGTAAGTTATTTATGGAATAGAATAGAAATACTCATTATTGTATCCAATTACCAATTTAACAAAATGTTCTTAAAATTACTATAAGTTAAAATAAATCACATAAACAAATTGGCCCACAATAAGCGGCCTTATCGCTCAAAGCGATCTCTTCCAGGCTGACGACTTTTGGACGAATTCATTTTATTATGAAGAGTAGGGGTATTTACATAATATCATTTTTAATTTAGCATAATTTTACTTAAAATTTAGTATATCAACATTTCTTTGTATATTTTTCAGCTAACAAAACAATCATTAAAATCAATAGACCGCGATTCACTAAATCTCACTACACTATCTATAAAACACAACTTACCAGACAAATACGACTTAGAAATAGAATTCGTAGAACCCAAACAAGAACCCATCGAAGCCATAGAACCCATAGAAGAGAAGGAACAGAATATAGAAGATAACATTTTACCTCTAGAAAGTGAAATCTTTGCCGATGACATTAAAGACTTTGATTTTTCTGATGGCGAAGACAAAACTTATACTACTAAGACGGAGGATTTTGACTCAGAAGATAGTGTGCCTCTAGAATTAACTAGGAAGAAAAAGAAGAAAGAAAAGGCTAAGACTAAGAAGGTGAGTTTATAATAATTATTAGATTCGATACTGGGTGTAGACTTCCTTTGCAGTTCGACTAGGTGGGTACCCCAACAGTGCCAGTTATTCTACCGCCTGAGCAGTGATGTGCAAACATTACTGTGGACAGGTAGGAGGGCACTGTAGCTAGTGACATTACTGGGCTGAAGAGTCTTCAACATCTTATGACTGTCAAGTAAGAAGCGTTGGCGCAGTGCACTGGGTAGCACTGTACTGATTATGGGCAGCGTTATCTCTATCTCTTACCATCAGGAGAGCGTCTTGCTCGTCTTCTTACTGAGTTGTATAAAAAAATGATAACTTTTTAAATTTATTAGTACGTAATATTTATAATATTAGTAAAATTATAGTATAAGTTTTGCAATTTGTCTTGAACATTAAATAAATAAATATATTTTGACGTCAGGTCAGGAAAAAACCAGTAGAAACGAAGATAGACAGACGTCGCAAGCCCTTTCTCAACCAAGACCTCAACGAGACCCTATTCACAATCACCAACCTGACAATAGAACAGCAGATCGATGAGATTCAAAAGCGACAGTATACTGATAACTACAAACATGCGTTGTACAAGTGCGAGGAATGTTACAAAGGGTTTCTGGATCAGAGCGCTTATAATTCGCACATGAGTCGGCATACTGATGTGAGTATTTTTTTTATATTTTTACACTAAGCAAGCGAGGCATTGATATTGATTTGTTTTGCACAAGTATAACGTCAGCTAGGAGAATATTGAGTAATGACTTTTTTAATAATAAACATAAAATAAACATAAACATATATTTATTAACCAAAAACAGTGTTTTACAATTCATCTCTATTTACTATTGGACCCCACACTAGGCCATAGCCTGTTTCGTGGGTTCCTCGAGGGTGATGAATGAATGATTAGTTATATATATCATTCTTTATAATTATTTTTAGTACTTTGTTGCTATAAGGGATTATGTAAGTGGCTTAATTATAATATTGTCTATATACATAAAATGATTTAAGACTGCTCTTGACTCTGTATAACGCATTGTTACTATGTTGTTGCTAGCCGCGAGGACCTATTATTGGCTTTTTGCTACTATTGTAAGTTTTTTATAATTTTGTTTGAAAGCTGTTGGTCTTCCTAAGATGTAATAAATAAATATGTTGTGGAAATTAACGCGTACGTTCTTATTAACTACTAGCTGCGCCCAACGGTTTTACCTGCTATACTGTGCCTACGTGTCATTTCAGGGTTTAAGCTATCTCTTTACCAAAATTCAGCTCAGTCGGTCCACCCGTTTAGGCTTTAAAGAGTAACCATCCAGACATCTAAACATTCTTACAAACTTTCACGTTTATAATATTAGTAAGATTATTTATCCCGTCTTCTACGTTTAATCTGCTACCAAATAAAGCCTGAAATGTATAAGAAAATAATATCTATGTATTAAAAAACTAATTGTCCCTACTAATTAGTCTTCTTCCATTCCCAGGTTGTCTGTAAGAAATTGCCTAGTGCGATAAGACCGCCGATTGTTTACCTAGCATTTAGATATCTAGCTCAGTAAGTTTCTTTGTTATTATTTGGTTTGCAATAAAGTATTATTCTATTATCTTTTACAGGAATGCGGTGAATACCGCTGCGAAATATGCAAGACCCACTTCAAGCAATCCCACGCATTACGCAAGCATATAACCGCGCACCACACGCAGCGGTTCAGCTGCAAGCAGTGTCCTTATGTGACCACGCACAGGCAGACGGCGCGCCTGCACGAGAGGTGGCATAAAGGGACCAAGTACCGCTGTCCGCACTGTCAGGACGAGTTTGTGTGAGTGTTGGGGGGGGGGAAACTGATCAAAACTGACCAAATTTGATGGAAAATTTATGTATTTTGAAGTAAAACTGACGATTTTGATAGTAAACTGATGTAAAACTTACGAAATTGATGAAAATTCATAATAAAATGATGAAATTTATATCAAACTGACCAAATTTTATGATAAACTGATGTAAAACTGATGAAATTGATGAAAATTCACAATAAACTCATGAAATGTATGTAAAACTGAACAAATTTGATAATAACTGACGTAGTATGACGTAAAACTGATATAGATTGACGTAAATCTCATATAATTGACGAAATAACATACAAACTTTCACGTTTATAATATTAGTAAGATCAAATGTATATATGATCAAAAGGTAGCTTAGATAAGCTATAGATCGGTTAACGAAAGCTGGCATCTGCAACACATTGTCAAATTACGCTTATTTATTATTTTACGTAAATAAGCGCGGAATATAACTTAATAAAATTATATTAGACTACTCTTAATTTCAATCTAAATAACAAAAAAGTTATTTCATTATAAGCGAGTGTCTGTATAATGAAACCTCTAATTAAATTGCATTAGTGTAAGTACTGCGAAAGTGTCAGCTTTTGTTAACCGACCTATACCTTTAAACATGAGTAGTTTAACTTTTTGACTTCAACATACGAGTACGTTTTGTTTCAGTAAATTCACAACGTACATGGGCCACGTCCGAATAAAGCACCCTTCAGACTTCGTGTGCGAGTTATGCGGGTATTCCTTCGTAAGCGCCAAAGGGATAGAGCTGCATAAAAAGTTGAAGCACAGAAACGAAACTGGGCCGGTAAGTGTAACTACTACTTTTATTGGACTTTAGGAGGTTTCTTTTTATTCATCCATCAAACTACCTACATATTGAAAAATTAAATCTATTTTTTCACACCACCGGTGTACATATCCTTAAATTTCTTTCCAGCTAGGTAGTCTGTAAGAGATTGCTTTATGCGATGAAACCGCCAATTGTTTACCTTTAATTTTAAGTTTGTTTTGTAGTTATGACTATTGTAACTTGGTATGTAAAAACTACCAACCTATATATTGTAAAACTACTGAACTGATTTAAAAACTTAACAGCCCATTTCAACATTATTTTTCAGGTGCCATCAGACGGTCCTTATTGCAACGAGTGTGGAGTTAGATTTGCATCAATGGAGGCTCATAGGAAACATCTAGCTGTGTCTGCCAAACATTCTAGCAAGGAGAACAGAGAGGCGAATAAAGCTAATAAAGGACAAAGAACTAGAGAAATACGGTATGTTATTTATTAATGCTTAGAAATAAAAAGACGAGCTAGACTTTTGATGGTCATCTCTTACCAAAGGAACTATGCCTATAACACAAGTCGACAAGAATTTTGAGTCTGGGTTCTGTATGTGTGGTTTTGGTTAATTATACTTAACTAATTAAATATTGATCATTTATATTTTAAAAAGTTTGCTTTTATAGTTAGAAGTTTGCTTTGTTAGATTAGAACGAAAATTAAAAATGCACTTCTAACTAAAATTCAATTTAAGCTTCAGAATTTTTTATAGGAATAAAATATTTTCTCGCGGTAAAATGTAGTCTATATTTTTTGGTGATAATGTAGTTTTATATTGACGAAAGAATTTTTAAAATCGGTCCACTAATTTTTGAGTAAATTCACTTCAACGATTCCTATATATAAATTTTACTCACTTTATAGCATAAGTGTAGAAGTATTGACAAAAAAAAAGTATTGGTAATTTCTACGTTGCTATTTGCAATGAAATCATGAATTACGGCTATAAGACTAAGCCACGCTACTTTTTTGTGGGTATTAAATATCTTTAATTTTTTTTTTACTTGTATTATTTCACAATTATCTTTTTGGTTTGTGAACCCTCTAAAATTTCTGCTTTAATTTAACATTCTGACCATTTAGGGTAAAATATCTTCATAGATATTCAAAAACCTGATAGCCTGGAACAGGAGCTTTAACAAACTGTTTCATGAGACCCATTTTTATATGCAATAGAGGCATAACACCCGATCAGAACACATAAATTCGTCAAAATTTGTCAATTTTGTTTTTTCGTTGTGTAATGTACAAAAACAAACTTTAATTGATAAAAACAGCAATTCACATTACTTTTCAATATAGCCAACCAGAATCTATGCATTAAATATCAGAAACAAAAAAAAAAAAAATTTTGTAGACTTGTGTAATCAATACAGTGCTACCCTAGACACCAGGACCTCACATCACAACATAACAAAGTCGCTTCCCGCTGTCTGACAGTCTGTCTATGCCTATGTTTGCTTAGATCTTTGTAAATTAGAAGTAAAAAGACTAGCAAGACTTTTGATGGTCATCTCTTACCGAAGAAACGCTGCCCACAAGCAGTTGCTATTGGATTCATTTAGGAGAGTGTGCTCAGGAATTTTATGAACTAATTCCTCCAAGTCCGTTCTATCTGCGAACGTCACGTTTAGCTTCAACTTTTTAAAAAATACCTCTATAAAATGTTTTAAACATTATTTTTTATTTACTTGTGTTTTTCAGAGAGAAGCTGTCAAAACAAGAGTCAGAACAGGACGACCCGAGAAAAGTGTATCCGAGCCAACTTAGAAAAGCAGAAGGACCAATACCCTGTGAACAGGTATTATATTTATTAAGAGCGTATAATATTATATCGAGTGACGCTCGCACTATTTGACAAATTTTGAAATATAAATTCTTAGAATTAATTTATTGAAAATTTCTCAAGACCAGCCGTGCATAATATAATTTTGCACACATTTAAAAAGTGTTTTCAGTTTGATATATTAAAAACTGACATGATGAGATTTTTTGAAACAAACTTTGCAGACCATTTTTTTTTATATCAAACTGAAAACTAAAAATATGTGGAACAATATTGTGCAGAGTTCCTCTTGAGGATTTTTATAGAGATAATGTAGTTTAGACCCTGGAATAACACATAGGCTACATAAGTACTGCGTAATCTAAGTTAAAGTAAAGCTAGCCATATTGAATTGTTATTTTACAGAGCTACGCCCTCCTAAAAGACCACACATGGACGCACACCGGTGAGCGTCCTTTCAAATGCGACCAGTGCGACAAATCGTTCCGAATGAAGCAGCGATTAGTCGCACACCGACGCGTACACAGCCTAGTTAAAGCTAGCTACGTGTGTTCTGTGTGTGGGATTTTTCAAAAGTTAATTTTATGAATTTATGTTTCAAAATGTATCAAATTGTGTGAGCGAGAGAGCGTCAAATTGTATAAGGGCCTCTTTCACCGTCTCTAAGTAAAGTGTTGATTAGCTACTTGCCACTTAGCGCTACTCAGTAAGTAAAAGTTCCGAGTATTTTTTTCGAGTTTCACCAGTGTTCTCGAAGCGCCCTATAGCTACTTGCCAATTAAGCTGAACGAGTGTACGAAATGAATGAGTTTTCGTTCAACGTCACTGTCACTACTGTCACAAATGTCAGACGTCAATGAATCTTTGACATAACCAAAGAGCATATAAAATAAGAGTGCGCACTTCATACAATTATTTGAATTCGTAAAATGTATGAAACCAGATCCAAAGTTTAACCAACATGACGAGAAAAAAAATACCAACATAAAAAAAAAACAACTTTATGAATAGGGATGATCTAAATCAGTCGATAGCTTATCGACAAATATTTATCGATATCGATAGTCGTGGTTCTAGCATATAGGGATGGTCCTACATATACATAATAAAATAAGCGGAAATAAAACTAAAAGATTTTTTTACATTTCGATTTAATAAATCTAATAAATTTATTAAACAAGGTTTGTGTTACAGCACTTATTATATAATCTCATAATAAAACTTATTAACGCACAGGCTTTATTAATATCCGATTTTTAAAACTATAGCGAATCCCAAGTGTTCTTCATAACTAAAAATTGTAAAACGGCATAACTCACGTATATTAAACGTATTTAGAATATCTCAACCACGGTTTCGAACAATTATTACGATCTTTCATCAGGAGTTCATGCATGCAGTAAAGGAGGCTGTCCGAAAATATTATACCTGAGTTGTGCCGTTTTATAGTTTATTAATGTCTACATACAAAGTATTAACAATAATATTGATTGTGTGCAGAATGTATTGTGAATTGTGGATAATACAGTGGCCCTAGTATGGACCTAGCTTTGTCAATATTATTGCCAGTATGTGGCCAAGTATTGCATTTATCAGCAGAATAACAAAAAAAATACATAGTATAATGTAAACTCTCAAAAAATTATGAGAACTAAAATGTTTTTCTGATAGGCTAGCCGCATACAGGCAATAATACAGTATAATATAAATACAAATAAAATAATTGCCCCTGTGTGGTCAGCCGTACTAATTTTGGTATACTATAAACTAAGGCGAAATAATTAATCTTATTTGGTACTCAGTAACTTAACTTCAACATAATCATTAATAAAAACATGCACACCTATCACTTATTGCTAATTTATTATATTATCATGGCAGATTCAGATATTTCTTGATGGTGCAGAAAGGCACAACAACAATCTTTACCTTGACTTTGGGGCTTACGGCCCCAAAATGACTATATTTTGTCCATCAAGTAAACACAAGTAACGTAGCATGGATAAGTTTCATCTAAACTCTGGTACAAAATCATACTATGGGGATTTTCAGTTGACGCAGACAGCATTTTGAGCCGGAGAGAATGCAGATATCACAAATACTTTTAAAACTGATGAAGACAAATTTTCCAATTGTTTGGTGCTTTTTCTTAGAGATGCTAAAGTGCACTTCGTCTTTTGAAGTTGCATTATTAATTTCTTTTTTCTAGGTGTTACATCTGAAAAATAATTGAAAATTAAATCAATAATTATTTTTTATGTTCTATTTGCTAAGTATGAACAGTGGATGGCATGTCGCAAACAAGCAATTAGTTTAATGTTGAGCACTCATGAGCTGAGCACATACATAGCCTTTATTTATAGTCAGCGTTTAAAAATAGTCGCGGGGCTTGCAGTAAGCAGCTCGTACATCTACTGAAATAATCCAACTAATATTATCAATAATACCAATTTGTAAGTGCTCGGGCTTTCAATAGACAGTTTTTATTTATTTTTTATGTAAAGAAGTAAGAAGACGAGTAAGACACTCTCCTGATCTTAAAGAGATAACGCTGCCCATAATCAGTACCGTGCCACCCAGAATTTTACAATAATGTAAAACAGTTATAAATAAAATACTTACCCTGTGAATTTATTCGCAGGAATTCTCCAATAACTTGATCTGACAAAGGTGCTGATGATAATATATGAAGTTTTGGTATCGCCTTTTTTTCAAACGTGTCTTTGATTTGGTGAAATCATTTTTTGAAAAATGTATCTGACATGTTTCAAGTCATACAGTTTATCAACAGGAAGATATGCTAGATCTTCTTAGCCAATTGCTCTCACCCATTCACCACACCTGGAAAAGAAAATGATTTTTTATCTATCAATAAATCTCAAGAGTTTAAACATGTCTCATATGGTATTAAATGATAACAAAATTAGGCGAGCACCTACTGCAAATAATGAAACATTATGATGTATTTTAAATATTAAATGATGTCATTAGTAAGTAATCTTTTAATTTGTGGATCGAAAATATTAAAGCCATCGGTAAATTGCAATAAAAATATTACATAGAAATAATGCAACTATTGCATTTTTAGTCGAGAACAAAATTTTTGATGTTAAGTAAGCGTTGTTTGACTTACCGGTGTTTGTCAAGTGGAAATCTTGCTAAAAATCGCTTTTCAGGACAATGTTTCTCCTTTACACCACAAATTTCGCAAGAACGATGAGTCCCTCCCATTATCACAAATGTTTTTACACTCGAAAATACAAAAAAGCACAATACACGTTATTGAGTCCTGTCTCGTTAAAAGAAAGAGTTTTATTGTTATCATGAAACGTTGCTGACGACACGGAGGAGTAAATGCTCTACTCAACGTAAAAATCACAAAACTTTGCGTAGAATTAACTAAAAGTGAAAAGAGGAAAAATACACGATTCTAAACAAAACAAACACAACAAACGCCATTTTGTTTAGTGGTGTTGCCTCATCTAATATTTAATTTCAGACAAATGTATAAAATAATTTATTAAAATAAAATAATATTGTTGGTATTAATAAACAAAATAATATTATTTTTAGGTTGATTATGACTACTAAAACCTAAGTATAAAATAAAATCTTGAAATCTTTACAGAAAATGTTAGTACTACTTCGGCCGCTAATGATTTTTCATAGTATTTTTTTTTAATTTAGAATCAATAAAACTGCCTAATAGTATTCTAGAGTTTAGGAAGTGGTATTACTAAATCAATTTGTTATGTTGGCTAAACAAAGGATCCAGGCCCATACAAATTCCTTTTGCTTAGAAGTGCCTTGGGACTGGACATAATGGTGCTTCCACACTGATAGGATCCCGTCCCGTCCGATCCCGTGTGTTGTGTCGCGAGGTGATCACACTTGTCCCGCGTCTTGAGGAGCGTTCTGTCGCGAAATTCATTCAGTCGCGTTTCAACCACCGTAGGCTTCACATCGAAATAATATTACAATATGTGTAGTTTGATCCACTTCCCGGTTTCTTATTGAGCTGAAATTTTGTATGCATGTATAAAATGGATGATAATACAATATTAATATGACATAGAGCTGATCTGATGGTGGACCTGGAAGGTGACTATAGGAACTCCGTAATTAAACGACGGAACCCTATCGAGTTTGAGCTCATTTCATTTATCTTGACGAGTGCTTTGTTGCTAGATGGTTATAGTAAATAAAAATGTTAATTTTACTTGTATTTATTATTGTAGTAGCCAATAAGTAAATTCAATGGCACTAAATAAGTATCAAATATTGTATTTTTTATATTTCAAGTCAAAATTTTATTTATTTATTTAATGTACAAAACAAATTACAATCGTAAGCTTATAATATAGGTTATGTTTAAAGTTTTAAATCTAGATTGTAATTCAAAAATATGTACATATAGAAAACATAAAATTCGAGTCAAGCAAACAGTAATAACGAAATAATTATGTTTAACAATAAAACTAAATAAGTGCAGGATCATACATAATCAGGAAACATAGTATTTTACTGCACAGCTAAAACAATTTATTACTATAAAGATACTCCTGTCATGTACGATCTGCGGTTCACAGCAGCTGCGTAAACTATTAATAGATAATGCTAAATTTATTAATTACAATTAAATAATATATAATATTCTAGCGACACATTAACAGTCGAGTTCAGACACGGCTAAGCAGTTATGTCTGAATTTCTAGTTTCGGGGTGGAGAATATCCTTCACACTGCGTTTGTAGTTACTAAATCTAGAATCAAATATATCTAAGTTCATGTTGTTACATGCCAGATCAAATAAAAAATGGAAATATAATAAGACAGTGCATATTAATAGAAAGTTTAGCAATTTACTCTAAATTATATTATATTCGAATTTAAAAAAAAAAACATCTGGCAAATGCAGCTTGCATACAACACCAAAAGAAAAAAATGGTGGCGATTTCCGAACAAAACTATTACTTTTGAATTTGTAAAATGGCACTGTATTAATAACAAGCAAATATAAATATGTTATAATGATTATAATTTATTTAATGATTTATGACGAATCATTGCTTAAAAAATAGAATGTATAAGAAACATAATATGTTTAAAAGTAATTTACTGAATGAAAGTCGCGATCTGTCCGCATCTGAACACCCGCGTCGCATAGCTCCTCATGGCTCCACAACACACGGGATCTTATAAATGCTTAAGGTACGGCCAAACTAATAGGATCCCGTCCCGTCCGATCCCGTGTGTTGTGTCGCGAGGTGATCACACTAGTCCCGCGTCTTGAGGAGCGTTCTGTCGCGAAATTCATTCAGTCGCGTTTCAACCACCGTAGGCTTCACATCGAAATAATATTACAAAATGTGTAGTTTGATCCACTTCCCGGTTTCCGATTGAGCTGAAATTTTGTATGCATGTATAAATCGGTTGATAATACAATATAATTATGACATAGAGCTGATCTGATGGTGGACCTGGAAGGTGGCTATAGGAACTCCGTAATTAAAAGACGGAACCCTATCGAGTTTGAGCTCATTTTATTTATCTTGACGAGTGCTTTGTTGCTAGATGGTTATAGTAATAATAAAAGCTTGTTTTGAAAATAAAAATGTTATTTTTACTTGTATTTATTATTGTGGTAGCCAATAAGTAAATTCAATGGCACTAAATAAGTATCAAATATTGTATTTTTTATATTTCAAGTCAAAATCATTATAAAAAATGGAAATATAATAAGACAGTGCATATTAATAGAAAGTTTAGCAATTTACTATAAATTATATTATATTCGAATTTAAAAAAAATATCTGGCAAATGTAGCTTGCATACAACACCAAAAGAAAAAAATGGTGGCGATTTCCGAACAAAACTATTACTTTTGAATTTGTAAAATGCCACTGTATTAATAACAAGCAAATTTAAATATGTTATAATGATTATAATTTATTTAATGATTTATGACGAATCATTGCTTAAAAAATAGAATGTATAAGAAACATAATATGTTTAAAAGTAATTTACTGAATGAAAGTCGCGATCTGTCGCGACACAACACACGTTACAAGTGTGAACACCCGCGTCTCATAGCTCCTCATGGCTCCACAACACACGGGATCTTATAAATGTGCACACCTCCATACAATTCCATAGTTTAGAAACGCGACAGATGACGTCATCACGCGCGTTAACGCGACACGACACGCGGGATCCTATCAGTGTGGAAGCACCATAACGCGCGTTTTTCTTATTGTTTGTTTACAAAACGCTCTTAGGTGATTTACCAGTCACGGTGTATCTTACTTATATTATGAACGTAAAAGTTTGTAAGAATGGATGTCTGGATGTTTGTTAATCTTTCACGACTAAACGGGTGGACCGATTGAGCTGAAATTTGGTATAGAGATAGCTAAGACCGTGGAATAACACATAGGCTATATAGTACAGTGGGTAAAACCGATGGGCGCAGCCATAATATATATTTATAGTTACACATATAAGCCATCCTCTTGAATCTACATATTTATGAAAACTTCTTCAAAATTCGTTGCGTAGTTTAAAAAATCTAACAATACACAGGGGCGGACAGGCACGGACAGTGATTTTGTTTTATACCATGTACTAAAGTAGGATGTAAAGTTTCGATACCACCAGCTATTTAACAATTATTACTGTTTATCTTATTTACCAGCCTTACCACCAACCCATGTGATTATAATTATTTGTCTCCATTCAAGGTTGTCTGGAAGAGATCGCTTTTAGCGATAAGACCGCCAATTGTTACACTTAAGTTACGAAATTGTGTTTTAGTTGATTCTCTGTATATTTGTGGTGTTACAATAAAAAGTATTCTATCTATCTTACATATAAAACTGTATATTTCCAGTGCGGAGTACAATTAGAAGATTCGAGAGCGTACCACGGCCACTTCAGACGGATGCATCCGGATAAAAACAGGACTAATTACCCTTCAATGAAGAGTCCTTGCATGTGTGAACTGTGCGGACGGATATTCCAGGTTAGTTATACTGTTGGGGGTAGTAAACATAACAAGTAGAAAAATTTTTAAAAGCCTGCAAAGCTCCGATGATCTTTAACATGGGACTCTTCAAAAGGCAAGTGAATAGAGTGTTGGTTGGTAGGCAAGGTACCAGCGGTACCCCTGGTATTGCAGGTATCCATAGGCGACGGTAGCCACTCACCATCAGGTGGGCCGTCTGCTTGGCCGTCACCTATTACATAAAAATAAAGCTAAAAATTGTAATTAACTATTTTGTAGTGGCAGCCATCTTAGATTTCCACCAAACTTAAAAATTTAAAACAACATAAAATCCGTTCGATAGCTACGATACCACAGACACACACGGACGGACATGTCAAACTTATAACACCCCGTCGTTTTTGCGTCGGGGGTTAAAAAGTTTAAATTCAATTAAATCAAACAACGGTTTCTACATTATTATATTAGGTCTTTGAAATCAAACTAAGAGTGTCACCTAAAAACAGTACTAACTACCTCTCTATGAAGAGTCCTTGCATGTGTGAACTGTGCGAACGGATATTCCAGGTTAGTTATACTGTTGGGGGGTAATAAACATAATAATCGGGCTACTCAATACTTTGATTGCTATTTTGAGCAGCCAGAATACAGAAAAGGAGGTTATGTTCCAGAATCTGACATTTTTTTGATGATTTTGCATTTGTAAGTCAATAGCCAATATTAATACCTACTATCAACAAAAACATTTTAATTTGTTCATGATAGTTTAGCCTTTGACCGCGATCTTGGGTGATGTTAAGCGACGATGCGCCCGTAGATGGTAGCAGACTAACCCAGAAGGGGGGATAAATCCCTCCTCATGGTTTTTATCGAATTAAAGATAGATAACGCTTTATTGAAACACTAAATATACAAAAAAAAAAAACACAATCTTACTTATATTATAAACGTGAAAGTTTGTATGTATGTTTGTTACTCTTTCATGCCTAAACGGGTGGACCGATTGAGCTGAAATTTGGTATAGAGATAATGTAGTTTAGACCCTGGAATAACACATAGGCTACATAAGTACTGCGTAATCTAAGTTAAAGTAAAGCTAGCCATATTGAATTGTTATTTTACAGAGCTACGCCCTCCTAAAAGACCACACATGGACGCACACCGGTGAGCGTCCTTTCAAATGCGACCAGTGCGACAAATCGTTCCGAATGAAGCAGCGATTAGTCGCACACCGACGCGTACACAGCCTAGTTAAAGCTAGCTACGTGTGTTCTGTGTGCGGGAAGCATTTCTCTACACATAGCAACCGGCAGAGGCATATGTTTGTAAGTGTATTATTAATAAGTTCATTAACAAAAAAAAACATTAAAAATTAGCAAATGTGGTCACCGTGCGACATCACTTGATTGTGAAGAAATTGAGTTTTGACAGTGACAGATGAAAAATATGACGTTGACAGTTCGTTTGGCGCCAAAATTAAAAAAATAAAAAACGCAATAAAAATAGAATGACTTTATAATGCAAAGCAAAATATAAGAAAAAGTTATAAATATAAAAGCGAAACTGAAAACTAGAAGTAAACAATATACCTATTATGTAGTTCTAATATTCGTTAATGTGCGACAAGTCGTTCCGAAGGAAGCAGCGATTAGTCGCACACCGACGCGTGCACAGCCTAGTTAAAGCTAGCTACGTGTGTTCTGTGTGCGGGAAGCATTTCTCTACGCATAGCAACAGACAGAGGCATATGTTTGTAAGTGTATTATTAATAAGTTCATTAACAAAAAATAACATTAAAAATTAGCAAATGTGGTCACCGTGCGACATCATTCGATTTTGAAGAAATTGAAAGTGACAGCTGACAAATGTGACGTTGACAGTTCGTTTGGCGCCAAAATTAAAAACGCAATAAAAATAGAATGACTTTATAATACAAAAAAAAAATAAAGAAAAAGTTATAAATATAAAAGAGAAACTGAAATCTCAGGCTAGACAATGTAAAGGCTAGAGGTAAAATAACTGTGAACGGACTATAGTGCTTTTCACGAAAGCAGTCCTCTAGACGGGGCGCCACAATCGCGCTTATCTAAATCTAGACTTAGCACTTTTGTCATAATATTATGCATAATAACTAGGAATCATGTTTCACTGTATGGTATCCCTAATTTACGCGCATCGTTGTCCTTTTCTCTTTAACAAAAAGTACGCACTGATAAAACAATATTTCTTCTACTGCTTTGAATCCTTTTCGGCACGATATCAGATAATTTAATCCTGAAAACTTAAAAAAAACTCCAGGAGGTCTGAACAGGGACTTGACGGTAATGCCAACATAAAGAAAATAATTGTCACATCTGTCAGAGGTAAAATAACTGTGAACGCACTATGTATTTGACTTACTTCTTGTATAAATCGGATGACATTGCAATATTATAAAATCGAGCTGATCTGATGATGGAGCTGGAAGGTGGCCATAGGAACTGCGTTTTTTATGTGATGAAGTAGAAGACGAACAAGACGCTCTCCTTATGTTAAGAGATAACGCTGTCCATAATCAGTACAGTGCTACTAAGGATTTCACAAAGATGTGAAATTCTAGGAGCACTGCACCCAACGCTTCTTACTCAAAAGTCATAAGATGTTAAGACTCCTTAGCCCAGTACTTTCACTAGCTACAGTGCCCTCCTACCTGTGCACAGTAATGTTTGCAGTACACTGCTCAGGCGGTAGAATAACTGGCACTGTTGGGGTACCCACCTAGTCGACCTCCTGCAAAGGAAGTCTACCCCCGGTAATTAAACGACGCAACCACATCGAGTTTGGGCTCATTTGATTCGTCTTGACGTGTACTTTGGTGCTGGATGGTAATAAAAGCTTGTTTATAAAGTTTTTTTTATTAAATTTCATTTGTTATTGTTTTCAGATCCACACCGGCCTCAAACCGTTCAAATGCGAGATGTGCGGCAAAGGGTTCAAACACGCGAGTGAGAAACGAGCTCATGTGACTTACGTCCATCTTAAGAAACCGTGGCCGAAGAGAACTAGAGGGAAACGACTTAGACAGGTATGAGCGGTAGAGTGTTAAAATAGAAAAATGTAAAATTGACTTGCAAAAGTGCTCCAATGTAGTCTATTTGAATAAATGAATTTTGAGTTTGAGTCATTTAAGTGGTAGATTCTCTATAGCACTTAGAAAATAAAGCCAACGGGAAAAGGTTTCAGAATTCATTTTCCTGGGTTTATTTAATATTTATTTATTAATACTTTATTGTAACACCACATGAAAATTAAAAATCGGGTCTTTACTTGATATGAAGAAAAATCGGGTTTTTTCTTGACATCGAGTAAAATGCCAGTGCCAGTTATTCTAACGCATGAGCAGTGATGTGCAAACATTACTGTGCACAGGTAGGCCAGGCGCGGATCCAGGGGGGGGGGGGGTCAAGGGGGTCATGACCCCCCCCCAAAATCCTAGTCGGAAAAAAAATCCGATCATATCGACTGGTTTTACGCTACTTTCATAGTTAGAAATGGAAATTTTCTCTTAGCTGCAAGCTTTACATACAAGTTCATACAAATCCATTCTGACCAACTAGTTGATCGGTTTAATTGGTCGGAATGGCAGTCCCGAATTGTTTCGGGGTTTTAATAAATTTTTACCAAGCTACTTTTTTCGGTCCTCGCCTACGAATTATCCGTAGGTTCTCGTAGCAAACTGCACAGTATTTTTCTTATTAAGGATTATAATATTAACTGCTTCAAGCTGTTCGCGCTTTATGTCGTCTTTGCAGCTAAGTCTTTGCGCTTGCAGCAAGCTGCTCGCATGTATAATAGTCATTTTTTTGGTTCGGAGTGAGGTGCTCCCGCTGTATAAACAAGAATATTTAATTTTCATACTGCTCAGAGTGAGCGAAACTCAGATCATTCGTCCTGAAAGATTCAATTTTTTTTCTAGCTGTTCGCGCTCTATAAATAAGAATATTTAGGTTCCTTTTTGGTCTGGCAACCCCAGCACCGTAAACATCTTTAGTAAAAGCTCCGTCGAATTTTGTGCGATTTTAATTTGTGATAAGTGTTTTCACTAAGAAATACAAGTGAACATACCATCAAACATAACCTCAAATTGGAAGGAACGAAGAAGAAGCGGTCGGTGAGCCATTTTAACGCTAATTTAATCACCAAAATCACTTCACAAAACTTCACAATATCAACCGCCATCATTTTTGAAACATAATTCATCACAGTTTCATATAATTTTGAATCTTGGCAATAATTTAGCAGAAATCACCGTTCACCAACGAGTTCTTAGCCTAGGGAGAAGATACGCGGACTTATTTCTATGTGAAAAATGCTGGCATTCTGGCGGGGGGAGAGGCAACGCACACTAATACAACAATTCCACACTAATGAATTTTCAGTCATGTCGCTACGAACGCTTACGTCAAAATTATCCAACACTACCATAAATACACGCACACGAACATAATACACACACAGAAACCGCTTGCATGTGCACTAGATGACGCACATTTTACGTTAACAACGGTAGTGCTTGAAATTATCGATACTCACTATCGATACTTTGGTCAAAATATTATTGCATATTATGACGGAAGGTTATAAGAGGTAGGTATAATTAGGTATTTTTCGTAATCTTATATTAGGTTAAATCAGTTAAAAAAATATTTGGCTGAACTAGTGAACCAAATAAACGCGTATCTTGTTATTAAAATTTATGTTGTACTACCTGCGCCCAGCGGTTTTACCCGCAGTACTTATGTAGCCTATATGTTATTCCAGGGTCTAAGCTATCTCAACACAAAATTTCAGCTGCTTTTTACACATAAAAGTGTTATCAGTGTTAGGTATATATTGAAAAACAGCAAGAGAATCAATTTCGAAAGAAAAAAAAATCTCAAAAAACGCAACGAGTTCTTAGCCTAGGGAGAAGATACGCGGACTAATTTCTATGTGAAAAATGCTGGCATCTCTGGCGGGGGGAGAGGCAACTCACACTAATATAACGTTTCCACACTAATGAATTTTCAATAATGTCGCTACGAACGCTTACGTCAAAATTATCCGACATTACCATAAATACACGCACACGAATATAATACACACACAGAAACAGCCTGCATGTGCACTAAAAAAGATCATTCACAGTTATTTTACCTCTAGCCTTTACGTTGGCTAGCCTGAAAATTATGTTGCCATGTCACGTTAGTATTGACTTCCCCATTTTAACCCCCAACGCAAAAACGACGAGGTGTTATAAGTTTGACGTGTATGTCTGTCTCTGTGTGTGTGTGTTTGGTGGAAATCGGTCCAAGATGGCCGCCGCTACAAAATGGCGGATTACTTTTTTCTTTCACAACTCCCTCAACATGGATACTAAATGAAAGAGCTTAATGAGTAAAATACAGCCTACTATATAAAATTTAGAATCCAAGATGGCGGCCGCCATTAAAAATGGTGAATTGTGTATTACGTTTGGGGCGGGGGTTTTTTAAATTTTTTATTTAATTCACTTGTATTATTTTACAGTGCTGTAGGTAGGTACTTACATGATATTCCTGTTTCGAACCTACCTAATATTTTATATCATATTGATAGTTCGCAGTTACCACTTGTTCATGTGTTAACCATCCGATATTTTTATAGATAAATTCATTTTCTTCATAGGAAATTGAGTTTATGGGCATTGGTAAAGCTTGGGATTATAATAAAAATTATTAAAACAACGAGTACAAGTGACCTTATCAAGTACAAAAAGTAACGTTTTAACAAAAAAAGTGCAAGCATTTTTGAGCCTTTCATACCATACAATGTCCCTACACTATTAACTTTAAGTTTTAGATTTTGATAAGATTTCTACTAAAAGTCGATATCGATATTTTATTTGTCTCGACATGTCCCAACTTGATTTTTGTTCCAGTGTGGCCATTGTATAACTTTAAATTACCTTTTTTTGAGAGTAATAAATATTAATTTATAATAAAATATTCAATTAAAATAAAAGTCTAAAGAAAATTAGAAAAAATTTCAAGTAGGTATGTACCTAATAGAAAAACTTGTAAGAAAAATGTAATGTATTTAATTTTTAATACTAAATTGAAGAATTTTGCAAAGGCAGTTTTTGGGAAAAATATCAAATTATTGAACGTTTTTTAGTATCAGGGACCTACCTACGCTATGATTGTTTTGAAATCGTTTTTGTGAAAATCGCTAGATTGGTTGTCTCGTTTTCCTTTTTGAACATAGGGTGGATAGTGTTTGGGACTGGCCGACCCGCGGTTTCACTTTATGTTTTGATTTGTTATAATAACCTAGTACCTACTCTCAGATATATTTATATAGTATCAGATATATTTATATAGATTTTGAGATATCCAGGCTGGTTATTTATACATGTAATAATTAGGAATGTGAGTGTTTTTGTTTAATTTTTTCGGCGGGGGGTAGTCTTACACAAACACGTATTTTGTGTAGCTTAATCTTAATATTTAAAAATAAAATAGTTAAAAGAGTTAAAATCATTATATTTACATGTGTAATTAATAATAAGGCTACAGTACCTGCTGGGAAGTGTTTTCCACTATTTATTGTCACAAATCACAACACTCCGACACATCATGGAAGCAATTGAGAACTCCGTGGCACAGATGAGCGAAATGTTCCTACAAAAGCTGGCTGAATTTGAGGAGAGACAATGTAAACTAGCTGCTGCACCTTCCAAGGACTCTTCTTCCCTCGACGCTGAGTATAAGACTTTTAAAGAATTTACTTTAAATGCTCTGCGTGCGCTACAAAACCAGGTCGCTATACTGAGCAGAGGGTACGACGATCTCCAGATGCAGAGTAGGCGTAAAATCCTTCTTCTTCATGGCTGCCCCGAGGATAAGGACGAAGATACCTCAACTGTAGTCGCAAAGGTAGTTGCCGAAAAATTTCAATTGGTTTCCTTTAATCAGACAGAAATCAGTCGCTGTCACAGGATGGGCAAGGCCACATCTTCTCGTCCCCGGCCAATACTGGTAAAGCTCCGTGACCACGCTGTACGCGGTAAAATCTGGGCCGCCAAAACCAAGCTTAAAGGTACAGGCATTACTGTTTCTGAATTTCTCACAAAGGCACGTCACAACACATTCATGTTGGCGAGACAGAGATTTGGTGTTACTAAGTCCTGGACCCGTGATGGATCCGTCTACGTCGTGACTGAGGATGGTAAGCGGCATCGTGTGAACTCTGTCACTGATCTGGAGAAGCTTGGAGTGAATAAGGAACAGGATATTGCCACTACCGCAGTAAAACAAGTCATTGCAGGCGCTAAGGAGCCCTTGGTAGCACCCAAAACCAAGCGCGCGGCAGCAATTAAGAAATAAATTGTCTGTGTGCTGGCTGGTAGTTGTACATAATTGCTTTTGCTCATGTTTCATTTGATGTACAATGCATGTATAGATGTGTTTCACTATATGTTACTTCAAACTTCAATATTTTTTATTTTTAGGGTAATATTTACAACTTTATTTTTATTTTGTCATAACCACTTTTTACTATTTTTTCACGAAATGATCAATTTGACATTTGACATGAATGTCAAACTGGTGACAGTATGACAGCTAATTATTTCACCACAGACTAAATAGCGTAAATGTTTCAATGTTTTGTTTTTTTTGTCATAAGTCTTTTGCATGGCATAATTATTGTTTTACTTTATTGCAACTTAGCACGGAACATATATTTGCCAGTAGTCTCCGAAGTTTGGTATTTTATTATAACCATATTTTTTTTTTTGTTAAAGCTTTATGCATAATTAATAATTAATGTTGTTGTTTTGTGAAATATTCAACACTTTTACTGTAACTCTAAAGCAGAACCCGGCAGGTGAAGTTTATTATAATTGCTGTTAGTTGAATATTTTTAGAATATTTTAAGATAAAGTAGTATATATACATAATAGTATTATATTTTATTTATTATATTTATTTATTATTATTTAGATATTATATTAATGTTATCCTCTGATAATGAAAATAGTGATGATTATTTAACTCCTTCGTCTAGCAGTGACGACAGCTTTACTAGTATACCTTCTCTCCCTGAAACGTTGGGTTCTCATTTCTCCGATGTATCTAAAAACTTGAATATAATCCATATTAATGCGCAGAGTATTCCGGCTCATTTTACTGATATGCTGACGTCGTTTGACAACAACAATATTCATGCTATACTAGTCTCCGAGTCCTGGCTTAAACCAACTCTTCCATCTGTCTCCTACTCTCTTCCCGGCTTCAATATCATACGCAATGACCGAACCAGTGGCCGTGGTGGAGGTGTCGCCATTTACCTTCGATCACATTTTCCATATACCGTAATTAGCACATCAGCCCAACCACCGCCCTCGAATGCCGGCGAGCATCTAATTGTGGAAATCCTCTTCTCTCACACCAAAATTCTACTCGGAGTATATTATAGCCCTTCTTCTAGCATTAATTTCTTTTCTTCTTTTGAAACTATTCTTGAAAATCTCACACCTTCCTATAGTCACACTATAATTATGGGTGACTTCAATACATGTCTACTAAGGCAAGATCACCGCTCTTCCTCTTTGCAAAACTTAATTAATTCATGCAACTTGTCTATCCTCCCACTAGGTGCCACGCACCATTTTCCTAACTCGTCGCCGTCTCTTCTTGATCTAATGCTAGTATCTTCCTTACAACATGTTGCGAAGCATGGCCAGTGCTCTGCTGATGCCTTTTCCTATCATGACTTGATTTTTCTATCTTATAAGATTCGTCCTCCCAAACCTAAACCTACCGTCATTTTGCAGCGCAACTTTGGTGGTATGGATCAGGAAGCCTTTCTGAATGATGCGAGAAACATTGATTGGACCCCTGTTACGAGTGCTCTTACAATAGATGAACAAGTTGCAATATTCAACACGCTCATCACGCAACTTTACGATGTCCATGCTCCGTTTAGACTAATTAAAATAAAACATGTGCCCGCACCATGGCTTACGGAGGACATAAAAATGTTAAAACACAAAAAAGCCGCCGCCAAGACAAAATACAAGATTTGTCCAAGTGACGTTAATAAGTCACGGTATGTGAAGGCGCGAAACCGCTGTAACGTGGTGTGTAGGGATGCGCAAAGGCGACATATTTACGAATCCGTTCAAGATGAAGATTCGGCAAAGGTCTGGAAGTTCCTTCGTACTTTAGGAGTCGGAAAATCCCGCAATGACACTATCCCTAATGACTTAAATATTGATTCCCTTAACAACCACTTTTCTTCTTCCAGTAACATTGACGATCTGACTAAATCTGACACACTGAACTATCTCTCCTCTCTCATTTCTACTGATATTTCTTTTGCTTTCAATCCAGTTGCCGCTACCGATGTTAAGAAGAGCTTACTCTCCATCACTTCTAACGCTGTTGGTGTCGACAACATTAGTCGTAATATGCTTATTCCCATCCTGGACTATATCCTACCCGTCTTATCTCACATCTTCAATTTCTCTATCTCAAACTGTGTCTTTCCTTCTCTGTGGAAAGAAGCGCAGATTATTCCTCTTCCTAAAAAGAACAGCCCTAAATCCTTCAGTGACTATCGACCTATCTCTATCCTTCCATTTCTGTCTAAAGTCCTTGAACGCCTCGTCCATAACCAATTTCACGCTTATCTTACCTCTAATAACTTACTAAATTCTTTCCAGTCTGGTTTTCGTCCTGGGCACAGTACAGTTAGCGCTCTTGTAAAAATCACAGATGATATTCGTCATGGCATGGAGAATGGGCAGTTAACTGTACTAACGCTTCTAGACTTTAGCAACGCCTTCAACACTGTTGATTTCGACATCCTTCTTGCTATTCTTCGCTCTCTTAACGTATCTCCTGTGACAACTAGCTGGTTTCATAACTACCTCCACGGTCGCCGGCAGCGGGTTCGCCTCGGAGATTCCTTTTCTTCGTGGTGTAACACTGATGCCGGTGTACCTCAGGGTGGTGTCCTTTCTCCTCTTCTCTTTGCTACCTTTATAAACTCTATCTCTTTTAATCTAACTTCCTCTTACCATCTCTATGCGGACGACCTACAGCTGTACTATCAGGCACCCCTTAGTGACTTGTCTGGGGCAATATCTACGATTAACCGTGACTTGCTTCAGATCTCAGATTGGAGCAAAGCGTACGGTCTCAAGGTAAACCCAGTCAAAACTCAAGCTATTGTTATGGGCAGTTCTCGTACAGTCTGCAAGATCGAATGGGACCGCCTCCCACCACTACTATTCGACGGAGTGTACATTCCTTTCAGCAGCACCGTAAAAAACCTAGGGGTAACGTTTGACAAGTGTTTATCTTGGGACCCGCAGCTAGCCGCCACTAGCCGTAAACTTTTCGCTTCAGCTAGTTCACTTCGCAGGCTGCGAAACTTCCTGCCCGTTACCACCAAAATTGCACTTGCACAATCTCTTCTACTCCCCATTCTCGACTATGCTGACGTCTGCTATCTTGACCTTAGGGAAGATCAGCTGAATAAACTTGAGCGCCTTCAGAACTTCTGTATTAGGTTCATATTTGGGCTTCGCAAGTATGACCACGTCTCCGAATTTCGCTCCAAGCTCAAGTGGCTTCCTATTCGCCATCGCCGGAATGCTCATATTCTGTCTCTCCTCTACAGTGTTCTGTTTAATCCCTCATCCCCGCGCTATCTTCAGGAACGTTTTGAGTTCCTACATGCGACTCATTCACGCTTACTCAGATCATCGGAGAACCTAACACTGAAATGTCCAGCGCATAGCACTGGTTTTTATGGTGGATCTTTCACTGTAGAATCTGTCCGCCTGTGGAACAATCTCCCTGTGGAGGTAAGACGTGCTCCTTCACTTGCTTCTTTCAAAAATCGTGTCAAAGCACACTTCCTTTCATTATAATATCTATATATTTATTATATATATATCGTATTTATTATTTATATAATATGTAGTATAATGATAATAATATGTATGTTTATTATTTTATATTTATGTATGTATTATTTATTCTATTGGTTTTAATAGTATGTATTGGTATATTTATATAGCTATGATTAAAAATATGTACTTATGTCTCCATAATATATATCTTTATAACCACCGTCGCTCTATTTTTATGTATTTCCTTTCCCTGCTTGGTTGTCTGGAAGAGATCGCTATTAGCGATAAGACCGCCAATTGTAACACTTCTTTCTGTGTAATCTTAGTTCTAAGTTTATATTGTTGTATTTGTGTGAACAATAAAGAGTTTTCTATTCTATTCTATTCTAAATGTGTATAATAATATGAATACTGGTTTTTAGTATTACAATAACGGGCGTAAAATAGACGTTTATTATATTATATAACTACTCATACCTAAAATTTACCCCAAGTTAGGTCTTGCATGATTTAGTGGCAACACATAGTAATTTTTAGTATTTTGCTTATTTTTTGTATTTTTAGTTGATATTTCGACAAAATTATGGTTAAATATGGAAATTAACATGATCCTCTTGTAAATTAAATGTTTTCTCATCGCGTTTTGCACCATAAAACGCTACAATTGGCCAATTTCTGCTCACGACTTTCCCTGTTGCGGTCGTTTGCTGAATGACGCGTTAGTGTCACAACTAGTTTTAATAAACAAGCCGGATTGGGAATGAGTGCTTTGTATGTGTGTTGGCAGCGGGGGTCGCCTAGTGGTTACTCATCCATGTGGCTTTTTCATCCGAGCCGTTCACCGACCACTGTTCACTTTGACTTTGATAGCATATGATTGTGACATATGACAGTTCACACAAGTGACAGCTTCAAAGTTTTGACATAACACCACAGATAACTAAACATTAATTTTATGGAACTCGAGAATTGCCAGATAAAAACTACCAAATTTTGGCAAATTATTATTAGTTATCAAAAATGGACACAGACTCTGAAAATATAACTTACCGTCACTACAGGACCAATATTTCGACATCAATGGAAAACTTGTCAGATACTTCTCTTTTTGCAAGCCCAATGTTTAGTTTACCCGCCAACTCTCCAAATGGGAATAACAATATTATAGAATATGTTGGTCAGATAGAAAGTCTTGAAAATCGACTCGCGACTGCAGTACAAGAAAATGACTACTTGACACTAGAGAACCGTCAACTTAGAACAGAGGTAGCGCAATATAAAAAATTGGTACATAGATATGAAATTATAGGCTTCCCAGATAGTCCTACGGCGCTCACCGCCACCCGAAAACGAAAACGCCTCACTATTTCAACTGATACACCTACTAGGCTTAATGTTAGTGACTCTGAAGTTACTGCTACCCACACTACTGGACATGACGAAGATAGACTGTGCACTCGAGACACATCAAAACCAGAACCACAACTCTTACAGATAACAAATAACACTCACAAAACCACACAACCAGATGGCGCCACATGTAGAAACCACAAAGACACTCAACAAAAAATAGGTATCGAAGATAGCAAACCCGAAAATTACTCTATTGCAAAGCTGATAACTAGCATCCATATGAAAACACCACGCATATCCCCACTTCATGCAGACAATATAGTATGTAAGAATTTAAAATCATCTCAGACACAAACAGATACCAAACTTCAAAAATGCAGTCAAATTAGTAAGGATGTTCCACGACTACCCGCAACAACCAAACCTCGGATCGTGATTTTAGGCGATCAACAAGTTACCGGCTACGCAACAAGAATCTCCAACCAACGGCAATCAACTAATTGGAACGATATTTATGATGTAAACGCTATAATCTATCCCAATGCCACTTCATCTCATGTACTTGAAAACACTGATAATATTATTAATAACTTACAAAAGAATGATGTTGTAGTCTTGGGCATGGGTGCGAACGATACGAACCCCTACGCATTCTGCTCAAACTTGTGTAATATTTTATATAAATTAAGACATCACAAAGTGGTTCTGATGAATGTGTTGTATAATCCACATCTAAACGTAAGTCTTCTTAACAGAAATATTTGTCGTTATGCTAATACATATCCAAATTGCAAACTTATAGAAACAAGTGATGTTGCCATTAATGGTAAAGTAACTAGAAAGTTTATTTGCTCTAAAATAAATATTGAAATTGACAATATTGCTGTTGAGAGACGGTTTAGAGAAATAATTGAAAAGAGTCGCCCCAGTGAAATTAACAGATCAGGTACTTTAATTAAACCTCATACTAATGGAGAAATAAAGAAGGGAACTATTCCTTATTACTTTAAAAATCTGCAACTCCCAACTACACAAAAGAAATCCGCACAACCAAAGAAAGACCCAAAACAAGGAACAATTCCCTTTTTCTTCCCTAAATTGTCTAATATCATACAGGAGAACCAAAATAACGAAACCCACATAGAAAATACGTTTTTTCGTAAATAAGAAAGTCAGCTATACTCTTCTACATCAAAACATAGCTGGTTTATTAGGTAAAAAAGATACCTTGGAGATTGCGCTCAACGAACTGGAATCAAAGAACTTGAATGTAGATATCTTGTGTTTTACGGAAACTTTTGTAAAACAAGGTAATGAGTCGAACATGCTTTTAAATAACTTTAAATTAGCAGCTTCTAACTCCAGACCCAATCAGAAGCGAGGTGGTTCGTGTATTTTCGTAAAAAAGGATTTAGAATATAAAAAGATTAACATAATGGACCCCCTGCAGTATAATTTTGAAATTAGTGCTATTGAAATTCCTTGTGTTAAACTTTTTGTAGTCTGCATTTATAGGATACCTAACTCTAATGTTACTATATTTCTGGATAACTTAAATAAACTTTTAAATCAATTGCTCAAGAAAGGCAACAAGAAGGTAATACTGTGCGGGGACTGGAATATTGATATCCTAACACCAAATAATACTTCAAAAGAATTACTTTCCATTTTGGCAAACCATAGCGTAACAAACCACATTTCGAAACCCACGCGGAAAAATTCCTGCATTGACCTTATAGTAAGCAATTTGTCATCTACTCAATCAGACTTACATTACCTGGCACTTTCGGATCACGAAACAGGCCAAAGTCTGACTTTTAGCCTCGATACGCTAGACATCAATGCTAAGAAGAAACGCCCCGTGTTTTGGTTTGAAAATAGAAGAGAATATAGTAAAGAAAACATTGAAAAATTCGTGAATTGTTTAACCGCCTTATCCTATTCTGAAGTATATGAAAGCAATGATTTAAACGCAGCCTTTGTCAATTTTCATGATTTAGTTACTCTCTTCTACAACTTATGCTTTCCCACTCTACGCATTAAAGTAACAAATAAACCAGTGAAAAATCAATGGCTTACCAGGGGTTTAAAAAAGTCAACGATTATAAAGCGTCGCCTATATCTCAAATACCATCTATCAAAGGCAAATAAACAAATTAACAAGATGACATACATTAAATATAGTAAAATTCTTAAAAAATGTATAATCAGTGCTCAAAAAAATAATAACGCAAAATCTATTCTAAATGCAAAAAACAAATGTAAAGCATCTTGGAAAATTATTAAAGACAATGTTGGCGTAACAGAATCATCCTCACAAATTGACTCGATTCTTGTAAATAACAATATGTACACTGACCCTATTCAAATTGCTAATTTTTTTAATAATTTCTTCATTAATTTAAATACTGACATTAATAATAGTTTAGATTCTAATGACCATAATGATAAATACCCCTTTGACATTCCCAATATTAATAATACAATTTTCTTGACTCCTACAGATAACAATGACATTAACAAAATAATTTTATCCTTAAACAATTCCAACGCCACGGGTTTTGATGACCTTCAGACAAAAATTATAAAATTGTGTTCAAATAAATTATCATACCCTCTTGCACATATTATAAACCTGTCACTAACACAGGGTATTTTTCCAACACGACTTAAGCAATCAATTGTGAAACCATTGCACAAAAAAGGACCTACGAATGAAATGAATAATTATCGACCGATCACATTAATACCCATTTTTTCAAAAATTTTTGAAAAGGTCATGCATATGAAAATCTATAGCTTCCTCTCTCTAAATAAAATATTGAAAAACGAACAATTTGGCTTCAGGAAAAATATGTCTACATCGTTGGCGTGTTTTTCTCTGATAAAAACAGTAACCGATTGTTTAAACAAAAAAATCCCCATTGTTTCAATCTTTCTTGACATGTCTAAGGCATTTGACTACGTCAACCACAAATTACTATTACACAAATTAGAGCGGTATGGAATTAGAGGAATGGCATTAAGTTGGCTGGAAAGCTACCTCAGTAATAGAACTCAATGCGTTGAAATATGTAAATTTAGCGGACACAACAGAGTTATTTCCCGTTCCCCCTTTACTTTAAATAGACGAGGAGTACCTCAGGGTAGCATTCTTGGGCCCCTGCTGTTTCTTTTATATATAAACGATCTCCCTGACATGACTGAACACAAATGTATTTTATACGCCGACGACACGACCCTTATAGTTAAAGGACATGACATAAATACCTTTGAATCTGACATAAACAATGCACTTAATTCTATTATTTCTTGGCTTAATATTAATAAACTTAGTATTAATGTCAGTAAAACTAAATTAATACAATATCAGACCTACAACAGCACTCCATTGCAATTGCGTGTAGGAAATATTAATAATCTCGTTGAAGAAGTCGAGTCCACAACATTTTTGGGATTAGTAATAGACAGACACTGCAATTGGAAGGAGCATATAAATAAACTCTGCTCGAAGCTCGAGCGCTATGTGTTCGTACTGAACAGGTTGGGACGAGTAGCCTCACCTCAGGCAGCATTGAGCGCTTATCACGCATACGTGTCGTCACTGTTGCGTTATGGTCTGATCATATGGGGTAACTCTACGGAAGTAATCAGAGCATTTAGAACGCAAAAGAAGTGTTTGAGATCTATGTGCAGTGCCGGCAGTATGGACTCTTGTAGGCCGTTATTTAAAAAACTACACATTTTACCACTCCCTTGTTTGTATGTGTATGAAATTAGTGTGTTTGTCCATGATCATCGTGATTTGTTTAATACTGTAGCTGCAACATCTAGGACACGTCGCAAGCCTAACCAATTATGTGTACCCCCACAACGTATCCAGTTATATAGTAAAAATGTTTATTGTATGGCCATTCGCATATATAATAAGCTGCCAGAGGAGTATAAAGCACTAAGTCGTAACAAATTTAAATCAATATTATATAATTTTTTAATTAGTAAATGCTATTACACTGTTGATGACTTTTTGAATGATAATAATAATTTTAAAATATAATAATAACAATTTTGACATTTTAATTTATATTTTTTGGACATTTCTACATTTTTTTCTCATATAAATTAAATTATTTATCATTATTTCTCATTTAAACCCTTGCAACACTAAAGAGGTCATGATTTTAGTAGCATTTGACTTTTGACATTTTGACATTATATTTATTGATAATTCGATCTAATTCAGCTAATATTTATTAATTAATGTTTTTAAATCATATTTTGAATTACTAATATAATAATTATAATGTAAGTTTGCCCACTAATTTAATATTATATCTTAACATTTGTGCACCGGACTACCGGTAGAGTATTTGAGACTCCTTTTAATGAATTACCATGTTGTACCTACAATACTCTCACAAATAAATAAATTTTACTTTACTTTACTTTACTCGCCACTTGGAGCAAGCTAAACGCACATCATTCGTGCTCAAAAATTTAAAATTTTCTCGGCGCTCGCAGCGAGCTGCTCGCGCTCTATAAATAAGAATATTTAGTTTCCTTGCCACTTGGAGCAAGCTAAACGCACATCATTCGTGCTCAAAAATTTAAAAATTTCTCGGCGCTCGCAGCGAGCTGCTCGCGCTCTATAAATAAGAATATTTAGTTTCCTTGCCACTTGGAGCAAGCTAAACGCACATCATTCGTGCTCAAAAATTTAAAATTTTCTCGGCGCTCGCAGCGAGCTGCTCGCGCTCTATAAATAAGAATATTTAGTTTCCTTGCCACTTGGAGCAAGCTAAACCCACATCATTCGCGCTCAAAAATTTAAAATTTTCTCGGCGCTCGCAGCGAGCTGCTCGCGCTCTATAAATAAGAATATTTAGTTTCCTTGCCACTTGGAGCAAGCTAAACGCACATCATTCGTGCTCAAAAATTTAAAATTTTCTCGGCGCTCGCAGCGAGCTGCTCGCGCTCTATAAATAAGAATATTTAGTTTCCTTGCCACTTGGAGCAAGCTAAACGCACATCATTCGTGCTCAAAAATTTAAAATTTTCTCGGCGCTCGCAGCGAGCTGCTCGCGCTCTATAAATAAGAATATTTAGTTTCCTTGCCACTTGGAGCAAGCTAAACGCACATCATTCGTGCTCAAAAATTTAAAATTTTCTCGGCGCTCGCAGCGAGCTGCTCGCGCTCTATAAATAAGAATATTTAGTTTCCTTGCCACTTGGAGCAAGCTAAACGCACATCATTCGTGCTCAAAAATTTAAAATTTTCTCGGCGCTCGCAGCGAGCTGCTCGCGCTCTATAAATAAGAATATTTAGTTTCCTTGCCACTTGGAGCAAGCTAAACGCACATCATTCGTGCTCAAAAATTTAAAATTTTCTCGGCGCTCGCAGCGAGCTGCTCGCGCTCTATAAATAAGAATATTTAGTTTCCTTGCCACTTGGAGCAAGCTAAACGCACATCATTCGTGCTCAAAAATTTAAAATTTTCTCAGCGCTCGCAGCGAGCTGCTCGCGCTCTATAAATAAGAATATTTAGTTTCCTTGCCACTTGGAGCAAGCTAAACGCACATCATTCGTGCTCAAAAATTCAAAATTTTCTCGGCGCTCGCAGCGAGCTGCTCGCGCTCTATAAAGAAGAATATTTAGTTTCCTTGCCACTTGGAGCAAGCTAAACGCACATCATTCGTGCTGAAAAATTAAAAAATTTCTAGGCGCTCGCAGCGAGCTGCTCGCGCTCTATAAATAAGAATATTTGGTTTCTTTACCACTTCGAGAAAGCTAAACGCACATCATTTGTGTTGAAAAATTCAAAATTTTCTCGGCGCTCGCAGCGAGCTGCTCGCGCTTTTATAAATAAGAATATTTAGTTTCCTTGCTACTCGAAGCAAGATAAACGCACATCATTCGTGCTGAAAAATTCAAAATTTTCTCGGAGCTGCTCGCGCTTTTATAAGTAAGAATATTTAGTTTCCTTGGTACTCGGAGCAAACAAAACGCGCATCTTTCGTACTGAAAAATGTAAGATTTTCAAGACTACGCTAAAAAGAGTCCCCGAAAAAATTCTTAGTTTGAAAAAAATTCTAGCTGATGACCCCCCCCAAAATTATGGTCTGGATCCGCGCCTGAGGTAGGCACTGTAGCTAGTTAAATTACAGGGCTAAAGAGTCTTAACATCTTTTGACTCTTGAGTAAGAAGTGGCGCAGTGCACCTAGAATTGCACATCATTGTGAAATTCTGGGTAGCACTTTACTGATTATGGGCAGCGTTATCTCATAACATCAGGAGAGCGTCTTCTTACTTCTCCACATAAAAAAAATGCCTCCCTTCGAGGGAATGAGGACCCTCGAATAACAATATAACTGAACAAGTGAATTAAATTAAAAATTTAAAAAACCCCCAACGCAATACGTAATTAATTTTTTTTTGATGGCGGCCATCTTGGATTTAAAATTTTATATAGTGGGCTGTATTCTACTCGTTAAGCCCTTTCATTTGATACCCATATTGAGGGGGTCGTGAAAGAAAAAAGTAATCCGCCATTTTGTAGCGGCGGCCATGTTGGATCGATTTCCACCAAACATGGCTAAGAACACTCTCGACTAACTCTACTTTCAAACAAAAAAATTAAATCAAAATCCGTTCATCCGTTTGGGAGCTACGATGCCACAGACAGACACACACACACACAGACAGACAGACACGTCAAACTTATAACACCCCGTCGTTTTTGCGTCGGGGGTTAAAAATGTTCATAAACAAAATAAATATAACAAACTGAAAAATGAAATAAAAAATATAAATTTAAAAAAAAAACAAAAGATCTAAAAGATTGTTAATATTTTCTTTAGATGATGTATTTCATGTAGTTTTTTTTTCAGGATTCACTTCCACCTCAAGGCGATTCGGTCGCCAACGAAATGGATATACAACCTGTGTGGCCTTCTTGCGTTTGCGTCGCTCCGAATTGAAGCTGTTTCTATTTTTAAAAGGGACATTTGCTAAAGATACATTTTGTAAAAGAGACATAATATTGCAAAAGGGACTTTGTGTGAGAGATTTTTTCAAAAAAGGCATTTTGTGAATGTCTATTTTTAAAAGGGACTTTTGCGAAAGAGACATTTTGTTTTTTTTTTTTTATGTGATGAAGTAGAAGACGAGCAAGACGCTCTCCTGATGTTAAGAGATAACGGCTGCCCATAATCAGTACAGTGTTACCTAGGATTTCACAATTATGCGAAATTCTAGGTCCACTGCACCAACGCTTCTTACTCAAGAGTTATGAGATGTTAACTCTTTAGCCCAGTAATTTCACTAGCTACAGTGCCCTCCTACCGGAGCACAGTAATGTTTGCACATCACTGCTCAGTCGGTAGAATAACTGGCACTGTTGGGGTACCCACCTAGACGACCTCCTGCAAAGGAAGTCTACCCCCGGTAAAAAGTAAAAGAGACATATTGCAAAAGGGACTTTGTGTGAAAGAGACATTTAAAAAAAAAGCCATTTTGTGAATTGCAAAAGTGGCCTTTCTTGAAAAGTTTTTTTTTTTTTCAAGAAAGGTCTATTACGCAAAATATTATTAATATTATAAACGTGAAAGTTTGTAGGAATGTATGGATGTCTGGTCTGATTACAACATACAGTACTCTTTCACGCCTAAACGGGTGGAACGATTGAGCTGAAATTTGGTATAGAGATAGACCCTGGAATAACACATAGGCTACAGTACAGCGGGTAAAATCGCTGGGCGCAGCTAGTATTGTAACTATAGTTATTAATTTTGCGAAAGTTGCCTTTTGAGAGATATCCTGACACATTTTGTGAGTGTGACCATTTGCATAAAAGATATTTTGCAAAATACATAAAACTGATCTGTATTGAGATTTTTAAACTTATATTAGTTTAATTATAATTTATAATAATTATTAAGAGATCTGATTAGATATTACTTTTAAAATAATAACGATGCCATATTAATAACATTATTTAAATGATTAAAATAATTTAAATTAAAATTAATTTAATATTTTTTTATTTGAAATGTGTCTGGAAAGATTTTTTTATATTAATAGATTTTATTTATTATTATTTACATTAGTATGTCATATTGAGCGGTATTTTAAAATACATTCTACTTATATTATTATATTTAGCTCTTACTTAAGGATGTGTAGAAAATATAACGCTTTTGTAAAAAATGGCTTAAGCTTTTAGAAACTAAAACGTACCTATAGCACTAATATTATATTAAAATTATTGTATAAACTCGTCTTTCATTTATTCAATAATAATGTTACTCTTTTGTAGCTTATTTTCGCGTTGAAACTGCGATGATCACTCATTTTTTTACAAGATTCCTCCATCATTATCACGAATAAACACTTTTAAATGCCCAAAATGAAAAAGAAATTTAAAATGCAGCCATCTGACGGATGATTTGCGCGGGAAACTTCTTTTTAATTGAATATTGAATGAACCTTCTAGTGATGTTTGTTAAAACCCGGTAAAACCAAGTAATTTGCTCATTATTATCACGATATGTACTTGGAAAAAACATCAAATAAAATATTTTCTCTGAACTAATTGACCTATACTAATGTTGTATTAATTCTGTGGACCTATATAAAATTTTGAAAGAAACAAGTAAATAGCTAAAATGAAAAAAATAATAAATACCAAATAACTCGATTTTACCGGTTTTTATTTACCATCACTAGAACATTCACTCAGTTGTTCATTCACAAGAGTTGTTGGCGGAAATTTAAAATATTCAAGATATTTACCAACTCTAAAATAATATATTTATTGGTGCAGTATTTAGGGAAAAACATAAGAAGTATTTAATAAAAACAAGCTCATATTTAGCTGGAAATATATTTTCTTGATAATAAAATAAACTATTCCTTAATTCTTACTTTTTATAGTCCAACAACAATTTCTTCTTTAACATTAACATTTTCTTGATAAAAGTCCTCAAATTCTGAGTCTTCTTTAATTTCTTTAGAAACACGTTCTTGCTTTATTTCTATATTAAAAACTCTTAAATTTTTTTCTATATGCTTATCTTCCGTTGATTTTTGTTCTGAAGCTATAAAATCACTTGGTCTAAGTGCATATTTTTCGTGCTTTATAATATTTTGATTAAGTTCGTCTAATTCAAGTTTTATCTTTTTTGATTGATTTTGTTCATTAGCATTACTATCTATTTTTATAACATTTGTCTTTTTGTTTTTCATTTTGCAAGCTTTCAATTTGTGTTCTGAATTTCGTTTCTTAGAAAAACTATTTGCTGATTTTTTTCTTTTATTTATATTTGCACCTTCATCTGCACTTTTTATTTTTGTACATTCATTTATTTGTACAAAATGTGTGTTGTTTTCTTTTTTTATTATAATGTCATTAAAATCTGTTGTATTCGTAATTTGTTTGCCTTGCATGTCGTAAGTTCTTGATTCTGAAACCAACACAATATTATAAGTGCTGCCATGTTTGATAGTACAGTCAACTACAAAGAGATGTATCCATGTTAGTCTTACAAAATGAAGGAACTTTTAGTATGCAAAAATTATTTACCCTTACTTCGTGACATTTTCAGTATCCACCAAATTTACTTCATTTTGTACACTAACATGGATACATCTCTTTGTAGTTGACTGTACATAATAAATAGCTAACAGATAAAGCAAATATTTGGAATATTAGGTCGTTAAATTAAACAAAAGTATTACATTAAAGGAAGCTAATTTTTTAAATTAGAAAAAGGTATTTTATTGCATAAAAACAGGTGTAATTATTTAGTTTAAAAAAAAATTTGCTCTATTTACTTTTTTTTTCTTTGCTCTTTTCCTTAAAGTAGTGATTTTACTATAAGACTTTATTCGCTGATGCTGCTGTGCTTCAACATTTGACTCTTTAAATGGCAAGTGAACAGAGTGTTGAAAGGTAGGCAATATACCAGCGGTACCCCTGGTATTGCAGGTATCCATAGGCGACAGTAGCCACTCACCATCAGGTGGGCCGTCTGCTTGTTTGACACCTGTTACAATAAAAAAAGATGCAGAGATGGACCTACCGTTAGGAAAAGTTCTTTTTACATACCTGTACTTTTTGTTTCTACATTTCCATCAATCATTTCCGTTTGTCTAGCTTCATACTCTTTCAAAGCTCCCTCAATAAGTTTCTTTCGTTTCTTAACATCATCTGTCTCAGATACACTAATTGTTTTTTCTCTGTCTGGCTGGCAATCAAACCTCGTTGGTAAACAACCTTTTTTCATTCGGATTTGTTTAACGTAACCTTGTATGGTGTATTGAATGTAGTTTTCCATGTCATTGGTAAGCTGAAATTATAAAAAAGGACATTTTAATAAAAAAAAAAACAAAACTTATAGTGGGAGGCTTCAACTCTTTATTTGTCTAAGCTTTAGCTGCTAGGCCTGTGGTAGACAAACCTATATAATAGGTGGCCGTAACTGCTCGCCATCAGTTGGTCAAAATCACCTTAGTTGCGTTTATGCTTATAGTTGTCTAAATTTAGTTATTAAAAATTAAAAGCGTTTTATAACATCGAAAATTTGTTACTACAGAAAACTTGAAATTGGCAAATGCAGAGATGTGCGACGCCAAACTTTGATTTAGAGTTTAAAAAAAATCGGGCTAAAAATTTTATTCTACAAAAATTTACCAATTTTATTTGATTTTAAATTGCCAAGATTATATTGTGTTAAATACTTACATCGAAATGATCTTCGCAGAAATACATTCTTGAATTTAATGACAAACTCTGTACATCGCTCCTTCTAGCTAACGTTAGCCACTTTGTTCGCATTTCGTGAATGTTTGGGACGTAGATAAATAATTTGTTGGGTGTTTTTATGCTTGTGCTTTTACACTGAGGCACTATACAGTATTTGTAATACGAGGGTTGCATTTTTAATCAAGGAATGCTAAATTTAAATTAAACATAGCTTTGTTTCGCACGGTTTTACGTCTTTTTTTTTTTTTTTTTTTTTTTTTTAAATATAGCAACGGCTTATGCACTTTGCCAGTGTCGAGTAAAAAGGAGACAACAGATTACGCGAAAAATGCCTACAAAAACGAAATTTAGTAAATTTGTATCAAATGAACAATAGAAAGAAAATAAATATTATTATGTAAATAAGGAGAAAAAATAAATACGGACAGAAAAAATGTTAATGATACATAAATTAACAAAACTCACTATGTACATAAATTTATATTTTAATTTCATTTAATATAATAAAATTGGCTAATAAACTATAGATATCTAAATCAACCGTTGATAATAAAATATTTATGTTTGTAGGGAGAGGAACTTCCAAGGATAATAATTGTTTATAAAGGCCGGAATGGTCTCGATTAGGACAAGAAAAGAAAATGTGGTTTAAATCCCCAAGATCCAAACCACATTCACAATATGAATTGTCCACGATGCGCAACCTTGCCAGATGTGCTGGCGTACATGTGTGGCCAAGACGCATTCTTATAAGAATAGATGTTATTACTTTATTGAACTTAAATCGGAAGAACCATGGTTTACGCGGAATATAGGGTTGAATACTGCTATAGAATTTTCCTTTTGTTTTCTTAGATTCCTCCCAAGACTTATTCCAAGAGGAAACTAAATGAGATTTGGACAAGTTAGTAAGATCACAGCAGTAATTAATGTATGGATAGACATCACCACACTGCACCGCATCATTGGCATGTCTATCAGCAATTTCGTTACCCCTAATGCCACAATGGCTAGGAATCCAGACAAAACTTACTGATATACCCTTGTTTGCACATGAAAGTAATTTTGATCTAATTTGGAGTAGCAAAGGGTGATATGTAGCAGCCTTCATAGGAAATTTAATAAGGGCTTGTAAAGAGCTCAATGAATCCGTGAAAATAACTGTCTTTTTTAGTTTCATCAACAAGATATATTCAACAGCTTTGAAAATGCCAAAACATTCGCCAGTAAACACCGAAGATTCTGGAGGAAATTTGATTTTTTGAACAATATTATATTGAGGATGGTACACGCCAACACCCACGCACCCAGTAGAGGAATGTTTAGAAGCGTCAGTATAAATATGATGCCATCCACGCCAATGTTCATCTACAGCAGCGTTAAAACTGCTGTTTGCTTCATATTCATGACGGTTAATATCCAGGTTAAAGTTAATATCAGGAACAAGTAGCAGAGAATCAAAACATTCAGTGTATATAGGTAGCTTAGATGTTTGAAATATGGGGGCATCTAAAGATTCAAAACGTTTAGTACTTGTTACTAAACAGGGAGGAGACTTATTTTTCCAATAAGGTAAAGTAAAGAAAAGCTCAGACAAATGTTGAAGTTTTGGATGGAGAAGATGAGATGAGACCTGCATGGTGCGGAAAAATAGCCTATCAGATAAAAACTGACGTCTTATATTTAATGGTGGATCACCACACTCTACTTGAAGTGCATTAATAGGACTGGATTTCATTGCACCTGATATAATTCTTAGCGCTTTAGATTGAATCCTATCTAATTTTTTGAATGCTGTGATATTTCCAGGCTCTAGCAAAAAAGTTCCGTAATCTAAAATACTTCTTATGAGCGCATTGTAAATCAGTTTAAGAGAAAAAGGGTGAGCACCCCACCAAACTCCTGTAAGGCATCTTAGCATGTTGAGAAGTCTCTCACATTTAGCCTCTATAAAATCACAGTGTGGAGCACCAGTCAGTTTAGAATCTAAAATCACACCTAGGAATTTGGTTTGATCATGAATCGGCAAAATATGATTATCATACTGAACACTTATGTCCTCGGCCGTACGCCGCCTAGTGAAATGAACTACAGTGCTTTTTGATGGAGACAGGCTTAGTCCATTTGAATCCAACCAAAGTTTTAATAATTTTAAAGAGTCAGTAAGTTGGGTGTTAAGTGATTCTACAAAGTAATCAGAGGAATATATGACCAGATCATCAGCGTACTGTAAGATATCAACTGAATTATTTAGGGAAAGTTCTAGATCCGATGTGTATATGTTGTAAAGTATAGGACTAAGGACAGATCCTTGAGGGAGGCCCTTCCACAAAACACGTGATTGACAATTGTAACAGTCTAGACTTATAGATCTTCCAACAAAAAGATTAAATATAAAATTGCAAAGCATTTCTGGAATATCTAACTTCAATAACTTATTTCTAAGTTTAGGTAGAATTACACTATCATATGCCGATTCTATGTCAAGAAAAACTGCTAAGACTGATTTATTATGCGAAAAAGCCAAACGAATGTCTGTAGTGAAAACACTAATACTATCCATGGTACTCCTACCTTTACGGAAACCATATTGTGATTGCGAAAGTATATTTTTGCTTTCCACAAACCATTCAATTCGGTTTTTAACTAAATGTTCCGCCAATTTAGCAATTACAGGAGATAAAGCAATAGGTCGATAAGAAGAAACTATTGACGGATCTTTATTAGGTTTTAATATAGGAATAATCTGTTGAGACTTCCAGGAGAGCGGAATCTCACCAGTCATCATAACAGAATTGATTAATTTTAAATAATAGTCCAAAGTGCAGTCACTAAGATTAGCAAAAAAGGAATACGGTATACCATCCTCCCCAGGCGATGTATCTTTAACATAGGAAAGAACTCCTTTAAGCTCATTGATGGTAAACAGTGAATACAAAATAGAATTATTATTAGTGTTAATCTGTTGAGGCACATTTTGATATACTATTAAATCATTTTCTGGAACTGAAGGGGGAGCTAAGCGATCTAAATAACTATCAGCTAAATCTTGGGGTAACAAAGCACTAGATGTAGAACTAATAGCCGATCTAAATCTTTTAATTTTATTCCACACAGTTGAGGATTTTGTTTGTGGTGATATAGATTTACAATAGCTTTTCCAACCCTGGAATTTCTTTTCTTTTAAAAGTTTATGTGCAGCATCAGTAGCTTCAGATAATAATTCAAGATTTTCATTTGTCATTTCTGCACTGTAGTTATATTCTGCCAATTTTCTCTTGTTCACCGCCGTTGTACACTCATGATCCCACCACGGAGGGGATGGAATATATTCAGATCGAGCCTTGCGTGTAGGAAAAATGCTATTTGCAACTTCAGTGAGCGTATTAGTAAAAGCAACAGAACATATAGACGGACCCTGTGTTATATTTGGTAGGTCTACAGTCATACTTTCAACTTTAGTTCTATATAAACTCCAATCAACGTCATTTAGTTGGTGTTTGAATCGCAAGCTACGCGGGATATTATGAATGTTACGTCTAAAACTGCCCGAAATGAGATTGGATAAAGATAGTAAAATTGGGAAGTGATCACTACTATAGGTAGAAGATAGAGTACTCCAGGTGATAGAAGAAGCAAGACTTGGTGTACAGATAGAAAGATCAATTGCACTGACATTTTCACTAGGAGCTGTGCGGCGCGTTGGGGTTCCATTGTTTAATATACAAAGATTATGTTGATCAATTAGTTCAACAAGTCTTTCACCGTAAGGAGAGGATATTGAAGATCCCCAAGACATGTGATGACAATTAAAATCTCCCATAACAAGAAAAGGTTTTGGAAGATAAGAAAAAAGACTGTTGAGCTCGTTAAATATATCAAAAGATGGATGAGGAATATAAATGGATACAAAGCATATGCTATTGACTTGTGCAGCTACAACTGAAAAATGTTCAAAATGAGGAAGAGAGATAGAGCAGAAAGAGAGAGAGTTCTTTACGAGTATAGCGACGCCGCCATACCCGTCAGCTCGGTCTTCCCGGAGACATGAGAAACCGGAAATCTTAAAAACAGATTCCGCCTTCAACCATGTCTCCGAGAGGGCAATAATAAGCGGTTTAAACTCATTTATAATGTGTATTAGTTCATGTTTTTTACTGACGATACTGCGACAGTTCCATTGAACTATCGCGGTGTGCTGAGATTGAAGCATTATTGTTGATGGCATGAGAGATCTGTTCGAGAAAGGGCGCAGCGTTGGACGGTAAAGCATTTGATTTAGAAAGAAAAAGAATGAGTGCTAAAATGATATCAATTATGGATTTATTGTTGTCAGCAATGTTTTCATTGTTGGTTTGAGCTTTTAACGCACAACCATTCTGGGGAGATGGCATGTCGTAATCCTTCACCAGATTCTGGTGAGCGATTTGGTCATATCCTTGCGAAGGTTTAGGTGGCGTTCGCGGTTTAAGGAAAACAGTTTTCTTATAAGACAATGAACCAGAATCGTTTGGTCTTGTGACTTTATCAACCTTAGGTGACGATGCTAAAACTTCAGCAAAGGACTTATAAACCGGAGGATATAGTTTAGCAGCCTCCATATAAGACATACACCTCTCAGCCATGGTAGATTTTATTTGTTTTTGTCTGTTAAACTCAGGACATATTTTGCTAGTAGCCTGGTGTGACCCTGAGCACGAAATACACGAGATATTATCTTCGCAAATTTGACACGTATCACCTGAATGTTCCGCGCCACATTTGTAACAACGTGGCTTAGATCTGCAATTAACTCTTGTATGTCCAAACCTACAGCAGTTGTAACACTGAACTGTAGGATATGTGTATAACTCCACAGGTAGCGCATTATAACACATAAAAATACGAGCCGGCAAGTGTTGACCATCGAACGTAGCAATTACTGTTTGTGTTGGCTTCCATGTTACATTTCCATCCACAACGACTTTGAAATTAATACGCCTAATTTTAAGGATCTTACCACATCCGTCAGGTACGGAGATATGTTCCTTAATTTCCTCTTCATTCCATTCGTGAGGAATTCCTCGCACCAATCCCATACGCGTCACATTGTATGTCGGAATAAACGCCTTTAGTTTATATTTTTCAAGGCTACCATGCATTACAAATGTATTGGCAGCCTCATAATTATCAAAAGATATTTCAATTCTGTTGCGCCCTATTCTTTTCACAGATCCATTGACAATTGAAGTAAAAGAGTTATTTTTTAAGAATTTGCCAAATGTCACTGGATGCAGTGTGGTATTATCATTGGGAGAATCCTGAATTCTTTGCACATGTACTATAAATGGAGTTTTATCCGAGGACTTATACAAATTACGTACCAAAGGCTGCGCAGGTGGTTGTGTGGATGGAACCTGGGAACTCGACTCACCATTTACTTGTGAAGTAACCATACATTTTTCCGCTTCCGAACTCTTTCTTCGCTTGTGTTTGAGTACCTTTTGTTGTTTCGATCTTTTAAGAGTTCGTTGTGAACAATCGGTGTCCATTCCGGACTCATTTGAATAAAAAATATCCCGTCCCGGGCTTACAGCAGATGTTGTAACCGTAACATAATTTCCAGGTTGAGGAATTAACGTCCCACCTGGGTCGGGTGGCTCAGCCATAATAAAAAAACAAAAAAGACTTACCTACTGAAGAAAACACAAATATAATACACTAAAACTATTAAATATACAATTTATACAAGAATTAAACCTAAATATCTACTCAATTGATACAAAATTAAATTAAAATGAAAATTTTCCAAAAAGCCCGCGCTTGCAGATCGACTGTTGGCGCCTTTTTTTCCCGGTTTTACGTCATTCCGGACGCCATGACAGCCACAGATGACAGCTGTCAGTTGTGTATGACAGTGACAGTTATAAACTTTATTTTTTATCGTCTCCGTAATCGGAGTCCGGAGTCTAGCGCTTCGTGTCTTGGCATTTGCCAATATAAAGTTTTCTTTCATGGTTATTTAGTTTTTGTTTTCTATCGTTCAATATCTTCATTGTGTAGTTTTATTGCATTATCAATAAGAAGATAAATAAGCTTCTTGATCTTGATACTGATCGTTGATAGAAAGAAAAATATTATCCTTCTTTTTTTACTTGACACTGGCAAAATGTACACTGTTGCCATTACATAAAGAAAAAAAACTTTTTTTTAAAGTAGAACTGTTTACGTATGTCAAATTATTGTCAATGTCAAAACTAAAAACAAAGATGGCAGATGTAATTGTTGTGGACAATGGAGAAAGTGAATACAATTTATTAATTTTCTTACAATAATTACACCGCTGGAATAGTGGAAAAATTGTGTTTATGGAGTGAACTTAAACCGCTACATGAATATACAATAATTTATATGTAAACAACTAATAACTACTTAAACAGGTACGTTTTCGAAACATGATGCACCGGATTTTTGTAAATTAAATTCAAGTAAGAAATGTATGTGGCTACATATTATAGGTAGGTATTTAAATTCTTTTTAATACACAGAAATGCTGCTTGAATAAGATGACGATAATCACAGAATGATTTGCATTGAGTTTTATTAAGATTCGTAACTAAGGACGATACAGCGAAATGTATAAGTACATGCAAAACATACAACATTTTTTATTAAAATTTATTAGATCTTTTATTCTTAATTAACTATTGTAATGTCTACTCTACATTAGTATTGTTTCTTTAGTACTAGCAAATTTTTATGCATGTTGTCCATAATAGTAATAATTCAGTCTTGAAAGGTAGGCAACATACCAGCGGTACCTCTGGTCGCCATCAGGTGGGCCGTCTGCTTGTTTGTCACCTATTACATAAAAAAAATTAAGATGAAATTCATCATGTTCAGTCAAAGATACTTTTGTTAATTTAAGATTGTCGTGGTGTACATCTTGTTGGTACTCTATTTTTAAATTAATAAACTTATTACTTCCTAGCTGCGCCCAGCAGTTTTACCCGCTGTACTGTAGTCTATGTGTTAGTCCAGGGTCTAAGCTATCTCTATACCAAATTTAAGCTTAATTGGTCCACCCGTTTAGGTGTGAAGAATGAACAAACATATTCACTTACAAACTTCCACATTTATAATATTAGTGTTTAGTGTGATCTATTAAAAACCGGCATCAAAATCTGTTGCATAGTTTCAAAGATACATAATATATCTAAGACAGCGGGAAGCTACTTTGTTTTGTACTAAGTACTACTAATTTTTATTTTACTTTTCAGGACTTCTCAAATTCGAGACAACTGAGTTACAAATGAAAAATTTTATGGATTGGTTTGAATAAAATGAAGATGCCCTTGATACTGTGGTGGACTTATAAAAAATACTTAACATTGGACTAATTCTCAGCGACATCTAATAAATACTAAATATCTTGTGTTTACAGTGTTTGGTGAAGTTGGAACTTTGAAACAGCTTTTACAATTTTTATAAAAAAAATGTAATTATATCTAAGAATAGGTTGTAAGGTATTTTTGACAGATGCAGACAGAGTTGTGCAAGGCAGCTATTGTATTTAAGTTATTTTTGAAGAAAATGTATAACTGCTTACTATAACTTAGGATCGGGAAGCCTGCAGATGTGATAGATAAATCTCTAAAATAGTGATAGAAAGTGTGATTTGAAACACACAATTTAGGCCCTTCATTACAAATTTCCTTGCTGCTACATTTCAAAATATCTCTCAAAACTCTCTTCTCTGTCTTTTAAGAACCTTACAAATTTTACACTACTTTAAAAAGCTAATTATAAATCTTTTATAAGTGAAATTGAGTCTGACGGTTTGCTATTTGAATCTCATTTCACAGTATTTTTGTATAAATAATGTTTGCATAAGTTATATTTAAGCTCTTATACTCAATAGTTTAGTTATTCTTGTAAAAGACTGATGATATCGGCATTTTAACGTTTATTAATGTATTCTCATATCACTTAATTTTGTAATCATTCTAGGTATCTAAGTTGCTTTATATTTAGCCCTAAGATTGTATAACTTAAACAGTAGTGGCCCTATGAAAGAACCTTGTGGCACACCAAAATTATCTACCACTTTTATTAAGTGAAAGTGTTAGAAAGTCTTTCAAATCATGTCTCAAAGCGACTATATATGCGACTACTGCAGTCGATCTTTCACAAGGAAATATAACCTGCAGACCCATATGGAAAACTGTCATATCAACTCCACTTGCTATTGCGAGATCTGTGAACAAAAGTTTGGAAGTCCGGCTGGGTTACAATTGCATTTATCTAGAGGACATAATAGATACGGCCAGCCTAATCCCGAATGTGACATATGTGGGAGAATCTTCACTAGAAAACAGAATATCACTTCGCATATGATAACTGTACATCTTCAAGGTGTAGGACCGGAAATTCGCTGTAGAATTTGCACAAAAACCTTTACAACAGAACGGAATTTGAAAAGACATGTCAAATTGCTTCATAACCCGGACGTGAAATATCCAACTTGTGATATTTGTTATAAAGTGTTTAAAAGCAAGAATATGTTGGTAGCGCATATACAGGCTGCGCACGTTTTGAATGATAAATCTATTAAATGCCATCTCTGCGATAAAGTTTATACGAATAACAGAAACTTGAAGAGACATATAGAAATGTTGCATAGAGCGAAAGAAGATCACAAGTGTCATATTTGTCCTAAAGTTTACACTTCTAATCAAAGTTTGAAAAGACATATTCGGACGACGCATAACAGCGAAGATGAAACAGTTCAGTGTGAAGTACAATTCAATGAAATTAAAGAAGAAATAAATTATAGTGAAGATTCCGTTGAAACGGATCTCGATGAGTTCACTTGTGATACATGCAATGAATCGTTTGCAGAAGAAGCGTTGTTGCGACAACACGTAAAAGAAGACCATTCTTTCGAGGCGTTTTACGATTACTGCAGAAAATCTTTGCAAAAGGTACAAAAGAATAACCACGTTTTCAAGTGTGAATTTTGTTTTAGTGGCTTTTTTAATGTGTACGAACTGAAAGATCATATGAAAGTGAATCATGATACAGAATATAATTTGTCGACATGCAATGTGTGTTTTAGCAAGTTCTATAGTAAAGAAACTTTATCGGAGCATAAAAGAATCTGTCTACCTCCACCAGGGGTGAATTCTTGCAGTCACTGTGACAAACTCTTCACTGACAAATCAAGTTTAGCGTTTCACACGCGAATATTCCATCCACAAGCCCAAATTGCTGATTCTAAGATCACGTCCACGAAAAGTGACGATGTGGACTCTAATTCAGTTAGATGCAAGCATTGCGATCGGATTTACTACAGCGATAGATCATTAAAACATCATATTAAATTAAAACACACCACAGATGAGGCAGTAGAGTGTGAATATTGCGGAAAACTATGCAATAACAAGTACTACTTAGCGTCGCACATCAAAATCGTTCACAGCAACGTTGCTCTCTCAAAATGTGACTACTGTGAAAAATTATTCAAATCCAAACGAAATATACGTCGTCACATAGAATACACACACATGGGCATGCAAAGGTACAAATGCATTGAATGCGAGACGCTCTTCAAAGAGAAAAGAAGCCTAAGAAAACATGTAAGGACGAAGCATCCGAATTCTGCGTCATTTCCTCAATGCCACATCTGCCATAAGAGATTTGAGTCTGCTAAATCTTGCAAAATACATCTAAAACTGTTGCATTCATTCAATATGAATACCTACCCTTGCGATTTGTGTTCTGTTTCATTCAGTTCAAAGGAAGCTCTGAAAATTCATTTAGAATCAAAGCATTTAGCCGAAGACGAAATATATAAATGCGAGGAATGCAATTTAGTGTTCAAAGGGTCTATAAAATTCGAGCAACACAACGACTCCTGTCACGGGAAAACGGATCTCAAACAGAAAATTTTACCAAGGTGCATTATTTGTATGAAGGATTTTAGTACACGTAAAACTTTGAGACGTCACATTAAGAAGTTTCACGCGGAATTTCAAACGGAAGAACTAGCTAACTACGGTTGTCGGAAACGTGTTTTTAACGTGGACTGCGGGGACTGCGTTAAGAATTTTAACAGTGAATATTATTTAGCTGTCTATAACAAAGTAAAATCAGTAAAAGATTCGGTTGTATTCAAATGTGAGACGTGCAAATCTTCGTACAATACATTAGAATTCGCAATTCAAAGACATAAGTTGGCGAACTCAGACGATACGAAGTCAAAAGTAATATTGAGTGATCTTTGTACGACTCAGATGTCCGGTGACGAAGCGAACTGTTCAGGGTTCGGGTCGTTACATGAGTATATGGAAGCAGAAAGTACAACATGCGATATTAAAGAAGAACCAAACGAAGTTGATGTTAAAACTGAACCTATGTCACCGTGAATAACACAAAATATCTGCCGCATAGCGGCTCGGCACCTGCACGCGATTTAAAGCTCGAAAATGAATATTTGTGGCATACCTAGACATTAGTATCAACAATAAATTATGTTTTGACACCCACCTCGTAGTGTCAGGTTTCAGAGGTATTAAGAATTAGGCGTCAAAGTTGATTTCGTGACTTCTATTTTTTTTTTGCTGGTATTCCAAGTTCTATGTTCTTGACATTCTTATAAATTAAAATGGCAGACCAGTAGTAGGTATTAGGTATGCCACGCTTCTTATAAAAGTCTTCTAACGGCTTTATGATTTAATTAAACTTTAGATTTTTTGTATTCATCATAATAATAATAAGATATAAGGCCATGGGCACAATACCTGGAAGATCGATTGCCGATTTCTAGCGACATAAATATAATACATGTCCTTTAACGAGACTTGAAGTATCTCTAGTCCAAATTTCATCTTAATTGGTTCAGTGGTTTAGCCATGAGAACAAATAGACTTGTATTATGGATTCGGCATTCCGACGCCAGTGTGCCAATGACCTTATTATATGTATATTGTAGATTATTTTTTTGTATTCAGCTGATTAGTTTATGCAATATTTTATAAGCAATTAAGGGCCTCGCCTTTGCGTGCGAATTTCGCTTGCACAATATGACAAATTTGAAATTTTTTTTTTTTTAATATATATATTTATTTATTTATTTCATAAAAATTACAGTATTGCATGTTTGGAGTCCACTAGCCCCCACACTAGGATACCCTGTGTCGTGGGGGCTAGTCTCTTCCCCTTGATATTACATTCATTCATGTTTATAAGTAGGTTCCTAAACATTGTTCTTATTAATATTATAGCACTAAATGAACATCCAAATGTTGTTATTTTAATATTAAGTGGGTAGTTTATAAAATAAACATTCCTAATACTACGTAGGTAGATGAAGATAAAAGTACCAAATATTAATTACGCAGTTATGCTGTAAATAGGCAAAAATACTAAGAATATAAAAAATAGAAAAGATAACCTAAGAACTTTAAGATGTACCTAATACATATATTATAATCTATATTAACTCGTACCAATATTTATATACTTATTACAAGTAGGTAGACATGCATTAAATTAACCAACGTTTTACATCAAAGTTTATACAGAAGATTACAAACAATAACTAATAATACAAGCAAGTTGGCAGAAATAACATATAAGGTAGATAGATACCTACCTACATACTTAATGGTACTAACTTATAACACCGCGTCGTTTTTACGTCAGGGGTTAAAAATAATAATCAGATAGAAAGTTACATGAGTGAAGATATCTCACTTCTTACGACATAATAATATTATTATCAGATATTTGTATGTGTTAAAACTCAACATCGAGTCATTACAAGTTATTGCGTACAGCAGTAATAACACTGTATTAGTACACGGTACAATGATAATATTATTACGCCAAGTTATGGTAGTGTGATCCATCACAGAACAATAAGTTTCGTGCAACAGATTAGTTTACCGAAGTGCGAAGTGCACACACACAATCATATAAACAAGAGCAGAGTGCTGGCCGCACGCGCACTGCATAGTTTCAACTAGGTACTAGTATGTGTATTAACGCACACATGTGTAGTCGACAACAAACAGTAAGCACACTGCACCGAGAGTAATGACTAAATTTTACTCGTTTTCATGTAAATGTTTGTTCTGATCACGTAAAAATTAGTTTAGTGTTAGGTAGGTATTTAGTTAACAATAAGGATTTTTTATATGTATACATATAAATACCTATATATTTTAATTTTTGTTTTTTTTTATTTTTTTTATTTTATTTACTTATCTATTATTATTTTTATTTATTTGTAGTAAACTATTATAGTTACTATACAATAACCTATTAATTTTATAAAATAATATAAATATTATAATCAACGGTAAGGTACTTTAATAAGTACTTACGGCTGCAAAGTTATTTACGCGTGTGAAGCAATACTTCATAGGACAATATTTATTGTGATATTTTGTGTGTGTTAAAAACTGAACTTCGAAACGTTGCCTGTTATAGCGTACAACAAAATAACTGTGTTCGTACAACGATATTATGATGCGTCCAGTTTGGTAGTGTGTTCCATTCCATCACATGACAAGTATCTAACGTGCAGTTGTTACCGAGATGCGCACACAACCAAAAACCGGTCAGAGCCGAGTTCTGGCCGCACACGCACTGCGGAACTGCATTGTATAAAACTAATGTGTGCGTATTTGACAGCAAACAGTATACTATTCCGTGAGCAGTGACTAAACTACAAATGTTTTTTTTTTTTTTTTTGTCAGTTTTTATTTTGTTTTATTCATTTTAATGTGTTTTTTTTTTCAACTGGTATGTGTAGGAATATTTTTTTTTTTTATTTTTTTTATTATCAATTTATAATTTTGAGTAAATCTTCCGTAGTCTTATAGTCCAGAGTTAATAGCCAGTTTGTGATTTTTGTTTTGCACTGACGTTTGAGGCAGTACATGATGTTAAGTTTTTTATTTGCTATATTGTATATATAAGGTTGTAAGAAGGCAGGGGCTCTCTGCGCGAATTTAGTTTTCTTGCGTGGCACTGGCCATGTTATTGTACGTTGGGGTCTTGTTGATGTTTTACGAACCGACAGTGATATTTTGTGAAAACGCAGTAATATGGTCTTAATGAAAATCTGTCGCACTCGAAGAGCTTTGCAATCAGCGTATAGGGAATCAGTGCTATATCGCCATGGTTTTTTGTATGCAATTTTTAGGATCGAGCGCTGCGCCCTCTCTAGCTTTATCAAGTGAGTTCCATAGGCAGCACCCCAAACTACAACACAATACGCAAGAATTGATAAACATAAAGCTGCATAGACAAGTCGAGTTGTGGCTACATCACCGACCGATCCGAGTTTTTTAAAGATGTATTTGAGTTTACGGATCCTACCGTTGAGCATTTCAATTTGGTTTTTCCATGTAAGGTGGTCATCAACTATGACTCCCAAGTATTTTATCGAATTAACACGTTCGAGTGGATTGCAGTCACAGTTGTCAGCGCTTCTACATTTATGTATCTTGATGTCAATCGGTTCTTTGGGTGCAGTGCGGTTGGAAATGCTAAATGTCAGGAATTTTGTCTTCGATATATTAAGGGTAAGTAGATTTTTTTGTAACCATTCTGATATTTGTGACATCGACTTTTGCGCAATATTACCAACGGCTTCCCAGGTATTACCATGAAAGATGAGTGCAGTGTCGTCAGCAAAAGCAATGGTTTCAGTATTAGTCAGGTTCAGTTCGCATAAATCGTTAATGTAGATCAGAAACAAGGTGGGCCCAAGAACACTACCTTGAGGCACACCAAAACGGATTTCTGCAAGATCACTGGAGTAGTCGCCCACTATCACTCTTTGTTTGCGATTCTCAAAATAAGATGTGAACCACTTTAATGCTACACCACGAATGCCAAGAGCTTCCATCTTTTTAAAAAGTAGGGGTCTAGAAACTGTATCAAAAGCTTTGGCAAGGTCAAGGAAGACACCGATGCACCTATGACCAGAGTCAAGTTTTTCTGAAATGTGATCAATCATATGTGAAACGGCGTCCTCCGTCGATCTGCCACAGCGAAATCCAAACTGGTTGTTGGCCAATAGCTTGTTGGATTCAAGAAAAGAAAACAGTCTCTTATTAACAATTTTTTCAACTATTTTAGATATGGCAGTTAACAATGATATGGGACGATAATTGTTAAACGATCGTGGGTCTCCTGCTTTGTGAATCGGCACAACATTTGCAACTTTAAGACATGTTGGAACAATTCCAGACGTCAGACTTAAGTTACACAAATGAGCAAGGGGAGTCGAAAGATATTCTTTACAGTCCTTCAATATCCGGTTACTAATTCCGTCATATCCCGGAGCAGATCTGGGTTTGAGAGAATCAATTATGTTTGCGATTTCAGAATGATCTGTTGGCATTAGGAACAGTGACTTAACAGGTGGCACCCTAGTCGGAGTAAAGTTATGTGCAAGATCGTCTTCTGTTGCTCCTAAATTGAGTAGAATTGGGTTAGCTAGGTCACTTCCGACTGTAGTGAAGAAGTTGTTAAGGTTATGTAGTGACTCAGGTGGCGTAGATGAATGATTGAGAATGTCAGCATTTGATGTTTTATTGCTATTGATATGACAAATGTCTTTGACTGCTGCCCACGTAGCTTTACTATCTCCTTTGCTATTTTTTATTAAAAATCTGTCGTGTTCTGCTTTTAAATTCTGTAGAGTATTGTTACAAACGTTTCTGTAAGTCTTATATTCAGTCTGAAGTTTTACATTATTAGGTTGCTTTCTGGCAACAAGGTGCAATTGGTCTCTTCTCGCAACACATCTAAGAAGCCCTTTAGTAATCCATGCCTTTCTTATTAATTTTGAGTTTGGGACAGAGATAACTGTTCTGTTTTCTTCTACAACCGTTGAGATGGTTTTAGAAAAGGTCTCGAAAGCATCATCTACTTTATTAGTTTTGTACAAATTCTCCCAATCATAACTTGATAAATCTTCGATTATACCCTCGTAGTTCAATTTCGTAATGGTTTTATGTGTGACTGATTGTAGATTATTAATTGCTTTGTCTATCCCAATTAGGACTGCGTCATGATCTGAGATGGATGCTGCGCACACTACGACCCGTGAGGAATAACTGCTTTTAATAAGAGCATGGTCTAAGCATGTTTGGCTGTGAGTGGGGATTACGTGACCTGGTATTAAACCATAGTAGGCTGCTAGATCGAGATAAGTTTCGGATCTATTGTCAGTCGTGTTATATCCTATGTCTATATTTATGTCCCCCGTAATGATAATATTTTCAGTTTTGATGTTTTTCAAAGTTAACTCTAAAGAATTAAGGAAATCTGTGATATCGGCTTTAGAGGGAGAACGGTAGAGACAAATAATTGTGTAGGATTTGTTTACGGTAGCCAGGAGACAATTAGAGTCTTTAAATGTAGGTTCGCTTACCTCTATTTGTGTACCAATTTTAGCATATATAACAATGCCGTCACATTTATTTATGTAATTGAGTGATTTATGGTACGCATAGTGGTTTAGAGAAATAACAGGTGAGTGTTTATCAAGCCAGCACTCGGTTAGTATTATAACGTCAGGTAGGAATTTAAGTGATGCAAGAAATAATGTTAGTTTGTCCAAATTTTTCCGTATACTTCGTATGTTTTGTGTAAGGATTGTGATTTGTTTGGATGGATCACAAATCTTTCTTAAACATATGTCAGGATCAAATACATGACAACTAGGAATTATGTCAGTCTCATCCAGTTCATTTATGATGTCACAGAAGTCTCCCATTGTTAGATTAGTGAATTGAATTTAAACAAGGATAAAATTAACGACTGTAGGTAGGTATTATTTAGAGGTCTAGATAAATACAACTTTAAGTCTGCACACAAATGTATAAATCTTGAGGCATTGAGTAATGTATGTTTATATCAATAATGAGCTGGATGGGACTATAAACTTAATTACAGCTGTAGGTATAGGAGTAACAATTGTAACAAAATTCAACAACTTTAATATTAATTGTTAATATTGGCTTCGAGCTTATTTAGGTCCTCTTCCTTAGTTATACGTATTTGGGGCTGTCCTTCTGCTTTACGCATGAGAATTTTCCCAAAGCTGGTCCAACAAAATGAATATTCATTCCTTTTCGCACATTCCCGAGCTTGATAGAAAAGTGAGCGCTCTCGTGGTGTCAGATTTTCAGAGACATAAACTGCATTCCTAGGACCATCGATGTTTATAGAAGTTGTATTGAGTTTGCTTGGTTGCTCTTTATTGAATTTCTTATAAGCTGCCAGGAAATTGTCCCTGAGCGCAACAGTTGTAAAATCAGCCACTATTGGTTTTAAAACAGCTTTGGTGTTAACGCGGTACACGTTTTTTAGGTCTTCACTTCTTACCGTTACGTTTATAGCTTCAGCTGTTTTCTTCACAAGATTTGTCAGGTCTGCTTTAGTTTCTCTGAGTGAATTAAGAATAGGAATATTCTTTATCTCAATGCTGGTGCACCTTGCATTGCGTTCGAGAAGTTCAATTTTATTTTCAAGCTGATCTATATTAGCTGTAAGCTGCTTGTTTTCTTCTTCCACCAAAGTAAGGCGCTGCACTACAGCATTATATTTTTCATTCATGGAATCTACTGAGATCTTTACATCACTGATGGAGTTAATAATTAGGTCGAGTTTTTCGTCCTGCTGCTTCTGTAGCACAGACAACATGTACGTCAAATCATCCTTAGTGATTTCATCATGCTTGCGTTTCGCTGTTCGGCTAAGGTTAGCAAGAGAAGATTTTGTAGTGGCGTTTACACAGGCTTTGTCACCAACTGCATTTACGTTTGGATCTGATTGTGAGTATTGTATTGGCGAAGAAAAAGCAGTAAGCGCTGGAGACGACGGAGGCGTGCGTTTTAGGGACATAACAGCCAAATATGTAATAAGGGCAATGTAGGCAAAGCTTGAGTCAAGGTACTGTTATTGCAGTATAGTACCGTGTACTAGGCGATCAGTAGTTACCAATAGACGGCAAGGTAGGAGTTGCGGAATGTATGTAGTAGTGAAGTCCGCGCTAGTGTGCGCTGCTCCTCTGTATTGAAATTAGGTTTGGGCAAAAAACAAGCTATTTGTGTGCTTCTTCGTAGCGCAGGCGTCTTGTGTGTGTGTTCTTACTTACGGCGCGGGCGCAGATCAGTGTGAGTGAGCAACTTCCACTTGTAGCTTATGCCGTCACCCGGTAGCAGATAGGAGCAACCTCCTTTATGCTTATGCACTCCTATTTTTCTTACTCGATTTAATTTAGAAGAAACTAATATTTATTTTATTTTAAATGCAACAATAATTCCAATTACACGTCTACTCGTATGCGAGTCCGGGGGGGGAAGGATACCTACCTCTCCTCTACCCTTAGATTAAAATAAAAGGGGAAGATAATATGGTACATGCTAATGTTGCTGTAGCCAAACTCGGGCCTGCTATGCTGGATCAGTGTCTGTAACTGCACTGAAGTAAAATTGTGTGCATGATCCTAATTGGAGTGTTCCATTTGTAAAACTCCTGAACTGTAACTTCCCTCTTTATTTTAATCTGAGATATCTTGTATTTTTGTATGAAGAATATTCATATTAGTTTTATTGGTTGGGACTAATTGGCATTTAATGCTAGTTTTACAAAACATTATAAACGTGAAAGTTCGTCAGAATAGATGGGTGTATGTTTGTTACTCTTTCACGCCTAAACGGGTGGACCGATTGAGCTGAAATTTGGTATAGAGATAGCTTAGACCCTGGAATAACACATAGGCTACAGTACCGCAGGTAAAACCGCCAGGCGCAGCTAGTAAAATATAAAACGAATCTCAACATTTCCACTCAGTTACAAGAGCCATGGTCACGAGAAGACTGTGGTGTCTTATGTGAAAATTTCCATCTGCTAATAAAATTAATATGAGTTTAAGTTGTGGAAGTTTAAAGTAAGAATATTCAGTAATAAAAAACTATATGAAATTCTATCTATTTATTAAAATTTAACACTTCTCCTACGCCCAAAGTTTGCCGTAGCTTTATTTAGCGGCAGTTTTAGTACGGCAATCTTTTTCGTACCCTGTTTGGAAGAGTATCCGCCAGTCATGTTAATTTTTAGCACTGCAGTTTTTTCCACTTGTTTACAATGCTTACATAGCGATTCTATATCTAATTTATACTTATTTATTAGGAAAATGAAGACTATTGCGTGGCATAGTGCCTTGTCTTTACATTGAGCTGGTCTTGTACGGGCGTTTTGCTTGTAAACGAAGAATTCTTTTAATATAATATTGTTTAACGTCTGAGACTCGGGGCAAGCTGCGTACGCCTTCTTTTTTAGTTCACTCATTAGTAAATTATTCATTTTTAATAACGAACTTGCATATAAAGCTAGAACTAGTTGTTCGTTGGTCCAATTTTCTGTGTACAATTCACTAATGCAAGGGAACAAATCTTTGACAAAAGCTTTATCTGAAATGTCACTGTATATTGTCTCGTATTCATCTTTAGATAGTATAGCGTTGAGTTTGTAGACATCTTCAATGTTTGTAGCTTCTCGATTCACCGGTGGTAAGTAGAAGTCTTCAGAATCCGTCCTATTGAATGCTGAAGTGTCTAATTGCTCTAAAGAAACATTATGAGATACGTTTTTCAGCTGCTCAGCTACAATTTCTTCATTAACTTTCAATTTTTCATTCTGTTCTAACACCTTTTTGTATTTTTTCGAACCGAACTTCCTACCCAGCTCTGCGAAGGAGGTTTCAGTCACAGAAGTCTCTATTTCGCTTTTTATTATAGGCTTTACTTCTACGGTTCTAACTTCTATAAGTCTGACTTTACCAGTTTTTTTATTTCGCGCCAACAGCATAGTTTTGCCTAAAGGTTCGTCTTTCTCTTCTCCAGCGTATATGTAGTGGTTTATTTCGGTTGCATAAGTCTTCTTTCCGGTTATTTTGTGTTCTAAAATAGCACATTCGTGTTCTTGAAAGTCTTCGCGTGGATACCCATTTTGGAAGTTCAAGATCACCGGAGAAGACTCATTCAAGGGGTACACTTCGTCGATAAAAAATTCTTCTTCCATTTTTGCGAAATTTTAAATTAATTGTCGGGTTTTAAGAATATTTATTATCTTCACACACGCATTTTCAGGCAACTTTTGAGGTTAGAAAAATCAAAACAGTCCCGCGAGTCGCATCTTTTCTGACATTGACATTAGATAAAAGTTGACAGTAACTGCAATTCTGTAGACTATCAACGTTGATTCTGCAGGAAGACAAAACGAATTCATTGCAAAACACAGAAGTAATACAACTTGCAAAACGATTACCAATAAAACGTAAATTATTAAGGTTAAAAAAAGCGCCTTTTTAGGATTACATATATATTCAAAATAAAGTTGCATTTGATTTTTTACTGGAATGGTAAAGTTTATATAAGGTCTTTTTTAAATTTTATTAAAATTTGACAGTAGACAATGACGAGATCAAAATAAATTGGATCGTGAATAAGGCCTTAAATATGTTGCCCGCTTATAAAACATGACAACTCCCATGATTTGTGGAAAATTTAAACGTGAGATTAAAATATTTCAATTTCTGACTTAGAGGTATCAGCATTTTTTTATTTCAGAAGCTCACATAACTTTTTTACCTACTGATTTTTACAATAAATAGATTATTTTTTACAAGTTTCAACTTTCAACCTAGCTGTTGCCGGACGACCGTACCATAATTTTAGCGAAATTAAATGGGAATTAGATTTGCAGATGACAACACTGTGTAAACAAATAAACAAATGGATGTGATTTTTTCCTTGTTTTAATTTCATTCTATTCAGTTTAATATCATTTTTTTTCTTAAAAAATGGACATAACTAACATATGTCGAGTGTGCTTAACGAATAATAGTAAAATGTATATAGTAAGCAATACTCAGCTTCAAGATATTTACGAGAAACTTGCCGAGACCAAGGTACGATTTTAAATACATTTTACTGAATAAAATCATGCTTATTCTACCTTTCTGCCTACATTAACTTTAGTACCTTTTATGTATATTACTAGTTACACCATAACATGTACACAAAGATTTTGCCCCTTTAATTAATTTATAGCTCAGGTTATAATAATTTTTTTTAGCAATAAATAATATTATACCTTTTCTTACTTCCATCAGTTGTTTATTATATTATAATTCATATGAAATGTTATCATTACTGTCTGCATTTATTGACCGTTTCTATATTAAAATTTAAATTCATAGCATTAACTTTACGGAAATTCCTCAAGACCGTTGCTGTACAATATTATTGCACACATTTCAAAAGTGGGTAAAAACCGCTGGGCGCTGCTAGTGTTCAATATAATTTAATAATCTACAAAAATAAAAACTATATTTTTCTTTTACACTCCTATTGCAGTTGCAATCATCAAATGGTGCACAAATGTTGTGCTACATCTGTGTATCACAGCTCCGTAGGTGCGCAAGATTTGCTCAAATCGCTCGCACATCCGAGAGAATACTCACACAACTCTGTAATGGGGATTCTGTAAGTATTTACAGTGTTATTTTTATTCATTATACCTTTTTATTTTACCCAGTAAAAATGCGTTACGAATCATCACCCCACGTAGGGGGGTGTGGGGTGGTGGAAAAAAAATAATAACAAAAAAAAGGAATCAAATTAAAAAGAATGAATCATTTTTTATGGTAACAAGGTGAATATTTGGTATTAATAAAAAAAAAATGTATGTTATGTTGGTTATTGTATAGTGGATGTAAGGGTACTCTTAGATTATTATATAATGTTGTTAGTATTTATGGGTGCTGCATCTAAAAGAAGCAGCAGTTGTGCAGTTAAAAAAAACCACTAAAAATCTAGGGATGTTCCTGCGTGACCCCATGATGCCGGGGAAGTGGGTACGCTGAAGCACTCATCCGCAGCCTTATTTATAATACCTAGGTTAGCCTTTAAGCATGATCGCATGATATTAAGAGCATATATCGAGTGATGCTGTCTCGCTCGCACTATTTGACATATTTTCTTGGTTTTGGTAATGATATTTTATAATTATCTCTTTTTAAATATTGTTTGTAATTTTTATCTTTATTCTTTTGACATGTTGTAATTTTTATTTAATTTTAATTCTTGACATGAATAATTAATCTTTTGTAGTAATTGTATAATAATTGTAATTTGATCACATTGATAATTGGTGTAATTGGCTAAGGCCGTACTAATTATATAAATAAATAAATAAATATTTTGAAATATAAATTCAATGAAAAAAATTTTCTTTCAAAAATTCTTTTAATGCCATTTTTAAATATATCAAACTGGAAACACTTTTAAAATGTGTTCAATAATATTATGGAGGGCTGTTCTTAAGGAATTTTCAATAAATTAATTTATGAATTTATATTTCAAAATTTGTCAAGTAGTGCGAGCGAGAGAGCGTCACTCGATATATACGATCTTAAGTGACAATGCGGCCGTAGATGATAGCAGACTAAACTTAGAAGACCGGATAAATCCCCCCCTCCTAATCCCTACTTATTGAGTTGTTTGACGCAATGGTTGGCGGAGAAATATTTTTACAGCAAAAATGAATTTTTTTAATACAAAATATAAATTTAACTAAAGGCATTATTCTTAGCTATAAGTCATTATTGCTATAAGTTATTATTCATACGTCTGGAAAAGACAGGTTTCGGCAGAACAATGCATTACATTAAGATCTGATATTATGTACCTGAAATCTATGAATAAACAAATTCTTATTCTTTGGGGGTTTTTTATTAGGTTAGGTAGTAGACATCTACTAGACAAACTATAATTATGTATTGCCTAGTGCTGATTCTATGTACTTATGAGAATCAGTATTAGAATAAAAAACAAAATTAAAATGTCTATCTTACTAATATTATAAAAGTGAAAGTTTGTGTGTATGTGTGTGAGTGTGTGAGTGCGTGAGTGTGTGAGTGTGTGTGTGTGTATGTTTGTTACTTCTTCACGCTCAAACGGATGCACCGATTGACTTGAAATTTGGTATGAAGGTAGCTTGGATTCTGGAATAACACATAGGCTACTTTTTATCCTGATAAATAAAACAGTATCTGAGAGAATTGATGTCAAATAAAAAAAACAACTTTATTTTTGGCGTCTCAATGGTGGCTCCTATTACCTTCAGGTACCAGGATACCAGAAAGTTTAAGGAGGTCTATAGTCGAGAAGAAGACGAATCTAAGAAACCATAGATCATCAAAATCGGTCCAGGCGTTCTTGAGTTATGAGTATTGAATCTTTTACGAAGTACCAGGAGACAAGAAAAATGTAGATGTTCGGCTCATTTCGTGAAATTCCGGTGAAGTTTGGATTTGACAAATGACAAATTTGTTTTCAATTTTCAATATTCGATTTTCAATTTTTTTTGAAATTCGAATACGTCTAATGACGCAATTGTCAAATCCGAACTTAACCGAAATCTCACGAAATTACCCGAACATCTATATGTTTCTGATATCCTGGTACTTCGTAAAAGTTTCAATACTCATAACTCAAGAACGGCTGGACCGATTTTAATGATCTTTGGTTTGTTCACTTCGCCAACTTCTTCGCCATCGACCCCATTTGGCCAACATCTTCGCCATCGACCTCACTTGGCCAAAATCTTCGCCATCAACCCCAGTTGTCCAAAATCTTTTCAATTTTTCCAAATTCGGTTTCTTATTCGATTCGGTTTTCGGTCGGGGTGTGGTCAGGGTGTGGTCAGGATGTGGTCGTGGCGTGGTCGGGTTGTGGTCGTGGTGTGGTCAGGATGTGTCCGTGGCGTGGTCGGGTTGTGGTAGTGGTGTGGTCAGGGCGTGGTCATGGTGTGGTCGTGGTGTGGTCATGGTGTGGTCGTGGTGTGGTCAGGGCGTAGTCATGGTGTGGTCGGGTTGTGGTCGTGGTGTGGTCAGGGCGTGGTCATGGTGTGGTCGTGGCGTGGTCGGGTTGTGGTCATGACGTGGTCATGGTGTGGTCAGGGCGTGGTCATGGTGTGGTCGAGTTGTGGTCATAGTGTGGTCGGGTTGTGATCGTGATGTGGTCAGGGCGTGGTCATGGTATGGTCGGGTTGTGGTCGTGGTGTGGTCGGGTTGTGATCGTGATGTGGTCAGGGCGTGGTCATGGTGTGGTCGGGTTGTGGTCATGGTGTGGTCGGGTTGTGATCGTGATGTGGTCAGGGCGTGGTCATGGTGTGGTCAGGGTGTGGTCATGGTTTGGTCATGGTATGGTCATGGTGTGGTCATGGTTCGGTTTTCGGTGAAGTTAGCATTTGACAAATTTATTTCGATTTTCCATTTTTTCCTAATTCGGTTTCTTATTCGGTTCGGTTTTCGGTGAAGTTAGCTATCTTCGCCGAAACCCCATTTAGCAAAAATCCTCGCCGTAACCCCACTTGGCCAAAATCTTCGACAATGACCCCACTTGGAAAAAATCTTTACCATCGACCCACACTTGGCAAATCTTAGACGTAACACCATTTGGCAAAAATCATCGCCGTAAACGAAATTAGCAAAAATCTTCAACGTAACCACACTTGGCAAAAATCTTCACCGTAACCCCACTTGGCCAAAATCTTCGGCCATCGAAAATTTTGCAGCGGGTAACACCGCGGGTTGCAGCTAGTTATATCATAAAGCTATTCACTTTTATTATTTAATAATATGAATATTAAATATGTACTTTTACTTAAAATATTACTTTTGTTTCGTAGATGAGTACTTTTATTAATAAGATGAGCACTTCTATGTGCTCTCTTAGATGAGATCTTTTATTACTTTGAATTAGACGAGCACTTTTATTACTTGGAAGAGCACATTTATTACTTAAATGAGTACTTTTATTACAAAGATGTTTACTTCAAAATACTTTTAATGCTACTATGAGAAAATCACTTAAACTTGTACATTAATTAAATTAATAACTCGAAATAACATTTTTACCTATTTTATTTTTACCTTTTAATATTAATTGATTTTTGTTAAAATGAAGTTGTTTATATCAACATTTAACTATTATTTTCAGTACATACAGACAGAACCTGTACACAATTATTCAGTGACACCTATAGAGTATGTCAGCATAATTAATGATGTACAGGAAGATGTCAAAAATGAATCGTCAGAAAATGTGGAACAAGAAATAAAAGGTAATGAAGGTAAGAAATATTTTTTTCGTTTATTACAAGCTTTTATTTACTTTCACCTGTCTGTCTGTCGGTCTGTTTGTCTGTCTGTAATCAAATCTTGCAAGAGAATTTGATCCATTTCCCGGTTTCCGATTGACCTGAAATTTTGCATGCATGTATAAATCGAATGACAATGCAATATTATTATGACATCGAGCTGATCTGATGATGGAGCTGGAAGGTGGCCATAGGAACTCCGTAATTAAACGACGCAACCCCACCGAGTTTGGGCTCATTTGATTTGTCTTGACAACTAGGTACCTACTTTGGTGCTAGATGATAATGATAATAAAAGCTTGTTTTTAAAAAGTATTTTTAAAATTTCACTTGTTTTATTTAGCGGCAGATCTCTGCATTGCCTCTCTTGCTCGAACTATATGACAAATTATTAAAATTATATTCGTAGAATTAACTTTTTGAAAATGTGTTGCTATAACTGTAGACAATATATTTAATTATTTTTTATTTACTTTTTTTATTTAAAAAATCCACAGCTCTTAATTAATAAAGTTTAAACATTTTTTAACATAACATACAGCCAACAAGGATTTTAAATAGTAGATTTTCACTTTGCTATCATAATATTTTTCCATTTCAGTACTACAAATAAAATCGGAGCCCGAAATAGATAGTTTTATAGATAACACATATTCAAGTGATTCAGAAGACGATGTTCCATTGAATACACTAAAAACTGAACCGAAAGTTGTCAAGCAAAAGAGAAAATATGAGAAAAGTAAGTAAACAAGTTGGTGCCGTGCACCTAGAATTGCACATTATTGTGAAATTCTGGATAGAGCACTGTACTGGTTATGGGCAGCGTTATCTCATATCAGGAGAGCGTCTTGCTCGTTTTCTTACTTCTCCACATAAAAAAAAGCCGTAGATGGTAGCAGATTAAACGTAGACGGCGGGATAAATACTACTCCCTGGCTTAATTTAACACTAGCTGCGGCGGTGATTTAAAGTACTATCATAAGACTGCAAATTAATTTAGTATTGTAGAATCGATTGACAATACACAACGTGCTGTTGTGTTTTCCGGTTTCCGAAGGCAATGTCCACCCACGATGGGTCTTCCCTGAATCCTTTAATCTTGTTGCATTTAAGAAGGGTATATACAAATTGTTAAAGGGCCGTCAACTCTCTGATAGCACCTCTAGTGTTGGAAGGGTCAATAGGCGGCGGTAACCGCTCAACATCAGGCGGGCCGTCTGCTTGTTTGCCGCTCAATTTGTATTTTAAAAAAATGTGTTAACATTTTATTAATTATATTGCTTTATGCGAAATGTTAATTAATTTTAATATAACTAATTCTTGTAACTTGGTATGCAATAAAGAGTAATTTTTTTTTGTATTTTATTCTAATTTACAAAGAAATATAAATTTATTTTTGAAGTGAAACTTCTTTATCGGCGTTGGAAAAAATTTACCGTCACATTTTTTCGGTTACGCGTCACATTTCGGTTACGCGTCACATTTCGGTTACGCGCCATCTTTTGTTTCTTGCCCCTACCACGGTTGGTTAAGACGAAGAGTACTTTCAATTTCTCCAATGAACATGAATTTAAAAAATTTATAAATTTAAATTTAATTAAATTAAAGAAGTTTCACTTCTTACGTGTGTACACTAGTACACGCACACATTTTTTTTAAATAATATAATCTGCATACTTGTAGAACAAAAAATTAATCAACATCTCTATAAGTTTTTGGCCCTTTTTCATACATATAAATTATTTCAGAAACCAAGCTAGACGCCCACGAAATATACCTAACGAAAGAGGAACAACTTCAAGCGATGCAATCCCGAGCATTATCGCACAACTACATCAACTGTCCGTACAAATGTGAGCTGTGTTACAAGGGATTCTTGCACCGGAGCGCTTATGATAACCACACGGACAAACATCATGAGGTATGTGATATAGATAATATATTATATTATATTATACAAAGAATTAAGAAGACAAGCAAGACACTCCCCTGATCATGAAAGATAACGCTGTCCAAAATTAGTACGGTGCCCAAGATTTTACAATGATGTAAAATTCTTAGTCCACTGCACTAAGCAACGCTTCTTAATCAAGACTCATAATGTGTTAAGACTCTTTAGCCCAGTAATGTCACTAGCTGCTACAGTGCCCTCCTACCTGTGCACAGTAATGTTTGCACGTCACTGCTCAGGCGGTAGAATATTATGACATTACTGTACCTATATTATTTATATGTATATACACAACTACATCAACTGTCCGTACAAATGTGCATATGATAACCACACTGACAAACATCATGAGGTTATATATAGTTAATTATGTCATTATCCCACACTCTAGGTTCAGTCTGCTACCATCTCATCGTCGCTTAACATTACCCAAGATCAATGCTAAGCTATCATGTATAAATACTATGAAAATGCCATCTCAGCAATGTTGATGTGTACTTTTATTACATCAACTAGTGGACACGCTTTACAACTAGTGGTACTTTTATTATCAACTCAGGTGTTGATTGACTTTTATTGTTAAGATTAGTCATTCTACATCAACTGTCTCCGTACAAATTATGTGCTTATGATAACCACACTGACAAACATCATGAGGTAATATATATCATATATTTTACAACTGTTTCTGTATTATTTTATACATGTATTATACATATAAACCTTCATCTTGAATCACTCTATCTATTAATGCAAACCGCATCAAAAACCGTTGCATAGAAAGAGGAGAAAAACATGTACATCATCATTGTACTCTTAACTAGGGCAAGTCGTATATGCGACTCCCCCCCTATTGTAATTTTTAGTTAGTAGGTACTTATTTTTTAGTTAAGCTATTAATTATGCTGTGTTTTTAGTTTGGCAATAAACGGTCTTTTATTTTTATTTATTTGTGCCGACCCTACCTAATGTGGGATAAGGGCAGGAAGATGATGATGATGATGTATGACCATCGGGCTGGTGGTCTGCCTCGATATCTATGCCCATGTCATGGATACCATTACCTAATGGCTCGTCCACATATACCGGCCAATGGTTCGCCGAGTGTGTGTTTTGTCCATGGACGAACAATTTTTGTCTATAGACGAATGTCTTCTGATATTTACGGATTTTTTCCCGGTAAATTTTCCGTAGCTAACGACTTTAAATATATTTTGAATATTAATCAATAATGGATCATTTGAAGCCATTTTGTGTGAATAATTGAAACTAGTGAAATTTTCTTTATTTTTTGGTTTATATAATCTGTGCCCCAAGTGCATGTATAATATATAACCTGTGCACTCGGGCCAACGACTCGCCGAGTCATTGGCCGGTATATGTGGCCATAAAAACATTATTTTTTTGTTGTCCACAGCGCAGCGGTCCCTACGAATGCGGTATATGCCGTCTCCGGTACCTAACCCCTCGAATGTTGCGAGCTCACACACATAATGCACACGATCGTATCTACCAGTGTAACAAATGTAATCATCTCTCTCATACTGCGTGAGTTACATACTTTATTTACTGTCACCTGTCTGTTGTCTGTCTGTCTCTGTGTGAAATGTTTGTGTGATCCACAGATATTTGTTTATGGTCTGGGTGGCTCTATGTATCTGTTATATTGACGAGCTCTGTGGTGCGGTGGGCTAATACCCGCTTGCAACGCAGAAGGTTGCGGGTTCGATTCCCGCATGGGATAAATGTTTGTGTGATCTACAGATATTTGTTTCTAGTCTGAGTGGCTTTCTGTATCTATTATATGTACATATTTACAAAAAAACGCTGGCGCTGTGTCAAATGTCCTGAAATATTTATTTATTATTAATCAAATCTTACAAGTTTAATTTGACCCACTTCCCGGTGTCCGATTTAGTTGAAATTTTGCATGCCTGTATAAATCGGATGACAATGCAATATTATTATGACATGGAGCTGATCTGATGATCAGGAAGGTGTATAAGAACTTCGTAATTAAACGACGCAACCCCATCAAGTTTGGGCTCATTTGATTCGTCTTGACGAGTACTTTGGTGCTAGATGGTAATAATAATAAAAGCTTGTTTTAAAAGTTTCTTTAAATTTCACTTGTTATAAATGTTAAACGAGATAGGAATCAAGAGTTCTCTCTATTTTCAGTCATCAAGCCAGTGATCATGATAGATGGCATAACGGACATACATACGAATGTCAGTTGTGTGGGCAGAAGTTTAAGTGAGTATTAATTTATAATTGGGGTTTATACTCCAACAGAACAGGTGGTGTAAGTAACACTGTCAGAGTCAAATCACAATGTATATATAGGTTGTGTGTTGAACCTATATGTTGCAGTGTCAGGTCGCCGAGATGCCTACACCTGCAACATGACCTAACGACTGCCTCCTACATGTCTTATAGGAAACAGCCGGGACACACAGTTTTGCATGCCTTCCGAAACACGGCGTCCAGGCGAACTTTTTGCCACGCACTGAGATTTGAACCCAGGGTCTCCGGATTAAAAGCAGCCGGGCCGGGCCGGGTATTAAGACCGCCAATGGCCAATTGTAACACTTATTTCTGTGTAATCTTAGTTCTAAGTTTGTATTATTGTATTTGTGTGGGCAATACAGAGTTTTCTATTCTATTTAAAGATGATTTACAGAAGAAAAAAAATATTTTTTTTATACAAAAAAAATAAGATGACCAAGACGTTCTACTGATGGTAAGAGATAACGCTGCCCATAATCAGTACAGTGCTACTTGCTACCCAAGATTTCCAACGATGTAAAATACTAGTTGAACGCTTCTTACTTGAGAGCCATAATATTAAGACTCTACAGCCCAGTAATTTCACTAGTTACAGTGCCCTCCTACCTGTGCACAGTAATGTTTGCAGTACACTACTCAGGCGGTAGAATAACTGGTACACTATCTCTACACCAAATTTCAGCTCAATCGGTCCACCCGTTTCGGCGTCAAAGAGTAACAAACACACATCCAGACATCCATACATTCTTACAAACTTTCACGTTTATAATATTAGTAATTTTGTCTCTTGGTTTTGTACCTCTTATTTATCATGACTCTATGAACATGTAGTCAATAATTGTAAAATTATTACAGCAAACGCACCTCATATTTGACGCACAAGCGTTTGAGACACGCAACGGAGCATATATGCCACACTTGCGGAGATAGATTTGTGTCGCGACACGGACTCGTCATGCATCATAACAAGTCGCACGTGCGGCAACAGGTAAGCTTTTATTACAGGGTTGAGCACTTTGTTACTTAGATGAGCACTTTTGTTGCTTAGATGAGCACTTTTGTTACTTAAATGAGCACTTTTGTATCGTAAACGAGTATTTTTAATAAAGAGATAGATGAGTATTTTATTATATACTAATGGACCCGCGCTCACTTCGTAGTGCCGAACAGAAGAAAAAAACAGTGTTATATTATGCATGTAATAAACCGTCCCTTTGAATCACTCTATGTATCAATAAACCCGCTACAAAATCCGTTGCGTAGTTTTAAAGACCTAAGTATACATAGGGACAGACAGTCTTTAGTTCATTCTATGTAGTGATAGGTTAATATTTGACGCACAAGCGTTTGAGACACGCAACGGAGCATATATGCCACACGTGCGGAGATAGATTTGTGTCGCGACACGGACTCGTCATGCATCATAACAAGTCGCACGTGCGGCAACAGGTGAGCTTTTATTACAGAGATTAGCACTTTTGTTATGTAGGTGAGCACTTTTGTTACTTAGATGAGCACTTTTATTACTTAGATGAGCACTTTTATTGCATAGATGAGCACTTTTGTTGCTTAAATGAGTTAAAAGGCCACTTTTGTTACTTAAATGAGTACTCTATCGTGTTAAGTCAAAACACTGTGTATACTGAAATACAGTGTTTTTTAAAAAAAATCTATTTCGTAATACGTAAGGTGCTTAATGCTATGACAGATGAGCTTTATGACATAACTGAGTACATAGCACATATATTTGACGCACAAGCGTTTGAGACACGCAACGGAGCATATATGCCACACGTGCGGAGATAGATTTGTGTCAACAGGTGATTATAGTTTTTTTTTACATAGAAGTAAGAAGACGAGCAAGACGCTCTCCTGATGATAAAAGATAACGATGCCCATAATAAGTACAGTGCTACCCAGGATTTCACAATGATGTGAAATTCTAGGTGTATTATAATAATAAATAATAATAATAATAAAATAAATAAATTAAAGTATTGCACTAACGCTTCGCTGAAAGATAAGATGTTTCTTTTAGCCAAGTAATTTCACTAACTACAGTGCAGTGTGATTATATAAATAATATTCTTTTATTTGGATTAAGTTTTTAAATGAGTGATGAGTACCTTTGTTGCTTAGTCACCTAAGCAACAAAGGTACTCATCACTCATTTAACACAAAAGTGCTCACGCACTTTTGTTACTTAGATGAGCACTTTTGTTACTTAGATGAGCACTTTTATTACTTAGATGTGCACTTTTATTGCTTAGATGAGCACTTTTGTTACTTAGACGAGCACTTTTATTGCTTAGATGAGCACAACAACATCCATACATTCTTACAAACTTTCACGTTTATAATATTAGTAAGACTAGTGGACCTTAATTTTTCTTATCTTTAGTTTTATAGAATGAAGCATACATAGGGACAGACAGACGAGAGGAGACTTTGTTTTATACTATGTTATGATTATGTTTGTAAATGCTGTTAAGAATGTTTTTAACCCCCGACGCAAAAACGACGGCGTGTTATAAGTTTGACGTGTCTGTCTGTTTGTGTGTGTGTGTGTGTGTGTGTGTGTGTGTGTGTGTGTGTGTGTGTGTGTGTGTGTGTGTGTCTGTCTGTGGCATCGTAGCTCCCCAACGGATGAACGGATTATGATTTAATTTTTGTTTGAAAGTAGATTTAATTGAGAGTGTTCTTAGCCATGTTTGGTGGAAATCGATCCAAGATGGCCGACGCTACAAAATGGCGGATTACTTTTTTTTCTCCACGACCCCGTCAATATGGGTATCAAATGAAAGGGCTTAACTAGTAGAATACAACGCACTATGATAAATTTAAAATCCAAGGTGGCCGCCACCACGAAATGGTGAATTACATATTGCGTTGGGATTTTTTTAATTTAATTGAAATGAAATGAAATTTATTGCATATAAAGTAGGATACGTACAATTTTGGCTTGCATATATAACCTAGGTACATACACTAATTTTTATATAGGTAAGTAGTGGCTATTAACAATTTTATTTGATGTTGACATACTTGTTTAATAAAATCTTTCTATTCCAGGTACCACAAGATGCCTCAGACCCATCGCAAAGATATTGTGCTGGATGCGAGATACAATTCGTAACTTTAGATGCTTGGAAAAGACATATATTGACCTCTATTAAACACACCTTGAAGATTGAAGACAGGTATGGTATTTACACTTCTAATAGAATAGAAATACTCTTTATTGTGTCCAAGTTAAGAAAACTTACTTTAAATTACCATAACTCACATTAACAAATTGGCCCACAATTGGCGGCCTTATCGCTCAGAGCGATCTCTTTCGGGCAACCGACTCTTGGAAGAATATTTTTTTTATTATTAAGAGTCGAGGTTATGTGGAAAATAATAGGTGTTTCAAGTAAAATTAAATTTTAAAACATAAGCCAACGCTAAAAATATGTTATTTGTGATGTTTCAAAATTCATCCCCGTATTCATCCCCCAATACTTTCATATTACAAACTCAAACTTAAAATTAATTAATTCGAATAGGTGTATAATGGAGCACTTTGCAAGTCAATTTTACAAGCTTTTATTTACTTTCACCTGTCTGTTGTCTGTCTGTCTGTCTGTAATCAAATCTTGGAAGTTTAATTTGATCCACTTCCCGATTTCTGATTGAGCTGAAATTTTGCATGCATGTATAAATCGGATGACAATGCAATATTATTATGTCATCGAGCTGATCTGATGATGGAGCGGGAGGTGGCCATAGGCTCATTTTATTCGTCTTAAATACTTTGGTGCTGGATGGAAATAATAATATGAGCTTGTTTTTTTTAAAAGTTTTTTTTTTAAATTTCACTTGTTTATATATGATATCTCAAGATTTTCATCCCCAATTCCCCTTATATTTCACCCCCCCAATATATATTAACATTTCAGTAAAGAATGCCCAATATGTGCCAAGGAAATACCGGAATTCACATCGTTAGCTGACCATTTGAAAGAACACGAGAAGAAATTGAGAAAAAAACCGGCGATCAACAAAGATTGTATCAGAGTACAAATACCTTGTGATCAGGTAAATATAAATATTTGCATAATACCGTATGTTCATATACTTTATAATATTTTCCTACTATTTTAGGATGTGTTTTCATTTTCAACTTGTAGGTGCACTACACTACATACCTACAAGTACCTTACCTTACCACGTACCTCAAGAACATTACCTGCGATGTACCTCACCATGTCCACAATACCCGGACATGGCTACAATATACCTTGCAACACAGCACCAATACCTACAGTAAACAGAAGAAAGAAAACACAACACTCAAGCACTTCACTTCATTTATTTCACAACGTTCGTGTATGCAGATCTTCAAGAAACAATAGAAAACCATCGCCTTGAAAAGGGCGGTTTTTCTGCTGTTCAAACTAGAAACAAGACGCCTTGAAAAGGGCGGTTTTGTTGTTTGTTCAATGAAGAAACAAGTCACACGCGTCGCTGCAGTCCAGACTTCACACACGTCGCTGCAGTCCAGACTTCACACACGTCGCTGCAGTCCAGACTTCACACACGTCGCTCCAGTCTAGACTTCACACTTGTCACTACAGTCTAGACTTCACACTTGTCACTACAGTCTAGAATCTAGACTTCTTCACAACACTTCGATGAGCTGGGGCGCACACGTGAACACGTGTGAGCGGCGAGGCGACGTCCGGGCGAATGAAGAGGCCAACTCCCGCGCGCTGTATTTACGAGAGCCGCAACATATATACCCTGCGCACATCGATCTGCGCATCAGTTTTATATCACTATTTCTATCTCTTTCATGTAAATATTTCTTCTCTTTCTAATTTCTCATAAAACTTTCTTTTGTGTACGCTAGTTGTAAGGTATTTATTTTGTATATAGGTAGGCTCATTTTTGTAAATAAACATTCCATATTTTACCTTCTGATTTAGTGTTTCACTTACACTACCTACTTCAGTTAGGCGCCATAAACGCCTAAAGTGGTGACCCCGAAGACTGTTCACCGTGGCCCGAAGAATGTTCACCGTCGTCCGAAGAATGTTCACCGCCGCTACCGCCTAATGTGGTGACACATCGCTCGAAGTCTCATCACCGCTGTCGCTGCCTTTCACTGGTACCTACAGTGGTGACCGACACCAAAACAACAACGAAGCTCTGCACGACGACCACGCAGAAAATCCACCATGGACCCCACTGCAGCTGCCGCCGCCGCTTCGAACACAGCGAAGTCCACCACCACCTACATCACGCCACCGCCACTTTCGTCACAAGAAGACGCCGACTTCAACAAATACCTCATCGAAGTAATCCGCAAGCTAAAATTCGAAGTTGCCGCCATCAAATCGGAGCAACAACGAATCTTCAATTACTGCCACAATGCAACGCCGACGAGTCTCAACAACAATAACAAGACAAGAAGAAGCTCCAGTAACACAGTTTCACCGCACTGTTATTATCATCGTCGGTACGGCGCACAAGCACGCCACTGCACTACACCGTGTAGCTACACAAAATGCGAAGTCGGAAAACCTAAACAAATATCACCAGAAGCTCAACCCAGCATAGAAGAAAATTCTTACCGCCTATTCGTCGTTGACAAGAATTCTCAACATAAATTCCTCATCGACACCGGCGCCAATATCTCCGTTTTACCGCGACCAAAAGGAGCGCAACCTAAACCGCTCGATTTTCAACTGTACGCTGCAAATAACACCGTCATACCTACATACGGGGAGAAGACAATCACGCTCGACCTCAGTCTACGAAGACCGTTCCAGTGGACTTTCATCGTCGCTGACGTGGGAAAGCCAATAATCGGCGCTGATTTCCTGCGACACCATCAGTTAATCGTTGATCTACCTAAACGACGATTAATCGACGGTAAAACCAGCCTCACTGCGATCTCCACGATTCAAGCCTGCAACATGCCTACAATCAAGACGATCGACGACACACAGAGCTACCACGCGATACTCGCCGAGTTTCCCGGTATCACCCGTCTCACTCCCACACCGAACGCAATCGAGCCGAACGTTGAACACTACATCGAAACGAGCGGACCGCCTGTACATTGCCGCGCACGTCCAATCGCACCGCATCGCTACGAAGCCGTTCGCAAAGAGTTCCAGCACATGATCGAACAGGGAATATGCCGTCCAAGCAAAAGTCCCTGGGCATCACCGCTACACATCGTACCTAAAAAAGACGGAAGCATTCGTGTATGTGGCGACTACAGAAGACTTAACGCCTGCACGAAACCCGATCGCTACCCGATTCCACGAGTGAAAGATTTCACATTTCAACTCACCGACAAGAAAATATTCAGCGTGATCGACTTAAACCGCGCATACTCACAACTGCGAACGCGCGAACAAGACATCGAGAAGACAGCAATCATCACACCGATGGGTCTATTCGAGTTCCCGCGAATGGTACCCGGACTCAAGAACGCCGGCCAAACGTTTCAACGTTTCATTCACGAAGTACTGCGCGGACTCGACTACGTATTCCCGTTCGTCGACGATGTAATGATCGCTTCTACAGACGAAACTACGCATCAACAACACCTTCGCACTGTACTACGAAGACTTGAAGACAACGGCATCACTATTAATCCCGCCAAATGTGTCCTAGGCCAGCCGCAAGTAAAATTCCTAGGATACACAGTCTCAAGAGAAGGAATCTTACCGCCTGCCGAAAAAGTAACAGCAATCACGAACTACACCAAGCCGAACACTATTGAAGAATTAAGGCGCTTTCTCGGAATGATGAATTTCTATCGAGATCACCTTTCGAATGCCGCTACAATTCAAGCACCACTCAATGCCTATCTGCACTGCGTGAAAAAGCGAGACAAGACTGAAATACAATGGAACGACGAAGCGACATCTGCATTTGAAGCCTGCAAAAATGCGATTAAAAACGCAGCTTTGCTCGCTCATCCATCGCACACCGCACCGATCGCTATTTTCACCGACGCCTCAGACAAATCCGCCGGAGCAGTACTACAACAGTACATCGATGAAAAATGGCAACCTCTAGGCTATTTTTCGAAGAAATTCAGCGACGCACAACGACAGTACAGCACATTCGACAGAGAGTTACTGGCTATCTACATGTCAGTAAAACACTTCCGCAAAATGTTCGAAGGCCGAAACATAATGATTTTCACCGATCACAAGCCGCTAACCTACGTACTGCAGAAGCCGCCATCACCATCCGAGACACCACGCCGTGCAAGACAGCTGATTTTCATTAGCGAATTTACTACTGATATTCGCCACATCAGCGGCAAAGATAACATCGTAGCCGACGCACTCAGCAGAGTCGAAACAATCGCATGCCCTACAACACTCGACTACAACAAGATCGCAGCCGCGCAAGAACGAGACAGCAGTACAATACACAAGCTCAGCAAACAAAGTAATTTGGCGCTCAAACCAATTACTTTGCCTGGAACGTCGAAGCCTGTGTACTGCGAGACATCTACACCGTCCATCCGACCATACCTACCAGAAGAATTTCGCCGCGACGCATTCGACGCCGTACACAACATCAGTCACCCTGGTATTCGCACCACACGCAAGCTGATCACTGAAAAATTCTTCTGGCCCTCAATCAACGCCGACGTCGCTGCCTGGGCGAGACAATGTATTCGATGTCAACAATGCAAAATCACACGACATACTTGGAGCGAAGTTTCAAAATTCCCGCCAACCGACCGCTTCCAACACATACACGTCGATATAGTCGGACCACTGCCTACATCTTCACACGGACATCGATATCTAGTTACTATGATCGACCGAGTGACTAGATGGCCCGAAGCTATACCTACTGAAGACATCTCAGCCGAATCCGTCGCAAAAATCGTCTATGAAAATTGGATTACTCGATTTGGGTGCCCAATGTACCTAACGAGTGACCAAGGCCGCCAGTTCGAGAGTCAGCTGTTCACCAAACTACTCGCCGCAATGGGGATCAAACGCAACCGCACGACGCCGTATCACCCACAATCAAACGGCATGGTCGAACGCTGGCATCGCACACTCAAGACTGCGCTCAAGACACGACTTCAAAACTCTACGTGGATCGACGAGCTACCTACTGTACTTATGGGTCTACGCGCCGCCGCTCGAAGCGATACGGGCGTAAGCGCCGCCGAGGTTACCTACGCCTACCGAGCGAATTTTTGGCCGCGCCGTCCGTCACATCATCCTGCGACATGGACTACGACTTCGTCGATCGCCTGCGCAACTCCATCGCCGCCGTGAAGCCTGCGCAACCTACAACGCCGCATAGCAACAGCCGACCCATATTCGTCAACCAAGATCTCAAGACCTGCGAGTACGTTTTCGTGCGCACGGACGCAGTCAAGAAGCCGCTGCAACCTGCGTACGAAGGGCCGTACAAAGTCGTCGAGCGGAACGATAAAACGTTCCTACTAAAAGTTCCTGACAATCGATCGCCCACTATATCGATCGATCGCCTGAAACCTGCCTACACGATCAACCTCGACACTGACGTCGATGCACCCGCTAATACCACAGACAGCGCAGCTACTCCGTCATCGAGTGATCTACATATACCTACAGCATCCGTACCTGCTACGAAGCAATCAAGATCCGGCCGCAATATAAAACTGCCGGTACGCTTCGCTTGAGGGGGAGTACTGTAGGTGCACTACACTACATACCTACAAGTACCTTACCTTACCACGTACCTCAAGAACATTACCTGCGATGTACCTCACCATGTCCACAATACCCGGACATGGCTACAATATACCTTGCAACACAGCACCAATACCTACAGTAAACAGAAGAAAGAAAACACAACACTCAAGCACTTCACTTCATTTATTTCACAACGTTCGTGTATGCAGATCTTCAAGAAACAATAGAAAACCATCGCCTTGAAAAGGGCGGTTTTTCTGCTGTTCAAACTAGAAACAAGACGCCTTGAAAAGGGCGGTTTTGTTGTTTGTTCAATGAAGAAACAAGTCACACGCGTCGCTGCAGTCCAGACTTCACACACGTCGCTGCAGTCCAGACTTCACACACGTCGCTGCAGTCCAGACTTCACACACGTCGCTCCAGTCTAGACTTCACACTTGTCACTACAGTCTAGACTTCACACTTGTCACTACAGTCTAGAATCTAGACTTCTTCACAACACTTCGATGAGCTGGGGCGCACACGTGAACACGTGTGAGCGGCGAGGCGACGTCCGGGCGAATGAAGAGGCCAACTCCCGCGCGCTGTATTTACGAGAGCCGCAACATATATACCCTGCGCACATCGATCTGCGCATCAGTTTTATATCACTATTTCTATCTCTTTCATGTAAATATTTCTTCTCTTTCTAATTTCTCATAAAACTTTCTTTTGTGTACGCTAGTTGTAAGGTATTTATTTTGTATATAGGTAGGCTCATTTTTGTAAATAAACATTCCATATTTTACCTTCTGATTTAGTGTTTCACTTACACTACCTACTTCAGTTAGGCGCCATAAACGCCTAAAAACTCATACAATGGACGGTTTGGGGTTGTTTTCCTCCCTCCGTTCGAAGTATTTCCGACCCTTATATTTTTTGTTTATGTGATGAAGTAGAATACGAGCAAGACGCTCTCCTGATGTTAAGAGATAACGCTGCCCATAATCAGTACAGTGCTACTTAGGATTTCACAATGAAGTGAAATTCTAGGAGCACTGCACCAACGCTTCTCACTCAAGAGTCATAAGATGTTAAGACTCTCTAGCCCAGTAATTACACTAGCTACAGTGCCCTCCTACCTGTGCACATTAATGTTTGCACACTGCTCAGTCGGTAGAATAACTGTCACTGTTGGGGTACCCACCTAGTCGACCTCCTGCAAAGGAAGTCTACCCCCGGAGCAAATGCTTTTATTTATAGCAAATGCTTTTAATATAAACAATACAAAATATAAAATTGTCCTTAAGTTTAGTTTCATCCCCTACTTCACTCTGATTTCATCCCCAGTAAATATATCTTTTATTTATCTTTATCCCAGTAAATATATCTTTTATTTATCTTTATCCCAGTAAATATATCTTTTATTTATCTTTATCCCAGTAAATATATCTTTTATTTACTAACAAAGCGAGTTTTTCAGGCCTACGAGACACTTTGTTCGCACTAGTTTCGCAAAAAGACTATCAAAATTCATGTTACCCTATATTTACCAAACAGTAATGAAACATATCGACTTTAAAAACTGTACTACCCATCAAGCTAAGAATAAAATCAATAATTGGCTGCTCTCAATGTCCTATTCCGACACAGAAAGTTTATTAAAAATATTAAAATAACATGTAATAAAAAGCATTCAGAGCTCAAGCAGTTTACACATTTTTTCTAGCTTAAGTTAAGTACTAACATTGTATTTCGTAATTTACCAAATTTTGTCGTCGAACTTTCTGTTAACTTTTATAACTGTAGACCTGGTTAATGATAACTGTTAGGAACCCACGAGACAGGCTTTGGCCTAGTGTGGGCTCCATTGGTAAACATACATTATTGTAAAGCTAACTTTGGTAAATAAATGAATTTTATTATTATTTATTTGCAGTGTGGTGCAAGCTTTTCAAACAAGTCGAAACTGCAAGCGCATATCAAAAGAATACATCTAGGTTTGAAATACAATAAAAATATTGTGTGCGAAGTATGTGGGAAGAAATGTACGGTAAGTTGACTATTCATCCTTTCCAGGTGGTCCCATTTAAATTTAATCGATGTTGGTCGAGCAAATTTCAAGTTAAATTATATCAATGTTGGTTGAGCAAATTTCAAGTTAAATTAAATCAATGTTGGTCGAGCAAATTTCAAGTTAAATTTAATCAATGTTGGTTGAGGAAATTTCAAGTTAAAAGAAATCAATGTTGGTCGAGCAAATTTCAAGTTAAATTATATCAATGTTGGTCGAGCAAATTTCAAGTTAAATTAAGTCAATGTTGTTCGAGCAGATTTCAAGTTAATATAAATATATAAAAGAAAAGAGTGACTGACTGACTGATCTATTAACGTACAGCTCTGACGGATACGGTTGAAATTTGGAATTCAGATAGGTTTAAAACGTAGCATCGGTTTGACATCGGCTTTAACCCTTTTGAAGCCAATTATTTTAGTTTTATTTGATAAATGAATTTTAAAAATGCCCATATTGGTGAAAGCACATCTATCCTCATCGACCGCGCCGTACGAATCGAATTTTGATTTCATTTTGAATTTTTTCATTTTAAATCTCTTGAAACCTCGCACACTTGCCGAAGTCTAATTGGAAGATTTCTTATGCAAAAATAATTATTTTGGGCGCGGTCGATGCGGATAGATGTGCGACAGCATACATCGACCTAACCACATTAATTTTAAAGAGCAAGTCTAGTGCCCCGTATCTGGCGACGGCCCAAGCCGAGGTTCGTGCCATCTGAGGTGCCCTTGAGCTAGTCGCCCACTAAAACTTTGGGTCGAGTGCCTCCTGCGCTCACCACACGTCCGGTAAAGCTGTAGAGGTCTTAATCTGAGACCAACAGCGTAGGTCATATAAAAAAATAATAATAATTTCAATCCCAATGATTTAAACTTGATTATTACAACGATGTAATTGTAATTATTTAATTGTTAAAATTGTAATTTAATTTATAATATGCGTTTAATAATTGAAATTTATTTCAAATTAATTTTAAGAAACTTTGTGATTTAAAATTTATTCTATTTTGATATGACCTATAATTTTGGACAAATTATTAATAAACTGTTTATCTATGAAATCATTTACAATTTTTTTTAAATTTGTTCCAGTCGAACGCCTCCCTAAAGTACCACCAAAGGGTCCACACGGGCGAAAAGCCCCACGAATGCCCCACCTGTCGCAAACGGTTCGCAGATACCAACCAGTTACGCATCCACACGCGCACGCACTCGGGGGAGCGGCCTTACGTCTGCGCGCACTGTGCACGCGCCTTCACACAGAAACCGGCGCTCAACCGACATTATAGGGTGGGGGAATGGGGGGGGGGGACTTGTTTAATGAGGGATTAGATGAGAATAATGGAAGAAATGTAGTATATTTACTATACTATAAAATAAACAAGCGTTATAGAATGAATGGGGAATGAAAGTTGTTTTTAAATAAAATAAATAAAAAGTTGTTTTTTACATAATTTGAATTTATGGGCATTATAGCAAGTTTAATTTCCTTTAATGATTTGGAATATTGTTATACATATTAATACACTTATAAATTTACTCTTGTTTTTTTCCAGGTCCACACCGGTGTGAAACCATACGTCTGTCAGTTCTGTTCCAAGTCGTTCAGTCAGTCAAACTCGTTGAAAGTTCACGTTAGAGCTGTACACGAGAAGATTCCTTATAGGCGACAAAAAATTGATGATAAACCTGCTCAGGAGGTTGTTTAATTTGGGGGTGAAAGGGATTGAATAGGGGGATGAAATAGGAATATTAACCACTAACATTAACCATTTATTATTAGGATAAACCTGCGCAAGAGGGTTTTTAGTTTGGGGGAGAAAAATAGGCGTGACTTTTTGTGGGGATGAAATAGAAAAATTAATGTTTTAAATATTCCATATAGGCGACAAAATATAGAGACTGCACAAGAGAGTGTTTAGTTTAGGGAGTGAAAGGGGAAATGGATGAGACAATTGGATTTTTTGTGGGGATGTAATAGAAATTAAATATATTTTAAGATTCCACGTGATTTCTTATATGCGACAGAAAATTGAGGGAAAACTGCGCAAAAGAATTTTTAATTTCGGGGTGAAAGGAATGGAAAATATGTGGATGCAATAGGAATATTAATGTTTTAAATATCCCTTATAGGCGACAGAAAATTGACGATAAACCTACGCAAGAGGGTGTTTAGTTTAGGGGAGGAATAATAGGGATTTTTTTTGTCGGGTAGTAGAGATGAAATAGGAAAATTAATGTTTTATATATCCCATTAAGGCAACATTAAATTCATAATGAACTTGCGCCACTGGTTTAGTTTAGAGGGTGAAAATAAGGATTTTTTTTTGTGGGGGTGAAATAGGAATATTAATGTTTTAAATATCCCATAAAGCCAGAAAAAAGATAATAATCCTAGGCTATTTAGTTTGAAGGATGAAAAAAAAGTGATTTTTGTGGGTGAAAAAAAAAAAAAGATATTTCATTTATTTAATATTAAAGTGTGATATGGGAATGTTTTTTGTTCTAAAATGGTCTCAAAAAGTATTGATCATAGAAATTTTTACCTAGCATAAGAATTTTATATTTTTTAAACCGTCAAGTATTAATAGTATTATTGAAACGTGGAATTTATAATATTAGGAAAACTTATGAATAAGTACTTATATTAAATTATAATAATGAAACAATATTGTGTTTTAATTACCTGGGTAGAGCGTTTTCGAACCATAATAATATATTTATGTACCTAATTACTATTTGTAGAACATTTAATTAATAATTTAACCTACCCATGTAGGCTGTAGGTAGAAAGACAAAAACTCATGAAAAAAATAGTCAATGCTATAAAAAAAATGCAATAAAAAAAATAGGTGTTAGAAGTAGCAGGCTGATATTTTGAAATTTCGCGCTTAAAAGCACCGTTTTATTTCTGTTGTGCATATAAACGTTAACAGTGGCACAACAAAGCTGCAAAATCAAAACGCAAACGTCAAACGCAATAGAAATGCGAAAAGTATAAAAAAAAAGTCGATTAATCGATAATTTTTTAATCGACTAAAAGTTAACCTTGGCTCGTATATTACATTTTTTTATAATTAAAAGAATAACATGTGTTATTTTGGTCTAAAATTTACAATTTCTTAATAAATTACCTCAAAAATTAAGATCAAAATATGAATTATCGAAAATAAAAATCGACTCAAATTATGACAGTTCCCAAAAAATCGATGCAAAAGATAATCGATTCCAAATTGGTCATTACAACAAATCAAAATCAAATTCGACAAAAAAAACTTGTAAACGATCGGTTGTTATTGTTTTGCTACAAATTATTAATTTTAATTACATAACTACTTAAAGAAACACTGCAAAATAAGTTCTCACGTATTAATCGAAGTTGCATTAACGTTATTGTGAGTTTAAAAAGTGTTTTTATGTTATGAAAGTCATGATGATAGCCGATTAAAATTCGTAACTGATGTCAACAAACAATTTGCGATGTTACCCTTAATGCTTTATAACATGGAAGGGGGTACGAATTCGAATAATTTTGGACAATACGATGAGAATGTGATATTGAATTGTGTTAGGACGAGAAAGAAAGTGTCGGAGCTGCCTAATTGCCCGGTTTGTAGTTGTACTATACGACAGGGGGAGTTAGAAAGTCATTTGAATTTGGAGGTGGAAAGATTAGTGAAATTATCAAGTGCGGGGAATAAGAGGAAATTAAGTGTGAATAGTAGTAGTTTAGCTGTTCCCGGGTCCAGTACGAGTATAGATATGCCGGAAGACGACCAAGAAGTCGACGTTTCTGGATGTTTGGGCAGCGATGTTTATCAGGTATGCTTTGGTAAATAGGTACCGGCGTTTTAATTTAATTAATAACTGTCTTATAACTTTGTTTGCATTCGGTTAAAAAGAATTACGATCCTTTTTCAGACTTACAAAATATATACAAACATTAAAAAATACATTCAAGCTTTTGTTACAAAAACCTTTTGCCAAAATACATTAAAAATAAAGATACTTGGAAACTTTTGCTCGACCAACTATTGCAGAATCGTATTGCACAGCTACAGATTAGAAGCCACAAATCAAGAAAGAAAAAGTAATAAAAAATGCTAATTTACAGTCTTCTACTGGTAAGAACACTCCTACAGCCAAAACCATATCTATTACCTCTTCAGAGAGTCCACAACTCGCGTCTCCGTCGTCTCCGAGCCCGTCGTCGCAGTCCCCCACCACAACCATCCCACGGAGACTGTCCGGTCTGCAACACTTCACTCCCTATCTCGCGGCTGCAACGTCACGCGCTGCGCTGTCTCAAGAGAACCGGCGCCAGTTTGGACGAGGATGTCTCCGATACCAGCGAGGATGGCTCTATTGATGTTGAGGTGAAGAATTATATTAAATAGGTTGGCCTTTGATTACATTCTCACATGATGTAAAGCAACAGCAAGCAAATGGTAGCAAATTGTGTCTGACACAGTTACTGTGATCCTGAAAGCAGCCTCTAGGATTATTGACAACCTCGAAGATCTCAGGTGTTCTATATTGAGCTACATATTTAGATATAAAGGTAAGGTTAAGACACATCATGCCAGTGAACAGTCCCGCCCCCTATATCCCTATAGAGTGTGTCCTCCCCCTGAGCTCACCAAAGAATCTCAACCTAGAGACGACTGTAGATCTGCGTGTTGTGCTACATATATCGAGCCACTCTGCTGTAAAGGTAAGGTTAACACACACGCCCCCTACATCCGTGTGCAACACTTCACTGCCCATCTCGAGCTCGAGCGATGGCTCTATTGATGTTGAGGCAGGCCCATGACACTCGGTACAATTGTCGACCAGTAATTACCTACTACTACTACTACATTGAACACGTAACGTGCGTATACTCATCATAGTGTGTGTAAACTACGTAGGGTTGCTACGAAACTCACTTTGCAGCAAGTGGTACGTGTTAAATCGACTAGATGGCGCTTATTGCAATATCCGACAGGGTCCATAAATTACAATTATTAGCTACGTAATTTTATTTTTAGTTTTGAAATTAAAGTAAACGCCATATTTTAGGTCAAAAGCAAAACTGATTTATTTTATAGGTACCCACTTTTAGGTTTATAAAAAACGACAACTTAAAACATAACATATCTTCCTCTCATAATGATTAAGTAAATAGTTAAACAGAAATTAATTAAATTAGTTGACAATCAAAATTCAATACATTAACAAAAGGGAAATCAAACTTTTAACTTTACTAGATATTAATTTTAAAGAAAATCAAAATGAACTGTCTGGTATGCCTATGATATCAGGCCATAAGCTAGGGTCTGGTATTTCAATAGTCTCTTCATCTTGAGAACTAGACTCAGATACCTCACGTCTGTCATGTATATCCCCTCTACTCTCAGACACTGACGTTTCAAATCCGTAAAGTTGCACTTGGCGCCGAGTTCATTAATCGCGGCCACGAAGTCCTGCACTGTTTCGCCTTCTGCTTGTATACGTTTATGAAACTTCCCAGATTGCAAAATTTCATTCACTTCTGGTTCATAAAATTGGTCCAAAACAGTTATAATGTTCGATAAGGGCACTTTCGTTGGTCGCTGTGGCACTAATAATGACGCAATTAGTCCATAAGTCTCTTTTCCACACTGTGCAAGGAATAATGAACGCGCCTTGTCGGCGTCACTATCGCTGTAGCCCGCCGCGTCCAAAGCACACAATAAAAGTTCCTTGTAATCACACCATTTATCAGTCTTTGGGTTAAATGTTCCCGGAAACACTATATTTGCAATATTAGACGCCATTTCAGCACGCTTTTAATTAATTTTCCGAAGTCGCCAATAAAGTAAACGCCATATTTTAGGTCAAAAGCAAAACTGATTTATTTTATAGGTACCCACTTTTAGGTTTATAAAAAACGACAACTTAAAACATAACAGAAATATTTAATTTGTGGAAAATGAATACACTTAGGACCTATTTGAATACATTTAGGGCTGTAAATACATTTAGGACCCATTTAGAATCTAAAAAAACTTCAGATTTTTGTTGGAATAACTGATTGGTAATATCATACATACACCGAACGATAAAACCCAATTTATAATGTAATGTTATATCTTAAAATTAAAAATTATTATATACGCGCTATTGATTACTGCCAACTGCCAACCCTGTGCATGTAGCCAACTCGTAGACCACTTGGCGGGGAGGAAAAAAATTTGGCGGGGGAGGTGAGTGTCGCTTCTTTACGTAGTAATAGTATCTATTCTTTGGTTGAGGTAAGGAATTATGTTAAACTAAATACCATATAGACGAATCTTTTTTTTTTTTTTTTTTAGTCATCCTCTTTTCTTGCAATCTGCCCTTACGGGCATTGAGCGAGAGTTTGGTCGTAGTTGCAGCGTGTCGTGAGTGGTATGATTCCAGTGACTCAACCACAAATTGTCAGATTCTCCTAATCTTTAAGGATGTCTTGAGGAGCTCTTCTTTTAATCCTTGAAAATGTCACTGTCTGTGTGTTCATGAGGTCAGAGGCAAGTTCGTTTGGATGGCGGTTTAGGCGCTTAGCGTAAGATTTAAGTCTTGATGTTATTTCTTCTTTGACGGTTGGAACCGAAAGGTCACGATGCAGCAAGTTATTGTTGACGTAAAACGGTGCGTTTGCTATCATGCGTAACGTCTTTGATTGGAATCTTTGTATAATTTCTAGGTTTGAGTTAGATGCTGTACCCCAGAGTTCGGCACCGTAGGACCATATCGGTTTTAGAAGGGATTTGTATAGAAGAGTTTTATTGTCAAGAGACAGCTTTGATTTGCGAGCTAGGAGACATTGTAGCTTGCGTAGTTGGGTACTCAGAGCTTTTCTCTTGGTGAATATGTGCTTCCTCCACGTGAGGCGCCTGTCTAGGTATATTCCTAAGTAGCGAACATCTTCCTGCTGTGGTAGTTGTATTCCATTTAGCTCAATTGCAGGACAAGAGCCATGTTTTAGAGAAAAAGTGACCTGGACCGACTTGGATTCATTTGCTTTTATCCTCCAGTCTCTGAGCCAGATTGATATGCGGTCGAGACTTTCTTGGAGCATGTTAGATGCGATTGTAGCGTTTGAATGTGACGCAATCAGGGCGGTATCGTCTGCGAAGGTTCCGACTAGAACTTCGTTCAGTGTTGGTAGGTCATGGGTGTAAATGAGATATAATATGGGTCCCATTACACTTCCTTGAGGGACTCCGGCCTGGATAGAGTGAAGTTTGGTCCTATCTTCGCCATGTTTTACGTAGAAGTGACGCCCACTAAGGTATGATTTTATCACCAGATAGTGACTGATTGGTAAGGCTTTTAGAATTTTGAACAATAGGCCTTCATGCCACACACGATCGAAGGCTTGGGAAATGTCCAAAAATGCAGCCGAGCAATATTTTTTGTGCTCGAAAGCATCATTTATCTTAGCCACTAGACGGTGAACCTGTTCAATGGTGCTATGTGCCTCTCGGAAGCCGAACTGGTGAGATGGAATTAGCTCTGCTTCCACAAGCTTGGGTTTTAGCCTTTTCAGGAAAAGAATCTCGAACACTTTGGATACTATTGGAAGAAGGCTTATCGGGCGGTATGACGATACACATTCCGGATCTTTTCCTGGTTTAAGAATCAGGATTATTTCAGCTACTTTCCATTGTGCTGGGACAAATTCAAGTCGTAGTACTGCATTAAATATAGCAGTTAGTAGTAACACGCCTGAATTGGGAAGTTCTTTTAAGACTTTTGCTGTAATTAAGTCGTAGCCGGGGGCTTTGTTGGTCTTGAGGTTCTTAATTGCAACAAGTACTTCATTTTTGGTGAACTTTTTAAGCGGCAGGGCTAATTGATGAGGAGCGGACAAGCAGTCAGTTACTTCGCTAGTTTTTGATGAGCCAGTGTCAGGGTTTGGTACAAAAACGTTTGATAGATGATCCGCAAAGAGTTCGGCTTTATCGGCGTTACTACGAGCCCAAGTTCCATCTGGTTTACGTAGTGGTGACTCAAATGCTATTGGCTTATTAATGGACTTTACTGCTTTCCATAAAGAATACTCTGTTGCTGCGGTTGCATCTAGTCTCGTCACCTTAGTCTCAAATTCCTTATTTCGTATGTCTTCCATTACTATCTTTACCTTTTTTACCCATTTGTTAAATGTTGTCTTATCGTCAGGGCTTCTAGTAGTCTGCCACTGTTTTCTGATTTCTCTCTTTTTTTGCACAAGATCAATAACAACCTGTGGGAAGGTAGGTATGATGGAGCTACTGTGAATTGGTGTTGCCTGCCAGGCCGCTGATTGAATGCAGGTGGTAAAGTTTTCGACAGCTTCATTTATGTCTTCATTAGATTTTAGGGGTATTTGTAGGTTGACGTTGTTCTCGACCAAATCTCGGAAGTAAATCCAGTCTGTTTTCTTACTGTGGATTTTGCACGGCTTGCTCACTTCTATGGCTTCATTGTGTAGTTGTGCTATAATTGCTGTGTGGTCAGAAGATAAGTCATAGGTAGAGTAGCAACTTAATGACAATTTTGGAAGTCCTTTAGTCACAAGGAAGTCTACCAAGTCAGGTTTCTTTTTGACGTCGCTGGGCCAATAGGTTGGTTCGCCAGTGGAGTAGACTTTTAGATTAAGTTTTTGCACAGCCTTGATGAGTTCTCGTCCCTTGGTTGTTATAGTCCTGGAGCCCCATTCTGTGTGTTTAGCATTATAGTCACCACCAGCAATAAACTTGTTACCCAGTTGTTTAAAGAAGCATGTGTAGGCTTCGCATTTGAGATTGTGTTTTGGAGGCATGTAGAGGGCGGTGATCTGTATAGGACCTCTTAGGCTTTCTATAAAGATGCTGGTAGCTTGAATCTCGTTGGTGCAATGCGAGTTGGAAACATAGTGTTTTATCTTTTGTTTCACAATAATGGCTGATCCACCATGGGCTGTACCATCAGGGTGATTAGTAAAGTAAGTTTTGTATCCAGATATTTCAAAATGGGTTTTTATTGTGAAGTGTGTTTCGGAGACTAGCATAAAATCTATGTCGTGGTTGTTAAGAAAAGCTTCCACTTCAAGGGTGTGTTGTGACAGCCCATTGGCATTCCACATAGCAAGTGTCAGCGGTTTGCATTGCCGCGGGGGGGCAGGGTGGGCCGCCTGCCACCCCCCTGAACAAAATCCTGGCCGTTGCTTTGTGAGCTTTGTGGTCTAATTTCTGATATTAGGTTTAATAAGAGATTTGTCATAGTGGTCATTTGTGTCATCATTTGCTTGAACATTTCCATTAGTTCTTTGAAATTGTTTGGATCTTCATCATTTGTTGTTTCAGTATGTTGTTGTTGGTGGTGTTCTTTGCTTATGGCATTTGCATAAGTTTTGTTTTGGTAGACGGTATTTGTTTGGTGAGGTTGTTTAGTCAAGTCTATATATATTTGTTTGTTTTGTTGATTGCTACTGTGAGCTACATTTTGTTCATTTGTGTTATTTGGGAGTTTATTTTGTGTGAAAGTTTTATTTCGCAGCGAAGGAAACTTTTGCTTCTGCAGTTCTTTGTATACTGAACAACCTTTATAATTTGCTGGGTGGTTTCCGTCGCAAAGGGCGCATTTCACATCATTAGATTTGTCTTTTCTAGAGCAGTCGGCGGACGCATGGTAACCAGCACATTTGATGCATCTTGGTTTGCGACGGCAATATGTTTTGGTGTGTCCATATGATTGGCAATTTGCACATTGTGGGATCGTTCGTTTAGGCCTGGGTGGTTCGAATTTTACAATACAATGCAGGAGTTTATTCACCTTGTATATATCTTTGTTGTTAGGTTTAGGTTCTAATTCTACTACAAACATGTGTAGAGGGTTGCCCGTTTGTGTTTGTTTCATGTTCCAGATATTTCTTGCTGTGTGATCTAGGGCATTTAGAGCCTCTTTGATATCTGCTATGTTGGTGGATGGGTGTAGATATTTAAGAATTACTTTAAAGCTTCTCTCCTGTTTTGGCTTGTAAGTATAATATTCTGTGTTCTTTGCATCTAACTCTTTGACAATTGTTCTATATGCGTCTCCAGTTGTGGGTTGGATTCGCACCCGGTTGCCAGGCAGGATTTTGACAACAAAGAGCCCTGGTACGGTTTCTTTCAGTAGTTGGACTAGAGGAGAGATGTTTGCGACTTTGTCAATAAATATTGGAGGAGCTTTTGGCTGTCTCTCCGTTTGAGTTTGAGCTTTGTCCTCATCATCTTCCAGCTCTGAGAAAGAGTTGCTAGTAGGTACTGGTTGGCTTAGCCAGTAGGAGCCAAGCTTAGTCTGTTTCTGTCCTCTGTCGCTGTCAGGGCTATTCCGTTGCCTTTTCCGGTTCGGTACTTGAGTCCAAGCTGATGTTGAGGGTTCAGCACCCACATTTGTGTCACTATCTACTGGAGGCTGGTCGTTGTCTGATCTAAAGTCTGATAGTGACTGGGATCTTGTCCTGTTAAATAGGCTTGGGTGAAAGATCTGTTGTGTCAGTGTCTTGTTTGCTGGTTTGTGTTGTTGGTTGGTTGGTTGATTACTGTCTTGCATGTTGTTCCCACGAGTAGGGTCGATATATAAAGGTCGCACATGAGGTAACGCCCATTCTCATGTGAAGGCTAATTCTTCAACGTTTGCCAGGTCCATTGAAGTTGGCACTAGCGACTGAGCTTCCCTATCAGTCAAGCATCCATCTCTTTGGCATGTTCCCACCATGAGATTTAGGGTAAATTTTTATAGAGGCTTTCTACCTCGTGGCCCAGGCATTGAAGCCAGGACCGCCATCCCCGCAAAACATGACCACGGGATTACGGTGGTGTGGATTGGAACCAACACCTACTCAAGTGTGTTAAACCTGGTTTGAACTCCACCAATGGTATTGGTCACTTTGTTACGACAGCAGCTGATGTAATTGCTGGGTGGGTAGTGGGACACAAAACTCTTAACATTTGCCCTAGATGTCAAGTCCACACTTTTAGAGGGGATTTACCCCCTCAAGATAATAATAGACGAATCTAAATACTCACGAATCGTTTAGTGTAAAAATATGTTAAACTAGTTGCGTTTTACCACTTTTTACCCGTTGTTCTATAGCCTGTGTTGTTTATTCCTGAGTCAAAGCAATGTGTAAACAAAATTTCAGCTCATTGGTCCACGGTGGTGTAAAGAAGTAAAAAACATACACAAACTTTGCATTTATAATAATAATGTATTATTGTTTCAGAACGACGCCCCCACAGAATTCACGGAGTACCAATGGTGCGGTGAATGGAGAGTCAGAGCGGCTGCCCTACAAGACAGGGACTCCCGCCCCGGGGTGTCTGTGAGACGTGCTTCCATTGATACTGCACTGGTAATTATTAATTAACATATTGACTGCTGAAAAACACAAACATTGTGTTTTGGCAAAGGATTTTTTCGTACAAAATTAATCTCAGGCACCTGGAATAGTTCTATAAAACGCTGCCGTAGCCAATGTGTTAACATATTAACCTACTGACATTGTCATAGGCGGATTTAGGGGGGGGCAGGGGGCCAAGGCCCCCCCCCCCCAGAATCATTGTAGAGTTACGAATTTTGCACATATTTCATGGTCAAGATTATAATTTTTTTCTCGGCGCTCGCAGCAAGTTGCTCGCGCACATATTATAAGGATATTTGAACTTTCTAACTGTTCAGAACGAGCTAAACTCACTTTTTTCGTAGTAAAAATTTGAAATATTCTTGCTTTTCTGCACCTTGGCCCCCCCCAGAACCAAATCCTGGATCCGCCCTTGGATATTGTTATATTTGTTATGCAAAGAATTAAGAAGACGAACAATACACTCTCCTAATGTTAAGAGATAACGCTGCCCATAATCAGTACAGTGCCACCCAGGAGTATGTGTGAAATTCTAGGTGCACTGTACCAACGCCTCTTACTTAAGAGTCATAAGACTCTTCATCCCGGTTATTTCACTACAGTGCCCTCCTACCTGTGCACAGTAATGTTTGCACATCGCTCAGGCGGTAGAATAACTGGCACTGTTGGGGTACCCACCTAGTCAACCGAGTGCAAAGCTACCCCCGGTGAAGCTCATCATTGCTTTTCTTTAAAAAAATGATGGCCATTTTCATTCCAGGTGGTGGACGGTGATGAAGACACAGAGTTGTATGGTCCCCCGCAGTATTCTCCATCAAGAATAGCTCCTGATGTAAGTATATCATATCTATACTTTTTTTTGTTATACACAAAGTAAGAAGACGAGCTCTCCTGATGGTAAGAGATAACGCTGCCCATAATCAGTACAGTGCTACCCAGTGCACTGCACCAACGCTTCTTACTTGAGAGTCATAAGATGTTAAGACTCTTCAGCCCAGTAATTTCACAATGTTTTATGAAGAGTTAATATGACTGACTAATCGTCATGGAGACGAAACCACCGAACCTAGAATGATGAAATTTGGAACATACCTTTTACTTTACTTCCCAGTTCCCAGACGATAGGAAAGGATTTTTGGAAATTCCACTCCTAAGTTAAAAATTTTATAAAGGCGTTTTTAGTCTGTAAAAAATATTATACATCCAAAAATGTAACCAAAAATTTTTATGTAAACTTTTGTATTCTTACTTTTTAATAAAGATATTTTAAAATCAATCACTCCTAAGTTGATCCTCCTGGAGTCATGGATTACTATTTATTATACATTATTAACATATTATTTGCTCACAATTTTTTTAACTGTAATCGTGGCGAACTGAACTCTTTTATGAAATAAAAAAATTCTAATGCAGATTTTTCTTCTCATTATTTAACGTTTACTCTCTATAACGTTAAAATGTGCACAGTCCCTTTAGTTTCGTTATATAGAGTTTACACTGTTTAAGGAAAACGTGACTGAGAATTCGCCGCTCAATTAGATGCCTAGGCAGTTCATTAAATGCTTACTATCCAGTCAAATTACCAAAGGAAAGAGAAAGTGGAGAGTGTACGTGTCGCGGCAGCGGCCGGCGATACGCCAGAAACTACTTGTTCTTATTAGAGTTATGAGCCCTATGTACATTGCCATTCGAAATTCGAACACTTGGCCGAGTCTTGGTCAGTCATATTAGAATAGAATAATACATACTTTATTGCATACCAAACAATTACAAAGAAGCGTAATGATCTATATATAAGATATCTGGGGGCACGGTAGTGCCCCCGCCAAGTCGAGCGCGAAGCAAGCACTGCCGTACCATCCTTTACAGGAACCATTTCGCCGCATTTTCAGGCCCCTATTTGAGAACCTCTGGATAAGACCAGAACACAGAAATTTTCGTCATCCAGTAAGCTATAACTACATACTTAAAATCCAAAATTTCAAGTCTGTAGGTCATTAAGTTCTGAAGTTAAGCGAAAGCAAAGTTTCGCATTTTCGACACTCACTCACTCACTCACTCACTCACTCACTCATGATCATCAAAATAGAACTAGTACTTCCCATAAACTCAGAGAGCTGAAATTTGGTATATACTTAGAATTTATTGTATAAGCCATAGGAAAACTAAAAAAACATGCAATTTCGGTCTCGTTTTCGAGATAATTTATCTGCATAACTAACTTTGTAATCTCATATAAATGTATAGGATTACAAAGTTACATTTGCAGTCAATGGTTAAAATTGTATAAAGCTTTTATTTACTTTCGCCTGTCTGCCTGTCGGCCTTATAGTAACCTTATAATATAGCGTTTCTACAAAAAGAAGTGAAATCCCACCAAAAACATTCTGTAAAAAACTAGCCAAGTCTCGATGGAGCTGCTTGTTTATCTCTAAAAAATAATGAAATCTAGACAAAGTCGTGCCAAGTCTAAGATTTCTTACTGCGATTTCTTTATTATTATAGTTAATGTTGTGTGACTTGGCCGTTGAAGGGTACACAAGGGTACAAAACCAGATGCTTCATGACACTTGGATCGCCTAAACATAAGTATTATTGAAATACGCAGCTTTATCAAGCCTACAATTGACTGGTTATTCAATCAACGTTTTCCAAGTGGCAACTATCATGAATGGTTAGCGGACAGATTGGTGCAATGGTGTCATGGAGCACCTCGTATAATACCCTTGTCTACCTTTCAACGGCCAAGTCACACAACATTAACTATAATAATAAAGAAATCGCAGTAAGAAATCTTAGACTTGGCACGACTTTGTCTAGATTTCATTATTTTTTAGAGATAAACAAGCAGCTCCATCGAGACTTGGCTAGTTTTTTACAGAATGTTTTTGGTGGGATCTATATCTTAACGCTAGGTAAACAATCGGCGGTCACATCGCACAAGGAATTTCTTACAGACAACCTGGGAAATTCAATTATTATTAGAACTAGTTGCGCCCAGCGGTTTTACGCGCTGTATTATTATAGCCTATGTGTTATTCCAGGGTCTAAGCTATCTCTATACCAATTTTCATCTCAATTGGTCCACCTGTTTAGACGTGAAAGAGTAACAAACATACATCCAGACATCCATTCTTACAAACTTTCACGTTTATAATATTAGTAAGCCTCAAACTCAATCCCAACTCCCCTCTCCTCAGCTCAATTAAACAAAGTATAAGAAAATACAATAAACACAACATAGAGAAATGACATAACATAAAGCCAATATGGTTACACAAGTGAAAATTTAAAAAACCTTTTTAAAAACAAGCTTTTATTATTTTTACAATACAATACAATACTCTTTATTGCAGTTAAGGGGCTGCGCAGACGACAGACTATCCATGATGCACTTTTTAGTCTGTGAAAATAGAACCTATGCAATTATATGCAGTAACGCACACGACGCGCAAAAAGTCCGGCGCACAAATAATATAATTGCATAGGTTCTATTTTCACAGACTAAAAGTGCGTCATGGATAGTCTGTCGTCTGCGCAGCCCCTTAAAGATAACAAAAAAGACTTAAAACTAAACTATATAAAGGTCTTCAATAGGCGGCCTTATCGCTTAGAGCGATCTCTTCCAAGCAACCAGATTTGCATGGAGTACCATCATAAAGTACTCATCAAGACGAATCAAATGAGCCCAAACTCGATGGGGCTTCGTCCTTTAATAACGGGGTTCCTATGGCCACCTTCCAGCTCCATCATCAGATCAGCTCCATGTTTTAATAATATTGCATTGTCATCCGATTTATACATACATGCAATATTTCACGTCAATCGGATACCGGGAAGTGGGTCAAATTAAACTTGCAAGATTTCAGACAACAGACAGGGGAAAGTAAATAAAAGCTTGTAACAAGTGAAATTTTAAAAATACCTTTTAAAAACAAGCTTTAATTATCATTACCATCTTGCATCATATAGTACTCGTCAAGACGAATCAAATGAGCCCAAACTCGATGGGGTTGCGTTGTTTAATGACAGAGTTCCTATGGCCACCTTCCAGCTCCATCATCAGATCAGCTCCATGTCAAAATAATATTGCATTGTCATCCGATTTACACACGCATGCAAATTTTCAGCTCAATTGGAAACCGGGAAGTGGGTCAAATCAAACTAGCAAGATTTGATTACAGACAGACAGACAGACAGACAGACAGACAACAGACAGGTGAAAGTAATATAAAGCTTGTAAAAAGTATGTATAATATAATACTAAAAGTGGAGACATTTATAATTTTATTTAACAAAAATATTTAACAAAACGACAACCCGCCATTATACAAATCAAATTCTCTTTCTCCATAGACAATGACCACAGACTATAAATTATACATGTCAAAAGAGGTCCTATTCACGGTAGAAAAGCTTCTTGCAGCTAATAATACTTTTAACATAACAATAGTTTAAACAACATTTCAGACAGAAGAAACTCCCGAACAGCCTCAAGTACAGAACAGAAGAGAAGATAATCACACAGAGGATGTCGTAGAAGAGAAAGTAGAACCTTCCGTCAAGGCTAATGGACTTGTCGTTGCCAGCGCTGAGGTATTTAAATTTTTCTAGGTGTACTACACCAACACTTATTAACCCAGTAATATCAGTGGATAGAATAAATGGTTCCCGGTTGTTTTTTGTGTGTTTACCGGGGGTAGACTTCCTTTACAAGAGGTCGTCTAGGTGGGTACCCCAACAGTGCCAGTTATTCTACCGCCTGAGCAGTGATGTGCAAACATGACTGTGCTTCGGTAGGAGGGCACTGTAGCTAGTGAAATTACTGGGCTGAAGTGTTTTAACATCTTATGACTCTCAAAGAGAGACTCTCAAGCATTGGCGCAGTGCACCCAGAATTTTTTACCTTTGTAAAATATTGGGTAGCGCTGTACTAATTATGGGCAGCGTTATCTCTTACCACCAGGAGAGCGTCTTGCACGTCTTTTTACTTTGTTGTATAAAAAAAATGTACTTAAAGTAATTGATTTTTTTTTCAGACCAGAATACAAGCATTGAAAGCGAAAATAAAAGAACTGGAACAGAAACAAAATGGAGCTTCCGAGGTAAGATCATGTCTTAATGTTATAAATAATAAACTGGAGATAAAGTTTTACAACATATTAGTTATTCGGTAAAGCACTAGTTACAAAACGAATTTGACATATTATACAACAGCTCGTTTACAAAACTTAAATATGTTTGAACATATTCAATTCAATTTCAATTATATTGGTTTGGAGCACTTGGATTTTCTGTAGATCGGCTTGTGGCCGATCTGTGGTCAATAAAAGTGTTCTTTACTGCTGTAGTAGCCACGATTAAAAAAAAAAGTCTCATAGGACTGAAATTTAACTGCCAACTTTCATTTATTGACATCGGAAAAAGCAGCCTAAAAATATTTGACGCGGGCAACGCCGCGGGTTTAATATAAATTGTCTATAGATCTACGAATAGGCACATTATTTAGTTGGTAGGGCTAGATACTACTAGCAAATATTTTGTTTAATAACTAAATCTAACATTTCAATTATTGCATTAACTGTACAGAGAAAGGTGTTACACAATATTAAATGTTACGTTTATAAATCAATCTATAATATTTCAACATCTCTCTTTCTCTCATCACCCCCTCCCCCATCCACTCTCCACTTCTATTCCTTCTCTGAAATGAAATGAATGAATGAAATGAAATGAAATTTGTTTATTTGTAAGAATATTGTTGAGAAGATGATAAAACAATAATTTGTATCAAATATTCTACCGAGTTACCGGTGCACAAATATTTAAAAAATATATATATATAAAAATTAAATTAAATTATGGACAAACTTACCTACATGATTTACAAATACTATAATTGTAATTAATAACATAAGACATGCACACACACAAACTCATTATAAAAACCTAATTAATTAATAATAGCAGATAATGAATTAAAATTAAAAAAAAAAAAAATTAATTTAATTTATAATTAAATTAAAATATAAATAAAAAGAAATGTCAAAAGTAAAAGAAAAAAGCTAATAAACTCTCTCTTTCCCTCCCCCATATCTCTCTTTCTCCCTCACACATCGCTCTAGAGGCAATAGATGTAGAGTTTAATAAACCCCATTGGTTGTTTCAGGCCAAATGTCTGATATGTTTGGGCGCTTACGTATCACCCGCAGTCTCCATACAATGCTGGCATGTTTACTGTGAGGTAACTATAATCTAATCTAATTATTTTTGACGTGACAACGTCTTATAATTCGATAGAGCCGGCTGCACGCACGATAAAACATGACGTCATGCGGCGTTACCTCGCTCTGAGGCGTTCCATGTAAGGCTTGAAGTGCAAGCGAGAGCGCGGAACGAGCGACAAAGAAGCACAATCGGCCTTTGCGTTCGGCAGCGTTCGACATCCGTCTCTCTCCTACTTGAGTGAGCGATGCGTCTGCGTGGACAGCTGCTATACTATAGTACATTTACCTTTGCGTTCGGCAGCGTTCGACATCCGTCTCTCTCCTACTTGAGTGAGCGATGCGTCTGCGTGGACAGCTGCTATACTATAGTACATTTACCTTTGCGTTCGGCAGCGTTCGACATCCGTCTCTCTCCTACTTGAGTGAGCGATGCGTCTGCGTGGACAGCTGCTATACTATACTACATTTACCTTTGCGTTCGGCAGCGTTCGACATCCGTCTCTCTCCTACTTGAGTGAGCGATGCGTCTGCGTGGACAGCTGCTATACTATACTACATTTACCTTTGCGTTCGGCAGCGTTCGACATCCGTCTCTCTCCTACTTGAGTGAGCGATGCGTCTGCGTGGACAGCTGCTATACTATACTACATTTACCTTTGCGTTCGGCAGCGTTCGACATCCGTCTCTCTCCTACTTGAGTGAGCGATGCGTCTGCGTGGACAGCTGCTATACTATAGTACATTTACCTTTGCGTTCGGCAGCGTTCGACATCCGTCTCTCTCCTACTTGAGTGAGCGATGCGTCTGCGTGGACAGCTGCTATACTATACTACATTTACCTTTGCGTTCGGCAGCGTTCGACATCCGTCTCTCTCCTACTTGAGTGAGCGATGCGTCTGCGTGGACAGCTGCTATACTATACTACATTTACCTTTGCGTTCGGCAGCGTTCGACATCCGTCTCTCTCCTACTTGAGTGAGCGATGCGTCTGCGTGGACAGCTGCTATACTATACTACATTTACCTTTGCGTTCGGCAGCGTTCGACATCCGTCTCTCTCCTACTTGAGTGAGCGATGCGTCTGCGTGGACAGCTGCTATACTATACTACATTTACCTTTGCGTTCGGCAGCGTTCGACATCCGTCTCTCTCCTACTTGAGTGAGCGATGCGTCTGCGTGGACAGCTGCTATACTATAGTACATTTACCTTTGCGTTCGGCAGCGTTCGACATCCGTCTCTCTCCTACTTGAGTGAGCGATGCGTCTGCGTGGACAGCTGCTATACTATACTACATTTACCTTTGCGTTCGGCAGCGTTCGACATCCGTCTCTCTCCTACTTGAGTGAGCGATGCGTCTGCGTGGACAGCTGCTATACTATAGTACATTTACCTTTGCGTTCGGCAGCGTTCGACATCCGTCTCTCTCCTACTTGAGTGAGCGATGCGTCTGCGTGGACAGCTGCTATACTATACTACATTTACCTTTGCGTTCGGCAGCGTTCGACATTTAGACACGCGGCAGCGAGTCAAGCCAAGTTCAAGCAAAGGAACTGGCGACCGCGCCGTGTGTTATATTACACGAACCGTCCAAAACGCGTTTTGACGACTTTTTACACCCTCGTTATACAAAAACTATTACACATAGACAAGTCAAATTTGGCACATATACTTAAATATACGAACTATATCTCTGTTCCAAATTCCAATAACACTGCTCAAACAGTTATTTAGATATAAACATCCAGTAATCGGTGAAGTTAATACATACTGAGGGATAGATCAAAAGTAATATCCCTGTTCCAGATGACCTAGAAAGCTGAAATTGGGCATCCCGATAGGTAATGTCGTAGTAACAAAGGGAAAAATCAGAAACTAGTATTTTTTTATCATTTTAAATTATTATTAATTTTTAAAAAATGTATGATATTAAAGTTTGGGACGCCTAGGAACGCATAAAGCAATACATGTGGCATGTTGCTATAATTTTTGTGTAGGCGGCTATTTTCTGTTAGATACTACGAAGTGCGCGCGAGTCCACTATTCCTACTAATATAAATATAAATACAAACTTTATACCTACTGTACGTATGGATATATGTTTTTTTACTTTTACACGCCTAAACGGGTGGGCCGATTGACTTTAAATTTGGTATAATAAAAAATATAGCTTAGACCCCTGGAATAACATAATATACACTACTGTACCAAACTGTATAGCGGGTAAAACAGCTAGGCACAGCTAGTCACTAATAAAAATAGGTTCCTGGTACCTACGTAACAATTGTATATCCTATGTAAATACCTATCAAGATATCGACTCACCAGCACAAGGCGGCTCAGTAACATAGAGGTAATAATATTAACATTGTTTACAATAAAAATAATGTATGTGTCGGGGACAGGATACCGGGCGCGTAGCGTAGTAACCTATATGTGTCACTGTCACCATATTGTCGCTCATTCTGGAGCCCATCAGGCATGGTTTACAGCGTGGATATAACGGGCGAGAAGAATAAGATATCACACCACAATATGATTAGTTTTATTACACTTGCAAACAGTTACATTACAATGTGATTAGGGATGATATTACACTACTCTGTATTACACAATATTAACGGGACCGAGTGTTCCGCAAAGCTACGAACGCTTCGATAACTAATTCGATACCCAAACCGTATAGTGACCGTCCCAGTCACCCTTCGGACATAACGTCCGTCCGAGGTGCCGTCCCGAAGTAAAGTGACCGTCCCAGCCGCCAGCCAAACGTAAAGTGAGTCTCCGTCGTCTACACAGCTCAATATAATACCTCACGCCCGTCCGCCCTACCGCTCGCTCACAACAGCGCCCCTAGCGGACGACCGTGCAACTACTCGACTCTCATTGGCTAACGTCACTTCCCGTCACTCCCCTTTACTTGTCAACCGATCATGAAAATGCGATGTTGCCTGCGTTACACAAGAAACAGTGCCACTTCCGTTTCTGGTCCCCCGAATTTAACTATGTGGCAACTAAACTTAATAGCTATAATCTAAGCTGCCGATACGGCCTTCCTGACGCTCGCACGTCCTCGGGCGATCTTCTTGCAGAGCAAACTCTCGCAGGGTGAGCTCTCCCAGCGCGATCTTACTGCACATCTATAACAAAAGGACACTATGTTAATTGATTCCACATTCCACCGCTCGTTCATCCTGACATAATTATCCTGACAATTTTTTCAAAAGAGACAGGTAATTGAGGCTCTCATTAGAAAATATACCCCAGCGACTTAGTATGCCATCAAGTTCGGTTGTGACACATTTCTCAAGAACACTCACAAAACAATCAGTTAGGTTACTACTTAAAAATGACTGATGATGTGATCACCTTTCGGATGGGACACGCAACTGCTCAAAACTCCACTCATCAATAGCCTAGAAAACAGAGTCTCGCAGACCTCTGAATCCCCACCACAACACACACTGAACAGCCATGTCCACCCTAAACTGACCACATCATTTTGGGCAATTCGACTTCAGTTTAATTTCTTAATTTTTCACTGAGAAATGTCACACAATCCAATGGGTCAAGAGTGTCAGAGTGACACAATAGCAATAAAAACCACATGAACTACAGCAAAATGATTCGCTATCGACCAAAAAGTCTACTGAAGAACAAAATTTTTTTTTTGGTTTTGGTTTTGTTTGGTTTGGACCTCTTATCTCACATGGTGCCTAGCGACTAAACGTAAAAGGCGATACATATCCTTTCTCTCTCCTCCCCCCCTTTTTTTTTCTCTCCTCCCCCCTTTTTTTTCTCTCTCCTCCGCACACTCAGAATGACCGCGCGTCGCACGACCACACGCGCTGATGCTCAGGATAGCGCGCCATGTGACCGCACACGCACCGATGCTCAGGCCAGCACATCAAGTGACCGCACACACGCGCCGATGCTCAGGATAGCACATCGCGCGACCGTACGCGCTGCTGCACGTCATTCATCTGTAATAAAGATACCACAGCACAGAATTGCGTTTGCTAAACCTGACTTAATCCTAACCTCAATTGTAATGTAAGCCTAAGATCTCTTATTATCGTATTATACCGGTACACAAACCGGTGGCATTAAAATTGCAATTTTCAATAGTGCACCTAACCTAACTCAAACCTAACCTCATTTATAGTAATCAGTCTAAGACTAAAATCTCAGAATTTCTTATTTTACTTCCATTAACACAACGCGAGGGCCTAATTAATTATCAGATAACACTTTTAAGCTTTGTTCTAAGCTGACTACACTGCGAGCCATGTTCAACTATTTACAAAAAAGTGAGGGTAGGTAATTATCATTGAGCGACATTAAAACTTAGCTCAGGCATCAAATTCTCCACTACCGCTCATCGCACACTAAAATGCTACTACAAGAGTAGACAAAACAAGCTACGGTTACGTAGTCTGCAGTAGGCATGAACAAAAAAATCATGGAATCGACTCACCAAATAATGTTCATCGCTGATACGGCTCGATCTCTCAGATCGACTCAAAGTTCACAGTCACACCAAGGTCGACTCGTTGCTCGACCAGCAGCGTCGCAGGTCACAGCGCAGCAGACTCAGCACGCACGCATACACGCACGTATGCACGTACGCAAGCAGGAACAGACGAGCACACACGAGCGCCGGCAAAAGCGCTCCACTGCATGTCACTGTAATCAGTGCAACCACGAATTAGAACACACGCGCAGACAGCGGGTTAAACGCTGTTCGTAGAACACAGATCGCGCCAACATAACGCGCGGACACGACGTGTAGATGGCGTAGTCATCACGCAGACACAGCGCGCATATCGCGTAGACATCTGTGCAAACACAGCGCGCAGTTCGCGCACTCGGCACTCGCCACAGGAAAAGCCAGGTGCGGCGAACAAGGCAGGCAAACTCTGCAACATTGAAAAAAACACGTTAAATTATTTCACTGTTCTTTATCCCACTTCTGATGTCGGGGACAGGATACCGGGCGCGTAGCGTAGTAACCTATATGTGTCACTGTCACCATATTGTCGCTCATTCTGGAGCCCATCAGGCATGGTTTACAGCGTGGATATAACGGGCGAGAAGAATAAGATATCACACCACAATATGATTAGTTTTATTACACTTGCAAACAGTTACATTACAATGTGATTAGGGATGATATTACACTACTCTGTATTACACAATATTAACGGGACCGAGTGTTCCGCAAAGCTACGAACGCTTCGATAACTAATTCGATACCCAAACCGTATAGTGACCGTCCCAGTCACCCTTCGGACATAACGTCCGTCCGAGGTGCCGTCCCGAAGTAAAGTGACCGTCCCAGCCGCCAGCCAAACGTAAAGTGAGTCTCCGTCGTCTACACAGCATATAATACCTCACGCCCGTCCGCCCTACCGCTCGCTCACAACAGCGCCCCTAGCGGACGACCGTGCAACTACTCGACTCTCATTGGCTAACGTCACTTCCCGTCACTCCCCTTTACTTGTCAACCGATCATGAAAATGCGATGTTGCCTGCGTTACACAAGAAACAGTGCCACTTCCGTTTCTGGTCCCCCGAATTTAACTATGTGGCAACTAAACTTAATAGCTATAATCTAAGCTGCCGATATATGTATATCGCCTTAGGTGCTAGTTGGTGTAAACATTTTAGATACCTACGTACCTGTAACGTATAGTCATAATATTATAGGTATGTGGCGGTATCTGGAGGCACGGCAGTGCCCCCGCCAAGTCGTCGTCATTATATGTCTTGTCGGCTTAGGTTTCTTTTGATCGAAATTCTAATCCAGTTCCAGATGATCTAAAAAGTTAAATTTCCATCCAGGTAGGCGGTAGGTATAAGATAGCTGGGTGAATATAGATAAATTTATCAGTAACTAGTATTGTTTAAAAATCAATTGATTAGGTACAATATTCAAATCAATAGTGCACATAAATGCTATATATAAATAAGTACTAAATTAATTATAGGTGTAGGTATATCAAAGCACGGCGAGGCTAACGGGCCGCGGTGCGCAGTGCGACGGCCGTGCCATGGAGCAGTGGGGTGGGGGGAGGTGCAATAAAATAATCATTTGGTATTAATCTTATTATGACTGAGTGTCTTTAACCAATTACATACTAAAAAGAACTTTACAAAAAGCAATGATATCCCATCAAAAACATAAATGTGAAAAGAGAGCCAAGTTCAATATTACGATGTATGTACTCATAGTTACCTATGATTTGGTAGTTGACTTCAACGACAAAAGAAGTGAGATCTAAATGGGTGCCAAGTTCAATGGTCAGTCCTGAAAAATATTTACAACAACATAAAATATTTTATTACAACTTAAAAGATTATTTCTTCTTATCACTTAGAATTAATATTATTTTGAAGCCCAAAGTTTGACTTGGCTAGTTCTCATGGCTACCATACGACGAAGTATCATTAAGATAAGACAATAGAAACTTTATTGTACACCAAATAATGTAACAGAAAATACATAAGTACATAATTAAAATTAAAAATTACAATGTACAAGTGGCGGTATTATCGTTAAAGAGCGATTTCTTCCAGACAACCAATGGTATGAGGGGACTAATTTACGATAAAAGACGGTGGCGCACTAATTAGCATTAAGTGCGTTTAATAGTGATCAAGCTAAAGTTAAGCGAGTACCTACCTAGTATATTATGAGAACTGGCCAAGTCAGTCTTTAGGCTTCAAAATAATATTAATTCTAAGTGATAAGAAGAAATAATCTTTTAAGTTGTAATAAAATATTTTATGTTGTTGTAAATATTTTTCAGGACTGACCATTGAACTTGGCACCCATTTAGATCTCACTTCTTTTGTCGTTGAAGTCAACTACCAAATCATAGGTAACTATGAGTACATACATCGTAATATTGAACTTGGCTCTCTTTTCACATTTATGTTTTTGATGGGATCCGTCTCTCTCCTACTTGAGTAAGCGATGCGTCTGCGTGGACAGCTGCTATACTATACTACATTTACCTTTGCGTTCGGCAGCGTTCGACATCCGTCTCTCTCCTACTTGAGTGAGCGATGCGTCTGCGTGGACAGCTGCTATACTATAGTACATTTACCTTTGCGTTCGGCAGCGTTCGACATCCGTCTCTCTCCTACTTGAGTGAGCGATGCGTCTGCGTGGACAGCTGCTATACTATAGTACATTTACCTTTGCGTTCGGCAGCGTTCGACATCCGTCTCTCTCCTACTTGAGTGAGCGATGCGTCTGCGTGGACAGCTGCTATACTATACTACATTTACCTTTGCGTTCGGCAGCGTTCGACATCCGTCTCTCTCCTACTTGAGTGAGCGATGCGTCTGCGTGGACAGCTGCTATACTATACTACATTTACCTTTGCGTTCGGCAGCGTTCGACATCCGTCTCTCTCCTACTTGAGTGAGCGATGCGTCTGCGTGGACAGCTGCTATACTATACTACATTTACCTTTGCGTTCGGCAGCGTTCGACATCCGTCTCTCTCCTACTTGAGTGAGCGATGCGTCTGCGTGGACAGCTGCTATACTATACTACATTTACCTTTGCGTTCGGCAGCGTTCGACATCCGTCTCTCTCCTACTTGAGTGAGCGATGCGTCTGCGTGGACAGCTGCTATACTATAGTACATTTACCTTTGCGTTCGGCAGCGTTCGACATCCGTCTCTCTCCTACTTGAGTAAGCGATGCGTCTGCGTGGACAGCTGCTATACTATAGTACATTTACCTTTGCGTTCGGCAGCGTTCGACATCCGTCTCTCTCCTACTTGAGTAAGCGATGCGTCTGCGTGGACAGCTGCTATACTATAGTACATTTACCTTTGCGTTCGGCAGCGTTCGACATCCGTCTCTCTCCTACTTGAGTAAGCGATGCGTCTGCGTGGACAGCTGCTATACTATAGTACATTTACCTTTGCGTTCGGCAGCGTTCGACATCCGTCTCTCTCCTACTTGAGTGAGCGATGCGTCTGCGTGGACAGCTGCTATACTATAGTACATTTACCTTTGCGTTCGGCAGCGTTCGACATCCGTCTCTCTCCTACTTGAGTGAGCGATGCGTCTGCGTGGACAGCTGCTATACTATACTACATTTATCTTTGCGTTCGGCAGCGTTCGACATCCGTCTCTCTCCTACTTGAGTGAGCGATGCGTCTGCGTGGACAGCTGCTATACTATAGTACATTTACCTTTGCGTTCGGCAGCGTTCGACATCCGTCTCTCTCCTACTTGAGTGAGCGATGCGTCTGCGTGGACAGCTGCTATACTATACTACATTTACCTTTGCGTTCGGCAGCGTTCGACATCCGTCTCTCTCCTACTTGAGTGAGCGATGCGTCTGCGTGGACAGCTGCTATACTATAGTACATTTACCTTTGCGTTCGGCAGCGTTCGACATCCGTCTCTCTCCTACTTGAGTGAGCGATGCGTCTGCGTGGACAGCTGCTATACTATACTACATTTACCTTTGCGTTCGGCAGCGTTCGACATCCGTCTCTCTCCTACTTGAGTGAGCGATGCGTCTGCGTGGACAGCTGCTATACTATAGTACATTTACCTTTGCGTTCGGCAGCGTTCGACATCCGTCTCTCTCCTACTTGAGTGAGCGATGCGTCTGCGTGGACAGCTGCTATACTATACTACATTTACCTTTGCGTTCGGCAGCGTTCGACATCCGTCTCTCTCCTACTTGAGTGAGCGATGCGTCTGCGTGGACAGCTGCTATACTATAGTACATTTACCTTTGCGTTCGGCAGCGTTCGACATCCGTCTCTCTCCTACTTGAGTGAGCGATGCGTCTGCGTGGACAGCTGCTATACTATACTACATTTACCTTTGCGTTCGGCAGCGTTCGACATCCGTCTCTCTCCTACTTGAGTGAGCGATGCGTCTGCGTGGACAGCTGCTATACTATACTACATTTACCTTTGCGTTCGGCAGCGTTCGACATCCGTCTCTCTCCTACTTGAGTTAGCGATGCGTCTGCGTGGACAGCTGCTATACTATAGTACATTTACCTTTGCGTTCGGCAGCGTTCGACATCCGTCTCTCTCCTACTTGAGTGAGCGATGCGTCTGCGTGGACAGCTGCTATACTATACTACATTTACCTTTGCGTTCGGCAGCGTTCGACATCCGTCTCTCTCCTACTTGAGTGAGCGATGCGTCTGCGTGGACAGCTGCTATACTATACACACACCTTACACACACACACATACACACACACACACAGTACATACACATACATACACGTAGTACATACACGTAGTACATTTACCTTAAGACGTTGTCACGTTCAACTATCGTCAGTAAACCGACTTTACAGACAACCAATTTTTTTTCTCTTAATTCTTTTTAAGCAGTGAATTGTAACTCATCTGGACTGCCAGAAAAGATCAGTAATACTGCCGTCCGATCTTTAAAAGACCGCTATGCCACATTTTTCCGAAATCGACTTTTTATATCACTGTATAGAGTATTTTTTTCTCTGGACTAAGTCTCAAATTTTTATCTCTTCAATTAGCAATACAGACAAAATATCCAAAGCTTATTGCACAAAAATTACTGTTTTTACAAGCTTTTAATTACTTTCACCTGTCTGTTGTCTGTCTGTCTGTAATCTGTAATCAAATCTTGCAAGTTTAATTTGACCCACTTCTCGGTTTCCAATTGAGCTGAAAATTTGCATGCGTGTGTAAATCGGATGACAATGCAATATTATTATGACATGGAGCTGATCTGATGATGGAGCTGGAAGGTGGCCATAGGAACTCCGTCATAAAACAACGCAACCCCATCGAGTTTGGGCTCATTTGATTCGTCTTGACGAGTACTTTATGATGCAAGATGGTAATGATAAATAAAGCTTGTTTTTAAAAAGTCTTTTTAAAATTTCACTTTTTTTATAATTAAAATAAGTTATATCGATCTGAAACTCTAGAATACTACTCAGGGATCACTGTGTGTTTATTATATAAACACTACCGGGGGTAGACTTCCTTTCCAGGAGGTCGTCTAGGTGGGTACCCCAACAGTGCCAGTTATTCTACCGCCTGAGCAGTGTACTGCAAACATTACTGTGCACAGGTAGGAGGGCACTGTAGCTAGTGAAATTACTGGGCTAAAGAGTCTTAACATCTCATGACTCTTGAGTAAGAAGCGTTGGTGCAGTGCTCCTAGAATTTCACATAATTGTGAAATCCTAGGTAACACTGTACTGATTATGGGCAGCCGTTATCTCTTAACATCAGGAGAGCGTCTTGCTCGTCTTCTACTTCATCACATAAAAAAAAAAAACTTATCTATGGTACAGAAAAGTATTCTGAAGTATTTTGACATTTTCTAGAATTGTAAAGTTTACGTTTTTACTCATATCTCAATTTATCACTTAGCGGCCTTTTTAAGCAACGGACGGCAGAATGGTCGAAGCGGCTTAAGAGGCGTGAAATTACTGGGCTGAGGAGTCTTAACATCTTATGACTCTCAAGTAAGAAGCGTTGGCGCAGTGCACCCAGAATTGAACATTTGTAAAATACTGAGTAGCACTGTACTAATAATGGGCAGCGTTATCTCTTACCATCAGGAGAGCGTCTTGCTAGTCTTCTTACTTCGTTGTATAAAAAAAAAAAAAAATTTGAAACATAAATTCATAGAATTAATTTATTGAAAATTCCTCAAGATCAGCCGTGCATGATATTATTGCACACATTTAAAAAAAAATCAGTTTGATATATTAAAAAATAACATATATTTTTTCTTCTTCCATTTCAAAATTATTATATTTTTCAGGTGTGCTGGTTGGAGTCTTTACGTGCAAAGAAAATATGCCCACAATGCAATGCGATCACCACAACACAACATTTGCGAAGAATTTATATGTGAACACTAATATATTGATATATTAGCTGTGCCATGGGTTTACTTGTTCAATAATCTTATTAATATTATAAACTACTATTCACAAGTGAATTAAATTAAAAATTTATAATACCCCCAACGCAATACGTAATGCACAATTTTTTTGATGGCGGCCATCTTGGATTTTAAATTTTATGTAGTGGGCTGTATTCTACTCGTTAAGCCCTTTCATTTGATACCCATATTGAGGAGGTCGTGGAAGGAAAAAGTAATCCGCCATTTTGTAGCGGCCATCTTGGACCGATTTCCACCAAACATGGCTGAGAACACTCTCGACTAACTCTACTTTCAAACAAAACTAAATCAAAATCCGTTCATCCGTTTGGGAGCTACGATGCCACAGACAGACAGACACACACACACACACACACACACACACACACACACACACACACAGACAGACAGACACGTCAAACTTATAACACCACGTCGTTTTTGCGTCGGGGGTTAAAAAGGCAAGTGAATAGAGTGTTGGTCGGTAGGCAACGTACCAGCGGTACCCCTGGTATTGCAGGTATCCATAGGCGACGGTAGCCACTCACCATCAGGTGGGCCGTCTGCTTGTGTCACCTATTACATTAAAAAAAACTTGAGAGGTGTCAAGGGACACCCGGATGGAACGAAGTTCCCACGATTTATTATTTACAAATTAGTATTCTACTAGTAACCCTTTAACCGCCACCGTCGGATATATCCGACAAGCCTGTTCTGTTACGTAACCGCCAGAGTCGTATATTTCCGACTGCACTTTAAATCTACATTTTTAAGTCATAACACTGTATTTTATAAAACTATACTCGTAATTAGCTAAATAGTGAATAAAGTTATTTTGTTTTATTATTAAAATATCGACATCAATAACCTTAAATATTAGACATCACTTTTATTGTAGGTATTTATAATTCAAAAAACTTGCCTGGCGCTAGGGGCACAAGTGATTTTAAGTCTGGCGGTTAAAAGGTTAAGCCCCCCTCCCCCCTTTTAAAGTAGTAAGTTTCTAAGACCGCTGTAGCGGCTGTGACGTTTAACTCAACTTTTTTTTGGACCGCTATTATAGCGGTCGCCGGTCGGGACGTTTGAGTGGATAGCAAAAAATGTCTTGACAACTTTTCGTACGATTTTTGAAGTAAAACTTCTTTAGGCGCGACTAGGGAGTAACTCAGATTTTTTTTCTGACGGAAGTAACGCTTACTATAGTCTGTGTAGTTTCCGCCATTTAAAAATAATAATTCTGATTGGTTGTAAGTATATGTCATATACTATGGTCTGTCTAATTTCTTTTTTTTTTTTTAATAATATGGCAACATGTGCATTTTGCCAGTGTCGAGTAAAATTCGTGAATGTTCACGGGATATTAAATTGAAGTTTTACTTCAATCGCGCGTAAAGGTTACACGCACACACTTTTTTTTTCCGTCTAGTCCCCTTTCACAACGCGCGATAAGGAACTTCGTTCCGATAAAAATTTATAGTTTTCGCAATTTTTCCTTTATCTGTGCTCTAAGGTGTTGCTTCGTGCCAAATTTCAAGATTCTGAGTTCACGGGAAGTGCCCCGTAGGTTTTGATTTATTTGGGAATGTCGAAAATTTGATGAAATTTGCGACATATTCGTCTATATCTTTTGATTGCGTTGGCCTAGAAGTTTGAATTTTTCACAGCTCTAAGAGGCAATGGACCATAGTATTTTCTATAAATTAAAAAAAAAAAATTGTGAATAAAAAAAAGTTCAGCTTGTTACCTCCACGCGTTCCTGAGAAAAAAGGTCTTGACAGACAGACGGACGGACAATAAAGTGATCCTATAAGGGTTCCGTTTTTCCTTTTGAGGTACGGAACCCTAAAAACGCATAAGTTTGTAAGAATTTATGGATGTCGTGTACGTTAGTTTTTCAAGGCTAAATGGGTGAAACGATTGAGTTAAAATTTGGTAGAGATAGCTTAGACCCTAGAATTACAGATAGGCTACTTACTGTACAGCTGGTAAAACCGCTGGGCGTAGCTATTAATAATATAATTTTCAGTTTTTAAAACTATCGCGAGTGTTCTCCTTAACTAAAAACAAAAACGGCACAACTCACGTCTAATATAGTCGAGAATATCTCGACCACGGTTTCGGACAATTACGATGTCCTTCATCAGGAGTTCACGCCTGCAATGAGCGTCGGTTACTGCAGGCGTGATCTCCTGATGAAGGACATCGTAATTGTCCGAAACCGTGGTCGAGATATTCTCGACAATATTCGGCGTGAGTTGTGCCGTTTTTGTTTTTAATATAATTTTCAGTGAAGCTAGGGAGGGATTTATCCCGCCTTCTAGGTTAAATCTGCTACCATCTTCGGCCGCATTGTCGATTTATACATCACGCGAGTTCGGGGTCTAAAGCTAAACTATAAAAAAAAATTAAAAAAAAGCTAAACTATAAAAAAATGCCCTACTATTCTTTATATACCTATATAATGAATAAACAAGTGAAATTTTAAAAAAACTTTTTAAAAACAAGCTTTTATTATTATTACCATAAAGTACTCGTCAAGACGAATCAAATGAGCCCAAACTCGATCGGGTTACGTCTTTTAATTACGGAGTTCCTATGGCCACCTTCCAGCTCCATCATCAGATCAGCTCCATGTCATAATAATATTGCATTGTCATCCGATTTACACACGCATGCAAATTTTCAGCTCAATTGGAAACCGGGAAGTGGGTCAAATTAAACTTGCAAGATTTGATTACAGACAGACAGACAGACAGACAACAGACAGGTGAAAGTAATATAAAGCTTGTAAAAAAAAACCTACGAAAAAACTAGTGTTGTAAGAGTCGATAAATATTTTTATTTCATTTTATTAAGACTGGGTTTTTTGTCGTCTATAGACGTCGTTGGCGTACAGGACCCGCAAGTACTTGTCAAGTATAGGCGACTTTGGCGGTCAAAAGGTTAAAGGTTTTTTTTAAAAGGAGCTTGAAGTCAGTTCAAAATTTGTTTTCAATATAAATTATGTTATAGATATAAGATTTATGATCTAGATATGAGTAACTAGAATATTATGTTTGATTGTGCCTAAAATGGCGTAAATTAGGTTAAAGTATTGCCTTCTATGAAGTTATACAATAATAGGCTAAGTAATGTATATTAGATTTAGGTATATAAAGACACTAAATAAACATATTTTTTTCTATGATTTTGTGTTTTTACTAAGTTTTATTCTGGCGACCCTTTTGATGAATATTTCAGGACATTTCACACACCGCCACCTAACCCCACGCTAAGCATTACTGTGCTTCGGTAGGAGGGCACTGTAGCTAGTGAAATTACTGGGCTAAAGAGTTAAAATCTTATGACTCTTGAGTAAGAAGCGTTGGTGCAGTACTCCTAAATTTCACATCATTGTGAAATCCTAAGTAACACTGTCCTGATTATGGGCAGCGTTATCTCTTTAACATCAGCAGAGGGGCTATTGGCTAATTCTCACCTACTACGATTGATGGCAACTTCAATGTACATTGCTGCTTTTGTTACTTTACTTATATTAATAAGGAGGTTTAAGCAAGTAATGTACGCGAAATTGTCTATGGATTTTAGTGTTTTACATGTCGTTTGGCGATAGCCAATAGGCCCTCAGGAGAGCGTCTTGCTCGTCTTCTACTTCAACTTTCAACATAAAAAATAAATAAAAAGAACACTCCAGTGTCATTAGAAGAGAATAAATTATTCGCATCGAGAATCGGCGAGCGTCAAGATGGCGGGACCAAGTCTTGGATTCGCATGAAACCTATACCATTATTTAGTACCTCCGATCAAAAAACTAGTACCTCAACCTACGAATACTCAACAGAAAAGCTGCGGCACAGGAAAAACCTTGGTCCCGCCATCTTGACGTTTTAAAAAAACGTTTCACATCTAAACGTAAGGTTTTTCTTCAATTATTTTTTGGTCAATATTTAGTACCAAAAAGGTACTAAATATTCGCCCTTCACAAGTTTCTACCTGTGGCTCCGTCTGCTTGGAATGAGCGTTTTCTTTTTCTCCATACAAAATTTCAAAGCTTTTTCTGGAAGTTCCGATGAATTAAAATATTTAGTACCTCTCAAATATCTTTTTAGATTTTTGATAACTTTTACGGTTTTCAAGATATTTAGCAAAAACTTTGGTCCTTAGTTTTTTAAAAAAAAAACGTTTCACATCTCAACGCAAGGTTTTTCTTCAATTATTTTTTGGTCAATATTAAGTACCTTTTTGGTACTAAATATTCGCTCTTCACAAGTTTGTGCCTATGACTCCGTCTGCATGGTATGAACATTTTCTTATTCCCCATACAAACATCCGAGCTTCTTTTCGACCTGTTAAAACATGATTTCCTGTATAAAAGCTATCCTATGTCTTTTCTAAGGTCTCAAACTATCTTCTTACCTGATAAAAACATACGATATTTTTTGATTTATTTAATTTAATTTTTTTCCATGTATTATATGTTAATGAAAATAATAATAACTTAGAGATTATATTACTAAAAGTTCTTTTTTCAGTTTACATAATTATATGTATAGGTATTTTAGTCCGGTCAAAATGGACATCAGAATTATTATTGTGTTATTATAAAAAATAAGCTCATATTTTTTATTCTGCCGTGCAGAGACTAAATCGCAGTAAAATAATTTGTACAATTTTATTTTCAACCTTATTTCACACAAAATAAAGTATACATTATTTTCGACGTTTTACTTTTACTGCGGTTTAGTCTTTGCACGGCAGTATTAGGTTACTAATTATTATTTAATTATTTTTATTAGGTATTCGCCGAATAAAGCAGTCAGGTAGATTTTTACTTTCAGAGAATAGGCATGACGTAAAAATAATGTCCATAATGTTGATTATAAATAAATATGGAATAAGTTATTTTTTCTAGTAAATTAACCGAAACACAAACAAGTTATAGCGCCATAAATTTGTGGAGATGGAGGTAATGAAATCACTACCAGCTATGTAGTAATGTCCATTTTGACCGGACACATAATTATGTATACTGAAAAATGAACTTTTGGTAATAAAATCTCTAAGTTATTATTATTTTGACAAATATATCATACATGGAAAAACAGATACACATACTACTTAGAAAAAAAGTACAATTTGTTAAAAAATCTATATCGGATGTATTTTATTAGGTAGTTTAAGACCTTGGAAAAGACATAGAATAGCTTTTATTCCGGAAATCATGCTTTAACAGGGCGAAAAGAAGCTTGGAAGTTTGTATGGGGAATAAGAAAATGTTCATACCATGCAGACGGAGTCATAGGCACAAACTTGTGAAGGGCGAATATTTAGTACCAAAAAGGTACTAAATATTGAACGGAAAATAATTTAAGAAAAACCTTGCATTTAGATGTGAAACGTTTTTATAAAACCCAAGGACCAAGGTTTTTGCTAAATATCTTGAAAACCGTAAAAGTTATGAAAAATCTAAAAAGATATTTGAGGGGTACTAAATATTTTAATTCATCGGAATACTTGATAGTGGCAAATGCATAAATCGTGCGGTGCCAGACTCCTGTGGAGTAGAAGAGGAAAAAAAAAAATTCATCGGAACTTCCAGAAGAAGCTTTGAAATTTTGTAGGGGGAATAAGAAAACGCTCATTCCAAGCAGACGGAGCCACAGGTAGAAACTTGTGGCGAATATTTAGTACCTTTTTGGTACTAAATATTGACCAAAAAATAATTGAAGAAAAACCTTGAGTTTAGATGTGAAACGTTTTTTTAAAAAACGTCAAGATGGCGGGGCCAAGGTTTTTCTTGTGCCGCAGCTTTTCTGTTGAGGTACTAAATATCGGTAAAGGTTTCATGCGAATCCAAGACTTGGTCCCGCCATCTTGATGCTGGCGAGAATCGAGTCATACTGTTACTCGTTGGTTTTATTTTGGTATGTTTTCATCGAGTCACACCGTTTCTCTTTGGATATGAAAATGAAACTAAAAATCATTTAAACTTATTTATTCATACATATACTAAGTACTACACTATTTATATAAATTACAACAAACTTACATCAAATTTTTGTCTATATTAATAGGAAATACTTACATTATATGCTTAGAAAGGGAAGATACGCGCAAATGGACCGCTGAAATTACGTTCATGCACACAATTTTATTTCTGCTCGACAACTGACACTTTCCGACCTAGCAGGTCCAAGTTTGGTTATAGAAACGAAAGCGCATACCGTAGGTAATCTACACTTTTTTAAATCTAAGAGGAAATTGAATTAAAAATCTACGAATAAATAATAAGTCAGAATATGTAAAGGGGGCATAAAAAAATCTCGCGAACTAATCGCGGCATGGGGAACAATATTAAAAAAAAAATCTCATCATGCAATTTTTGAAGTGAAACTTCTTTATCGGCGTTGGAAAAAATTTACCGTCACATTTTTTCGGTTACGCGTCACATTTTTCAGTTACGCGCCATCTTTTGTTTCTTGCCCCTACCACGGTTGGTTCAGACGAAGAGTACTTTCACTTTCTCCAATGAACATGAATTTAAAAAATTTATAAATTTAAATTTAATTTAATTAAAGAAGTTTCACTTCTTACGTGTGTAAACTAGTACACGCACAAATTTTTATTTTAACATACAAAACTGAAAACACTTTTAAAATGTGTGCAATAATATTATGCAGGGCGATTCTTGAGAATTTTCAATAAATTAATTCTAGCAAATTTATATGTAAAAAAAATTGTCAAATTGTGCGAGCGAGAGAGCGTCACTCGATATTATACGCTCTTAAATCCTAATTTATTATTTATTCGTAGCTAACAGTTAAATCCCAAAATAAAGAGAAGCATAATAGAGAAAATCTTAGCATCTTATAAAAAAACATTATTACTATGTATTTACAATAAATAATTTTAAAGTATTGATAAATACTTCAACTATATTATGTAGTTTATGTTATTATAATGGGTCGTCCATCTATGCCGGCCAATGATTCGCCGAGTGTGTGTTTTGTCTATGGACGAACAATTTTTGTCTATAGACGAATGTGTTCGGATATTTACGGTTTTTTTTCGTTAAATTTCTTGTTTACATTTTGGGCTCTATAGCTGACTTTAATAATATTTTGAATATTAATCAATCATGGATCATTTGAAGCCATTTTGTGTAAATAATTACTTGAAATTAGTTAAATTATCCTTATTTTTTTATTTATATAATCTGTGCCCCAAGTGCATATATACAATCTGTGCACTCGGGCGAACGTTAGGCCAACGACTCGCCGAGTCATTGGCCGGCATAATGTGGACGACCCATCACATATAAATGCATTGCCAATTTCGAGTATCTACATAGAAAATTATTACATAATAGTACCTATGCATGTAATTTATAAAATATTAAAAATTTCAACTCGTAAACTTATAAATCGCGGATTCACACATACAATAATGTCATTAACTACAGTGCCTGTGCACAGCAATGTTTGTACATCACTGCTCAGGCGGTAGAATAACTGGCACTGTTGGGGTACCCACCTAGACAACCTCCTGCAAAGGAAGTCTACCCCCGGTATATCTTACTAATATACACGAAAGATTTTAAATATCTTTGTTACTCTTTCACGCCTAAACGGGTGGACCGATTGAGCTAAAATTTGGTATATGATACCCTGGAGTAACACATAGGCTATAGTACAGCAGGTAAAATGTATTTGATATAAATAACTATTGATAAACGAATGTGTCTCCAATGATGTACGTGTCGCCATCCTCTTGAATGCTTTGCTCCGCTATTATTTGTTCAGTCATATCATCTGTTTCATCCGCTTGGATTTCCTCCGTCTCTAGTATCTGTAAATAAGAATATGGTTTAGTTAATCTACCGCCTGAGCACCGCGGGTAGACTTCCATCGCAGGAGGTCGTTATTATCATTATTATGTCGTTCTTTAACTCGGGCTAAGCCCGGGATTTTATAGGCGTACACGGAGACAAAAAGTCCAACGCGCAGAGGCCCTTTTGAGCTTTTAATATAAATGTAATGGGTGACACTTATTGGAGTCTGTCTGTGAGTCCATCCATAGAAAATGGGCTCAAAGACAGTCTCCGCCAAGTGACAGGACTATTGCTAATTAATGGAAACTACTGGTTATTATTATTATTACTGTGCATTGAATTAAGAATTGTAACATCATTGTGAAAACTTGCTGACTTTTATTATATTTAACATATTATTACGCAAATATGAACGTGTGAACTAGAGCGCGTGACGTCACAACATTTTCTGGAATTACGTTTCATAAGGAATGTTCCTCATTTCGACACACTTTATTATTTCATAACTTAAAAACCACTGATGCCACTATCACTAAACTAACCGATTTTGATGCAACTTATACTGTGCACTAAGTTGGTCTAAATTTATGCCAATAACCAAAATGTTTCTTTGAAAATATAAGTAACATTTTGGTTATTGGCTTTTTTTGGTTTAATTTTGGACCAACGTTTTTATATGTAAAATTAGTCAACATCCCTAAACAAATACACTATAATGTACTGTTTATGGGCAGTGTTATCTCTTACTATCAAGACAGCGTCTTGCTTTGTATAACAAGTGAATTAAATTAAAAAATTAAAAAAACCCCAACGCAATACGTAATTCACAATTTTTTTGATGGCGGCCATCTTGTATTTTAAATTTTATGTAGTGGACTGTATTCTACTCGTTAAGCCCTTTCATTTGATACCCATATTGAGGGGGTCGTGGAAGAAACAAGTAATCCGCCATTTTGTAGCGGCGGCCATCTTGGACCGATTTCCACCAAACATGGCTAAGAACACTTTCGACTAACTCTACTTTCAAACTACTTACAACTAAATCAAAATCCGTTCATCCGTTTGGGAGCTACGATGCCACAGACAGACAGACACACACACACACACACACACACACACACAGACACGTCAAACTTATAACACCCCGTCGTTTTTGCGTCGGGGGTTAAAAAGATTTCTATAAGAATGAATGTAATTCTATATATACCTCAGTGTCAGCGGTCTCCTGAGCTTCCTGAGTGGAATGTTTTCTTATAATGTTGACCAATTGTTGATATTTGTCTCTTTGTTCCTCGGATAGTTGCGCCGGATCATGATAGCGGAGATGGTAGTTTAGGTGACTGCTCTGTAATACAAATACAATAATATTATTTATTACAAAGAAAGTTTAGAAAGCTTCGTCAGGTCTTCTCGTCACCCATACCCTAAAGTCTTCAACCAGAGGGGCTATTGGCTAATTCTCACTCACTACGATTGATGGCAACTTTTTTTTTTTTTTTTTTTAATGTTATGAAGTAGAAGACGAGCAAGACGCTCTCCTGATGTTAAGAGATAACGGCTGCCCATAATCAGTACAGTGTTACCTAGGATTTCACAATTATGTGAAACTCTAGGAGCACTGCACCAACGCTTCTTACTCAAGAGCTTACCTTCAATGTACATTGCTGCTTTTGTTACTTTACTCGTATTAATGAGGAGGTTTAAGCACGTAATGTACGCAATTTTGTCTATGGATTCTAGTGTTTTACATGTTTTGCGATAGCCAATAGGCCCTCTGTATCGAGTAGACGGCAAACGTAGTGTAGGGCGTCCTTGGGCGAAATGGGGCGATGATATCCGGAGGGTCGTTGGGGGTGGGTGGAGGAGGAAGACGTAAGATTCAGTTGAGTGGCGTGCCAAGGGGGGAGGTCCAGCAGTGGATGATGATGATTTATTACAAACTTTTCACTTTGTAATAATAAAGAAATAATAATTTAAGATTGTACAGAAATATAGAGGATATGAATAATAGATAAATATTTGTAAATGTTCCTGTAATATTTATCTTTACATGAGCTAGGTATTTTTCATGTTTATTTCTGTACATTTCACACAGCGCCACCCAACCCCAAGCTAAGCAACTTAATGCTTGTGTTATGGTGGTTAGGATAACGGATATAATATGCATATACTTTTCTTTTGTAAATACATATTTATAATAGATATTGAACCACCCAGACCAGAAACAAATACCCGTGGATCACACAAACACACAAACAGGGGGCCAAGGCTCTCCCCAGAATCATTGTAGAGTTATGAATTTTGCACATATTTCATGGTCAAAATTGTTCAGAGCGAGCTAAACACACACTTTTCATAGTAAAACTTACAATATTTTTGCCCGTCTGCACCTTGATTTTGTAGCGTCCGTGGCCCAGTGGTCGTTGGTCCGATTTAAAAGCCGGAGGTCCTGGGTTCAAATCTCAGTGTGGCAAAGATTTTCGCCTGGACGCTACCGTGTTTCGGCGCGACACGTGGCACTGTGTGTCCCGGCTGTTTCCTATAAGATATGTAGGAGGCAGTCGTTAGGTCATGTTGCAGGTGTAGGCATCTCGACGACCTGACACTGCAACATATAGGTTGGCCACATCATCATCCACAGCCCTCTACATCCCACTGCTGGGCATAGCCCTCCTTCATGTTACGCCACTCAACCCTGTCCTGTGCCAATCTGGTCCATGTGTGACCCGCCACTTTTATCAAATCGTCCATCCATCTGGCTGCTGGACGACCGACACTGCGTTTGCCTGTCCTTGGCCACCATTCAGTCAATATCTTACTCCACCTGTCATCACCTCGCCTAGCCAGGTGGCCTCCCCAACTCCATTTGGCACACAACCTATAAATTGTGATTAGACTCTGACAGTGTGACCCGTTCTGTTGGAGTATAAAACCACCAGGAGTAAATCCTGGATCCCCTCTTGAGTATGGATATATAACACGTACCTGTTTGAACCGTTTATCGCAGACGAGACAGCGGAAGGGCGCGAGTTGTGTGTGCGTCCTCATATGTTGCCGGAGATGTACTGATTGTGCAAAACATTTCGCACACACCACACATCTGCAATGGAAACATTATTAACCGGGGGTAGACTTCCTTTGCAGGAGGTCGACTAGGTGGGTACCCCAACAGTGCCAGTTATTCTACCGCCTGAGCAGTGTACTGCAAACATTACTGTGCACAGGTAGGAGGGCACTGTAGCTAGTGAAATTACTGGGCTAAAGAGTCTTAACATCTTATGACTCTTGAGTAAGAAGCGTTGGTGCAGTGCACCTAGAATTGCACATAATTGTGAAATTCTGGGTAGCACTGTACTGATTATGGGCAGCCGTTATCTCTTAACATCAGGAGAGCGTCTTGCTCGTCTACTTACTTCTCCACATAAAAAAAAAAAATTATTACTGTACGAGCTACGTACAAGGTAGCAATATTGGTCTGACCCACTTAAATAACATAGACTATTGACCTAGACTAGACATTTTACATTTTTGAAGTTATACTTCTTTTGGCGCGATAGAGAAAAATGATGAGAGTGAATTGTTACGATGCACCACACCGACACCTAAATTCTACATCGTGAAGTTAGTTCTAGGTGGCATGCATGAAAATTGATAACTATGTTCAAGTTGTATATTCTAGTATTTTTATATTTAGAACACGTGTTTCGTAAGGGTACAATTAAACAGTGTGAATAAATAAATATTATGTTGGTGTTTTCATTAAATCAATTTCATATACGACGGTGATACTAATCATTTATTATTTATTTTTCCATACGCCAAAGAAGTATAACTTCTAACGCGTGTACATAAGTACACACACTCTTTTTTTTTTTTTTGAAGTGAAAACTTCTATAGCGGCGCTGAGCACTTTTTTGTATGGGTAAAAACTTTAAAACTCGCGTCAGGGTCACGTGATGCTGATCGAAAAAGCGTAAGATCGAGGGGAAGGGAGAGGAACTAGTATCTCCCACTCTTTCTACCGTGCCTGAGTGTGCTGCTCTGTTGATGGTGTAAAAGTCGTCGAAATTATGGATGGAAGTTGATTTTTCTGAGAGATAAAATTTAATGTAATATATAAATAACGATATAATATTATAAATAACAACATATAAATTGTCATATTTGTGTACGATAGCGCAATAAATAAACATTGTATTCTACCTCATAAATGATAGTACTTTTATACTTATAATTAAACACAACGTTAATATTGAAGTTTTCACTTATGCCGGCACTCCCGGAGTGCTACCTTTTTTTTTATTTATTGGTTCACAAATTGGGTGTAGCCCAGAACAAAATTTACAATAATTAATACCATATTATATAAAGTAAAGGCTCATCCTAAGTACAGTGAACACAGCATGCCATACATTATCAGCAAAACATACATTAAATGAATAAACCAGTGTCACCAGATGTCACAATAAAGTATTTTCTATTCTATTCTAATATTTCGGAGGCGGGGGCGGCTCTTTTCTCACTGCCCAGGGCGGCATATTGGCTAAATCCGGGCCTGTCTATTACAAGCTTTATATTACTTTCACCTGTCTGTTGTCTGTCTGTCTGTCTGTCTGTCTGTAATCAAATCTTGCAAGTTTAATTTGACCCACTTCCCGGTTTCCAATTGAGCTGAAAATTTGCATGCGTGTGTAAATCGGATGACAATGCAATATTTTTATGACATCGAGCTGATCTGATGATGGAGCTGGAAGGTGGCCAAAGGAACTCCGTCATAAAACAACGCAACCCCATCGAGTTTGGGCTCATTTGATTCGTCTTGACGAGTACTTTATGATGCAAGATGATAACAATAATTACTTGTTCTTAAAGTTGAATCATACCTGTACGGTTTAGCCTTGGTATGTGTCCTGAGATGTTGTTCCAAGCCTGATTTCTGCGTGAAAGCCTTATTGCAGAACGTGCAAGGGAACGGACGCACGCCCGTGTGCATACGCATATGTTGAACTACACCGCCCTGGAAATAAATATTATATATATACAATAGAAATATATTTTACTGGCAAAATATTAATAATAATTGGGGTTTATACTCCAACAGAACAGGTTACCCTACTTACACTGTCACAGTCAAATCACAATGTATAGGTTATGTGGCCAACCTATATGTTGCAGTGTCAGGTCGCCGAGATTACTACATCTGCAACATGACCTAACGACTGCCTCCTACATATCTTATAGGAAACAGCCCCGACACAGTTTTACATGCCTTCCGAAACACGGTAGCGTCCAGGCGAAAATCTTTGCCACACTGAGATTTGAACCCAGAATGTCCAGCTTATAAGCCAGACCACTGGGCCACGGACGCTACATAATAATATAATATTTATATGTGGCGAACAAGAAGTAAATTCAACGAGCTGAGGGCCTATTGGCTATCGCAAAACAAGATGTAAAACACTAGAATCCATAAACAAAATTGCGTACATTACGTGCTTAAACCTACTCATTAATATGAGTCAAGTAACACAAGCAGCAATGTACATTGAAGTTGCCATCAATCGTAGCGGTGAGAATTAGCCAATAGGCCCTCTGAGCAAACTTTATGATCTATGTTGTACAGTCAACTACAAAGAGGTATCCATGTTAGGTTTACAAAATGAAGTAAATTTTCATTTGCCACAATGAACTACCCTTAGTTCGTGACATTTCTAGTAGCAATCAAACTTTGTATTATCATCGACTCGTTTAATATGCAACAATGATGTATCCCACTACTTTTCCTTAGGTGATACATACAGTAGAGTCCGTTTATAATGACATCGGAAGGAATTGACAAACACGTCATAATAAGCGGACGTCATACAAAGCATTTTGTGAAATGAAAAACCTTTTTTATGTAAAAATGTATGTACTTAAGTATTTTAATACAGAAACATAGTAATTACATATGTATACATACATATTAAATCTAAATTGCACGTAATCAGCACATTATAACACATACAAGAGTATTTTTTACTGTAAGTAATCTGTAATTTTTGGCTGCTTTTGTTTTTTCATTTTATTGTAAAAACAGTCTCTAATACTATTGTGTATAGAAGATTTTTTTATTATTTTTTTATTGAATTTATTAAAAATGGGTCATAATAAGCGACATGTCACTGTAAGGGAAGTCATTATATCCTACTTTTTTACTAAGAATTTTATATGAAAACCAAACTTCGTAATGTAATTACGTCACAATAACCGGTTGGTCAATATAAGCGGAGTCATAATAAACGGATTCTACTGTAATAATAGCATTTAAAATGAATCGAATATAGTATAAGATTTGGTGGATACTGAAAATGTCACGAAGGGTAAATAATGTTTGCATACTAAAAGTTCCTTCATTTTGTAAGACTAACATGGATACATCTCTTTGTAGTTGACTGTACAAGTGAAGCGACAATGAGACGACGCGACGGTTGAGTACAGAATTTTTCTCTGAGACTCTTTTAATGTTGCTGTCTTTATCTAAATGATTTTATACTTAAGCTCACAGTTTCTATAAAATACTTTTTAACCCCCGACGCAAAAACGACGGGGTGTTATAAGTTTGACGTGTCTGTCTGTCTGTGTGTGTGTGTGTGTGTGTGTGTGTGTCTGTCTGTGGCATCGTAGCTCCCGAACGGATGAACGGATTTTAATTTAGTTTTTTTTTGTTTGAAAGTAGAGTTAGTCGAGAGTGTTCTTAGCCATGTTTGGTGGAAATCGGTCCAAAATGGCCGCCGCTACAAAATGGCGGATAACTTTTTTCTTCCACGACCCCCTCAATATGGGTATCAAATGAAAGGGCTTGACTAGTAGAATACAACCCACTATAGTAAATTTAAAATCCAAAATGGCTGCCACCACAAAATGGTGAATTATATATTGCGTTGGGGTTTTTTTAAATTTTTAATTTAATTCACTTGTTGTTATATACGTGTGAACCTTTTTGGCTGTATGATGTATAAACTGTAAATTTTTAAGTTTTATTTTAGCTGTTGGTTTACCTATAAATAAATACTCTTTATTGTGGACCAACATACCCTCAAACCCTATTTATTTATACAAGGTAAGAAGACCAGCAAGACGCTCTCCTGATGGTAAGAGATAACGCTGTCCATAATTAGTACAGTGCTACCCAGGATTTTACTAAAGTAAAATTCTGGGTGGACTGCGCCAACGCTTGTTACTTGAGAGTTAAGAGTCATAAGACGACTCTTTAGCCCAGTAATTTCACTAGCTACAGTGCCCTCCTACCTGTGCACAGTAATGTTATAACATCATTGCTCAGGCGGTAGAATAACTGGCACTGTTGAAGTACCCACCTAGACGACCTCCTGCAAAGGAAGTCTGCCCCCGGTCTGTTGTCTGTCTATCTGTATGTAATCAGATCTTGTAAATTAAATTTGACAAACTTCCGGAAGTCGATTCCAGTAACTGAAACGCGACAGACGTTTTGATGCGGCAGCGGCCAGCGAAGCGCCAGAAACTATAGACCCACCTGTTGCGTGAACCGCTTGTGGCAGACGTTGCATTCGTAGGGCCGCAGTTTGACGTGTTTCTGTACTAGATGGTCTTGGAGTTGTTCCGTTGTTTGGAACCCTTCACCGCAATGCTGCAACAAGCACATACATCTTAAAAATCTTTAAAAAACAAGCTTTTATTACTTGTTAATAACAAGCGAACATTAAAAAAATGATTTTTAAAACATGCTTTTATAATAATGTATCGAGTTAACTGCCAACTCCATCATCAAATCCTGGTTGGCATCTAGCACCAAAAGTACTCGTCAAGACGAATCAAATGAGCCCAAACTCGATGGGGTTGCGTCGTTTAATCACGGAGTTCCTATCTACCTTCCAGCTCCATTAACAGTAGAGTCCGACCGAAACTGGTTTTACGGCCGAAACCGAAACCGAAACCGAATGTTCGGCCGAGGCTTTAGTTTCGGCCGAAACCGAAACCGAAACTCACGTGGTCAAGTAAAAAAAATTTTAAATACTGAAATTTGGTGCATTTTACCCATTATTCAGCATTAATTAGGACATGAAATGGACGCACAGCATAATATAAAGTTTGTTGTTATCATTAAGTTTGTTGTATCAGTCGTAATATAGAAAATATATTATCAATAATATTTTTATTCTTCTGTGGTCAACAAGGAAGGAGTATAGTTTCGCTTTGTCTGTCCGTCCGTCTGTCCGCGGCTTTACGGAGAAACTATTATATAAGTCCTAGAAACTGTAATTTTGCACAGAGGAGGGCAATGATTAGGGTTAGAGAACGGTAACAAAAATAAATTTAAATGAATTTATTTAGGGTACCTCCCAAACTTGTAAAATGGGGATGATATTTTTTCTGGCTGATCTCATCATTATACCCCAAATGATGAATAGGTATTTTAATGAAGGACATATTTTTAAGGAAATTTTTCGATTTAATTATCCATTTGAGGGATATTCATGTTTAAAAATTTTTATTGGGCGTCCCCCGCCCTCTTAAATCTAAACTACTGGCTTTCAAACACTGTTAAAAATCAAGAATATACATAGTTTCAACCATGAACTTTCCAGGAAAACTATAGCAGTTAAGATAGTTTTATAAGTTTTAAAGATATCGTTGATGAAAATTAAGACAGTGAAAGAAAGAAAGAAAGATAAATATTTATTGAGCACATAAGCACAGGCACAAGAATATTTTTCGTATAGGTACATAGGTACTGTAGTATCACAATTCACAATAATTCACCATAAAATAAAAACATTCTATTGTACGACCCATTGCGTGTGGAGACGCATCCCGTGCCATCGTGCAGCTCTGCCCAATTGGGAGAGAGCTCAGCTAATGTTGTAGACAAGGTTAATTGTTTACAACGCTGATTTTCAGCTCTCCCCCTGTGGTGACGAAACTTAGGTATATAATTGAGTAGGTACATATTACATAAAAAACAATAAGAAATACAAATTAATTAAAAAAACATATTATGTACATATGAGTACGTACTATAAGTAAATAACTAATATTTTAAATAAATTATTAAATAAATTATAGGTGGAATATATCGGAAAAGAAAAAATAATAATATAAAAATAAATAAATAAAAAGAAGCAACTGGTCGGTACATAAATATATGATTTTATAAATATATGCAAATATAAATTTTATGTATTTGTACGTATAAATTTATACACAAAGCTCTGAATAAAAAGAAAAACAAAAGTAAAATATAAATAAAAATTAACGGGGATAAAATGGTAAAATACGAAAATCGAAAAACTATTGCGTTTACAGGAACGCATCACGACAAGGAAGTCCGATCCGACCAATCGCGGCTCTTGTCAGACAGACAACCAATCAGAGCGCGCTTTCGAACGGCTTCCATATTTGTTTAATGGCCGCGTGAGAAGGAAGCGGTAAAAAAACTCAAACATAACGCGGGCTTACAGACAAATAATTTGAAATAATACTTAAAACAAAATCATACAGCAAACTAAATATCTAGTGATGAGAGTAAGAAAAGGAAAAGTTATATTAAGTCATATATTGCGCCACGAGTGTGTGATGTAGTTTTTTGAATATTAAGAATGTGTTTTCTGAATATTATGCGAAAATAGGACTTATTCTGAAGTTCACGAAGGGGCGGCGGAAGAGAATTCCAGCACTTCGTGGCACTAAAGCGGAAACTACCACGAAAAGCCGCTGTTCGGTGTGATGGGATCCGGAGGAGAGTGGCAGAACGTATAGCCAACTTGTTGTGATCGCGGGTCCAATCAAACTTTGTGAAGAGGTAGTGCGGTTGCTGAGTTTTTAACACACCAAACATTAATGTAGCGAGATGAACGTGTCTTCTATGTTTCATTTTTAGGATGTTATATTTATTTAAGAAAGGTGTGATATGGCTACGTGAAGGCACATCAAAGCAGAAACGGGCACAGGCATTTTGGACCCTTTGGATAAGCCTAGAGGTTCTCTCCAGGAGCCGAGGCCCATAAACTGTGTCTACATAATTAAATTTGGACAAGACTAGTGAATCAATAAGAGTTATTCGGAGGTCAATGCTGAGGTAAGGTCTAATTTTGTATAAAACTTTAAGTCTGTAAAAACAGTTGTTCGCTACTTCAGCCACATGCTGCTCAAATCTTAACTGTGGATATACGATTTGCCAGTTCAGTAGAAGCCTACATTGCGCCTAGTCTAGCGCTTGGCCTATTTATTTAAATTAAGTTCTTATAACAAAATGTTTATCAGTTATCAATTTTTTTTTATGTGATGAAGTAGAAGACGAGCAAGACGCTCTCCTGGTGATAAGAGATAATGCTGCCCATAATCAGTACAGTGCTACCTAGAATTTTACAATGATGTGCAATTCTAGGTGCACTGCACCAACGCTTCTTACTCAAGAGTCATAAGATGTAAAGACTCTTTAGCCCAGTAATTTCACTAGCTATAGTGCCCTCCTACCGAAGCACAGTAATGTCGACACATTACTGCTCAGGCGGTAGAATAACTGTTGGGGTACCCACCTAGACGACCTCCTGCAAAGGAACTCTACCCCCGGTGAATAACAATCAAATCACTAATTGTTACTGTTTCATTAACCCCTTGATCCAGGAAAAACTTACAGTTCAAATCAAAATTGACATCTATTATTTCTAGCTTCTTTAAATAAGGTTAAAATTCGCGTGCGCAGGTGGGGCTCAATCGAGCAGCTCGGGGACATACGTGTAAAATACTAAGTACATATTAGTATTTTGAAATCTTACTAATTAATAGTTTGGTACTAATAGGTGGTACAAAACCTTATTGTACTCAGGCGCGGATCCAGGGGGGGGGTCAAGGGGGTCATGACCCCCCCCCAAAATCCTAATCGGAAAAAAAATCCGATCATATCGACTGGTTTTACGCTTCTTTCATGGATAGAATTAGAAAATTTTCTTTTAGCAACAAGCGTTACGTACAAGTTCATAAATTTGTTTCGCTGTTGATAGTGCATTGAGTAATTTGTGTACTTAATTTTTTTTCGGTCCTCGCCTACGAATGCATTTTTCATAGTTAGGATTATTTGGATTATATTAACGGCTGCAATCTTTTCGCGTTTCATGTTGTCTTTGCAGCTGAGTCTTTGCGCTTGCAGCGAGGTGCTCAGGCATGTATGTAGTTAAAGTCTTTTTTTTTCACTTGGATCAAGTAAGTCGCTCACCGTGTACGAGTATAGTCTGAATTACATACAAGTACAATTTATGAGCGCGTTCACAAAACTTTAAATCTAGGATTGTAGTCGACGACAAATCAGAGTTATAAAAAAACTCTGGTATTAATTGGTCAAAATATTATATTTTCTTGCCACTTGGAGCAAGCTAAACGCACATCATTCGTGCTGAAAGTTTCAAAATTTTCTCGCCGCCCGCAGCGAGCTGCTCGCGTTTTTATAAATAAAAATATTTAGTTTCCTTGCCACCCGGAGCAAACTAAACGCACATCATTCGTACTGAAAATTTCAAAATTATCTCAATGCTCGCAGCGAGCTGCTCGCGCTTTTACACATATAAATATTTAGTTTACTTGCCACCAGAAGCATGCTTAACGCACATTTTTCGTACTGAAAATTCCAAAATTTTCTCGCCGCTCGCAGCGAGCGTTTATAAATAAGAATATTTAGTTTCATTGCCACTCGGAGCAAGCTAAACGCACGTCATTCGTGCTGAAAAATAAAAAAATTCCCGGCGCTCGCAGCCAGCTGCTCGCGTTTTTATAAATAACAATATTTAGTTTCATTGCCACTCGAAGCAAGTACATCATTCGTACTATGAAAAATGTAAGATTTTCTCGGCGCTCGCAGCGAGCAGCTCTCAAATACTCACGAATCGTTTAGAGTAAAAAGGTGTAAGGTATACAAAATTGTAAGACTACGCTTAAATGTTTCCTCAAAAAAATTCTTAGTTTGAAAAAAAAATTCTAGCCGATGACCCCCTCCAAAATCATGGTCTGGATCCGCGCCTGATTGTACTTAGAAGAATCATCAATCTCTTTTAGGTACCTTTATATAAAATTAATAATTACTAAAATTGCTATTACACGATTAGTTCCAGTCTCAACAAAGATAATATCAAATCACACATTTAAAATTAACAAAGATACCTATATCACAATTAGTCGTCCGCCAAAGCGTTGTCGCGAGAAACGAAGGTAGGCGAGCGTGCACGACAACTTCCGAAAGGAGTTTCGGTTTCGGCAAAAGTTTCGGCCAATTTTGGCCGAAACCGAAACTTTCGCCGAAACTTGATTTTTGGCCGAAACTCGGCCGAAACCGAAACCGAAATTTCGGTCGGACACTAATTAACAGATCAGTTTAACACGACACAGCTTCTTAATAACAAAACATGGCTTCACGGCTGTCTATATGCAACACCCGGTTCCTTGTCTATAAAACACACACCCCTGCCTATAAAACATGGCTCCCGACTTACATAACCCCCCCCCCCTCACCTGACAAGCCAGCGGCGCCCCCCCCGCGCCCCCCAGCCCCCGCTCGCAGACCTGACAGCGCAGGGCGCGCCGCCTCCTAGAATGTTCTATATAACGAGCCCCCCCCCCTCACCTGACAAGCCAGCGGCGCCCCCCCCGCGCCCCCCAGCCCCCGCTCGCAGACCTGACAGCGCAGGGCGCGCCGCCTCCTAGAATGTTCTATATAACGAGCCCCCCCCCCTCACCTGACAAGCCAGCGGCGCCCCCCCCCCGCGCCCCCCAGCCCCCGCTCGCAGACCTGACAGCGCAGGGCGCGCCGCCTCCTAGAATGTTCTATATAACGAGCCCCCCCCCCCTCACCTGACAAGCCAGCGGCGCCCCCCCCCCGCGCCCCCCAGCCCCCGCTCGCAGACCTGACAGCGCAGGGCGCGCCGCCTCCTAGAATGTTCTATATAACGAGCCCCCCCCCCCTCACCTGACAAGCCAGCGGCGCCCCCCCCGCGCCCCCAGCCCCCGCTCGCAGACCTGACAGCGCAGGGCGCGCCGCCTCCTAGAATGTTCTATATAACGAGCCCCCCCCCCTCACCTGACAAGCCAGCGGCGCCCCCCCCGCGCCCCCCAGCCCCCGCTCGCAGACCTGACAGCGCAGGGCGCGCCGCCTCCTAGAATGTTCTATATAACGAGCCCCCCCCCCCTCACCTGACAAGCCAGCGGCGCCCCCCCCGCGCCCCCCAGCCCCCGCTCGCAGACCTGACAGCGCAGGGCGCGCCGCCTCCTAGAATGTTCTATATAACGAGCCCCCCCCCCTCACCTGACAAGCCAGCGGCGCCCCCCCCGCGCCCCCCAGCCCCCGCTCGCAGACCTGACAGCGCAGGGCGCGCCGCCTCCTAGAATGTTCTATATAACGAGCCCCCCCCCCCTCACCTGACAAGCCAGCGGCGCCCCCCCCGCGCCCCCCAGCCCCCGCTCGCAGACCTGACAGCGCAGGGCGCGCCGCCTCCTAGAATGTTCTATATAACGAGCCCCCCCCCCTCACCTGACAAGCCAGCGGCGCCCCCCCCGCGCCCCCCAGCCCCCGCTCGCAGACCTGACAGCGCAGGGCGCGCCGCCTCCTAGAATGTTCTATATAACGAGCCCCCCCCCCTCACCTGACAAGCCAGCGGCGCCCCCCCCGCGCCCCCCAGCCCCCGCTCGCAGACCTGACAGCGCAGGGCGCGCCGCCTCCTAGAATGTTCTATATAACGAGCCCCCCCCCCCTCACCTGACAAGCCAGCGGCGCCCCCCCCGCGCCCCCCAGCCCCCGCTCGCAGACCTGACAGCGCAGGGCGCGCCGCCTCCTAGAATGTTCTATATAACGAGCCCCCCCCCCCTCACCTGACAAGCCAGCGGCGCCCCCCCCGCGCCCCCCAGCCCCCGCTCGCAGACCTGACAGCGCAGGGCGCGCCGCCTTCTAGAATGTTCGCTGCTCGCGTGCGCCGAGTACTCGCAGCATGAGAAGAATATCTGGTGACACACTCCATCTGTGCCCAGCGGAGATGGCTCTAAACACTCGAAAGGGCCACTGTAACAATAATAATACTTTATTAACTAATACTTTATTAAGTTAAGTTTAAAGTCCAGGGACACCGCTCCCCCTCTAGCCACTTGCACCAACGATGCCCTTCTCGTCGGCTATGTAATGCCGGCCTTTATGGGGGCCGGTTTAGTGAGTGGCGAGTCATCACCTGCATATATATTTCCTAATGAGACGAAATTGGCAGATGCCGTATAGTCCTAGCAATAGCCTCATTAACCATCCATTTAGAATGCACATCAATTGCCTAGTTCATATCTCACTGAAAACACTTTTAAAATGTGTGCAATAATATTATGGAGGGCTGGTCTAGAGGAATTTTCAATAAATTAATTCTATGAATTTATATTTCAAAATTCGTCAAATTGTGCGAGCGAGAGCGCGTCACACACAAAAGAAAAAACTCAAAGCCATGCTATTTATATTATGACATTTTAATTGAGTAGATAAGCACAACACAGTGGTTTGAAGGTGGAAAGCCAATAATGAGGTAATTTGAATGAAATGAGGTAATCTTAGTCCACTCACGTGATAGGTTGAGGGCTTTTAGCCCGTCTCGACTCCGCCTTCTTAGTCCCTTCTCGTTTCTTCTTCTTCTCTTTTTGCTGTCCTGACTCGTAATCTTCTGACTTGACTATTATGTAGCTGACACTCTCTGACGCTAGAATGTAATAAAAAATATAGTTTTATTGTTGAACAAATTTTAATTATAAAATCTGTTATACCAGAGGTAGACATCCTTTGCAGGAGGTTGGTGGTGGGTATCCCAACAGTGCCAGTCCCATCAATGCTCAGGCGGTAGAATAACCGCCTGAGCAGTGATTCAATCATTACTGTGCACAGGTAGGAGGACACTATAGCTAGTGAAATTACCAATTTGAACAAGTGAATTAAATTAAAAAACCCCCAACGCAATAAGTAATTCATCATTTTGTGGTGTGTGTGTCCCCAAGTGAGTTACGAATTGTGCACATACATATATCATGGTCAAGATTATATGTAATTTTTTTTCGCACTTATTAAGGATATTTGAATTTTCTAATTATTCAGAGCGAGCTAAACATACACTTTTCCAGAGATGTGACTTATCTTAGATAAAAGTATCTGAAATACAGATACAAGATACAAAATACGTATTTACATCTTTTATTTGAAATACTTTTTTATTTTTTTATTTTGTATCTTTTATTTAGATACATTTTCCTGGTATCTTAGTATTTTGAAAATACTTTGTTCCCTAAGATACTTTTTTACTACAAGTGAATTAATTAAAAATTTTAAAAACCCCCAACGCAATATGTAATTCACTATTTTTTGATGGCGGCCATCTTGGATTTTAATTTTACGAAAATTTTATCCTTCTCCCATTTCTGATATTTCCTCTTTTTCTCTACAACTTCAGGTTTGTATGCGGTCGCCGGTAAATCTTTTAGAACTGTTATTCGAGTGGTGCTTGATATCAGTCGACGATGTAAGTGTAAATACAGAGAAATGCAATTTAGACGAATGAGCATTGTTGTTAGATTGATTCACATTAAATTCTTAAAATAAATTCTCAAAATTCAACATTTCAAAACATTTTCCGTGTGCAGGAAAATATGAAAACTTTCGTTTCCTTTCCTGACATTGACATTTGCTTTAAATGACAGTGACAACTTAAAATCACGTTCAAAAGTTTGATAAAAAAATATTATTCCTGCCTTTTTTTCAGAAGAATATTATTTCTCATAGTTTTGCTCTATCCCATGAAAAATAGAAATAATTTAGCAAAGAATAGCTTCTTAGAATTACATTGTAATAGTATAAAAGTATAATACATAACAGCTGAATTATAATTATTATTATGTCGCTCTTTAACACGGGCTAAGCCCGGGCCTTTTTATAGGCGTACACGGAGACAAAAAGTCCAACGCGCAGAGGCCCTTTTGAGCTTTTAATATAAATGTAATGGGTGACACTTATTGGAGTCTGTCTGTGAGTCCATCCATAGAAAATGGGCTCAAATGCAGTCTCCGCCAAGTGACAGGACTATTGCTAATTAATGGAAACTACTTGACCTAGGCTATGGATGTGTATTCTAAATGGATGGTTAATGCCGTATTTGACATGATGTAATGTCGTGCAAATATTTAATAATAACAGTTTGGCATGCATCTGAATATATTTTACATTTAAAATTCATAAATAATTTAAACAGAGTATTCAAAATTACATTTAAAATATTCATCTAATGAGTAAAAACATCTGTCACATAGCCATTTAAATATTTTATTATAAAATTCATTTTTGCTTAATTGATTATATCCTATAGGAAGTTTATTGTAAATTTTTGTCGCCATTTTGTAACAATAAATACCTTCATATTTTGTCTTGTCACATTCTTTGTTATCAACGCAGTCTATTCAATTCTAAATTGTTATCTCGAACAAATAAACTTAGTTAAATTAAATGTTGTATTCTTTCAAAAGTATTTTATCTTTAAAAAGTATTTGATAGATAGGTATTTTGTATTTAGTATTTCAGATACCTTTTAAGAAAATTATCTGTATCTGGTATCTGAAATGCTTTTTTTAAAAGTATCTTACATCTTGTATTTCAGATACTCTGAATAGAGTATCTTATACATCACTGCACTTTTCATAGTAAAAATTATAATATTTTTGCCCGCCTACACCTTGGAAAAATTCTAGATTCGTCCTTGGTATGGTATGGTTTAGTATTCTTTTATCTGTGGTATGGTAATACAGATGACAAGTGAATTAAATTAAAAATTTAAAAAACCCCCAACGCAATACGTAATTCACCATTTTGTGGTGACGGCCATCTTGGATTTGAAATTTTATATAGTGGGTTGTATTCTACTAGTTAAGTCCTTTCATTTGATACCCATATTGAGGGGGTCGTGGAAGAAAAAAGTAATCCGCCATTTTGTAGCGGCGGCCATCTTGGACCGATTTCCGCCAAACATGGCTAAGAACACTCTCGACTAACTACTTTCAAACAAAAAAAACTAAAACAAAATCCGTTCATCCGTTCGGGAGCTACGATGCCACAGACAGACACACACACAGACAGACACGTCAAACTTATAACACCCCGTCGTTTTTGCGTCGGGGGTTAAAAAGCCTAAAAATTCAAAAACTTTGCAGCGGGTAACCATGTGGTTCAATGATTGCAAAAACTACATAAGTAAATACTTACCCAATGTTGTTAGACTGGTAGGTTCCATGGTCGAGATGAATCGCTGTGTAAGAGTGTCCTCAGCACCATCCTTTTGGGATTTCAGACGGATTTTTGGAATAGGAGGTCTCTGTTAAAGATAAATAGCAAATTTATTTGATTTTTATTTTATTTCAAATGCACCTTGGTTCATTACCACTGCAGAATTACATAAACATCTTGGAGTCAACACAATCAAAGAGGAAATTAAAGAACTGGAGAAAACATACAGAAAAAGATTGGCAAATCATCCAAACCAGCTTGCAGTAGAGCTGCTACAACCGAATCCCAACAAGCGTCTCAAGAGACATCATATTTTGGAGCTAAACTGCTGAAGTTGGCTACACATATTGTGACTCGTGCTCGCTGGAGCATGGCACTGCAGACCATTCTTCTGACAACAAATTTGATTATAGCCGGAAGGCTGATGGCAAATGTAATTGGAACACAAAAAAAAAATTGTGGGGTAAACTTGTCATAAAAAAATGATTCACAGTAAATGACTTACTTCCCGTTTCACTTTCTGCCCCAAAAGGCTAGGATCCATCTTGGTACATTCGTCCATGTGGTCCATAAATGCATGGTTGCGAAGTGCTTTCATACTGGCAAACGTTTTGCTGCACAAAGCACATTGTACGTCATCTGTGTCCGATCCGTCATCCTGAAATTAATATATACTAATAATCTTACTAATATTATAAACGTGAAAGTTTGTAAGAATGTATGGATGTTCGGATGTCTAGACGTCTGGATGTATGTTTGTTACTCTTTCACACCTAAACAAGTGGACCGATTGAGCTGAAATTTGGTAGATAGATAGCTTAGACCCTGTAATAAGGTTCCGTTCTTTAGGCTAGTAAGAAGTCCTTTTTATCTTACTGGGTATGGTCTACAATCTTGTTCTAAGTACCTATCAAGTATTTACCACATACAATAACTACACTGTTAAATTTACTTAAATAGGTAGGTTCGTATATCTTACCTGAATCACAACTTTGAGATACTCTGTAGGCTCCTTCCGAGACATTGTTACAGCTTACCACACTGTCTATAACACGAAAATTTAACATTTTAATCACGACATAAAATACACGAGTAATTTATGTGTAAAACCAAACAAATGCTTCATTTTTAGTTAAAAACTAACCTATTCTATAAACATAAGCCTATTATTAAGCGCTTGGTTTTGTAGGTTTGGTGTATTGTTATGTAATTATTCACAATTTAACACATATAACTAAATACTTGTAAATTCCATTTCAAAATCGTAAATATAAGCGGGAAAAGAATGTCATGGTGTAAAAATAACTTTTTTCAAAAAAATAAACATTTGGCTATGGCGTCAGCCGACTTAAAAAAAAGTAAAAATTAAAATCGATTGCTGCGTTAGCCAAAAATACCTCAATTAGATGTTCTAGAACGTTTGAAAAAGCCAACTTACCAATAATTAAGGTAAAAAATGCAATAAAACCACAACTTAAGTCTAGCGGTTTGAAAACAATGTTATTTTTTTCACAAATCTGTCGAGAAAATTGGCGTTTGTTTTTTTTTTAATAAAAAAAAAGAAATCGTGAAGAAAAAAAAATTAAAAAAGTATGGTGTCACTTTTTAAATGTCAAAATTCAATAGCAATGATGAATACTTACTTCCCCGACTCTGAAACGTTGATATTTTTGCTAAAATGATCTTGATATCACAAAATACGAAGGAAAATATGAAGGCGTGGCGTCTAGAGAATGGACGCCATTTCGTGATTGCTTCACCTTCGTTTGCGTTGCGTAAATAGCAAGACGCGCCATTTTTAAAAATTCAATATGGCTGTCGGCCAATGACAAGCTTCACAAATGGCGGGAACTTCGAAATGGGTTATTTTGTTAGATCAATAATATTTTAGTAGCAAAAAATATTCTGATTTCATCCGTTTTAAAAACAATGGCTAAAGCTACAACAATAAAAGAGGCTATAAAGAAATGGGAGGATAAAACTGGCCTACAAGGCGGGACAGCCACTGATGTTAGTTTAGTGTTCCAATGGCCACCGATAGAAAAAATGGATAATTCACTCGCTGCTCTTACAAATTGCGAGTGAGTATAACACACAATTAAACAAAAATAATTACAAATAAAACGACCTCATAATAAATATGTGATTTTCTTTTGGATACCTGTCAGGATTCAGGATTAGGCCAAGTTAAAATGGAGGAAGTACCTCCTTTTAAATAAAAAATTACTCATAAAAATCGACTAACCAGCCGAAAATTCTAAGTTAACAAACATAGAAATAATACAGTCCAATCGAGAACCTCCTCCTTTTATAAAGTCTGAAATAAGTAATAAGTATTATTGGAAACGTTTAGTACGTACCTAGGTATTGGTTTAGGTAATTCAGGTATATTAATATATATGTCGCGTACCTACTTGAATTAGATTTACTATTTATAAATTTTTGTACAGCTTTATACAGAAAAATATATTGATTACTACTCTACAGAAAAAACAACATAAAATATGAAATTTTTGTTTATTTATTCATCACAACAATGTAGGTATCCTAGGTCTTAGTCTAACTTTATTATTAAGTATATAAAATCTTATTAATCCGGGTATATATCAACATCAATCAACAAACGAAGTGGTTCGTTGGCTGTTATTGGCGAACATTTATAATTTCAGTAGTAGGAGTAGGTTCTGATTATTCCGGCTATATATCAATCAACAAACGAAGGCTAACGAAGGGGTTCGTTGGCTGTTATTGGCGAACATTAATAGTTACAGTAGTAGGTACCGATTATTCCGGCTATATATCAATCAACAAACGAAGGCTAACGAAGGGGTTCGTTGGCTGTTATTGGCGAACATTAATAGTTACAGTAGTAGGTACCGATTATTCCGGCTATATATCAATCAACAAACGAAGGCTAACGAAGGGGTTCGTTGGCTGTTATTGGCGAACATTAATAATTTCAGTAGTAGGTACCGATTATGCCGGCTGTATGTCAATCAACAAACGAAGGCTAACGAAGGGGTTCGTTGGCTGTTTTACCTTTAAAGATTTATTTTTCAGAAAACTAAGTCTTTCAACCAATCTGATAGAAAAAGTATCAGGTTTGAATAGTTTGAAAAAGCTGCGCATTTTGTCGTTGGGAAGAAATTACATTAAATCTTTTGCTGGTATGGTAAGTATTCATGTCTGTGTAGCTCTAGATTTAAAAGTTTTTCCTATGCGAAATTTTAAAAAATGGCAAAGGATTTGCATAATATAAATGTAAGATATTAGTTAGCACGCTAGTTTTACTTTTTATACAAGCTTTTATTTACTTTCACCTGTCTGTCTGTCTGTCTTTTTGTCTGTAATCAAATCTTGCAAATTAAATTTGACCCACTTCCCGGTTTTCGATTGAGCAGAAATTTTGCATGCATGTATAAATCGAATGACAATACAATATATTATTATGACATGGAGCTGCTCTGATGCATGAACTGGAAGGTGGCTAAAGGAACTGCATAATTAATCGACGTAACCCCGTCGAGTTTTGGCTCATTTGATTCGTTTTGACAAGTACTTTATGGTGATGATATGATATACTTTATTATAATAGCTTGTTTTAAATATATTATTTTTATTTCAATTGTTTTTAATTCATAATCAATAGTAATAATCAATAACCTTGCGAGCTAAACAGTGGCACGAAAGTATTAAAAACTCTTAATATTATTATAGGTACTTAATATTGAAACTTTTTAAGGAATGCCTGGGGGATACATTAGAGGAACTGTGGGTGTCATACAATCTTATAGAGAAGTTGAAAGGTATCCACGTACTGAGGAGTTTGAAGGTGCTTTATATGAGCAACAACTTGGTTAAGGAGTGGAGCGAGTTTAATAAATTACAAGTAATTTATTAATTATTTATTTTTTTTTTTGTAAATTATAGAATACTAGCTGCGCCCAGCGGTTTACCCGCTGTACTATATAGCCTATGTGTTATTCCAGGGTCTAAACTATCTCTATACCAAATTTCAGCTCAATCGGTCCAATTGTTTAAGCGTGAAGATGTAACAACCATACACACTCACTCGCAAACTTTCGCATTTTTATAACAAGTGAAATTTAAAAACTTTTTAAAAACATCCGCTTTCCGATTGATATCTGAAATTTTGCATGCATGTGCAAATCAAGTGACAATGCAATATTATTATGACATGACACTGACCTGATGATGGAGCTGGAAGGTGGCCATAGGAACTCCATAATTAAACGACACAACCCCATCGAGTTTGGGCTCATTTGATTCGCCTTGACAAGTACTTAGGTGCTAGATGGTAATAATATTAAAAGCTTGTTTATTTTTCAATTGTTACACTAAACGATTCGTGTTTAGATTCATCTTTATAAATATACGGCATAAACTCACTTGTATTTACTTCGACTTCGTGCCGACCGGTATTCAGAGACACGACAAAAGGTCAAGACAATTTTTCAGGAGTTACCACATCTAGAAGACTTGTTATTCGTGGGCAACCCGTTATACGATGCTTGTGAATTAGAAGCATGGCGAGCCGAAGCAGCTCGAAGGTTGCCTAACTTGAAGAAATTGGATGGAGAGACTGTTCTGAGAGAGGATGAACCTCCTTTGACTGTCGCTGATATGCAGGTGAATTGGATAAATACAAAACGAATGAAGTTGTTGGTTAAGCCGGGTATCCAGCGCGTATTTTGGTTTACACAATCAACAAAAACATGACAACATTCAACAAAATTCTAGGAAATTTTGATGAATATTTAGGTATATTGTTAACATAACCCAATAGAAAGCACGTACAACAAAATAATGTTTTTGTTTTTCATAACCAATGGAAGGCAAAAACATTTTTGGTGCAAACAAAAATGTGATTGACAATGTTTTGTGAAAAATGTCATGTTTTTGTTGATTGTGACTAACCAACAAAGTCCAACGAATGGCCAGAGGTTCTAGCCATCTTCTTATTTTTATAACAAATAAGTAAGAAGACGAGCAAGACGCTCCTGATGGTAAAAGATAACGCTGCCCATAATCAGTACTGCCTGGGATTTCACAATGATGTCAAATCTACATTGTACCAACGCTTCTTACTCAAGAGTCATAAGATGCAAGACTCTTTAGCCCAGGAGGTCTACTATAACTCGTTCCGAAAACGAAGTTCGGCCGATTTTTCGCACGTTTCCTACCATAATCACTTTCGTTTACGAAATATCGTCCGAACGAAAATAGTTTGACGTTTAGATTTTCGAACCTTACTATAACCACTTTTAGTTGCGAACGAAAATTTGAATTTGACAGACGAATGTTCGTAAATTTAACCTCAAATTGACGAAGCCAAAATAGCTTTCGTTTGATTTTCGTTTGTTCGAATTATTTAAAGAATTGAATTTGTATGGCTGGAAAAATGATTTAATGGAAGACTGCTTTGCGCGAAGAACGTTTAGATCACATAAAGAACCTATATTAACAAAAATCTACTAATATGAAGGTGTAAGTTTTGAGCATGTACTTATAAACCGATTGAGCTGAAATTTGGTATAAAGCTTAGACTAAATGATGTAAGCTACTTTTTATCCCATTCCCTGAGGATTGGGACATGCCTATGTATATGCGTGAAGAACCGTGGAGCGCGCATAGTCATATCTATAGGAAATTAACTAGGTATCCAGCGGATTTACCTGCTGATTATTACCTAGCCTACATAATGTGATTTTCTAGTCTTTGCTCCAACTTACCTATATACCAAATTTCAGCTTTATCGGTTAAGGCATGAAGAGGTAACAAACACACACATCAGCATCAGCTTTGATTATGTTTTGTGTCATCAAATAAAATAATTTATCAACAAAAGCACTTTTTTATTTAGAATAAAAAATGAAACAAGATACAGGAAATGGTTACAAATACAAAACGCAAGGTAAACAAACGGTGCTCTACTTATTATATAGATAGATAGATAAATAACCCTTTATTGTACACTAAGAGTGATTTGATTTGATTTAAGGTAATGAAACAATATCTAGCATTAAATTAATACATTTGAAAAGTGTTACAATTGGTGGTCCTAGATATCTTAATCCTTAAGCTATTTTGTATAATTAAACAAACATTAATATTTAAAAATTATGTTGTCCACATAGCTTGTTGTGCACTGCCTCTCTCCGTGTACTGCCTATCACAATTGGACATCAATCGACATCAGTAGATCCAGCATTAAAGTAAACTTCTTGAACATGAAGAGTTTGAGGCTGCAAAATAAAATTATCATTATAATTTTTGCTGTTATTTTACTTTACCTAAAGGAATACATAAAGGATCTTGATGTTAAATATAATTGTCATAAAGTTTTCTATCATCATATAGGTGACACTTGGGTGTAGTTTATGTTTTACTAGTTTTTGCTTGCAGCGTTACCTGCATGTAGGAATTCCTTATATTAGCGGTGATCTACATATGTCCATAAATTTTTGTTTAAAATTTAACCCAGTTTGTTCAACAACAGTTTGGACTGGGAATTCAGTCTCGCTTTCCTATATTATAATAAAATTGAAAATGTATGTCCCCTACATTATATTATAAGCATAGATGCAGGGGAGAAATTGTGTAAAAAACCAAACACAAAGTATATGAATTGTTAAATCCTCTATTTAAAGTTAACATTGTTATTTTATATTATTAATGGTATTTAAAAGATAAAATATAAAACATAATAATAATAAATACCTTTTGGCACTGAGGACTATTGAAATGGAATTAAGTGTAATGTAGGTACAATCATATTCTTCTCAGCCTCTTTGCCGAACCTTTCCTTCCTTATGCTCCCTTGAGCGTAATTTCTATTTTTCCAAATACTGTTTCAATTTTCTTTGGAGATTTTGTAGCCATTTTACAACAGAAAAAAATATAATTGATTTAATCATATGATAATTTAACTGAGATACACTTATGTGGGTTAGAAAGCTACTGCAATATTAACAATAAATATTATTCTTTAAATTTGTGTACCACTTGTGGTAGGTATGTGAATTTGAGAGTAAACGTTGAGTATTTAGGAACGCTTATCAATATATCAAGCTAAAACCGCCATTTATTTTCGGTATGTAGGTATAGGTAACTTTAACCATGAAAAAACAAATTTAATACATCATTTTAATTTGTTCCGGGCGGATAAGGCCTTGGGGCGCAGCTATGATCTATAAATAACTAATAATATTAAATATTTATCACTTACTTGCAAAGATTTCCAAAACAAAGTTGTCGAGACACGAACAAACGCCGACTGAACCATTTTTAAGTTAAACACTTGAAACTTCTTGAGGAACGGGTGACGCAATAGCCATAATTTGTGTTTAAATGCACTTGTTACTCAGTTTATAAAGCCAAATAACTTAAAAACATTTAAAACTTGCAAACAAATTCAAACTTTAGAATTTTAATCACTTGACATTGACAAGTCGGATAGCATTTTGGCATTTTCATTCAATTGTTCACGTTCTTATCGTTCACGAAAATTGTCTATGGATCCGAACTTCGTGAGCGTGACCGAAAATGAGTTATAGTAGGGTCACAAACGAAACTTCGTTGCTATTTCGTTCGTTTCCGAAGTTTCGTTTCGGACGGGTTATAGTAGACCCCCAGTAATTTCACTAGCTACAGTGCCCTCCTACCGAAGCACAATAATGTTTGCACATCACTTTGTTTTGTGCAAATCAGCCTTAAACTATTATTTTTCCTTTTATTTTTCAGCCGGATGGAGGTGACGCCGTGGAAACGCTAGTTAGTGCGGAAACAGGAAACGAATAATTTCTTAACTTTTAAAGTTACTTTTGGCGTTTATATATTGCAGTTATTGTAAGAATTTATCTGCTCTTATAATTCAATGCATGATGATTTAAAAAAATGTATGTAAAACCTTTGAGCACCATCTCGAATGGTAACAGACTACACCTAGAAGGCGGGATAATCATTTTATCCTCACACATTATTATAACTAACGTGGACTTAATGATTGTTTATTATTTACGCTGACATATTTAATAGATATTATATTTGTTATTATGAATTTATTTTAATGATTATGAACTTTTATAATATTTTTATGTTTATGAAATTTTTAAAGACCGCCAGAAACCGCCAAGAAGTGGGTGGTTACTCGTCTCGGCAGAAACTTACCATCAGTAATATACCAATAAATAAAATACAATTCAGGTCACAAGAAGTTTATTTTCTTAGTTTTAATCATCATCATTTAATCATCGATTAAGGCCACCACTTACACAGACAGTATTACGAACTTTCCTATTTAGGGATGCTGAGGGGATATAAGCTTCTCAAAAAGCTTTAAAACTCTCTATAAGACGACAAAACGTTAATTATTATAGTAAAATAGGTGTTTCTTTGTCGTATTATGTTATACAACTAAATTGAGAAACAAAAAATATTTGCTCTCCTAAGTCGACAGAAATAAAATGTTATTTGAGATATAATATGGTAAAATAGGAGTTTCTTTGTCGTAAAACATAATACGACTAAATTGAGAAACAAATATTTTAATGTTCGATAACATTTTATTGAAAGTTTAAGTTTTCGAGTAATGCTGGTTGAAACAAACGAAGGCAAACGAAGTGATTTGTTGGCTATTATTTATTGTGTGAAACTAGGCGAGGGCAAACATATCCAACGAGCGTGCGGAGGGTACGCAGATAATATATTTATTTTAATTTGTTTTTTATTTTCCTTCTCCTGCTTGGTTGTTTGGAAAAGATCGCTATTAGCGATAAGACCGCCAATTGTCTCACTGTTTATAAAGTAAACTTTTTTTAGATTTTTTTTATCTAAAGAAAGTTTATTTAGATTTAAGTTATTGTACAAATTGTGGTGAAACAATAAAGAGTTATCTTATCTTAGTATTATTATTCGTTTGCCATCGTTTCATGTCAAAACTGTGAGTAAAAAAAAGTATAACAAAATAATAAAAAAAAACTGTAAAATGCTTTTGACTGATCGAATGTATCGATTAACGATCTAATTATAATATCCGATATATTAGATCTATGGTATCGAAACGAAGTGAAGCTACGCCCTTACGTGTAGCCGTACATTTTGTATTAAAATCGTATAAAGGGGTATACACCAAACACACGAAGGCTAACGAAGGGGTTCGTTGGCTATCGTTGACGCTATTTATGGTCGATTTGACGAAGACCAACATTACTATCGAGCGTGCGGAGCGAACGATAACAAGTGAAATTAAAAAAAAAACTTTTCTAAAAACAAGCTTTTATTATTATCACCATCTAGCATCAAAAAGTACTCGTCAAGACGAATCAAATGAGCACAAACTCGATGGGGTTACGTCGTTTAATAACGGAGTTCCTATTACCATCCAGCTCCATCATTAGATCAGCTCGATGTCATGAAAATATTGCATTGTCATCCGATTTATACAGGCATGCAAATTTTCAGCTCAATTGGAAACCGGGAAGTGGGTCAAATTAAACTTGCAAGATTTGATTACAGACAGACAGACAGACAACAGACAGGTGAAAGTAATATAAAGCTTGTAATAGTCATTGAACTTCGTGTGTTTGGCCTATTGGCTAATTCTCACCCACTACGATTGATGACAACTTCAATGTACATTGCTGCGTTTGTTATTGTGCTCATATTTATGAGGAGGTTTAAGCAAGTAATGTCCACGGATTTTAGTATTTTACATGTCGTTTGGCGATAGCCAATAGACCCTTTGCTGTGGAATATTATAAGAACTATAGGTTAAGTTTCTTTTACATTTTTATTTGTTTAAAAAAAATATAAATTGAATTTAATCTATAAAAGAGATACAATTGTTAGAAATTCTGTAAGTGCTCTTCATAACTAAAACATAAAAATGGTAAAACTGAAAATATAGAATCTCGGATTCGAAAATTGTGAATTACCGTCTTGGTGGGTCAGATTGAATACTACGTAGAAAACCCTTTGGTTTAATATCTAAGTGAGTGCTAGCTGATATAGTTAAACGACGAAAATCTCTGTGGTCTATGGGGCGGAAGACCAGCACTGGTTCTCTATCTTCTTGGTATTTTGGAGCTGAAATTTGAAGGCACTAGGTAAGTTCTATAGTTGATTTTAAATGGACTTAGACGACTATAATTTTTCCTTAGATAAGGGATTTTTATACACTGTGTGAATGCCTAGCTCGCAAATTTTGATGAATTTTGAAATATAAATTCGAAAAATTTACTTTTTGAAGTTTTATTTCAGTCTTACTTTAAATAATACTATCTGCGCCCAGCGTTTTACCCGGAGTACTTATGTAGCTTATGTGTTATTCCAGGGTCTAAGCTATATGTATACCAAAATTTCAGCTCAATCGCTCCACTCGTTTAGGAGTGAAAGAGTAACAAAGATACATCCAGACATCCATTCTTACAAACTTTCACGTTTATAATATTAGTAAGATAAATAGATAATTCCTCAATTACGTAAAAAAAATTGTACAAATTATATTTAAATTGACATCATAACAGTGGAAATAATTTTTAAAATAATCTAAAGATTGACCAAAGATACATTTTCAAAATGTTTAAATCTCACGAATTAAAATTTCATAACTCATATCGTGTAAGCAAGAAAGTTTTTAGTGTGAAAACGGTCACAAGTCTAATAAAAATGAAATATAGTTTTATTTACTTATATCCAAAGTTTTCTTCTCCATCTTTTTGTTTCTAACAGGTTCGGAAATATAACTACTCTGCGGAGTAGGTATGTTCTTGAGTTTTTTGGGCACGTTCCTTCTGAGATTCGTTTCAGTAGGTTGATGAATTGGATTCTTTTTCATTCTTGGATCTACATCGGGAGTTGGTATCGGACTGAAAGAAAGATTTTATTATTACAAGCTACTTTCACTTCTCCGTCTGTCTGTAATCAAATCTTGCAAGTTTAATTTAATCCACTTCCCAGTTTCAGATTGAGTTAAAATTTGGCATGCGTGTATAAATCGGATGACAATGCAATATTATTATGATAACGAGCTGATCTGATGATGTAGCAGGAAGGTGGCCATAAGAACTTCGTAATTAAACGACGCAACCCATATCGAGTTTGGGCTCATTTTATTCGTCTTGACGAGTACTTTGCTAGTACAAAAGTACTAGCAAAGTAGGTACTCTTCGAGGCGGTGGTAATAATAATAAAAACTATAATTTCACTTGTTTAAACCAAGAAAAGCAGCCCGCCCGCCTGGCGTATAAGGGACAGGTATATGGGACTCCCTTACCGAAGATTGACGTAGAAGGCGAAGGGATACTCACTAAGCAACCTGCGTAGTGCGTGAAGTGCGTGTACGCCGAAGCACTCATCTTAATGTGAATCTAGGCTTACGCATCTTCCAGGGTCAACTAAAAGGTCTAAATTTATTTTATGTCATGAAGTAGAAGACGAACAAGACGCTCTCCTACTGTAAAGGGCTACTTAGGATTTCACAATGATGTGATATTCCAGGAGCACTGCACCAATGCTTCTTACTCAAGAGTCATAAGATGTTAACGACTCTTCAGCTCAGTAATTTCACTAGCTACAGTGCCCTCCTACCGGAGCACAGACATCTTGGTAGCATACCGGTTGGTAATTCCCTTAGGAAACAGTCCATATTTGAGATGTGGTACCGTCGGGCCGGGGCGTTGGTAGCATGTTGGCTCGGCACTGCGCATCACTGTGATGTATTTTGTACTGTAGAACAAAATAAATGTAAATTATTAAAAGACAATATAAAACTGACATCAAGCTCACCTCTATGTAAATTAAAAAATATATTAGACAGAGTTCAAGCACATATAAATGATATGCTAGAACGAGACGCATTGATTAATTTCAGGTTTATCTGAAAAAAAAATCTCCAGGAGAAAAGATTTCGAAATGGATAGACAGTCTTTTAAGTTGCTTTGAGGAATAATAAGTACGCTTTGATACAATAATCAGGTAAAGCTCAAGCGCACCAAAAAACGAAGGCTAAAAAATGTCAACCAGCGTTACTCGTTACGATAGCCAACGATTCCCTTCGTTGGCCTTCGTTTCGTTTGTTCTATTACTGATTTAATAATTTAAAAATCTAATACGTACGAAGGTTTGAATTTCCTCACTTTGGATCTCTCCATATTACTAGAATTTATATTTATATTTCTTGTGTGTTTTTTACAAAATTGGTGTTTGATTTTTGTTTTGTCACATTTGATATTTTTGACAACTTGACGTAAGAATAAAATCGCAGAATATATTTCTGCGTGGAATGGAACGCAATCCTTATGTCAGTATCATGGTCATTGCGTTTACTCTGCCATCTAGCGGAATCATCGATAACTATGGATTATGTTGCCAGCTTTCCGTGTTTTCCATTATTTTATGGACAAATAAATCAATTTAAAATTTAGGATGGAAATTATGAATAAAAAAATATATTACAAGAAATTGTGTATATTATGAACAAATAAAGCCGCGTCTCCAGTGCGTGTTTTGGTTCAAACATTCAACACAAACATCACAACATTTTTCACCAAACATTGTCAAACTACACTTTTTATTTGCCCCAACAATGTTTTTGCTTTCCCAATGGAAAGCACGTACAACAAAATAAAATATCAATATTCATCAAAATTGTCGAGATTATTTTTGAAAGTTTTCATGTTCATGTTGAATGTTTTAATTCTACTATTAAAATAACGCCCATTAAATTGTGTTAACGACTAAGCACAATTTGGAGTTACATATAGTGATACAGTAGTCCAGTAGTGTAACTATGTTGAAAGCTTAGTCAGGGCCGGTTTTAACATTACCAGCGCCCTGGGCGAGATTTCTACGGCGCCCCTAAAGAGCAATTCAAACCCATACTAAAAACGAAAAAGGAAAAAATTCCAGGATTTTTTTCTGGGCCGAATCCGATGGGAAAAATCATGGGCGTATCTAGAAAAAAATACACCTTTCCAGCTAGCTGCGAGCTCCGAGAAAATTTTGAATTTTTCAGCACGAAGAACGAGCTGCGTTTAGCTTGCTCCGAGTGGCAGAGAAACTAAATAAGTATTCTTATTTATAAAAGCGCGAGCAGCTCGCTGCGAGCGCCGCGAAAATTTTATTTTTTAACACGAATGATGTGCGTTTAGCTTGCTTCGAGTGGCAAAGAAACTAAATGTCCTTATTCATAAAAGCGCGAGAGTCGAGAAAATTTTGAATTTTTCAGCACGAGTGATGTGCGTTAAGCTTGCTTCGAGTGGCAAAGAATCTAAATGTCCTTATTTATAGAAGCGCGAGTAACTCGCTGCGAGCGCCGAGAAAATTTTGAATTTTTCAGCACGAATGTTGTGCGTTTAGCTTGCTCCGAGCGGCAAAGAAACTAAATAAGAATTCTTATTTATATAAGCGCGAGCAGCTCGCTGCGAGCGCCGAGAAAATTTTGAATTTTTCAGCACGAATGATGTGCGTTAAGCTTGCTTCGAGTCGCAAGGAAAGTAAATGTTCTCATTTATAAAAACGCGAGCAGCTCGCTGCGAGCGCCGAGAAAATTTTGAATTATTCAGCACGAATGTTTTGCGTTTAGCTTGCTCCGAGTGGCAAAGAATCTAAATGTCCTTATTTATAAAAGCGCGAGTAACTCGCTGCGAGCGCCGAAGAATATTTTGAATTTTTCAGCACGAATGATGTGCGTTTAGCTTGCTTCGAATGGAAAAGAAAGTAAATTCTCTCATTTATAAAAGCGCGACAGCTTGCTGCGAGAACCGAGAAAATTTTGAATTTTTCAGCATGAATGATGTGCGTTTATCTTCCGTTGAGTGGTAAAGAAACTAAATGTTCTTATAAAAGCGCGAGCAGCTCGCTACGAGCACCGAGAAATATTGAATTTATCAGAACGAATGGGGCGCCACGGGCGCCCCATTATAGAGCCTGTGGCGCCCCTTTTATCCGGCGCCCTGGGCGGTCGCCCAACCGCGCCCTACCCTAACGCCGGCACTGAGCTTAGTAAGATCCCTTGTCTTCATTTAAAAATAGGTTCTTCGTAATTTGCGCCCATCCAGTCTACAGATTTTTAACGAGTTTAGTTTTTTTAAATGTTTTTAGGGAGATTAATATATTTTTGCTGGTATCATTCCACCTGTCAAACGAGCGGAGGCGGAGTTGTTTTTTTGTCATTTTGTACGATTTTCCTTGAATTTTGTTTTTTCCTTCGCGCCATTTACCTATATATTATAATACTCTTTGCTTCGCGCTATCTCGCTCGCTCGATCTCGATCACGTATAATCCGTCAGCCGGTATTATTTTTTAATTATTGTGGCCAATTAAAACGACAAAGGACAATAATGTGATAAAAACTAGTGAACTTCTAGGCTGCATTGAAAACTTATTACCTAAAAGGTAGGTTTACGGTTTCTAGGAACAGCAAAGGTCATTGTTGATACAGATAAAATTAAATGTTGTTTTCCATGTGTGCGTTTATTTCCCTGTTGTGTGTGTGAACGTCAAAATTCTGAGAATTTGCTACGGGAATGAAATTACGGGGCATCGCTCAATACAGGTAAAATTGTGGGTCCCGGTGAAAACACGAAAAAGTGAGCCAGTGACTTCCTGTTCTAAATTCGATAACAGGTGGATTCCTTCTTTGCGAAATCTAATGGCGCGTAATTTTTTACTATTATAAAAATGTCGTGCATATTAATCGTTTAGGTAAGTTTTCTCGTTAATAATTATGCAATAAATGTTTCATCGTGCAGATGATACAAAACCCTTTTGCTTCCTTGCATAATAAATGCGTGAGTCATTTTTTTTCTAAATTCCAGGAATAGGTGTGTTTTTTAATGGCTAACACTTTTAGCCTGTTGAGCTCTTTGTGCAAAAAGTTGATTTAACCTCTTTTTTAATGTTATCTTTTTTTTATTGATAAGGTGATAGTGATTTGACAAGGAGGTTTTTATCTAAAATTGGTACATACATGTTTTGTTTGATATTATCTGATAAAATCAAATAAATAAATGTACATATTATATTAAATGTTGTTATTATATTCACTTTAATTATGTTTAATATTATTTATTAAAATAAATAAATATTCAAATTTATTAAGTAGTTTACAAGTTTGTTACATGGAGGTTTTTTTTATTAACCCTTAAATTCCCAAGCGGCTCGATCGGGCCATAACCACCACATTTGAATTTAGGCTTTAATTTAAGAATGCTAGAAACTAATTCAATCCATCCCCCCGATACAAAACAATTGAAAAGCTAGTAGCTGAGAAGTTAAAGTTTTGTAGGAAATAATTATAACATACAGTGTAAATATAATACTTCATTATGTAACGATATGATATTAAATTAATATATTTTTAAAATAATTGCTTTTATTTAATGCCAATCTGATCCGATCATTCCGATTCGATTACAAATTAAAATGAGCTTTTCGGATCTCTTCGCTCTGGTCCTGCAGGGCTTATTCACTTATCTGTCAGGAAACTGAACCAAAGACCGAATTGTCAAAAATGTGTGAAATAACGTATTAGATTGATACGACGTGATACATCATATTCATGGCAAATACCTTTATTGAGAAAAACAAACTAACAATACTACAGCTACTACTGCAGTAAAGAACACTTTTATTAACCACAGATCGGCCACAAGCCGATCTACAGAAAATCCAAGTGCTCCAAACCACTGTCAGTTGGCAGAGTGCCCAGAATGCTGGCAGCATATTATCATACATCATATTGTACATTTAATACACATGACAATTGGGTCTTTGGTTCTGTTCCCTGATGGATAAGAGAATATCCCTGCTGGTTTGCATCTCGATTTTCTGCAATTTAGCCCAATAGCCCATTTTTCAGATCTCTATAATTAAGTATCTCTATATTTCAATTAAGTAATTTTTTTTCAGGTAGCAAGTGCTTGAGACCAAGTGATCCATTTTAAAAGAACTGATATAGAAAGAAGTAAGTTATATTACTGCTATTTATTTGTTTTTAAAACCTAAGGTTTGTGCCAAAAGTGTGCACAATAATTCAACACATATTTTTTCACCAAATTATTACTCGAAGACACCTGTGGACCTATTGGCTAATTCTCACCCACTACGATTGATGTCAACTTCAATGTACATTGCTGCGTTTGTTATTTTACTTACTAGCTGTGCCTATCGGTTTTACCCACTGTACTGTAGCCTATGTGTTATTCCAAGGTCTAAGCTATCTCCAAACCAAATTTCAGCTTAATCGGTCCACCCGTTTAAGCATGAAAGAGTAACAAACATACATCCTGACATCCTGATATCCATACATTCTTACAAACTTTTACGTTTATAATATTAGTAAGATATTAATGAGGAGGTTTAAGCAAGTAATGTAAGCAATTTTGTCTATGGATTCTAGTGTTTTACATGTAGTTGGGAGATAGCCAAGCCAATAGGTCTAGGTCTAGGTAATTCTAGAATATTCAAAATAACTACAAAATAAAAAAATAATGAGGATTAGAACAAATGGGCCCAGCATCTTTAGCATACTAAGACATTGACTTAAAAGTAGCAACTCCCGTCCCACTGTCAAGACTAAACTGACCAAGACATTATAGATTCAATGGATCAATGGAATTATAGATTCTCCATATTTGCTGTCTGAATTACGTATCTCCGCGCCGAGTAGGCTGCCTAGAGGGTCACGGTTCAATGTGTTCTGTGTGACAGGATCTAACTCTAATCTCGGGTACAACGCCCCATTAACCAGAATAGTGCGACAATATAATCAGGTCTCTAAAACCAAAGATGTAGACATATTTGCTGACAAACTCATTAAATATAAAAAGTCTCTCAGTGCCTGACCTTGCTCTTATACTTATATGCTCTTGTATACTTTATTCATATAATGACATATATTTATTTATTATAATTAAATATTTATAAAGAAATTTATTCGTATTTATATTAATATTTTCATATATATGTACCATTAATTAATATTATATATAATATTATTTAGTATGTATTAAATTAATTTTTCAAGTGAGTTTTAGTAATAACTGCCTACTGCCTACCATGTGATTTCCTTTCTTTTTTATTATATTATTTTAATGTAAAGTTACTCGCACACCTCATTAAATGCAGTCTGTGCCTATAAATGTAATGACACTTAGCATGTATTATAAAAATGTGTGTAATTGTTAGTAAAGGTGTACATTATGTTGGCATGCTTTAATAAATAAATAAATAAATAAGACGCTACTCTTGCTACTCGCGCTGTCATTGCATACAATTTGCAGCTACTCCCAATGTCATTGTGCTCTTACAAACGTCAATTTCTCGTGACAGTGGTATGGGAGTTACTAGTCTTTCATAGGCGGATTTAGGGGGGGGGGGGGGCAGGGGGTTTGCACATATTTCATGGTCAAGATTATAATTTTTTTCTAGGCGCTAGCAGCAAACTGCTTTAAGGATATTTGAACTTTCTAACTGTTCAGAGCGAGCTAAACACACACTTTTCGTAGCAAAAATTATAATATATTTGCCCGTCTGCACCTTGGCCCCCCAGGACCAAATCCTGGATCCGCCTGGATGTAGTCTTTTGTTGATGTTTCTATGTGCTCGGGTTGCAGCTTGTATTCTGTTTAATGTATTTTTTCATTCGCTTGTTCCAGACTCAAAATGTCGCTGTGGGCTAGAGCACAGCAGTTGCCGTCTGAAAGCCTTCAGAATGTAAGTATAAAGTGTACATTACTGAGTTTTGCTCTCTCTTCCTCACACGCCATAAGTCCAGGAGTAGACTTCCATAGCGGGGGTACGCTGCCCATAATTAGTACAGTGCTACCTAATATTTCACAATGATGTGAAATTCTAAGTGCTTCTTACTCCAGAGTCATAAGATATTAGACTCTTCAGCCCAGTAATTTCACTAGCTACAGTGCCCTCCTACCTGTGCACAGTAATGTTAGCACATCACTGCTCAGGCGGTAGAATAACTTTCACTATTGGGGTACCCACCTAGTTGACCTCCTGCAAAGGAAGTCTACCCCCAGTGTTACCTAGTAACTAATATTACTTTAATTTTCCAGGTGCGGAAAATCTATGGTGATCATTTTCCCATTGAAGTTCGCCATTGCCTGGCGCCATGGATCGAAAGCAATATATGGTAAGAACTAGCTTAATAAGAAATCCTTTCTTAGCAGAAATCTAGGTCTTAAAACCTCTGTGTCCAATCTGTATCTAATAAGTATTAAGTTTTTTTTATACTAAATATGCCTACGTTAGACCACATCCCACCTGATGGAATGTGAAAATGCGGTCGACGATGGATCACGTAGGATCCCTAGAAAGGTACCTATTCACTCGTGCCTTGAAGATACCCAAGTTGTACCGCTCGGGAAGCACGGATGCCGGCAAAGTGCCACTAAGTAAGGATGCCGTGACGTCCGTTGTAGAATGGGCTTGGAATAATTTTTCTTTTCGTCTCAATAAAGAATATTCTTATCTTCATAACTTGTGTTTGCTCTATATCAATATAATTCCTCAGGATGGCAGAATCGGAAGAGCAGCAACGTTTCTTCGTGGACGAGTTGGTGCAGGAGATCCAACGCCACGCCGACCTCATGCTGTCTCCCGAGATGTTCGTCACCAAGATGAAACTGCTCGAGGCTGCCAAGAACTTCCATATACAATACAGGTAACAACACATTTTATAGGTGGACTCCAGATGGACTCAGATAAGTGTTTACATTTTCTATAGATGGACTCAATACGGACTTGGATAAGTGTCTCACTATTCACTATATAGGTAATAATAACGGGACTCCAGATGGACTCATGTAAGTGTTATAATAATACATTTTCTATAGGAGGACTCAACACGGACTTGCCTAAGTGTCTACATTTTCTATATGCGGACTCGAGGTGGACTCAGATAAGTGTTATGATTACACATTTCTAGGTGGACTCAACACGGACTCGCATAAGATAGATAGATAACTCTTTATTGCAACAAAGAAAACAATTAACACTAAATAAGTACATTTCAGTTAAGCAATGTTACAATTGGCGGTCTTATCGCTAATAGCGATCTCTTCCAGACAACCAAGTGTGTATTTTCTATGGAAGGTCTCGAGATGGACTCTAATAAGTGTTATAATAACACATTTCCTATTGGTGGACATGAAACGGACTCGGGACTGTGTTATAATAACACATTTCCTATTGCTGGACTTGAAACGGACTCGGGACTGTGTTATATTAACACATTTCCTATAGGTGGACTTAAAACGGACTCGGGACTGTGTTATAATAACACATTTCCTATTGCTGGACTTGAAACGGACTCGGGACTGTGTTATATTAACACATTTCCTATAGGTGGACTTAAAACGGACTCGGGACTGTGTTATAATAACACATTTCCTATTGGTGGACATGAAACGGACTCGGGACTGGGTTATAATAACACATTTCCTATTGCTGGACTTGAAACGGACTCGGGACTGTGTTATATTAACACATTTCCTATAGGTGGACTTAAAACGGACTCGGGACTGTGTTATAATAACACATTTCCTATAGGTGGACTCAAGGTGGACTCGGATAAGTGTTATCTATTACATTATTGATAGACTAGCTTTCGCTCGCGGCTTTACCCGCGTGGCAAAATCCTTTCTTAGCCGGAGGCCTACGTCATAAAACCTATTATGTGTTCCAAATTTCTATCCAATCTGTCCAGCGGTTTGGAGTGTGCGTTGATAGATCAGTCAGTCACTCTTTCCTTTTATATATTTAGATAGCATATACCGATAACCGATGGGGTACCCGGGTTCTAGAGTGGAGACCGCGTCCCGGCAAACGTAGTGTAGGGCGTCCTTGGGCGAGATGGGGTGACGATATCCGGAAGGTCGCGGGGAGTGGGTGGAGGAGGAAGACGGGGGAGCGAGTTGAGTGGCGTGCCATGGGGAGGCCTATGTCCAGCAGTGGACGAGGGTGGGCTGATGATGATGATGAAGCATATAAGATTTTTGACTGATCCTTTTTAGGTGTTCTCTTTTGTTATATTGTAAACTAAGATGTATTTGTTCAGTCACAACCCGCACGAGTTGTATCAGTACATGCGACGATGTCTGGCGTTAGAAATGGAGGTGATCCAATCCGCTGCATCCACGCATTACGGAGTGCCGCAGCCGCAGACTGAGAGGAAATATAGTGAGGTAAGAAAAAAAATGACCAAATTACATAACACACATACATACAAAACACAGACAAAAAATAAACACATAGAAAACAAGTTTTTTTTTTTTTATGTGGTGAAGTAGAAGACGAGCAAGACGCTCTCCTGATGTTAAGAGATAACGGCTGCCCATAATCAGTACAGTGCTACTTAGGATTTCACAATTATGTGAAATTCTAGGAGCACTGCACCAATGCTTCTTACTCAAGAGTCATAAGATGTTAAGACTCTTTAGCCCAGTAATTTCACTAGCTACAGTGCCCTCCTACCGGAGCACAGTAATGTTTACACATCACTGCTCAGGCGGTAGAATAACTGGCACTGTTGAGGTACCCACCTAGACGACCTCCTGCAAAGGAAGTCTACCCCCGGTGAAGATGACATCAGATCAAAAAAAGAACAGGTATAATGAACAAAACAAAATACATAATAAGAAAAGTTGGTACACAAAATACGTAATGAGAAAAGTTGGTACACAAAATACGTAATGAGAAAAGTTGGTACACAAAATACGTAATGAGAAAAGTTGGTACACAAAATACGTAATGAGAAAAGTTGGTACACAAAATACGTAATGAGAAAAGTTGGTACACAAAATACGTAATGAGAAAAGTTGGCACACAAAATACGTAATGAGAAAAGTTGGTACACAAAATACGTAATGAGAAAAGTTGGTACACAAAATACGTAATGAGAAAAGTTGGTACACAAAATACGTAATGAGAAAAGTTGGTACACAAAATACGTAATGAGAAAAGTTGGTACACAAAATACGTAATGAGAAAAGTTGGTACACAAAATACGTAATGAGAAAAGTTGGTACACAAAATACGTAATGAGAAAAGTTGGTACACAAAATACGTAATGAGAAAAGTTGGTACACAAAATACGTAATGAGAAAAGTTGGTACACAAAATACGTAATGAGAAAAGTTGGTACACAAAATACGTAATGAGAAAAGTTGGTACACAAAATACGTAATAAGAAAAGTTGGCACACAAAATACGTAATGAGAAAAGTTGGCACACAAAATACGTAATGTACGTAATGTATGTGTGTACGTAAATTTAGTCCAGTAAAAGAAGAAATGTGGATCGAAAAGTCGAAAGCAGAAAAACTAACTTAGGAACTTTGTTTGGACTAGTTAGGAGATAAACATACTAAAAGTCCCCACCCCTCCGAGATGAGCCCGAGGGGGGGGAGGGGGGGGGGGAGGGGGGGGGGGGGAGGCCGGAGAAGGTCCCATTTTTAGAATTTTTGCTTATATTTAAAAAACTGTGCGTTGTACGATATTTTGTTGTACTACATTATGAATTCTCATAAAATTTTCTACAACTTTACACTTTTTATCTATCTCCAATCGTTGTCCAGCTATGAGCTTCCAAACACGGTCTATTTTTAAGACGCTTAAATTAGTTTTCCATACAAAGTCGGTAAAAAAAATCTTGCAAATAAAATTTGACCAACTTCTGGTTGTCGTACCATAATGAAACTTTGCAAATGTCTAGAAATCTGATGACAGTTCAATAATCTGGTACCACTGAGCTGATCTGATGATGGAGCCAGGTGGTGTCTACTAAAACGCTTCAATGGCTATAAGTAAACCCGTCGAGTTTGGGCACATTACATTCGTTTAACCATAATTTGTTACTCCACAGCTAATAACCGGCCTTCAAACCGTGAGACAAAAGGTGAACATGGCTGGTGAAGAGATTCGAAGCCTGCAAGCTAATATTGAAAACTTTTCGCTCCAGTACCACGAGTGCTTGAAGAATAAAGGTAAACACACATTTGACCCTCTCTCAAAGTACATATTTGACCTCCTAATTGATCCACTGAATTACCCCCACAGTAGAAGTTTGACCCCCTGAATAATCCCTTTAGGTATAAATTTGACCCTAAATCACCCCCGGTTTTGTGTATAGGCCACATAAATTACTGGAGTTAGTAGTAGTCTTTGCCAGCTCAATTACAGTAGAAATTTGATCCCCTGAATAACCCCCTATTAGTTTGATTTTTTTTTTAATTTTCCATGATATTTGTCTGCACTCCTCCCATTATCTTGTCATTATTTTCCAGTAAACAGGTCAACTGGTAGAAAATGCTATTTTAGCATTAAGTTAGTCCTAGCGTTGTGCTGAATAATCATGATCATCATCGTCATAACATAGGCCTCCCCTTTGGACTTCCATATATACCGGTTGGAAGCGACCTGCATCCAGCGTCTTCCGGTAACTTTTATAAGGTCGTCTGTCATTATTATAATTGCAATTTAATTATTATGACATGTTACCTATTTCACTAAATTTAATTTTTATTTTTTGCATGCAATATAATGTCAAAATAATGTGATTTAAGATTTTTTTTTTTTGCACGCCGAAAGGCAGCATAAGGCGGACTGTTTATAATATTATTCTTATATCAACTGTATTTACCCTTATACGCAAATAAACGAATTGAATTGAATTGTCCACCTTGTGGGTGGACGTCCTACGCTGCGTTTGCTAGTCCGTGGTCTCCACTCGAGCCCTTTTCGACCCCATCGGCCATCCGCTCGCTTATGTGTCCTGCCCATTGCCACTTCAGCTTGCTAATTCGCCGGGCTATGTCGGTGACTTTAGTTCGCCTACGGATTTCTTCATTTGTGCTGAATAATAAAATAAATGAATACCCCTTATTACAAGCTTTATATTACTTTCACCTGTCTGTTGTCTGTCTGTCTGTCTGTCTGTCTGTCTGTCTGTCTGTAATCAAATCTTGCAAGTTTGATTTGACCCACTTCCTGGTTTCCAATTGAGCTGAAAATTTGCATGCGTGTGTAAATCGGATGACAATGCAATATTATTATGACATGGAGCTGATCTGATGATGGAGCTGGAAGGTGGCCATAGGAACTCTGTCATTAAACAACGCAACCCCATCGAATTTGGGCTCATTTGATTCGTCTTGACGAGTACTATATGATATAAGATGGTAATGATAATTAAAGCTTGTATTTAAAAAGTATTTTTAAAATTTCACTTATATTGTGTGCAGGGCACATGAATTACCTGCAACAATCGATGACCAACGAGCGTCGAGAGTTAGTCGCCTGTCTGCGCGTACAAATTGAAGAAACCGAGAGAAAACTCAATGCTTTGGTAAGTTTTGAACCCTTCGATCAAACATTTCCGTTTAGAGCTCTTACTTGAAATATTTGTATTAAATATTTTAGTTATTTGTTTCTGGTCTGGGTGGTTCTCGTATTATAAGTATGTATTTACAAAAGAAGAGTATATATATTAGGTGTACAAATAAGTTTCCGCCGTTTTATTGTAGATGGCACGGCACTGAGTTTCGGTTAGCTTTCGCAGATGATAACCGGCTTAAAAAATTGTTCGGACATTCAAAAACAACATAACCTTTTAATATTATTAATTTTATATTGGTAAAATATAATTTTTATAAGTTGAAAATGTCAAAATTTGAGCAAAGTAAGCGTCATTTGCGGGAAATTATTAGTTTAATTTTTTAATTTAAAGAAATCTGCTGCTGAGGCGCATCAATTGCTCGTAGAAGCATATGGTGAGGGTGCTTTGAGTGAGAGAACGTGTCGAGAGTGGGTTCAAAAGTTTAAAAACGGTGATTTCGACGTAGAAGACAAAGATCACAGTGGAAGGCCAAAAATTTACGAGGATGCAGAATTGGAGGAATTATTGGAGGAAGATTCATCTCAAACACAAAAAGAACTTGCTAATAATTGAAATAAATTTATATTACCGTTCTTCTATAATAAATATTTAATTTGTGTTAAAAAACGGCGGAAACTTATTTGTACTCCTATAAGTATTATATCCGTTACCCTAACCACCAGTTGTTTAACTTGGGGTTAGGTGGCGCTGTGTGAAATGTCCTGAAATATTTATTTTATTTATTATTTCAATTTACCGCAGGTGGCCCAAATAAGCCAGTCCCAGATGGAATTGGTAGACCATATGAAGGAAAACATCGCTAATCTGAGGCAGCTGCAATCACAAGTCTTGGACGAGGAGTTGATCAAGTAAGAATTAACATTCTAACCTTTTTTTTGTTTTAACATAATTATTTAAAATACCTTAAAAACTAACCTATCGTCTAAAACTTAAAAATACTCAGAAATCATATTATCTAAAACTAAATTATAAAAGCTAAACTAAATCTAAAAAGAGCCCCCGCGGCATCGTGCCCAAAACGCTGGCAGCATTACCTCTCTGATTATTATAATTACATAATTATTATTATATTTTTTTCAAATAAATAAATAAGGTAGATGCCTCGATGAGATCGCTTTGAGGGATATGGCCGCCGAATGATGTGCAATCGGCTAATTTAGAGCGCTAAGAAAATTTGAAGTTCCTTACAGATCAGCAGGGTTATTCACTTATCCGTGAAAGAACCGAACCGAACACCGAATTGTCAAAAATGTATGAAATGACGTATTATGTGGATACAACTTGACATGTCATGTCACGTCATTTCATACATTTTTGACAATTCGGTTCGGTTCCCTAACCGATAAGTGAATAGCCCTGCTAAGCCAGAGTCGGGCAAGTGCCCTACTCTGGCTCGTAGCTACGTCCATGTTATCCATCTATCTTTTTTTTATACAACGAAGTAAGAAGACGAACAAGACGCTCTCCTGATGGTAAGAGATAACGCCGCCCATAATTAGTACAGTGCTACCCAGGGCCCAGGACTTTACAATGAAGATTCCATCTATAAAAATTCTAGTTTCACTACACCAACTCTTCTTACTCAAGAGTTATAAGATGTTAAGACTCTTCAGCCCAGTAATGTCACTAGCTACAGTGCTGCTACCTGTGCACAGTAATGTTAGCAGTACACTGCTCAGGCGGTAGAATAACTGGCACTGTTGGGGTACCCACCATATATTTAAGAATCATTATTTACAGATGGAAACGTGAACAACAGTTGAGCGGTAACGGAGTACCGATGCAGTCCAATTTGAACACTATTCAAGAGTGGTGCGAATTACTAGCTGACCTTATATGGAATACTAGACAACAGGTGATTATTAGGTTTTAATTAGGTACTATACTTATATTAAAAAACATACTTCGTTTAAAAAACAAAGTTAATTTTTGCAGCGTTCAAAGGATCAATATCTTAATAAATTGGATATATATCGGATATTTATCATAATATATTAGATGTATATCATAAGATATATCGGATATAATAGTTTATGTGAATATATCAATGATATTTTCATAACCTTCGAATCCTGCAGAAATTATCTTTGTTTCTGAAACGAAGTACAGAAGAGAATCATTTTGAAAAAATAAGGTTTTTTTATAACACAGTTACCTATATGAAATTCTAGCTGTGCCCAGCGGTTTAACCCGCTGTTTTATAACCTATGTGTTCCAGGGTCTAAGCTATCTCCATACCAAATTTCAGCTCAATCGGTCCACCCGTTTAGGCGTGAAAGAGTAACAAACACACATCCAGACATCCATACTTACAAACTTTCACGTTTATAATATTAGTAAGAAATAAAAGGAAAGAGTGACTGACTGACTGATCAACGCACAGCTCAAACCGCTCAAAGGATTATGTTGAAATTTGAAACGTGGGTAGGTTTTAATACGAAGTTCAGTTATGCGAGCGTGCCTCGTCAGCGGTCGGCGAAGCGCCAGAAATTACTACATATTTAATAATATTGTTTCAGGTGAACAACGTGGCCCGCATCAACACCAAAACAGTGGTCGAGCTGCGTCAACCTCACCTCACTGAGATGTTGGACGATATGAGGAAACAGGTACAGTTCATTCATTTCATAAAAAAATGAAATGAATAACATTAATTGACAATTTAAACAAGTGAAATTTTAAAAATACTTTTTAAAAACAAGCTTTAATTATCATTACCATCTTGCATCATATAGTACTCGTCAAGACGAATCAAATGAGCCCAAACTCGATGGGGTTGCGTTGTTTAATGACAGAGTTCCTATAGCCACCTTCCAGCTCCATCATCAGATCAGCTCCATGTCATAATAATATTGCATTGTCATTCGATTTACACACGCATGCAAATTTTCAGCTCAATTGGAAACCGGGAAGTGGGTCAAATCAAACTTGCAAGATTTGATTACAGACAGACAGACAGACAGACAGACAACAGACAGGTGAAAGTAATATAAAGCTTGTAAAAAAAAATTTTTTTTTGTAAATTAAGGCTGTGTTACCGATGTAATGCTCGCCTCACGTTCTTAGCCATCTGAAATTATACAAAAAATATTCAACTATTTGAAAATTCCTCAAGATTCCAATAATAATATGTAGCGACCGCTACATAATATTAATGGACACATTTTAAAAGTGTTTTCACACTGGTGTTTTCACTGTAGCTAGTGAAATTACTGGGCTGAAGAATCTTAACATCTTATGACTCAAGTAAGAAACGTGACTCTGGAGTCCAGAGGGCCTATTGTCTAATTCTCACCCACTACGATTGATGGCAACTTCAATAATATTAATAATAATTGGGGTTTATACTCCAACAGAACAGGTTACCCTAATTACACTGTCAGAGTCAAATCACAATTTATAGGTTGTGTGGCCAACCTATATGTTGTAGTTTCAGGTCGCTGAGATGACTACACCTGCAACATGAGCTAACGACTGCCTCCTACATATCTTATAGGAAACAGCCGGGACTCACAGTTTTACGTGCCGCGCCGAAACACGGCAGCGTCCAGGCGAAAATCTTTGCCACACTGAGATTTGAACCCAGGACCTCCGGCTTACAAGCCGGACGTATGACCACTGGGTCACGGACGCTACAATGTACATACATTGCTGCTTTTGTTACTTCACTCATATTAATGAGGATGTTTAAGCACGTAATTTACGCAACTTTGTCTATGGATTCTAGTGCTTCTAGACTCTAGCCAATAGGTCCTCTGGAGTAAGAAGTGTTGGTGCAGTGCACCTAGGATTTCACATCATTGTGAAATCCTATGTACTGATTATGGGCAGCGTTATCTCTTACCATCAGGAGAGCGACTTGCTCGATTCTTACTACTTCACATAAAAAAATTACAGGTGACTGGATTGCTATCTACATTGGTGACGTCGACTTTTGTCATTGAGAAACAACCGCCTCAAGTTATGAAAACTAACACCCGGTAAGTTTAAATTGCTTGACCGATTTTGCTAATACATAATTTTGTCATAACAAACCCTACTTAAATCTAAAAAGTGAAATTTTAAAGAATCTTTTTAAAAAGCTTTTATTATTATTACCATCCAGCACCAAAGTACTCGTCAAGACGAATCAAATGAGCCCAAACTCCCTGTGGGTCTCACAAACATTTGTCCCATGCGGGAATCGAACCCGCAACCTTCTGCGTTGCAGGCGGGTATTAGCCCACCGCGCCACAGATGTTGTCAATTACGAAGTTCTTATGGCCACCTTCCAGCTCCATCATCAGATCAACTTGATGTCATAATAATATTGCATCGCACTCTAAACCCAACCCCATCGAGTTTGGGCTCATTTGATTCGTCTTGACGAGTACTTTGGTGCTAGATGGTAATAATAATTTTATGACATGAATGATTTTTTTTATTATAAATTATAAAGGAACTATGTAACATTTAGAGATTTATTATTATTATGACATGTTTTATTATTGAGCTAATTTGTTAATGAATTAATTATATTATCTAATTGTATCACTTTTTACCGCGGGTAGACTTCCTTAGCAGGAGGTCGTCTAGGTGGGTACCCCAACAGTGCCAGTTATTCTACCGCCTGAGCAGTGATGTGCAAACATTACTGTGCTCCGGTAGGAGGGCACTGTAGCTAGTATAATTACTGGGCTAAAGAGTCTTAACATCTTATGACTCTTGAGTAAGAAGCGTTGGTGCAGTGCTCCTAGAATTTCACATAATTGTGAAATCCTAGGTAACACTGTACTGATTATGGGCAGCCGTTATCTCTTAACATTAGGAGAGCGTCTTGCTCGTCTTCTACTTCTTCACATAAAAAAAAAAGTGTGTGCGTGTAACCTTTACGCGCGATTGAAGTAAAACTTCTTTGGCGTTGACGACATATATCACTGAAATGATTAAATATTAACTTAAATAAATAAATATTATATTATAATTTAATTATATTTATTATTCATGTGCTTTACAAAGATTATTTAAATGTTATATTAATATTATTCATTCGAAACAGGTAATTGAATGTCATCATAATTTCTTACGTACGAAATTATAGGTTTGTGGTAACTATAATGTGAAACATAAATTTTACTCTCTAAATTTGCTACTTTTCTTGAAAATACAGCATCTATCGTTGTACCGAAACGCGTTGTTGAATGAAGTCGAGAAGTATTCATAGATAAATCAAATTTTTCTTCTAAAAAATCAATTAACGGCATTTGCCACTAGCTGGCGTATAAGTCAAGAAGCGTGTAGTATATTACATATACTTACAACCAATCAGAATTATTATTTTTAAATGGCGGAAACTACACAGACTATAGTAAGCGTTACTTCCGTCAGAAAAAAAATCTGAGTTACTCCCTAGTCGCGCCTAAAGAAGTTTTCAACCAATCAGAATTATTATTTTTAAATGGCGGAAACTACACAGACTATAGTAAGCGTTACTTCCGTCAGAAAAAAAAAATCTGAGTTACTCCCTAGTCGCGCCTAAAGAAGTTTTACTTCAAAAAACCATGTTAAAGGCAAATAAATGATTATGATTATGATGAATAAAAGGTTGTTTTAAAAGTTTTTTTAATTAACTTGTTTTAATTTGACTTGTTTTCAGTTTCACGGCTACGGTCCGTTTGCTAGTCGGGGGTCAGCTCAACGTATATATGACGCCACCTAGAGTCAGCGTGAGTACCTATTATCTATATTGGTGTCATGGGTAGGGAACCTCACACATTAACTCACTACACTACACACATTAAATACCATCATATTTTAGCTTACATTCTGAAGATAATTTTATTTTTTATTGTATAGTGATGTTATTAATTATAATGAACTCAACGAATTAATAATAAGTCGGGAAAAGTAACTGCGATCTATATAAGACATATAAGAAATGTTGCCGGAGAAGGTGGTAGCTTAAAATGTTATAATTTCGGACTTCAGTCTGTTATTTACCTTTCAAGTGAAAACGTCAAATCTGTGTGAGAATATTTTCGTTTTATTACAAGCTTTTATTTACTTTCACTTGTCTGTTGTCTGTCTGTCTGTCTGTCTGTCTGTCTGTCTGTCTGTCTGTCTGTAATCAAATCTTGTAAGTTAAATTTGACCCACTTCCCGGTTTCCGATTGAGCTGATATTTTGCATGCATGTATAAATCGGATGACAATGCAATATTATTATGACATGGAGCTGATCTGATGATGGAGCTGGAAGATAGCCATAGGAACGACACAATACAAGTGGCGGCCCCTGACGGCCACGCGGAGCACGACTTTGCCATTTGCTTGGGTTCGGGAATTGAGTGGTGATATGATAAATTCGCTACTCACCGCTAGATGGCGCTGTTTTAAGTTATGGTGTGTTTACGTTTATATAGTGCTTTTCACGAAAGGAGTCCTTTTTGCGGGGCGCCACTATCGCAAATTTTAAGTTAGCATTTTTATAACTTTTTAACGCCTCATATATTTCTTAAAATAAAATTGAATTTCTTAATTGATTATATATATTTATTTATCAAACAAATAATAATTATTTAGGGAATGAAGACCAGTAATTATCGAAAAATGAAATTTAGTTCCGCAAAATTCCGCGGGACCTCTTTCGTGAAAAAGACTACTTGCATTGTACAAACCTATTCAAAAGTGTTTATTAAAATTCATAATCAGTAGGTATTATACAATTTAAACGCGTGGCTATTATTAATTAATGAAACTGACAAAATGGTAAATTTTACATTTTAGGGCATTAGTAAATTATGAAGGTAAATGAGCCATTTTTTGGGTTCGGGAATTGAGTGATAATAATGTATTAATGGGCGGGACAGAGTTTCGCTACTCACCGCTAGATGGTGCTGTTTTAAGTGGTGGTGCGTTTAGGTTTGTACCTGTATAGTACTATAATGCATAATCAGTAAGTGATATTGTTTATTTTCATTTCAACCCGTGGCTATTTTCAATGAAACTGTCAAACAAAATAGTAAATTGTACATGTAAGAACGATAAATATGAAGACACAAGAGTTATTTTCTTGGGTTCGGAATTGAGTGGTGATAGTGTATTAATGGACGAGACATTGTTTCGCTACTCACCGCTAAATGGTTCTGTGTTATGCGTTTTTTCGTATACGACCAATGACCTACAAATGGTACAATTTTAATAAACGCAAACTACCCACTTTTATATTTTTAAATCATGAATGGTATGAGGGTGTACAAACATTTCATATCGCTAACTTTGCGTCTCAAAGTAAGAGGTCGAACCTAAAGTAATGAAGTTTTTATTAAAAAAATGAATAAAATAATAAAAAAGAAACTACTACACAAAGAAAACGACGTTTAGAGAAGGCGAAATTGAAGCGACAGGAGAAGATTGGCAATGAAAGTGATGTCCACAAGCGGCAACGGAGAGAAAAAATAAGTTCAGCAGTAGCTAAACATAGAGAAAAGGAATCGTTAGAACAACGAACAAACAGGCAAGATATCGATAAAATACATACACAAGAGAAAAGGAGAAACGAATCGTTAGAACAACGCACACATAGGCAAGATATCGATAAAATACATACACAAGAGAAAAGGAGAAACGAATCGTTAGAACAACGCACAAATAGGCAAGATATCGACAGAATACACACACAAGAGAAAAGGGAAAATGAATCTTTAGAACAACGCACACATAGGCAGAATATTGATAGAATACACACAGAAGAAAACAGGAAAAATGAATCGTTAGAACAACGCACATATAGGCAAGATATCGACAGAATACATACACAAGAGAAAAGGAATAATGAATCGCTAGAAGAATGCACATACAGGCAAGATATCGACAGAATACATACACAAGAGAAAAGAAGAAACGAATCGTTAGAACAACGCACAAATAGGCAAGATATCGACAGAATACACACACAAGAGAAAAGGAATAATGAATCGCTCGAAGAACGCACATATAGGCAAGATATCGACAGAATACATACACAAGAGAAAAGGAATAATGAATCGCTAGAAGAACGCACACATAGGCAAGATATCGACAGAATACATACACAAGAGAAAAGGAATAATGAATCGCTAGAAGAACGCACACATAGGCAAGATATCGACAGAATACATACACAAGAGAAAAGGAATAATGAATCGCTCGAAGAACGCACACATAGGCAAGATATCGACAGAATACATACACAAGAGAAAAGGAAAAAAGAATCGTTAGAACAACGCACACATAGGCAAAATATCGACAGAATACGTACACAAGAGAAAAGGAAAAATGAATTACAAGAAGAACACTTGGCCAGGCTGGAAAGGAATAGAATGCTCAGGCAAGCAAGTCAGTTAACACAAACAGCAGAGGAACGTATAATAACAGCAGAGAATGAACGGCAGAAAAAGACTAACCAGAGGAATTTGCAACGTGGTAGCATCGAGTACTTTCACAACGCAATAAATACATTTTGCGATAAAGTGTGTAATATTTGCACGAAAAGATGTTATCCCCATCAAGTGACCAAATATAGAATTAGTGCCACATCTCCTACTTATCTTCCACGAGAATTACGCGAGAATAAAGAAGAATTGACGCTGTGTTACCGATGTAACAATCACGTAAGTAAAAGTAACACGTCCGTACCTCCTTCTAAGGCATATTGGAACAGTATGGAACCTGGGCCCATACCCCACGTGATACAACGATTGTCGCAAACTGAAAAGCGCCTTATTTCTCGAATAATACCGTTCATAAAAATTGTAAAATTTGACGGCTTATTTGGACAATATGGATTCCGTGGCCAAGCAATTCTTTTTGCCCAAGATCTCTTCGAGGTTATCGAAAAACTACCACATATGTTGCCTAGATCTGTAGATAATTGTGGAATTGTGATTGTAACAGAGCATCTGGAGACTTTAAATATTACTCGTGAATTTTCAGTGTCTCGCGATAATGTGTTCGAGGCTTTGACATGGTTGGTGGCTAATAATCCTTTGTACAAAGATGTCTATATAGACAACAACGCAAACCTATCGACCGACAATCTGATTTTAGTTTCCGAAAACGCTTGTTCTACCTCGCAAACTATTGTTCAAAGTGCGGTCCAAAATAATCAGGACTTTGTACAAATTAATGACGTTTCTCGTATTTTACAAGCATCTTGGCATCAAGGAAATGTTGAAGTTTTTACATCGGGCTATGCTGGAGTGCAATGCTGTGCTATGGCAATGAGTAATGTCATAAGATCATTCATTACTCCACCACAGCAATGGAGCAAAAACACTCTTGATCAAAACATGATTGAAGGAGATTCACTGTATGTCAAACTGCGATTATTAAATGCTGAAAATCCTGTAGGTATCCAAGTCGAAGAAGACGGTTTTTTAGAAATACGGCATTTCGACTTAATTAAAGCTGGATTAGAAATATTTGGTCGCACCTTCGCTCTAGAATATGAGAGTGACAGTTCATTGTTCGGAAGTTTACGAGATTCGGCAAATAACGACAGCCCAGGTCTGCCTTTAAAAGATGCTCTGAGCAGGTTATTCTCGACACATCAAACTGGTATATTTATAGCTTCTGGAAAATCGTTTGGGATAATTTGTTATGACCAAAAGTTTTATTTAACTGATTCTCATTCGTGTGGCCCAAAAGGGGCTAGAGCAGAGAAAAATGGCAAAGCATGCGTGATTGAATGCACAACAGTCGATGAGTTAGTTCGTTTATGTAAACGAGCTACCAGCTGTCAAAATGTCCCTTACACTTTGACATATGTGGCAGTGACAAATATACCGATCATCAGTCCAAATCACACACCGATCAGCACGCCACACTTACCAGAATTATCAAGAAACCAGGAATACAATAATATGAATACTGGTACACAGCAGTCTAATCCCATTTCAGAAGAATACCTCGATAAGATACCTGCTAAAGTCGAACACAGTATACGGGCTAATGAAAATATATTATCAAACAACACTGCAATCAACGATGCGTATCTGCCTGTACAAACTTCTATCATGGGTCCGGTTGATTGTCATCAACCGGTAGTTGAAGATGAGCTGGAAGTATCTGGTAATATCAATAAAATTTTACGTAAAACGAAAGACAACATTGTCAACGTAAATCACGAACGGAAAGCAGAAGAATTATCTTGGTTTTACCTATTCCCGGACGGTGTCAATGGATTAAATGAAGAGACAAGGCAAGTTCCAATATCTCCTCTCGATTACTATCAGTACCGCATTCTTAGCGATGACACTCGGTTTCAGCGGAATGATTATTTGTTCTACGCCTTATCAATGTTTGAATTTTATAGAATAAAATCTACGATTTCTGCGTGTGGAAAAAAAATTGAAGGACAAAATGGAATGATTGAAGATGTACATTTATATTTAAAAAAATTGAGAGGTTCTGCTTCTTACTGGCGAGCAGCACTATATGATCTCGTGGCACAAATCAGGTGTCTTGGACCACCGACGTATTTTCTGACTTTCAGCTGCAACGATTTGAATTGGATTGACATGAGAAAGGCACTTTTGATTGCTGACGGGAGACCCGATGAAGACCCTACCAGCCTTAACATAATGGACGTACAGAAATTAGTTGAATTATATCCAGTTATTGTAAGCCGGCATTTTATGGTACGAGTTCATGCACTTTTAACGTTTTTAACACACAATCACGAAGTACTCGGCGGACAAATGAAAGATTTCTGGTGGCGCATTGAATATCAGAATCGCGGGAGCCCACATTTACATATGGTAATGTGGGTCGAAAATCACCCATCTTTTGAAACTGAAGAAGGCATTCGTCTCCTTGACAAAGTTGTATCCTGCCAATTGCTACCAGATAATACTGATATTTGTGAATTGGTTAAAAAAAATCAAATTCATCGTCATACCCATACATGTCAAAAGAACAATACCAGCACTTGCAGATTCGGATTTCCAAGACAAGAATCTGACGAAACTCGTATAATTGACGAAACTTCGGATGAATATCTTCGGAACGGTGGTAGAATTTGTATTCTAAAGCGACGCCTAGAGGACAGATGGGTAAATAATTATAATCCCACATTATTAAAGATTTGGAATGGGAATATAGATTTGCAACCATGTGGCTCAAATGAAGCAATAGCATATTATGTTGCAAAGTATATATCTAAATCAGAACCAACCGCATTAGATGCAAGCCTCGCCCAGGCAGTGCAACAAATACAACGTGAAGAAAGTGACACATCCCGAAAACTCTTTAAGGTTTGTATGCGAATTATGCAAGAACGACAAATTTCTGCTTGTGAGTCCGCATTTAGACTGTGTCATCTAAATCTCCGCGACAGCTCAAGGAAATGTATTTTCTTAAACACTCGCAAGCCGGAAGTCAGATACAGAGTGTTAAAATTGGATGACAGAGGGCAAGCAACGGGATATTGTAATAATATCTTTGACAGGTACGAAAAACGTCCACATGCCCACCCAGAATTTGACTTTATAAATATGAGTTTGCTAGAATTCGCAATGCTTTTTGAGCCTTATTATAACAAAAAAAATTACGTGAGCAACGATGAATCCGTAGATGACCACCAGCCTCAAGAAGAGATCACCAAAAGACGACTCATTACATTGACTGATAATACTAAACTTAGCGTTAGAAAAATTCCAGCGACAGTACGAGTTCCATACTTTGTAGCAGCCACAGACCCCGAGAACTATTATTATAGTCTTTTGCTACAATATATGCCGTATCAAAATGAATGTGAGCTACTGGAAGAACACGACTCCGCTCAGGAAGCATTCCTATCAAAAGAAGAATTTCTTCGTCAAACCAACGAGCGTATGCAAATTTTTAGAGAACGAGATCGACAGCTAGAAAATGCGTTTAACCAAGTTCACGCATTTCGCATTCTCGACGAAGAAAATCTACAACCTAACGATGAACCCATTGATGAAATCGAAGCACCTGAACAATGTATGGCTGATGATGAGTTCAGTACGGCTTGCAGAGCTATGAATGCAGATCAGGCAGAGGTGTTTCGGTTTGTGACACGCAATATTCAAGAGCAGATTCAAGGAAACAACAACAGAATAAAGCTTTTCATAACAGGGAATGCGGGAACTGGTAAAACATTTTTGTTTAAATTGCTGAAAAATCAAGCCAACCGTTGCCATGCCAAGACTGTCGTTAAAGTGTGCGCGCTAACAGGGGTTGCAGCGCGCTTGATTGGAGGCTCTACACTTCATGCTGCACTAAAGCTACCTGTGCAAAAAGATGGAAAAATATCCCAAATGCCCATGCTGACGGGAAATTTTCTCAGAATGATGAGGTTACAATGGAAAGATATACAATTTCTATTTATTGACGAAATATCAATGGTACCGTATGAGATGCTTTGCATGATAGACTCCAGATTAAAACAACTTAAGAATAGCGAAGAAATGTTCGGTGGTCTTAATGTGCTCTTGTTCGGCGATCTAATGCAACTGCCCCCGGTACGAGGAAACCAAGTATTTAATCAACCAGCAAGAATGGTTCCAGCGACACATTTGTGGCGCTTATTCTCTTTAATAGAGCTAAAAGAGAACATGAGACAAAAAGGTTGCGACAAGTTTGTAAATATATTGAACGCTTTACGAGTAGGTGAGATGACTACTGAACACTTTTCTGATCTTATGGGGAAAGTATCTTCAAATAGTTCCGGAGAGTTCTCGATTGAAAAAGCTCTACGAATTTACCCAACGAATCAGCAGGTCAATAAACATAATGCAGCCGTTCTCGAACATTTTAGGAAGAAGAATACACAAATGTTTAAAATAACAGCCCAAGATCAATTAATTGATGGAACAAAAAACAATGATCGGATTGATATTAATAATATAATACACTCGGACATTAATAAAACAGGAGGTCTACCAAAAGAACTAGAAATATTTGTTGGTGCTAAAGTTATGTTGAGGTCTAACGTTGACGTTGCTAAGGGACTTGTGAATGGAGCAATTGGTCACATCACTGAAATCTTATGGCCATATTACAGACGTGCTCAACTATACGATAGCGATATACCATCGATTCGCGTTGACTTTGGTAACGATGGAATTCACACGATACAGCCTAAATCAGTTCAATTTCCTGCTAAATTTAATCATGGCACAGCTGAAAGAAGAATGCTCCCGATTGTCTTGTCTTGGGCTTCAACTGTGCACAAAATGCAAGGAACTACTGTAGATCATGCTGTTATTTATCTAGGCTCTAAATTGTTTGCTGCTGGTCAAGCTTATGTGGCTTTAAGCCGCGTTAGGTCTTTGGCAGGTCTCCGAATCGAAAAACTTGACTGCTCCAAGTTGACTTCAAAGAAACCTTGTAATGTTGATGCGTTACAAGAAATGGATAGAATGAGAAACATTGCAAATTACTGACTAGTGATTAAGTACCTAATATAAGTAGATATTATTTTACTACCCTACAGTCATCTGCCGTGCAGTAAAAGTAAAATGTCAAAAATAATGTATACTTTATTTTGTGTGTAAGGTTGACAATAAAATTGTACAAATCATTTTACTGCGGTTTAGTCTCTGCACGGCTTACTGTAATATTTTAACAATGTACATAAACTTTAACCGTCTTATTACAAAACGCGGACTAACGATTATACTAAGTGCTTGTTTACGCTATAACACGCGGGCGCGGGCGCGGCAGGCTTTGCTTACACCGCACGTGCGTTTGTATGTGAACACTTTCATAGCACGTCGTATGTTTGATATTTCGCGCCCGCGCCCGCGCCCGCGCGTTCACGTGAACAAGCCCTAAGATTAAACCAGGTACTAAGCGAACAAATGACGTTAATTAATCCCAGATCTAGCGTAAGTTCGCGTTTTGTAATAACGCAGTAAGTGTGCGAATCAGTAAATAATAATATATGTGAACATACTACATAACGGAAATACGCCGATACTCGCTACGAATTATGTTGTCGTAAATTTTGAATTAAAAATACTAAAATGTTACAAGCTATTTTTCGTCTGTCTGCCTGTAATCAAATCTTGTAAGTTATATTTTATACAATAGGCCCTTTTATAAAACTTTTTTATCTATTGAATAGGTGATCGGACGAAAAAAAAATTGTTCATAATGTAGATTATTATAAAAAAAAATTATTTGTAATTTTGATAAAAAAAAACGTGTGATTTAGAACACACCAAAGTTTTATGGAAAAGATCGTGACGTCAATAATTATGGGTACTCGAGTCGATACAATATAAATGCATCCACAAATGACGTCAAGCGTCATTATCGATAAACCTATAAGCGCTATATCTAAGCTATTTTTTATTTTTATTCTCAAGCAAAAAAACGTATCGAATATATTTTTATTATTAAAATTACTGCCTAATATGATATATTTTATTTTTTTGACCTTGTCCGATCCCCTTTTCCCCGTTACCAATTTGTATTCATGTATGTATAAATCGGATGACAATGCAATATTATTATGACGTGGAGGTGATCTGATGATGGAGCTGGAGCTGGATGGAAATTTGAGCACGTTTGATTCGTGCTGACTCTTGACGAGTACTTTGGTACTAGAAGGTAATAAATAAAAGCTTGTTTTTAAAAAGTTTTTTTTAATTTCACTTGTGTCTTATTGATCATACCAGGATGTGTTATGATATGGTGCAGGAGCCACACATAACTGAAGTGTGTAATCACTTTTTGCTGTTAAATAAGCGCAAAAATATGAAAATATAATATTGTTACATAAATGTTCAAAAACGTCATTAACCCTTAAAACTTGTCAAAATGGATAATTGTCAAAATCAAAATGGAGTGTTGACAAATGCAGAGCATGCGTACTACAGTTCCCAATGAAAATGCCGCACAATTTATTTTTTAACCAATCAAGACCATATTTTGATAAGATTCGTTTTTTAAATTTAAGTCACGTGATTTCTCGATGAGCCACTTTTCGGCGGAATTTGTTAGCAATTACGTACACCTGAATGAACTAAATTTAATGATATTAACTAAATTTAACCATAGATATATATCTCATAAGAACTCTTTGTACTAGACGTGCCGAGAATAACGAATGTTATTAGGTCAATAAATATCATTTATCAGATAATGAGATAGATAACATCTGTTAGACTTTAATTTAAATTTATTTGTTTTATATTAATACGTAGAACTTTTTGGAATAATTTTTATATAAATTCTCCGGAGGTGGGCGTTGATGTCTGCGACAGTTTTTAACTAATTCGGACATCATCGTCTCATGCAATGTTTTGTGAACCCTTGTTATTTATTCTAAATAAAGATGATTTGATTTTATTATTGTTTGACGACCTCTGTGGCGCGGTGGGCTGAAGCCGAGTCTCCAGCTCATTTTTTGGTCTACACACTCAACAAAAACACATCAACACACAGCAAAATTCCCCTACACAAAAAAAAGAATAATGTCTATGCTTTCAACTTCAACAAATGTTTTTGCTTTCTATCGGCTATGGAAAGCAAAAACATTTGTTGAAGCTTACCGCCGGGCTCAGATAGTAAATAAATAAATGAATAAACAAAGCAAAAACATTTGTTGAAGCTGAAAGCTTAGAAATTATTATATTTTTTGTGTAGGGGAATTTTGCTGTGTGTTGACGTTTTTTGTTGAGAGTGTAGACCAAAGAACGAGCTGGAGACCTGGCTTGATACCCGCCTGCAACGCAGAAGGTTGCGGGTTCGATTCCCGCATGGGACAAATGTTTGTGTGATCCACAGACATTTGTTTCTGGTCTGGGTGGCTCAATATCTATTCTAAGTATGTATGTACAAAAGAAAAGTATATAAGTATTATATCCGTTATCCTAACCACCATAACACAAGCATTAAGTTGCTTAGCTTGGGGTTAGGTGGCGCTGTGTGAAACGTCCTGAAATATTTATTATTATTATTAATACTAGCTTGTGCTTGCGGCTTTGCCCGCATAGCAAAAACCTTTCTTAGCAGAAGTTTACATCATAAAACCGACCTGTATGCCAAATTTCAACTCAATCCGTCAAGCGGTTTAGGCTGTGCGTTGATAGATCAGTCAGTCACTCTTTCCTTTTATATATTTAAATGCTATTTATTTATATACACTTTGCCGTCATCCGTGTTTCCGAGCGGTACAACTTGGGTATCTTCAAGGCACGAGTGAATAGGTACCTTTCTAGGGATCCTACGTGATCCATCGTCGACCGCATTTTCACTTTCCATCAGGTGGGATGTGGGCAAACGTAGGCCTATTTCGTATAAAAATAAATAAATAAACAGCGGATTTAGCCCATGAGCGATTGTAGATTATGGGTCGCGCCCCCCGCCGAGTTAAAAAAATCGACGTAATGATCGTCTTCAAAATCAAGGTGATTGTTGTTTTGACCGTCTACACCTTGCCCCCTCAGAACAAAATCCTGGATCCGCCCTAGACTTTATTGATTGTATAAACTGGTTTTGGTTATATTACGAGAAAAATCGTTTTTTTATTTCAATTTTTTCTTTACTTTTCCTCTAGGTGGTAATAATATCGGAGCAACAAGCCCAGCTTCTGCTCAAAAGCGAGACCCAGGCGGGCAAGGGCAAGCAGCCGGCGGAGTGCGGTGATATTCTGAATAACACCGGCGCTATGGAGTACCAGCCCACCAGCAGGCAGCTTAGCGTCAGCTTCCGGTGAGTTGTGGCATTTTCTAGGATTTTCTTGAAATTTCTAGGATTTTCTTGAAATTTCTAGGATTTTCTTGATTTTTCTAGGACTTTCCAGACATTTTCTTGAATTTTCTAGGATTTTATAGGGCTTTTTAGACAGTTTCTAGGGTATTTCTAAAACGTTCTAATACTTTCTAGACAGTTTCTAGGATTTTCTGTAAATTTCTAAGTTTTTCTAGAAAATTTCTAGTAGTTTTTTTGAAAACTTCTAGGTTTTATGTCTAGGTTTGGTGTTTCCTAGGTTTCTCAGGTTTTTCAATTACATTTTTTTCTTAATTTAGTGACTTTCTCATGCGATTAATAGACGCTTATTCTATTTTATCTCTTACTATAGTAATTGTGTCCTCATCCCAATTATTAATAACTTTACTGAAGGCTGGAAACTTTAAGATAACTATAGAAATTTTCAGAAAAAAAGCTAGAAACTTTAATAAACTCTAGAAACTGTTGGAAAACTCCAGAAACTTTTTGAAAATAGCCCCAAATATTGCGAAAAGATGTAGTAATAGCGATTATTGTCCACAGAAACATGCAGTTACGTAAAATCAAGCGCGCCGAGAAGAAAGGCACTGAAAGCGTAATGGATGAGAAATTGACGCTTCTTTTCCAATCGCAGTTCAACGTGGGAGGGGGGGAGCTCGTCTTCCAGGTAACCCCCGACTGATTGGAGAGGTGTTATAAAGATAATTTAAAAAAGCTATGAAAAAATCCATGAACTCATGAATTTTGATGATTTTAGGCTTCGTAATGAACAAACAAGATTAAACAAGTTAAACTAAAAAAATCTGAAAAAAAAATTCAGCGATTTTGGGCTTACATAGTCAACAAACTCTTATAGATTCGCTTTGTTTGTCTGTCTATCTATCCGCGGCTTCACTGAGAGACTATAAGTCTCAAGAGTTCGCAACATGAGCTGACAACTGCCTCCTATATATCTCATAGGAAATAGCCGGGATCCACAGTTTAAGGGTCATTTGAGATGATATTCATCATATATATGATGATATTAATTTTGATGATGATACATCTTATGACTCTTGAGTAAGAAGCTTTGGTGCAGTGCTCCTAAAATTTCATAACATTGTTTAATCCTAAGTAGCACTGTACTAATTATGGGCATCGTTATCACTTAACATCAGCAGAGCGTCTTGCTGGTCTTCTACTTCATCTCATAAAAAAAGTATAGTTTTTTTTATTAAAATACTAAATTTACATTATTATAAATTTATTACTACCTTCTACATTGAATGAAGGGTCATTTAAGACTATATTAACTATAATAAAGTGCATGTTGTCTGTGCCTGTAATTAAGATGACATTTATCTTGTTCCCTCATAGATTTATGTTTAAATTTAAGAATGCTACGATGTACATCTTGTAGGTACTCTATTTAAATAAATAAATAAAATAAATAATGTGTCCCCCAGGTGTGGACCCTGTCCCTTCCCGTGGTGGTGATAGTCCACGGCAACCAGGAGCCCCACGGCTGGGCAACGGTTACGTGGGACAACGCTTTCTCAGCACCCGGCCGTGTGCCTTTCCATGTTCCTGATAAGGTGAGCCAAATATCTTACTTTTTTTATGTTTTGTATTACCGAGGGTAGACTTCCTTTGCAGGAGGTCGTCTAGGTGGGTACCCCAACAGTGCCAGTTATTCTACCGCCTGAGCAGTGTGCAAACATTACTGTGCACGGGTAGGAGGGCACTGTAGCTAGTGACATTACTGAGCTGAGTCTTAACATCTCATGACTCTCAAGTTAGAAGCGTTGGAGCAGTGCATCCAGTATTTTACCTTTGTAAAATCCTGGTTTCCACTGTACTAATTATGGGCAGCGTTATCTCTTACCATCAGGAGAGCGTCTTGCTCGTCTTCTTACTTCGTTGAATAAAAAAAAACACATCACAATATTAAATCGCAATCTTAATTAAATTCAAAAAATCTCATCATGCCATTTTAATTTATTAAACTGAAAACACTTTTAAAATGTGTGCTATAGTATTATGGAGGCTGGTCTTGAGGAATTTTCAATAAATTGATTCTATCAATTTATGTTTCAAAATTCGTCAAATTGTGCGAGCGAGAGAGCGTCACTCAATATATACGCTCTTAAAATTACAAATAAAAAAAAAACGTGTCCAATATTTTTTAACAATCTCCATTATGGACAAAAAATAAAAAAACTTGAGAGGTGTCAAGGGACACCCGGATGGAACGAAGTTCCTTTCGTAATGAAAATATCTGGCTTGCTTTCTATAAGAGAGAGAGAGAGAGAGAGAGAGAGAGACAGACAGAGAAACATGCGCACGCCGCACAGCTTACAATAGCTTACTATAGCAACTAGTGTCGTGACAACTGTTTGGAAGATTTTTTTCCGTCTAGCGCGATAAGGAACTTCGTTCCAATTTTAAAAAAAATGTCCGATCCCCAATTGAGGTATATCTAGGTCTTAGTCTAACTTATTGTACTTTTTTTAGGTGACATGGGGTCAACTGGCCGAGACGTTGCGTATCAAATTCTGTTCGGCCACCGGGGGAGATTTGTCCGAAGAGAATCTTCGCTTTTTGGCTGAGAAGATATTTAGGTATGTAGGTTTTTGTTATAATGGTTGTTGAATAAAATTAACAAAAAAAAGACAAAAATCCAATAAATATATAAAAAATCGTTCTATAGACGTCTTTGAATGATACAAAATATGTAGAAAAATTAAACATTTCGACGTTATTATCGGAATTAGGAACTCCTCCGTATCAACAGTCGGTTATATAGATTAAGAACCTTCACTTTTTAGAGGTTGAGCAAAACTGGTAAAAAAAATTTTTTTCAAAAAAAAAATCCGAATTTTTTTTCAATTTTTTTTTTCTCTGGAACTTCCTGCTTCATAATGCGCGAAGTTTCTCCAGGAGCGCGCTCCCCTTGAACACCATCGAGCTGAACGCCATGGCCGTCTCGTGGACGCAGTTCTGCAAGGATGCTCTGCCCGAGAGGAACTTCACCTTCTGGGAGTGGTTCTACATGGTGGTGAAGGTTACGAGGGACTACTTGAGGACCCTGTGGTGCGATCGGTGAGTTTACTCACTTGTGAAGGCTTCTTCACTTATTCATTACTCATTTCATTTCATCTTAATCCCGAATTCGCAATAATTCGACTAACATTAAGGGTCCCCACACGGGCCACCGGCTACAACCACAAAACGCCGCCACTGGCATATTTCCTGTAATTTTCGTACATTTTATATGGACTCGCCGCACACGGTTGGCGTCGCGTCGGTGGCGGCCACACGCTACAAATCGTCGCAGCTTGCTTCTTGTGGCCCGCACCGGCCACTAAACGTCAACACAAAACTCCAAACTATCAAAAGTAGCGCAATTAAACCTTCTTCGTCCGAGTCCATTATGATACTGCATGCATGGGTTAAATTAAATAAAAAATTAATAAAAATCATTTATTTCGGACACATCGCCCATAATTTACACAATAATTCAAAATAAAATAATATGTAAATTAAATTCAATTACAATTTTAAATTAATCAAGTTAAATCAACCAAATATAAAAATAAAAATAACATTTAATGTCAATTTGAATTAGGTACATACTATTATTAATCAAAAATTAAATACATTAAAAAAATAAAAATTAAATGTCAATCAAAATCAAAATATTAAAATCAATCAAAATTACAATTATTATTAATCAAAAATAAAAAAAGTAGCAGCCAACGACCGCAAGTGGCGACCACCGGCCACAAGTGGCTGTAGCGAGCCTCAGCTACCTTTGCGGCCGCTTCTAGCTTCTCGTGGCGGCGTTTGTGGCTGTGGCCGGTGGCCCGTGTGCGGCGACACTAAATTCGAATGTAGGGGGCAGACTGAAAATCAGCAACCGTGTTAACCTGGTGTTAATATTTGATGAAGTAGAAGACGAGCAAGACGCTCTCCTGATGTTAAGAGATAACGCTGCCCATAATCAGTACAGTGTTACCTAGGATTTCACAATTATGTGAAATTCTATGAGCACTGCACCAACGCTTCTTACTCAATAGTCATAAGATGTTAAGACTCTTTAGCCCAGTAATTTCACTAGCTACAGTGCCCTCCTACCTGTGCGGTAGAATAACTGGCACTGTTGGGGTACCCACCTAGTCGACCTCCTGCAAAGGAAGTCTACCCCCGGTAATGAGTATAATAACAAACGTAGCAATGTACATTGAAGTTGTCATCAATCGTAGTGGGTGAGAATTAGCCAATAGGCCTACAGGCTTCTGTACTACAAGTTTTCTCGAAAACCTATTTCAGGCACCAGTCCCACACAAAACAGGTTATCTATTTACATCAGGGGATTCACATCAGCGTGGCCACCGATGAGACAAAAAATCAGTTTACGGATTTTCATTATTTTATGAAAATACGCGATACATTGATATTTTAGTTCATAAACTAATTAGATATTATTGTATTTTCTCAAATTGCTTTAAAATTTTGGAAAAAAAATGAAGCACATACGTATAATTATGTATCAAAGTGAAGCAGTTTGACAGTTTGACAAAAATTTTGTACCGGCCGCCTTTTTCTTCACACAGAATTTTCCCTATTGCCGTCACACTCACACATAATGTGGCTACTTCTTGTTGTATTACTTCTGTGATTTACATTAAACAGTCATTTCAAATAGATAAAAAGACCATTACATTGTAATAAGATTTACCTTAGAAAAGAAAATTTGAGAAATAAATACATTTTTATTACATTATTTTATTATTTTTATCTGAAAAGAAAGGCTTATGGAAATCTTCACTACTCTTTGTATATTATCCTTTTTTAGGGTTCCGTATCTCCAAAGGAAAAACGGAACCCTTATAGGATCACTTTGTTGTCCGTCCGTGTATCTGTCTGTCAAGCCCCGTTTCTCAGCAATGCGTGAAGGTATCAAGCTCAAATTTTTCTCATGTAAGTGAATTGTTAATTCTTTATGAGAAATAAATGATCTTTAACCCGAAATTTATAGGCTACAAAAAAAGACACCACTACTGAGGGTAGCTCGACAATAAGTCTGCACCGAACAAAGTCTCGAATAAGAATGACATGCCGCTCAATTTGTACCCCGCATGACCTAATACCGAAAATAAATCGGTCCAACTAGTCAATATTCCAACAATATGATTTTGACGACCTCTGTGGCGCAGTGGGCTATACCCGCCTGCAACGCAGTAGGTTGCGGGTTCGATTCCCGCAAGGGACAAATGTTTGTGTGATCCACAGGTATTTGTTTCTGGTCTGGGTGGTTCAATATCTATTATAAGTATGTATTTACAAAAGAAAAGTATATAAGTATTATATCCGTTATCCTAACCACCATAACACAAGCATTAAGTTGCTTAGCTTGGGGTTAGGTGGCGCTGTGTGAAACGTCCTGAAATATTTATTTATGATAAAATATCTTATGTGTACAGGTTAATTCGTGGCTTCATCCAAAAGAAGCAAGCTGAAGAAATGCTGTCCAAATGCCCTCCTGGCACATTCCTACTGCGTTTCTCTGACTCTGAACTGGGTGGAATCACCATCGCTTGGGTTGGTGGTAAGTAGTTATTTTTACCTCCTTAAGTTTCTGGACGCCTAGTACATTCATCTTAGGTAACTTTGGACGAAGTTGTAAAAATGGTTTAAGAGTGTAAATATAAAAAAACAAGTGAAATTTTAAAAATACTTTTTAAAAACAAGCTTTAATTATTATTATCGTCTTGTATCATAAAGTACTCGTCAAGACGAATCAAATGAGCCCAAACTCGATGGGGTTGCGTTGTTTTATGACGGAGTTCCTTTGGCCACCTTCCAGCTCCATCATCAGATCAGCTCGATGTTATAAAAATATTACATTGTCATCCGATTTACACACGCACGCAAATTTTCAACTCAATTGGAAACCGGGAAGTGGGTCAAATTAAACTTGCAAGATTTGATTACAGACAGACAGACAGACAACAGACAGGTGAAAGTAATATAAAGCTTGTAAAAAGAAAGTAAACAATGCCATGGGGTGCAAGATTAAAAAAAACTTTTTTTTTTCAAAAAATCTCATCATGCTATTTTCTAATATATCAAACTGAAAACACTTTTAAAATGTGTGCAATAATATTATGAAGGGCTGGTATAGAGGAATTTTCAAAAAAAATTCTATGAATTTATATTTAAAAATTTGTCAAATAGTGCGCGATATATACGCTCTTAAACAAAGTAATCTTGACCAGCAGGGCTATGATGCGCACGTCGACATAATGTCGCGTGAAATTTGATTTAATGTGAATAATACTCTATGTGACTGGCATAAAGTCGAGATTTACGCACCAGTGAAATGATTTTGACGTTAAAACTCCTATGTCAAAATGATCTCACTGGTGTGTAATTTTCGACTTTATGCCAGCCACATACAGTATTATTCACATTAAATCAAATTTCACGCGACTTTAAGTCGACGTGCTCATCATAGCCCCGCTGGTCCGTACAGCGGGCAAACTTGCGGGCCAACATACTGCCTCTGAAGCCTTTTCCTCTGTTTAAATTTCCGTATTTTTATGATTTTTATTTCCCAAACTTTGATGATGGCTAAAAACATTAGCAAAGCCAAAAAGTCTAAAAAATAAAAATATATTGCGTCTGACCTACGTTCCATTGGGGCCTTTGCCCCCTGCCTCCCCCCCCCCCCCCCTGAATCCGCCTTTGTACCACACTACCTATAAATTGTGATTTGACTCTGACAGTGTAAGTTTACAATACCAGCACACTAAATCTCAACATATTTGAATAATAGGGAAGAGACTAGGCCTCACAACACAGGGAATTGGGAATCCTAGTGTTAGGTCTAGTGGACCTAGAAAATAGCTTAAGACTAAACATTTAACAATTAATAATAAGTTTAACAAGTCTAATATATGATCGTGCCTTAATTTTAGTGAATACCGTTAAATTAGCAATAATAGACTTCGACCTTTAGGAATTATGCTTACAGTTCTTAATTAGGTACCTACATAATATTTACACATTGTAAACCTAAACCGTCTTATTACAAAACGCGGACTAACGATTGTACCAGGATTAATCCACGTCCTAAACCAAGTACTAAATGAAATCTTATTACAAAACCAGTTTTAACGCTAGTTCGGGGATTATCTTTGGTAACAGAGATAGTCTGCCGATGACCCTAGTTTAACACTAGTACTTACTTTGATTCGGGTACCACCAAATATAAGCAATAATGTCAAATAATTTGACACTTCGACAGTTTTTTTTAGTAGTGTCTGACGTCTGTGCATTTGCCAATTTCAAGTTTTTATTTATTTAATTTTTGGTCTTTAAATCAGTTTTAAATCTTTAAAACCGACTTTTGATAGTAAATAAATAAAGGTTTTGAGGGTCAGTCTATCTAAAAATAAAGAAAACCGTGTAAAATTTTAAAAATCATTTAATTTTAAATTTTGCGCGTATTATAATAAAATTGTCATGATTATTTTACGTTCCTAATCACGCATCTTAAAAAATATTTAGCTATAACGGAACGTTTTTGAATGAATGATAGTACTTTTTGTATTTTAATCTGTGTGTGTGAATTATAAATACCTACAATAAAAGTGATGTCTAATATTTATTCTATTTGGGAGAGAAACATAAAACGGTGGCGGTTAAAGGGTTAACCCTTTAACCGCCACCGTCGGATATATCCGACAAGCCTGTTCTGTTACGTAACCGCCAGAGTCGTATATTTCCGACGAGCCGTATATTTCCGACTGCACTTTAAATCTACATTTTTTAAGTCATAACACTGTATTTTATAAAACTATACTCGTAATTAGATAAATAGTGAATAAAGTTATGATTTACAGTTGGTTTTATGTTTCTCTCCCAAATAGAATAAATATTAGACATCACTTTTATTGTAGGTATTTATAATTCAAAAAACTTGCCTGGCGCTAGGGGCACGACAAGTGATTTTAAGTCTGGCGGTAAAGGGTTAAATGACTAAGTTCTGGAACTAGCTAGTCCACGGTTGATCTTTGTTTTGTAATAAAGTCGAAGTACCAACCTTTAGTATGGGAACAAACTCGGATTTGTTAGTCCAGGTTTAAACCAGGTTTATCTCGATTTTGATTTTTTGTAATAAGACTGAAAAGGTAGGTGGGTGGGTATTATCCGTACCCATTTTATAATTGCTTGTAATTAATCATAAATGCTTTTTTCGATGTCAACTACCTAGCTAACATAGTCTAGTTTTTAAAGTCAGTTATAACATTAAACCACTGTTTTCTGGAATAAATAAATATTTTATTATTTATTAAGTAGGGTAACCTGTTCTGTTGGAGTATAAACCATATTATCATAACATTGCAGAGGGCAACGAGGTATTTTCTCTCCAACCTTTCACATCCCGTGACCTGATGCTGCGATCATTGGCAGACAGGGTCCTGGATCTGCCGCAATTGCAGTTCCTGTACCCCAACGTGGCCAAGGACGATGTATTCTCCAAGTATTACACCAAGCCGGGTGAGTCGCATTCATTTCTTGACTTTATTTACCGATTTAAAGGTTTCAAATGGATCTTTAGTCGACCTCTGTGTCGCGGTGGGCTAATACCCGCCTGCAACGCAGAAGGTTGCGGGTTCGATTCCCGCATGGGACAAATGTTTGTGTGATCCACAGGTATTTGTTTCTGGTCTGGGTGGTTCAATATCTATTATAAGTATGTATTTACAAAAGAAAAGTATATAAGTATTATATCCGTTATTCTAACCACCATATTACAAGCATTAACTTGCTTAGTTTGGGGTTAGGTGGCGTTGTGTGAAATGTCCTGAAATATTTATTTATTTATTATTTATTTTATGTTTAGTGTAAAATAGCTAACAATTACATTTTAATCTTACTAATCGTAGAATATATCTAATTCTGGGTTTTATGTTAGCATATTATTGAACAACCTCATGACCCTGGCTATGGCAAAGAATAGATACTATTACTACGTAAAGAAGCGACACTCACCTCCCCCGCCAAATTTTTTTCCTCCCCGCCAAGTGGTCTACGAGTTGGCTACATGCACAGGGTTGGCAGTTGGCAGTAATCAATAGCGCGTATATAATAATTTTGAATTTTTAGATATAACATAACATTATAAATTGGGTGTTATCGTTCGGTTCGGTATATAATTGATTACCAATAAGTTATTCCAACAAAAATCTGAAGTTTTTTTAGATTCTAAATGGGTCCTAAATGTATTCACAGCCCTAAATGTATTCGAATAGGTCCTAAATGTATTCATTTTCCACAATTAAAATTTTATCAAAACTAAAAATAACATTACGTACTTAATAATTATTATAATTTATGGGCCCTGTCGGATATTGCAAAAAGCGTCATCTAGTCGATATAACACGTACCACTTGCTGCAAAGTAAGTTTCGTAGCAACCCTACGTAGTTTACACACACAACGATGAGTGTACGCACGTTACGTGTTCAATGTAGTAGTAGTAGGTAATTACTGAACGACAATTGTACTGAGTTTCATGGGCCTGACTATGGTAGCATTATTGTATAAATAAATATTTCAGGACATTACACACAGCGCCACCTAACCCCAAACTAAGCAACTCAATGCTTATGTTATGGTGGTTAGGATAACGGATATAATATGCATATACTTTTCTTTTGTTAATACATACTTATAATTGATTATTGAACCACCCAGACCAGAAACAAATATCTGTGGATCACACAAACATTTGTCCCATACGGGAGTCGAACCCGCAACCTTCAGCGTTGCAAACGGGTATTAGCTCACTGCGCCACAGAGGTCAAACTATGTGATCAATATAATGTGGACAAAGGATTCTAGGGTCTTAGGCCAGCACCAATTGCCTAAGACCTTTACCCTTACGTAGCCAAGAACGAAGTATTGACGAAAAGGAAGTTTTTGACGACCTCTGTGGCGCGGTGGACTAATACCAGCTTGCAACGCAGAAGGTTGCGGATTCGATTCCCGCATAGGAAAATTATTTGTGTGATCCACAGGTATTTGTTTCTGGTCCGGGTGGTTTTCAATATCTATTATAAGTATGTATTAACAAAAAAAAAGTATATAAGTATTATATCCGTTATCCTAACCACCATTACACAAGCATTAGGTTGCTTAGCTTGGGGTTAGGTGGCGCTGTGTGTAATGTCCTGATTTTTTTTATTATTACACCATCTGGCTGGGATCTGAATCTGGCTCGTTCTTCTCATAGAGGTGCTTTGCTAACGAACGGTAGAACGTTAAAATAAAATCTAAAATTGACTTAAAAAAAATATTATTAGAAATTTTATTATTAATAAGGTCACATTTATTTACCGGGGGTAGACTTCCTTTGCACTCGGTCGACTAGGTGGGTACCCCAACAGTGCCAGTTATTCTACCGCCTGAGCAGTGTACTGCAAGCATTACTGTGCACAGGTAGGAGGGCACTGTAGCTAGTGACATTACTGGGTTAAGTCTTAACATCTTATGACTCTTGAGTAAGAAGCGTTAGTTGCACCTAGAATTTCACATAATTGTGAAATCCTAAGTAGCACTGTACTGATTATGGGCAGCGTTATCTCTTACCACCAGGAGAGCGTCTTGCTCGTTTTCTTACTTCACATTAAGACTTACATAACTTGCAAAAGTGCTCCATTGTAGCCTATTTGAATAAATGAATTTTAAGTTCGAGTTTGAATTTTGAATTTGTGTTTTTTTTCCCCTGTTCTTCTTCCCCCTTGTGGGATGACATTGACATTCGGTACACAGTTTCCTCTCAGTTTTTCATTCTTCACTTTGCGTGTCATTCACGCATTTTACTTTTATACGAGCTACGTACAAGGTATTGGCCTGACCCACTTAAATAACATAGACTATTGACCTTGACTTAGGATTTTACATTATCAGCAATACATAGCATTACTTTAATAAATCAGTGTTACAACAGCGCTCGTTGGGTTTCATTGATTCCATACATAACCGTCACTCCTTTAACGTAACATAATGTAATTGTAGCAGGACTCAAACGGGGTCCCCTACATTTTGGTCCTTCGAGCCGGACTTTCATTCATCTTTCATTTCCGCGCGTGCTATTCCTCTCAATCACAACTTTCATAATCTTCTCGGCATATGAATTTTGTGTTTACAATGATTGTTGTTTCAGAGAACGAAATGCTAAAGAACGGATACGTGAAGCCCGTATTAGTGACGACTCTGCCGCCATACATGTCATCCTCCCCCGGATTCGCACATTCGCCGGATTCGCACCGGAACACACCATCTGTGCAAAGCAGGTCAATATGATTTATTAACTACTAATATTATGTATGTATGGATGACTGAAACGGGTGAACCGATTGAGCTGAAAGAGACTGAAGATTTGTGGCATACTGATCCGCCATTTTTTTTTATACAACGAAGTAAGAATACGAGCAAGACGCTCTCCTGATGGTAAGAGATAACGCCGCCCATAATTAGTACAGTGCTACCCAGTATTTTATATAGGTAAAATTCTAGGTGCACTGCGCCAACGCTTCTTACTTGAGAGTCATAAGATGTTAAGACTCTTCAGCCCAGTAATGTCACTAGCTATTTTACTTTTGTTTTTAAGGATTAAAAGAGGTCTATAAATATATTTGCGATCCAAATTTCTCCTGCATTTGTTCAACAGTTCGAGCTATACGTTGGATCAGTCAGCTTTTATTTACTTTCACCTGTCTGTTGTCTGTCTGTCTGTAATCAAATATTGCGAGTTAAATTTGACTACTACTTCCCGGTTTCTGATTGAGCTGAAATTTTTCATACGTGTATACTCGTAAATCAGATGACAATGCAATATTATTATGACATCGAGCTGATCTGATGATGAAACTGCAAGGTGGCCGTAGGAACTCAAGCACATAATAATAAAAGCTTGTTTAAAAAAGCATTTTTTATGTTCACTTGGTATATTTTTAAAAGTATATGAGTGTGTGTTAGAGTGAGATGAAGAGATAGTGAGAGAGAAAGAGAGAGTGTTATGTGTTAAAAAAAGGGTAACACTTTTACCTGTGACGTCATTTTTAAGAGCGTATTTATCGAGTAACGCTCTCTCGCTCGCACAATTTGACGAATTTTGAAATATAAGTTAACGTAAAATAACAGGGTAAAGAAAAATAACAGGGATTTTTTTTTGAAAATTTTATTTAAATATATCAAACTGGAAACACTTTTAAAATGTGTGCAATAATGTAATGGAGGGCTGTTCTTAAGGAATTTTCAATAAATTAATTCTATGAATTTATTTTTCAAAATTTGTCAAATTGTGCGAGCGAGAGAGCGTCACGATATATACGCTCTTAAAGTTTGCTTATTTTTTACATTTTATTGTTTCGCTTTTATTTAGTTATTTTTTCCTTTTCAAATGTTTATTTTTTTTCCTTTTTAGGTACATGATTGATTTTTGATTGTTTTTCGACAGTTTGACGCAATATATTTTTAGTTTTAATATTAATTTAATTTTTGTAATAGTCACATCCTGATTTTTTATTATTTTACATTTTAAGTTTGTCCTAAGTGGTGCTTGAAAGATGCTTAAAACTCAAGTTTTATTGAAACTTTAAATTAAGTTATGTTTAAGTATAGTATATAAGTATTTTATGACATTTTTTCGGAATAATTAATTCGTAGAGATGTGCTGAATATATAAGTATTTGGTTATTCGGCAAAATCATTATTCGGCGCATCTCTAATTTTATAATAGGGATGTTGACTATTTTTTGTCAATAATGTAGATTTATGAAAAATATTGGACTCGTATTTTTTCTTCGTAAATTTAATAAAATATTTATGATATACAAGGCACTAAAGTTGCTTGGTGGGAGTTCATGACGGCACTTGTTAATATTACATTTTGTATTTGATCGTGATGTATCACGTCCCCGCCTAAGAACTTAAAAGCTTTATATCTTAGCCATTTTTATATCATTCACAAACGAAAAATACGTATATAATATTGAGTTATTAATTAAATTACGGACTTATTTTAATTTTAATAATTATATATTTTATTTTGACCACGTTAACATCCCTATTTGCAATAAAAATATATAAAAAGGACACTGCCTTAAGAAAAATATATTAAATAAAATATTTAATGATATTTTCAAACTAAAGCTGAAATCACACAGACGCAAGAACGCGCGGTAAAGCGGTCGCAATCTTCATTTCGTTCCTGCCCGCGTTCGCTTTATATGTGACAGGTTACGTACAGTCAACCACAAAGAGATGTATCCATGTTAGTCTTACAAAATGAAGGAACTTTTAGTATGCAAAAATTATTTACCCTTACTTCGTGACATTTTCAGTATCCACCAAATCTTATACTATATTCGATTCATTTTAAATGCCTTTATTATGTATCACCTAAGGAAAAGTAGTGGGATACATCATTGTTGCATATTAAACGAGTCGATGATAATATAAAGTTTGATTGCTACTAGAAATGTTACGAACCAAGGGTAGTTCATTGTGGCAAATGAAAATTTACTTCATTTCGTAAGCCTAACATGGATACATCTCTTTGTAGTTGACTGTACAAATTCAAACATTACAAAAATACCGTTCTTGCAGCTGTGTGGTATCACTTTAATGAATAATAATATCATGGCAAAAATATATTTAATGATGTTTTTAAAGGTTTAGTTATATATTAAAATAAATAATATATATTTAATTAATATTTTCTTTTTAGCTGTGGCACTACTATTCTGCAACTCTAAAGGATGGAAATATTTAAAAATCTTCTCAAAATAGGTTTAGTGCTTAAAAATGGGGTGTGGCATTATCTATTATTATACAATACAATACTTATTATACAATTACAATTTACAATACAATACTTTATTGCAAACCTGGTTACAAGAAATTGTTTTATAAGTAGACGATATTACCGGGGGTAGACTTCCTTTGCAGGAGGTCGTCTAGGTGGGTACCCCAACAGTGCCAGTTATTCTACCGCCTGAGCAGTGTACTGCAAACGTTACTGTACACAGGTAGGAGGGCACTGTAGCTAGTGACATTACTGGGCTAAAGAGTCTCAACATCTTATGACTCTTGAGTAAGAAGCGTTGGTGCAGTGCACCTAGAATTGCACATCATTGTGAAATTATGGGTAGCACTGTACTGATTATGGGCAGCGTTATCTCTTAACATCAGGAGAGGGTCTTGCTCGTCTTCTTACTTTTAAACATAAAAAAAAAACACAAAGCTAAAGGTATACAATCGGCGGTCTCATCGCATAGAGCAATCTAATAATATATTTATTTTTAATATATAATTCGATAAAATACAAATTATGTCGATTTTTTAATTTATTTATAAATTGTGTTTTTTTTTTTTGGTACGATTTAAATATTGGCCAGGGAAGGATTTATCCCGCCTTCTAGGTATAGTCTGCTGCCATCTACGACCGCGTCGTCGTTTAACATCATGTAGATCGTGGTCAAATGCTTACCTATATTGAATAAAAAAAATCTTTAACTTTTTAAATTATGGGGTTAATAGTCGCTGAGCCTCTATCTCGCTTGCACAATATAACTTATTGTCAAATAACAATTGACAAAATTTACTTTTTGGAAATGTGTTAAATTGAAAATTTAGCTCATATTTTTATAAGTATTCCCAGTTTGCTACCTTAAATAACAACAATGGCATTCTCAATTATATGAAAAATATCTATCTTTAAACATGCCTCAACGATTTCATGAAGTATCAAACGGGTTATACTTTAAAAAATTGTATAAAATATAAGCTAAATTTTCAATTTAACACATTTCCAAAAAGTAAATTTTATCTATTGTTATTTGACTATTTGTTATATCGTGCGAGCGAGACAGAGGCTCAGCGACTATTAGCCGCTTAAGATAAAGATAAAAAAGTATTTATTATTATCAGTAAAAAGATACATATTTTAGTGACATGTTAGAATTAAACATTATGAAACAAAAGGAAATTTACATTAAAAAAAACCACAAAATTACTATCTACTTATTACTTTAATTTACCATTTTTTGTTTCGTTTTAAACGTGCCACACCTCAATTTCAATTGGTGTTCTAGCACAAAATGCAGTATTATTTAAATTAATCAGACATTTCATTAGGCATTTACTGTTAGATTTAAGTTAAGTAATGTTTGTGTTGTCAGTATTCTTTTATCTAAGAATTTGTGGTGATTTTCTGGCAACACTGATAGAATTAAACTATGGATAGTTTACCCACTACAGCGGCTTTAGCATGCCACATGGAATCCCGACAAAACTTCAAGAGTGGAACTGTCATCGCATACATTCACAAAAGTACAATGTATGGGATGACAGTTCTACTCTTGACATTTCAGCGGGATCCCATGTGGCATGCTAAAGCCACTGCCCGAGCACACTTTGACATTGACATAAGAGTAGCAACTCCCGTCCCACTGTCAAGAATAATCTGACATAAATAATATCAAGACGCTACTCTTGCTACTCGCGCTGTCATTTGCATACAATTTGTAGCTACTCCCAATGTCATTGTGCTCTTACAAACGTCAATTACTCTTGACAGTGGGACGGGAGTTTGCTAGTCTTGTCTTTTTTTTACAATGGCTAAATATCCCCCCACTGGATGAGTCAGGAAGTCTATTAGAAGCAAAATGTATCTTTTTTACAATGTCTCTTTCGCGAAATCTGACGTTGCTAACTACCACCCAATGGACGAGTCAGAGAGTCTTATTAGAAGCAAAATGCCTCACGATGTCTTTTTGGCTAAATGTCTCTTATAATGTCTCTTTCGGGAAATGTTTCTTTTTACAAAGTCTCTTGCAAAATGTCGCGATTAGACTTAGAAAAAATACCCCAAGCACATATCTCAAGATTTTGATTGCTGATTAGTCAAAAAGAGAACTTTTTTAATTGCATTTAAATAAAATAATTTTAGAGTTTTCATCTAGTGAAAAAAAATATTGAATTATGTACCTATAATATGAGTTTTGTGTGTGTGAAAAATATTAGGGACGATTCAAGATTTTTAGATACATTAAGTCAGAAAATCACCGTTATCTCTCTATTCCCTCATAAGTCTGATGTCAATTTAAAAGGTTAATTATTATATGCATTTATATACATATTATATATTCTGTAACATTTTATATACCTATTTTTATTAATAATATATTTAAATTTTATTTCATTATGTTTTATACAAAATACATATACACGCCTACTCTTTTGTCTTTTTATTAAAGACTAAAATGAGATATATTATGTATGTGTTGAAAATATTTTTTATTTTTAAGTCCCCGAGCGGTTCGATCGGGCCGCACCCGCACATGCAAATGTGAACCTTATTTTAAAGAAGCTAGAAATAATAGATGTCAATTTGAATTTGAACTGGAAGTGTTTTCTGGATCAAAGGGTTAAATATATGTTTTTGAACATCATATAATATTGCTCAAGGCGTATGCCTAATCCAAGCATCCAAAGTGGTGTATATTTGGCCCAATGTATAAGTATTGCCATCCAACGTGGCAATGCTGCCAGCATTCTGGGCACTCTGCCATCTGACAGTGGTTTGGAGCACTTGAATTTTCTGTGTCAGTTGTCACTTAAATTGGCTTGTGGCTGACAAGTGTTCTTTACTACTATATAAATACAGTTTTTCCTTGATATAATCACACGAATTACACGATTTATTATTTATTTATTATATTATTACAAGCTTTATATTACTTTCACCTGTCTGTTGTCTGTCTGTCTGTCTGTCTGTCTGTAATCAAATCTTGCAAGTTTAATTTGACCCACTTCCCGGTTTCCAATTGAGCTGAAAATTTGCATGCGTGTGTAAATCGGATGACAATGCAATATTTTTATGACATCGAGCTGATCTGATGATGGAGCTAGAAGGTGGCCATAGGAACTCCGTCATAAAACAACGCAACCCCATCGAGTTTGGGCTCATTTGATTCGTCTTGACGAGTACTTTATGATACAAGACGATAATAATAATTAAAGCTTGTTTTTAAAAAGTATTTTTAAAATTTCACTTGTTGACAAATCATATTATATTAGTCAATTATATAACCAAAATTATACATTAAACTGAGTATACGAAAAATTCAGGGTAAATATAAAATGTCGACCAATTTTGTTAGACAAGTTTTTATTAAAATTTATATAATATATACAACGAAACTCATCGACATACGAATTATTAAAAATATTCAAAAATATGACGGAAAATTAATAAAAATGTACTTAAAACATAATTCTGTTTTATACAGAATAAAAACAAGTGAAATTTAAAAAATACTTTTTAAAAACAAGCTTTAATTATTATTATCGTTTTGTATCATAAAGTACTCGTCAAGACGAATCAAATGAGCTCAAACTCGATGGGGTTGCGTTGTTTTATGACGGAGTTCCTATGGCCACCTTCCAGCTCCATCATCAGATCAGCTCGATGTCATAAAAATATTGCATTGTCATCCGATTTACATACGCATGCAAATTTTCAGCTCAATTGGAAACCGGGAAGTGGGTCAAATTAAACTTGCAAGATTTGATTACAGACAGACAGACAGACAGACAGACAGACAGACAGACAGACAGACAACAGACAGGTGAAAGTAATATAAAGCTTGTAAAAAGAAGAATGTTTTTACGTTATATAATGAAGTTAACTCAATATAATATTAATTATTGTGTATATATTTTTATGCTATCTATATTTTTACTATTTCATATATGATTTTGCTATTTGTCCTATATCTAGCATATATATTTTTAAAACAATTATACCTATTTCATAAATTTATATAAAAAAGTTTCCGTTGACTACATAGTATATTATGTATTTGACTATTTATATTATAAAATAATATCAATTAATATTTTTGGGTCCACAAAATTGCATTTTTAAAATAATTATTTTATATAATATTTCTTTTTATTATACTGTGAACGTTTGACAATTTTTAATGTAGTATATGTATTTTTTTAAATTTATATACATAATATTTTAACAAATCTTAATCTGTGTATATTTTATTATTTTAAAAATGTCACGTTCACAATAAATTTAAAACATTGATGTTAAAATTAATTAAATTAAGAATAGATAGGTATAAAATAAAAGTTGATGTTGTGACCAAAACTGACAAAAATATAAAAAAAATACAGTATTGTTTTAGATAAAAAAATTGACCAAAAAGTTGTATGTATGAACGACCTTTAACAAAACTTTAATTTAAAATTCATTTTAACTTAAAAATTTACTATAAGATTTGCTGGTGGTAAGCTTCGGCCGTGGCTAGTTACCACCCACTGGACAAAACCGTGTCGCCAATCGGTCATTATGACACAGATATAAGTAAATCTTACAAATACAAAAATGAAAGCTAATGCAATTGACGGTGTTATCGCTCTAGTGATCTCTTCCATAACTAAAAACAGCAAAAATGGCACACCTCACGTGTAATATTGTCGAGAATATCTCGACCACGGTTTCGGACAATTACGATGTCTTCATAAGGAGTTCACGCGTGCAGAACCCGACGCTCACGCTTGATCTCTTCCAGGCAACCATGCAACTGGGATATATAAATAAATTTTAAATTAAAGTTGTTAAAAGGTCACTGATTGGATAAGTGTTGTTTAAAATATTTTTGTCAGTATTTTAAATATAAGATATTAGCCTAGATAAGTGCTCCCGGTTTGACGTTTTTTTTATTAAAATAACCCATTTTGGGTGCTAATTTTATTTTTAAGTACATTTTTCATGACATATAGGTATTATTTTTTGTATGTGACTTAGTTTTAAGTATTTTTTTTAGAGTTTTCATAATAATCTTTATTTTTAGGTGACTTTATAGATGTCAAATCATTGAATTCTTTTGATAGATATTTGTTTGTCTCTTTAAGAGCCTAGTCTTTGTGCGACTGTCTCGCTCGCACGATATGATGAATTTTGAAAATGTTAATTCGTATTTTTTTTACTAAAATGTTTATTTAGTTACACAGAAATTTTAATATTATTTGTGAAATCCTGGATGGCAATGTATGGATGCCTATATGCAGCGTTATCTCTTACACCAGGAGAGCGTCTTGCTCGTCTTCTTTCTTCTTTGCATAAAAAAGTGATTAACTGCCGTGTCGTATTTGTTAGAGAAACAGAATTTGTTAAAAACAGTCAAAATTAAATTCAATGATTAGACATGTAAATATATCATTATTTATATCGTTTTTAATGTCGAAATTGATTAAAATTATTCATTTTAAATTTACGCGCGCGCAGAGCAGATAGAATATCGTTCAATGACCTTTTATACCCGTCTCGCTTCTTCATGTGTGGTTAATGACGGCACACGCGCGGTCTTTGCTTCTGTGGGAGCGTGACGGCAATAGTTCTACATGTGAGGGACAGAGATAGGTAGATAAAGGGTCATTGTACGAAATTCTCGAGGGACTATATGGTTAAATAAAAAATTAATATTATAAACCGAGTAAAATAAAATGCCAGATAATAAAATCTTCTTTTTTTTACCTTAGTCGTATAATACATAATATGTTATCAAATAATGATATTTTTTTTAAAAGCTTATGTCAGATAATTATACTTAATTTGTGGTATTATATTATACAATGTTAAAAACGCTTTATTACTCTTTGACGGTTGAAAGATATCTTACTTTTTCAATTTATCCAATAGTTTCGCTCAAAAATTTAAATATATCGAATTTCGTATTAAAAAAAGTCCTAAGAGGTTTTGGTCAATTATATAAATTTATATATATATTTTCGGTTTGAATTGGCCATTTTAAAGTTTATGTACCTACGAATTTATATTAAAATGTAAGAGTTAAGTAAAAATTTTGACATTTCGATGGATGTGACTATTGTAGGTAGGCTTTAATTAAATGTTTATATGACTTGGGCCATTTAATATATGTATTTTATATATTTTGTTTAATTTTCGTAAAAATGGGTAAGGAATAAGAATCCTTTTTATTCGTGAATCAATTCAAAATCTAAGAATTTTTTTAAAGCAGACTAAACAAGCGTTTGACCGCTCATCTGTGGTATATTCATAATAGGATTTAAATAATTAATACATTTATTAAATTTTTCATATTGAAATACGAGAAACTCAAAATAAATTTGTTATATTGAATAATTTTACACATCAAAATTATTATGATGAAATATAATTATATAAATCAATACAAATGTAACGCACGATAAAATAAGATATTTTAATACCCATTTTTACAGTATTCGCATTTGATTTAAATTAATTATGTGCAATATATAAGTTTACAAAAAAATTAAAACAAGTTTTGTATTTTGTATAAAATGGCCTAGGTCAAAAAGTCTGTTACAAAGTGTTTTTGGTATTTTGTCATACCAAAAATGTTTTAAAAACAAAGACTTAAAAATATGACTTTTTAAATTCTTTTAATATACTCGTACTTTAAGAACTAAAAAATATATGGTCATGAAAAAAATGAGTGTTAAAAAATTGTAGCAAATTAAACTTGAATGCATTTTTTCGAAAAAGCTACAAAAATAGAACTGTGGGTCCCGGCTGTTTCCTATAAGATATGTAGGAGGCAGTCGTTAGGTCATGTTGCAGGCCTTGTAGGAATCTCGGCGACCTGAAACTGCAACATAAAGGTTGGCCACATAACATGTAATTCTGATTTGAATTTGACAGTAATTAGGGTGTGTTCTGTTGGAATATAAACCCTAATTATAATAATTATTATAATATTGTTTTATATTAAAAGTTTTTAAATAGTCATAACTATTGATGATCTTTGAATCTATACATGACAATGTTGATATGTTACTGCATGTATGTTTGTATGTATGTTTTGATCTATTTGTAACAATATATGTGAGAAAAAAAAGTACATTTTATTTGTTTTATGGAGGGAAAATTGTCTTTGATTTCTTAAAATAAGATTTGATGGTCAAGTTTTACCATTTCGGATATAACCGTGAGTGCCATGCCGTATTTGTATTATATTTTGTTTCAAAGACAATTTTTACTCTAATCCCATCGCGAAAATGCAACACAGACGGTCGTTTTTTATTATTATAATATATTTTTTTTTGTAAAATAAGTTACGTACACTACAACTTTTTATTTTTGGTCTGTGCTTGCCTTTTGGCGAAGGTCGGAAGTTGTAGGTTTTTTTTATTATTTTTATTTTTTTCACGACCGTTTCTAAAGTGTTGCATTTTCTCTTTCTTTCCCGATTCGACGATGCTGCGGCGTGGACACAAACACACACACACACACACACACACACACACACACACACACACACACACAAACAAACTAAAACTAAAAAATAATACAATTAATCATATCTTTCTCCAATCTCTTCGTAATTTTAATAACCACTATACATTTTATATTTTTTATGCATAATTTTATCCCAAATAATAATTTCTAATGAATTCAAATTAATTAATCATTTGATCTTTAAATAAATGAAATCATAATTGATCTGCATCATTTTACTCAAATTTTAACCAAATCAATAATCTGATTATTATAATTTAATTTATCTTGATAACACACAAAATAATTATGAAAATTACGATTTTTCCAAAATGAATTTTCAACTTAAATATAACTATAACATTGAGAATTTTATACAACACAACAAAAAAACAATTTTTAATTGAATAAACACACTTATATTATCTCAACTAATTTTCAACTTAAAAAATAAACTTTACCAACAAAAAATACAACTCTAAAAACCTTCTCAACATAAAATTAAACACCACAAAAAACGTTACCAAAAGTAAATATCAACTTTAAAAACATAAACAACAAAAAAATTCACCACTAAAAACTTAACCAACAAAAAAATCACAAACAAAAACTTCACCAATAAAAAATCTATTGTAAAAACCTTATCAACAATAATTTTCAACTCTAAAAACCTAACCAACAATAAAATTCACCCACAAAAACCTAAACAACCAAAAAATTCACCCACAAAAACCTAACCAACAAAAAAAAATCACCCACAAAAATTTCACAAATACTACTATAAAAACCTTACCGATATAAAATTTCACAACCAAAAACCTAAACACCAAAAAATACCCGATATACTTGAACAATATACAAACAACAGCTACTTCAGTGCGGCCACTCCGGCGCAGAACGATACGTTTATGGACAGCGATCTATTCGAGCAAATCCGGGCGTTCGAACCGGACGGCTTGGATGACTTCGACATCTATAATAACATGGCTATGAAGTGAGGTGAGTTTATTAGTTGGTAAGTATTTTTAGGTATTAGTCCGGTAAAAGAAGAATTGTCGATCGAAAAGTCGAAAGCAGAAAAACTATTTTTTTTTATGTGGGGAAGTAAGAAGACGAGCAAGACGCTCTCCTGATGTTAAGAGATAACGCTGCCCATAATCAGTACAGTGCTACCCAGAATTTCACAATGACGTGCAATTCTAGGTGCACTGCACCAACGCTTCTTACTCAAGAGTCATAAGATGTTAAGACTCTTTAGCCCAGTAATTTCACTAGCTCCTCCTACCGAAGCACAGTAATGTTTGCACATCACTGCTCAGGCGGTAGAATAACTGGCACTGTTGGGGTACCCACCTAGACGACCTCCTGCAAAGGAAGTCTACCCCCGGTAAAAGCTGACTTAGTAACTATCTTAGTATTTTGTTGTACAGTCAACTACAAAGAGATGTATCCATGTTAGGCTTACAAAATGAAGTAAATTTTCATTTGCCACAATGAACTACCCTTGGTTCGTGACATTTCTAGTAGCAATCAAACTTTATATTATCATCGACTCGTTTAATATGCAACAATGATGTATCCCACTACTTTTCCTTAGGTGATACATAATAATGGCATTTAAAATTAATCGAATATAGTATAAGATTTGGTGGATACTGAAAATGTCACGAAGTAAGAGTAAATAATTTTTGCATACTGAAGGAACTTTTCCTTCATTTTGTAAGACTGACATGGATACATCTCTTTGTAGTTGACTGTACTACATTATGAACCCTAATAAATTTATCAACAACGTTTGCCTTTACACTTTTTATCTATCTCCAATCGTTGTCCAGCTATAAGCTTCGAAACACGGTCTATTTTTAAGACGCTTATTTTTAAATTTGACCAACTTCTGGTTTGCATATGTTTGGACATCTGATGACAGTTCAATAATCTGGTACCACTGAGCTGAGATGGAGCCAGGAGATGTCTACTGGAACTCTTCAATGGCTATTAGTAAACCCGTCGAGTTTCGGCTCATTACATTCGAATTGATCAAATTTTTTGAAAAACTGTTATAAGGATTTATTTTATTATGTATACATATACATATATATTTTTTTATATAATTTACAGATGACGAACAAAGCCGAAGTTTCAGTTAATTAAATTTAACGAATTTAAATTAAGTTTAAATGTTAAAATAGATTGAGCTTGCACGATTAGTTACTTAAACAGGCTCAATAGTGCCATAGATACAAATTACAATATTAATTATAATATTATATATTAATTTTAATAAATAACCCAAAATTTTATATAGAATTGTATTTTTAAATGTCAAAAGTTATATAGGTAGTTCAGTCATTTTGGCATAAAAAAGAGTAAATCTCGAAATCTGAGCTAGTTCGGTTGAAATTTTCATATACCCTAATACCCACCCCTCAAGCACAGACGCTGCGTAGACTTGTCTTGCTGTCAAGTCAACTGTCATCCCATACATTCACAAAAGTACAATGTATGGGATGACAGTTCTACTCTTGAAGTTTCGTCGGGATCCCGTGTGTTTTCGGCCACTGGGATATGGCATTATGCCACAGCAGAAAGCAATTTGCATATTTGTTTGACCCAGTTCATAGAAAAGTGAATGTGGTCAAACAAAAAAAACTGGAACTCTGGGTAGCAGGGCACTTATCCGTCAGGGAACCGAATCAAAGACGGAATTGTCAAAAATGTATGAAATGACGTATTACGTCGTATCGGTTTAATACGTCATTTCATACATTTTTGACAATTCGGTCCGGTTCCCCGACGGATAAGTGAATAGCCGTGTGGGCCAAGCACAGACGTTTCGTAGACTTGTGTTGCTGTCAAATCAAACTGTCATCCCATCATTGTACTTTTGTGAATGTATGGGATGACAGTTTGACTTGACAGCAAGACAAGTCTACGCATTGTCCATGCTAGAGGGGCTGATCCATAATGACTGGACTCAGAGAAGCCATTTTTTTAAATAATTTTAACAAATATGTACCTTTTTATTATAATTTTTAATATAATAGGTGCCATTGCTGTAAGCGGCATTACGGTGCCATGATTTGCAATAAAATATATTAATTTAGCATTTATTTTATTACAAAAAGGTTCTATATAAATAATAAATATATAAAAGGTTCTTTCATGATTGACTGACTGATCTAAGAGTTAACTATTACTTTTTGAAAATTATCGGGGGGCACGGTGCCCCCGCCAAGTCGAGCGCGATTATCTATTTTGCATGTTTCATCTCATTCGGTTCAGCAGTTTGAATTGTACGCTGATAGATCAGTAATTCAGTCACTATAACTTTTTATATGTATATTTAGTAAATATACGAAAATTTAAGAAACGGTATACCTTTTTGTAATATTTAATTATTTTTAAGTTTATGATTTTTGTGGGGTTTTTTAGATATAAATTAATGGATTTTAAAAGTTTGTGTTTATGATTTTTTTACCAACGAATTTTATTTTGTTATTCATATTAATTAATTTTTAATAGTTGCTTTTGAAAAATACTTAAACTTGTAGAATCATGACAATATTATCTTTAAAAACAGATTGATATAAAATAACAAAAATACACAATTTTCACAAAATATCAAATACATATTTACATGAAATTTTAGCACATTAAAGTCTCAGTGTCACATAAGACTTCGATAAGTCCCACTGCTACGCCACTTGGACATAAGTTAGTGTTTGCAACGAATTTATATATTAAATCACACAAGAGTTTTTGTATAAAATTTCCTCTTGAATCACTTTCTTTGACGACCGCGTGATTGGCTTATTAAGGCCTTTCCCAGGGCGCGCGACTTTCTCGCTCACACGTTATGAGAAACTGAAATATAAATTAGTAGAATGTTTTATTTGAAATTATATTTTGGTTAAATTTTAGATAATGTATTTTCTGTTCTAAGAGCATTTCCACTTTGTCACTTTAAAAAATGATAAAGTATCAAATTTATGTATATATTTTCATATATTTCGTGAAACTGTTGTTATTTAAGATAGAAAACTGAAAATAATTTTAAAAATAATAAAAATACTTAGATTATAAAGAAAATGGGACGATGCGCCATAGCGCTATCGTTGCTATGCCAAACTTGGGCCTGTTGGATCGGAAAGTGCTGGTCCGACGCCGCGCCGAAGTAAAATTGAGCCAGGCACAATTTTCCGCTCTTAAATTAGGCCAATGGGCCTAATTGAAGCGGTCCATGTCAGAAATGTCAATATCGCATCTTCCTATTTTTTTTAGTGGCAATTGCCTTTATTGAGAAAAACAAACTAACAATACTACAGCTACTACAGCAGTTGAGAACACTTTTATTAACCACAGATCGGCCACAAGCCGATCTACAGAAAATCCGCATGCTCCAAACCACTGTCAGATGGCAGAGTGCCCAGAATGCTGGCAGCATTGCCACGTTGAATGGCAATACTTATACGTTGGGCCAAATAAATCCCAGCATTTTAGTCACATGTCGCCTCGGCATGTTGGTCACATGGCCCATTTCTTTTTTAAATCGATGTTAAATTTAAATTTGTCTAAAATAAAATTGCAAGTGTAATTTTTACGAATTCAAATTTCAAAGTTCGCCATAAAGTGCGAGCGAGAGGGTCGCGCGCCGAAAGAAGAACCTTTAAACTATATTTATTATGTAAAATATATAACTTATATAAAATATATTGCACGTCTCGATGTCAATTCGTGATATATGTGGCCTTATGTACGACCCCTAAACCTTAGGATTAGATAATTATATGTGAAAGATATATCAATACTTAAGAGGAAGTCTTCAAAAATATAATAAATAACCAAAACAACAAAAACGGCACAACTGGGTCTAATATTGTCGAGAGTATTTCGACCACGGTTTCGGACAATTACCATGTCCTTCATCAAGAGTTCACGCCTGCAGTACCCGACGCATTGTCCGAAACCGTGGTCGAGATATTCTCGACAATAATATTAGACGAGAATTGTGCCGTTTTTGTTGTGGAGAACACTCGCGATAGTTTTAAAAATCGTAATATAATAAATAAATCAAGAGTTTCGTTCTTATAATAGTATGTGCGATTCTTCTGCTCGCACGAAACTGTGTTTTTATGAATTCGAAGAATTTACTTTTTGAAAATGTTTCGCGATAGATATAATTTTTAATGGCGGCTCCAGATTAGTGCCGTGAAGCCCCGTGAACAGGCGTGAAAGTGAATGTGGACGGTTTTCGCGGGTTTCACGCGCATTCACGCCTGTTCCCGATCAGTGTCGGTATTTTGTCCCGCGACAAAGGGTTCGCGCCCCCTTCGCGCGGCGTTCACGCGTACACATCCACATTCACGGCCCCGTGCCAGTTTGGTTTTTCAGATTTTTGAAATCGTCACCCTACAGGTTTTTTTGTTTTTTTTTTAGTTTTCATTGACGTGATGTTGGCATAAATGTTGTACCTATAACAATTTGCCATAAAAAAAAAAATACTCCGGACTACAAAGGCGAACGGACGTATGCAGTTTTGCTGCGCAAAATGGAGTGGCGCGCAAACTTTTGGAACTAATCTGGAGCCGCCATTATATTTATTGCCACAGCAAACAAAGTTATTGCAGCAGCAGCTTCTACGTCCATTTCGCGGCAGGTTTCAGGAACGATTGAGAGCATCCCGTGAATGTGGAGGGCACGACTTGTGCCGTGAATTCACAGCGAGAATTCGCGCGTGAATTCACGGCACTAATCTGGAGCCGCCATAAAAATATTTAAAATAGTATTTCCAGTTTGACACTTTGAATAATAGCCCAGGGTATTCAAAATACCAAGATATCTTTCGTTTAAAAATATCTTTGTTGTTATTTAAAATAGCATACTGGAATATACGAGTACTTTTGAAAATATTATATCTACAGCTTTGCCGAGATACATTTTCAAATAGTAAAATCAAGGACGAATCCCTTAAACAATAGGGATGATGACAAAATAAAAACAATCAAAAATTTGACAGGTTTTATTTAACGACAAGGCGACCTCTAAGTATTGTTAAATCATTCCAAAAAACGTTGTTTTGTGTATTCTTAAAATGTACTAGTTTACGCTCTATACGAATAAATAATAACTCTGGAAGTCTCATGCACTAATTCCGTAGAATTGGGTCTACGTGAAACCAAAACATCTTAATATGACTTTGAATTTGTATTTTTTCAAATCGCTCTAAGTCATAAGACCTTCAATTGGTACACTATTTGTTGTTATCTTGTTAATAGTGCCGCAAAAGTGAAATTGTGTAATGTTTAGCCATAGTGAGCCGCAAAATGTACAAGCACTTATATATCACATTCACATATACTTGTGTAGGTACCTTATGTGGGTACACACTTTAACCATAATATAAGTTGCGGCTAAACCTCGAAGTGAGGCTAATCGTATAATTAGCCGGCTAATTACAGGTGTAGCGGTTCACTGTTGGTTAATTTAGGCAGTCGTCAGCTCATGTTGCAGGTGTAGGCATCTCAGCGATCTGAAACTGCAACATAAAGGTTGGCCACACAACCTATAAATTGTGATTTAACTCTGACAGTGTAAGTAGGGTAACCTGTTCTGTTGGAGTTTAAACCCTAATTATTAATATTAGGTTATTGTTAGACTACAAAGCGCGATCGTGCTGCTGGAGCGGCCGGCGATGCGATTTGTCCTTATGACAGAGTTCACAATTCATCATTCAGGAGTACTCGATACAGATTTTTTTCGATGATCAATGGTCACCCTACAATAACAAGCATTATATTATTGAACAAATGATTTCAACTTGTTTAGACCGTAATAATTGAAAAAGTAGCCGAAATTAACCCGTAAATCCCCGAGCGGTCCGATCGGGCTGCACCCGCGGAAGCGAATTTGAACCTTATTATAAAGAAGCTAGAAATAATAGATGTCAATTTTGATTTGAACCGGAAGTGTTTCCTGGATCAAGGGGTTAATTTGGAGATTAACCAACATTAAACTGCTACAACTATGATTAGCCGGATAATATAGGAATAGCCGGCCAAATATAGGAATAGCCGGCCAAATATAGGAATAGCCGGCCAAATATAGGAATAGCCGGCCAAATATAGGATCAGCCGACTAAATTTAGGATTAACCAGCTAATCGTATGTATAGCCGTACTTCGGGCTTTAGCCGTGACAGATATATGGATATAGTGGTATCCCCTCGTTTATTTTCAATGTATAGATGTAAGAATATAACTACTTTACCATTTTATAAATGTTCACACTGTACGTATAGACTATGCTAATAAATATTATTACTGTTGAATTCTTTGTTTTTTTTTTTCCCTACAGCGCCCTGCTGTTAGGTTAGGTTTATTACCTTCGGGCACCCGATCGTCTACCGCCAATCGACTCGGTCGTCCAACCGATGGGAATGATTTGTATGAGAAAATTCTTCATATAAACATTACCATGGTCCCGAGCAGTCATCGGTGTAGCCAGCAGCAGCTCGTGCATATTGTCCACTGTCAAGTGTAATCTGACATATATATCAAGACGCTACTCTTGCTACATCAGATGAAATAGCCAATTGGTTGGAACTTAATGCTTGCTACTCGCGCTGTCATTGCATACAATTTGCTGCAGATGCCCACAATTTACAGCTACTCTCAATGGCAGTGCTCTTACAAATTTATTATCCACTAGCAGCGTGCGACCAGTGGTTTTACAGACGGTTACCAGTGGTAGATTCGATCTATGTATAAGCTTACCCTACAATAATATCGATATACTCGTACAGTGAAACACACGCAAGTTGGTTGACACTGACTTTTATTTATCCCTATTATTGTAGGGTAAGCTTATACATAGATCAAATCTACCCACTTCACAAGATAATATACATGTGTTATTCCAGGGACTAAGCATTTCTATACCGAATTTCAGCACAATCGGTCCACCCATTTTGTCGGGAAAAGAGTAGCAAATATACACACAAACTTTCGCCTTCTTAATATGAGTCTGATCTGGGGGCACGGCAGTGAGTGCCCCCGACTAGTCGAGCAAAAAAAAGCGGCACTGCCGTACCATCCTTTTCTGGAAACAATTCAGTCCATTTTCGACCCCCTTGGTATTCCTGCAATCTATTTGAATCATCATCATCTCAGATTGGACGTCCACTGCTGAACATAGGACTCCCCTTTGGACTTCCATATGTACCGATTGGAAGCGACCTGCATCCAGCGTCTTCCGGCGACCTTTATAAGGTCGTCTGTCCACCTTGTGGGTGGACGTCCTACGCTTCGTTTGCTAGTCCGTGGTCTCCACTCGAGCACTTTTCGACCCCATCGGCCAACCGCTCAAAAAAATCATCATAATTCATAATTATTGTAGGGTGTAAAATAAAATATCCAAAAGTCTTTCAATACCATTATTATTACTCAATTCTCTAAACATTTTATGTATTTTTTTTTTATAATTATTTTGTGTTTATAAGATAAAACATGCGTAATCTAACTATATCAAAATTTACACATAATGTACACATATTTATAACTAATATTATGACTAGTGCAAATTAAAAACAAAACATTCATCATTTCTTTCAAAAATAAGTTAATAATGCACGGCATTATTCTTAAAAACATACTGGTACCATTTCATTATTATAAAAATCAATTTTTCAAAACAATTCAGTTGACACTTATCCGAGTCCACTTTGAGTCCACTTTTATTAAACGTGTTCAAAAGTGGACTCAATATTATGAAATTGAAATCTCACTTCTTCGTACCTTCTTTATTAATTTTCACAAGTCATAATATTAATCATAATAATTCTAATTTTAATCTAATTTAATTATTAAACTATATAATGTGTCAAAACTAACATAAACAGCGGGACAAACACACAAACAATACAATAGTAGGCACTTATGGGGAATATTTTATTAATTTATGTCATATTTTATGGTGTATAATTATAAAAAAAAAAAAAAAAATATTTATTTATTTTTTTATGTGAAGGCGAGCAAGACGCTCTCCTGGTGTTAAGAGATAATGCTGCCCATAATCAGTACAGTGCTACCCAGATATTTCATAATGGTGTCCAATTCTAGGTGCACTGCACCAACGCTTCTTACTCAAGTCATTTATCCCGCCATTTAGATTTAATCTGCTACCTGCTACATTAAAGGTTAGCCATTGACCACGATCTCGCGTGATACGGCCGTAGTTGGTAGCAAATTAAACATAGAAGGCGGGGTAAATACTTTCCTGGCTTCACTGAACATCATGCCGGAACACGGAGTTATTTTAACACGTTCGCTGACAGAACGTCACTTCACGTCTTTTGAATGGCTGTTTGAAGCGAAACAACGTGTTATCACGTCTTTTTACTTTTATTAAATAATCTGTATTTTAATATTTACTTATGCTACACGACAGAACGTTTAATAAAGCTGGACTGCATTTCACGTTCTGTCGTGAATAGTTTTTTTTTTTTTTTTGAGACAATACGTCATAACGCATAGTTATCGTTCTCAATGATGTGGGCAAATTATGTGTCACCATGCGTAGTTCCAAAAAACGGCATGCTCGCGCGAACGTGTTAACAAAACATTTGTATGGGCTCAGAGAAAGACTATATTTATGTATATATGTTTTTAAATAAAAATAGTAGGGGTACAAGTCTCAATAATAATAGAATTAGTCCTGTCACTTGGTGGAGACTGTCTTTGAGCCAATTTTGTATAGATCACAGATAGACTCCGATAAGTGTCACCCATCACATTTATATTAAAAGCTCAAAAGGGCCTCTGCGCGTTGGACTTTTTTGTCTCCGTGTACGCCTATAAAAAGGCCCGGGCTTAGCCCGTGTTTAATAGCGAAATAATAATAATTATACACCATATTATATGTATGTATTATAATGTTAAATCGTATGATTGGCAGTGAAATTTTGTACATTGCTATCCAAAGAGAAAATTGACAAAAATGTAATTATTATATTTTTCAAAAATGCATTTTTCACATTTTTTTTTCTAAATTTTTACTATCATCTAAATACGATATTAATATTTATTAGGAAATTTTAGTAAAATTTTGAAGCAGAAATTATAAAATACTATACTTTGTACTAATTCTACGTGGGATACCAGGTGTAAAAATACACGCTATTGGGACAAAGTGCGTTTTACATGGCAACACTAAATTGAATAGCTAGTATTCGCAATTTTAATGCCCATATATTATTTTGAGAAGGGTTGCCATACATAAGATTTTTTGTTTAAAATCTTAGATTAAAATAAAAAAGATAGGTAGGTACGCGCTAAAATTACTGCACCCAAACTCGCGTCGTTCATGACTGAAGTAAAATTGTGTGCATGAACCTAATTGGAGCGGTCCATTAGCCAGACGCCTGTACCATATCTTCCCTTTTATTAGTTTTAAAATTGTTTACATCTTGGCAAAAGATAAATTCGTGTACATTTTTTTATATTTCGACTAATGGCAACCCCATTTTGACGTTTACTATAAATTTATATTAATATGCTATAAAAGCGGTAATATTTTCTATTAACCATCTTAATATTTAATAATAACGATTTATACAAACCAAATTTTAATTCTATTTTAACTATATATTGTGACAACACAGTGATAAATTTTATTTAATAATTAAATTTTATTTATAATAATATATATTATGCCCTTTTACATTAATACATGAGAAAAACATATCAAAGATATATTTTTACACACATTTTGTCGCACGTAAATGCGAAACTTAAAAAAAAAAATGTATGTGTAAAAGAGCTAAAATCTACGAATAAATATTAATAATTCAGAAGGTTACTATGTGTAAAATGAAGTACAACCCGGTCAGAATATCTGTGCACCTCTCTGGAATGCGGCGCCTCTCCCGCTTCCCCTGTCCCCTCTCCGCGCACTCCCCAGTACGGTTAGCATCTTCGTTGCCGATACACGTCCCGATAATTTTGATAAATTTTTTTTCACACCGTACCCAGACCGCCGATATGACGTCACGAGGTCAGGTGCACAGATATTGTGACCGGGTTGTAGGTATACGATATTTTAACTACTCAGGGAGGGATTTATCCCGCCTTCTAGGTATAGTCTACAACCATCTACGGCCGTATCTTCGCTTAACATCATCCAACATCGTTGTCAAAGGTAAACCAATAATGAAAAAATATTTTTTTAAATTAGTGCGCAATTTAAATAATTAAAAATATATACTAAGTTACAAATGCTTCTAATTTTTTTGGGTGAGGACTTGCTACGTCACTGTCCAGTACAAAATGTACGTTCAGTTTATGACGTCACAACCAAGCAACTTTACTACCTAGTATAAAATAAAGTTGCTTCCTGCGCGTTGCTTTTCAAGGGAAGGTTCTCCAGGATTTTTTTTTAAAAATCGGGGTTTTTTTTAGATAAAATGAAAGCTACGTATGTGTAGAAACTATGTGCCAAAGGATATTTCGATACGACACGTGTTTTTCGAGTTAGAGCATTTCAAACGTAACCCAAATCGCACGCGCAGAGGCCGACGAGATCCCTCATTTTGAAGCCGCCATTTTGATTTTTTAATAATAAAAATCATTTTCTACTTGTCAATAAAATGAGAATAAAAGATCAAATGTAGAAGTTCGTATGTCTTTTCATTTTTCATTAAAAAATCTCAAATTTTGCCTCATTTTCGGCAGAGTCCAGGAGAACCTCCCCTTAATAGGTAGAGTGATTTAAGAGAAAGGTTTATATGTATAATACATGCGTAATATAGTAGAAGAACACTGATCATTTTTTATTAAGCGCAACGAAGTGCGCGCAGGTCTATTAATTAGTTATAAAAACATTTTTAACTGTAGTTAGATTTCCTGAATATTATTATTTATTCGTAGCAAAATATATATTTTAACTACATTTAAATATGACTTACTACAATTAATGAGCTTTTATATTTTAAAAAACTTGAAATTTTATATAGGTTTTGAAAGGACACAATTTTTTTTTATCGAGAAAAGGTTCTCAGGAATAAATTTGCGGTAAGACTGTTAATTTTTTAGTTTTTAAATGCCAATGTCAGCTATAAATTAATTTTATATTATTATTTCTATTTGTGTAAAATTTTATATAAATTGTTAGTGTGTATACATTTTGAAAATTTGGAATATCATTAAAATTCTTGATGCATCTGAATTACTAAAAAAACCTATATTCTTCTTAACATTATACTTATCAACAAATATTTTTAAACATAAAAACACACAATCCCTGTGAAAAACAAACTACCAAAATGGTATTATTTTTCATACATATAATTGGCAACCCTGACTCCATATTTTTAAATTTTCGAAAAAAGAAAACTACTTTAACACGTGCACTGTGAATTTCTACTTGTTTAAATAACACTAACTAGATTTTAATTTAAATAAAACAAAATTAAATGTATTTGAAAAATAAATTGCAATAGGGTCAAAACGCGTTAAATCTCAGCCGTTTTTTATCAAATAAAAAAATACGTGTCCAATATTTTTTTATATTCTATTTGACGGAAAAACTATGTTTTTGGACATATCCCTATTAAATTTATTTTGTAAAGATTTTCACTAAAAATCTTGTGCTTCAACTATATTATAACCCCCTAAAATACTATTATTTTATTAAAATCCTTTAATCAAATGTTATTAATAAAATAATAACTGAAATAATAACTACAAAAAAACATATTTTTTCGAATTTATCATATTTTCGTCGACTACTCTAAATTTATGTTATTTAATTATTTTCATTTGAGGACTTTATATTGACAATAAGACCGCCAAAAATGCATTTTGACATAATTATAGTCATTATAATATAATTATTATACATAATAAAGAAAGTTAAAATAACATGCTATATTTAATAGTTGATATTAATCACTAAATATTCACAATTTTAAATACAATGTACACTATAATATTTTTTTATTATTTTTTTTTATTTCAAATGCAGGATTATATTGAAAAATATCACATACTATTTAAAATATTTAAACCGAAATATACTACTATACCGTTTTTGATGAAATGCTACGGCAATAATAGGCCATATTCATTTTTACACACATATTGGTATTTTTACGAGCGATTTTGGAAAATTTGTCGGATTATAAAAAGGTGAACGAGTGATCCAATATTTCGTTTCTTCCTAAGAGTTACGAAACTTAATATGTAGTTAATAAAAAAAAAAAAAAAGAAATTACAAATTTTTTGCATAAAATTTTAAACCTGTGCCACATTGGTTAATAACACAAAAAAAAATCAAATGATCTTAAAGACTTGTTAAAAATAATATTATTCAATAAAAATAAGAACCTTTTTTTTTGATTTTTATTATTTGACATTTTATTTTTGTTAGGTTTTATTATGTACCTTAAACATTGCCTGTTATGCAATAACTTTTCAACCAATATATGTAATTTTAGTGTTGCCAGAGCATTCCATCAAAATTCTACTTAAAATCAAAACTTAATTATTTTTTATACTATTAGTGATTTTACAAGCAATTTTTTTCTACAAAATATTTCGAAACCTTTTTAGTGTTGCTAGGTATTTGATAAAATCTACTAATTTGTACACAACAAAAAAATTCTTTTCTAAGAAATAAATCATTGTCAGAGCGAAAAAAATTCAAAATTTTATGCGAAACATATTTTTGCATATTAAAAATCGTCCAATATTATTAATGAACAAAAACTTAATTATTTAATATTATAAAACAGTAAATTTTTAAATCAATTATTCACTGTAAATAATAGAATAACAAAAAATCATAGACAATTATTTTTTTATATTAAACAAATAATTTCATAACTTTACAGCTAAATTTCTTTGTATATAACATACGGTTTAATTTTAATCAAATATTATTTTAAAAATGCATATTATGTCTTTTTCCCCCTCAAAACTTTTTCAAGTAAAACAAATCATTAAAGATTTGAATTAAAACGCATTTCATATTATAAATCGACTTGAAATCAAACTCATTTCAGATCATAAATGGATTTGAATTAATTTTGTAAGACAGATTTCTAGAAGCCATGAAAGGGACTTAAATTCAAATCCTATGGATTTGAATTCAAGTCCCTTTCATCCCAATTTAAATTTACAAGTAAACAGATTTGAAATCAAAATCATGACACTTTTACAAATGGATTTAAATTCAAACTCATTTAATATAACGGAACAAAACAAATTGATTTGTAAATGTGAATTCAACATTTACAAAATCAATTTGTTTATTCACAGCAGTTCCTTTAGACAGTTCCTTCGAAGAAACAAATGGAACCTTTTCGAACTAATAGGAAGAAAAAGTCTCATTAATTCCTTTAATGAAACCTAACCATTTACATAATCTGAGTTATGATTTTGATTTCAAACCCGTTTATATGATGTGAATTTGAAATAATTTGAAATCAAATCCATTTAAATTCAAAACCATTTCAACACCGTATGCATACGATAAAATTACACTTACATTACTTAGCCGAGTTCTTTCTTTGAACAACTTTTTCTTTAGGCAAAGTCTTGTCTTTCGGCTGAACTTTCTTTTCAACTTTTGCTTTGACATCCACTTTAGGTTTCTCTGGTTTCGGGATGGTTTTCTCTGGTTGCTGGATGGTTTGCGTGGTGGTTGGTGCTGGTTTTGGTTTTGGTTTGCTTGCTTTCGCTGCGGCGGCGTAGTTTATTGGTTTGGGGCCTGATTGTTCCTCGGGTGTTGGTGTTTGAGGCTGGAAATAACAAATTTATTACTTCACAATATTATAAAATAAAGTCTTTTCTCGCTGTCTGTCCCTATGTACGCTTAGATCTTTCAATAACTTTCCAACCGACTTTGAAGCAATTTTTTTTAATAGATGGTGTGACTGATGACGGTCAAAAATTAAAATATGATTAAATAGTTATTTTTAAAATAGAAAAGCAATCGAATTTTTAGTTTGTGATAACGTTTTTAAGTTTTTTGGAGGGAGACGCGTTACGTCACTAACCGGTACAAAATGCACCCGAATTCCACCAGAAACGTCACAACAAAGGCAACTTTAGTGCGTACCACACATTCTTTTAACAAATTTACTAAGAAACAAGTGAATTAAATTAAAAATATAAAAAACCCCCAACGTAATATGTGATTCACCATTTTGTGATGGCGGCCATTTCGGATTTTAAATTTCATATAATGGGTTGTATTCTACTAGTTAAGCCCTTTCATTTGATACCTATATTGAGGGGGTCGTGAAAGAAAAAAGTTATCCGCCATTTTATAGCGGCGGCCATCTTGGACCGATTTCCACCAAACATGGCTAAGAACACTTTCGACTAACCCTACTTTCAAACACAAAATAATTAAATCAAAATCCGTTCGGGAGCTACGATGCCACAGACACACACAGACAGACAGACGGACATGTCAAACTTATAACACCCCATTGTTTTTGCGTCGGGGGTAAAAAAAACATTATCGACGTCCCTTTTTCTTTTAAATTCACAATTTATTTCATAAACATTTTTGGTTAATTCAACTTACCTTAGGTACATCAACAGGCGTTTCCTCACTTTTAATTTCCAATTTCACTTCACTTTTCACTGTTTTAATTTCTTTCTTTTTTTGTACCACTTTAGTTTCTGACTTGACTACGGGCAATTTAAGTTTTTTCTGGTCAACTTTGACTGGTTTCTTCTGATCTGATTGTTTTTTCGTGTCTTTTGGTTGTTTTGTTGGTTTAATGTCGGCCGCTGAAACTTCTGGGGGATCTTTCGGTGGTGTTGGTGCTTCTGACACTAAAAAAATTGAAATTATATTTAAACGAGAAATGTATTAAAAATTCTGTAGCGTCTGTGGCCCAGTGGTCTTACGTCTGGCTTTTAATCCGGAGGCCCTGGGTTCAAATCTCAGTGTGTGGCAAAAAGTTCACCTGGACGCTACCGTGTTTCAGAAGGCACGTAAAACTGCGTGTCCCGGCTGTTTCCTATAAGATATGTAGAAGACAGTCGTTAGGTCATGTTGCAGGTGTAGTCATCTCGGCGACCTGACACTGCAACATATAGGTTGGCCACACAACCTATACATTGTGATTTGACTCTGACAGTGTAAGTAGGGTAACCTGTTCTGTTGGAGTATAAAAACCAATAAAAATAAATTCAACGCTACTGCTGCAATCCTAAGAATACATTACTACCCCAAACTGTGGAAGATATCTCAAATATGCATGATCGCAAAACCTGGAAAGCCAGCTAATGAACCTAGCTCATATAGACCGATAAGCCTACTTCCGATCTTATCAAAGGTATTTGAAAAGGTCCTGCTGCAAAGACTAAAACCAGTTTTAGAAGAAAACAAAACCATCCCGGACCATCAGTTTGGTTTTAGAGAGAAACATGCAACCGTAGAGCAAGTACATAGAGTGGTCCATACAATCAGACAATCACTCGAAAAAAAGGAATACTGCTCTGCAGTGTTCATAGACATAAAACAAGCGTTTGATAGAGTGTGGCCCTGTGTGGCATAAGGGTCTTATCTATAAACTGAAAACACAACTTCCAAACACATTCTACATGATTTTAAAGTCATATCTGAAAGAAAGAAAGTTTCAAGTGAAATATGGTGAAGACTACTCTGAATTATATCCCATTAGAGCATCCTTACCACAGGGTTCAGTCTTGGGCCCGGTGTTGTATTCTATATACACGGCAGATCTGCCTGAGACACAGGGAGTAGTAACAGCAACATATGCTGACGACACTGCATGTCTGTCAAGCGACACGGATCCAATTAAAGCATCTGAAAAGCTACAAATCCAGCTAGATAAAATAGACTTGTGGTTACAGAAATGGAGAATAAAGCCAAGTGTCTCTAAATCAACCCAAGTAACGTTTGCACTTCGAAAAGGAGACTGCGGACCTGTCCGCATGGAAGGCAAAGCTTTACCAACAAATAACACTGTTAAGTATCTAGGTCTACACCAGACACACAGGTCTACAGGAGACTGACCTGGGCAAACCACATCAAAGCCAAGAGAACATCAGCCAACTTATAATTCAAAAGTCTTTCCTAGCTAGTAGGCCGACAGTCTCGACTCTCGCTTAGCAACTAGTTGCTTCTATACAAGTCTGTTATAAAGCCTATATGGACATATGGTATAGAACTGTGGGGATCTGCTAGCAACTCTAACCTCGAAATACTACAAATATTTCAGAACATAGCCCTGAGAACCATTTCTTGTGCACACTGGTTCGTCAAAAACTCTGAAATACACGAGTATCTTGAAATGCCAACGGTGAAGAAAGAAGTAGCTAACTATAGCAAAAAGTATAAAAAGCGGCTGGACCACCACAGCAACACCTTGGCCAGAGAACTGCTAGATGACCAACAAAACGTAAAGCGCCTAAAGAGGTGGCATATACTGGGCCTTGACCAAAGAAATTAACACAAGCAAACAGGCATATTGACGCTATTAATGGATAGCCTCAAACTTCTCCACTATCTCCCGAGAACGCATCTGATAAAGGCTACAGAGCCGATTGCAGATAAATAGAAACAGGAGAATTAAAAAAAAAAAAACGCTACTGCTGGGGTGGACGTCCTACGCTGTTTTCACCACCGCTGTATTTTCGAGATATTGTCGAGCAGTAGTCTTAAAATGGAAAATTGACTCGCAAAAGTGCTCCAATGTAGCCTATTTGAATAAATGAATTTTGAGTTTGAGCTTTTTTAAAAGATAGAGTGATTATATGTAATAATACATCTTACTTATATCTATTATAAACGAGAAAGTTTGTAAGAATGGATGTCTGGTTGTTTGTTACTCTTTCACTCCTAAACGGGTGGACCGATTGAGCTTAAATTTTGTATAGAGATAGCTTAGACCCTGGAATAACACATATGCTATAGAAAAGCGGGTAAAACAGCTGGGCGCCGCGAGTACATAATTATATGATAGAGAAACACTGTCATTTCCTGTAAGGCACTACGAAGTGCGCGCGGGTTCACTAGTAAATAATGATTACCTTCAGTAGTGGTTTCTACTTCTGTTACAGTTTCAGGCTGTTCATTTTCTGTTCTGCTTTCTTTATTTTCTGTAGTTTCCTGGGACTCTGGTTTTTCTTTGTGTTCTAGAACATAACAAAATATTTTAATTTAGAGTTTTTTCACTTTTTTGTAGATTTAAGAGCGTATATGTGTGACATTCTCTCGCTCGCATAATTTGACACATTTTGAAATATAAATTCATAGAATTAATTTATTGAAAGTTCCTTAAGAACAGCCCTCCATAATATTATTGCAAACATTTTGAAAGTGTTTCCAGTTTGATATATTTAACCCTTAACTGACATCGTGGGGTAAATTTCCACCGCAGCCGCTTAGAAACCACTGTATATTTTTTTCCAGTGAAGGTACACATTTTTCCGTTTAGGTATTCTTGGTGCAACGAACGCGCTATAAAGTAGTAGAAGCGTAATGCGTGAAAAATCATCCGTTTGAGCTGTACAGACCTATGGGGTAAATTTTTACCCCACAATGTTAGTTAAGGGTGCTTTTTTTTACGGGCACAGAAATTTATTTTGAGAATAAAAACAATATGAGTAGGTTTTTTATGCGACAAACATTGTTGTCAACAATCTAAAAGACTATGCCATTCAAGAAAATCCAAATGTTCTGGATTTATGCCCACTTTTTAAGTCATGATGAAAATGCGTCGCTAGAAACAGTAATCATGAAAAATTTTAATAAATGTAAAAAAAATATATGCAAATGGCATTTATTAGATAACATTAAATGTTTTCTATGTGTACTAAAAGTATACTGACAGAAATTAGTTTTATTATATTTATTATGAGGAGAGAATACCAAATTTTTATTGCAGAAAAGTAGCTGATTTTTGACTCTCTTTATTTTATTACAAATATTATATTTGCTATTTTTGGTGATTATCTATAATAAACCAACTCAAGAGTAATTGATTAAGTTAAGTTTTTTTTGTTCCTACCTTTAAAATTAAGATTTTCGTTGAAGAGTGATTATATGCCTAATGTTAAAATTTGAAAAAGGTTTGTATTTTCCAAATTTATAATATGAAGCTATTTTCTTAAACAAATGTTATCTTTTTTGGTATTTATAGATTCATAATAAAATTATTAACTAAAGTATTTTTTAACAAATACATACTTTTATAAAGATTTCATTTGGGGTAGTTTTTTACCCCACAATGTCAGTTGAGTAACAAAAAATTAATGTTAGTTAAGGGTCAAAAATGACATTAAAAGAATAAAAATAAAAATCTTTCAAAAATTCTTTTCATGCCATTTTTAAATATCTAACTGTATTTTTGGCAAATTTTGAAATATAAATTATATTTTTTATTATTTAAATTACGGACAAAGCTAAATGCTGAAAATGGACATCTGAAGACAAGAAATAACTTTTTGTTTGTTACTCTTTAGCGACTAAACGGGCGAGTTTTTTTTCACAACTCCCTCAATATGGGTATCAAATGTAAGGGCTTGACTAGTAGAATACAACGCATTATGATAAATTTATATTGCGTTGTTGTTTTTAAATTAAATTCACTTGTTTAATTTACCGGGGGTAACTTTCTTTGCAGGAGGTCGACTAGGTGGGTACCCCAACCGTGCCAGTAATTCTACCGCCTGAGCAGTGATGTGCAAACATTACTGTGCTTCGGTAGAAGGGCACTGTAGCTAGTGAAATTACAGGGCTGAAGAGTCTTAACATCTAATGACTCTCAAGTAAGAAGCGTTGGTGTACTGGGTAGCACTGTACTGATAATGTGCAGCGTTATCTCTTACCATCAGGAGAGCGTCTTGCACGTCTTCTTATTTCGTTGTATAATAAAAATATATTGTTTTATTTCACTTTTTATATTAAAAAGAAGTCCAGCAATAAGACAATACATGCTAATATGCTATACACACCTGTGTGTTGCGTTTGTATGTGTGTTGGTACGAATTCAGCGGCCAGAGGGTTGAGTGTGGAACGAGATACTGCTTGTTGGAGGGACACCGATGGAGTTCCATTGCTTGTCCTGAAATATAAATATACAAATGATTTATTCGCTTACATGGGTATACAAGTTTACATATGTATTGTTTAAAAATTATAAGTACTCCATGTCTCACATTTTTTAAATTTTAATATATAATAATAACAATTTTGACATTTTAATATATATAATTTGGACATTTCTACATTTTTTTTTCTCATATAAATTTAATTAATTATCATTATTTCTCTTTTTACCCTTGCAACACTAGAGATCATGACATTTTAGTTTGTAATAGGTTAAGATTACTTTATGACTTCGGCTGAAGGACTTGTATCCATGGTCAGAAATAAATTAAAAAAAAAAAAAAAATGACATTTTAGTAGCATTTGACTTTTGACATTATATTTATTGATAATTCGATTTAATTCAGCTAATATTTATTAATTATTGCTTTTAATCATATTTTATTTTATTAATATAATAATTATAATTTAAGGTCGCCCACTAATTTAATATTATACCTTAACATTTGTGCACCGGACCACCGGTAGAGTATTTGAGACTCCTTTTAATGAATTACCATGTTGTACCTACAATACTCTCACAAATAAATAAATTTTACTTTACTTTACCGTCAGGCATGCAAAAGAGATGGGTGCCGCGTCAGCGGGCGGCGATGCGCCAGAAACCAACAAATTATACATAAAATAAGTGAGAAGAGTTTGTAATACATACGTAGGATAATTATGTGGATTTCCCCGTGCGTTTCTTTCTCTCTGCTCGTCTTCTAACATTGCTTCTATGCATTGTTCCATTAAGGCTTCCTCTTCCAATTGTTGCATCACCTGCAATACGAAATATATCGGTTTATTTTTTATTTTTTTTAACCCCCGACGCAAAAACGACGGGGTGTTATAAGTTTGACGTGTCTGTCTGTCTGTGTGTGTGTATCTGTCTGTGGCATCGTAGCTCCCGAACGGATGAACGGATTTTGATTTAGTTTTTTTTGTTTGAAAGTAGAGTTAGTCGAGAGTGTTCTTACCCATGTTTGGTAGAAATCGGTTCAAGATGGCCGCCGCTACAAAATGGCGGATTTCTTTTTTGTTCCACTACCCCGTCAATATGGGTATCAAATGAAAGGGCTTAACGAGTAGAATACAACGCAATATAATAAATTTAATATCCAAGATGGCCGCCACCACAAAATGGTGATTTAAATATTGCGTTGGGGGTTTTTTAAATTTTTAATTTAATCAAGAAAAAGGGCTTTGTCTCTCTTGAGACCATGCCGCCCTGGTTCGTACACAAATATAATTAATTAGATAATATATTTACATGTTCTTGTGGTTGATAAGTTTGTAAAGCATTCTGGCTGATCCCGTCAAAGGTTCAGCCAGAATGCTATTACAAAGACCGACTTGGTTGGAATCGGAATAAGGTAGATGTTTTTCTCATGTCTTCGTTCATCTCATGGTTTCTCATGGTTTAACTAGTGAATAAATAATAATAATAAAAAATTGGGGTTTATAAAGAAATATTATTATTATTATACTCCAATTTCAACAGAACAGGTTACCCTACTTACACTGTCAGAGTCAAATCACATTTATAGGTTGTGTGGCGAATCTATATGTTGCAGTTTCAGGTCGCCGAGGTTACTACACCTGCAACATGAGCTAACGACTGCCTCCTACATATCTTATAGGAAACAGCCGGGACACAGTTTTACGTGCCGCGCCGAAACTCGAGATTTGGGCTGATGACCTCCGGCTTACAAGCCGGACCGACGACCATTGGGCCATGGACGCTACATGGATGAAGATATGACGGATGATAGAGTAGAATGGAGGAAAAAAAATCGACCCTACATAATGTGGGATAAGAGCAGAAAGCTTACCATGGGTAGACTTCCTTTGCAGGAGGTCGACTAGGTGGGTATCCCAACAGTGCTAGTTATTCTACCGCCTGAGCAGTGATGTGCAAACATTACTGTGCACAGGTAGGAGGGCACTGCAGCTAGTGAAATTACTGGGTTGATGAGTCTTAACATCTTATGACTCTCAAGTAAGAAGCATTGGCGCAGTGTACTGGGTGGCACTGTACTAATAATGGGCAGCGTTATCTCTTACCATCAGGAGAGCGTCTTGCTCGTTTTCTTACTTCGTTGTATAAAAAAAATAATAATAAAGATGATGGTGTAGTAAAGCCAGTAAAAGTAACGCACCTGTTTATCAAATTCCTCTTCGTTCTCCATCCACATGTAATCAGCGAAGTCGTCCTGAGGCGGCGCGGGGTAAGGCGGGTAGTACGCGCCCGCCATCACGTAACCAGCTGGAATATTAAATGGCTGGTCAAATCATCATCTCTATGCATTTGGAACTATGAAATAGAGGTGCCTTGCGAATGAGCAGTAGAATATCAAAATAAAATGTAAAATTGACTTGCAAAAGTACTCCATTGTAGCCTATTTGAGTAAATGGCTTTGATTTTGAGTTTGAAACAATTTTTTTTAAAATATTTTTTATGAGCTTTTATTTACTTTCTTGCAAGTTTAATTTGATCCACTCCCTAGTATCCAATTGACCTGAAATTATGCATGCATGTATAAATTGGATGACAATTGCAGTATTATTTTGAGATCGCACTGATCTGATGATGGAGCTGGAAGGTGGCTATAGGAACTCTGTGATTTAACGACGCAACCCTATCGAGTTTGGGTTCATTTGATTCGTCTTGACAAGTACTTTAGTGCTGGATGGTAATAGTTTATTTTAATTTTGATATTGTTTAATAATTTATATCTAAAAAATTTGCACCCGCTTGCAGGCTGAATACCATTGCCATTATATAGTTTTAAGACCTTTTGTATAATATGATTATTTTGTGTATATTATAGTATTCTAGCGAATAAATGTTTTTGATTTGATAATTACCAGGCATATGTCCTCTAGGTATGTGTACAGGATATACGGGAGGTCGATGCATGCCCACTCCTGCGTCACCACTGCCTACCACTCCACCACCAACGCCTCCATCCATTATCACTCCATTCTGGAATACAACAACAATATACTCGTACAAAGTCTAACCATAGAGAAACAAGGGAAATGAAAGCCGAACAAGACAAATATCTATCGTCCATAAAAATGGTAAAATCACCAACAAAAGAATGGAAAGTTTGGTTTTATTTATTTATTGTTTGAATAATATTATATAATTTTTATTTATGAGATGAAGTAGAAGACGAGCAAGACGCTATCCTGAAGTTAAGAGATAACGGCTGCCCATAATCAGTACAGTGTTACCTAGGATTTCACAATTATGTGAAATTCAAGGAGCACTGCACCAACGCTTCTTACTCAAGAGTCATAAGATGTTAAGACTCTTCCGCCCAGTAATTTCACTAGCTACAGTGCCCTCCTACCGGAGCACAGTAATGTAATGTGTGTGTAATAATAAGACATCTCGTAAACTTGAACATTATTAAATAATATAGCTAAATTCTATTAAATAATAATTATAGAATAAAATTAACCTCACTTTATGTAATTTGCATGTCATTACACTTGACTAAATATTTTGAACGACCATTTTTCAATTACACCTGAACTAATTAGTAACAACATTTAATGCAAATAAATAATTTCATTTCATTTCAAATAGTAATCTCTGAATAAGTAGTTAGAAAATGAAGTGAATTACGTTCAAATTAATTCACACGAAATGTGTAAGTACATTTACAATAAATTACACTATAATGGAATTAGGCATTATTTGCAGTAACCCATGATAATTGTTAGTTAGTAACTAACAATTATAAAATTATTTCCTAATGGGACGGAAGTGGCAGGTGCCGTAGTCCTAGCAATAGCCTCATTAACCATCCATTTAGAATGCACATCTATAGCCTAGTTCAAGTAGATTCCATTAATTAGCAATAGTCCTGTCACTTGGCGGAGACTGTCTTTGAGCCCATTTTCTATGGATGGACTCACAGACAGACTCCAATAAGTGTCACCCATTACATTTATATTAAAAGCTCAAAAGGGCCTCTGCGCGTTGGACTTTTTGTCTCCGTGTACGCCTATAAAAAGGCCCGGGCTTAGCCCGTGTTAAAGAGCGATATAATACTATCATTACCACTAAATATTAATATTTAGTGATAATCTTATTAGAAGAGAAGTACCACTAAATATTAATGTTTAAATAATAATAAATTTAAATATATCTATTAATGTATTTTTATAATTATACCGACCTGCCACTGCCCATTCTCCTCGTTGCCATAATAAGCTCCCACATTTGCCGACGTCTCTGGTATTTTCATTATTATTTATTTCAACTGGCAACACTCATAAAAAAAAACAAAACACTACTCTATTACTGGCACGTAACTTTTAATGTTCCAAATACAAATTGGTTTATTTTTAAAATGCGGGTAGTTTTAGTTTAGATTGTTTTGAGGCACTGTTATCATAAGTATGTTGTAGGCTATATTCATTTCTGGTTTGCTCTGCAGCTGGAAAAAGGGAAAAAACATCTTACTATAATATTATAAACGTGAAAGTTTGTAAGAATGTATGTCTGGATATCTGGATGAGTGTTTGTTACTCTTTCACTCCTAAACGGGTGGACCGATTGAGCTGAAATTAGGTAGTATTGCTTAGACCCTAGAATAACACATAGGCTATAGCAAAGCGGGTAAAACCGCTGGGCGCAGCTAGTATTATAAAAACATGACATTTTGTAAGATTGTATGGATGTACTGTTTTACGGCTACAGGTCGTCAGATTGAGCTAATATATGGTATAGAGTTAGCGTAGACCCTGGAATAACACAGAGGCTATAGTACAGCGGGTAAATCCGCTGGGCACAGCTAGTATACAATAAGGAAACTTCTCACAAAAGCACATTCTGAAAGGATTTTATTATTCATTACAGGTTAGCCTTTGACCATCTCGAGTAATGTTAAGCGACAATGATGGAACGTGGAACACAGTCACAATAAAAAAAAATAATAATAATAATTGGGGTTTATTATTATTATTATTATTTAATAATGCACAAGCAGCTCTGTGAGCTGATGCGTGCATATCACTGCACTTGTGTTTATTGGTTTTTTAAATGTTTGTCAAGTCTATTTTTAAAATTATTCACTGATGTTGCATTAATAACTGTTTCGGGCAAATTGTTCCACTGTTTAGTGACACGGTTTGGTAAAAAGTGTTTGCCGGGGTTGCTCGTGTGTGTGGTCTTCATAAGTTTCTTAGAGTGTCCTCGTAGTTTTGTGTTTGAGTTCAAACAAGACAGAACAGGTTATACTCAAACAGAACAGGTTACCCTACTTCTTTTTAGTCAAATCACAATTTATAGGTTGTGTAGTCTAACCTATACGTTGTAGTTTCAGGTCGCCGAGATTACTTCAGGGCCTGCAACATGACCTAAGACTGCCTCCTACATATCTTATAGGAAACAGCCGGGACCCACAGTTTTAAGTGCCTTCCGAAACACGGTAGCGTCCAGGCGAAAATCTTTGCCACTCTGAGATTTGAACCCGGGACCTCCGGCTTATAATCCGGAACAACGATCACTGGGCCACGGACGCTACAATGACCGCTTGGCGACACGGTTTTGTCCAGAGGGTGGTAACTAGCCATGGCCGAAGCCTACTACCGTATGGGACGACTCTGGTATAGTCATTTTGTGACTACTGTGTATTATTATTTAAGAATGAATAGTTTATTTGTATAAATACAGGTACATAATAAGGTCATAAAATATAGTATACATAGTTCATTCCATATTTGACATGATGTAATGTTGTGCAAATATTTAATAATAACATTGTTTTTGGTATTAATTTGCATTATTTAATAATGCACGAGCAACTCTGTGAGCTGATGCGTGCATATCACTGCACTTTTGTTTATGATTTTTTTTAAGTTTGTCAAGCATACACATATTTGGTCGCTTCGCTATCGGTCTTCTATAGGATTCATTTTGGAGAGTGTGCACAGGAATTACACGAACTAATTCCTCCATGCCCATTCTATCGACGGACGTCTCGGCAGACGGCAATGCGCCATCCCTACTTAGTGGCGCTACCAACAGCTCGCACCAAGCGTTTTGCTTCATCATTTCTAATGAGAACTGGTCGCATTTGGAACACTTTGCCGTCATCTGTGTTTCCCGAGCGGTACAACTTGGGTATCTTCAAGGCACGAGTGAATAGGTACCTTTCTAGGCATCATACGTGATCCATCGTCGACCGCATTTTCACTTTCCATCAGGTGGGATGTGGTCAAACGTAGGCCTATTTAGTAAAAAAAAAAATATTACAGCTACTATTACAAATTCGTCATGGCTGTACTCACATAAAATTGATTTTTGTTGTGATTACTCAACCATGTCATATTTGTTATGGATAACACTCACTGTGGTATCCAAAACCTGTATTATTCATGTTTTCCTCAAATTATTAAACAACAAAAAAATATTGTATAAATTATATTGATTAGAAACTTCATTTCGTTTCAAAAACAAAGATAATTTTGCAGGGTTCGAAGGTTATCAATGATTTTTATCATGATATATATCAGTAAAATAAAAGAAAGTAAGAAAAACTAAAACATATGACGACCTCTGTGGTGCGGTGGGCTAATACCCACTTGCAATGCAGTAGGTTGCGGGTTCGATTCCCGCATGGGACAAATGTTTGTGTGATCCACAGATATTTGTTTCTGGTCTGGGTGGTTAACAGTATCTATTACAAGAATACATTTACAAAAGAAAAGATATAAGTATTATATCCGTTATCCTAACCACCATAACACAAGTATTAAGTTGCTTAGCTTGGGGTTAGATGGTGTTGTGTGAAATGTCCTGAAATATTTATTATTTATTTAGGTATTTATTTTATTTAGGAATGATAATGATAGAAGATAGCCAGTCAGTTGTCCAGCTTACAGCAAAATACATACATAATGTAAGGGCTAAAATTTAAAAAAATATAAGATGAACAAAGGAAATTAAGTTATTTAAAAACATACCTACCTATATGACTTTAGCTCAATACATTCATATAGAGATAATCCTATTTGCTCTTGGCAATAGTTTATCTACAAATTGTTTATATTTATCAACAAATAATATTATTTGTAATAACAACTCACATTCCAACAGTGTTCACAAGTAATTTTATAAATTCATAAAATCTGACATTGTTTGATCAATTTAATTATAATCTTGTATCCCAGACAACAAAAACTAACTTTAATATATTTTCCACATGTTTATTAGAAAAATAGCATAAAATATAGATTGTATTGTTACATTTTCAGCACAAAACAAAAATACACTTCATAGACGAAAACATTATGAAATAGTATGTCAACAAATGAAAGGCGGCCTGGTTATCGATAATTTATGCAACTTTCTAGTCCACGTTTGTTAAAAGGTGATAAAACTCGTAAAAATCACAAGAAAAACATTACACGTAAGCTACGTGTTTACGATTTTGCGCGGTAAATAAACATAGATAAACTATTATTTATTTAATTTTCGAACTTTATAAAATATAGGAATAGTGCAGAGCCAAGCCAAAAATAGTATCAACCTAGAAACCAAAATAATAAAGTGACCGAGTTTCCTAACAATCGATGCGACTGCATAAAGACTCGTCACACCTCCGAGTACAAAGTCGACGGTAAATTGAGCTCGCAGTGTACATAAATTGAGAAAAATTGAAACTATTATAACACGTGTAGGTACCCATGCTACGTCGTAAAGTAATTGAAATTGTTACTCACTCTATATTTCACACTTCTACTTATTTTCACAAATTTTGACAAACACCCAAGGGTTCCTCGGGCGCTGAAGATTATTTTTACGCACTAATTTCTTGGATTTCAACACTATAACCTATTTTTTCATCAATTTTTCACACAAGACCACCATCCAGCAATCGTGGCGCAAATGGCGACCGATGCGAACTTCGCGCGAAACGGAACGCAATTAAACCAAGTTCGTAGCACTTGATGCCGGCTATTCGTTAAATTGTATTAATTACACTGAAAATAACTAAAATAATATATTAAATTACCTTTTTATGAGACAATCATACTCTTGTAAATTTAGCTTAGCCAAATAAAATGCCAAAATTGACACGTTTAATTCTTTTTTTGAAACTAGATGGTTTCTCGGTAAACTCCTTCGTGAAAGATCAAAAACAACAAAGATGATTTTAATCTTATTGGATACGACATAGTAGTGCAATAATTTAATGAATCTAAATTAATTTATTGCGTAACATACCTAAATTTTATTATTAATAAAAATTTTATACCTTGATCCGTTTCGATCGAATAAATTGAATAAAGTACGTAGAACGGAACGTTCAATAATTACGTTTCATGTTACGTGTATTGTATGGTATTGTTACAGCAAAAGTATTTGTTTAATTTGAAGCGTATAACGAAACGTAATTTTGAATATGGCAACATTATTCTGTCATTCTACTGTCATGTCAAAAAAGGAAAATAAATTCGCGGATTTCGCATTTTCACCAAAATATTTGAATATTTTTCTCTCGTAAATAGTGATAGAAAGTTACAAAAATGACTTCAATGTTCGTGGAATTACAAACGCCATTGAACGAATACTCGCTGGTGTGTCGAGGATGCTTAGCCGAGAGCGGAGAAATGAAAAACATTACCGAATGGGGCTTGACCGAAGATTTCTGTAAACTCACCGATGTTGTGGTAATAATCACTTAAATTTACTAAGAAACAATGGAAGAAATAACAAAATACCTGTTCGATAATTCCTTATCGTATTAATATTGATTCTTAAGTCTTAAAATAGATCGTCTTAGTTAATCAGCTGTTCTTCTATAATCCCATTTTTAACACTGACTGCTGAAACACAAACTTTGTGTTTGTGAACTGATGCTACAATACTGTGCGTAATTTACGTCTCTGCGGATAGTAATAAACAAAGCCACCACTATATTATCAGAAAATCATCATTGCGTGATTTGTTCTTGCTTTCAGACATGTTTTAAGTTGGTTTAATTATTTTTTACTCATTTTCAGCTGCACAGCACAGAAGGCATATCAGAACTTCTTTGTACAGCTTGTGAAGACAGCCTAATGGCTTGTAAGAGGTTTATAGCACAATGCCAACAATCTGACGTCACCTTGAGGAATATTGCTAAGGTATAAAAAAAAACATTTAAAAAAATTATAGCAGACTAAACAAACGTTTGACCGCAATCTCACTTGTGATGCAATCGAAGTTGAAGCATGCTTGTTCAGTAAGAACCTATTCACCTTTGATTTGAACAAACCCACATTATAGCATTCGTGAAACACTGAGAGTGGTAGCGAGTTCCATAGCTTCCATTCTCATAATGAAAGACGAAGCAAATTGCTTCGCTTCGATTTTTTAATTTGCTTTATTATTGTCACCTAGTTTTAAGTTATAGTTTAATAGAGGACCTCCGCACACCTCACTGTGCTTAATAGTAAATTATTAGTGTTCTACTATATTGTGCATGTTTTATACATATAAACCTTCCCCTTGAATTACTCTATCTATTAATGAAAACTATATCTAAATTTGTTGCAGTTTTAAAGATAGCAAGGTTAGCATATAAGGACAGTTAGACGTGGGAAGCAACTTTATTTTATACTATGTAGTCATTAGTCATAGATATACTACTCTGGATTGCGCCTAACCGCCATAATGAGCACTGTTTCGGTAGTAGTATATCTATGTATGTAGTGTCTTAATTTTTTCCGCTCGACGAACATCTTAGCTCGAGTGCAGGCATATGCTGAAAATCAGCGCTGCGCATCTTGCCAGCATAAAGCTGAGCATATGCCTTTTGCCTAATTTAATAATACCACGTTTCTTTTGTGACGTGTCCTTCATTTTATTGTATTAGCAATGTCATTTGAAATTGTATTTTATTTTTGGCAATAAAACTATTTTTTATTTATTTATTTAGTGATTAAATGTGTCCTAACAGAGATCCATTAGTTTCAGCATAAATACTTATCTGATATTTTATTTTTCCAGGCTTCAGAAGAATCACAAATTCAAGAGACAGCCAACTCAATTAAATATACGTACGACGAAAACGGAATCACCTACACAGTTTTTGCTCCAGACAGCGAATCAAAAATCTGCCTTCCCTGCCCATATAAATGTAAAGAAAACTACATAAAGAAAAAGGATTTGCTACACCACTTAATAAAAAAACATAACATACAAAAAACTTATCAAATTACTATTAAATATTATTGCCATATCAAAAAATGTTCATACAACAATAAGAAATATTTTAATTTACGTAAAGCGCTGAATCAACATGTTAATAAAGTGCATAAAGAAAAGATTTTCCAGTGCGAGAAATGTACAGCGTCTTTTCCAACGATATCTGACTATAATCGTCATTTAAAAACGTGTGAATTCATATATGTATGTGAAATATGTAACATTTCGTATAATGTGAACGAAAGGTTGCTCGTACATTTAATGAGACACCACCCAGAGTTACATAAACAATATAAAGAAAAAAATAAAGCAGAGAAACGGAAATCAAAACTTGAACCGATAATAAAAAAGCAGAAAGTTGAAGAAAAGTTTGATTTTATCTGTGACAGCCCTAAAAGATCATTCGCTACTCAAACTTTACAAAACATTAAAAATGATGTATCTTTATCGTGGCAAAAGGACTTAAAAACGGATGAAATATCAACTCAAACCGTATTCGAAGATTTGCTGTCACTGAAATCTCAAAGTGAAGACGATTCTTTATTTATGGAAACGGTATCCCTATCTGATATACAAACTCAAACGTTCCCATTAGAGTTCGGACTAAATAGGTCCAATAAAGAGACTTTGACAGAACCTGACATTAGTATTAAAGAAACACAGACTTGTGTGTGTTTATTTGACTCTCCGAAGCCGAATTATAAGTTGTTTGATAATTTGTCAAGTCCGGGAAGTAATTTTAGTAACTATACGTCAACTGAGACGCAAACGCAAGAGAAATCTTGTGTAACAGATGTATTGCTAAGCTTCAATTCGGCTGAAACACAGACATGCTTTGACGATGAGCTGCAAAAATGTTTGTGACATTTGGACTACTTTTAAGTTTGTTGTCTTTTTTCTTTGATTTTTTAAATGGCAACATAAAAGACTGTTTCCTATAAGATATATAGAAGGCTGTCGTCAGGTCATGTTGCAGGCCCTGTAGTAATCTCGGCGACCTGAAACTGCAACATATAGGTTGGCCACACAACCTATAAAATTGTGATTTGACTCTGACAGTGTAAGTAGGGTAACCTGATCTGTTGGAGTATGATATGAACCCCAATTCAAAAATAACGGCATTTTTTTAAATGTTATGGTAAAGGGGAAATATAATGACCACCAAAAAGAACTTTCTGATTTCTGTATAACTTATAATAATTATTCATTGAAACCAAAATTAAAATTTACTCAAATAGAAACTTTGCGACCTCTATATACATCCTAAATTTTGAAACCAAATTTTGTATAATAGTCAATGATCAAAAAATATGAGGTTTGAACAGTGACCACAATACCTGAGTCGAGCGAGCGTCCCGCTACAGCGCTCGGCGAAGCGCCCGAATAGATTTTAATATTACGAAGGTATATGTTGTTTAAAAATTTTTAGAGGTCACAACAGGCCGAAATTTGTGTTTTTTTGTTCATGTAATAATAATAATAAGTGCCTATAATATTGTACAGATATTTCTTAGACTTATAAAAGTTTTTTCATTTTTATTTCAGAAGTGTTAGTTAAGTAAATGAGCGAAGTGTAATCTCAATAAATAAGTTAACTATTACGTAAATAAAGTTATAATGATTATGATAAAAATATTTTATTTATTTTCATATTATATTATTATGTTGTAGTATATTAACTGCTCATAACATATTTTTAGTGTAAATAATATTTTTTAAATAGGTACCTACCTATGTAATATAATATCCCACCAAAAACATTCTGTAAAAAACTAGCCAAGTCTCGATGGAGCTGCTTGTTTATCTCTAAAAAGTAATGAAATCTTGACAAAGTCGTGCCAAGTATAAGGTTCCTTACTGCGATTTCTTTATTATTATTGTTAATTTTGTGTGACTTGGCCGTTGAAGGGTACAAAACCAGATGCTCCATGACACGTGGATCGCCTAAACATAAGTATTATTCAAATACGCAGCTTTATCCAGCCTAAAATTGACTGGTTATTCAATCAACGTTTTCCAAGTGGAAATTTTCTATCGTGAATGGGTAGCGGACAGATTTGGTGCAATAGTGTCATGGAGCACCTGGAATAATACCCTTGTGTACCCTTCAACGGCCAAGTCACACAAAATTAACAATAATAATAAAGAAATCGCAGTAAGGAACCTTATACTTGGCACGACTTTGTCAAGATTACTTTTTAGAGATAAACAAGCAGCTCCATCGAGACTTGGCTAGTTTTTTACAGAATGTTTTTGGTGGGATTTCACTTATTTTTGTAGAAACGCTATAATATAAGGTTAGCAGAAATACAAACCGTAAGCGCGTTTTAAAATACAGTCAGCGCCATCTAGATACGTGTGCGTTCACTCTTAGTCCAATGCATCATACCTAATATTATACTGGGAAGTAGGCCTAATTAAACTTACAAGATTTAATTACAGACAGACAGACCGACACACAGGTGAAAGTAAATAAAAGCTTGTAATAAAGGCGGTATGTCGATCTCTTCTAATAGTTTGGTTGGGCTCTTGTGATAGATTCGTTATAGGCCACGCTAGATATCACCTGATCATAACTGACGATTTACGACACATATACACACACACATATACATATACTATGCCTTATATTATATTTTTAATTAATAAGTTGGATATTACACAATTTTAACCATTTACTGCAAATGTAACTTTGTAATCCTATACATTTATATGAGATTACAAAGTTATTTATGCAGATTAATTATCTCGAAAACGAGACCGAAATTGCATCTTTTTTTAGTTTTCCTATAGTTTATACAATAAAGTCTAAGTATGTACCAAATTTCAGCTCTCTGAATTTATGGGAAGTACTAGTTCTATTTTGATGATCATGAGTGAGTGAGTGAGTGAGTGAGTGAGTGTCGTAAATGCGAAACTTTGCTTTTGCTTAACTTCGGAACTTAATGACCTACAGACTTGAAATTTTGGATTTTAAGTATGTAATTATAGCTTACTGGATGACGAAAATTTCTGTGTTCTGGTTTTAACCAGAGGTTCTCAAATAGGGGCCTGAAAATGCGGCGAAATGGTTCCTGTAAAGGATGGTACGGCAGTGCTTGCTTCGCGCTCGACTTGGCGGGGGCACTACCGTGCCCCCAGATCTGCTTAAATTATTACAACTCTACGTTATTCTAATTAGTTTTTTTTTGTGTTGATTCCTAATCGAACATTAAATATTAACCTATTTAATATATACACAATACTCTAATAATATCACATGAACTTAAATACGATTTCAAAATTTCTTGCACGATTCGCGCCATTTTTTTAAAATTTTCACCCTAAAATCAAATTGTTGCCAGACCAAAAAAAGGTGAATAATTAATTTTTATCACGTCGCCCGTATCGATCGGAAATTCGCGCATGCTTTCAACACCCCATAAGTTCAGTTTGCTAAAATACTTCGTAAGGCGCTCACTTGCAACCAAATCAGTGCCAAACGGTATTAAAATAAATATATTTCAATTTATTTCCAGTTGAAAATGTTGGTTGCAGCCTCCCCGTGATTTTGTACGAAACTTTTTACTGATTAAAAACTTTTTTCATACCTAAGAGTTTAAAAAACAGTTACAACGGCGTCCAAAAGAAGTTATAGTTTCGCAAAACCAATGCATTATACGGCTACAGCCGTTTTTTCGAAAAGTAAAAGACTTGGGTCCACGGAATCGGAAGATTTTAGGAGTTTTTTGTCATTACCACCTGATATTTCTAAACATCAGGAGCCATGTCGCTGCCAAGAGAATTCATGTTTAATCAGGTACGTAAAACACCTATCTATTATTTTAAATACTAATTAGATATGCATTCAATACTTACACCCTAACTTTTTTTTCAAGTCTTCAAGTACCAAAGAAGAATATATACCTTACTTGAATAAAAACCTTCTTCGTGAGTCACTGTCTCTGGTCCTCACAGATGACCCCTCATTTTTAATATCCGTTGATAACTAATCAGATCTATTTAAATGTTATATTATAAAAACATACTGCCTTTTGTAGGGGTAAGATAGTAAGAATTGATTAAATGCATGAATATAAATATTCAAACTTAGCAAAAAAAAAAATGTAATTGTAAATAAATTTACCAAAACTCTCGAAATCTCGGGAGTTTTTTTAGTGTGTGACATTATACACAAGGGGAATTCCAAATTCGTTTTTCAAAAAAGCTTTTTAGTCAGTTGTTTGGACTCAGCTTTATGAGTCATGGATTTCATAATAAATTGAAAGTGAGCAATGTTAAAATTTTAATCATTTTATCTAATGAAGGTAAGTGAACTTGACATGACACTGGCAAATATAAATTATGTCCGACATTTTATAAAAAAAAAATATATGTATTTGGCAATGGCAACATTTTTAATTATTTTATAAATAATAATTAAAATGTAAATTATTATAATGTAGTGAATATACTGGGTACCTACAAAAAAATATTACTACCCTCATTTTTTCTGACTGGATGCAAGGCTCTGCCGATTTCCAGTTCTCCGTTACAAATACGATGCGGGAGTGCCGCCGGGTTGTTTTAGCGGGTATACCGTGTAGTCGCTTTGCACGGGGAGTCCCACATTTCCCTCCCATACCCCCGTATGGGAGAGGGTATGCGTAATGCATTTTTTCCCGGCGAAAATAAAAAAAACCCTAAATTTTTGGAAATCACAGTCTTAACATTTTAATTTATTGTTCAACTGAATATTAATTTATATTACTATTATTTTTAATTATGTATGATAAAAGTTAATATGTTTATAATATTTATACAGCCGAATTTCATCATAACTACAATGTACAAAACTCGCTTCCCGCTGTCTGTCTGTCCCTATATGTTTATGGTTTAAACTACCCAACGAATTTCGATTTTTTAATATAATTTAATTTAGACAGTGATTTAAGAGGAAGGTTTATAATATGCATAAAACACGCTTAAAGCATGCGTGTTTAAACGCTACGAAGTGCGCGCAGGTCCACTAATAATATTATATCCAGAAAAGTTTCTATACGATTAATGATTTTTTCAAACAGAGTTCGTGTCGATTTGTTGGCTATGGCAATATTATTCATTAATTCTTAATTTCAAAAATTCTGTAATATTAATATAATGATCATTTGAATAATATTATTGTAATACTTCATGTTTTAAGTTAAATGATAATGTAAACTAATATTTGTTCGCCTCTTGAGGTAGAATTTTGTTTGTACTAACTGATTTGTAAGACCATAATATGTAACCGAAATTCTGACAAATAAATGAATAAATAAATATACACGATCGAATTGAAAAACCTCCTTTTTACGTCAGTTAAAAAAGATCCAATTAGCTTTCTAAAAATAAGAATGGGTAAAAAGTAAAAAGATACTGGATGGCATGACGTCACACGCTTGGGGTTGCCCGTTCATTAAGGCAGTTGACCTTAAACTTTTTCAAACGATGTTCAGCGAAGCTATGGAGCGATCATCCCATATATGTTTATTTACGGCTAAAGTCCGAAGTGTAGCTACACCTAGATTTAGCCGGCTTAATCTAGGTGTAGCCGACCGCAGTCGGTTAAAGTTAGGTGTAGAAAATTTATTTTCGGCCTCACGCGTTTAAAACGTGATACAAGTTGTTATCATCATGTTTAATTGTGTGTATGGTGGTCGTCATAAAATTAACATTAAGTATTCCTTAATGATGAGTTGAGAACTTTGCATAGGCAATCCATAATTAAAACGACGCCACCTCTTCGAGTTTGAGCTCGTATGATTTGTCTCGATGGGTACTTTGGTGCTAGATGGTAATAATAAAATAAAATAGCCTCTATTGCAGTGTTTACAAAGAAATTCTTATATATATACTATATTTATAAATATTTATAGTTAAAAATAAAGAGCGCGTCATCGAAGCGGTAATCCAGATAAATAGCCACACAAAAAGATAGCGGCTTAAGGTCAGCCTCTTAATAGACGGGGTTGCCATTACGTTAGGGCCGGTTAGGGGGTGACGTCACTCCATATCTTTTTACTCGCTTTTATTTTTAGAATGTTAATTGAATGGACTTTTTATTGTAGAAAATCTTATATTTTGAGGTTCTATTAGTTTACTCAGCGGAGCATTTAGATTCTGTTTAGAGATACATAAGTCGATGGCGCATCAAAACGAAACGCATTTTTTTATGTGATGAAGTAGAAGACTAGCAAGACGCTCTCCTGATGTTAAGAGATAATGCTGCCCATAATCAGTACAGTGCTACCCAGAATTTCACAATGATGTGCTATTCTAGGTGCACTGCACCAACGCTTTGTACTCAAGAGTTATAAGATGTTAAGACTCTTTAGCCCGGTAATGTCACTAGCTACAGTGCCCTCCTACCGGAGCACAGTAATGTTTGCACATCACTGCTCAGGCGGAAGAATAACTGGTACTGTATTATAACCTACTTGTGGATCAGCGCGCACTTCGTAGCGCCTAACAGAAAGTTATTATCAGTGTTTCTCTACCAAGTATATTTTTTATGGACAGACACACAGAAAGCGACTTTGTTTTTACTATGTAGTAATTAAACATAATATATTATATTTTTTAATAGGCCAAGCGCTATTCGGGCTATACGCAATATAAACTTCCGCAGTACTGGCAAATGGAATATTAAACTGCCTTAACTTTTATCAACGATATGTTTAAAACTAATAATGCTTCAAGGAAGTTCATCGGAAGTTCATGAATGGTTTTTTGGCGGCAAGCCTTGATCATATCATTAGCTCCACGTCTTTTGCTTAATAATCGTGTAGAATTTGATTGTTAGCGTGTAATAATGGTGGAATATTGCGTGTTAAGTGTTTTTGAATGTGCACAGATGTAGGCAAGTGATATGGTGCTGAAATATGAATTTTGGTGCCCCCTCCAAAACTCCTCCGAACTTTCAGTAAAATTCCACCCATTTTACTGGAAGACTCACGTGACTAGACGAGCTATTAAGCTCACTCTGACTCTGACCTGACTGACTAACTTATTACTTAAAAAATAACATTTAACTTGACACTGGCAAAACACGAAAGTGGAGACCATAATTTAATATCCCGTGAACATTCACGAATTTTACTCGACACTGGCAAAATGCACATGTTGCCATATTATTAAAAAGAAAAAAAAAAGTTCATGAATTTTTACTCGACACTGGCAAAATGTATACTGTTGCCATAATTACAAAAAAAAAAATTCATGAATGAAAGCAGTTCTTGTTTTTTTTTAGTTTTAGACTTTAGAGGGGAAACGAAAAGAAAAACAATGGAAATTAAAAAAAAAACTTAAAAACAAGCTTTCATTATTATTACCATCTAGCACCAAAGTACTCGTCAAGATGAATCAAATGAGCCCAAACTCGATGGGGTTGCGTCGTTTAATTACGGAGTTCCTATGGCCACCTTCCAGCTCAATCATCAGATCAGCTCGATGTCATAATAATATTGCATTGTCATCCGATTTGATACATACATGCAATATTCAGCTCAATCGGAAACTCGGCAGTGGATTAAATTTAACTCGTAAGATTTGATTACAATGGGATAGGTGAAAGTAAACAAGTGAAATTAAAAAAAAATTTAAAAACAAGCTTTTATTATTATTACCTCTAGCACCATAATAAAGTACTCGTCAAGACGAATCAAATGAGCTCAAACTCGATGGGGTTGCGTCGTTTAATTACGGAGTTCCTATGACCACCTTCCAGCTCCATCATCAGATCAGCTAGATGTCATAATAATATTGCATTGTCGTCCGATTTATACATACGTGCAATATTCAGCTCAATCGGAAACTCGGAAGAAGTTTCACTTACTAGATTTGATTAGGTACAGACAGACAGGTGAAAGTAAATAAAAGCTTGTAAAAATTACACCCAAGCTAGATTTTCTTTTTTTATGTGATGAAGTAGAAGACGAGCAAGACGCTCCCCTGATGTTAAGAGATAACGCTGCCCATAATCAGTACAGTGCTACTTAGGATTTCACAATGATGTGAAATTCTAGGAGCACTGCACAAACGCTTCTCACTCAAGAGTCATAAGATGTTAAGACTCTTTAGCCCAGTAATTTCACTAGCTGCAGTGCACTCCTACTGGAGTACAGTAATGTTTGCACATCACTGCTCAGGCGGTAGAATGACTGGCACTGTTGGGGTACCCACCTAGTCGACCTCCTGCAAAGGAAGTCTACCCCCGGTCCAAAAGCTTCTTTTTTTATTGTTAGATCAAAACAAACGGCTGCAGCAAGGTTATGCAGTAGTGTTATCCAGAAATCAGGTCATATACTGACCTAGCCTTCAACGCTAGGTTACAAGTCCTAGGTTTATTATAACTGGCAAATATTACGTAACAAGTGAATTAAATAAAAAAAATTAAAAACCCCCAACGCAACGCATTCGTCATTTTATGGTGGCGGGCATCTTGGATTTCAAATTTATCATAATGCGTATTCTACTAGTCAAGCCCTTTCATTTGATACTCATATAGACGGGGTCGTGAAGAAAAAAAGTAATCCGCCATTTTGTAACGGCGGCCTCATCCGCATCCGCATTAAAATCCGCATCAAATTTATGCGGATGCAGATGTCAAAATTAATGCGGATGCTCCGCAGTTACGGATGCGGATGCAAATATTCGCAACATCCCTGAGCTACAGTGCCCTTCTACCGAAGTACAGTAATGTTTGCACATCCCCACCCATTATGACATTAAAACCAAACAATTTTAAGAGAGATTCTATTCTATTGATAATTTAATTTTATACCACCATAAGACCTTGGTCTGTAGTATTGTTAGTTTGTTTTTCTCAATAAAGGCATTTGCCACAAAAAAAGAGTAATCCTATTATATTTATATCGATCACTAACTGCGCCCAGCGGTTTTACCCGCTGTACTATAGCCTATGTGTTATTCCAGGGTCTAATCTATCTCTATACAAAATTTCAGCTCAATCGGGCCATCCGTTTAGGCGTGAAAGAGTAACAAACATTCCGACATCCTGACATCCATTCTTACAAACGTTCACGTTTATAATATTACTAGCTGTGCCCAGTGGTTTTACCTGCAGTACTTATGTAGCCTATGTGTTATTCCAGGGTCTAAGCTATATGTATACTAAATTTCAGCTCAATCGGTCCACCCGTTTAGGCGTGAAAGAGTAACAAACATCCTGACATCCATTCTTACAAACTTACACGTTTATAATATAGGTATAAGTAAGATAAGTAAGAAGTAAGATTGATAATTAAGCGGTTAATAGTCGCTGAGCCTCTGTCTCGCTCGCACGATATAACAAATTGTCAAATAACAATTGATACCTAGTGACTTTTTGGAAATGTGTTAAATTGAAAATTTAGCTCATAGTTTTATACAATTTTTTAAAGTGTAACCAGTTTGATACTTTATAAAATGGTTGAGGCATGTTTAAAGATAGATATTTTTCATATAATTGAGAATGCCATTGTTGTTATTTAAGGTAGCAAACTGGGAATACTTATAAAAATAGTATGAAAATATGAGCTAAATTTTCAATTTAACACATTTTCAAAAAGTAAATTTTTTCAATTGTTATTTGACAATAAGTTATATCGTGCGAGCAAGACAGAGGCTCAGCGACTATTAACCCCTTAAGGAAATTTATGATAATCTAATTTTTTGAAGTGGCTTGTACACCAAAAGACCTTGGTACGGAAATAATGAAACATAAATTGAGCATAAAATTGAATGCACAACTGTGTTGTTACTCAGTTATTGATTTCACGTATCACTTTGTACCACGGACGGGGATTTTGCGATGTCTGGTTAACCGACTCTGAAACGGGAGGTTGTCAATTTATGAAAATCATCACTACATAGAATACAAGTGAGTTAAATTAAAAATTTAAAAAACCCCCAACGCAACTCTTTCAAAATATGTAATTCGCGGTTTTGTGGTGGCGGCCATCTTGGATTTTAAATTTTATATAGTGGGCTGTATTCTACTCGTTAAGCCCTTTCATTTGATACCCATATCGATGGGGTCGTGGAAGAAAAAAGTAATCCGCCATTTTGTAGCGGCGGCTATCTTGGATCGATTTCGATACTAACTCTACTTTCAAACAAAAAAAACTAAATCAAAATCCGTTCATCCGTTTGGGAGCTACGATGCCACAGACAGACACACACACACACACACACACACACACACGGATGTCTGGATGTATGTTTGTTACTCTTTCACGCCTAAACGGGTGGACAGAGCTGAAATTTAGTAAAGAGATATGAGATAGCTTAGACCTTTTTTTTTGACCCATGAAAAATGTGTTACGCATCATCACGGTATGTGGGACTCCCCGCCGAAAATAGGCGCGGTGGGAATATCCACTAAAAACCTGTGGGTGTTCCTGCGGGACGCCATAATGCCGGGGCAGCGGGTACGCCGAAGCACTCATCCGCGGCCAGATAGCTTAGACTAGGGATTGCAATCCTAACGCCGTCGGGGCCGCGGATGAATGCTTCGGCGTACCCGTTGCCCCGGCATTATGGCGTCCCGCAGGAACACCCCCAGGTTTTTTAGTGGGTATCCCCGCCGCTCCCATCTTTGGCGGGGGAGTCCCACATACCGCCCCGCGCCCCCCGGCGTGGGGTGATGATGCGTAACGCATTTTTCCTGGGATAAAAAAAAAAAAAAAGGGATTGCAATCCGGTGCCATTTTCAATCCGGCCGGATCCGACCGGATTTCCATCAAATCAGGATGATTTAGCTTTTTACTACAATAAGTGAGTTAATCAAGTGTCACTTATATTATGTAATACTAGCTGCGCCCAGCGGTTTTACCCGCTGTACTGTATGTTATTCCAGGGTCTAAGCTAACTCTATACCAAATTTCAGACCAATCGGTCCACCCGTTTAGACGTGAAAGAGTAACAAACCTACATCCAGACATCCATTCTTACAAACTTTCACGTTTATAATATTAGTAAGATGAAGGTAGTTTATAAAAATAATCACTAATATATATAAAATCGACTTTATTTCCTAACCAATGTAAAGACCGTTAAGACAAATAGATAACAACAAATTTTCATAAAGAAATCAATTAAAATTTAGTAAGTAGTGTAGAATTAGATTCTGAATTAGTCACGTCGAATTCCTCAGTGTCTAAAAACTAGGCTTTACAACCAGTGTGTCCTGCCCACCATGACATACGAGGCTACACATACATGATGAGGCTAAGTACTGCATCAAGATACTGATAACACAGAAAGCCATGGAGCGCGCCATCCTTGACGTTAAACTTCAAGATCGAGTTCCAATCATGGAAATTAGACGAAGAACAAAAGTTTAAGATGCCGGAACGAGAGTAATGGGACTCAAATGGAGTTGGGCAGGTCACCTGGCTAGGCTAGGTGATAATAATAATAATTATTATAATTATTTGTGATGCCAGGTGGAGTAAGATGTTGACTGAATGGTGGCCAAGGACAGGCAAACACAGTGTCGGTCGTCTAGCAGCCATATGGATGGACGATTTGATAAAAATGGTGGGTCACATATGGACCAGATTGACACAGGACAGGGTTGACTGGCAAAACATGAGGGAGGCCTATTCCCAATAGTGGGATGTAGAAGCCTGTGGATGATGATGACGAAGTAAAGTAGGTAATATTTATAATTTTACGACGTAACGAGTAGCTCAGTCTTTTTTAGATTTCACTTTCACAGATAGATTTATTTATAAGTAACAATATTAATTATCAAGTAAGAATAATAATTAATAGATACAATAAAGTTATACCTTACTCTCGGCGACGAACGACTCGCACGCATGAATACCACGCGCAACGCATTAAAAGTCTACGCATGCAACAGCTATATTATTTTGCCACAAACTGCTAGCACCGGATCCGGTCTCCGGATCCGGTATATTTATACCGGATCCGGTAACCGCTAAATGACGCCGGATCCGCCGGATTACCGGATCCGGTTTTCCGGATTGCAATCCCTAGCTTAGACTCTGGAATAACACATTACACTACTGTAAACAGCAGGTAAAGCCGCTGAGCGCGGCTTGTACTGACTAAATTTCACAAAAATTACAAATTTAATAGCCCAAGACCATAAATATCATGTAATGTAACAAATATTGATTCAAATTCTGTATCAGGCTGTACCACTTGAATTTTGAAGACGGTACTTAAAATTATTACCGCTTGAAACACGAATCTTAAGACCGATATTTTACAAGCTTTTTTTTTACTTTCACTTGTCTATGTTGTCTGTCTATAATCAAATCTTGCAAGTTATATTTGACCCACTGCCTGGTTTCCGATTGAGCTGAAATTTTGCATGCATGTATAAATCGGGTGACAATGCAATATTATTTGCATTGTCATCCGATGCAATATTGCAATATTACATGGTTACTTCTTTGCATAAAATAAAATTCACTCGCATGGAGATTTGGAAGGAATATCGCGTAGCTGCTATGCGCTACGCCGTAGCTCGACTCGTAGCCATCTCGTAGCACATCTCCGTAGAAATTCGTAGCACATCGGTCGTTGAACTCTTTCTTTTGAACAGCTGATTTTTTCACGATTTCAAATTTCTACGACTACCTAATTTAAATATTAATTGGTATTTTAAATTCCACAAGAAAAAAATAAAAATAATATGTGTGTATATTGTATATGTGTTCAATGGGTCATTCACTCACTCTCAGGTCATTTAAATGCTGTCTAATTCAAGTTATTAAAGTTTTGTATTAAAATTACGTTTCGTCCTCGTTCAATAAAGGTGTGTAGACCCGCGCACACTTCTAAGCGTGTAACAGTTAACAATAAATAAATCTATAGTGCATCTCATATTATAAGATACCACTTATTTAATCAGTTTTCTCTACTATATTATGCTTGAATTATACATAGACCTTCGTCGTGAATCACTCTATCTATTAAAAATCCACATAAAAATCCAAAAGTTTTAAAGATTTAAGCATATCATTGAGACAGACAGCGGGAAGTATAAGTTTGTTTTTACACTATGAAATCACTTTTTTACTTTACGTATGCTTTGTTTTCTACTTTATCTAGTCTCCTCTCATAAAATTTTATCGTTTAAATTTTAAAATGAATTTTCACACATTTTTACTATGATATTCAGTGTTTTTTTAAGTACTGACGATTCTAATACATATATCTATATCTAAAGTTCCGCGGAGACGACCTCGGATCGATACGCGTGTCTACTATGACGTGCTTGAAGTGAACGGGCGTGACTACGTAGGTGCAGGAAGCTTACAGGGATAAATAAATAAATAATTGGGGTTTATACTACAACAGAACAGGTTACCCTACTTACACTGTCAGAGTCAAATCACAATTTATAGGTTGTGTGGCCAACCTATAAGTTGCAGTCTCAGGTCGCAGAGATAACTACAGGGCCTGCAACATGACTGCCTCCTACATATCTTATAGGAAACAGCCGGGACACACAGTTTTACGTGAGGGATATATTCCCGCCTTCTCTTGTAGCGTCCGTAGCCGTGTTAAGAACCGGAGGTCCTGGATTCAAACCTCAAAAAAGTGTGGTAAAAATTTTCGCCTGGACGCTACCGTTTCGGCTGTTCTGTTGGAGTTTGGGTTTGTTTAGTCTATGCTGTCCCACTGCTGGGCAAAGACCTCCCCCAAATCCTTCCACTTATCTCTTTCCTTCGCCACCTCGGCCCACCCGATCTGGTGCGCGTCCAAATCATCTCGCCATCGTTTCCTACGCCGGCCTCCGCAGCGTCGCTTTTCTCTGAGTACTCTGCTGGAGTATAAACTCAAATTATTATTATTCTAGGTTAACTGTACTACCATCTACGGCAGCATCGTCGTTAACATCACGCCAGATCGTGGTCAAAGGGTTAACCTAACTTAATAATATATTAAACGTGAAAGTTTAGTCTGTTGAATATAAACACAATAAAAAACAAATAATGAAAATACCTTAAGAGCTCGTGTGACGCTCCACGCTCGCACAATTTGACGAATTTTGAAATATAAATTCAAGGAATTAATTTATTGAAAATTCCTCTAGACCAGCCCTCCATAATATTATTGCACACATTTTAAGAGTGTTTTCAGTTTGATATATTAAAAAATGGGATGAGGAGCAATATTTAAAAAAAAATTTCAACAAATCCTATTTTTATATATCAAACTGAAAACACTCTATAAATCTATAAAATTATTATGGAGGGCTTGTACAGAGGAATTTTCAATAAATTAATTCCTTGACACCTTGATCCCTCTCTCTCTTTCCTTGATTCCTTTTTATATTTCAAAATTCGTCAAATTGTGCGAGCGTGAGTCGTGAGAGCGTCACTAGATATTAAAAACTAAACTATCATTTTAAACTAAATAAAAACTAAATCTAAAAAGGGCTCCCGCGGCATCGTGCCCAAAACGCTGGCAGCATTACCTCTCTGGATGATAATATAATTATTTTATTCTTTTTTATGTGATGTAGTAGAAGACGAGCAAGACGCTCTCCTGATGTTAAGAGATAACGCTGCCCATAATCAGTACAGTGCTACTTAGGGTTTCACAACGTCAACGGATACCTGCTCAATAAACTGCTAAACGTCCTTGGTTGATGCTTCAATCTGTGCTTCAATCATTTGCAATGTATTTTATATGAGCGACCTCAATCATATATCGATCACAAATGCCCCTGCCATTTTGAATCGATTCTATTCAACGAGATCAATTATTTAAACAAATTATATGGGGTTTCCAAGAATGTTTGTTGACTTAAAAAGAAGTACTCTTATTTTTAGTACCTACTCTTTTTTATGCCTGCTGAGCTACTCTATGTTTCGGAAGGCACGTAAAACTACATAGTTTCTACACACGCACACACGTCCCAGCTGTTTCCTAAAAGATATCAGTCGTTATGTCATGTTGCAGGTCTCTGCGACCTGAAACTGCAATATATAGGTTCACCACACAACCTATATTTTTTTATTGTGATTTGACTCTGACAGTGTAAGTAGGATAACCTGTTCTGTTGAGCATAAACCCCAAATATTTTAATAAAAATACAGATACTAACATTCTAATCGTCCTTCGCTGACGCTCCAACCATATTCAATGTATTTTATATGAGTGACATGCAATCATATATCGATCATGTATGTCCCTGTCATTTAGTATCGATTCTATTCAACGAAACCCATTAGGGTCATTATTATAGAATACTTCTATTGATATCCTATCTACTTATTGACGAGCTTATAGGGCACATGATCCAAATTAAAAGTGGATATAGTCGCTCAGGGTCGTTCCTGGTGCAAAGAATGTCCATCGCCATACAACGTGGAAACGCAGCAAGTGTTATGGGCACCTTTCCATCAGGAACGGCTCTGTAAAATACTGTAATTGTTCCAGGAGTTATCAAAACTGGACTCTGTGCTCGGTACTTCAGCGCCCCCTACATCCACGGCTCCGCTTCACTGCTCCGTCGAGCTGCCGAACGAAGAACATGACAGCTTTCAAGAGGTAACTGCTAGAACATACATATAGAAAGAAAGAAATTTATTTGCAAAAAGACATTCATACAAAAATACATAGACATTACATACATACACATTACAATCACGCCTAGTTCCCGTTGGAGGCAGAGCCTATTTCCCTTCACTTGGTACGATCCTGACACACTTATTTCGCTTCCTCAACTTTCATCACATTCTTCATACACGCTCGCCAGTACACACAAACAAAACATATACAAAATAGATATATGTAAAACAGGGGAAAAAAACTTGCCCCAAAAGGTAGCTCAGCCTGTGTAGATTTGGTTTGGCAAATTATGCCCATCAAATCTTATCTTAAACGAGGGCTAGGCCAGGAACACTTCGATCATTGGGATATGTTGTGTTCACTCCTAGCTTAATGTTCCTTACTCTTTGAAGAAGTGGTTTATTAAAACGGAGCTACCACTAAGGGCTATCGATCGACATCTGTCGTCGTTGATCGATTAGTGTGGTAGCTATAATTGAGCGACGGATACCGGACTAACCAATCGATCGATTGCCGGTCGATGGCATCGGTCGACGTTCATCGATTGGCATGGTTTCTATCGATCGATGTCAATTAATCCATTCTACCATCGATCGAAAATCGATCGATTGGTGTGGTAACGCCCTAAGAAAAAGAAACCTATACACTTCCGGTTTGGGATATCCAGTGCCAAGGAGGATCATGCGTTTCGTAGTCAAGACATCGCATTTACACAAGATGTGTTTGAACCTCTAACACCACTGCAGGCTCTTACACATTATTGTAAAGAAAAATTGTAATTGATATCTTAATTATTGTGCAGGCCGTGTTGTCCCCGGACAAAGGCGGTTCCTTGTTGTCTGTGCAATCAGCTCCGGAGCGAGTGCCTAGCTTGTTGCTCGAACTGCCGCTAGCTACGGTAAGCAATCTTATTTATTCTTTTCGACCGATCAGATCAGCAGGCCTATTGGCTATCACCCACCCACATGTAAAACACTAGAATCCACAGACAAACATGCGTACATTACTTGCTTAAACCTCCTCATATGAGTTAGCCTGGACGCTAACGTGTTTCGGAAGGCACGTAAAAGTGTGGGTCCCGGCTGTTTCCTATAAGATATGTAGGAGGCAGTCGTCAGGTCATGTTGCAGGCCCTGTAGTAATCTCGGCGACCTGAAACTGCGACATATAGGTTAGCCACACAACCTGTAAATTGTGATTTGACACTGACAGTGTAAGTAGGGTAACTTGTTCTGTTGGAGTCAAAGAATGTTGGAGTATAAACACTAATCATTATTATTTTTGAAACGAAGTTCCTTATCGCGCGTTGTGAAAGGGGGCTAGACGGAAAAAAATCTTACGAAAAGTTGTCACGACACTTTTTGCTATAGTAAGCTATTGTAAGCTGTGCGGCGTGCGCATGTTTCTCTATCTGTCTCTCTCTCTCTCTCTCTCTCTCTCTCTCTCTCTCTCTTATAGAAAGCAAGCCAGATATTTTCATTAATCAAAAGGAACTTCGTTCCATCCGGGTGTCCCTTGACACCTCTCAAGTTTTTTTTATTTATAAGATGCTAAGACTCTTCTCTGCAAGATACTAATGATCCCATTTCCAACAGCAAGTCGGTGCCTACCTATCAGCGATGTCGCCGACAGAGCAAGAAGAAGATTCCCTTCTCACTCTCTCATCGGTGACGGCTCGACCGCTGCTCGCTGCTTCTAGAAAGTTGAGGCAGCCTGAAACTAACGAGTAAGTTTCTTTATTTTTTTATCAACAACGTCTTTATATCAACGTCTAGGCAAACGGCACTGCGCCCCCCAATATCTGGTGAGTATACCAACATCGGACGAAGCGATTTGCTTCATCTTTCATTATGAGAACGGCGAAGTTATGGAACTCGCTACCACTTTCAGTGTTTCCCGAATGCTATAACGTGGGTTTGTTCAAATCAAGAGTAAATTGGTTCTTACTGAACAAGCGTGCTACAACCTCGACTGCATCGTCACTTACCAACAGGTGAGATTGCGGTCAAACGCTTGTTTAGTCTGCTATAAAAACAGCATCATCTTTATATAGTTCTTCGTAAGTGCCGTGGCCCAGTGGTCGTATCCTTAAAATTGACGATAAATTAATAAATCAGAATTTAGAGCTATGAAGACATCAAGCTGATCTCCATAAAAATCTGACATGATCTCAGATTGGGCGGTATCCGGAGGGTCCCTGGAAACGGTTGGAGGAGAACGACGGAGGACTGAGTAGAGTGGCGTGCCATGGGGGAGCCCAATGTCCAGCAGTGGACGAACATAGGCTGATGATGAATTATATTTATAAATCTTCCAAGATTCGAAAAAATTCCGTTACTCTCCAAACTCAACTCTCCAAAGAGTGTTTTCATGGTAGATCTGTAAATCTATGGTTTTTCTTCGACAACTCAATGTCATAGTTGTCAGAATAATGGCTGTCTTGGGTTTTGGCGGCAAGCCTTGATCATATATCATTAGCTCCACGTCCTTTGCTTAATAATCGTGTAGAATTTGATTGTTAGCGTGTAATAATGGTGGAATATTGCGTGTTAAGTGTTTTTGAATGTGCACAGATGTAGGCAAGTGATATGGTGCTGAAATATGAATTTTGGTGCCCCCTCCAAAACTCCTCCGAACTTTCAGTAAAATTCCACCCATTTTACTGGAAGACTCACGTGACTAGACGAGCTATTAAGCTCACTCTGACTCTGACCTGACTAACTAACTTATTACTTAAAAAATAACATTTAACTTGACACTGGCAAAACACGAAAGTGGAGACCATAATTTAATATCCCGTGAACATCACGAATTTTACTCGACACTGGCAAAATTCACATGTTGCCATATTATTTAAAAGAAAAAAAAAAAAAAAAATGGCTGTCTTGGAAACTTCCAAAATCTGTTTTACTTTCTACTATTCATTGAAAAACTATTCAAAAGCATTAAGAATACTAAAATATTAATTTTTCTAACAATTAATGTTATATTATATATAGACATAACAATGTTTCGCAGAAGAACACACCAAAAACTTTTCAAAGTCATCGCCTTAACAATTTTAGTTATTATACTATTATTTTATGTGGCATACCCTTTTATATACTCACAAGAACAAAACTTGAAACACTTTAAAAGGAGCACTAATTTGGAAGACTATTTATCTGAGCTAAAAGTTCTAACAGAACCAAAAACTCGTTGCATTGGAGAGTTAGTAGTCATTGTTACCAGTGCACCAACGCATTTAGAAAATCGCGACGCAATCAGATCAACTTGGGGGAAGCATATCCAAACTTTCTTCATCCTTGGCTTACAAGATGAAGTCACAAATCAAAATACGTTAAAAGAAGCTGAAAAGTACAACGATATGATTGTGTATAATTTGCGAGACCATTACCAGAATTTGACTTTAAAATCTGTTTTAATATTACAGTGGACGATACGAAATTGTAAAGTTGAATTCTTGTTTAAAACTGATGACGATGTCCTAGTCAACCCTTGGGCAATGAGAGCTGTTATTAAAGAAAATTCTAAAGCAGCTTTACTAGGGTATATATTCGCAAACAGATCCCTTTTCCGGGATGAGTATCACAAGTGGTACGTCCCTAAATGGATGAGGGTACCAGAATTTCTGCCACGACATCTTTCTGGCGCGGGGTATCTTATTAACAGGAATTTTTTGAAAATTATTTTGGATACAGCTCTCATAGTTCCTTTGATTAATATGGAAGATATTTATGTTACTTATTTAGTGTCCTATGTGCAGTTAAATTTAGATTTAGTCCATGATTTTCGGTTAAGTCCGTGTCAACCCGGGATTTCTTTTATAGATTGTACGTTTTGGACTTTCGCGTACATTCATGATTATTCGCCTCAACAAATTAAGTATCTATGGACAAAGATAGAAAGAGTGTCCAAAGTTTATGAAAGAACGGGAAAAGTTTGTAGTTTTTATAGGAAATATGTAGAGAAATATGTGTTGCATAATGTGAAATGTTAAGCGTTTGTAATGAATATACACGCATAAGTTGAATTGAAGTAAGATAAATAAATATTATTGTACAAAATATGGTTATTTTTTTTTCATTTTCATGACTTTGCGTGAGAGCCTAAGGGCTTGGAGAATAACTTAGTTTTTTCTCGCTGTTAGAGTTGAAAAATTAATACATGTACCATATGAGTTCCTACTTCAAACTAGAACAGTGTCTGCTTTTAAGTCACTCGCCGTGTTCAATGGTCTAAATAATAGTTACTCGCTAGTTCGTGATTCAAATTTTAAAGTCAGCACTTTATCTACGGATCATATATAGTAATGGGTAGGTACTAGGTACCAATCTTACTAACATTATGAACGTAAATGTTTGTAAGAATGGATGTCTGGATGTTTTTTTACCCTTTCACGCTTAGGCGTGAAACGACGGGTGGACCGATTGAGCTGAAATTTAATATAGAGAGATAGCGTAGACCCTTTTTTTTGACCCAGGAAAAATGCGTCATGCATCATCACCCCACGCTGGGGGATGCGGGGCGGTATGTGGGACTCCCCCGCTGAAGATGGGCGCGGCGGGGATACTCACTTAAAACCTGGGGGTGTTCCTGCGGGACGCCATGATGCCGGGGCAACGGGTACGCCGAAGCACTTATCCGCGCTGGAGCTTAGACCCTGGAATAACACATAGGCTACAGTACAGCGGGTAAAACCGCTAGGCGCAGCTGGTGATATTATATACTATTTATATCATTATTTGTCATAAAAAATCTTAGTTTCAATTCTTTTTTTCCCAGCGCCTCACCCCCCGACGGAGGTTACGGCTGGGTGGTAGTATTCGGTGCCTTTATGGTGCAGTTCTGGGTGGCGGGTCTGTTCAAGTCATATGGAGTCCTGTATGTGGAGATAATGGAGTCGTTTCCTGACTCCAGCGCCAGTGTAGCGAGTTGGATACCCGCTGCGTTGTCTACGCTGTGTTTGGCTTTAGGTAAGAGATATATAAAGTTATTCTACACATAGAGTCCTTGGAGTATTGCCACATTGGAGTTTTTTTCCAACTTCAGTGCCAGTGTGGGAGGTTGAACCGCCGTTCTATCTACGCTGTTTTTGGGTTTTGGTAAGATATTGAAGGTAAATACGATGTTTATATGGAGTTCAACATAATGGAGTCATTTTTCAGCTTCAGTGTTAGTGTGGCTTGTTATCCAATTAGCTGTGGTTGTGTGGTCTACTCTGTGCTTAGCTTTAGGAAAGGGGTATTATGTTCAATTCATATGGGGTCCTGTATGTGGAGATAATGGAGTCATTCCCTGACTCAAGTGCCAGTGTAGCGAGTTGGATACCCGCTGCGTTGTCTACGCTGTGTTTGGCTTTAGGTAAGAAGTAGATTAAAACTTTTTTAAAATTCGTATGGAGTCCTTGCTATTGGAGTTTTTTCTCAACTCTAGAGTCAATATGGCTGATAGAACTGCCGCACGCTATATAAGTACACTGTGTTTAGCTTTGGGTAAGAGACATAAAAACATATTTTCGAAATATGGTGATAATGGAGTTATTTTCCTACTTTTAAGTGAAAAGTTTAAGTAAAAAAAATATATTTATCGAAGCTCGTTTTTCACAGCGCCTCTATCGTCAGCTCTATGCGAGAAGTACTCCTGTAGAACAGTAGTGTTCATCGGAGGCTTGTTCTGTGCCACGGGACTGGCGCTGTCCTTCTTCAGTAGAGGACTATTGCATTTGCTGCTCACTTTCGGCGTTATGACCGGTAAGTGTGATGTGTTAAGAAACTGTAGAACTGGTGAGAATGAGTTCGACTGGTAAGATTGTTTTACATTGGTAAGAATATGTCCAACTGGTAAGAATGTGTCAATTTTGTAAGAATGTTACCAACTGGTAAGAATGTATCCATTTGGTAAGAACGTGTAAATCTGGTAAGAATGTGTCCATCTGGTAAGCATATGTTTAGTTGTGCAAGCTGTTACTCCCTTTAATATGGGATCATAATAATATAATACTGATCTTAATATATAAAAGGAAAGAGTGACTGATTGACCGACTTACTGACTGATCTATCAACGCATAGCCTAAACCACTTAACGGATTGAGTTGAAATTTGGAACATAGATAGGTTTTATGACGTATACCTCCGCTAAGAAAGGATTTTGAAAGCTGCGAGCATGAGCTAGTAACATAATATCACCTTAAAAACAATGTATCTTTGTGTACCTATCCTCAGTTGAGAGTCTTCAATAAATAAATAATGAAAAAACTGGTCAGAATGTGTCTATCTGGTATGAATGTGTCCATCTGGTAAGAACGTGTTTAACTGGTAAGAATGCGTTCAATTGGTAAGAATGTATCCAACTGGTAAGAAATAACATGTTGTTCATGAAGTTCAATTGGTAAGAAAGAACATGTTGTTAATGAAAAAGAAAAACCTAAATCAGCAGCTAAATTTTATCATATTTTTTCAGGTATTGGCGGCGGTCTATCCACTACTCCTGGCATTGTGATTGTCTCACAATATTTCGATAAGCACAGGTAGGTACTTAAATTTTAAATTAAATTCATATTTTGTTGTGGTAGACCTATTGCAGGCCGCCTGGGATGTATCACACCTTATTTATTTATTCGAACAATGTAGGTTACATTGCACAGATCTTATTATGTAAAAGAAGTTTCACTACACACCCTGACAGGGCACTTGTTGCTTGTGCGAGCATGCTTTATAGTTATATACAATATTCTAGTTATTATTTTAAGGCGCTATGGTAAGTGAAATGTATGTTTTTCAAAGCCTAATATAGCAAACTTTTAAGAAGATCTACTACTTTATATTTTAGTATGTGTAACTTCAATCTTTGAACAAGAGATCTTAATTAACAGAAACATGATAATTGTTTTTTTTCTCGATAGTTTTATTTTTTTTAAATATGCCTAATTTTCTTCCTTCCATTTAAATATTTGTAAAACTAGGACAAAAATAAACATTTAGAGTACTTTATTTGATACATAACATTCAAACGGATGGCTATATATAGGTATTTTATCGATAAGTTTATTTAATGATTTTTAATTGAATTTTAATTCCCACGGAGCATTACCGCACGCACTCAGAACGCCGGTGACCACTGTCAGCGTCGGACCTGTGCACTTCGATCTCACCTCCACTACGATTACACACGCGCGTTTGAATTATTTAGGAGTACTTACATATATTGTGAATTTCCAAATCTCAGAAGCGTGTAGGGGGTTTAATTTATTTGTAATTAGATAATAAATATTATAATCTTTATTTTGTCCTTCTAGTCGATTATTAAAAAATATAACACACACGTACTATATAAAATAAATTAGATTAAATTAATTTAAATTAAATATTATTATAAGTTAATAATTTAATTAGATTAAATTAATTTAAATTAAATATTAATATGAATTAATTATTAAATACGATTAAATTAATTCACATTAAATATTAATATAAACGAATTATTAAATTAGATTGAACTAATTTAAAATAAAATCAGATAAATTCGAAAAAAAATCAGATAAATTCTGAAAAATTCTGATAAATTCGAAATAATCAGATAAATTCGAAAAAAAAATAGAAAAATTCTGATAAATTCAGATAAATTCGAAAAAATCAGATAAATTCGAAAATAAATCAGATAAATTCTGAAAAAATCTGGTTAATTCTGATAAATTCAGATAAAATCAGATAAATTAAAAAAATCAGATAAATTCGAAAAAATCAGATAAATTCGAAAAAAATTCAGATAAATTCTGAAAAATTCTGATTAATTCAGATAAATTAAAAAAATCAGATAAATTCGAAATAAATCAGATAAATTCAGAAAAATCAGATAAATTCAGAAAAATCTGGATTCTGAATTTTTTCGAATTTATGTTTTTTTTTCGAATTTATCCGATTTTATCTGAATTTATCAGAATTTACCAGATTTTTCAGAATTTATCTGATTTTTTTTCGAATTTATCTGATTTTTTCGAATTTATCTGAATTTATCAGAATTTTTCTATTTTTTTTCGAATATTTCTGATTTTTTCGAATTTATCTGATTTTATCAGAATTTTTCAGAATTTATCTGAATTTATCTGATTTTATCTGAATTTATCAGAATTTACCACATTTTTTCAGAATTTATTTTATTTATTTTCGAATTTATCTGTTTTTTTTTCGAATTTATCTGATTTTTTTAATTTATCTGATTTTATCTGAATTTATCTGATTTTATCTGAATTTTTCAGAATTTATCTAATTTTATCTGAATTAATCTGATTTTATCTGAATTTATCAGAATTAACCAGATTTTTTCAGAATTTATTTGATTTATTTTCGAATTTATCTGATTTTTTTTCGAATTTATCTGATTTTTTTAATTTATCTGAATTTACCTGATTTTTTCAGAATTAATCAGATTTTTTTCGAATTTATCTGAATTTATCAGAATTTTTCTAATTTTTTTTCGAATTTATCTGATTTTATCAGAATTAACCAGATTTTTTCAAAATTTATCTGATTTTTTTTCGAATTTATCTGATTTTTTTAAATTTATCTGAATTTACCAGATTTTTTCAGAATTTATCAGACTTTTTTTAGAATTTATTTGAATTTATCAGATTTGTCTCAATTTATCTTAATTTATCAGATTTTTTCTGAATTTATCTGAATTATTGTTTTAATTTAATTTAATTAATTGGTCCAATTTAATTAATCTAATCTAATCAATTAAATGTAATCTAATTTTGTTTTTTTTTTCAACAAAAAATACGTGTATCTATAATATTATTTATCTCGTGTCTCATTTTTTCGATCTTGTCCAAAAATTTTAGCACATTGTAACCCCCGACGCAAAATCGACGGGGTTTTATAAGTTTGACGTGTTTGTGAATGTGTGTGTGCTAACTACATGCAAAGAATCAATCACCAAGGGTCAATGACCGCGCACGTTTTACGATAAGCGTACGCCACACGTTTCCAACGGGCGTTCTGAGCAACTTTTGCCCGCACTAAATACCTAATCTGCTCGTAAAGCCCCGCCTTAATCAAGTCATTTAAATTATATTATTATACAAGTTTATAATAAAAACACACAGAATGAATCTAAAATTACATCACATGTCAAGATAGCAATTAAATAATAATAATATTTAACATCAATAATAATAATAGCAAGAAAAATTAATAAATACCTGGGTCTCGGCAACCAATACTTTTTTGTCCCTTTTGGTGTCGAGACTCTGGGTCCGTGGGGTCCAAGCGCTCAGAAGTTATTTAAAGATTTATCTGAGCGTTTGGTTGAAGCGACCGGTGACCAAAGGGCTGGCAGCTACCTCGGACAGCGCATCAGTATTGCTATTCAGAGAGGTAATGCTGCCAGCGTTTTGGGCACGATGCCGCGGGGCCCTTTTTAGATTTAGTTTAGTTTTTATAATTTAGTTTTAGATAATATGATTTCTGAGTATTTTTAAGTTTTAGACGATAGGTTAGTTTTTAAGGTATTTTAATTTATGTTTTTCTTCTAAATAATAATTATATATAACAGATTAGATGATTATTAGAATACATACCTTTCTCAGTTATTCATCCGTCAAGCAATGTGCAGGCATTACTGTCACTCTACGCGCTCCCGAGTAAAAGGGTCTTGACAGACGGACAGTTAGACAGATGGACTTTTTATATAGGTGATCTCGCGTGATGTGTGTGGCAGACAAAACCTAGAAGGCGAGATTAGCCGCGGATGAGTGCTTCGGCGTACCCGTTGCCCCGTCATCATGGCGCCCGCAGGAACACCCGCAGGTTTTTAGTGGGTATCCCCGCCGCTCCCATCTTTGGCGGGAGAGTTCCACATACCACCCCGCGCCCCCTGGCGTGGGGTGATGATGCGTAACGCATTTTTCCTGGGATAAAAAAAAGGAAGCGAGATAAACCCTTAACCACTGACGTGTAATTTTGTTACACTAACAGTGACGTACGTATGACATACGTAACGTAACTTTGAAAACCTTCCCATGTGGCAAACAAGTGTTGTTTTGATGATTAGTGCAATTTATTTATTAGACACATTCAAATGAAATTGGAATATTACAAAAAAGTAGTAATACTATACACAGATTTTTTTAAATTAATCAATAACCCATACAGGGAATCAAAATTACATTGACATTTTTTAAAATTAATAAAATTATAATCTGTACCAATAGGAACTTCTCTTATTGGTTTTATTAATTACTACAGATGGTTTTAAATAAAAAAAAATCACACTTGCCATAAATCATAACATAAAGCACTTTTTCTAAAACCCTGTATTTACTTATATTCATCCCCCGGTAAATCGTCAGATTTCTTAAGCCAAGATTCTGTAATTTCTTTGTCAGTGGCAGTATTCACTTGAACACACTATATTTTATATGTAAACAGCATAAAATGCGAATTTAGTCGCTTACGGTTTATTTTATTAGTCGAAAAATATAATGAAATATATTCAAAAAAGTTACACTAACACTGACGTACGTACCACATACGTCGGGCAGTCAAATTTACCTAAACAGGAAAATGGCAGATGTTCTCTACCCATCTCCTGATACTCGTCACATGTGATTAGGAAACTACTAAAAAGGTAGCTCAGAAATTCCTGCGGAAACAGAAGTTTTGAACGGAAAACCATTTGGGTGACGTACCACGTACGTACGTCAGTGATTAAGGGTTAAGTCCTCCATGGCTTCACTGAAAATCATGCCGGAACACAGTCATAATGATCGCTTGGCGACACGGTTTTGTCCAGATCTGGAAGAAAAACAGCATATAACTTATTGTAGTCATTGGTGCGGGGCCGGGATTCGAGCTCGGTGATCCAGAATCACATCCGCAAAACACAACAAACTTGACCACCATTGCTTCAGACGTGAAAGTCATCATAAAAGGGCATAAGGGTTTCAGTTTTCCTCTAGAAGTACGAAACTCTAAAATGGTGATACAACTGATAAAAATATATCTATCTCTTTCAGAGCATTAGCTAACGGCATATGTGTGAGCGGGACGGCAGCTGGCAGCTTTGTATTCCCCATGCTGATTGAGAAGTTAGTCGAAATGTATGGATTACATGGAACAATGCTACTTTTGGGTAAGTTATTTATAATTTAGATTAACCGCATTGCATATGTCGCAGAGATGGCCGTTTCATAATGATTTTAAACTTGATTTTATTGGACGAAGTTTAGGGCAGTCCGACATCAGTAGGTTAGATTTAAACAGTGATAACTATTTGCGAGCGTGCCGCGGCAGCGGCAGGCGAAGCGCCAGGTATGACTTGTTCGTATTACATGGTTGACAATTCACAATTCATCCGGTAGGAGCCGCACTTCGGACTTTAGCTGCAATCATATTACTAAGTTCCGGCTCATAATAATAATAATAATAGAGGTTTATACTCCAACAGAACAGGTTACCCTATTTACACTGTCAAAACACAAATTATAGGTCGTGTGGCCAACCTATATGTTGCAGTTTCAGGTCGCCGAGATTGCTACAAGGCCTGCAACATGACCTGACGACTGCCTCCTACATATCTTATAGGAAACAGCCGGGACTCACAGTTTTACGTGTCTTCCGAAACACGGTAGCATCCAGGCGAAAATCTTTGCCACACTGAGATTTGAACCCAGGTCCTCCGGCTTACAAGTCGGAGGTATGACCACTGGCCACGGACGCTACTATACCCCCTACTATACTTATAACCCTAGTAACATAATGCGGCTATTTCTATCTTACTGCGACATATTCACCAACTTTTCTGTCATTTCTTTGTTCCAGGCGGCGGTATGCTTCACGTATGCGTATCAGCAACGTTATACCGGCCCGCGCCCTCCCCCGCGCCCCCCTCCCCCCCCACCACCACCACCACCGAGTGCAGTCAGCTGCTCGAACATATCCTGCAAGAAGGTAAGACTTAACTATAGAAAAAAAAAAAAAAGGTAGCACTCCGGGAGTGCCGGCAGAAGTGAAAACTTCAATATTAACGTTGTGTTTAATTATAAGTATAAAAATACTATCATTTATGAGGTAGAATACAATGTTTATTTATTGCGCTATCGTACACAAATATGACAATTTATATGTTGTTATTTATAATATTATATCGTTATTTATATATAACATTAAATTTTATCTCTAAAAAAAAATCAACTTCCATCCATAATTTCGACGACTTTTACACCATCGTTATTATCAGAATCATCATCGCAAATTTTTACAACTGATACAATTGGTTTATGATAACTGAAGTAAGAAACAAACAGTTTTGATTCGAACCTATTTAAGTGTCTAATAAAAAAAATATAAAATATAAACATAAAATATAAAAAAATAAATAAAAAGGTAGCACTCCGGGAGTGCCGGCAGAAGTGAAAACTTCAATATTAGCGATTGTTCGTTCTCGTTCAGTGTTGTTGTCTACCAAATTTAGCGAAAATCGCTTAGGTCACGTGACTAGCGACGAGAGCTGTCATCTCAGTACATTTTTTTAGCGATTGCGAATGATCGCTACGGGCGGGCGCGCGCTTGTCTAAGCCCCCTGTGCCGCCTAAACAGAGCAGCACACTCAGGCACGGTAGAAAGAGTGGGAGATACTAGTTCCTCTCCCTTCCCCTCGATCTTACGCTTTTTCGATCAGCATCACGTGACCCTGACGCGAGTTTGAAAGTTTTTACCCATACAAAAAGTGCTCAGCGCCGCTAAAGAAGTTTTCACTTCAAAAATATCGGGCGCGCGCTTGTCTAAGCCCCCTGTGCCGCCTAAACAGAGCAGCACACTCAGGCACGGTAGAAAGAGTGGGAGATACTAGTTCCTCTCCCTTCCCCTCGATCTTACGCTTTTTCGATCAGCATCACGTGACCCTGACGCGAGTTTGAAAGTTTTTACCCATACAAAAAAAAAGTGCTCAGCGCCGCTAAAGAAGTTTTCACTTCAAAAAAAACAATATAGTCGTGAAAGTCGTGCCAAGAAACCTAGGCTGCTCAAAGATTACTATTACTTGGTTTATAATACTAGCTTATCTATGCCATAAAACCTATGTATGTTCCAAATTGGAACCCAATCCGTTCGGCAGTTTAGGCTGTGCGTTGATAGATCAGTCAGTCACTCTTTCCTTTTTTATATTCAGATATTGATGAATGTTTTAGAATACATAGACAGTAATTTACCTATATAATATATCCCTGTGCCCTCCCCCGTGCAGTCAGCTGCTCGACCATATCCTGCAAGAAGGTAACTTCATTGAGAGCTATACGATTTTTAAAACTCCCGCGAGTGTTCTCCATAACTAAAACGGCACAACTCACGTTTAATATTGTGTACCGTGGTCGAGATATTCTCGACAATATTAGATGAAATGTGCCGTTTTTGTTGTTTTGTTCATTAGTAGTTCACGCGTGTCGGTCGCGCCGCTGGCTACTGCACAGATTACTAACATTCTATAGATAAAAATCTCCCTTTAAATATGAATGAACGTCAGCGGCGAGTTGAGTCAAATTATATTAATTGATCATCACAGATGATTTTTAAAAATATAATGGTAACACTACAAAATCCGACTTCCGGTATGAGTTTTACTATTTAGTCTGTGGATTTACTATTTCCGGACATTTATCTCTCATCTGTGGGCTACTGGCGGGCGCCCTCGCTGCGGCACGCACCGCGCGCCTATGCCGCGCGCACAGAGAGGGGCGGGGTGCAGCTCCTCGTCGCTTGACGACTCACTACTTGTTACCGCTAAACATAGGAGGATTTAGGGGGAGGGGGGCCATAAGCATTGTAGAGTTACGAATTTTATACATATTTCACAGTCAAGATTATATTTTTTTCTCGGCGCTCGCAGCAAGCTACTCGCGCACTTATTATTAACGCGCGAAACACACAATTTTGCCCCCAAGGAACAATTCCTGGATCCGTCCTTGGTCGTGAGTTTAGTCGGTATATTTAGAAAAGAGATGTAATAAGTACGAGTAAATAGAAAAAATAAAGTATCATGCAAACTTATACCAAAGAATAGATACTACTTATACTAAACACGTTAAGGCTCATTCTCATGGAATCGATTCTCATCGTCACCTTCATGGCAATTCTTATTTATTGCTTATTTGTAATGTTTATGTATAATATTGTATAGAGCTAGATAACACGAGTAAACTTTTATATAAATCATTTAAATCGTACGTTTCATTTCGAAGAAAAACAGTTTTGAAATTTTCGACGCCACGAAAGTGATTCAGTCATTATTTTTTCACAATTTTTTCAAGTAAACCCCTTTTAAAATACTAAATCTACCAAAAATGTACAATAAAACGACATTCTACGTAACAACAAACCTCACTACAGAAGAAAATATGCGTAATTTGAGATATTACTTTACCTTTCACTTTACTTTTTTATTAGTCAGAAACTTGGTATGTATGTATTAAAACCCTAACATAACAGATAAAGTACTTTTTAGTAGGTAAAAAGGCCCTTTCTAAACAAAACAATAAAAAAGAAATCACTTTCGTGGCTAAAATCACCTTCATGGTAAAAACCGCTATGAAGGTGATGCCACGCTGGTGACGAAAATATCTTTTTTTGGTGAAGTTCTGGAAAGTTTATGTATAATGTATAAAATAAAATACTACATCTTTATCTCGCATATTTTGGCGTTTCGAAAAGCTAGCTTTGATTTAAATAACTAAAATACAATGCATAAAAATATTGTCCATGCAAGTGATCGGTACACCCATGAATAAATTGAAACTTGGCAATTATATTTTTTCCACGGCTCAATAAGTCCTAGATCCTACTTTTACGATTGCAGAACATGGCCATCATTGAAATGAATCAAACTCTGTATTAGATTGTTAATGTTATGTTTAACAGCAGCCGTTAAACTATGCAAATTTAAAGCACCAAAAATCGTGTGACCATCGCATTATGTCATTTTAAATTCAAAATAATAATGAAAGGCTTTTTTGAGACTGTTTACCGTAAAGTGTATTTGTTTGCGAAAATTTTGGTATATGTTATATACAGATACACCGAAATTTGTTAAAGTAGTGCCCAAATGTTTCACTGCAACGGAAAGTGTAACACCATGAGAATACGAAAAATGCCCCCGTTTTTGACCTTTCATGTTAAATTTTAGTATAATTTTTTGCGTCTATTATGACAATCTTTATTTATTTTGTAGCTTAATATATGTTTTATCCACCTATTCAAAATTCATGTCTCTTTCTTTAACCGTTTAGGAAATATAACCGTGTGACCATCAAATTTGAGCTAAAATGAGAATGAGCCTTTAAACGTGAACAAATAAATCAATTCTATTTTCGAAAATGTGGTTTTTGAAAATACCTTAACTAAACTTAGCTAACATGCAATTAAGTGTAATGACATTTTACTCTAATGTGATTTTAGCAAGATATTTCATTTATATGAAATTTGACCATATTTCTAAAGGTCAACCAACCAATACAAAACACTTAAAATTAACATCTTAAATGACCGTTTTAACTCCATAAGTAAAAAAAAACACTCTCAGAAAATAAATTAAATCCGCTCTTAATTTACATAGTTAATATTTAATACCTACTTTCTTCAGGTAATAAGCCAGTGGTTCAAAACAAGGACACTCGCTTGCAAAGCTTGTTTCGGCGTGAAACAGAGTTACCGCCGCTCATCGCTGAAGATAAAAGAACGCTTCCAGCGCCTAGAGAGGTAATTTTACAAGCTTTTATATTATTAAGATAAGATAAACTATTTATTGATCCACATATAAAGTAAATTTAATTTTAAAAAAATATTCATGAATTTTTTTTCATGATTTTTTTGGTATTTTTTATTTAGCCTTTGACCACGATCTAGCCTGATGTTATCAATAATATTTCATATAATGAGTATTTAATGTTATTATCTGGTGGCATCGCCGTACTAAAACCGCTTGCTACACTCTTTAATAAAGTGTTACAAGAAAACTTTACTCCATCCATATGGAAAAATGCCCTTGTTACAATTTTACACAAGAAAGGAGACAAAACGAACTTACAGAACTACCGCCCAATCAGTCTCCTTTCACAAATATATAAATTATTTGCCAAAGTTTTATGCAATAGACTTACACCCTTGTTCGATCAATACCAGCCAGAGGAACAGGCGGGCTTCCGGAGTGGATATTCCACCATGGATCACATACACGCTATCAAGCAGGTAATGGAGAAATGTAAAGAGTTCAACCGGCCCTTGTGTTTCGCCTTTGTCGACTACGAGAAGGCTTTCGACAGTGTCGAACACTGGGCCGTGTTCCATTCTCTTCATAGATGCGGTGTTGATAAGCGTTATGTTGATATCCTCCGGGAGCTCTACAAAACTGCCACAATGCAGGTATGCATGCATAGAATAACTGACCTCATACCAATCGGTAGAGGCGTGCGACAAGGGGACACAATTTCGCCAAAACTTTTTACCTGTGTTCTAGAAGACATTATGAAAACTTTGGACTGGAACGAAAAGGGTGTCAATATCAACGGCCGATTAATGTCACACCTTCGATTTGCCGACGATCTCATTCTAGTAGCTAGCACCGCTACAGAGCTCCAAGGAATGCTAACAGAATTACACAATGCATCCAAAAGCGTGGGATTAAGGATGAACATGTCCAAAACCAAGATAATGACAAACCATCTGTCTCGTTTCACAGGAGTAACTGTTGACAACTGCTCTATTGAATTAGTCAACGACTACATTTATCTTGGACATTGTTTATCCTTTGATCCCGGATCTCAAATTCGAGAGATCGCTAGGCGTGTGCAGCTAGGATGGGCAGCCTTTGGTAAGCTAGACGATGTTTTCAATTCAAAACTCCCGCAAAGCCTTAAGACCAAGGTATTCAACCAATGTGTCCTGCCTATACTCACTTACAGTTCTGAAACATGGCCGCTAACCAAAGAGCACATTTATAGGATCAGAGTGGCTCAACGAGCTATGGAGCGCGCCATGTTAGGAATCTATTTGGTTGATCGTGTACCAAACGTTGAAATTCGCCGTCGTACCAAAGTCGAAGACGTAGGTACACGAATAGCCAGATTAAAGTGGAGATGGGCAGGACACTTGGCAAGACGGGATGAAAACAGGTGGACCAAGGCTACGACAATATGGTACCCAAGGCAAGGACAGAGATCTCGAGGCAGACCACCAGCCCGATGGTCAGACGATATTGTGAAGTATGTCGGAAGGAACTGGATGACACTCGCACAGGATCGGAAGGTGTGGCGTGACCATGAGGAGGCCTATACCCTGCAGTGGGTGGATACAGGCTGATTAGATAGATAGATAGAATATTATTAGTTTTATTTACCCAATGTTTTTATACAAGCTTTTATTTAAGTACTAGCTGCCCCAAGCAGTTTTACCCGCTGTATGTAGCATATGTGTTATTCCAGGGTCTAAGCTACTTCTATGCCAAATTTCAGTTTAATTGGTCCACCCGTTTAGGCGTGAAAGAGTAACGAACATACTAACGAACATAACAGCATCATTAAAATATGTTCTGACAATTATTCCGACGCGGAAATTGAAAACGGGAAGACGGTTCTTTTTACTTCGTGTGGAGATATAAGGAACATACAGAGAAAGGGCGATGACAAGAAGAAGAAGAATATAAAAGATGTGATTAAATTGCTCAAGGAAATTGTTGACCCGAATGTACAGCCTACATTCGTCGCTAAGGACCTTAATCGGCTACCGCCGATTACATTTGACTACGTCGATGTAACTCGACTACTTAAAGACATGACCGTGATGAGGTCAGAATTGACGGAATTTCAGACAAGGATCAGTTGTGAGTTGACAGATCTCCGTAGCTCCTTTGACACTCATAGCTGTGAGAAAAATAAGACGAGTGAAATGACGACCCCAAAGAGGAGTGTTGCCCATGGATCGCTACCGCTTGTACCTGAGCCAGCGCCCGAACACGTCACTCCGGAGCGCGAAGCGGCGCACACGCCGGTGTATCGTGATATAGTGGTCGGAGCTCACGTGCCGCGCCAAGCGAGAACCGACCGTGCGCGCCGCGCGCATACGGTTAAGGACAGATTGAACGCCACGGAGAACATACAACCGTTCGATACTAGCTATACGCGTCCTGCAGCTTCGAGTGTGCTACCTACAACTTCGCACGATGAGGGTGGATCTTTTACGCTTGTGCAGAAAAAGCGTAGAACTAAGACCGCTAATATGCGCGGTACGCTTGAGACGAATTGTAAGATACAAGTAGCAGAAACTCAATGTTCCATTTATGTCTCGCGTACTAAGAAATGCGTTACAGAAGAAGATATTCTAGAGCATATTCACGAAAGAGGCGAGAAATGCATTAGTGTCGAACTACTAAAGCAGAATTACGAAACATCTTTTAATTCTTTTAAAGTGGTTGTATCGAGTAGCCGAATAAGTCACTTTTTAGACACTGGTTTTTGGCCAACTGGACTCGTCTATCGTAGGTACCGGGAGCGACAAGTTCGTATAGCGCCTTTTAAAAAACCACAATGAATAGCTCATCTATTATAATGACTAGTTTTAATTGCAAGTCCGTAAAAAGATCTGTGGAACACGTCCGCAAGCTCTGCGTCGACGCCGACATTATTGCGCTGCAGGAAACCTGGCTGCTGCCACATGATCTTGGTTTCATGAACGAAATCAGTGATGATTTTAGCTGTTATGCGAAATCATCAGTGGATACGTCGGCGGGAATATTACGAGGGAGACCCTACGGCGGCATAGCGTTGATGTGGAGGAAATCAAAATTACCTAAAGTATCTGTGATCGAGTGCGGAAGTGACCGTCTAGGCGCTATTTGTATAGAGATGGAAACACGATCCTTTATGGTATTTAGTGCATATTTACCTACTGATAAAGATGAAAACCTTCCTGATTTCACTGATTGCTTGGCTAGAATTAATTCTATAATCGAGGAAAATAACATATCAGCAGTATATATCTTAGGCGATTTCAACGCACATCCATCTGCACGGTTTGGTAAGGAACTCGTCAATTTCTGTGAAGAACACAGTCTAGTGTGCGCGGACCTTAACATGCTTGGAACGAATTCTAATACCTACACCTTCATTAGCGACGCGCACGGTTCCCAACGGTGGTTGGATCACTGTGTGGTCACCGAGGCGGCCTGGACTACTGTGACGTCTATTGAGGTGCTGTATGATACGTACACCTCAGACCATCTACCCATATGCATGGTGTGTGATATAGATTCTGTTTCCGCCTCTAGTGTAAATATAAGCTGTGATAATAGGTTAAGTGATAAAGTGAAGTGGGGTAATAGGGATGCTAGTCAAATAGAACACTACTTTAATTATTGTAATTCGAAATTAATTTTATTGAACGATATTTTAAAATGTACAAAATGTGAAAAGAAAGAACAATGTGACCGTGTGTCTGACCATTTTAAATCTATTGACAAACTATACTGTGATATTGTTAGTATTTTAAAAGATGGCGCGATACTAAGTGCCACAGGGAGTCCAGGTGGTCGAAAAATTAAAAAGGTCACTGGTTGGAACATGCACGTGCGGAACTCTCATCAAGAGGCACGCATGTACTTTGAGTGCTGGTCCCTTGCTGGCAGGCCGTCCACAGGTACAATATATGAAAACATGTGTACTAGTCGGAGGAAATTTAAAAATAAATTACGTTGGTGTCAACGGAATGAGGAAAGTATTAAATTAGATATTTTAACTACGCATAAAAAAGACAAAAACTTTATTAAATTTTGGAATGCTACAAAAAAATTTAATTACAAACAAAGTCTACCTGTATCTGTGGACGGCGTGCAGAGCCCGAGCGAGATAGCCGACCTATTCGCCAAACAGTTTAAGTCAGAGCCAGAGCCAGTGACAGGATCAAATAAAGAGGAAGGTATAGAACGGTCCAATATAAATATTGATCTCCTCTCCTTACAGTTTAAACCTGAGGATGTTCATAAGGCCATCAAACAGATGAAGCGTGGCAAGTCACCCGGACACGACGGCTTAAGTATTGAGCATGTTTTGTGTGCGGGTGAACAGCTACGCCTCAAGCTGTGTGCACTATATAACGCGTGTATGCAACATTCCTACTTACCGGACTCTATTATGAGATCAATAGTGGTGCCAGTAGTAAAGAACAAAACAGGTGATCTTAGTTCTGCTCGTAACTATCGGCCTATCTCGCTCGGAACAGTGTTAGGCAAGGTTCTGGAGCGACTCATTCAACCTGTGCTGCAGAATTCTATTTGTATTGATGATGCACAGTTTGGTTTCCGTCCCGGTCTTTCAACAGACTCAGCAATACTCAGTCTTAAGCATACCATCAGCTATTACACGCGGCGTGATACGTCCGTGTATGCGTGTTTTTTGGACTTGAGTCGAGCGTTTGATCTAGTGAATTATGAAATTCTCTGGAGGAAATTGCACGACTCAAACGTCCCGAATGAGCTAACAAGTCTGTTGAGATACTGGTACGGAAACCAAATTAACAATGTTAGATGGGGCGACGCGACCTCTAGTGACTACAGACTAGACTGCGGAGTACGTCAGGGAGGATTAACTTCTCCGGACCTTTTCAGCTTATACATAAATGATCTAATCGGCGAACTGAGGAGCACCAAAATCGGCTGTCATCTTGGAAGAGTATGTGTGAATAACTTAAGTTACGCTGATGATATGGTGCTTCTCAGTCCGTCGATCGGTGGGCTTAGAAAGCTGCTGACGGTATGTGAGCGATATGCCAGTACCCATGGACTAAAATACAATGTACTTAAGACGGAAATGATGGTTTTTGGATCTGGAAAGGGTCCGGAGAAAGTATTTGAAGCTTGTTTGGGGGGAACTCCAATTAGAGTTGTGCAGCATTTTAAATATCTAGGCCATGTTCTAACCAGTGACCTTAAAGATGATGATGACATCGAGCGAGAGAGACGGGCGCTCGCGGTTCGGTGTAACATGCTCGCTCGCAGGTTTGCCAAATGCAGCGCAGGTGTAAAAACAACACTTTTTAAGGCTTATTGCCAGTGTTTTTACACCTGCCAGCTGTGGGTGAACTTTCGCAGAACCTCTCTGAGCACCATGAGGGTGCAGTACAATGACGCGTTCCGCATCCTCATGAAACTGCCGCGTTACTGCAGTGCGTCGAGCATGTTCGCGGAGGCGCGGGTGCCCGACTTTTTCGCTATTATGAGAGCCCGTATTGCATCCTTCTGGGACAAATTGCGATCCTCTCGCAATACAATTTTAAGTGCAATAAGTGACGATCTTTATGCGTCACAGATGCAAAAGTATTGGTTGACAGTACACCTGGACCCCAACCGTAAATAAGGTTTTATTTTATTTTGTATTTATTTTTGTCGATTTATTTTATTTTATTTTGTATTTTACACTCTGTATAAAATTTGTATGGGACTTGTACCTGAATAAAGAACATTTATTATTATTATTATTATTATAACGCCGTCACATACGTCGCCGGCGCTACGTGTGACCTAGTTTTTAAGTTTATAAAAATTTTATGTATGTTATGATATGATATGGGCCTCTGGTACACTGCGTCTGTGGCAGTGTACTATTGCCTGAAATAAATGATTTATTATTATTATTATAATTGTAAACAAGTGAAATTTAAAAAATAAACTTTTAAAAAACAAGCTTTTACCATCTAGCACCAAAGTACTCGTCAAGACGAATCAAATGAGCCCAAACTCAATGGGGTTGCGTCGTTAAATTACGGAGTTCCTATAGGACACCTTCCATCATTAGATCAGCACCATGTCGTAATAATATTGCATTGTCATCCGATATAAATCGGAATCATGTTTAAACATGCATGCCTAATTTCAGCTCAATCAGAAATCGGGAAGTGGATCAAATTAACAGACAGACAACAGAAAGGTGAAAGTAAATGCAAGCTTGTAATTTTTTTTTTTTATACTAAATAGGCCTACGTTTGACCACATCCCACCTGATGGAAAGTGAAAATGCAGTCGACGATGGATCACGTATGACGCCTAGAAAGGTACCTATTCCCTCGTGCCTTGAAGATACCCAAGTTGTAGCGCTCAGGAAACACAGATGACGGCAAAGTGTTCCAAATGCGACCAGTTCTCATTAGAAACGACGAAGCGTCACGCTTGGTGCGGGCAGTAGGTAGCGCCACTAAGTAGGGGTGCCGCATTGCCGTCTGCCGTGACGTCCGTCGATAGAATGGGCATGGAGGAATTAGTAATATGTATATTTTTGTTTTAGATACCCCGACCTCCGATCCCTTATCACCAACATTCTGATTCCGAAGATTCTGAAGGACTTGACGTTCTTGGTGTGGTTGGTAAGTAATTATTGTTTATTTTGAAATACATAGATAATAATAATAATATATTACTTTACTGTGTGTTTTTTCAGTCTTTGACTTATTTGGTAAAGATTTTTTTATTTAACCCCTGACGAAAAAACGAATGGTGCGTGTGTCTGTCTGTCGAGAGTGATCCTAGCTATGTTTGGTGGAAATCGGTCCAAGATGGCCGCCGCTACAAAATGGCGGATTACTTTTTTCTCAATATGGATATCAAAATGAAAGGGCTTAACTAGTAAAATACAATGCACTATAATAAATTAAAAATCTAAGATGGCCGCCACCAAAAGCCCGCAAATGATATATATTTTGAAAGCGTTACGTTAGTGGTTTTTTAATTCAATTCACTTGTCAATGGCTCTCGGTAAAACTGAAAAAAATATAAGCTTTTCCAGATTTACACTTTGAAAATTGGCAAAACGATTCCAAAATACAATTGTTTAGTAACTTATAAGTTACTAAACAATTGTATTTTGGATTATTATTTTTAGAAGTTTAGAGATTATTATTAAGTATTTTTAGAAGTTAAAGTTAGCTATCTTTGGTTAGCTCTGATAGATAACAACTAAATTGCTTACAAAACAGAAAATACATTTCTCCAATTCTTTTGCTATTTTCAAAATGTAACATTGGAAAAGCTTATATTTTTCGAAATATTATTTCAACGTTGGGGTTTTTGTTTTCAGGCGTATCCCGTGACGTAGGCCGTCTTCGTTTACGTCCTACCCGGTCATCCTCCATCTTGCATTCAGTAGAAGACCTATCTACAGATAGCACGTGTGTTTACAAGGCGACTAGGAGGAATATCAGCAGGTAATTATAATAGTCATTAGAACTGTTGAGAAGACGTTGTTTTGGGATAATAATGTCCTCCTAACTGTTTTCCATCTATTATAATATTATTGGAAACTTCAGTAAGAACCTTTAAGTATTAAACCAAAAGAGACGCCCCGCGTACTAATTTCTATACGAAAATGTCTGCCAGTTTTTGCGGGGGGAGAGGCAACGCACACAAATATAACGTCAGAAACAAAATCGACTATCCCTGAGGATAACCTGTATTATTACAACTAAGCACCCAGTTCTATTCCCGGCAGCCTATACTTTTTGGTAGTGAGGAATGTCTGGCGGTCTCGAATCCATTGAATGCCTAATCTATAGTATACCTTAAGAGCGTATATATCGAGTGACGCTCTCTAGCTCGCATAATTTGACGAATTTTGAAATATAAACTCATGGAATTAATTTATTGAAAATTCCTCTAGACCAACCCTCCATAATATTATTGCACACATTTTAAAAGTGTGAGCGACAGAGCGTCACTCGATATATATACGCTCTTAAGCCGCTTCGATCATTTCTGATATTTTGTGGCAGACCCGATGAGTTACGTATCATTGCTTAAACCTGTGGCCTCTAAGAAATTCCAGATGTTTCGGGGAATGTCGTCGTATCTCTAGAAGCATGATTCACCTAGTATAATATAAAAAAAAACAATTTGGGGTCACGAAAACGCGTACAAATGGCAATAAAATAATCAAAACCATCAGGGAGGCGTATTGCTCGTCTTCTTACTTTTTTTTCATAAAGATAAAAGAATGCAAAAAAAAAAGCAAAATGCCTGCAAATTGTGGAATGAGCTTCCGCCCGCGGTATTTCCGATGAGATATAACATGGGACTCTTCAAAAGGCAAGTGAATAGAGTCTTGAAAGGTAGGCAACGTACCAGCGGTACCCCTAGTATTGCAGGTATCCATAGGCGACGGTAGCCACTCACCATCAGGTGGGCCGTCTGCTTGGCCGTCACCTATTACATAAAAACAAAAAGAATATAAATAAAATAATATGTTATTATTTCAGATCTCTGTACATTAAACCGCCTCTCCCCGCGCGTATAATCCAAGCCAAGCTTGAACTAGAACAAGCGTTGAAGAAGCAACAAGAAGATCAGAAAGAAGAACAAGTAGAAGTTGTCACCAAGAGGAGCTGCGTTGACAAGATATCCAGGTACCTATTATCAGTTTAATATTTTTTAAAATAGCAATAAGTTACTCTACAACGTTATAAATAAATATTTCAGGACATTTCACACAGCGCCACCTCAAACTCAAAATTCATTTATTCAAATAGGCTACATTGGAGCACTTTTGCAAGTCAATTTTACATTTTACATTTTTGTATTTTAACACTCTACCGCTCGTTCGCAAGGCACCTCTATGAGAAGAACGAGCAAAAAACTCATGAGGATTGCATTTTTTTAATATGTGTTTACAATGTTTATATCTTAGTTACATATTATGTTATAATTTATTGTGCGTTTGAGAGGCACCAGCTGGTTTATTATACAAAGGTTTCCAGGCATCTTTGTCGTCTATGTATTGATCCCAAGCTAAGCAACTTAATGCTTGTGTTATGCTGGTTAGGATTAAGGATAATATAATACTTTTATACTTTTCTTTTGTAAATACAAAACGTTGTACGTTGTCTTAATTTCAATAATAGGTATATTACAGGTGGTTCACCACTGCGTGCCCGCCTATGCGACAGCAATAGTTTCTCCTAATGTTCTTCACTACGGCTTTTACACCCCAAAACTGCCATTTCACTACCACTATGAGTACACATAAACCATTAATTATTCCCTGAAAGCACTTAAAATCTTAAAAAATAAAAGATAATTCGAATGACTTGGTATGTTTGTCACAAGGAAGCCGTTTAAACGTGTTGTGACAAACAACGTAAACCTGCCACGCTGAAAGGGACGGAAGAAAAATAGGTTCTCCTTTTTCTTCACATAGAATTTTCCCTATTGCCGTCACACTCACACATAATATGGCTACTTCTAGTTGTATTAATTCTGTGGTATATTATAATTTGTATTTTGGCAACCCTATGCCATTTTCAAAGATTCAGAATAGCGCAATACCTTTAAAAATCACATAGGTATGCGGTACGTATTATAGAGTTTTACCCAGAAATATTTTTCACCGAGTTAATTTTACAAATTTAAAATCTTTTCTGGCCACCTGTTCCTCGATCACAGGTTTATTAGTTTAAATTTAGATATATATGTTACGGCTAAAGTCCGAAGTGAGGCTACACCTAGGTTTAGCCGTTTAAACCTAGGTGTAGCCGACCGCAGTCGGTTAAAGTTAGGTGTGAACAAAACGTTTGTAAAAAAAAAAGGTAGCACTCCGGGAGTGCCGGCAGAAGTGAAAACTTCAATATTAACGTTGTGTTTAATTATAAGTATAAAAATACTATCATTTATGAGGTAGAATACAATGTTTATTTATTGCGCTATCGTACACAAATATGACAATTTTTATGTTATTATTTATAATATTATATCGTTATTTATATATAACATTAAATTTTATCTCTCAGAAAAATCAACTTCCATCCATAATTTCGACGACTTTTACACCATCGTTATTATCAGAATCATCATCGCAAATTTTTACAACTGATACAATTGGTTTATGATAACTTAAGTAAGAAACAAACAGTTTTGATTCGAACCTATTTAATTGTCTAATAAAAAAAATATAAAATATAAAAATATAAATATAAAAAAAAATATCGGGCGCGCGCTTGTCTAAGCCCCCTGTGCCGCCTAAACAGAGCAGCACACTCAGGCACGGTAGAAAGAGTGGGAGATACTAGTTCCTCTCCCTTCCCCTCGATCTTACGCTTTTTCGATCAGCATCACGTGACCCTGACGCGAGTTTGAAAGTTTTTACCCATACAAAAAAGTGCTCAGCGCCGCTAAAGAAGTTTTCACTTCAAAAACTCGTTTTTATGACGAAGTTTAGGGCAGACCGACATCAGTTGGTTAGGTTAGGTTTGAGCAGTGATCCGTCGGGGCAGCGGATGAATGCTTCGGCGTACCCGTTGCCCCGGCATTATGGCGTCCCGCAGGAACACCCGCAGGTTTTTTAGTGGGTATCCCCGCCGCTCCCATCTTTGGCGGGGGAGTCCCACATACCGCCCCGCGCCCCCCGGCGTGGGGTGATGATGCGTAACGCATTTTTCCTGGGTCAAAAAAAAAAAGTTTGTACAGTGATTACAACGCGTGAGCCGAACAAGCGAAGCGAGCGTGCGGCGAAGCACCATATCCGACTTGTCCTTATTCCAGAGTTCTCAATTCATCATTAAGGAATACGTAGATTAATTTTCATTTTATTAAGTTCACTATACAACAAAAATTAAACATGTTGATAACAACTTGTCTCACAACAACGTTTTTAGATAAAATTATAGATTTATTTTGTAAGATATACTATATAAATTGTATTTTTTTTTAAAAGTCCCCTTTATCATATAAATATACCTATATAAATGTTTTTATTCCAGATACCTCGACGTATCCCTGCTAAAATCCTACCGTTTCGGCCTTCTTTGCGCGTCGGTGGCGCTGATGTCTTGCGGATCTCCTTACGCATTATATTATTTGCCGGCGTACACTGTATGCGCCACCCATAGCAAAGCCAGTGCGGGTAAGTTACTGTACAAGCTATATATTATATATATATAGCAGGCTATATATACGTACTATATAGATGATATTTAAGCTATATATAGCAGTATATGTAGCTTCAATGTATCTATAATATAGTGATAGACATCTATTGATGGCTATTGTGTGCTACTCATAGCAAGGCCAGTGCGGGTAAGTTACTATTAAAGCTCTTGTTTCTAAGCTAGAAATGGATTTATCCCGCCTTCTAGGCTGAGTCTGCTACCATCATAGAGGACTAAAACATCTATCTATGGCTACCATCTACGTGTGCATCGTCGTTTAACATCACTCGAGATTGTGGTCAGAGGCCAACCTAAAGGGAATTTAAAAGTTATCAATGTCATACTCATCAATATACAGTGTCACATTCATCAATGTTAATATACTGAACCCATGCAGGGACTTATTATTTACTGCCTTCTTTTTTATTCCTTAGAAAAAAGATATGCTAGATGCTCTTCTGCGGGGCTATGATGCGCACGTCGACATAATGTCGCGTGAAATTTGATTTAATATGAATAATACTCAATGTGCCTGTCATAAAGTCGAGATTTACGCACCACACATTATCTAAATTCAACGACGACAAAGTGACTCTTCTTTTTCGTGTTATTTCGTCATTTAAAACTTTATCAATGACAAATTTAATCATTTAAAACTCTATCAATGTCAAACTTAATCATTTTAAACTCTATTAATGTCAAACTTAATTATTTTAAACTCTATCAATGACAAACTTAATCGTATTAAACACTATCAATGAAAAACTTAATAATTTTAAACTCTAGCAATGACAAACTTAATAATTTTAAACTCTGTCAATGTCAAACATAATAATTTTAAACTCTATCAATGACAAATTTAATCATTTTAAACTTTGTCAATGTTAAATTTAATCATTTAAAACTTTATCACTGTCTAACTTTGTTCCAACTCTATCAATGACAAACTTCATCATTAAAAAAATTATAATAATTTTAAACTTTATCAACATTAAATTAATAAAAAAATGAAGTTACAAATGTTAAACTTAATAATTTGAAACGTTATCAATGACAAACTCAATAATTTAAACTATATCAATGTCAAATTTAATATAAAAAACAATATTTTTATTAAACGGTTTTATTTAGCTTACTCTGTTTGTTTTATTCTTTTTTCTTTTTTCTTGGGTCAAATTTAGTAATTGAAATTTCACCCTCTTCCTGTCAACCGATTGATCTGAAATTTGGTATACGCCTTTGGTTCTGGTGACAATACAATTATGTGTATTTAATATTATTGTAAATCCAAGATGGCCGCCGCTACAAAATGGCGGATAACGTATTTTTTTTTAATCATATCAATATGGGTATCAAATGAAAGGGCTTGATAAGTAGAATACAGTGCACTATACAAAATTAAAATCCAAGATAGCCGCCGCTACAAAATGGCGGATAACCTTTTTTTTTTTCAATTTCATCAATATGGGTATCAAATGAAAGGGCTTGACAAGTAGAATACATTGTACTAAAAAGCCTTAAAATAAAAAAAGTAAAAAAATGTTTTTAAGTTAAACGGTTTTATTTTAAACATGTACTAAAAGCTAAAAAATAAAATCGTGAGGCACGTCAAATATCTAAATCTCTAATGAACATTTTCCCTGACAATATTTGACGTGCCTCACGATTTTATTTTTTAGCTTTTAGTACATGTTTAAAATAAAACCGTTTAACTTAAAAACATTTTTTTACTTTTTTTATTTATAATTATAATTAATAGTAAAGTTTTTGTTCACAGGTCGTCTGGTGGCAATAAGTGCAGTTTTAGACCTCATAGGCAGACTGGGTCTAGGCTGGTTGTGTGACCTACATCTGTTTTGTAGAAGAAAGGCGTATATTATTAGGTGAGTTATTATTAGGTGGAAGGTATGAATTATTAGGTGAGTCGCTCTTAAACACGGGCTAAGCCCGGGCTTTTTTATAGGCGTGCACGGAGACAAAAAAGTCCAACGCGCAGAGGCCCTTTTGAGCTTTTAATATATGTAAATGTAATGACACTTATTGGAGTCTATCTGTGAGTCCATCCATAGAAAATGGGCTCAAAGACTCCGCCAAGTGACAGGACTATTGCTAATTAATGGAAACTACTTGACCTAGGCTATGGATGTGCATTCTAAATGGATGGTTAATGAGGCTATTGCTAGGACTACGGCACCTGCCACTTCCGTCCCATTAGGAAATATATAGGCAGGTGATGACTCGCCACTCACTAAACGGGCCCCCATAAAGGGCGGCATTACATAGTTGAGTTATTATTAGGTGAAAGGCAAGTATTATTAGGTAAGTTATTAATGTATTATTATTAGTTGACTTATTATTAGGTGAAAGGCATGTATTATTAGGTGATTTATACTATTTATTGAAAAGTTGTTGTGTATCCTGTAAGAAAATTTAACTACCGACACAATGACGTCACGATCTCCCACCAAGCAACTTGTGCGTTGTACCTCTAACTTTTTTATTAAATTTACAAATAAAAACGTTTTTTTGGTATATCTAATTGACGGAAAAAAACTGTTTTCAGAAATTATTTTTTCTTGTGATCGGGATATAGGTACCATACGCAGGAGATACAATGACCGCAGATTCTTTTTTTTATTATATTTTTTTTTTTTTCAGTATTCTGGTAGCCGGTATTGCAGTACTATCTCTGCCCAGTTTGAAGTCTTGGTGGGCCCTAGCAGTTGCATCAGGTAAAATATATTTTTCATCCCACTATCTCGGAAAGTGTATTTTTACTCATCGATATCTGACTGGAAAAGTCCATTTTATCCTCTAGAGAAATTAAAATTTACTTTACCCTCTAGAGACAAAAACATAATTATAAACCTTTTTACTTCCACCTCTATGGTACCGAAATAAGCGTACAACTTTTTTAAAATTTGTTAAAAACTCGGAGTAAGAACCTCTTTAGTAAACTTTTTTTTTTTAATTTGTTTTGGGCGCACCATCAGCCTTACCAGTAAGTTACTTTTGTAACATATTACGTTTCTTTCGAACTATATTTACGTTAGTTGTTTAGATATAAGTTACATTTCCAGGCAATAATGTTTTTTTAATGAATTATATAGTACTGTAATAGTAAATAATAATTGAGTTAATTTAGCAGAGTTAATAGAATAAGCCAATTTTTTATAACTTTATTTAGTTAGTAGCAAGACTTTTTCTAAGTATTACTTTTTAGTAACTTTTTTATTAACGATTTCTCACTGTAATAAACTGAAAATGAGGAAATAATCACTAAAACGAATAGGTAGAGTGCTTTTCACGAAAGGAGACCTTTTTGCGGGACGCCACTATTGCACATTTTAAAAGTTTAAATACCTTTAACTTTTTAACGCCTCATAATTTCTCATATTTAATTTCTAAATCAAAAGGGTATTTATTTTATGTAACAAATAAAAATGATTTAAAATATGAAGTCCAATAATAATAATAGAATAAAAAATTAGTTCCGCTAAATTCCGTGGGACCTCTTTCGTGAAAAGGACTCTAAGTAAGCGTACCTACGTATATTAAAATTGAATACTGGTTATTTTTGAAGATAGTGCACTGGCAACACTGTGCGCATCCATGGTGAGAATAATTTAAAAAAAAACTTTTAGCATTGAGTTATTTCCTCGCTGAGGGGGGATGAAAAATTATGTGTCACACTCGAGTGCAAAGATTTTTGACCTTGTGCTCTTTTGATTCCCTCGCTAACGCTCAGGATTCTAATTATTAAATCACTCGCTACGCTCGTGATTTAATTTTAGAATCCTTCGCTTGCTCGGTCATACAAACTGAGCACGCGGTAAAAAAGCAACTTTGCACTCTTGTATAACAAATAACTATTTTATACATGTAAAACAATAGAATCCATAGAAAAAATTGCGTACATTACTTGCTTAAATCTCCTAATTAATATGAGTCAAATAACAAACGCAGCAATGTACATTGAAGTTGTCATCAATCGTAGTGGGTGAGAATTAGCCAATAGGCCCTCTGGTCTGGGTGGTTTTCAATATCTATTATAAGTATGTATTTACAAAAGAAAAGTATATAAGTATTATATCCGTTATCCTAACCACCATAACACAAGCATTAGGTTGCTTAGTTTGGGGTTAGGCAGCGCTTTGTGAAATGTCTTGAAATATTTATATTTATTTATTTACTAGCTGTGCAGCCCGCAGTACTTATGTAGCCTATGTGTTATTCCAGGGTCTAAGCTATCCCTATACAAAATTTCAGCTCAATCGGTCCAACCATTTAGGCGTGAAAGAGTAACAAACACACCCAGACATCCTGACATCCATTCTTACAAACTTTCACGTTTATAAAATTAGTAAGATTATTTATTTAAACTTAATAAATTAAAATATCTCTTGTCTATTCCCACAGGAGCATACGGCCTCTGCCTCGGGTGTTGGTTCCTACTCGTCCCTGTATTACTAGCGGACGCATTCGGCACGGCTCGCATCGCCTCCTCCTACGGATTGGTTCGAATGTTCCAGAGCCTCGCCGCTATATCCGTGCCGCCTACTGCTGGTGAGAATTTACTCTATTATACCTATATATACGTACCTATATTTGTACTATGTACATACATATATAAGAAAAGAAAAAAACTGTTAGGAGTACATTACTTGTAGAGTGCCCCGGTAGCGGCCGGCGATGCGCCAAAACCGGCTGTAGGTACTGTCTTATATGTCGTTTATTTTTATTACGTAGGTTGTATTATTGTGCCCCGGTAGCGGGCGGTGGTGCGCCAAAACTGACTCTATTCTTATGTAATACATATTACCTAAATTGTTTTATGAAAAGAAATAAGCAAACAAGTCTCTTAAATGGCGTTACCTACTGCCCGCACCAAGCGTTTTGCTTCGTCGTTTCTAATGAGAACTGGTCGCGTTTGGAACACTTTGCCGTCATCCGTGCTTCCCGAGCGGTACAACTTGGGTATCTTCAAGGCACGAGTGAATAGGTACCTTTCTAGGCATCTCTAGTGATCCATCGTCGACCGCATTTTCACTTCCCATCAGGTGGGATGTGGTCAAACGTTGGCCTATCTCGTATAAAAAAAAAATGTTAAGAGGTAACGCTGCTCCTACTAAGTACGGTGCTACATAGGATCTCACAATGATGTTAAATTCTAGGTGGTGCACCAACGCTTCTTACTCAAGAGTCATAACATGTTAACTCTTCAGCCCAGTAATGTCATTAGCTACAGTGCCCTCCTACCTGTGCACAGTAATGTTTGCACACCACTGCTCAGGCGGTAGAATAACTGGCACTGTAGATAATACAGAAATATAATATACTAGCTGCACGGTTGCTGGCGGAACAACGGTTTTACCCGCTGTTCGCTATAGCCTATGTGTTATTCCAGAGTCTAAGCTATATCTATACAAAATTTCAGCTCAATCGGTCCACCCGTTTAGGCGTGAAAGAGTAACAAACATTCAGACATCCATTCCTACTTCCTACAAACTTTCACGTTTATAAATTATTAAGACTAGCTGCGCCCAGCGGTTTTACCAGCTGTGCTGTGTTATTCCAGAGTCTAAGCTATATCTATACAAAATTTCAGCTCAATCCGTCCACCCGTTTAAGCGAGGAGTAACAAACATACACACTCACTCACAAACTTTAATATTAGAAAAAAAAAAAATTTAATATTAGTATCTTATTATTTATTTCCAGGTCTAATCCGTGACGTCACAGGTGGTTACGAATGGTGCTTCTACGGCATGGGATCCTGTATGGTACTAGGTTCGATTCCCGTCATCGCCTTCCATCTTACCACTAAAGACGAAGACCGCGAGTCGTCTGTAGATTGAACGGTCATTGACTAATAATTGTTTTGTGTCATTAAGTGTCAATAATTGACCAGCCTCTCTAGTATGGACAATGCGTAGACTTGTCTTGCTGTCAAGTCAAACTGTCATCCTATACATTCACACATAGGCGGATTTAGGGGGGGGGGGGGGGGCGAGCCCCAAAAGAAGCATTGTAGAGTTACGAATTTTGTACATTATTTCATGGTCAAAATTATAATTTTATTCTCAGCGCTCGGAGCAAGCTGCTCGCGCACTTATTATTAAGGACATTTGAATTTTCTAACTGTTCAGAGCGAGCTAAATACATACTTTTCGTAGTAAAAATTATAATATTTTTACCCGTCTGCACCTTGCCCCCCTCAGAAAAAAATCCTGGTTCCGCCCTTGCATTCACAATAGTACAATGTATGGGATGACAGTTGACTTGACAACAAGACAAGTCTACGAAACGTCGCGTCTGTGCTTGGCCCACTGCGGAGTTGTAATAATTGGAATAATTGACTTGTGTTATTGGTTGTTATACTGTCATTTCTTAACGTATCTGTCATTTGTTTGTGTCAATCGTATTCTTGAAATGTCGCAGGCGAGTTTTGGCGGCAAGCCTTGATCATATCATTAGCTCCACGTCTTTTGCTTAATAATCGTGTAGAATTTGATTGTTAGCGTGTAATAATGGTGGAATATTGCGTGTTAAGTGTTTTTGAATGTGCACAGATGTAGGCAAGTGATATGGTGCTGAAATATGAATTTTGGTGCCCCCTCCAAAACTCCTCCGAACTTTCAGTAAAATTCCACCCATTTTACTGGAAGACTCACGTGACTAGACGAGCTATTAAGCTCACTCTGACTCTGACCTGACTAACTAACTTATTACTTAAAAAATAACATTTAACTTGACACTGGCAAAACACGAAAGTGGAGACCATAATTTAATATCCCGTGAACATTCACGAATTTTACTCGACACTGGCAAAATGCACATGTTGCCATATTATTTAAAAAAAAAAAAAAAAAAAAAAAAATGTCGCAGGCAAATAGTATGATTGTGCATTTCAAAATTTAATGTTAGTTTTACAAAAACAATATTAAAATACCAACCTGACCCCGACTAATACAAAATCCGTTAAAAATATCAACTTGTTATTTTTTTATTGTCAGATGACTATCATAATTCGTTAAAAACAGTTTGGCTTTAGTCTGTGGGTGAATTTAGAAAAATGTAATAAGGACAAGTCGTAACTTCATAGGGTTTGCCTGCGACATATAAATAGATTTGATTATAATAATTTTAAGTCATTGCTTATAATTGTTCCCGCGTAAACTGTTGTCTCCTGTTGTTGTCCTGTTTTACTCGACACTGGCAAAATGTACACTGTTGCCATAAATTAAAAAAAAAAGTTTTGTGTCAAAAATTGACGCGTGTCAATTTTGTGTCAATAATTAAAACGTAGAATATAATAATTAGCTTGACGCCAATTCAATTGCACTAAATGAGTTCATTATTATTTTAAGTTTAGTTTATAAACTTTTTATTCTATTTTGGTATTTTATTTTTATTCTATGTTGTAAAAATTAATGGAATTAGACGTTACTTTGTGGAAATCCGTTATAAATATTAAATTAATATTTATGTGTCAATTTCGCTCTATAATTTGCGATCACAAAAACTTCGTTTTTGGTTTCTAAGAATTAATAAAAACAATCCCTCTTGCCCATTATATTCTCGTATAAGTTCTTTTTGAATGGGCGGTATTAAAATAATATTTATTTATTTATTCATCATTGTAAATAAACGGCTTAAACTCACTTGTATTTACTTCGGCTGCGTGCCGACCGTTTCGATCCTGTACGAGGATCTTCTTCAGGGAGTTCTTCAGGGAGAGCTTAGCACAGTGCTAAGCGGGGCGCGGACGCCGGCGCGTAACCGCAGCGACTCCCTGAAGAAGATCCTCGTACAGGATCGAAACGGTCGGCACGCAGCCGAAGTAAATACAAGTGAGTTTAAGCCGTTTATTTACAATGATGAATATAAACACTCACGAATCATTTAGTGTAAAAATTTATTTATTTATATAAATTTATAATAAATTATTACCAAAAGTGCTCCATTATAGCCTATTTGAATGCATTTGGTTGATTTGTTTTTTGTGGTCACCTAGTAATAGCGAAAGTCATATTATAAGCAAAGATTTCAAAGATTAGTTCCTAATAATACCACCGCCATCTTATGTAATTGACATACTATGCCATTATATTGTGTTATTAATTGACCCATGTGTCATATTATGTGACATTTTATGTCAAACTTTGACGTCTGTGTCAAAAATAGATAAAATATGGTCATAGAACTTTTCACGAAAGTAGTCCCTTTTGTGGGGCGCCACTATCGCGCGTTTTAAAGTTAAAATATCTATAACATTTTGACTCCTGATAATTTCTCATATTTAATTTCTTAATTAAATATAAATTTTCTTTATCTAACAAATAAAAAATAAAAAGGATATGAAGTACAGTAATAATTTTCGATTTAATGAAATTTCATTCCGCTATATTCCGCGAGACCCCTCTCGTGAAAAGCACTCTTTAGCTTTATGGTACTGTTAACCAACTAAATGTAATTTGATAACACCAAAAGTATGGTACAACAAAGCACATCAACATTGACATAAGAGTAGCAACACCCGTCCCACTGTCAAGAGTAATCTGACATATATCAAGACGTTACTCTTGCTACTGGCGCTGTCATTGCATACAATGTGCAGCTACTCCCAATGTCATTGTGCTCTTACAACACGTCAATTACTCTTGACAGTGGGACGGGAGTTGTTAGTCTTATGTCAATGTTTTTATGTGCTCGGGCAGCATTTGAAGCAAATATGTCATGTCATATATTATATGAGATTGTGTCATTATCGTGATAATATAATATTTAAAATGTCATTATTTGTTAAGGAATATAATTTTCAATAATATTTATATATTCATGTACTTATGTTATTTTTGTATCATTATAATATTATATCATATGTTTTATAAAGAGAATCCCTGTACTGAAAAAAGGGGCAAATACTACAGCTTACAATCAAATGATAAAGCAATAACTACTTGTCGTATGTAACTTGTATTAACCACAAATCGGCCACACGCCAATCTACAGATAAATTCCAAACCGCTGTCAGCTGTCATGTCTAAAATGCTGGCAGGATTGCCTCGTTGGCTAATAATTTATTTATTCTTAATATATTGTATTGTATAAATCAATACGACTATTATCATCTTGATTGTGCTACAATTACATGACTAAAATATTAAATTGTGTCAAAAGAGTCAATTTGTGTCTAAGAAATTGACACTTGTGTGAAATATCAGCTAAATTGCGCCGAACAAAAAAAATCAAATACATAAATTATAATTTTTTTTTTTGCTCTCCTGATGTTAAGAGATAACGGCTGCCCATAATCAGTACAGTGTTACCTAGGATTTCACAAAAAATTTATTTAGGTGCACATAAAATTCGATACGAGATTTTACTCTTTATAATAATTTGAAGGATATGTAGTATAATAATTATTGTGATTATGTTGTGCTTTAAATACTTATAAATATAAATGTTTTTAAATTTAACCCTTTGACTGCCGCAGGTCAGTTAAAAAAAAATTAGAAAAAAAAAACACAAATAAATTCTTAGCTATATTTTTGCAAAACATTTGACTTTCGCGAGGTAAAAATATTGCCAGAAATCAATTAAGAAAATTTTATAAATAATTTGCTTAAATAAAATTAATGCAAATTATTTATATATTTTGCTTTTAAAAAGCGCCTTTATTTTAATATAGGTATTAAACATATTAGCCAAAAAAAAAACAAATGTTTCGTAAAGTCAGAATAACAAAAGCAAAAAAAAAACCAAAAAAATTAGCTGTAAGAATTGCTTAGTCATCTAAATATATTTTATTTAATTTTGAAATATGATCTCATTAATGTAGTAAATATTTTTATTTTGCATAAGAACAGCGAAAAAATGTATTTTAGGTGCTTCAGTTTCGCTATAAATTTACTGTTTTACGCATTATTAAATTCTCATTAAAAATGGTTTTGTAATGTTTGAGAATTTAATACTGCGCGCATATAATAGGTACCTATATATTTTTTTGTAACACGTAATTTATTATAGCCAAATTTCTATTATTATGAATACCAATTAAATATGAATAAATGGCAAACAATGCAGACGCTAACGCCAGTCATGAAACTTTTTATATTTTATCAATAAACAGTCTGTTTACGGTCTAAATGAATTTTAGTCTGTGAAAAAAAGAAAAAGTGTGGGAAATAAAAAAAATAAATTTTTTATTCGATTTTTAAAACTATCGTGAGTGTTCTCCATAACTAAAAACAAAAACGGCAAAACTCACGTCTAATATTGTCGAGAATATCTCGACCACGGTTTCGGACAATTACGATGTCCTTCATCAGGAGATCACGCCTGCAGTACCGGCGCTGAGCGCCGGTTCAATATTAGACGTGAGTTTTGCCGTTTTTGTTTTTAGTTAAAATTTTTATTATTATTTTCATCGTCGTCTTCATTTAAAACATTTGCTGCTGCACTAAAAAATCATTGACATTGTAATAGATTCAAAAAAAAAAATATTTGTATATGTTGAGGTTTAATAAAACATGTTTGTGGAATATAAAACTAAGCGTTTCCTTGTATATTATGCTATTGCCTTGAGGGGTCAGTAGCTCAAGTTGTAAAAAAAAGTGAACTATTTCCTCACAATTTCTTTTTTAACACTAACTTACAATTATGACCGTATATAATAAAAATAAACTACCTAATTGATGTGTTCAATTATGTACAGGTATTTATCCCACTTCGAAAACATCAGAAATATAATAAAAAGTTGATTTTACTTCAATTTTAATTATATTTCTGATATAAAACTTCCATGTAGAATAACACGTTAAAAATTTAAAACAACGCCATCTGTTGATTGAAAATACGCAACTTTATAATTTTAACGGTTTTTTACCAAGCAAGTAGGGATTTGTTCATTTATCCCACCTTTTTTGTCGATTTAGGCTGATGCTATCTTTAATTACATCGCCGTAGAGGCAAAAAGTTTTACGTTTCACGCGAGAAATAATTTGTTGATGTTTCGTGACTTTAAATCAATCGCTATGCGAAAAAAATTAAATTCGAAACTCCCACAATATTTTTTTTCTTATTAAACAAAATAACTAGGTATCTTTAATGTACCTCAGTGATGAATAAATATTTAATGATCTTTAATAAAACAATATAGGTACCCTAATTTTGTCAAAAAACGTGCAAGCAATAAATATCATAAATAAAAAAAAGGTATTGGTATCTCAAGGTTTTTGTAATTTGCCAGAATCTTTTTTTTCATAAATTTTTAACGTGTTATTTTACGGAAATAATATTATAAAATATTGTATTATAATATTGATTTGAATGAACTCTCGACGGATGAATCACTAGATATGCATGGCTTTATATGAAATTCTAAATGTTATATGTAAAAATATGTATTTATATGTAGTAATAAAGTTGCCATGTCAAAATGAATAAAAATTAGAAGTGTTACCATAATATTACTATATATAGTAGCGTCCGTGGCCCAGTGGTCATACGTCCGGCTTGTAAGCCGGAGGTCCAGGGTTCAAATCTCAGTGTGGCAAAGATTTTCGCCTGGACGCTACCGTGTTTCGGAAGGCACGTAAAACTGTGGGTCCCGGTTGTTTCCTATAAGATATGTAGGAGGCAGTCGTTAGGTCATGTTGCAGGCCTTGTAGTAATCTCGGCGACCTGAAACTGCAACATATAGGTTAGCCACACAACCTATAAATTGTGATTTGACTCTGACAGTGTAATTAGGGAAACCTGTTCTGTTGGAGTATAAACCCCAATTATTATTATTATATACCTACTATAAAACCATCTTATGTACATAATGAAAAAAACGTGACTGATTGATCTATGAACGCACAGTTTAATTGGCTAAAACGGATTGCGTTGAAATTCTGCGCACAGGTAGATATTATGACGCACACATCTGAAAGGATTACCTGATGCGGGAAAACCAATGAGCATATTCTAGTATAATAATAGAATTACGCTGACGCCACACAAATACGGGACAGCGGATTTTTGCCATGTTCGAATTTGTACGTAACCTGTCACATATAAAGCGACCGCGGGCAGGAACAAAATGAAGATCGTTCCTCCTTTTCTGCTCCGCACCGCCTCTGTCTGTCGTCAGCTTTAGAGTATTAAGTAGTCTCAAAAAATGCCTAAAATGTATCTTAAAATGTTCACCCATATTTAAGTTTTCATTCATTAAAATATATTATAGTCTTTTCACTTTGTAGAGGCTGTTTTTGAGTCCATTTTCAATAGATAGACTCTAAGTCTTCTTTAGACTAATAACTAAAACGAGGCTCTGCATGTTGGTCCTTAGAACTAACTTTTAAGGTTTGTGTACTTATTAAAAGTGTATTTAGTCAGTTTTTCGCGACTCAATAAATCATAAAAATTATATCATTATAATATGTAATAAAATCATAATTAAATATGAATAATTGTAATAAACAATTAATTTAGTTACCATATTCATCATAATTTTAATTTCACTTTGCTTTTATAGAAATGTCTTAGATAAGTAAATTATTCAAAATAGCCTAGGGCATACATATACTGATTTAATACATATACTACCTATTTGATATAAAAAGCTACAATATGTCAAAAAAAAAAGCAAGTATAAATAAAGATTTTTACATTTTAAGAATATGATATTAAAGGAACGCAGCGCAGTGTTGCTCAGGGTTTAATTTTTCTCGAAGCTCTGGGTTCGAATCCCAGCCTGTGGAATTTATATTAAGAGATTTGGAAGGCACGTTTAAAGGGGACGCCACACACAGACGGAAAAGCGGTCGTGGTGTGGCTCGGACTTTTTGTAATGTTCGAATTTGTACGTAACCTGTCACATATAAAGCGAACGCGGGCAGGAACAAAATGAAGATTGCGACCGCTTTACCGCTCCGGTCCGTTTTTGTCTGTCGTCGGCTTTACTGTGTGAGACGCTGGCTAGTTTAAAAACGGTTTCTTATTTAAAATACTGGCTAACTTTAAAAATTTATCGCTATAAGTAAGAAATAAAATATTCTCACAGTAAAAAAACGGTAAAGTTCAAGGTTTTTTCTTAGCTTAGGCGTGTATAATTTTTTTTTAATATTTTATGTTTTTCAAATATTTTTTTTTTAGAAAATCATATAATATTACTTATTGACATTTTATTATTTATTCTTTTTTTAGCTTACAGTGAAAACTTTTCAAGTTAGCCAATTCTACTCTATTAGGGCAGGACGTACCTACATTACGGCAGTTGACGTGTTAAAATTGTTGTGAACTGAAAATTAATTCTAAATATTAGAAATAATAATAATTAGGTGAAATAATCCAATGTATGTGTTAATAATATCGTGTATTAAATATTGTAAGACTTGCAACATAGATACTTAAGTGTTTTTTTTTAAATATATGTATGTATTTATAATAATTATTATTTTAATGTGAATAAAACATGATGTGTTTATTCGTGTTTGATTTATTCCTTATATAGACAATGCAACTTTTTTTTACAACGTGCACGTACAAAAAAAAGTAAGAAGACGAGCAAGACGCTCTCCTGATGGTAAGAGATAACGCTGCCCATAATCAGTACAGTGCTACCCAGCATGGGCGGATCCAGGATTTGGTCCTGAGGGGGCCAAGGTGCAGACGGGCAAAAATATTATAATTTTTACTAAGAAAAGTATGTGTTTAGCTCGCTCTGAACAGTTAGAAAGTTTAATTATCATTACTAATAAGTGCGCGAGCAGCTTGCTGCGAGCGCCGAGAAAAAAAAAACTTGAGAGGTGTCAAGGGACACCCGGATGGAACGAAGTTCCTTTCGATTAATGAAAATATCTGGCTTGCTTTCTATAAGAGAGAGAGAGAGAGAGAAACATGCGCACGCCGCACAGCTTACAATAGCTTACTATAGCAAAAAGTGTCGTGACAACTTTTCGTAAGAATTTTTTCCGTCTAGCCCCCTTTCACAACGCGCGATAAGGAACTTCGTTCCAATATAATCTTGACTATGAAATATGTGCAAAATTCGTAACTCTACAATGCTACTTGGGGCTTTATAAAAAAAACATTATGAAGTATTAGAATATTTTTATTATTTTGCATATTTAATACTATTAATAAAACAATATTACCTATTTATAAAAGAATCCGTTTACCCAAAAAAACAAATTTTAACTAAATTCAGACACATCTTTGGACTTTTAAATAATCACAAATAAATTTATTGCACCTTTTAAACAATTAAAATTAAAAAAGCTTTCTTATTTTTAACCCAAAACAAGAATATCACCAATATTCATTATTCACAACAAAAAAAAACTACAAATTAAAAAATATAGGTAACCAATTATTACAACAAAATATAATTTAAAAAAACTTATTAAATTTTACAACACCGTTTCGCCCCACTCAATATATTATCTTTCCCATTTGCCCCATTGGTCTTATTGACGCCATTATTAGACTCAGTGACTCCATTATATTAGACTCGTTGACTCCATGATTTTTACAACTTTTAACACTGCATTCTTTTTTAGCGTTTTTTTTTTATTAGGTATTCTTATCTGTGCATAATTACAGCTTTCCAGAACTATAGTATTAGTTTCTCCGTCAAGCCGTTGACAGACAAAGCGAAAATCTTTAAAGGTTCCTTGTTGAATACCAAAGCCTAAAAATCATTACTACCAAAATAAAAACAATATTTAATAACCAATATTTATTCACAACAAAAAATAAACAAAAACTTATTAAATTTTACAACACCGTTTCGCCCCACTCAAAATATCTTTCCTATTTGCCCCATTGGACTCATTGACTCCATTATTAGACTCATTGACTCCATTGTTAGACTCAGTGACTCCATTATTAGACTCGTTGACTCCATGATTTCCACAGCAACTTTTGACCCTGCGTCCCTTTCCCGCTAAAGGGCGGTCTCTTTCATCCCAAACTACGACACCATCGCATTGGCAAATGCGTTTTGGATTCTGGAATATTCCCGCCGAACGAGCTATTATGCCACATGCTATGCTGAAAAAAAAATAACATGTTACTAATATAAAACGTGAAAGTTTGTTGTTCTTACTCTTTCACACCAATAAAATTTTTAAAAAACCGTGGACGCGAATTCCTTTAAAGGGCAACACAGTATGGCTTGTAATTTTTGAAACAAGTAAATTAAATTAAAAATTTAAAAAACCCCCAACGCAATATGTAATTCACCATTTTGTGGTGGCGGCCATCTTGGATATTAAATTTACTATAGTGGGTTGTATTCTACTAGTCAAGCCCTTTCATTTGATACCCATATTGAGGGGGTCGTGGAAGAAAAAAGTAATCCGCCATTTTGTAGCAGCGGCCATCTTGGACCGATTTCCACCAAATATGGCTAAGAACACTCTCGACTAACTCTACTTTCAAACAAAAAAAACTAAATCAAAACCCGTTCATCCGTTCGGGAGTTACGATGCCACAGACAGACACACACACAGACAGACAGACACGTCAAACTTATAACACCCCGTCGTTTTTGCGTCGGGGGTTAAAAATAAATTAAATAATATTTTAAACCAACATGCTTTTAATGCGAGAAATGCACGTTATAATAATTCATTACTAGAAAACTGTTCAATTGATATCGATAAAATTTAAAAATTACCTGTACTCAAAAAGTTTCTGAAGAATTGTAAATAATTTTCCTCTTTTGAGCCGGTTGAATCTTACTAATATTATAAACGTGAAAGTTTGTAAGAATGTATGGATGTCTGGATGTATGTTTGTTACTTTTTCACGCCTAAACGGGTGGACCGATTGCGCTGAAATTTGGTACAGAGATAGCTTAGACACTGGAACACATAGGCTACAGCCCGGCGGGTAAAACCGCTGGGCGCAGCTTGTTGTATAAGTTCTTTAATTTACAACTTTCCGTGCAAAGTTGCTTACCTGGAAGAGATCGATTTAATCGATAAGGCCGCCCATTGTGGACATTAATATTAGTACATACTTTAATTTAGTTTAAGTCTATTTTGTTAATTTTTGTACCAATAAAAAGTATTGTATTTATTTTATTAACAACACTAACTTAATGTTAAAATAGCATTTTCTACCAGAGGGCCTATTACTAGAATCCATAGACAATTTTGCGTACATTACTTGCTTAAACCTCCTCATTAATATAAGTAAAGTAACAAAAGCAGCAATGTACATTGAAGTTGTCATCAATCGTAGTGGGTGAGAATTAGCCAATGGCCCCTCAGTTTTCCTAGAACTGGAGAAAATGTACTGGACATTGGGAGGAGTGCAGACAATACTAGGGAGATAAAGCGATCTTAAACTAACAAACGAAAGCGTATAAAGCACAACTATGCTACTACAAGCTATAGTAAATACAAACAAGTAAAATTTTTAAAAAACTTTAAAAAACAAGCTTTTGTTATTAATACCATCTAGCACCATAAAGTACTCGTCAAGAGGAATCGAATGAGCCCAAACTCGATGGGGTTACGTCGCCTATGGCCACCTTCCAGCTCCATCATCAGATCAGCTCGATGTCATAAAAATATTGCATTGTCATCCGATTAATACAGGCCTGCAAAATTTCAGCTTAATCGGACACTGGGAAGGGGTCAAATTAAACTTGCAAGATTTGATTACAGACAGACAGACAGACAACATACAGGTGAAAGTAAATAAAAGCTTGTAATAATTGTATATGTTTTTTTTTTAGAATGAAACAAAAAATCAACTTACACAGAGCCACCGTTTCCATCAAAATTAGAGTCGCCTGACGCTTTCTTGTCTATTGACTTTTCAGTAATAGCTACACCTCTACCAATGATTTCTGAAAGCTGATATATGGGGTTATTTAGGGAGTAATCATGGACTATGGACCAAGATATACAAACAACAACTAGATAGTTAAATTCAGGAGCGAAGTTTTTAAAACAAATTAAATTTGATTTAAAATTAATTTAATTAAGTACGACTTAATTTTTTTTTTTTTTTTTTTTATGTGATGAAGTAGAAGACGAGCAAGACGCTCTCCTGATGTTAAGAGATAACGGCTGCCCATAATCAGTACAGTGTTACCTAGGATTTCACAATTATGTGAAATTCTAAGAGCACTGCACCAACGCTTCTTACTCAAGAGTCATAAGATGTTAAGACTCTTTAGCCCAGTAATTTCACTAGCTACAGTGTCCTCCTACCGGAGCACAGTAATGTTTGCACATCACTGTTCAGGCGGTAGAATAACTGGCACTGTTGGGCTACCCACCTAGACGACCTCCTGCAAAGGAAGTCTACCCCCGGTATAATATGTCTGTTGTCTGTCTGTTATCAAATCTTGCAAGTTTAATTTGACCCACTTCTCGGTTTCCGATTGAGCTGAAATATTGCATGCATGTACATATACTTAAATCGGATGACAATGCAATATTATTATGACATGGAGCTGGTCTGATGATGGAGCTGGAAGGTGGCCATAGGGACTCCGTAATTAAACGACGCAACCCCATCGAGTTTGGCCTTTTATTATATCATTACCATCCAGCACCAAAGTACTCGTCAAGACGAATCAAATGAGCCCAAACTCGATGGGATTGCGTCATTTAATAGAGTTCCTATACCTTTCAGCTCCATCATCAGATCAGATCCATGTCATAATAATATTGAATTGTCATCCGATTTATGCATGCATGCAAAATTTCAACTCAATTGTAAACCGAAAAGTGGATCAAATTTAACTTGCAAGATTTGATTACAGACAGACAGAAACCAGAATAGAATAGAAAACTCTATTGAAATAAAACAAACATACAGAAAACTTAAAACTATAACACAAAATCATGTCATAACTGTAACAAATTCACGCAATGGTTGGCGGAGAAATGTTTTTATAGCATAAATGAATTTTTTGAATACAAAATATAAATAGTCATGCATACTCCATACAATGTAACTAAAGGCATTATTCTTAGCTATAAGTCATTTATTTATACTTAGTACGGTTTACATACACCAATATTGTAATTGTGTATTCATACGTCTGGAAAAGACAGGTTTCGGCAGAACAATGCATTACATTAAGATCTGATATTATGTACCTGAAATCTATGAATAAACAAATCCTTATTCTGATAACAATTGGCGGTATTATCGCCAACAACAGACAGGTGAAAGTAAAGAAAAGCTTGTAAAATTAATGCATTTTTATAGAATTACCTTTAGGAAACGGTCGACGATTCTGAAACTGGCTCTTCCCTCATCATCAGCCATAATATTGCCGAGATCTCCTACATGGCATTTGTTGGGGTCCTTGGGTGAATGGGGAGGGTTGTATGGACCCCCTATCGATTCACAGCCCTGAAATAAATAAATCTTACTAATATTATAAAGAAAGGTGTTAGACAGGGTTGTATATTATCTCCGATCCTTTTTAATATTTACGGGGAGTATATCATGAGGAAAGCTTTAGAAGGGTGGGAAGGAGGCATCTCGAAGTGGCAAGTTGATATGCAACTTGCGATACGCAGATGACACAACCTTGTTCGCGGCATCCGAGCGAGAACTTGCTGCTCTGCTCTCTAGAGTCGAGAAGGAGAGTGAATCCGTTGGCCTCAGTATAAACAAGGCTAAGACAAAAATAACGATAATAGACCGGTCAGGTACTCTCACGCGTTCAAACGAACTTAAGGACCTGGAATTTGTAGATCAGTTCCAATATCTCGGCTCAGTTGTCACTAATGAAGGAAGAAGTGATAAAGAAATCAGGAGAAGAATCCAAATGTCCAAAGCAGCTATGACAAAACTCACCCGTATATGGAAAGATCGAAACATATCTAATACAACGAAGGTGAGACTAGTGCGGGCATTAGTCTTCTCTATGTTCTTCTACGGTGTGGAGTCCTGGACGATTAGAACAAGTGACAGGAAGAGGATTGACGCGTTTGAGATGTGATGTTGGCGGTGCATGTTGCGTATACCATGGACAGCCCGTAGGACCAACGTATCTGTTCTCGCCCAGCTTAAAATCACCACAAGGCTCTCTAGAATCTGTTCCCAACGTATTCTGAGTTACATTGGCCACATTGCTCGGAGAGATCCAGACAACCTCGAAAAGTTGTTGGTAGTCGGTAAGGTTGAGGGAAAGAGACCTCGCGGACGGTCTCCGATGCGATGGACGGACCAAATAAAATCCCTTACCGGCATGCCAGTGGCTCAGGCCATGAGATCAGCGACGGATAGAAGATAAGATAAGAAACACTTTATTGATCCACATATAAAGTATAAATTTTACAAATACAACAACTTAAACTAAAGGTGTATCAATTGGCGGTCTTATCGCTCAGAGCGATCTCTTCCAGACAACCGTGCAGGGAGAGGAAATATACAACACTGGAAGGACGGTGGTTTCAAAACGTCAGCTGAAATCATAAATTAATTAAAATAATTTACACAAATACATACTTAAAAATATTTTACATAAACATACAAATAAAATATATACCTATACATAAGTAAATATACAAATACGTAAATACATACATACATTTATATAATATAGATAATATTAAAATAATATGCTAGATAATAGGTATCATGAAAAGAAAAACGGCATAGATATAATATAGGCAAAACACAACACTGAACTACAGTGAAAGATAATAAGCTTTGACTCGAAGTTTAAAACTTGCAAGAGATGGCGCTTGTCTAATTACAACAGGGAGATCGTTCCACAGACACACGGCTTCAACCGTGAAAGAATCACCATAAAAGCCGGTGCTGTGGGCAGGACACTTTAACATTAGATTCTCCGATGATCTCAGCGTGCGAGAATGTGACGTATGGAGAAAATTAAAACGTTCTCGAAGGTAGCGCGGGGAGGAGGGATTGAACAGAACACTGTAAAGGAGAGACACCTGGCAGAGCGTAATTCGAAGAGTGATGGCAAATCCTGCAGACTAGACACCTTCACTTCGTGAAGAAAACGACTAAGAAGAAGAAGAATATTATAAACGTGAAAGTTTGTAAAAATGTATGGATGTCTGGATGTATGTTTGTAAATGTTTCACACCTAAATGGGTGGACAAATTCTGCTGAAATTTGATATAGAGATTGCTTAGACCCTGTAATAAACACATAGGCTACAGAACAGTGAGTAAAACAGCTGGACACAGCTAGTTATGTATAAATACATATACCTAGTCAGGTCATAAGTATTGTCACACAGTAAAAACTTTTCTTTTAGAATGCTGGCCACAAAAAAGTTTATTGAATTCGAATTTCGAATTGTTCATGAAAATAAAAATGTATACTTTTTAGAATTTTACTCATTTTTAAATATGGAGTGGACGCTTAAAGAAGACCGTGTTGCAGTTATTGCGTTGCATCGTTGCGGTTACGCGCCAATTCAAATTTTTGACATACTGAAAAATTTGAATATAACCAAAAGATTCGTTTATCGTACCATCAAACGATACAATGAAGACTCTAGTGTAGATGACAGGTCAAGAAGTGGTCGCCCTCGGTCTGTTAGGACTCCAGCAGTGATAAAAGCTGTGAAGGCGCGAATTCAAAGAAATCCCAAACGTAAGCAGAAACTGTTGGCCCTTCAGATGGGGTTAAGCAGAACCACGGTGAAAAGGGTGTTAAATGAAGACTTAGGGCTACGGGCATATCGAAGAAAAACAGGACATCGTTTAAATGCTCGTCTAATGGACCTGAGACTGAAGAGATGCCGCGCTTTGTTGAAGCGGTACGCGAGAAAAAAATATCGAGAAATTCTTTTTTCGGATGAAAAAATTTTTACCGTAGAAGAGAGCTACAACAAACAAAATGATAAGGTGTACGCACACAGTAGTGAAGAAGCGAGCAACCGTATTCCGCGTGTCCAACGAGGTCATTTTCCATCCTCGCACTGTTGACGCCTCCTTTAAAAAAAAAAAATGTCAACGTCAAATGACAGAAGAAAAAAAGCGCCATATTTTTCATGTCTGTGATCTTGTGTGTTCTGGCGCGCGCGCACTGCAAAATTGGAAAAAGTAAAAAAGGAAAACTAAATCAAGAATAATTATTATTATACTTCTACATTCAACATTACCACCAAAGGTAACATTGGCGACCGTGACTGTTCAACGAATCAAAAAGTGAAACAGCCAAAAGTGATAAACGCAAAAAGTCGTAAAAAACTTCAAAATTGCTGGAAGATTGGTAAGTGCCCAGTCCTTCAGCTCCCATTCCCTAAAATCCTTGCAAAAACCACAATCAAACACCAAAACATTAGATAGAGAAACGTGGATACTCGAAAATAACCTATAAAAAGATTTCGAGGTACCCACGAACCTTTGAAACAAAATTTCATTTTCTTGTAATTCCATAAAAATACATAAATTTCCCATTGTTTCTAGTAGAATAACATAGAAAACTACTTAGAAAACAGTTTTAGTAAAAAATATTAGCAAAGAAATCAAATTTTACCAAAATTCATAAAATATTTTTTCCTGTACCTACCTTCTCATACCACTACAAAAAAAAAAATATCTAGAATTTACATGATATTCATTTAAAAGTGTTGAAATTTAACAAAAAATTGTGTTTCTTCAATATTTTACAGCTAAAACATCTTATAACTTCATAAAATTAAAGAGATTTGGCCGACTAATTCCAGGTTGGTGGTTCCATCTCATAGTGGTACCCAAAGAGGCTTCTTCAACACAAAATAAAGAAGCATTTGGACTGTCTGCTGAGTGACAGGTGCCCTCGGGTATCCTGCATCTGTCTACGGTAACCCCGGAATAAGGAGCGTGAGCGATTTATTTTATTACTTCGAGCCATTAATGAGCTAAGTTTAGGTCATATAGTTAAAAATAAAACAAAATTAAATTGTTTTGCACATTTGCCAGTTAGTAAAATTTAATAAATTCAATATATAGTTTGCTTCAAAATTAAAGAAGTAGTAAAATGGCTAATAATTCAGATAATTTAAAAACATTACTAACTAAACGAAGCTCAATAAAGGGCCAAATTACTAAATTTAAGCATTATGTTGAAGAAATATTTGAAAGAAGCGATGCTTTGATGGATCCATTAGAAAGTGCAGAGTTAAAGCTTAAACTTAGTAAATTTGAGTTGTTGTCTTCTCGTTTTGAGGAGGTGCAGAGTAGTATTGAGATTTTAAATCATGAAACTATTGATGATGAGATTGATGAAAGGGACCAGATTGAGTGTGACATGATTCGTCTTACAGCCATGGGCAAAAATCTCTTGGACCAAAATTTAAATGTAGAAATTTCTCGAAGGGAATCTCACATTCACTGTGGCCTCAGTAATCATCATGATAGTGGTATTAAATTACCAAAAATTGAAATTGCTAAATTCAATGGTGCTTACTTTCGCTGGTTAGAGTTTCGTGACACATTTACATCTCTGGTGCACAAAAATGAACGGCTATCGCCTATCCAAAAATTTCACTATTTAATTTCATATCTTCAAGGCGATGCGTCTAGGATAATATCAAATTTAGAAGTTTCCTCAGACAATTATATGACTGCTTGGAGTTTGTTGATGGAACGATATGACAATAAAAGATTGTTGGTGAATCATCATCTAAAGGCATTATTAAATGTGCCACCGATCACCGGTGAATCTGAAAAATCATTGCGGTTTCTTATGGACCACGTAACAAAAAACTTAAGGGCATTAGCCAATTTAGGTCAACCTACTACCCACTGGGACATGTTGTTAATTTTTATGCTGTCATCTAAATTAGATAGTCGTACTCTTGAGAAGTGGGAGGAGACACGCAATGGCCTTTCTGATTTACCAACTTTAGAAAATTTTAACAAGTTTTTGGCTGATCGGGCGGACGTTATTGAAGCATTAAATCGTTCTAAATTGGATAATAATAAATCTAGACCAGTAAATCACAATACAAGCAAACCAAATTCATATGATAAAGATCAATCGTCATCATCGATTCATCATCAAAATCGCTCCAATAATTACCAAACATATAGAAATTACAATAAAGGTCAATACAATAATAATTATAAACAACAAGATCGTTCAAGTAATTGTAATAACAATCAAACAAAATCATACAGTATTCAAAATGAATCAGCTTTTTTATGCATAATTTGCAACGCTAATCACAAAATTTATGACTGTCAAGTTTTCAAAAATAAAAGTTTAGATGAACGATTATCTGAAGTTAATAAATATAAATTATGTGTTAATTGCCTTAGACAGGGTCACCCGGCAGGTGATTGTCGCATGGGCCCTTGTCGAGAGCGTGGGTGCAAGGAGAAACACAACACGCTCCTGCATAACTCTGACCAAACAAAACAAACAGTCGTAAGCTTTTCTAAAGATGTCAATAATATAGTGCAAACGCAAGTAATTTTATCTACGGCTTTAATCGAAATTCAAAATCCACAGACCAAGCAAACCGAACAGGTGCGCGCCTTGCTTGACTGTGGTAGCCAGTCAACTTTTCTTACTAAATCGCTAAAGGATAGACTAGGCTTGAAATCCACTCCCATTGATACACTCAATGTGATAGGAATTGGTAATCATTCCAACAATAGAGTGACGGAAAGTTGTGTCGCTCAGCTAAATTCATTAATCACTAAATATAGTGTGGCTATGTCATGCCTTGTCCTCGACGACCTAACAGGAGAAATACCAAAGTCTCCATTGGTCATCGGTAATCTAAAGATACCACAAACTGTCAGACTAGCTGATCCTTATTTTGATAAACCGGGTCCTATTGATGTCCTAATTGGTGCAGATTTATTTTGGGATGTCCTCGGATGCGATCAGCGTTCTTTAGGACCGAATAATCCAAAACTCCGAAACTCTAAATTCGGCTGGATTATTGCAGGCCCTATCTCTACAAAACCAAACTCGAAATTGCAAAATATTCACTGTAATCATGCAGTTGTTTCAGAAAATCCCAAGATCGAAAACTTGGACGAAATGCTATCTAAATTCTGGTCTCTTGAGGAGATACCACAAAAATCCTTTCTTAGCCCTGAAGATAGAGAATGTGAGGAACATTTTAACGCCACTACTTCTCGGTTAGACTCGGGCAGGTTCAGCGTAGAGTTGCCGCTAAAGGACTCTCCGGACTTGCTGGGTGATTCATACGACCTAGCTAAAAAACGTTTTTTTTGGTTAGAGAAAAGGTTTCGTAAAAATCCTGAACTAAAATCCAAATATGTAAACTTTATTCGCGAATATTCAGAATTAGGTCACCTATCTGTTGCACCTATTGCTAAACCTGAAAACTCATACTTCCTCTGTCATCACGCAGTCTTCAAAGAATCCAGTGAGTCAACCAGTCTTCGTGTTGTGTTCAACGGTTCTGAACCCACTTCGTCTGGCTACTCAGTCAATGATCTCTTGCTAAAGGGCCCTCATGTTCAAGACTCTCTTTTCTCCATACTTGTAAGAGCAAGACAGTATCGCTACCTCTTGACCGGTGATATTGATAAATTTTATCGCCAGGTATATATCGCTACTAACCGTGATCGAAATTTGCAGCTCATTCTATGGAGAGAGGATGAGTCCTTACCACTACAAACGCTACAGTTGAATACTCTCACTTATGGAACCACAAGTGCGAGCTATTTAAGCACCAGATGTTTATGGCAAGTAGGGCAAGAGTGTAATGATGAATTTGTCAAAAATATCATTCAACACGATTTCTACGTCGATGATTTAATAACTGGCTGTGATGATGAGCAACAACTTCAATATATTCTAAATTCAGTGACAGATGTCCTCAAATCGGCATGCTTTAAACTTAGAAAATTCAAAACGAACGCCCCTCATTTGCTAAATAACATTTCACATGACAGTGAAGACTCTTTACTCATCAGCGAGTCCACCAGTACCCTTGGGCTCGGCTGGAACCCTGTCCACGATTCTCTACATTTTCCATTTGAAATACCCATCGAAAATGTAGGCAAAGACAAAATTACAAAGCGCTACATAATGTCAAATGCCTTTAAAATATTTGACCCTTTGGGACTTTTGAGCCCATGTATTATTTTGCCCAAAATTATGCTTCAAAAGCTATGGCAGCTCAAAATTGATTGGGACTCGCCTGTCCCCTCGGATATTCGAGATCTATGGGTAGATTTTGTCAGCAAATTGCCTGCTCTATCAACATTACAGATTCCAAGGAGAGTTCTGTGTGATTTCCCAAAATCTTTCGAAATAGGTACACGTCTTCAGCGACGCATCACAGTGCGCCTACGGTGCCTGTGTATACGCCCGTACTGTTGACGATGACGGCAACGTTACGGTGAACCTGCTCTGTGCTAAATCGAAAGTAAGTCCTCTAAAGCCTACTACGATACCTCGCCTAGAGTTGTGTGCGGCTCTACTTGCGGCCAAGCTTTGCATGAGTGTTGTTGACTCTCTCCGGGGGAAACCGTCTCGCATAGTTTACTGGTGCGATTCTAGCGTCGTTCTATCCTGGCTGGTTAGTGACCCCAGTAAATTAAAAACGTTTGTGGCTAATAGGGTCGGTGAAATAGTCGAAATATCAGATGCGTCTTCGTGGCGTTACGTGCCAACGAATTTTAACCCAGCTGACATGATCTCTAGGGGAGTTAATGCTGCTCTACTTCGTGACCTAGAGTCCTGGTGGTCGGGTCCAGATTTTTTGAAAACGGATGAGTCAAAATGGCCTACTCTACCTAAACCGTTGTATCAAAATTTGCCAGAAATTAAAGCTATTCCTCTTTCTCTACCCGAACCTACAATACACTTTACTAATTACTCTAAATTGACAAAACTTCAGAGAATATTCGCTTATGTAAAACGATTTATACACAATATAAAATCTAAAACCACAAAATTGCATAGTCATTTATCCGCCAAAGAATTAAATGACTCTTTTCATTACTGCTCCGTCGCACAAAAGGAATCATTTCCAGATGATTACAAGCTACTATCGAAAGGTAGCCCAGTCAATCCAAAATCTAAATTACTAGCATTGTCGCCCTTTACAGATGAGGATAATTTAATTCGTGTTGGAGGTCGCATAAACTCATCCAATTATACATACGAAAATAAGCATCCCATCCTGCTTGACTCCAGTCACCACCTCACAAAGCTCTTGTTCGAGCGAGAGCACATTCGAAATCTTCACGCTGGCCCTCAACTTCTTTTAGCCAGCGTCCGTCAATTTGTGTGGCCTATTAATGGTCGTCGCCTCGCTCGCCAAGTAGTGCGTCAATGTGTCCGTTGTAGACGAGTCCAGGGTAAAGTCTTGCAACCTAAAATGGGGGAATTACCCCCACAACGACTTACTCCTGATTTTCCTTTCATGTCTGTAGGGGTGGATTTCGCCGGTCCGTTCCAAATAGTTAACCGTAAAGGCCGCGGTGCCAAACTACAAAAAGCTTACTTATGTTTGTTCGTTTGTTTAAGATACAAATGCTTGCATTTAGAAGCGGTCGGAGATTTATCTAAAAATTCATTTATGATGACTCTACGGAGATTTATCGCGCGGCGTGGTAAGCCCATCGAAATATTTAGCGATAACGGAGGTAATTTCACAGCTGCCGCTAAAGAGCTGGGTACCTTTTTAAAAAATATTTATTACGTAGAGTCATGGGAAATTCACATTTAACATTTGAAGAGTTAGGCACGGTGTTTGCACAAATAGAGGCAATTTTAAATAGTCGTCCTCTCTGTCCTCTCTCTTCCTCACCAAATGACCTTCTTTACCTATCCCCTGGGCACTTCCTCATTGGAAGACAGCTGAATGCTATGCCATCCCCGAGCCTAATCGACACTAAAGAACACAATCTCCAAAGATACGCTCGAGTGGAAAAGATAAGGCAGCACTTTTGGCAGCGATGGCAAAAGGAGTACATCGCAGAGCTGCAGCTTCGCAAGAAATGGCACAAGGACAGCAGCTGCTTAAACATAGGCGATTTGGTGCTCATTCATGAAGAACATCTCCCACCACTATGCTGGCGCCTTGGACGAGTCACCAAGTTATTCCCGGGACCAGATGGTATATCCCGAGTCGCTGACGTACAAACATCACGAGGCCAACTTCGACGAGCTCTGGTTCGCCTCTGCCCTTTAATGAGTTGAAATCAAGCTTTCAACGAGGGGGAAGATGTTGACGCCTCCTTTAAAAAAAAAAAATGTCAACGTCAAATGACAGAAGAAAAAAAGCGCCATATTTTTCATGTCTGTGATCTTGTGTGTTCTGGCGCGCGCGCACTGCAAAATTGGAAAAAGTAAAAAAGGAAAACTAAATCAAGAATAATTATTATTATACTTCTACATTCAACATTACCACCAAAGGTAACACGCTCATGGTATGGTTGGGAGTTTCTTATTGGGGCTTAACAGAGGTACATTTTTGTGAGAAAGGTGTAAAAACGAATGCAGTTGTGTATCAAAATACAGTCCTGACGAACCTTGTGGAACCTGTTTCTCATACCATGTTCAATAACAGGCACTGGGTATTCCAACAAGATTCGGCGCCAGCTCATAGAGCGAAGAGCACACAAGACTGGCTGGCGGCGCGTGAAATCGACTTCATCCGGCACGAAGACTGGCTCTCCTCCAGTCCAGATTTGAGTCCGTTAGATTACAAGATATGGCAACACTTGGAGGAAAAGGCGTGCTCAAAGCCTCATCCCAATTTGAAGTCACTCAAGACATCCTTGATTAAGGCAGCAGCCGATATTGACATGGACCTCGTTCGTGCTGCGATAGACGACTGGCCGCGCAGATTGAAGGCCTGTATTCAAAATCACGGAGGTCATTTTGAATAAACTTTATTGTCATAAGAATCTATGTTTTGTTAAGTTCATTTTGGTATATAAATGGTTACATAATAAATAAACTTGTTCCAATAATTTTATATTAAACATGTGACAGAATTTATGACCTGACTAGGTATTTAGGGTTCACTGCGCAAACTGACTAAATTGCAATTTTACTTTTACTGGGGACTGGGGGTAGACTTCCTTTGTTTTCCCTGGGTTAGACTTCCTTTGCAGAAGGTTGACTAGGTGGGTACCCCAACAGTGCCAGTTATTCTACCGTCTGAGCAGCGATGTGTCGACTTTACTGTGCTTCGGTAGAGGAGGGCACTGTAGCTAGTGATCTTATGCCTCTTGAGTAAGAAGCGTTGGTGCTGTGCACTTAGAATTTTACATCATTGAAATTCTGGGTGGCACTGGCTAGCATGGGCAGCATTATCTCTTACCATCAGGAGAGAGTGCTCGTCTTCTTCCTTCCAAAAAAATGTTGTATTATGGAGTGACATGAGGGAAGCTCTACTAAATAAAGAAGGTATGAATATGATCTATCTATCTTTAACGGCGGCTGGCAAATGAACCAGCAACACGTCGACCCATTGGGATCTATTGTGTTTTCCCCTACCTTATCGTTCCCTACTCATGGAAGAAGTGGGAAGAAACCTGTAGTCCTCCGGTTTGGGAAATGCAATCCCAGGAAGCTTCATGCGTTTTGTAGCTAATACGTCGCATTCACATAAAATATGATAGCAGTGGTTTGCACAGGCACGATATAAACAGTTAGACAGAAGAAAATATGAGAAAAATATATACATAGTATTTAGTATAAACATACTTATAATAATGTGTGTGAAGCCCACAGTATGTTTTGTAAATTTGGTGTTTTTTTTATACAACGAAGTAAGAAGACGAGCAAGATGCTCTCCTGATGGTAAGAGTTATCGCTGCCCATAATTAGTAAAGTGCTACCCAGTATTTTACAATGGTAAAATTCTGAATGCACCGCGCCAACGCTTCTTACTTGAGTCATAAGGTGTTAAGACTCTTCAGCCCAGTAATTTCACTAGCTACAGTGCCCTCCCACTGAAGCACAGCAATGTTTGCACATTACTGCTCAGGCGGTAGAATAACTGGCACTGTTGGGGTACCCACCTAGTCGACCTAGACCTAGTCGAAAAAAAAGGCGTAAAAGCAATAAGAGTTATCTTTCTCACCTGACTAAGATCACCACCCTCGGTAACATGTAAATGGTAACCACCCGGGGGTAGACCATCCACGCTACCGTCCGCCACCAACATTTGACTGTCACCTCCCTGTTGGAACCTTATCACGCCCAATATAGAGTTGGGGCCGTGGTCTGTTACCATACATACTGCTGACTGGGAATCTAAAATAAAACAAGCTTGATGAGTTTCTTGGCTGCTCTTCCCATAGCTCAAAGGGGTACTTTGCGCATGGCCAATTTGAAATAGAATAATAATATTGATCGAACTAAAGTCACCGACATAGCCCGGCGGATTAGCAAGCTGAAGTGGCAATGGGCAGGCCACATAGCGCGCAGAGCGGATGGCCGATGGGGTCGAAAAGTGCTCGAGTGGAGACCACGGACTAGCCAACGAAGCGTAGGACGTCCACCCACAAGGTGGACAGACGACCTTATAAAGGTCGCCGGAAGACGCTGGATGCAGGTCGCTTCCAACCGATACATATGGAAGTCCAAAGGGGAGGCCTATGTTCAGCAGTGGACGTCCAATGGCTGAGATGATGATGATGATGAATATTGAATCATCGTCGACCACATACTAAACATGAGGGTTTACTGTGAAAACTAGTTAAAAGAAAAAAAATATTAAAAAAAAGGTTGATTTTTTTGCTTGATTTTAAAGTTTCCTATAATCCATATTTTCAAAAGGAAAAGAACAAATATTCATAACAAGTTGAGCTTTTCCTTATGCAACAGTAAAAATTGCAAGAAGGAAAATCAGATGAAGTAATAAAATTCTACAATTTTATTCATATCTCATACTACTGAATCGATGATATAGTTTTTTTTTGTGGCAAATGCCTTTATTGAGAAAAACAAGCCAACAATACTACAGCTACATAATATTATAGTTGCTATTTTTTCATTAAATTGTTGCATTTTTATTTCTTTATAATAAATTCACTATGTACTAGCACAATGTGATCTTACTAATATTATAAACGTAAAAGTTTGTAAGGATGTATGTTTGTTACTCTTTCATGCCTAAACGGGTGGACTGATTGAGCTGAAATTTGGTATAGAGGTAGCTTAGACCCTGGAATAACACATAGGCACAGTACAGCGGGTAAAACCGCTGGGCGCAGCTAGTTATTAATAATACAAACCTCCAAATCCTTGCAAAACAGCTCTTTTCCCAGAACTTTTAGCGACTAAATCTAAAACCTGCTGATTGGGCAAAACTGTCTCAACCATGAACGCTCCGTCTTTAAATACAGCATCTTTGACTCCCTCTCGTGATTTTAACTCTTTAATAGTACTTTCTACCAATTTCTGATCCGGTTTAGGTCCGAAATCCACTAAAACTTCAAGCTGAAAAAAATGCAAGTTTTCTACATGTTTTTATCATTATTTTATAAGGAAATCGATTGATAATTACATAAATTACAATCAATGTTGGTATCTTATAAGTTCAAGGGCGTAGCAAGGAGTAATTTAAGTGCAAAGTCATTAAATAAGTTCTGATAGGACCGCGATTTATAACTTTGATTTTATATATTTATGGATGCAATTAACTCACCTTAGATGTAAGCATTGTATTATATTCACATTAACACTCAATCGGAACTAGTACTGTAGTATTTTACGTGAAAATTCACGATAAATGCGTAATTTCCAGAAGAAAATAATCACCGACCTCGAACAAAAACATGTAAATAGTAATTAAACGTCAATTTCAATTGACAGTAATGACTTTGATGGGACATTGACTTTAGTTCTTTTAAAAAGCACCATCTATCGAGGAGTAGCAACATTAATCATATCATACACACTTCTTTAGCCGGAAATCGTATTTCGTATATAGTCTGTGGTAGATAATAATAGACATAAAAGCGCGCGAAGCTTTTAGCGGGAAACTAAAAAATCTTTCCTTCCTTTATTGAGTATAATTATAATTTTCTATGTCCTTCCTTCCTTAATTATATTTTTCTATTTCTTTATTAGCCGCGTACTGATTGGGCGAGCAGCCTCGGACATTTGCCGCAGTACGCATGCCGCGCGAGGCGGCCTCGCTCTGTAAGTTTTTTAATCCGAGGCCGCGCGGCAAGCCCGAGCCACCGTGAGGCTTAGCCAGCATCGACGCTCAGTTTAACTTGAAGAATAACTGACGACGAATAAGCGAGGCAAAACACTACCGTCTTGAGTGAGCGCGGCAAACGTAATGAGGCGCCTTTGAGCATCGACAAAAACCGACACCGCTCGGATCGGGCCGCGGCACGCTCGGGCGAGGCAGCGCGTGCATTTGCCTCGGGCGAGGCACGTCTTGACCGACCGAGGATTTGCCTCACGAGGCAGCCTCGCGAGGCTGCTCGCTCAATCAGTACGCGGCTATTTATTTTAATACAATTTATTTGTTTCATATTTTAATATAATGTATCATATGGGATTGTAATAAAAAATACTCTAAACACATTTAATAACATAGTTTATTGCAGAAAATAATTAAAAAACAACACAATTTTTTTACAAAAATAACAACTGTTTCATTTATTAATACATGACTGTTAGTACTTGCGAAAATTAAACAGGATAGGTACATACTAAAACAAACTAATAAATTATAAATTTATAGTTTTACATGAATACACTAATATTAATTATATTATTGATAGTATGCACAATAATAATTCTATGATCATTTGGGCAGAGTGGCTAAGGGTTATTTAATCAATACAAAACGGCGGTAGTTACATTTATATTCGTAACTATTTAAAGTTTTAATGTAATGTACTTAGTGTTGGATAAAAAATAATAAGATGATCCATATTATATAATCAATAAAAGAAAAAGTTTTTTTTTTTTGCTTTTAAGGCTGTCCATTAGCATTGATCCTGGGAGTTACGGAGCGGCATCTCTGTAAAAATGAGAAAAATATTTATTGTATTGATAATAACATCGAATTATGCAACAGAAAAATATGGTTTTAGAGGGCATTTTTTAAATGGATCTTAGCTGGAGGCGAAACTCCTCGAAGTTTGCCATACCTTAAATTATACCATAAAATTTCCCTATCACTTCAATAATTCCCTATTATTATTTTATTATTTGAATAACGAATTAATATTACATTTAAAAAATAATATCAACATCCCCTGCACAGAAGTAATACGAGTAGAAGTAGCCATTTTATACAGAATTCACACAGAATTTTCCCTATTGCCATCACACTCACAAGTGTGATGGCAATAGGGAAAATTCTGTGTGAAGAAAAAGGAGAACCTATTTCTTTCCGTCCCTTTCAGCGTGGCCGGTTTATACTGTTTGTCAAACTCTGTCAAACTGCTTCACTTTGACAATAATACCTATGTGTTTCGTTTTTTTTCCAAAATTTAAAAGCAATTTGAGAAAATACAATGATATTCAACTAGTTTATGACCTAAAATATCAATATATCGCGTATTTTATTTTCATAAAATAATGAAAAAAGTCTGCAAAATTGAAATGGGACTGGGCGGGTCACGTCAGTTGTATGCATCCCGACCGCTGGGCAAAGATTACCACAGAATGGACACCAAAGGAAAGTCGGCGCCGCCGAGGCCGGCCCAGAAAAAGATGGAGAGACGACCTGGACTCATACCAGACCGGCTGGGCTGAGGTGGCGCAAGAAAGAGATACATGGAAGGATTTGGGGGAGGTCTTTGCCCAGCAGTGGGACAGCATAGACTAAAAAAAAAAAAAAAAACAAAAATGAAAATCCGTAAACTGTTTTTTGTCTCATAGGTGGCCACGTTGATGTGACCCCCCAGTGGCCGTAGCATGCCACACAGAATCCCGACCAAACTTCAAGAGTAGAACTGTCATCCCATACATTCAAAAACTACAATGTATGGCATGACAGTTCTACGCTTGACATATCAGCGGGATCTCGTTTGGCATGCAGCGGCTCTAGCATACAAGCAAATTGACATACGAATAAGACTACCATTCCACTGTCAAGAGTATTTGACGTTTTGTAAGAGTACAATGACATTGGGAATAGCTAAATTCTCTTATTTATGGTAGGAGTCTATGGTTATTTTTTTTTTTAATGTCTTTACTTGCTATACACGGTGCGACTGACAGAAATGACGATATTGATTGTGCAAAGACGCACATAATTACGATGGTTGTCTTTTGCATTCAATAAAGCCCGTTCATATCGGTTTGTAACAAACGCGCGTGGAATGTGCCTTAGTGTATAACGTATGCCGCTTTAGTCTTTTTATGATAATAAAAAGGCATACTGTTTGAAGCGTACGCTTTACGCCCATAAAACGCGCGATGCTGTGTTTACAAGGGGCGACCCTGACTATTAGCCGGGATATACGCTAGGAAGAAGAAGAAGCGCGATGAAAAAATAAGCGCAAAATTCTGAATAAAATATATCTTTAAATCTCTAGCATCTCAATAGGTTCTACGCCTATTCGAAAGTAATCACTAGGGACTAGGTCCGGACTGTAGGGTAGATGTTTGATTTTTTTTCATCCCGCACAGCAGCATTTACCTACAATACGCGCGTTAAAGGATTTTTTTTGTTGATTAGTTATTTCTTATTTAAACAAACTGAAAAATTAGGAAATAATCACCGAAATGTTAGAATATTTAAGCGTATTTCAATTCAACTGTGTATATTGTATAAAAATATGAAAATGTCAAAAATGCGTTACTTTTCTTGTTAAAACGTTACTCTTTGTATTTGATAAGGTTACTTTTGTAGATAAGGCACTGGCAACACTGCCCTGTTCCGACCTCCTGGAGATTTTTAAAGTTTTCAGGAATAAATTATCTGATACTAAAATAAAATGCGTTACGCCTGCTCTCCCATTGAGGGTACGGGAGGGTTATGTGGGACTCCCGTGCAGAGCGGCTTCACGGGTATACCCACTAAAACAACCCGGCGGCACTCCCGCAACGGCTTTGTGACGGAGGTCTGGGAATAGGCAGAGCCTTGCATCCAGTCCTATAATTCTCAGGCTAGAGGTAAAATAACTGTGAACGGTCTATACCATACACGGCAGATGACGTCAAACCGCGCTACGACACAAGGCTCTTCAAAAGCACCAAGTGTGAAACTAGCTTAACAATAATAAAAGCAGCCAAGTGCGACTCCGACTCGCCCATGAAGAGTTCCGTAGCAGCAAATAACATTATATAAAAGTTCTTATAGTTTAGGTTGCAGGTAACTTAAATTGCGGTTTACGATTTACTAGTAGACCCGCGCATACACAAACAAACAGTGAACAGTGAACAAATAATACCTACTAGTATTCTTTTATCTGTGCCTATACATTTAGTCTTTTACTTAATTTGTTTGTAAAACTTAATTCCGCACTCGTTGGTTATTTGGCCGCATTTTAAATCTGTGAAATCTTTAAAAGTATAATTTATTCAAATTACACGCTGTAAAGGGCCATATTGTTCTATATTTAATGCACAATATATTTACTTAGTCCTTTTCACGAAAAGAGTCCCTTTAGCGGGGCGCCACCATCGCGCATAAAAAAATTATAACTGATTTCTCATATTTAATTTCTTAATTTAATTATTTTTTACTTAATCTATGAAATAAAAAAATATTAACGATATGAAGTACAGTAATAATTATCGATTAAATTAAATAATTTAGATCCGCTATATTCCGCGGGACCTCTTTCGTGAAAAGCACTCTAAATGGATAAGAATTAATGCTATATAGCTTAAAATCGCTTCGTTAATAGCGTGCTCATTTCTCGTAAAAAAATAAAGGATAAAAAATGGTTATTGTGGATTATTCTTAAGGACAGACAAAAGAAGAAGAGAAGTCATAGGGACAGAGAGACGCGGAATGTGACTTTGTTTTATACTAAGGATTCCGTTTTTTTTTTCATTTGACTACGGAACCCTAGAACCATAGCTAGTGCTTTATCAAATTTTTTTAGCAGGAACCATAAACAAAAGAGTGTTCAATGCGCGCGCAACTTCGTCAGCAGCGATCCAAAGTCAGTGATGTGCAGGTTACAATATCGAACCAAAATGAAAATTATCGATAAAATCGAACAAAAATATTACAGAGAAGTGTTTGAATAAAAAGCAAAAATTAAAATACATTCTGTGATTTATTATGCCATTGTGATGATACTATATCAGAGAGATATAATTACGATAGTTAATATTATTATAATAACATTGTCTAAATAACTAAAAGGACTGAGTGACTGACTAATCTATCAACGCCCTACAGCCTAAATCGCTGGACGGATTGGGTTGAAATTTGGAAAACAGGTAGGTTTTTTGACGTAGACCTCCGCTGAGAAAGGGTTTATGTCATGTTTTATAATGACTAAGTATGTGTAATGTGTACCAATGCTGTTTTACTTATATGGAAGTGCAATGTTAATAAGGTAAACAATAATAAAACACGAAATGAAACAAATATAATATTTAATACATTTATAGAAAGTTTTGTGGTTGAGTCAGCCAATTAGGGCTGAGCAGAAGTGTTCCTTGAATATTTTATTGGTGGCGCTAGTGCGCAAGTTTACCTTATTCCCTCACCTGTTGTTCAAGCTCTAGGAGCTTGCTGTCAAAAAGCACGCATCTGTTTGACCAAAAGTTGTCCTTAAGTTAGATGCAATTTTTTTGGATTTGCATGCATCTTTTTGATTGAATGCCAATAGTCACGGACAAATTTATACATAATATGACTTTTAATTTCATCACCCATAAATTGTGATAGCGTCACAAAATTCGCAGCACAAACACATAATTTATTAACAACATGATACTTATTATCTAAATATATAAAAGGATAGACTGAGTGACCGACTGACTGATCTATCAACGTACAGCTCTAACCGCTGGACGGATTGAGTTGAAATTTGGCATATAGGTAATAAGGCGTAGACATCCGCTAAGAAAGATTTTTAAAAATTCAACTCAACGTGCAAGAAAGGGGCCCAAAGTCAAGTAACATACTTCAATAATGGCAACGTTATCGTGCAAGCTAAGATATCTTTTTAAATCAATTAATAATTAAAACCATAGTTACCGTAAAGGAAGACAATGGCACTTCGTTTTTACGTAACTATACAATACTAAGGCCTAAATGAGAAGTCAGCAAAGTGCATGGAACTCATAACATAGTAGTGGTCGTTTTAAATTTTCTTTTATACTTTCCTCCCCGGCAATGTTAACCATTTCCTTTTCAGCGATATGTCAGCTGGAAATCTGTGAAAAGTAAAGGTCGTAAATAGTATTTGATAAAACATGATTATCGAATAATCACGGACTCTCAATATGTCACATCACTATTCAATTTGTAAACAAACACCACTGAGTATATAAACACTACAGACTACAACTACTGAATTAAACTAAGAAAAATACCGATTATCTAGAAATGAAAGCCGTACGATTATAATATTATGCTGAATAAGGATTATTTAACATGAACTACATACACAAAATCAATCTACTAACAGAAAAGCGATGCTTACTAACCTATGAAAAGTCAATGATTGGGTACTTACGGATTATTTAGCTCTGCGTTGTTTTATACTGTGTGCAATATTTTTTTCATTATTAGTCAAAGCATGGTAAAGAGATGCATATAAAGGGCACGATTTCCATTAAATAACTATTTTTTTCACTGAAAATATGTCAGTAACGATTCAAATACTATCAATTTGTAAACAAACGAAACATTTGATTATGGTTCATCCACAATGTGTGACGAATGACTTGTCGAGCAATAGGTAGCGGTAGGTACGCCGAGTTGTTCGTCGGAGTTGGCTGACGCACACAGATTATTTACAGGGTTATTTCAGTACATGCTATATAGTGTCATAGACAGTACATAGCTATGGTGTATAGGGCCTTATTGGAGAGGCCATTGGCCATGTTTTGAGCGCAATATAATATGTTCCGTGAAATTTTACGTTTTCAAGATTTTAAAAAAATTCATTATAGGTTAGCTTTTGACCACGATCTCGCTTGATATTAAGCGACGATGCGGCCGTAGATGGTAGCAGTCTAAATCTAGTAGGCGGGATAAATCTGCCCTGGCTTCACTGAACATCATACCGGAACACGGTCACAATTACGGCTTGGCGACACGGTTTTTATCTATAATTTTTTTTTTTAATCGAGGGGATAATTTATTTTTTAGTATCTTTGTACTCGGACAAAATATCAGAATAGTATTTGAATTATTATAATTAATAATTATTAATCTAATTAAATCTAATTTATCAAAATAAAAGATGCTTTATTTAAAAAAAAATGAATAGAATAGAATAATACTTGTCGGCTTTTCTACCCGAGTCAACGGAAAAAATAGTTTCATGAATGCATATAAAAATAATCTATGCTCCTCCGACTAACGACTCGGCGAGTCATTCCTCGCATAGTATGGATGAACCATAAGCCTCTTCATAGAGGGTAACTTAACTTCTTGGCGGAAACCAACTAGATAATATATATATTCTATGGAAATCAATGTGATTAATAATATAAATGACATTTGGCGTTGACTGTCAGTGTTGTAATGACAGTGGGAGTAGTGACGAGTCATAGACAAGCAGCTTGCTACTCTTGTGAAACGTCAACGCTACTCTTAGAATAGCGGTGACAGTGGAATGGGAGTCTTATTCTTATGTCAATATTTTTATGTGCTCGGGCCGCTGCGGCCACTGATCCCCTGACTAAATCCCTAATGGTAACTTTTTTTTATAACCTTTCCTATCCACACCACCTATTTGCCAACACTCACCTCTCTATAATCACTCTCCGCAACGACTGGCGTCAGTAGCTCGACCCGTTTGGTCGGCACTTGCTCGATGTCGTGGATCATCTTGTAAACCTCAGAGTTCTGCAGGTGATCCAGACTCACTGGAGGCTTTTCGTATTTCATGAAGTTTATCCTATATTATAAAAAATAGATAAATAAAGGTGACGCCAAACAGGCAGGAAAGCAGTCGCGGTGCGGAACGGAATTTTTGTAATGTTCGGGTTAAAAATCATTTATTTCTCATAAAGAATTAATGTTCCAAATATTATTAGTATGTACCCTGTAACGTATACTTATATATAGAAAGAAAGAAGAAAGAACTGATTTTCCGTGCAATCCGCGTACGAATTTCAGCATTAAAAAATTCCATCCCTCGCACCCGCGCTTTCCTGCGGCTGGGTATCCCCAGTTAAAGCCGCGTCTCTAGCGGCTGTTTTGGTTCAAACATTCAACACAAACATTACAACATTTAATAAAATCTCGGCGATTTTGATGAATATTATGTTTTGTACGTGCTTTCCATCGGATATGGAAAGCATAAAAACATTGTTGGAGCAAACAAAAAGTAGAGTTTGACAATGTTTTTTGAAAAAGTTTGTGATATTTGTGTTAAGTGTTTGAAACAAAATAGGTGCTGGAGACGCGGCTTTACATATTATAATTCCAGTCCAACTTGCTTATCAATCCATTCCAGTGGAACTTGAATAGGCGAGTTGAAAAGAAAATAAATAAATTAAAAAAGGAAAATATGAATATAGCAAAAATATACAGGGTGTAAAAAATGCAAAATAAAGTAAATTCTTAAGTGTTTTTTTTTTCAAATTAATATAAAAAATATATAAATTTCTTTCATATAAACATATTAACAGTAACAATTAACATAAGAATTATTATTATAAAATAAGTAGATCCATATGCATATAATATTATAAATGTATTATTGGGTTACATTAAGTAGTATACATTAAAATGGTAAAAATTAGTATAAAAAATGTTTTATTAGTTTTTATGTGAATTTTAAATAATTAAAGCCCGCCATGCAGTTTAAGTGTTATTTTTTCATTCATTGATTGAGTTGCACGTTAGTATATTTGCCAGAGTTGATGTTTTAATTAATTTTATTGTTTTAATTATGTAATGTTGCAGTTTTTATGTTTTATGAAATTATTATGAGTAAATTATTCTTATAATAAATATTATCGTTCATTATTGTTATGGAGCAGCACGTTAGTTTTGCCAGTGTTGATATTTATTAAATATTATTATCATTTTTAGTATGTATGCAATTTTTTTTAGTTTATGAAACTTACTTCGAGTAAATTATCATAAATGTTAATCATTTTATCGCGAACTGTATGTAAATCCACCAGGTGGCAGTTCGATTCTCTGGAACATAATTTTTTTTTGAAATACCTTCAATAATACCTGATACCAATATTAATATAATAATAATATATTTTTTCAGGACATATCACACAGCGCCACCTAACCCCAAGTTAAGCAACTTAACAATTGCGTTATGGTGATTAGGATAACGAATATAATACTTTTCTTTTTATAATATTAAACAAAATACGATTAAATTAAAATGTAATATAATTTTGAAATAATGGTTCTTGCAACTTTTTCTAAAACTGAAAAATATTTACATACCTACTGATTTCAGATTTCTTATTCATTAATTTAGGTAGGTACTTTCCTATTGTTGTAGGACTAATCTTTTTTTTTAAATTTTAACTCCAAATCGATATTTGGCATCGCACATCTGTACATTTGCCACAAAAACACTTTTTCTTTAGAATAATCTTAAATTTGATGCTACATACCTATATTGCCTACAAAGTGACTTAGTGTCGCCCCATGGCCAAATCTTGTTCCAGTTGTCGACCTGCCGCCCCAACACGGCACACAACATGCAACCAAACAAACAAAAACACATGTTAGGTACAGCCACGTCTCCAGCTCCTGAAAACTTTCGTAGCTCTATGGTTTTTACATTTATAATTTTACGAGTGAGTTCGGTAAGTTTTTCAATTTGCGAAAAATGAATTATAAAGGTCGCCGGAAGACGCTGGATGGAGGTTCCAACCGGTTTATATGGAAGTCCAAAAAGGAGGCCTATGTTCAGCAGTGGACGTCCTATGGCTGAGATGATGATGATGAATTAATAAGCCATTCTTCATTCATTCTTGAATGATATTTTATTTGCCAAAAAATGCATTAATTTTATCATAGATTAGCGTGTGAATTTTGGTTAATTATTGGCCTACAGCTAAATTTATTATGCAGACACTAATATAGACAAATATCTTACAATTTACAATACATACCATTATAACAAAAAATATACATTATATAATCACTAAAGTACATATATCTAAACACAATTCAAAAATAAATATATTTTACATTTATGCGTAGGTACATACGTAAATTAGTATATTTAATTCCTTAAATTAAAGATAACTACGTTGATTAATTATAATCAATTAATTAATGTAAATTAATCGTTAATATTAATTGTATTAATAAACAAATTTCCTAATTATACGAGTAAATCTTTCATCAAATCATTGTTTCTTTAATTTTTGCTTATAAATATATTGTGTTTTAAACCTTTACATTAAAATTATACATTTTTACACCCTGTATACACAAATATACACAATATACAAATCTTAAATGTAAAATATATGACCTTATATGTAATATATGACATGCATATGAAATGTAAATGGACAAACCTTTGATCATATGGGAGGAGATCGCTTTCATACCTAAAATATGAGTATGTATGACTTTAATATTATATAAAAAACATAATAAATGAAATTATATTATCAATTAATAAATTATGATTATAATTTAAGATACGAGAGGTCTGAGGCGAATTGACTCAAGTGCCATTTTAGGCGATATTGAGCTATATATATCGTTGTAATCAGCGATTTTTTCTCCGTACAACGATATATATATAACTTAATATCGCCTGAAATGGCGCTTGAGTCAATTCGCCTCAGACCCCTCAATATGATTTAAGCAAAAAGCTTGTGAATTTAAAAATAACTACAACGAGAAATAAGGATGTTGACTAGAAAAATATGAGGATCAAGTAGATTGATTTACAAAGCATTGACAAAGCTTAAACAAAAAAAAATAATGTTATTGTTTTCTTTATTTTTCGTAAATTTGATTTAAAAAAATACAGGGGTCATGACGTCACTGATGGCCGAACTTAAAACATTTTATATTGGATTGTAAACACGATATTTAAAACGTTAGGGCAACTGACAGTTATGGCAAAACATAATGTCTCAATATAATTATGCCAAATTATGATTAGGCTAAAAAAAGTTCAGCGAAACATTTTCGCCCAAACAAAATTAGGACAAAAAAAATTATGCGTGCAAATACGCACCCGGATAGTGACGTAGTGCATATAAAACCTCCCAATCATTTTTTTTTATGGCAAATGCCTTTATTTAGAAAAACAAACTAACAATACTACAGTAGTTGAGAACACTTCTATTAACCACAGATCGGCCACAAGCCAATCTACAGAAAATCTAAGTGCTCCAAACCACTGTCAGTTGGCAGAGTGCCCAGAATGCTGGCTGCATTGCCACGTTGAATGGCAATACTTATACGTTGGGCCAAATATACCCCAGCATTTTGGTCACATGTCGCCTCGACCAAGCCAAAAAAAATCATTATTTATAAGCGTTATATCTCAGCCATTTATATTTCACTAACAAAAAAATAAACGTAGGTAGGTACTTATCTAAAAATATTTTGTTTAATTTTGGACTATTTACATTTTTAATTATTGTACCTTGTCAACATTCCTATTCCTCAATTGATATAGAAATTATATAACACTCACTGAAATAATTATAAAATTCATAATCAAAAACCATATAAAAATAAGTACCCCAAAACTTTTCCTTGAATTATCTCAGACTGCGCCTGCAAAGTCTCTGCGATCATTTGTTCATTATAGGCATCCTTAGGGCCCCTCCACCGCCTCCCTCCAGGTAGAACTAAGGGCCTCGCTTCAGGTTCTAAAGGTCCAAAGACTTTCTGAGGCTTCCCAACTCTTGGGGCCCTCTGCTTGACTTGCCTGGACTCCTGGTCTATACGCGCTTGCTCCTAGTTAGTGGAAAGAGAGTTAGAGACGAAGTTTGAAAAGAGAGTTAGAAAAGAACGTTTGATTAAAAGTATGGACAAGAAATTGTTTGCTAGTTAGGGAAGAAAAGGTGGAGATAGTTGAAAAAGAGAGATAGTTAAGATTAGAAAATATTTTTAAGCAAAAGGGAGATTAAGTAAGAAATGGATAAAGTTAATTATAAAATTTTGAGAATAGAAATTGTTATTATTAGGTAAGTACGTAAAGAGTTGGATAAGTTAATAAAAAGAGAGATAGAAAAGAATCAAGAATAGGTGATTTAGAATAAAATATATAGGAAAAAGATCAAGAAAACGTTCACAAAAATTAAGATTAAATTATATCATAAAATAAAATAAATACCTACTTACTAAATGAAAAAGGTATGTTTCTGAAGATGAGAATTAAAAATAAGCTAGGGGAGTACTCACTAATACTAATACCAAAAAATCTACCTTCTTCAACTTCTCACTTCTTCTCTGCTCTTCTAAAACTGCCTCTTCTTCTCTCTTCAAAGTTTCGTACTCTTCCGCAGTCAATTTCCTTTCTTCATTCGGAGATTGTATCTCTTCAATTGTCACACCGTTTTGTCCATTTTCTTGGTTCTGCGTATCTTCTTGGTCGTTCTGTGTGTCTTCTTGGTTGTTCTGCGATTGTTCTTGATTGTTTTGGTACGTTTCTTGGTACTCTTGGATTGATTGAGTATTTTCTGTAAAATAATAATTGGGGGTTTATACTCCAACAGAACAGGTTTCCCTACTTACACTGTCAGAGTCAAATCACAATTTTGTAAAACAATTTTGTAAGTTGAGAAAAACTGTAATTTTCTTTAGTTGCAATAAAGTGTACTCTATTCTCTATTCTAGAATTTTATCTTACTAATATTATAAACGTGAAAATTTGTATGGATGTCTGGATGTATGTTTCTCTGTCACGCCAAAGCGGCTGGACCGATTGAGCTGAAATTTTGTATAGAGATAGCTTAGACCTTGGAATAACACATAGGCTATAGTACAGCGGGTAAAACCGCTGGGCCGAATTTATAATAATAATATGATGTTTGTTTAAAATAATGGTCAATTTTCTTACCCTGTACTTCTTGTATGGCCACTTGCTGATCGAATCTCACATGGTGTGATTCCTAAAACAATAAAGTTATATTATGCGATGAGATGATTGAAACGAGAGCTTAATTTTAATCGGCGCGCACTTCGTACGCCAAAAGTGCCAGTTATTCTACCGACTGAACTGTGATGTGCTAACATTACTGTGCTCCAGTAGGAGGGCACTGTAGCTAGTGACATTACTGGGCTGAAGAGTCTTAACATCTTATGACTCTCGAGTAAGAAGCGTTGGCGCAGTGCACTAGCTAGCACTGTACTGATTATGGGCAACGTTATCTTTTACCATCAGGAGAGCGTCTTGCTCGTCTTCTTACTTCGTTATATATATAAAAAAAGAAGTTAGGTACATAAAATATAATAACTTACCATGTGAGTCAGAGTAGTCAGTTGCTTGGTCAGCAGTTCTAACGACTGCTGTATGACGCACGGCAATTGAGCGAGGGCTGATAACTGAGCACGCATCTGTGATATTTGTTGTTCCAATGATGCGTTGGGATCTGTAACACAAATATAAGTTACACTGTTTACATTACAAATTGTACCTATTTAGTTCTAAGTTCTTTTGTTGTATCAATAAAGCGTTATCTATCTATCTATCTATAAGTTTTAAAGCTGGGTTTTTTCCGTTCGCTTCTTTGTCTACCACAAAACCATACCAAAATGCAACAAAATTTTAGACGATTTTGTTGAATATTGGTAATGTTTTATTGGAACGAAGTTCCTTATCGCGCGTTGTGAAAGGGGGCTAGAAGGAAAAATTCTTACGAAAAGTTGTCACGACACTGTTTGCTATAGTAAGCTATTGTAAGCTGTGCGGCGTGCGCATGTTTCTCTGTCTCTCTCTCTCTTATAGAAATCAAGCCAGATATTTTCATTTCTATAGAAACTTCGTTCCATCCGGGTGTCCCTTGACACCTCTCAAGTTTTTTTATTGTACGTGCTTTCCATCGGACATATAATGCAGAAACATTGTTGATGCAAGCAAAAATGTGTAGTTTGACAATGTTTTATATCTGTATTTATTTTTGTGGCAAAAGTTTTATGAAAATGTTGACATGTTTTTGTTGAATCAGAATCACCGTGTTCTTAGTTTGCTTAAGCGTTGGTGCAGTGCACCTAGAATTTCTAGGCGGCGAGTACGGGGGTATTCGTCGCCGCAAGAACAGACCCACGAGGTGGCGCGCGCGGTGTTTCCGCGCGCCCCTTGAGAGAGTGGGGTGAAACTCCTCTTCACCCCACCGCGGAGGGGTCCTCCTGTCAGTGAGGGCCAAACGCCGTCGGGGCCGCGGATGAGTGCTTCGGCGTACCCGTTGCCCCGGCATTATGGCGTCCCGCAGGAACACCCCCAGGTTTTTTAGTGGGTATCCCCGCCGCTACCATCTTTGGCGGGGGAGTCCCACATACCACCTCGCGCCCCCCGGCGTGGGGTGAAGATGCGTAACGCATTTTTCCTGGGTCAAAAAAAAAAAAAAAGTGCACCTAGAATTTCACCCTAGGTAGCACTACTGATTATGGGCAGCGTTATCTCTTAACATCAGGAAAGCGTCTTGCTCGTCTTCTTACTTCTTCACATAAAATATAAAAACAAGGGTAAATTAAAAAAATCTTTTTAAAAACAAGCTTTTATCATCTAGCACCAAAGTACTCGTCAAGACGAATCAAATAAGCCCAAACTTGATGGGGTTGCGCCGTTTAATTACGGAGTTCCTATGGCCACCTTCCAGCTCCATCATCAGACCAGCTCCATGTGATAATATTGCATTGTCATCCGATTTATTCAACATGCAAAATTTCAGCACAATCGAAAACCGGGGAGTGGATCAAATTTAACTAGCACGATTTGATATCAGTCAGACAGACCGACAGACAACGGACATGTGAAAGTAAATAAAAGCTTATAAAAAACAAATGAAACAAAATAAATGAAATTGATTTTTTGCACAGCTTTTTTTTTTGGGGTAGACTTTGCAGGAGGTCGTCTAGGTGGGTACCCCAACAGTGCCAGTTATTCTACCGACTGAGCAGTGTACTGCAAACATTACTGTGCTTCGGTAGGAGGGCACTGTAGCTAGTGAATTCACTGGGCTAAAGAGTCTTAACATCTTATGACTCTTGAGTAAGAAGCGTTGGTGTAGTGCCCCTAGAATTTCACATCATTGGAAAATCCTAAGTAGCACTGTACTGATTATAATAGGCAGCGTTATTTCTTAACATCAGGAGAGCGTCTTGCTCGTCTTCTACATCATCACATAAAAAAAAGATAGTAGGTATTGTAGGCAGTGCGAAATAGACTCCCGCGCATACCGCACGCCGCTCGCATTACCAATCGCTCGCTTACGCAATACGTTGCTTCCGCTGTTGTTTATATGTACTATCTGTTCTCCATTTCTCTGTAACTTCTGTGCTTGTGACTTTCAACCTGTTCTTCTGTGTCGTGTTAATAAACTCTGTGTACTGCTACCTGTGCCTTCTTTATTTATTTGTGTGGAAGAACTTTCTCACTCACCAACTCACCGGTGAGCCTAACCATCTTCCCCATAGTATGCTATAGGTACTTACCAACCATACTCTTGACGCTATTAACCAGCTGCTCAGCCATTTTATTCTGGTCCATGTCTCCGTTAGTTTGCTGAGGGGACTGAGGTTCTTCTTCCACTGGTTGGTCTTGAACTGGTTCTTCTAGAAGTTCGGGCACTTCTGGTTGTGGCTCTGGAAGTTCTGGTGTTTCTGGTTTTGGTGGGGGCAGGGGTATACCTGAAAATTAATGATGTATATAATGTAGAGATGCAACGAATAGTCGTTTGGCCGGATACCGGATACCGGATATTCGGCCTGACCACCAGCCGAATATTCGGTATCCGGCCGCCGAATATTCGGCCGGCGGTGTGATACCTACATTTTGAGTTTCGTAGGTGCGTGTCGCGTACCGCCACGCCGCCCGCGCGCATTGCAGGTTTTGACTTGTTTCGTAGTGCTATAACTATCAGTATTATCACCAAGTTACTTTAAATAATTGATTTATTATAAAAAGTTAAAGTTGTTTAAAATAATAAAAAGCTTCAATTACAACTGGGTCTTTATTTAGATTCCATTTATAAAATCTACCAAGTTTACTATCCGGTATCCGGCCGGATAGTACATTACTATCCGGTATCCGGCCGGATAGTAAAAAAGGGCCGGATAAGCCGGATACCGGATAGTAACCGAATATTCGGTGCATCTCTAATATAATGTACCTAACTGTTGAAAATGCGAGAAATTGTCATGGGACAATCATATAATGGCTTCCAAACCAATATACTAAATTTCAGAAACGTTAAATTTTGTTCTCGAACTTCTCCACAACTTTTGAATCATTTTATAACCATTCGTTTTTATAGGCTTTTCTTTGTTGACGCCGAGAAAAAATGCATTAAGTGATTATTACACTTGGCTGAATTTAGTCACTAAATTCAGTGACTAAATTAGGATGCACGATACTTTCTTCTAAATTTAGGATGCTAAATGTGATTACACTTGACTAAATTCAGTGGCGACTGAATTTAGGCTTCTAAATTTAGGCAGGTGTAATAAGCCTTTTAGGCATACCCTCCAATCGAGGAATTGGGAGGGTTATGTGGGACTTCCCGTGCAGAACGACTGCGCGGTTTACCCACGAAAACAACTCGGCGGCACTCCCGCATGGTATTCGACGGCATATTAAAATACATTTTAAAAGATAAACAATTACAAAAATGCACATAGAGACATCCACTAAGCCTGGGAATGGGAACTGCCTCAGCGTTGTGCTGCATGTGAACAGTGAACCACATAACGCTGGTATTCTGGGAGCACCCATCGGTAATGCTGAGTTGGTGAGCGATTCGTGGTACTGTGGCATACACTTTTGATATTATTTTTGTTAATCTCTTTTGTTTTCAATATTAGATATGTATTCTTTCTTTCTTTCTTTCCTATAATGAATAAAATAGTCTTAATTAGCCTACGTTCGTCTACAGCTGAGCATAGGTCTTCCCTAGTCACGCCACTCAACTCCTCTTCTTCACACAAATCTTCCTGCTTCACCCACCCTTCGAAGCCATGATCGGAAAGGTCTGAAGGAAGAAAGGGCGGTCTGATGAATGTTTTAGTGGTAAAATGTAATGTAATATTTATATTACATATATTTTATAGGATCATGCCAGTATCCTCTAAGTCCGGAATCTCGCTCTCTGGTAAAAGGTCAACAGCTTCTAAAAACTCTGACATTTCTACAGGCCTACAATAATCACAAATTCCAGAACTGTTCTTGGTACTTACCAGTATCTTCCAAGTCTGGAACTTCGCTCTCCGGCAAAGGATCAACAGCTTCTAAGAACTCTGGCGTTTCCTCTGGCACTAGTATAGGATCCTCAGGCGGTATGGCCGGGGGAGCTGGCTCATTCAACGCCCTTTCTTCCCACGGGAGGGGTCCTGTGTCGAAATCCTGGGGGAGATGGTGTGAGATGGAGAATGAGATAATGAGGTGGTAGAATTGAGTTGCGTGAGTATGTTTGCGAATTTATTTTGCTGTCTTAATGTACAATTTTTTTTAAAAAAATTAATAGATGCTGACTCTACAAACTCGCGCGACCTTGAGTTCAACCGCTTCTAGGGAGTCACATTCATAGGCGGATTTAGGGGGGGGGGGGGGCAGGGGGCCAAGGCCCCCCCCAGAATCATTGTAGAGTTACGAATTTTGCACATATTTCATGGTAAAGATCATAATTTTTTTCTCGGCACATAATATTAAGAATGTTTAAACTTTCTAACTGCTCAGAGCGAGCTAAACACACACTTTTCGTAGTAAAATTTATAATATTTCTGCCTGTCTGCACCGGGGGGGCCACCCCCCAGAACCAAATCCTGGATCCGCCTATGGTCACATTACTGTATATCTCTTTACCGTGCCTGTGGCTAACACTTAAAAATGTACTATGTATATAAATGACTAGTCGTTGTGAAAAAACTGTCAAGTCAGTATACGTTTTATTAGCTTTAGCCACAACTTTAGCCATAATATATTATTTGCGATTGTCTAAAGAGCTATTACATCTACACTTGGCTAAATTCAGAAGCCTAAATTCCTAAAGAAGAGTCAAGTGTATATTGTGATTGTGTTGTGTGTATTGTGTTGTTGTGTTTGTGTGTTGTGTAACTGTTAGGTGTGTTGTGTGTATATAAGTTAGCATCATAAATTCAGAAGCAAGTTTCGTTTCTAACTGATTAAATCTGAATTTAGATTCCGAATTTAGAGGAATTAAATTCAGCCAAGTGTAGACATAAGTCTTTAAGCCTGCTTGTCTTTTCTTATTACACGAACCTAATTTAAAGCTTTGGTTTCAATGTAAAAATGTAAGTGAAAGCGGGATGTGAAAAGTATTGAATTTGTGAAAATGTGTGAAGAATTGAGTGTCGGTGTCGAAAATTAATTCATATGCAATTATTTACATTTTTAGAATCGGAAAAATCTGTTTACATAAAAAAATATCATTTGGCAATATATACATATATCTAATAATCTTAAAAAGTCCAAACAAAAAGACGTTGGGGATATTTAGGTTTATTAGGGATTTTCCTAAAAATCCCCTCTGTCATTAACTTTAAAAATTAATCATCCCATTTTGTTCTTAACAAAAAAGAAAATCGGATAATTAATTTCCGCCACCTTGTATTTTAAAATTATTTAAACAGAATCTTCCGCCAGATTTTTTTATATCAACTTATTCAAAAATAGTTTTTTATGATACCTAGTACCCAAAACTATTTTTAAATAGTCAGGGTTAATAAATCTAAACATTGAAATTAAATTATCTATATTTAATTATTAAACATTTTTTTACAAAACACTTTAAATACTTATCATATTAATATTGTAAAGATTTAAATAGGGATGTTGACTAATTTTTTATGTCAATTAAAGGTTTAGTTAAATAATTAAAACCTATTTAATACGTATTACGTATATATTTTTAGAGACGTGTTTATGTAAATTTAAATTTAAAAACATTCTCAAGATAAGGAAACATTATTATATGTTTTGTAATTAATAATCCAAAATTAAAGTGAAAACAATAATTAACACAAAAATAAGTGCATTTATTTTATTAGTAAATTAAATAAATCATTAAAATTATTATTGTTAAAGGATATAGATTTACTTATAACTATAGGTATAGGTAGGTACTTAATATAAGTAATTTTTTAATTATTTAGAGATTTTTTTTTCTAATTTACCTCTGGTTTATAATCTGGAGCGACTTTAGGTTTTGGTTGTTTTACTATTTTAACTTTATACGGTTCCTGAAAAAAAAAGAAATGTACTTTATTAATAAATACATTTGTAGAATAATAATAATAAAAAAAAAAAAAAAAAAATTAGTTTAAACAATAAAATTATGTATCGATATTAAAAGAAAAAAAAAGGGGACCAGGGGGTCATCCTATTTTTAAAAAATGTAAATGCGAAACAAAGTAAATGTCGTGTGTGTATATTACCCCTTTTCACCAAAAATTTTGTAATAATTTTGTTTGAAAAAAAAAAACGTAAATTCTACGAATTCATAATATTAAAAACTTATTTCAAAAGGATTTATTGTCATATCGCTTGATACATCATTATGTTTTATAATAAATTTAAAAGTTTTTTATTCTTATATAATAGTAAGTAGAAGATAATATCGATAACATAAAATTTAAAAATTTAATTTTGGTACCTATATATTATTTAATATATTTTAAAATTACTTAAATTCAATATAAGCTTTTATTTTTTTAATAATTCCGTAAATCTTATTATTATAAATATTTAAAAATAATAATACGTACAATTTTAAAACACTGCACTTCACAAAATCAAGATATAAACTAAACTAATAATAAAATAAAATATTTTCTGCCAAATATTGATTGCCAATGACATCTTAACGAATAGATATAATATCTCACACGAATTAGTTTGGCAAGATTGCCGCAAGGCAAATTACCTTCGCAATCAATCACTACAAAAATGTCATGTCGACAAGTAACCGGGGGTAGACTTCCTTTGCAGGAGGTCGACTAGGTGGGTACCCCAATAGTGCCAGTTATTCTACCGCCTGAGCAGTGTACTGCAAACATTACTGTGCACAGGTAGCAGCACTGTAGCTAGTGAAATTACTGGGCTGAAGAGTCTTAACATCGTATGACTCTCAAGTAAGAAGCGTTGACGCAGAGCACCCAGAATTTAACCTATGTTAAATCTTGGTTAGCACCGTACCTACTTATTATGGGCAGCGTTATCTCTTTCCACCAGGAGAGCCTCTTGCTCGTCTTCTTACTTCGTTGTATAAAAAAAAAAAAATCTTAAACACAGTTGTTTTCCTGTCTGTAATTTTAGATCTCACAACTACGCAATCGACATTTTCATACATTTTGAATGCAAAGAAGTAAGACTACGAGCAAGACGCTCTCCTGATGGTAAGAGATAACGCTGCCCATAATCAGTAAAGCGCCACCCAGGATTTCACAATATGTAAAATTCTAGGTGCACTGCACCAACGATACTACATACAGTTCTGATTATGGGCAGAGATATCTCTTACCATCATGAGAGCGTCGAGTGCTCGTATTTTTACTTCTTTTCATAAAAAATAAATCGGAGCGAAGCCAGGCGACGGGCTTGACGTGTATAAATTAAAATGTCAATGATATTGATACTAAGCCAAAATTGAACAAATTACTACCGGGATTGACTTGTCAATAACATTTGATTTTTGGACACAATTCAATAATACATTTTTATTTAGCATTGAAAATGGTCATCATCTATTTATAAAATTAATAATAATAAATTAAAACCATGCCCAAATGACCGTGTTAAAAATAATAATTACTTATATATCACATCAATCTTATTTTATTACGTTTGCTACCTATTAATGCCAAAACTATTGAATATATTGAACTAAGTATTCATTCATGTTCATAGGCGGATTTAGGGGGGGGGGGGGCAGGGGGCCAAGCCCCCCCCCCCCCCCAAAAGCATTGTAGAGTTACGAATTTTGCACATATTTCATGGTAAAGATTATAATTTTTTTCTCGCCGCTCGCAGCAATCTGCTCGCGCACTTATTATAAGGGATGTTTAAACTTTCTAACTGCTCAGAGCGAGCTAAACATGTACACTTTTCGTAGTAAATATTATAATATGCCCTCCTGCACCTTAGCCCCCCCAGAACCAAATCCTGGATCCGCCTATGTTCATGTTTATCTGCTAGCATAAAACAAGAACTTTAAAACGTACAAAAAATATCACACTTATATCATAAACTTTACCGGGGGTAGACTTCCTTTGCAGGAGGTCGTCTAGGTGGGTACCCCAACAGTGCCAGTTATTCTACCGCCTGAGCAGTGATGTGCAAACATCACTGTGCTCCGGTAGGAGGGCACTGTAGCTAGTAAAATTACTGGGCTAAAGAGTCTTAACATCTCATGACTCTTGAGTAAGAAGCGTTGGTGCAGTGCTCCTAGAGTTTCACATAATTGTGAAATCCTAGGTAACACTGTACTGATTATGGGCAGCCGTTATCTCTTAACATCAGGAGAGCGTCTTGCTCGTCTTCTACTTCATAACATAAAAAAAAAAAAAAAAAAAAAAAAAAAAAAAAAAAGGCGAAAGTTTGTGAGTATGTATGTTTGTTACTTCTTCACGCCTAAGCAGGTGGACCTAATGAGCTGAAATTTGGTATAGAGATAGCGTAGACCCTATAATAACACATAGGTACAGCGGGTAAAACAGCTGGGCGCAGCAGCGCGCGCTTCAAAAGATTTGATATAAGAAAAATTAGAAAATATTATCAGTATTTCCCTACTATATTATGCATGTATTATACATATAAACCTTCCTCTTGAATCACTCAAAGAAGAGAAGAGAAGAGAAGAGATCTACCAAAAGAAACCGCATCAAAATCCGTTGCGAAGTTTTAAAGATCTACACAAGGAAAAACAGCTAAAAACGCTGTCCATGATCATTACTAATGCCACCTAGGATTTCACAATGATGTAAAATTCTAGGTGCACTCACCGACGTCTCTTAATCAAGAGTCATAAGATGTTAACACTCTTCAGCCCATTAATTTCACTAGTTGTACTAGTTATACTATCTAAAAATAACAACTACTTACCTAAAAAACAACAACTTCCTAAAAACAACAACTATTTAAAAACAACTGACCTCAGAAACAACCGGCTCCGGTTCCACGTAACCATGGTACCCGAACTTGACTCTCGGCACCGCCCTCTTAGGTTTCTGCAAAAAGGTTGTCCACTTCTTCGCTTCTTCTATCTTCTGTTTTTCCTTTTCCTTCTGAAGTTCCTCGTTCAAGACTTTAATTACTTCTGAGTCTTTTAGAGAGTCAACCAGTGGTTTTATCTTTTGGAAGTCGACGCTGGAATCGTCGGCACGGCTCATGTGTGACGTCAGAACGCGCTTGAGGCTGTTGTCAACCATTTTTAGTTGTTTTGGATAAGTGTTGTTGTTTTGTTGGTGTGTTGGTTGATGGATGAGTTTTGGTGGATTAAAAATTTATTTTGGGGATGAAGTGTTGTTTTTAATTATATTTTTGTTTATAAATCAAATTCAATTCTATTCAAATGTCATCATGAATCAATATTTGATATGTTTATGCAGAGAAATTTAAGTTTGTGAATGAAAATTCTAATTTCTAAATTAATGTATAAAATGGTGCAATGATTGAATGGTGTTATAAATGCATGATCTAAATATATAAAAGGAAAGAGTGACTGATTGACTGACTGATCTATCAACGCACAGCCTAAACCGCTGGACGGATTGGGTTGAAATTTGGAACACAAATAGGTTTTACGACATAAACCTCCGTTAAAGTTAAGAAAGGTTTTCGCCATGCGGGCAAAGCCGTCAGCATAAGCTAGTGTATAAATGAGCAGTGCATGCCAATACATGTATGAATAAAACGAATTAAATTTAGTATATACTAGCTGCGCCCAGCGGTTTTTCCCGCAGTACTTATGTAGCCTATGTGTTATTCCAGGGTCTAAGCTATCCCTATACAAAATTTCAGCTCAATCGGTCCACCCGTTTAGGCGTGAAAGAGTAACAAACACACATCCAGACATCCATTCTTACAAACTTATATTTTGATTATAGATTTTGGCGACCTCTGTGGCGCGGTGGGCTTATACCCGCTTGCAACGCAGAAGGTTGCGGGTTCGATTATTTACAAAAGAAAAGTGTCTTGGAATATTTAATATCATACAATTTTTATTAAAAATAGATGGTTCAATAAATAAGCAGTGGAATAGCTGTAGATTGCTATAAATACATGATGTTTTTGATGAATAGTGTCATTAAATTGATGATGAAATAAGTAGGCAGTGTAATGATCAATGAAAAATGGTTGATAATGCAGCCATGAAAATAAACAAATCATGTAAAAATACCATGAAAGCGTGAAAGAGTCAGCTTACCCCATAACGTGTGCTTCTCTTAACATTTCTGATTCACCAGATATGAGTTCAGCAATTTTATCTTCTGTTATGCCTGGTTTGCCTAGTTCTTCTGTAAAATAAAAAGTATTTTAAGAACACACAAAAGAAGAAGGAAGGATAAGATAAGATAAGAAACTCTTTATTGATCCACATATAAAGTACCAGGTAGTTAACCGGGGGTGGACTTCCTTTGCAGGAGGTCGACTAGGTGGGTACCAAAACAGTGCCAGTTATTCTACCGTCTGAACAGTGATGTGCAAACATTACTGTGCACGGTAGGAGGGCACTGTAGCTAGTGACATTACTGGGCTGAAGAGTGTTAACATCTTATGACTCTCAAGTAAGAAGCGTTGACGCAGTGTACCTATGTAAAATTCTGGGTAACACTGTACTAATTATGGGCAGCGTTATCTCTTACCATCAGGAGAGCGTCTTGCTCGTCTTCTTACTTCGATGTATAATAAAAATCTAGACTTACTGGCAACTTCTTCATCTACCGTAGCATCCTCTAAACCATCAACAATCCCTTGTGTGGTGCCTAGAGGTTCACCACTCTCATTCAGGTAGACTTTGGGTTCTTGTTTCTGTATTTCATTTGTACCCTGAAAGAAGGAGTTTATTATAAACTTCTGATTTAAGCTGACTACAGACAGACGCGGTAAATTGGTCGCGATCTTCATTTTGTTCCTGCCCGCGTTCGCTTTATATGTGACAGCGGGATTATTCCGGTCCAGAATCGCTTCTCAAAATCGTCAAATTTTAACAAAATTTTGAAAAATCTTACGATGCCAGTACAAACTCAAATGCAACTTCAATTTTTTTTTAATTTAGCATCTTTTGGTCGTCTCATAGTGGCGTTTTTGAAAATAAAAATGTGTTTATAGGTTATTTTTTTTGCTTACGTTTTGCTGCGCCACCGTCTCTTTTTTGTTCAGAATTTAGGCCCAGGTTACGTACAAATTCGAGCATTACAAAAATTCCGGTTCCGGACCGCTACCGCTTTCCCACGACAGTGTGGTTTCAGCTTTAGGGTTTCGGACTTATAAAGGAAAAAACTAAACTCTTATAGGATCGTTTGTCCATCTGTCCATCAATACTATTTTACTCGAGAACGCGTAGAGTTATCGAGTAGAAATTTTTATCCCTTAAAAGTCCGTGAAAAAATTAAAATAAAAGACACGCGGACGAACGAATAATCCTGTAATCTACCTATATTTGTTTTCCCTTTAACTTTTTTTTCGTTTTTTTTTGTGTCGTTTTCGTTTTGTCCCCAGATCAGAATACTAATAAAGTCTAATTGAGTAACCTCCTCTTTTTAGTCGGTAAAAAATGCAGCTTTTTTACTTGTTCCAAAAATTACTCACCTTTATAACCTCTTGGTACAAATTAGCTTGAAACGCTTCAGGGTTGAAAACCACTGACTTAAAACCTGGCAAAGCGTTTTCTTCTATATCTCCATTTACTTCTGCGTTACTCACTCCATTTTCAACATGGTTGGAAACTCCATTGGTCATCTTCTCTTCTTTAACTTCCTGTTCTAATATCTCTTCTTTGTATTCTTCTATGCTTTTGATTGTCTGATCGATCGCTGATGCCAATAGAGAAGATTTCCGTTCTATTTCTCGGATATACTCCTGTGGGAATACATTTTATGTTACGAAGAGAAAACGAAATAGTTTATGAATTCATTAAGGGTTATTCATAATTTACGTCACACGTTAAGGGGGAGGGTGGGGGTCAACGAATTGTGTCATTAATAATTAATAAATAAATATTTCAGGACGTTTCACACAGCGCCACCTAACCCCAAGCAAAGCAACTTAATGCTTGTTATTATGGTGGTTAGGATAACGGATAAAATACTTATATACTTTTCTTTTGTAAATACATACTCGTTCTTATAATAGATATTGAAAAGCACTCAGACCAGAAACAAATACCTGTGGATCACTCAAACATTTGTCCCATGCGGCAATCGAACCCGCAACCTTCTGCGTTGCAGGCGGGTACTAGCCCACCGTGCCACAGAGGTCATTGTGTGACAACGGGGTGGAAGGGGTTCTAAATTTCGTGACATCACATTTCAAAATCTATTATAATAATATTACTGAATGAAATCAGCGGTTCCGAAATAAAACTGATTTCGAAACCGCTGTTTTCATTCGATAATTTCTACAAGTGAATTTAAATTTAAATTTTAAAGACAGACACACACAGACAGTCACGTCAAACTTATAACACCCCGTCGTTTTTGCGTCGGGGGTTAAAAATGTAAATTTACAATATATGTGACGTCACACTAGGAGGGGGGAGTCTCACATATGTGACCAGCTGTGACAAGGACGGGGGGAGGGGCAAAAAATCATGAAATTCGTGTGACGTAATTTATGGATGACCTCTTATAGGTTTGCTATTGTTCTCGCGTGACGTTAATTAATTAATTATAATTAATTAATTATGCGTATGCGCCCGTAGATGGTAGCAGACTAAACATAGAAGGCGGGATAAATCCATTCCTGACTTCACTGAAATGAAAATGCTGGAACACGGTCATAATAACCTATTAAAATGAATGAATGATTGATTTAATAATAGGTATACCTATATCTTTAATAATATTAATCTTCACCTTCTTGGACAGAAAAACAAAAATAAATACGCACACAATAATGAAAACCAAAAATGAAAATTGTGTAATCTTTTATTATTAAAAGAGAACAATAAATTAATGTCACAAAATGTTACAAAAAGTACTATTTTTAAACCAAAATGTAGAATTGACTTTCGCGAGAACTCCAAGACACTTTCAGTTAAGATTTTCTGAAATATGATAACTGTTTTTGTCTTTGCTATGGGTATGACTTATTAACCTGAACAGATGAAATTTTAAAAAACCTTATTAAAAAATAAGCTTTAATTATTATTATTACCATCTAGCACCAAAGTACTCGTCAAGACGAATCAAATGAGCCCAAACTCGATGGGGTTGTCATTTAAGTACGGTGTTCCTATGGCCACCTTCCAGCTCCATCATGAAATCAGCTCGATGTCATAATAATATTACATTGTCATCTGATTTACACATGCATGCAAAATTTCAGCTCAATTGAAAACCGGTAAGTGGATTACTCCACCTGGCCACCTGGCTAGGCGAGGTGATGACAGGTGGAGTAAGATATTGACTGAATGGTGGCCAAGGACAGGCAAACGCTGTGTCGGTCGTCCAGCAGCCAGATGGATGGACGATTTGATAAAAGTGGCGGGTCGCACATGGACCAGATTGGCACAGGACAGGGTTGAGTGGCATAACATGAAGGAGGCCTATGCCCAGCTGTGGATGATGGTGATGATGAAGTGGATTAAATTTAATTTGCAAGATTTGATTACAGACACAACAGAAAGTAAATAAAAGCTTGTATATTACGAAAGACACCAAACGGCTTTTTCTAGATGAAAATATGCTTGACTTTGACACACCAAACACCTACCTTTCTAAACATTGGTTCTTGACCCCCTCTCAACCCCGGCTTAGTGTAAACCGGTAAAGGCTTCCCTTCCGGAGGCGTCGGCAAAGGTGGATCATACAAAATCTGATCTTCCACATTCGTATCTATATGAGGTAGCAACTTCTTCTTTACTATATTGGGGTCTTCCAATGTCTCTATAGGAGTCTCTTCTATAGAAGTCCTTTCTAAAGCAGTTTTGGGTAAGGGGATGGTTAGTTGGAAGACGTATTCGTCTGTCAAAGGGGTAGGAGGTACTGTTGAAGGACTGGGAGTGTTGTTATTCTCATCATTATCGGAACCAGTTTTAATTTGCAGTTTACTAAGACCTGTAACCGTGTGACTTTGTTCTAGGTTAATTTCTACGCTTTTCTTGGTGTATTCTTCGGATTTTATGGAGATTTCTTGTGATTCTGATTCGATGAGTTCATGTTTGACGATTTTTAGTAATGCGTTTTCGTCTTGAGAAATTTCGCTTGTTTTGTTTTGTGATACAGATATTCCTGTTTCTACTGAAATATGTTCAGATTTGACGTCTTTTGAAGTCTCTACGGCGACTTCGCTTACATTAATAGCAGTTTGATGACTTTTTTCTATAGACACTTCAGTTTCCATTTTGACTGATACTTCTTTCGCAGTTTCTAAAACAACTTCGCTTTTAATAGCAGTGTTTAAATTCTCTTCAGAAGTGAATGAAGCGTTTTCCATTTTGATCGAAGAAGTCTCAGAGACTTCTTTTGCAGTCTCTAATGCGACTTCGCTGACACTGATAGCAGTTTCTAGGGTTTCTTCGGAAGTTACGACTGCGTTTTTAGTCGAAATTTCTTGTGATTCAAAAGTTTCAACTTTTGAATCAGTTATCACTTCAATTGATTCAACAGCAATGTTAGCTAACACTTCTTGTTTAGCAGTCTCGTGTTTAGCAATAACTTCTTGTGATTCAAAAGATTCAACTTTAGAATCAGTTATTACTTCACAAGATTCAATAGCAATGTTAGCCAAGACTTCTTGGTTGACATTCTCTTTTGTAACTTCTTCAATTGCTATATCAGTAGAAGTTTCTAGAGCTATTTCTTCAAATTCAACAGCTTTATAGCTTTCTACAGCCACAGCTTGTTTTTCTTCAATTATGTTATTAACCTCAATGTTAGCAACTGATTCTAAAATTTCCTGTTTCTCTTGAACCACTTCTTCTAAAGCTTGGCTTATTACCTCGACAGCTTGACTTTTTTCAACTACATTATTAATAGCTACACTTTCAGTGGTAACCGCTTCTAGCGATTCAAGCGCTGATTGAATATCTTCGCTGCTTTGTATAGAAGCCGTTTCAGATATTTCAAGCGCTTGATCTTCTAGAATTGCATCATGGTTGGTATAAACGTGAGATTCTACTATAGCTATGTAGGTTTGTTTATCTTTTTTAGATTTTACGTGTCTTTCTTTCTTACTTTCCTTTGATTCGGCATATTCTTTCTTTTCTGTTAAATTAGTACTTTTATTAACTTTGTCCAGCCATTCTAATGGATCAGTCTCTTGTAGCACTTCTTCCTCTATTTGACTTCTATTCGATCTCCTTTCAGTGACTTCTGTTTCTATTCCTGTTTTAGTTTCAAATTCGGCAATAACAGTGCCCATTTTTTGAGCTAGTTCTTTTGATTTACGTTCTGACATTAAAGCCATTTCAGCACCAGACCTTCTTTTTCTTTCTTCTTCTTTATAGCCTTCCCTGTTTTGTAAATGGCTTTCTAATTTTACGCTGTTTTCAATCTGATCTTTGACTACTTTCTGTGTTTTATTTTCAGCTACTTCTTGATTGATTTTAACTTCCTTATGCTTAACATCTTTTAATTCGCTGTGCTTAACATCTCTATGCTTAACTTCTTGAGACACCTCTTTTGTCATCATTTCTCTACTTTCCTTACTTAAGTCTTGAATAAGTTTTTCTTTGATGACTTGTTCAGCTGTACTTTCAAGTTGTGAAGCAGGTTGCGTCAAAATGAACCGAGATAAAGCTACCATCACATCAGTTAAGTGAACGAAAAATGTTCTTAATAATAAATCAAAATGATAAGAAGATTGCACAAACCCCTTTATATGTGGTATTGTTTGGAGACCAATCATAAAAGCTTTTTGTTTTTCTTCGTGCATTTCGAAATCTGATTTTACTTCTCTTTTAGTTTCAGAATTACTTGTATATTCTTTGTTTTCGTCAGTTGTTTTTTGATCAAACGTATTTGATTTAACAGATACGTGTTCTTCTAAGTTAGAAATATGATTTTCAACTCTTTCGATATTCGTTTCTTGTTCATAAATATCAGATTTTCTTTGAACATTTTCTATTTTAGTATCCATTTCTTTTTTAATTGATTTTGTTTCTTCAAATCTTTTGTTTTCTATTAGTTCATTAAACTCACCCTTTGCAATACTCAATTCTTTAATATCTTGGGAGGTCGATTCGTTTTGTACAAATTCAGAAACTTCATTTGTTTCTGTAGTAACTATAAATTCGTTTCTTTCTTTATTTTCAATTTGATACTCCTCACGCAATTCTCCTTTCATTTCGTATTCAATCTCCTTTTTAATCTCTTCAGTTACTGATACAGCTCTTTCTATACTTTCATCTACAATATCAAGGGCTGTTTGTTCAATTTTCGTTATATCTATCTCTTTCATTTCTTCGTCAAACAAAACTTTCACATCTTTTGCCTCTGTCACATTCTTAATCTTTTTCGTTTTTGTTTCGTTTATGGTAACCTCTTTAACAATTTCATGTTTTACCTCTTTGGATTCCGTATATTCTAAATTAGCAACCTCTTGACTTGCTGTGACTTTATATTCACCTTTTCCAATATTAACCAACATTTCATTAACTCTTTTCTCGTAATTAGGGTCATATTTCTCCGAAACAGGCAGCTTGAATTTGGCTTCAACATTTCCATCCAAAGGCAGTAACCTAAGCAAATCATCTTCTTCCGGAGTGACCGCTTTATCAACATTATTTCCCACATCTTTAAAACCATCATTATAATCAGGGTTAAGTATTATAGGGTTTTCAACAGGTGGGACTTCTAAAGGTTCCGTAGAAAAGGGTCTATACGGTTTCAAATTAGGGACGAATGGGGATTCAGTCAAGGATCTGTCATTTAAGTCATTTAGTGAGTCAGTGAGGTACGGGTCGTTAATGACCCCGGAATCTAAGAAATCGTTTAGAGTGTCGAGGGTAATTTCGTCGTTTACCTCAGTGACCGATCGCGGGTCGGAATCGGGCCTCTCTTGGCCGATCGGCTCGAAATCGTCGAGCACTGGATCGTAGAGGCCACTGTGAATGGAAAAGACACTTGTCAAGCTTTTATAATATATTTTTTCATTAGCCTATAAGCTGGCGACAGACTGAGGCGGGACGGAGCGGTAAAGTGGTCGCGATCTTCATTTTGTTCCTGCCCGCGTTAGCTTTATACACGGTAAAGAGATATACAGTAATTTGACTCCCTAGAAGCGGTTGAACTCAAGGTCACGCGAGTTTGCAACGATTTGGGTAGGGTTCGGTAGGCAGCGAGGTGCCGAATGTTGTGGTTATTATTGTGAATTACTCAAAATATGATAAATAATTAAAAATATTAATAAATAATTAATATGTATAATGTATGTATTTTTTATACGAGATAGGCCTACGTTTGACCACATCCCACCTGATGGAAAGTGAAAATGCGGTCGACGATGGATCACGTAAGATGCCTAGAAAGGTACCTATTCACTCGTGCCTTGAAGATACCCAAGTTGTACCGCTCGGGAAACACGGATGACGGCAAAGTGTTCCAAACGCGACCAGCAGGGCTATGATGCGCACATCGACATTTATGTCGATCGACATAAGCCTGAATAAGCCACGACATAATTTTGTCGTGTAGACATAGTCTTCTTTGTCTATGTACAAAATGGAGATCACCTCGTGCAAACTTATTCTTAAAAATGGCGGTTATCTCTTTTTGCCAATTTTGTGCTGTTTAGTATGTTGAATTTAAAATATTTACGCATTATTACTTGTTAAAATTATTATTTATTCGAATTTTTCATGTACGAATGAAGATAAGTATTTTAAAAGAATTATTGTGATCGAAATCTCGCATATACACAAACGCGTGAGTCTACATTCTACATATTGAATTATTAAAAAAAAAAAAACGGGGGTAAACTCAGAAGAAATACAAAGGTACACAAAGTTTTCCGAATTAACATTTTAATTCATTATAAATAATAATCATTCATCTTATTTCATTATAATTATTAATTTCATTTCCCTTTTTAGGAATTGGCAAAGCCCACAATGTCGGGTGCATATTAACCAAATGACCAAAATCTTCAAGTGAAGTGAAAGTGTGTGTAGAGGTGGAACAAACCGATGGGCAAAATAGTTTTCACCAAGCAAGGAATTATTCCGTCTACTAAATAGTGTTCCATATTGTTTAAGAAACTAAGACAATCGAGTGCAAGATCGTGGCTATCCTGTGAATTAAAATGTTATAGTTTTCCTGTGATCTGCGTAATAACTATTGATTAAATTAGTGACATAAAGAAATCATTTGTTTCATTATACATCATTAGAGAAGGATACAAAGAAGATAAAGATATGATAATATTAATCTTGTACTTATATAATACTATATTTCTTTTAATAGCCCTAAATTTAAAAGGCACAACCACTTTATATAGGTATCAGATAATACTTATACTTATTGAGTGGCCACAAAATTAATCAGCGATTTTTATCCTAAATAAAACAAAAACTCTGAACAAAAAGGATGGCCAAAGGTCCTCTCATATTTTTTCCACTATTAAGAATAGTAGACATTAATTTAGTATCGTTATTTTACTTTTAACTTAGTAAATTTGTCGCACATCAAAATTCAATAGTCGTCATTTTTTCTCGCATTTTGTCGAGAAACATCTCGCGCTCAATATTGACTACGACAAAATACTCGATTGAAATGTCAAAATTTGATGAAAAGAGGTTACGCATGCGGAGTTTTGTAAACAAAACTCACCACAGATAATAGAGTAATTCACAATTGTACCGTATGTCTACACGAGATATTCGGTGCGCATGTTGGCATCAGTCGACAAACACAATTTTGACATAAAAAGTCGAGAAAAACAGTCGACAAAATTTTGTCGATGTGCGCATCATAGCCCTGCTGTTCTCATTAAGAACGACGAAGCAAAACGCTTGGTGCGGGCAGTAGGTAACGCCACTAAGTAAGGATGCCGCTTTGCCGTCTGCCGCGACGTCCGTCGGTAGAATGGGCATGGAGGAATTAGTTCGTGTAATTCCTGCGCACACTCTCCAAAATAAATCCTATAAACTATCAAAAAAAAAAATTCAAAATATTCTGTAACTAGGTTATGTATTTAGATACTGCACACCGCCGTCTATTATTGTATTTTCAGTCCTGTTCCATTCCCAGGTTGTCTGTAAGAAATTGCCTAGTGCGATAAGACCGCCGATTGTTTACCTAGCATTAAGATATCTAGCTCATTAAGCTTCTTTGTAATTGTTTGGTTTGCAATAAAGTATTATTCTATTCTATTCTACTTTGTGATATGTTTACCAATTCACAACCATTATTCGGAAGCTTTCTGCATTAAAACGTCTATTCGGCACCTCGCTGCCTACCGAACCCTACCCAAATCGTTGCAAACTCGCGCACACTGGAGTTCAACCTCTTCTAGGGATATATCTCATTACCATGCTTTATATGTGACAGGTTACGTACAAATTCGAACATTACAAAAATTCCGTCCCGCGACCGCGCACCCGCCTGTGTGTGACGTCACTTTTCACCACGATTTTGCGTTATGTTAAGCGACAATGCTGTAGATGGTAGCAGACTTAACTTAGAGAGCGGGATAAATATCACGCCGGTAAAATATGGGTTTATTGTTTAGTAATCTATTCCATATATAGTTTTTTGTTAACATCTCTATTAATTTTTATGAAAAGCGATAATTGTATTGTTAAAGCTCATAAAAAATAAATGACCTTGATTTTCATTGAAGCTATTTTAATAAATTAATATTTGCAGTAAAAGCATGTTCATATTTTGATAAGTGCTAAAATAAAGCCAAGATTCTATTTGTAAATAAATTTAAATGAACTGAAAAAGCATGTGTTTTATTTATGTATATCATAATGCCAAGCTGTTTTAAGCAAATGCATGTAAAAACTTAAAAGCAGTTAAATAACGAAGGCTATTAATAAAGCAGTTATTTAAATAATACTTTACGTTATCGTTATTCCTGTAGAATTTCCATATAATTTGAGATAGTAACGGCACATCACTTTTATTTTCTGCACTCATTTTTAATTAACACTATTTTAACGTATTTACCACTTTTCAATGCAATTTTAATTGATAAAACTAATATTTAATTAATAACAGCTGAGCTAAAATGCGATATTATAGTTCTAAACACTGCTTTTTTAAACGTTTTATACAATAGAGATGATTTTTATGCACTTTTATGAAATTGATTCTGTTTTCAATTCAACTATATATTGTACATATATAGAATGTTTTCTATTTTTTTTGTACAAGTCACTAGAAGAACTATTTCACTGCCTTTTACAAATTATAATATAATTTTCAACTGCTTTTTTAGAACAAAACTTACTGATTTTTATAAATCAAATAAAACTTCATTTTTGCGACCCAAATTATAAAAAAAAACTACTTAGGACGGAAATCTACTGGCAAATGAAATCGAATTTGTTTTTAGGGCAGGTTCTTGTCCACTATAATAATTTGCGTGGCGAAAAATGGTACTAATTTACGCTTAACTAAGATGCTATCAAATCATACTATTGCATAGACAGTGGCGCACAAAATTATAATATAGATTAGTAACCATGATTTCCGACAAAGGCCAAATTGTGTATTTTTGTTTGGATGAATAATTTTGGCAATGTACCTATAGTAGGTACCGATGCTTATATGTGAGTCAGAAATATACCTACCTATACCATGACCCAGCGAGAATTCGCCCAGCGTGCTATGGAAAGGGCTATGCTCGGGGTTTCTCTACGAGATCGAATTAGAAATGAAGAAATCCGTAGACGAACTAAAGTCACCGACGTAGCCCGGCGGATTAGCAAGCTGAAGTGGCAATGGGCAGGCCACATAGCGCGCAGAGCGGATGGCCGATGGGGTCGAAAAGTGCTCGAGTGGAGACCACGGACTAGCAAACGAAGCGTAGGACGTCCACCTACAAGGTGGACAGACGACCTTAAAAAGGTCGCCGGAAGACGCTGGATGCAGGTCGCTTCCATCCGGTAAATATGGAAGTCCAAAGTGGAGGCCTATGTTCAGCAGTGGACGAATTGTATCCACTTATCACTTACCGGCATATCCCCACAGGTAAGCTTCCGATCGCATCTGCGACTATTGCGACAGCGTCGTCGTGCGACAGATCGCACGCCAACTTGTCGCAAAGTCGCGCGACCGTATCACCCGGCTGCAACCCTGCTTTCGCTGCTGGCGTTGACGGGTACACCTGTATCACCGAAATCGGTTCAGCAATAACGCATTACTGTGCTTCGGCGGGAGGGCACTGTAACTAGTGAAATTACTGGGCTAAAGAGTCTTAACATCTTATGACTCTTGACTCCTAAGAAGCGTTGGTGCAGTGCTCCTGGAATTTCACATTAATACATAAATAAATTTACGTCTCTATTGTACATAATCAACAATCATTGAAGTTAAGCAATGTTATGCGCGTACGAAATCAATGAAATTTTTTAGAGTAAATATGATTTTGAGCCCTGAATTACCCCTGTACACGTCACAAAACCATCAAAAATAGCCCAGCAGCGATCAATCTAATCGGTTACACAAGATCAACCTAGGCCAAGATTAGCTGTCGGTGTGCCAATTACTGAATCTATCGACGTATCAATGTCATTGGTGCACTTTTTTATTAAGGTTCCGTAGCCAAATGGCAAAAAACGGAACCCTTATAGATTCGTCATGTCTGTCCGTCCGTCCGTATGTCACAGCCACTTTTCTCCGAAACTATAAGAACTATACTGTTGAAACTTGGTATGTAGATGTATTTGGTGAACCGCATTAAGATTTTCAATAGAAAAAAAAACAATAACTTTTTGGGGCTCCCCATACTTTGAACTGAAACTCAAAAAAAAAACATCAAAACCATACGTGTGGGGTATCTATGGACAGGTCTTCAAAAATGATATTGAGGTTTCTAATCTCATTTTTTTCTAAACTGAATAGTTTGCGCGAGAGACGCTTCCAAAGTGGAAAAATGTGTGTGTCCCCCCCCCCTCTAAATTCTAAAATAAGGAAATTATAAATGTAAAAATAATATATGATGTACAGTCAACTACAAAGAGATGTATCCATGTTAGTCTTACAAAATGAAGGAACTTTTAGTATGCAAAAATTATTTACCCTTACTTCGTGACATTTTCAGTATCCACCAAATCTTATACTATATTCGATTCATTTTGAATGCTATTATTATGTATCACGTAAGGAAAAGTAGTGGGAGTTTTTTTTTTAATACGTTAAAAACCGCAAACCGCAATTTAAGTTACAATGGAACCCTTCATGGGCGAGGTCGACTCGCACTTGGCCAGTTTATTAGATACTAACTTGTGCTCGCGGCTTTGCCTGCGCGCAGAAACCCTTTCTTAGCGAAGGTCTACATCATAAAAGGTATCTGTTCCAAATTTTAGCTCATTCCGTTCAGAGGTTTAGGCTGTGCGTTGATAGATCAGTCAGTCACTCTTTCCTTTTATATATTTAGACTAGTGGACCCGCGAGCACTTCGTAGCGTCTAACAGAAAAATATCATTGTTTCGTTTTAAATCATTACATAGCATAAAACAAAAGTCGCTTCCCGCTGTTTGCAAAGATAAAGATTTTTATTTTGCATAGAAACATGGGTACATGCATATAGATCTTAATTAATTTAGTGGCCAACATGTTCTGCCTTTACAGACGCACAAAATGAAGACATAATGGGTGCTTATCGTAAAACTTATAGTATCTGTTAAAACGTTAATTTCATTTTAATTGTAAATGTCAATATAAGTTATAAAATTATGAATAATATATTTTTTTAAATAATAAGTAGGTAATTATAAAAATTGAAATAAATTTATGTCAAAATAATAACAAGTGAAATTTAAAAAATACTTTTTAAAAACAAGCTTTAATTATTGTTATCATCTTGCATCATGAAGTACTCGTCAAGACGAATCAAATGAGCCCAAACTCGATGGGGTTGCGTTGTTTTATGACAGAGTTCCTATGGCCACCTTCCAGCTCCATCATCAGATCAGCTCGATGTCATAATAATATTGCATTGTCATCCTATTTACACACGCATGCAAATTTTCAGCTCAATTGGAAACCGGGAAGTGGGTCAAATTAAACTTGCAAGATTTGATTACAGACAGACAGACAGACAGACAGACAGACAACAGACAGGTGAAAGTAATATAAAGCTTGTAATAAGTAGAATACAATATAAATGTCAAACACAAAAAAATAAATAAAAAAACATTAATTTTAAATTTATCAATTAAAAATTCATTAATATTATAATTATGTATTATAATTATGTATACCTATATGTATGCTTAAATCTTTAAAACTACGCAACAGATTTTGATTGGTATAGTGCACTTATAATTTTACATCATTGTGTAATCCTAACACGCGTTATCTCTTACCATCAGGAGAGCGTCTTGCTCGTCTTCTTACTTCATAATATATTAAAGGAAAGAGTGACTGACTGGCTGACTGATCTATCAACGCACAGCCGCACAGCTCAAACCGCTGAACGGATTGGGTTGAAATTTGGTACACAGATAGGTTTTAGAAAGAAGACTTCCGCTATGAAAGGATTTAGCCATGCGGGCAAAGCCGCGAGCATATACATAATAAGCTAGTCGTTGTATATAACACATGGGCAATAGACAAAGTTTTCCTTGAAATAATTTTTTTCACAATTTGACGACTCCGCCCACTTTTCCTATTGGCTACTCTGCTTTTAGTGATGGGCAACGAAAAAGTTTCAATTTAAAAATCGATTTAGCCATGAAATCGATTTAAATATCGATAATTCGTAATTATTATATTATTATTGTTTTGACGGACAATGTTAAAACATTGTTTTTTTGGTACCTAAAAAGTGGCGTTTTTGAAAATAAATATTGTAGGTTAGGTCTCAATAAAATGCGTATCGTTATACTTCATATTCGTCCTGTCTTTTGATACAATATTCACGCCTCAATAAGTGAACTGATTGAGCTGAAATTTGGAATAGAGATAGTACAGCGGGTAAAACCGCTTTCAAGTGGCTTTTATGTTTTCAGTGGATAAAGGTTCTAAAAAGAGTTTTTATTTTTTATTTGAAAGTAATTATTATAGTCTACAGGCTCATCCACACTGTGCGCCGAATGACTCGCCAAGTCGTTGGCCCAAAGTTCGCCAACGTTGGCCGGGGCGCATAGTGCCCGTAACATGCTACATGGAATCCCGACAAAACTTCAAGAGTAGAACTGTCATCCCATACATTCACAAAAGTACAATCTATTGAGTGACAGTTCTACTCTTGACATTTCAGCGGAATCCCGTGTGGCATGTTACAGCCACAGATTAGGTAAGATTAGGTATATAATATGCCACTGGAAAATAACAGGATTCAAGAATTTATAAATTTCCTAGGAAATTTATAAACTTAAACGCAAATTTAAAATGACATATTTAAAGGAGTCTGTCCATTATACCGTACTAAAATAAAATGACCAATATTATTCAATGAGACTTGTAAAAAAGTAAAGACACTATTACATGGAAGGACGATTAAATCATATAGAAATTTCAATTGCAATTTCAAAAGGTCCTTATTAAGATATAACACTTAATAATTACAAACACCAGTGTACCTTTTATATATCTTTTAAATATATAAAAGAAAAAAGTGACCGACTGATCTCTGAGTGAGTTGACATTAACACAAATAGGTTTGATGACGTAGACCTTTGCTAAGAAAAGATTTTGTCACGCAGGCAAAGCCGTGAGCATAAGCTAGTAGTTTATAATTACATAGGTTCAAATATAACACTACGTATATAACATAGAAACAAATTATATATATATCGTCCGTACATAGGAAACACAGGCGTCCAAGAATGACATTGGTACCGTATTTTGTTGATCAGATGCTTATCCGCTTTGCACACGGACGCAAGAAATGCATACAACCCTCATAAGGGGTACAGTTACAGAACGCCGAAGATCCTTTGCAGTTTGTTGTGGACATAGTGGAATGTATCATGTTGCTTCCATGTCGCGTTTATGGTATGGTACGGTATAGTGAGCAGACTCCTTAATACCCATTTCTTGCAATTTGTACTCTTTATTCCACTTTTCATATTAATTATCATGTACCTATTTACGAGCATTAAAATATTTTGGAATAGGTAGTTTTGTGTGTTTGTTATCTTTTCACAGATTAACGACTCAACTGGTGAAATGTAGTATAATAATTAGCTAAAGATTCTTTAGTAGATAAGAGTACTTTCGATGGTTAAAACCACTGCAAACTGCTAGCGTTCAATATCCTAAGCATATTAAAGAAAGTCATCATCTTTATCAGCTAGGACATAATATGCCCACAGAACATAGGCGCTGATTTTATTCAACGGCAGCATGCAATTTAGACCCTGGTGTACAAATATGTACCAATCGATTATCATTAATCGATTAAATCGTTAAAATATTCACAACACTGCTTATACACGAATCGTTAAACAAGGATAGCTATTTGGAGAATACGCTTTGTTAGAAAGAGAGGTAAACGTCAAATGTTCGAACGACCAGCATAACTTGATCCCTCGCAAGAACAAAAATGATTAAAAATTTTGAGGGTTTTTTTCGTTTTTGGGGATATTAATACCCATTTATTAAATTTAAATACTATATATGAATTCTTTATGATATAATAAAATGGTAAACAGTTTTATAAAAAAATAAAATGTCGTATTTTTTTAGTTAAAGAGAATATTCCGTGAGGTCCGCGTAGTTCCTTAAACTGGCCGCTACTAAACGGCGCGTCACGTGGCGCTACGAGTGGGGTAGCAAATACAACCAGTGTTGATATACAAAAAATCTGCCGATGCCCTCCCCCTGTATATAACATTATCTTACAAAAAAGAAACATAATCTTTAATTTAGTTTTAAGTCTATTTTGTTATTTTTTGTCCCAATAAAAAATAACAAAATATAAAAAATTGTGTGAATTTTAAAGGTGAAGATAGAGCTTTTTTGGGGCTCCACATGATTTAAAAGGTGCCAAGTTTTAGGTATGGTACACTATTAATATTTTTGGCTATGTAAGAGAAAGAGAAACTTTCATATAATTATAAATAAATATTTATTATTCTGGGAGGAGGGTTACTTATGCTATCGATTAGATTTAAATTTAGTTTAGTTTGTATTGTAAATACGATCTTTTTGTGTAATATTTTAAATTATTAATGAATAAATATAAAGAGTATTGTATTGTATCTTACCTTATCCACAGTCAAAGGGATCTCACAGTCGTTGCCCCCAATGACGTCAAAACCCCATGACTCCTCGCCTTCTCTCGTCAGGTACACGTCCAGCTCCATCTAGGGGGTGAAGAGTGACGACTTGACTAATGCAATAACTTGAAATTGGCTAATGCAATAACTTGAAATTGACTAATGCAATAACTTGAAATTGGCTAATGCAATAACTTGAAATTGACTAATGCAATAACTTGAAATTAGCAAATGTGCGAACTTGAAATTGGCTAATGTACTAATTTGAAATTGGCTAATGCAATAAATTGAAATTGGAAATTGCACTTGAAATCGGCAATTGTGCCTACTATAAGTTGGTATATAAATTAACAATAAATGCACTAACACACACATTGAAATTAGCAAATGCATTAACTGGATGTAAATTTCCACACTAAATTTGCTGAATTTTACAGTACTGCGATCTACCTTATAAAATTGACATTTTTTCCATTACGTGGATAGATCATAATACGAGTATAATTATTAAAAAGTATTGGAGACGTATTATTTCTTTGAAAATTTTATTTAAATAAATGAGTTAATTGGTCGTGACGTCACGTGCCAAACTTGGGTACATTTTGTACCGGTTAGTGACGTCACACAAAAACTTATAAGCGTTCTATCTCAGCTATTATTGATTTTATTCCCAAACCTTAAAAAAAAAAAGTTTTTAATGTATTTTTATTATTTAAATTGCAGACTAATTATATTTTATTTTTTGACCTTGTCAACATCCCTATTGGCAGTCTTATCAGTAATACCTTCCAGAACATACCTTGTCAGTAGGTCCGTTCAAGAGCACAGTTCAAACTAAACTGCGGTTCAACTTGGCATGAGTTACGACCTAGATTTCAGTTAAATACTAGTTCAGGACCTATTTGGATGGTGTCAGGTCTTTTAGGTGTTTTGCAACAATAAAATATACGTACTAATATTATTTAACATAGAATAGAATAGTATAGAAATCTCAGTGTGTGGCAAAAAGTTCGCCTGGACGCTACCGTGTTTCGGAAGGCACGCAAAACTGTGGGTCCCGGCTGTTTCCTATAAGATATGTAGGAGGCAGTCGTTAGGTCATGTTGCAGGTGTAGTAATCTCGGCGACCTGAAACTGCAACATATAGGTTCGCCACACAACCTATAAATTGTGATTTGACTCTGACAGTGTAAGAAGGGTAACCTGTTCTGTTGGAGTATAAACACCAATTATTATTATTATTATAGAACGATTATTGCATACCAAAATAAAAGAAATAGTTATGAACATAAAAATATAATAAACTTAAAACTACAGGTAAACAATTGGCGATCTTATCGCATGATAGCAATCTCTTACAGACCAAACAGTGAAAATCTTAATTTGACTTACTTCCCGGTACCTATCCGATTGAGCTAAATTTTGCATGCATGTATAAATAGGATGACTATGCAATATTATTAAGACATAGAGCTGATCTGATGAAGGAGTTGGAAGGGTCATAAGAACTTCGTAACTAAACGACGCAACCCTATCGAGGTTTGGCTCATTTGATGTGTCTTGACGAGTGATGCTGGTTGATAAATAATAATTAAAACTTGTTTGAAAAAGTTTTTTTATTTCACTTGTTTTAATGTTTATCTTAGTTACTTGGACTCCGTGGCATCCAACAGTTTTTGCGAAGGTTATTAATTAGACATGGGCTTGAAGAAAAATCGATAGAACTCATAAAATAATCAGAACTTTAAAGAATCCTACAATAGGTAAGAAACACATAAAAAACGTTTAAAATGAATTTCTTTTTTATTATTACAAGCTTTTATTTACTTTCACCTGTCCGTTGTCTGTCTGTAATAAAATTTTGCAAGTTTAATTTAATCCATTTCCTGGTGTCCGATTGTGCTGAAATTTAGCATGCATGTTAAGCCAAACTCGATGGGGTTGCGTCGTTTAATTACGGAGTTCCTATGGCCACCGTCCTGCTCCATCATCAGATCAGCTCTATGTCTTAATAATATTGCATTGTCATCTGATTTATACAGGCATAAAAAAATTCAGCTCAATCGGAAACCGGGAATTGGATCAAATTTAACTTGCAAGATTTGATTACAGACAAACAGACAACAGACAGGTGAAAGTGAATAAAAGCTTGTAAAGAAGGCCTTGACAATAAATTTACTTTTCATCGATTTTTATATTGAGGAAAGTAAAAATTCCCCGTTAATTTGATATGACCTCAATGCCAAAAATAACATAGATTATGTGATTCAGCGGATAGATAGTGCAGTTGATAACGAGTGATAACAATAAACTATACAGCGTGTGGATTTTGGAAGATGACAACGCGAACAAGGGGATTGACTAATTAACACCTAAATATCACTAGCTAGATAACAAGTGAATTAAAAAAAAAAAATTAAAAACCCCCCACGCAATACGTAATTCACCATTTTGTGGTGGCGGCCATATTGGATTTTAAATTTTATCCCACTGCTGGGCATAGGCCTCATGTTATGCCACTCAACCCTGTCCTGTGCCAATCTGGTCCATGTGCGACCCGCCATTTTTATCACATCGTCCGTCCATCTGGCAGCTGCCCCCCCCCCCCCTGGAAATCGATTTTTTCGAAATATATATGGAGAACAAAAAATAAAATTTTCTTGGCGATCGCAATAAGATCGAACACTCTTCATAATCAAGATTTTGAAATTTTCTCGGCTCATTGCAAACTACTCGTCTTATTGGTAAGCACGGTCAAGTTTCTTGCAGCTCTATACTTACTCAGCGCTCGCAGCAACCTGAACGCGCTCTTACAAGAGAGAATATTTAAATTTCTAACCGCGCAGAGAAAGATTAATCGCACTCTTTTCGTTGTCAAAAATATAACATTTTCTCGGCGCTCGCAGCAAGCTGCTCACGCTATTTTAAGGCAGAACATTTTTATTTTACTACCGCTCGAAGCAAGTTAACTACACTCTTTTCGTTGTCAAAAATGTAAAATTTTCTTGGCGCTCGCAGCTGGCTGCTCGTGCTATTTTAAGGAAGAATATTTTAACTTTCTTACCGCTCTGAGCAAGTTAAACGCACTTTTTTTGTTGTCAAAAATATACCATTTTCTCGGTGCTCGCAGCAAGCTGCTCACGCTATTTTAAGGCAGAACATTTTTATTTTACTACCGCTCGAAGCAAGTTAAACGCACTCTTTTCGTTGTCAAAATTGTAAAATTTTCTCGGCGCTCGCAGCAGGCTGCTCGCGCTATTATTATTAGGAAGTATATTTCTGTGCGAGCTGAAAGCAAATCATGGCGTACCTATTAAACAGGGTAGATACCTATGCTCAAGTTCAGTAAAAGTAAAAGAAGCTGGGTACGCCTATGTAACTGGTACCTACTGTTGGGGTACTCACGACGTCGACCTCCTACTAAAGAAGTCAACCCCCGGTTAAACATTTTAGATTAAGTTGGCGATTTGGCCATGCTATTGTGCTAAATTAGTATTGATTCAATAAATAAATATCTACGGGACCAACCTGTATATGACCAATCAAGATATGACTCGAATGAGTCACGACCACACGCTATCCACACAAATACAATGATATGCGTTAGTTTGTGTTGAATAGTGGCTTAGGGATGACACACGAAGCTTTCGCGACCGCGGGGTCAGGCCCGGGTATTGAGATATGGACTATCGAGGTAAGAATGTGATCCAAGGACCTTTTTATCCGTTCCCCTAACGGTAAACGGGGAACGGATGAAACTCTTTTTTCCCATCCGTCCCCCTAAGGGGACAAATTGGGGGGACGGATGGGAACAATCCCATTTTACAACCTTTTTTTGTTTATTTATTCACACGAAGAAGTTAAAAGAGCAAGACGCTTTCCTGACGGTAAGAGATAAGTACGAGTACAGTGCCACCCAGGATTTCACAGATGTAAAATTCTAGGTGCTACTCCATTGCTTCTTACTCAAGAGTCACAAGTTGTTAGGACTCTTCAGCCCAGAAATGTCACTAGATACAGTGTCCTCTTACTGAAGCACAGCAATGTTTGCACAACTGTTCAGGCGGTGGAATAACTAGCACTGTTGGGGTTCCTAGTCCACCTGCTGCAGGAAGTCTACCCCCGGTAAAATTCAACCACCTTGAAAACTATAAGTTGTTTGAAGTTGGAGTTGAAGAGTTTTAACATCTTGTGACTCTTGAGTAAGAAGCGTTGGTACAGTGCACCTACAATTTACGTCATTGTGTAAAACAATCCTGGGGAGCACTGTACTGATTATGGGCAGCGTCTTGCTCGTCTACTTAGGTATTTATTTGCATAGCTTGGAGTTAGATGGCTCTGTGTGTAATGTCCTAATATTTTTTTGCGAATAATTGCACTAAGTGCAGCTAACCTATTTTATATATTTATATCGTGCCTGTATCTATGTCAGTTTTATTGTAACAAGCACGATTACAAGTCATGTTTTCAAGTGTTAAAAGTGTTCTTAATTTTAAAGTGTAATGACAAGTTTATTAAGTGTTATTGTATTTCTATCAAAACTAAATTCACTATAAAAAATATCCTACTTCCACCACCCGACTTAGGACCGAAAAAACTTGAAACAACTGGTGAAACTATTTCGCTAAAAACTTAGTTTTGACTCTTGAATAAGAAGAGTTTATGCAGCCCAGGATTTCACGATGATGTTAAAAATTATTCTAAGTAATAATTTTTAACATCATCGTGAAATCCTGGGCGGCACTGTGCTGATTAATGGGCAGCGTTATCTCTTACCATAAGGAGAGCGTCTTGCTCGTCTTCATACTTCTTTGAATATTAAAACTGACCGCCTTCTGTCTGCTAGGTCGCTATATTTAAGTTTCTTTTTTCCAGAAATTCGAGCCAGTGCCCATCGACACTAAAAAGTACGGGAAGTTTTATAATGGAGATTCCTACATCGTTCTCAAGGTATATTTTTTTACAAGGTTTTGACTGTTGTATAATATATAAATCGGATGACAATCCAATATTTATTATGACATGGAGCTGATCTGATGATGGAGCTGGAATGTGGCCTTAGGAGCTCCGTAATCAAACGACGCAACCCCATCGAGTTTGGGCTCATTTGATTCGTCTTGACGAGTACTTTGTTGCTAGATGGTAATAATAATAAAAGCTAAGTAAAATAAATCTTGTTTTTAGAAAGTTTTTTTTTATGAATTTGGCTTGCTTATACTCAGAGTATAGCGAAATTAAATTTAATCTAATCAGACCTTAAAAAACCAGGTACCAGAAGACCATAACTAACTGATAAATATGCGCGGAGGGTAGCAGTAGTGAAACAGATCGTGGCTGGTTTCGCACTGGTTTATTGTAGCTGGCGGTCGATGAGCGCAGTCATCGATAGATATAACTATACATATACAACACTAACAATGAGATTTTCCATATACCTTCCCATAATAATACAAACTTTCGTATATTATTTTCTAAGTAACATTTAAAAGGCGAGGTACCAGGGCACCATAACTAACAAAGTGTAGTTCTTCCAAGCATCTTTATGTTCAGAAACGTTCTCATTAAAAAGTTAGATAATTTAAAAGTCATAGTACCAGGGCACCATAACTAACGAAGAGTTTGCAACAGACAACTGGAGTGGACAACTCATCTCTCCACTACGACGCCCACTTCTGGCTCGGTAGTAAAACCACGCAAGACAAGAAAGGTTCAGCTGCAATATGGACGGTGACTTTGGATGACATGCTGGGAGGCAGAGCAGTCCATCATAGGGAGGTGCAAGGCCATGAGAGTGGACTGTTCTTGGGATACTTCAAGCCAGGTGTGTTTAAAGCATATAATATTTAATCTAATCGTGTAGAGGTAAAGTCATTAATGTTAATTCTACGAGGCAACGGCGCACCAAAACGAAACGCCTTTTATAACACCTACTAGTGGACCCGCGCGCACTTCGTAGCACCTACCAGAAAATACCACAATAATTCTCTACAATATTACTACTAAAAGTAATAAATTTCGATCGTTTATTCACATTTAACAAACAATAATTTTGTAAAAATATTAATAATTTTCAATTAATCAGATTTACCGTAACATATAGTCAGGTCACAGGTCATAAGTATTGTCACACAGTAAAAACTTTTCTTTTAGAATGCTGGCCACAAAAAAGTTTATTGAATTCGAATTTCGAATTGTTCATGAAAATAAAAATTTATACTTTTTAGAATTTTACTCATTTTTAAATATGGAGTGGACGCTTAAAGAAGACCGTGTTGCAGTTATTGCGTTGCAAGTTGCATCGTTGCGGTTACGCGCCAATTCAAATTTTTGACATACTGAAAAATTTTAATATAACCAAAAGATTCGTTTATCGTACCATCAAACGATACAATGAAGACTCTAGTGTAGATGACAGGTCAAGAAGTGGTCGCCCTCGGTCTGTTAGGACTCCAGCAGTGATAAAAGCTGTGAAGGCGCGAATTCAAAGAAATCCCAAACGTAAGCAGAAACTGTTGGCCCTTCAGATGGGGTTAAGCAGAACCACGGTGAAAAGGGTGTTAAATGAAGACTTAGGGCTTCGGGCATATCGAAGAAAAACAGGACATCGTTTAAATGCTCGTCTAATGGACCTGAGACTGAAGAGATGCCGCGCTTTGTTGAAGCGGTACGCGAGAAAAAAATATCGAGAAATTCTTTTTTCGGATGAAAAAATTTTTACCGTAGAAGAGAGCTACAACAAACAAAATGATAAGGTGTACGCACACAGTAGTGAAGAAGCGAGCAACCGTATTCCGCGTGTCCAACGAGGTCATTTTCCATCCTCGCTCATGGTACGGTTGTGGGGCTTAACAGAGGTACATTTTTGTGAGAAAGGTGTAAAAACGAATGCAGTTGTGTATCAAAATACAGTCCTGACGAACCTTGTGGAACCTGTTTCTCATACCATGTTCAATAACAGGCACTGGGTATTCCAACAAGATTCGGCGCCAGCTCATAGAGCGAAGAGCACACAAGACTGGCTGGCGGCGCGTGAAATCGACTTCATCCGGCACGAAGACTGGCCCTCCTCCAGTCCAGATTTGAGTCCGTTAGATTACAAGATATGGCAACACTTGGAGGAAAAGGCGTGCTCAAAGCCTCATCCCAATTTGGAGTCACTCAAGACATCCTTGATTAAGGCAGCAGCCGATATTGACATGGACCTCGTTCGTGCTGCGATAGACGACTGGCCGCGCAGATTGAAGGCCTGTATTCAAAATCACGGAGGTCATTTTGAATAAACTTTATTGTCATAAGAATCTATGTTTTGTTAAGTTCATTTTGGTATATAAATGGTTACATAATAAATAAACTTGTTCCAATAATTTTATATTAAACATGTGACAGAATTTATGACCTGACAAGGTATATACATTAAACCTTCCTCTTGAATTATATATTATCTATATATTATCTATTAAAATAGACTGCATCAAATTCCGTGGCGTAGTTTTATAAATGGGATTTAAAAGGCAAGGTACCAGGCCTCCATAACTCACCAAGAGTTCTCAATTCAGTAAGAGCGGGCAAGACAAGAAGGGTTTAGTCCATCAGAGGTGCAGGGCAGGGCCAGTCGACCTCTCGACCTCTGTGGCGCGGTGGGCTAATACCCGCCTGCAACGCAGAAGGTTGCGGGTTCGATTCCCGCACGGGGCAAATGTTTGTGTGATCCACAGGTATTTGTTTCTGGTCTGGGTGGTTCAATATCTATTATAAGTACTCGTATGTATTTACAAAAGAAAAGTATATAAGTATTATATCCGTTATCCTAACCACCAGCCTTAAGTTGCTTAGTTTGGGGTTAGGTGGCGCTGTGTGAAATGTCCTGAAATATTTATTTATTTATTTAGAGTGGACTTCTTGGGATACTTCAAGCTAGGTGTGTTGAAAGCAAATATAGTCTAAACATGTAGAGGTAAATGGAAAGCCCTTCATGTTGATTCAACACAATGGCACACCAAAACGAAATACCTTTTATAACCTACTAGTGAACGCGCGCGCAATTGGTAGCGCTTGATAGAAAAGTACCAGGGTTTCTCTAGTATATCATTCATGAATTTACATAATATAAAACTTCTTCTTGAATCACTCTATCTATTAGAAATATACCAAAAAAAAACCCTGAATTGTTTTTCAATAACTGTTACATAAAGAGCACCTAAGACTACTTATTAAATATGGCTTGATTACACTTATCAAAAATAACAAACATGATTATAAAATTATCGGCGTAGATAATCACCTTCACATGGTCTACTGCATTTCCTCTAGATAACAAAAAATTGAAACATATAAGAAAAAAAAGTAGCAATATTTTTGAAGTGAAAACTTCTTTAGCGGCGCTGAGCACTTTTTTGTATGGGTAAAAACTTTAAAACTCGCGTCAGGGTCACGTGATGCTGATCGAAAAAGCGTAAGATCGAGGGGAAGGGAGAGGAACTAGTATCTCCCACTCTTTCTACCGTGCTTGAGTGTGCTGCTCTGTTGATGGTGTAAAAGTCGTCGAAATTATGGATGGAAGTTGATTTTTCTGAGAGATAAAATTTAATGTAATATATAAATAACGATATAATACTAGCAAACCCGGCGAACTCCGTTTCGCCACCTGATGGCTTCGTTTTATGTAACATTTCGTTTGGTGATTAAAAAATGAAGAAATGTCTGTTGAAATTTTTCCTGAATTTTCTTTGCTATAAACCTCACGGAGCCCGAGACCTTTCCAATGAATGCAAAATCGTGGAAATCGGTTCGTGCGTTCTGGAGTTATAGCGTCAGGAAGGAAAACCCGACTTATTTTTATATAGTAGATTAAAAGTTTTCAGATTTTTTCCCGTATTTAAAATATATGTTAAGGTATGCCAAATTTCATAAACATAGGGTAACGGCAAGTTCTCTATGAATATTGATTTATTCAGAGAGTCAAAACATTTTTTGAAGGATAAACGGGTGTATTTTTTCGACTTAAAGTTAAAGTTCTTGTATTAGGATATTTTAAAAAAAGTCTAAGGTCTAAAGTCTAAGGTTTAACGGAAATTGGGCCGCGAGGTCCCAGTTTGAAGCGGAACCCAAAGAACTTGAACTGTTGGGAACTTTGGGTTTGGGCGTTTGGTTCTGCGGATCATTATGTGATTTTTTGTGTAATCACATTTTAACGTTAAATCCTTTCTTTTTTAATATTAGGTATTAAAAATAGAATAATAATAATATAAAAGACCGTGTAACGACGAAATTCGACAAAAATACAAATTCGCCTTATTATAATTTAAGTTTTAGCAATATAAAATGATATCGTGTAATAATGCTAACTTTAAATTACGTGGTTCCTGTTACCACCTTTCAGCTCCATTATCAGACCCTGGTTACTATATCGTATCAAAGTACTCCTCGAGACGAATCAAAGGAGCCCAAACTCGATGGGTTTTGTCTTTTAATCATGGAGTTCCTATGGCCACCTTCCAGCTCCATCATCAGACCCTGGTTACTATATAGTATCAAAGTACTCCTCAAGACGAATCAAATGAACCCAAATTCGAAGGGGTTTTGACTTTTAATCACGGAGTTCCTATGGCTGCCTTCCAGCTCCATCATCAGACCCTGGTTTCTATATAGTATCAAAGTACTCGTCAAGACGAATCAAATGAGCCCAAACTCGATGGATTTTGTCTTTTAATTACGCGTTTTCTGTTACCACCTTCCAGCTCCATTATCAGACCCTGGTTACTATATCTTATCAAAGTACTCATCAAGACAAATCAAATGAGCCCAAACTCGATGGGGTTTTGTCTTTTTATCATGGAGTTCCTATGGCCACCTTCCAGCTCCATCATCAGACCCTGGTTACTATGTCGTATCAAAGTACTCGTCAAGACGAATCGAATAAGCTCAAACTCGATGGGTTTTGTCTTTTAATTACGCGTTTCCTGTTACCACCTTCCAGCTCCATCATCAGACCCTGGTTACTATATCTTATCAAAGTACTCATCAAGACGAATCAAATGAGCAAAAACTCGATGGGGTTTTGTTTTTTTATCATGGAGTTCCTATAGCCACCTTTCAGCTCCATCATCAGACCTGGTTACTATATCGTATCAAAGTACACGTCAAGACGAATCGAATGAGCCCAAACTCGATGGGGTTTTGTCTTTTAATCACGGAATTCCTATGGCCACCTTCCAGCTCCATCATCAGATCCTGATTACTATATAGTATCGAAGTACTCGTAAAGACGAATCAAATGGACCCAAACTCCATGAGGTTTTGTCTTTTGTTTACGCGGTTCCTATGACCACCTTTCAGCTCCATCATCAGACTTCAGATCACTTCCATGTCATAAAATTATTGCATTGTCATCCGATTGCCGGTATGCGAAATTTCAGCTCAATCGGAAACCGTAACTGCTAGGTAGAGTCTAGTATTCTTTTATCTGTGGTAGAGTGCTTTTCACGAAAGGAGTTCTTTTTGCGGGGCGCCACTATCGCAAATTTTAAAAGTTAGCATATTAAATAACTTTTTAACACCTCATAATTTCTCATGTGTAATTTCTTTATGAGACATTTTAGTTATTGACTTTATTTTTGGTTTAAGTATGGACCAACTAAGGGCACAGTATAAGTTGCATCAAAATCGGTTCAGTGGTTTTTATGTTATGAATAATTAAAATGTATCGAAATTAGGAACATTTCATAGGAAGCGTAAGGTCCAGCCAATGGTGTGACGTCACGCGCTCTGATTAGCGTTCATTTATTTTATTTATTTTCATCCCTATTTAACCTCAAATTCACGATCCACATAATTTACACAGTTCAACTTACCACCTTAAAGACAAATGCCTGCTGTTGAAATTTAATAAAAATTTGCCCAAGAACACGCTTTTTTTTTTGTATTCATCCAAGGAGAGCCATTGGCTGCTACGTTGCCAGTATTAATTCGAAATAAGGTTGCAATAAAACTTATCAATATCCTCCGCGCCGACACGGCCATTACCACCTTAAAGACAAATGCCTGCTGTTGACATTTGCCCAATACGCGCGTGGTTTCCAATTGAATATTATTATATTATTTTTACTTTTTTTATTTCTTTTGAAATTTTTCCTGAATTTTCTTTGCTATAAACCTCGCGGAGCCCGAGACCTTTCCAACGAATGCAAAACCGTGGAAATCGGTTCGTGCGTTCTGGAGTTATAGCGTCAGGGAGGAAAACCCGACTTATTTTTATATAGTAGATTATAAATAACAACATATAAATTGTCATATTTGTGTACGATAGCGCAATAAATAAACATTGTATTCTACCTCATTAATGATAGTACTTTTATACTTATAATTAAACACAACGTTAATATTGAAGTTTTCACTTCTGCCGGCACTCCCGGAGTGCTACCTTTTTTTTTTTTTGAAGTGAAAACTTCTTTAGCGGCGCTGAGCACTTTTTTGTATGGGTAAAAACTTTCAAACTCGCGTCAGGGTCACGTGATGCTGATCGAAAAAGCGTAAGATCGAGGGGAAGGGAGAGGAACTAGTATCTCTCACTCTTTCTACCGTGCCTGAGTGTGCTGCTCTGTTTAGGCGGCACAGGGGGCTTAGACAAGCGCGCGCCCGATATTTTTTTTTTTTTTTTTTTTTTTTTTTTTTTTTTTTTTTTTTATTAGACACTTAAATAGGTTCGAATCAAAACTGTTTGTTTCTTACTTCAGTTATCATAAACCAATTGTATCAGTTGTAAAAATTTGCGATGATGATTCTGATAATAACGATGGTGTAAAAGTCGTCGAAATTATGGATGGAAGTTGATTTTTCTGAGAGATAAAATTTAATGTTATATATAAATAACGATATAATATTATAAATAACAACATATAAATTGTCATATTTGTGTACGATAGCGCAATAAATAAACATTGTATTCTACCTCATAAATGATAGTATTTTTATACTTATAATTAAACACAACGTTTTGAGTTTTTGGCGGCAAGCCTTGATCATATCATTAGCTCCACGTCTTTTGCTTAATAATCGTGTAGAATTTGATTGTTAGCGTGTAATAATGGTGGAATATTGCGTGTTAAGTGTTTTTGAATGTGCACAGATGTAGGCAAGTGATATGGTGCTGAAATATGAATTTTGGTGCCCCCTCCAAAACTCCTCCGAACTTTCAGTAAAATTCCACCCATTTTACTGGAAGACTCACGTGACTAGACGAGCTATTAAGCTCACTCTGACTCTGACCTGACTAACTAACTTATTACTTAAAAAATAACATTTAACTTGACACTGGCAAAACACGAAAGTGGAGACCATAATTTAATATCCCGTGAACATTCCACGAATTTTACTCGACACTGGCAAAATGCATATGTTGCCATATTATTAAAAAGAAAAAAAAAAAAAAAAAAAAACACAACGTTAATATTGAAGTTTTCACTTCTGCCGGCACTCCCGGAGTGCTACCTTTTTTTTTTTTTTTAGGACAATTCACACAGCGCCACCTAACCCCATACTAAGCAACTTAACGCTTGTATTATGGTGATTACGATAACGGAAATAATACTTATATACTTTTTCTTTTGTAAATACATACTTATAATATAGATATAGATGTTGTGTTTATGGATATTGTGTTTTTTTCAGCCATCCGTTACCTAGAAGGCGGAAACGAGTCAGGGTTCACAGAGGTAGAAACTAATGCAGGAGCAGAGAAGAGGCTGCTCAGGCTTTCTGGCTGTGATAACATGAGGATTGAAGAGGTAAATTGTTCTTTATTCTTTTAAACTTATAACTTATAAATACTTAATCTAAATTGGTAAATATATATATAGAGTAAATTTAAATGTCATAAATACCGCTCCAGGGCGTTACCGGTGGAAAGGTGCCCATGAGAGGTAAATAATATCATCATCATCGTACCTATATTATAAACGTGAAAGTTTGTTAGAATGTATGGATGTCTGGATGTATGTTTGTTACCCTTCACGCCTAAACGGGTAGACCGATTGAACTGAAATTTGGTATAGAGATAGCTAGTCAATCATAATACTACAACCACTGAGGGCCTATTGGCTATCGCCCAACGACATGTAAAACACTAGAATCCATAGACAAAATTGCATACATTACTTGCTTAAACCTCCTCATTTACATGAGTAAAATAACAAACGCAGCAATGTACATTGAAATTGTCATCAATCGTAGAGGGTGAGAATGAACCAATTCTTGAAAATCTAGAATCAAATCATCATCATACAAAGTCATCGACATAGCCCACCGGATTCGCAAGTGGCAATGGGTAGGCCACATAGCACGCAGAGAGGATGGCCGATGGGGTCGAAAAGTGCTCGAGTGGAGACCACTATTCAGTCAAGTAAATACATTTCTTCCTCCATGCAGGAGGTCGACTAGGTGCGTACCCAAACAGTATACCAATAATTACCGGGGGTAGACTTCCTTTGCAGGAGGTCGACTAGGTGGGTACCCAAACAGTGCCAGTTATTCTACCGCCTAAGTAGTGATGTGCAAACATTACTGTGCACAGGAAGGAGGGCACTGTAACTAGTGAAATTACTGGGCTGAAGAATCTTAACATCTTATAAATTATAACTCTTGAATAAGAAGTGTTGGTACAGTGCACTTAGAATTTTACTTTGTAAAATTCTGGGTGATCTGTACTGATTATAGGCAGCGTCTTGCTCGTTTTCTTACTTCTTTGGGTACAAAACATAAAAAAATATATGCATGTAGCATAAATTCTTGAAAATCTAGAATCAAATCTAGATAGCCCACTCAACTATTAAATCGATTTCGATAATTATGCGATTGTTCCAAGATAAGATTGTGTTTCAAGTTAATAATAAAGATATTAAATGGCCGGTAAAATAATAATAACAAAGAAATGTTGACAAGGTTAAAATGTAGGTAAATTCTATTGAATCAAGCAGTAATGTGCAAAAAAGTAAGAAGACGAGCAAGACGCTGTCTTGATGTTAAGAGATTATAACGCTGCCCATAATCAGTACAGTGTCACCCAGGATTTCACACCACTGTGAAATTCAGGTGGTTGTTTTCTCTTATTAAGTAGTTTAACGACTAAGAAACACTTTTAATATGTTTTAATTTTAAGCTATTGCATAGCTTCTATCGCGGGCCTTGAGCGTGGAGACCGAGTTCAGAAATTCCGTAACGAAAAAAACCTAACACCCTCCACTCCGACCGGCACAGCGGTGAAACTTTTTAGTTTTTCCATCTATAGATAAAAATGCTATGCAATTGCTTTACCGCGGCAGTTTCCGAGTGCCACACGTCTTTTTTATCTCCAGATACGTAGGAGGCAGTCGTTAGGTCATGTTGCAGGTGTAGTAATCTCGGCTACCTGAAACTGCAACATATGGTTGGCCACAGAACCTTTAATTTTATTTTTAAGCCCCGACGCAAAAACGACGGGGTGTTTTAGTTTTGACGTGTCTGTCTGTCTGTCTGTCTGTGTGTGTCTGTCTGTGGCATCGTAGCTCCCGAACGGATGAACGGATTTTGATTTAGTTTTTTTGTTAAAAAGTAGAGTTAGTCGAGAGTGTTCTTAGCCATGTTTGATAGAAATCGGTTCAAGATGGCCGCCGCTACAAAATGGCGGATTACTTTTTCTTCCACGATCCCCTCAATATGGGTATCAAATGAAAGGTCTTAACTAGTAAAATACAACCCACTATATAAAGTTTAAAAACAAAGATGGCCGCCACCACAAAATGGTGAATTACGTACTGCGTTGACTTTTTGAAATATCACGCTTGTCTCTTTTGTTTTTTTATCGGTCACCACGCTCAAAGTGTAACTTGAATTAATAACAAAGAAAAAAAATACAAAAATACTGCATTAATAAAATAAATAAATAATTATAATTGCATAAATTGATAAAAAATGCTTTGCAATAGCTTGACCGCGGCAGTCTCTGAGTGCCACACGTCTTTTTAGGGTTCCGTACCTCAAAGGAAAAACGGAACCCTTATAGGATCACTTTGTTGTCCGTCCGTCTGTCTGTCTGTCTGTCTGTCTGTCTGTCAAGACCCTTTTTCTCAGGAACGCGTGGAGGTAACAAGCTGAAATTTATAGGAAATACTAAGGTCTATTGCCTCTTAGAGCTGTGAAAATTTCAAACTTCTAGGCCAACGCAATCAAAAGATATAGTCGAATATGTCGCAAATTGCAGCAAATTTTCGACATTACCAAATAAATCAAAACCTACGGGGCACTTCCCGTGAACTCAGAATCTTGAAATTTGGCACGAAGTAATTCCTTAGAGCACAGATAAAGGAAAAATTGCGAAAACCAAAAATTTTTATTTGCATCATATGAAAAAAATATTTTGAATAATTTTATACCTACTACCCTTTTTCTCATGAACGCGAAAACATATTAAATTGAAATTCATATCAAATACTCAAGTCTATAATACCTTTAAACTGTTATAAAATCAAACCTCTATGTCAACGCATTCAAAAGAAAAGGCAATTTTAGTCGCAATTTCCATCATATCGTATCCATAATCGGTTCCAACGGAAGACCAGCGTAGGTTTTACTCGCCTACACATGCTGAGTTGGCACCATTTCGCGGCTACATAATTATTATTCAGTGCTTAGTTTAGTTTACTCCTAATTAGAAAAACTGTTTCTTTTATTTGTATATTTCTTGTTTTTTGTGTCTTATGGCCGTGAATAAAGTTCTATTCTATTCTATTCTATTCAATTTTAAACTCGCAATTACTCTCAAAAAATCAAAACCTACAGGGTACTTCCCGTGATCTTGGAATCTTGAAATTTGGCACGAAGCAACTTCTTAGAGCACAGATAAAGGAAAAATTGCGAAAATTGTAAATTTTTGGTTACATCATGTAAAAAAATATTTTTATTAATTTCATACTTACTACCTTATTTCTCATGAACGCGTGCAGGTATTAAACTGAAATTCATGTCAAATTCTAAGGTCTATAATACCTTTAAACTGTAATAAAATCAAACCTCTATCTCAACGCATTCAAAAGAAACAGCAATTTTTGCCGTATTTTTTAACTCGCGACTACTCTCTAGGGAATCAAAACCTACAGGTTACTTGCCGTTAACTCAGAATCTTGAAATTTGGTACGCAGCAACGTCTTAAATCACAGGCACAGGAAAAATTGCGAAAACTGTAAATTTTTAGTTACATTATATAAAAAATTTTTTTTAATCATTTCATACTTACTACCTTATTTCTCATGAACGCGTACAGATATTAAATTGAAATTCATACTAAATACTCAGATTTATAATAACTTTAAGCTGTAAAAAAATCAAACATCTATGTCAACGCAATCAAAAGAAACAGCAATTTTAGCCGCATATTTTCAAACTCGCAAGTACTCGCAAGGAAATCAAAACCTACAGTACCTATATAATATTATACCCACGTTTCCTTAGGGTTCCGTAGAAACCCGTAGGTTTGTACGGAACCCTCGGTGCTCGAGTCCTACTCGTACTTGACCGGTTTTTTTAAATTTAATTCACTTGTATTATAATTAAATTACGCCAGATCGTGGTCAAAGGCTTATTATTAACCTACATATTAATAACTAGCTTACACTTGCGGCTTTGCCCGCATGGCAAAATCCTTTCTTGAATTGAATTTGGATGACGGCAATGTGCCATTTCTTAAATCTCCAGGTCCCAGCTGAGTCCACCTCCCTGACCAAAGACCAGTGCTTCATCTTGGAAGTAGAGCACCACATATACGTGCTGATGCCGGAAGGTGCCAAGGCCACGCAGCGGCGGAAGATCATCAGCGTTGCCAACAACCTCAGGGATGATGACCATAACGGGAGAGCTACTATTGAGATTATTGGTAAGGGAAACTTAACTTTTTACAAGCCTTTATTTAACGCGGTGCTGGCACAAAATCCAGACTTAGATTTATTTACCTGTACCTTGAATGAGCTTCACAGAATGGCAATGAGTTTTGTCGAAAGTAATCCGAACATCATTTAGCTAAATGTGGCGTTATTAATTTTTTTTTTTATTTAATGGCAAATGCCTTTATTGAGAAAACAAACTAACAATACTACAGCTACTACAACAGTTGAGAACACTTTTATTAACCACAGATCGGCCAATCTACAGAAAATCCAAGTGCTCCAAACCACTGTCAGATGGCAGAGTGCCGTTATTAATTACTTATCATAATATTTTTTTAAAGTTAATATAATTAGGTACCTTCATATAAAATTAGTAATAGTTTTGGTTCTGGGCCCTGAGTCTGCGAATTGTGTAACTGTAATGCAGACCAGGACATGGTAAATAAATAAATTTACTCTCACATGTCCGTTGTCTGTCTATCTGTTTGTAATAAAATCTGGCAAGTTAAATTTGACCCACTTCCCGGTCTCCTATTGAGCTGAAATCTTATAAATCGGATGACAATGCAATGACATTATGACATCGAGCTGATCTGATGGAGCTGGAAGATAGACATAGGTACTCGGTAATTAAACGACACAACCCCATCGAGTTTGGGCTCGTATGATTCGTATGGTCGAGTACTTTGGTCTTAGATAGTAACCAGGATTTGATGATGGAGCTTAAAGGTGGCTATAGGAACTCAGTACATAATTATAAAACTTGTTTAGAAAAGCATTTTTTTATGTTCGTTTATGTGTATTATTCAATAGCTGCCTCCAGGGCTATTACCCTCTGTACCTACAGCCCCTTTAGCATAGTAAGACATTGACATAAGAGTAGCAACTCCCGTCCCACTGTCAAGACTAATCTGACGTTAATCAAGACGCTACTCTTGCTACTCGCGCAGTCATTGCATACAATTTGGAGCTACTCCCAATGTCATTGTGCTCTTACAAACGACAATTAGTCTTGACAGCGAGACGGGAGTTGTTAGTCTTAAGTCAATATTTTTATGAGCTCGGGCCGCTGTAGCCTAATATGTTATTCCAGGGTCTAAGCCATCTCTGTACCAAGCACACTCATAACATAGATATACTCATACATCCATTCTTCTTGTTACAGACGAGTTTTCATCAGACGACGATATCGCCGAGTTCTTCGAAGCCCTCGGATCTGGTTCTAAGGACGACCTCGTTAACGATGATTCTACTGATGTAAGTATAGATCCGCTGCGTATAAGTTGTAGCACGGTAAAGAGATATACAGTAATGTGACCCTAGAAGCGATTGAACTCAAGGTCACGCGAGTTTGTAACGCGGTGGGTAGGGTTCGGTAGGCAGCGAGGTGCCGAATAGGTTATTATTGTGTGTAAATAAATAAAAATCCGATATTTTCTTTGTTTCCAGGTGTATTACCGCGAGGATATGCAAGCGGTATACCTGTACAGGTACTTGAGTGGTGATGAACCGGATCTGATTGCCATCAGCAAGCCTTATAAACAGAGGCAGTTGTCATCAGATGTAAGTAACATATCTTATTATTCACACATACACACACACACACACACACACACACACACACACACACACACACACACACACACACACACACACACACACACACACACACACACACACACGCACGCACTTGCGCTCAAAAAAGCATGCTTGTTAACGTTTTCTTTTTCTTTTTCTAATTAATATTTAGACAGTTTTTATAATGTAACTTTCTCTTGTAGACATAAATAGAAATAAGCATAATATGGGAAAAGCCATTGGCACCTGACACACAGTTTTCAACTAGTTCAGGATTCAACAATAAAAATGTAACAAATTTATGTCCAATAAAGATTTATTATTATTATTATTATGCAAAGTAAGAAGACGAGCAACACGCTCTACTGATGGTAAGAGATAACGCTTCCCAAAATAGGGGATCAGATAAAAAAAATCATAATATGACGTCACGCGTCCTCACCCAAAAACTTATAAAGCGCTATCTCAGCCATTTTTTATTTTATTCTCAAACAAAAAAATTCGTATCGCATATTTTTTTATTATAAAAATTATGGACTATATTTTAATGTTTTTGACCTTGTCCGATCCCCTATTTGCCCTTTTTGTACAGTGCTACCCAATATTTTACAAAGTAAAAATTTTCTGGGTGCACTGCGCGTACGCTTCTTACTCAAGAGACATATAAGATTTTAAGACTCTTCAGCCCAGTAATTTCACTAGCTACAGTACCGACGCACAGCAATGTTTGCAGTACACTACTCAGGCGGTAGAATAACTGGCACTGTTGGGGTACCCACCTGGTCGACCTCCTGCAAAAGAAGTCTACTAACTCCATCATGTAATCTGTGTTATTCCCTCAGGAAATCTACATTCTGGACACGCCGTGCTCTGGCGTGTACATTTGGCTCGGATCAGGAGTGGATAGTGACATCAAGAAGAATTATAACGATGTAGCCGCCAGTTACTTGGACATGAAAGGATATCCAGCTTGGGTAAGTTACTGGCGGGATTAATACTAATAAATAAATAGGCCATGCACTAGTCGGGTTTACACCCTTCTCCATTTTTCGAGAGCTTGAAAGCTAGTAGTTCAAATTTAAGAGTTCAAGAAAGGTTTTTTTTTTTTTTTTTTTTAAGTGGCAAATGCCTTCATTGAGAAAAACAAACTAACTAAGAAAGGTTTATATTTAAATATCTTTATTATGCACTTTAATCGAAAAAAGGCGAAAAATACGTCCCCACAAGATGGGATTGAACAGAAAAAAAACCAAGTTATGAGTACGGGAGGTAACCTAAATTATTAATTAATTTTGTTTTTTTTTTCTACTGTTTTCTTACCCTAATTATTATCCTCATCTATGCAAAATTTCAGCTTTTTAGGTCTTATTGTTTCTTCATAAAGTATCATCGTAGCCTATTCGACTTTTGAGTTTTATTGTTTACTAGCTGCGCCCAGTGGTTTTACCCGCTGTAGCATATGTGTTATTCCAGGGTCTAAGCTATCTCTATACCAAATTTCAGTTCGATCGGTCACACAAACTTTCGTATTTATAATAATTAGTGTGATATATCCTCAGGTAAACATTACCAGGGTAACAGAAGGCGCAGAGAGTTCTACCTTCAAGCAATACTTCCACGACTGGGAGACTGTCTCATCGGGAGGATCAGTCAGGGCTTTGATCTCGGAGATGGGTAAGTATTCATTTCCATCATAACTAATATCATCTTCTTCTTTGGGTGCCATCTTCTAACGAAGGTTGGCGATCATCATGCCAATTTGAACCCTCGACACAGCAGCTCTAAATAGGGTACGCGTGCTCTTGCAGTACCATTGGCGCAGATTTTTAAGCCAAGATATTCTTATTCTTTATGGACTTCTTTTTCCCTATATCTTTCCCTGTATTATGAGCTATAATGGATCATATCTTTACCGGGGGTAGACTTCCTTTGCAGGAGGTCGTCTAGGTGGGTACCCCAACAGTGCCAGTTATTCTACCGCCTGAGCAGTGATGTGCAAACATTACTGTGCTCCGGTAGGAGGGCACTGTAGCTAGCGAAATTACTGGGCTAAAGAGACTTAACATCTTATGACTCTTGAGTAAGAAGCGTTGGTGCAGTGCTCCTAGAATTTCACATCATTGTGAAATCCTAGGTTACACTGTACTGATTATGGACAGCCGTTATCTCTTAACATCAGGAGAGCGTCTTGCTCGTCTTCTACTTCATCACATAAAAAAAAAATCTTAATATCATCTGACTTAATATTATAAACGTCAATTTTATAAGAATGTATGGATGGTCTGGATTTGTTAGGTACTCTTTCACGCCTAAACGGGTGGACCGATTGAGCAGAAATTTGGTGTAGAGATAGCTTAGACTCTTGAATAACACATAGGCTACAGTGCAGCGGGTGAAATCGCTGGGCGCAGAATAGAATAGAAGAATAGAAAACTCTTTATTGAACCACTACAAACATACAGAAAACTGGAAAAGAATAAAAAATACTTGAGAACTTAACACACTTGAGAAAGAACACCGGGGGTAGACTTCCTTTGCAGGAGGTCGTCTAGGTGGGTACCTTAACAGTGCCAGTTATTCTACCGCCTGAGCAGTGATATGCAAACATTACTGTGAACAGGTAGGAGGGCACTGTAGCTAGTGAAATTACTGGGCTAAAGAGTCTTAACATCTTATGGCTCTAGAGTAAGAAGCGTCGCTGCAGTGCACCAAGAATTGCACATCATTGTAAAATTCTGGGTAGCACTGTACTGATTATGGGCAGCGTTATCTCTTAACACCAGGAGAGCGTCTTACTCGTCTTCTTACTTCTACACATAAAAAATAAGACTTGACCTATCTTGATATACCGAGTTGGAGAGACTTGTTATCGGAGACCAAAACCCACTTTGGGTTCTCGCGCCAATCCAGTAAGTAGTAGTAAGTATCTTGATATATCATTTCTTCCAGACGCCGGCTACTATTCCGGTGATGCTGACGAATCAGCAGAGACTGCCAAGCTGATCGGCAAGAGTGCCACCGCTAGAGGATACATTCCTGACCATGGAGAGGGATCTCTTGCCGTTACCAGGTTAGTATGGAATAGAAAAGAAATAAATTTATTTGCACACAAGATAATAATTGTTACTATTCATATATGCATATTAATTGTTACTATTCTTTTTTAATGCAGGAATTTATTGAGATTATTATAATTAACTGACATTTTATATTTTATTGACATTATTTAAAAATCTTTATTATTATAATTTGATGAATGTTTAAATATTACCATTGACATTAATTAATTATATTTGAAATTATTATAACTTTTAAGTAACCTAACCTAGCCCTAATTAGCTACATTTGCATGCTAAATGATGTTAGCTCAACATGTCTATGATCTAAAACTATGTATTGTAACAACTTAAACACCATGCTGCTTGGCAAATAAAGAATTGAATTGAATTGAAAATTAATATACAAAGCAGATAAACAACAAAGTAGGTATAATAATGCCGCAAATCGGTACCAGCTCGGCATGTATAGATCTTAAATGACCTAAGCTGGTCTTCCGCTGCTACTTTTTTGGTACCAGTATGGTACTCCATGGGTTAATTCCACCATCACCCTTTTACCCGGGGGTAGACTTCCTTTGCAGGAGGTCGTCAAGGTGGGTACCCCAACAGTGCCAGTTATTCTACCGCCTGAGCAGTGATGTGCAAACATTACTGTGCTCCGGTAGGAGGGCACTGTAGCTAGTAAAATTACTGGGCTAAAGAGTCTTAACATCTTATGACTCTTGAGTAAGAAGCGTTGGTGCAGTGCTCCTAGAATTTCACATAATTGTGAAATCCTAGGTAACACTGTACTGATTATGGGCAGCCGTTATCTCTTAACATCAGGAGAGCGTCTTGCTCGTCTTCTACTTCATCACATAAAAAAAAAAAAACTACCGAACGTCTAGGCAAACGGCACTGCGCCACCAATATTTGGTGGACATACCAACAGTTCGGACGAAGCGATTTGCTTCGTCTTTCATTATGAGAACGACGAAGCTACGGAACTCGCTACCATCCTTTGTTTCTGGAATGCTGTAACGTGGGTTTGTTCTAGTCAAGAGTGAATAGGTTCTTACTGAACAAGCGTGCTACAATTTAGACTGCATCGTCACTTACCAATAGGTGAGATTGCGGTCAAACTTGTTTAGTCTGATATAAAAATGATCCAATAAGGGTTCCGTGTTTTCCTTTTGAGGTACGGAACCCTAAAAATAGTATGGTCCCAGGGATAGACTTCCAGAAGGTTGACTAAGTGGGTACCCCAACAGTGCCAGTTATTCTACCGCCTTATGTGCAAACATTACTGTGCACAGGTGCACAGCACACTGGCCTGAAGAGTCTTAACATCTTGACTCTTGAGTAAGAAGCGTTGGTGCTCGCATCAGCTCGTGATGATTTTTTTAACTAATTTAATTAGCATACTTGTAATTGTTTTTTTTTTTTAATTTCTTACTACTCGCTGTCACTGTAAACTCGGCTTAACATCGCAGACCGAGCAGGGAGGTATTGAAAATCAGCGCTGGGTGAACATCCCTGTGCAGCCAGCATACGCTGAATGCCCCCCTTTTGTCCATTTTCTCATTGTTTTTTGTGTTCCATTTTTTTTTCTTATGATGTATCTTGTTTCTCTCTTTTTTATTTCATGCTATTTATGTAATCTGGACAATAAATGATATTTTTTTTTTTTTTTAATATTAACATAATACTTCCAGGTTCATAGGAGGTGATTCAGAAGACATATCCGAAGCGTTCTCGTCCGGTATATCAGTCCTCTATCAGTCTGAAGTGTACGTGATCAAGTATTCCTATGCTACTGAGAGCGGTGGGGACGCTTATGTCATTTATTTGTGGATTGTAAGTATAATTAAGGATTATTAATATTAGTATTTATATTTCCTCTCCCTGCACGGTTGTCTGGAAGAGATCGCTTTGAGCGATAAGACCGCCAATTGATACACCATTCGTTTTAATTTTGTTGTTTGTAAAATTTATATGTGGATCAATAAAGAGTTTCTTATCTTATCTTATTTAATTAAAAATTAATCCTTTCACAGTAATAGACAGATTGTTCTATAAATACAAGATGGCCGCCGCAGTAAAATGGCGGATTATATATTTTTAAAACTACCTTCAAAATAAGTATCAAATATCAAATGAAAAAAGTGCTTGAGCAGTAGAAAGTCGAAACCCATTTCTAAACAATAGGTACAATACTCTTTATGAGTCCAAAACAAAAAACAGGTCTACAATGGGACTTATCCATTAGAGCGAACTCTTTCAGGCAACCAGCTGAGCCGTAGAAAAAGATTTTTTACTTGATCCCTCCTTTCATCCTGATTTTACCGGGGGTAGACTTCCTTTGCAGGAGGTCGACTAGGTGGGTACCCCATCAGTGCCAGTTATTCTACCGCCTGAGCAGTGATGTGCAAACATTACTGTGTTCCGGTAGGAGGGTACTGTAGCTAGTGAAATTACTGGGCTAAAGAGTCTTAACATCTTATGACTCTTGAGTAAGAAGCGTTGGTGCAGTGCTCCTAGAATTTCACATAATTGTGAATTCCTAGGTAACACTGTACTGATTATGGGCAGCCGTTATCTCTTAACATCAGGAGAGCGTCTTGCTCGTCTTCTACTTCATAACATAAAAAAAAAAAAAAAAAATTTCTTCCAGGCAACCAGCTGAGCCGTAGAAAAAGCTTTTTAACTTGATCCCTCGTTTCATCCCCCAGGGTTCAGACTCGTCCAAGAGCGACGTGCAAGCGGCATCAGCGCTGGTCTCCGAGATGGAAGAGGGCTTGGAGGACGTCACCGTCGTGAAGGTGCCTCAAGGGAAGGAGAATACGCACTTCTTGAATATATTCAAAGGTATAAACTACTTATAATCTTTTTGTAGGAGGGGGTTTATAGTAGGGGGTCTTTTGTAGGTGGGGGGTCTTTTTGTAGTAGGGGGGTCTTTTTGTAGTAGGGGGTCTTTTTGTAGTAGGGGGGTCTTTTTGTAGTAGGGGGTCTTTTTGTAGTAGGGGGTCTTTTTGTAGTAGGGGGTCTATTTGTAGTAGGGGGGGTCTATTTGTAGTAGGGGGGTCTATTTGTAGTAGGGGGTCTTTTTGTAGTGGGGGGGGTTATCCATAAATAACGTCACACGTTAAGGGGGAGGGACGGGGTCAACGAAGTGTGACATTGTGTGACAACGGGGTGGGAGGGGTTCTAAATTTCGTGACATCACATTTCAAAATCTTTAAAATCTAAGTATAAAAAACACGAACTTTAAACTATAACTGAATGAAAACATCGGTTCCGAAATAAAACTTATTTCGGAGCCGCTGTTTTGAATGAAATGAAATGAGTTTATTGGCATACTTAAGTAACAAAAGTGATAATATTAAATACAAACTAGACATAGAAAATTTAAAAACATAAACAGCAGCCAAAGGGGGCAGACTCAGCGTGACGCCATGATAACCCTGCGGCTACCTTGACTGCTGGTTTTCAGTCTGCTCCCGTGCTCAATTAGTGCTGGTGTTATTGCTGAGCGATTGGTCATAGCGGGATATTATTTATACTATTACATTACAATTACATTACGTTTTTGAATGAATGAATGAATGAAATATTTATTTATAATGCATATAAACATCTTTGACACACAAAACCTTACTAATAAGAAACAAAACATAAGATGAGACATTTATTTACAAAAAGGTCGCAACTCAGCATATTGCCGGCCGTTCGACCGGCGAAAAAAAATGATTTGTTCTATTAATTATAGGTGAAGCTCTATTTTGTAAATTTAAGTTGTTTTCATTCAATTATTTCTAAATGTAAATTTACAAAATATGTGACGTCACACTAGGGAGGGGGGAGATTCACAAATGTGACCAGCTGTGACAAGGAGGGGCAAATAATGAAATTTGTGTGTTTTTTTTTTTATGTGATGTCTGTAGAAGACGAGCAAGACGCTCTCCTGATGTTAAGAGATAACGGCTGCCCATAATCAGTACAGTGTTACCTAGGATTTCACAATTATGTGAAATTCTAAGAGCACTGCACCAACGCTTCTTACTCAAGAGTCATAAGATGTTAAGACTCTTTAGCTCAGTAATTTCACTAGCTACAGTGCCCTCTTACCGGAGCACAGTAATGTTTGCACATCACTGCTCAGGCGGCTCAGGGTGACGTAATTTTATGGATAACCCCTAGTTGGCAATTGACTTCTGTAGCTGTGGCCGTTTGGACAAGTAGGTTCTACACCTGTGTCAGTTGTACATCCAACTTTCAAGTTTATAATATGAGTAAGATAATCTGGTTTACTCTAAACAAGTGAAATTTTAAAAATACTTTTAAAAAACAAGCTTTAATTATTCTTACCATCTTGCATCATTAAGTACTCGTCAAGACGAATCAAATAAACCCAAACTCGATGGGGTTGCGTTGTTTAATGACAGAGTTCCAATGGCCACCTTCCAGCTCCATCATCAGATCAGCTCGATGTCATAAAAATATTGCATTGTCATCCGATTTACACACGCATGCAAATTTTCAGCTCAATTGGAAACCGGGAAGTGGGTCAAATTAAACTTGCAAGATTTGATTACAGACAGACAGACAGACAGACAGACAGACAGACAGACAGACAGACAACAGACAGGTGAAAAATATAAAGCTATAAAGCTGATAAAAACAAGTTCTTTTTCCCAGGATCCCTGGCAATCGCATTCGGCAGCAAAGACAATGATTACAAGAGAGAAAACGCCAACGGGTCTTATGATGAAGACAGTATCAGACTGTTCAGGGTAAGGAATTAGCCGTTTTGTGTCAGATTTTTCATAAGATCATTTTCCGTCACTAAAACAACAAAAACGGCACAACTCATGTGTAATATTGTCGAGAATATCTCGACCACGGTTTCGAACAATTACGATGTCCTAAATCTGTTCTGCAGGCGTGATGAAGGACACATCGTAATTGTCCAAAACCGTGGTCGAGATAATCTCGACAATATTAGACGTGAGTTGTGCCGTCCATCTCGAAATTCTCCAAATCATTTTCCATCAGATATTTGTGGTGGCCAAGGGCCAAGAAGTAATTAGAAGCATAGGCGGATTCAGGGGGGGGGGGGGCAAAGCCACAAAACGGCTAATTCCCAGGAAGCATTGTACGAACTTTGCACATATTTCATGGTCAAGATTATAATTTTTTTCTCGGCACTCGCAGCAAGTTGCTCGCGCACTTATTATTAAAGATATTTGAACTTTCTAACTGTTCAGAGCGAGCTAAACACACACTTTTGGAAGTAAAAATTATAAATATTTTTGCTCGTCTGCACCTTGTTATTATTTGTTACTTAATAACATGTAAAAATATGTCAATTAAATTATGTTTTATATACTCCTATAATTTCAATTAAATATTAAAAGGTACACATTAAAAATAAGTATAAGTATTGCCATTCTACGTGGCAATGCTGCCAGCATAATGGGCACTCTGCCAACTGACAGTGGTTTGGAGCACTTGGATTTTCTGTAGATCGGCTTGTGGCCGATCTGTGGTTAATAAAAGTGTTCTTTACTGCTGTAGTATTGTTAGTAATGTTTTTCTCAATAAAGGCATTTGCCACATAAAAAAAAATGTCAAAAATGTTAATATTATTTCAGGTGGAAGGAACAGAGCTAGGCGTGGACATGCGAGCAGTTCAAGTCCCGGAGAAGTCTGAAGTTCTAGAGGATGACGATGTTTTCGTTCTGGAGACTGCTAACGCTGTTTATGTAAGGAATGGGAAGGTAAGTAACTGGAGAAACGACCAGGATATGAAAATTAAAGATATTATTCACAATACCTGGAGACCAAACTCTCTTTTTTACCCCCGGCGCAAAAACGACGGGTTGTTATAAGTTTAACGTGTGTGTGTGTGTGTGTGTGAGTGTGTGTGTGTGTGTGTGTGTGTGTGTCTGGCTGTCTGTGGCATCGTAGCTCCCGAACGGATGAACGGATTTTGATTTAGTTTTTTTTTGTTTGAAATTACTAATAATTATTATTCGTTGGTTTGAAAGTAGAGTTAGTCGAGAGTGTTCTTAGCCATGTTTGGTGAAAATCAGTCCAATATGGCCGCCGCTACAAATTGGCGGATTACTTTTTTTTCTACAACCCCCTATGTTTATGGGTATCAAATGAAAGGGCTTCTAGTAGAATACAACACACGATGATAAATGTATAATCCAAGATGGCCGCCACCATAAAATGGCGAATTACATATTTTGGAAGCGTTGCGTTGGGTTTTTTTTTTAATTTTTATTTTAATTCACTTTTGTTTGTATTTAGTATCTTTGAATAAATAATTCCTTCTTATTTCCAGGAATCCAACACCAAAGAACACAACGCGGCGTTAGACTTCGTAAAGTTGGTGGCAAGAGATGAGAAGGAAGTTATTTCCATCGAGCAAGGGGAGGAACCTGATGAGTTCTGGGATGCACTGGGTAAGCACTAAGTTCTAGAAGAATAATAGAATAGAACAAGTGAAATTTAAAAAAAAAACTTTTTAAAAACAAGCTTTTATTATTATTACCATCTAGCACCATAAAGTACTCGTCAAGACGAATCAAATGAGCTCAAACTCGATGGGGTTACGTCGTTTAATTACGGAGTTCCTATGGCCACCTTCCAGCTCCATCATCAGATCACCTGATGTCATAAAAATATTGCATTGTCATCAGATTTATACAGGCATGCAAAATTTCAGCTTAATCGGACACCGGGAAGTGGATTAAATTAAACTTGCTAGATATGAAAAACTGATGAAATTACTGGGCTAAAGAGTCTTAACATCTTATGACTCTTGACTCTTGAGTAAGAAGCGTTGGTGCAGTGCTCATAGAGTTTCACATAATTGTGAAATCCTAGGTAACACTGTACTGATTATGGGCAGCCGTTATCTCTTAACATCAGGAGAGCGTCTTGCTCGTCTTCTACTTCATAACATAAAAAAAAAAAAAAAAATGATTACAGACACACAGACAGACTGACAGATAACAGATAGTCACCTATCTGTAAGTAAAATAAAAGCTTGTAATAGAAAACTCTTTATTGAACACAAGTACAATAGAAAATAAAATAAAAACTTTTTTACAAGCTTTATATTACTTTCACCTGTCTGTTGTCTGTCTGTCTGTCTGTCTGTCTGTAATCAAATCTTGCAAATTTGATTTGACCCACTTCCCGGTTTCCAATTGAGCTGAAAATTTGCATGCGTGTGTAAATCGGATGACAATGCAATATTATTATAGCATCGAGCTGATCTGATGATGGAGCTGGAAGGTGGCCATAGGAACTCTGTCATTAAACAACGCAACCCCATCGAGTTTGGGCTCATTTGATTCGTCTTGACGAGTACTATATGATGCAAGATGGTAATGATAATTAAAGCTTGTTTTTAAAAAGTATTTTTAAAATTTCACTTGTTTATATAATAGCAATAATAGCGTTTTCTATGTAACTTTGTGTTTTCTTATGCAAGGAAGTAAGCAGACGAGCAAGACGCTCTCCTGATGGTAAGAGATAACGCTGCCCATAATCAGTACCGTGCTCAGGATTTCACAATTATGTTATATTCTAGGCGCACTTCTCCAAAGCTTCTTACTCAAGAGTCATAAAAAAAAAAGGTAGCACTCCGGGAGTGCCGGCAGAAGTGAAAACTTCAATATTAACGTTGTGTTTAATTATAAGTATAAAAGTACTATCATTTATGAGGTAGAATACAATGTTTATTTATTGCGCTATCGTACACAAATATGACAATTTATATGTTGTTATTTATAATATTATATCGTTATTTATATATTACATTAAATTTTATCTCTCAGAAAAATCAACTTCCATCCATAATTTCGACGACTTTTACACCATCAACAGAGCAGCACACTCAGGCACGGTAGAAAGAGTGGGAGATACTAGTTCCTCTCCCTTCCCCTCGATCTTACGCTTTTTCGATCAGCATCACGTGACCCTGACGCGAGTTTTAAAGTTTTTACCCATACAAAAAAGTGCTCAGCGCCGCTAAAGAAGTTTTCACTTCAAAAATGTTGGGACTCTTCAGACCAGTAATTTCACTAGCTAAGTACTAATCTTTGCACAACACTGCTCAGGCGGTAGAGTAATTGACACTGTTAGGGTACCCACCTAGTCGACCTCCTGCAAAGGAGGTCTACCCCCGGTAAAATGCAGGGAAATAAAAGTCAAAAAAGGGTTCAAATCTCAGTGTGGCAAAGATTTTCGCCTGGGGCCTGGACCCTACCGTGTTACCGTAAATCTGTGTGTCCCGGCTGTTTCCTATAAGACATGTAGGAGGCAGTCGTTAGGTCATGTTGCAGGTGTAGGAATCTCAGCGACCTGACACTGCAACATATAGGTTCAACACACAACCTATACATTGTGATTTGACTCTGACAGTGCAAGTAGGGTAACCTGTTCTGTTGGAGTATAAACCCCAATTAAAATCTCTGTGACGACCTCTGTGGCGCGGTGGGCTAATACCCGCTTGCAACGCAGAAGGTTGAGGGTTCGATTCCCGCATGGGACAAATGTTTGTATGATCCACAGGTATTTGTTTCTGGTCTGGGTTATCAATATCTATTATAAGTATTAATTTTACAAAGGAAAAGTATATATAATAAGTATTATAATATCCGTTATCCCTACCACCATAACACAAGCATTACCGGGGGTACACTTCCTTTGCAGGAGGTCGTTTAGGTGGGTACCCGGTACCCCAACAGTGCCAGTTATTCTACCGCCTGAGCAGTGATGTGCAAACATTACTGTGCTCCGGTAGGAGGGCACTATAGCTAGTGAAATTACTGAGCTGAAGAGTCTTATGACTCTTGAGTAAGAAGCGTTGGTGCCCCTAGTATTTCACATCATTGGAAAATCCTAAGTAGCACTGTACTGATTATGGACAGCGTTATATCTTAACATCAGGAGAGCGTCTTGCTCGTCATCTATTACATTAAAAAAATTAAGTTGCTTAGCTTAATGATGCAAGATGGTAAGAATAATTAAAGCTTGTTTTTTAAAAGTATTTTTAAAATTTCACTTGTTTAGAGTAAACCAGATTATCTTACTCATATTATAAACTTGAAAGTTGGATGTACAACTGACACAGGTGTAGAACCTACTTGTCCAAACGGCCACAGCTACAGAAGTCAATTGCCAACTAGGGGTTATCCATAAAATTACGTCACCCTGAGCCGCCTGAGCAGTGATGTGCAAACATTACTGTGCTCCGGTAAGAGGGCACTGTAGCTAGTGAAATTACTGAGCTAAAGAGTCTTAACATCTTATGACTCTTGACTCTTGAGTAAGAAGCGTTGGTGCAGTGCTCATAGAGTTTCACATAATTGTGAAATCCTAGGTAACACTGTACTGATTATGGGCAGCCGTTATCTCTTAACATCAGGAGAGCGTCTTGCTCGTCTTCTACTTCATAACATAAAAAAAAAAAAAAAAATGATTACAGACACACAGACAGACTGACAGATAACAGATAGTCACCTATCTGTAAGTAAAATAAAAGCTTGTAATAGAAAACTCTTTATTGAACACAAGTACAATAGAAAATAAAATAAAAACTTTTTTACAAGCTTTATATTACTTTCACCTGTCTGTTGTCTGTCTGTCTGTCTGTCTGTCTGTAATCAAATCTTGCAAATTTGATTTGACCCACTTCCCGGTTTCCAATTGAGCTGAAAATTTGCATGCGTGTGTAAATCGGATGACAATGCAATATTATTATAGCATCGAGCTGATCTGATGATGGAGCTGGAAGGTGGCCATAGGAACTCTGTCATTAAACAACGCAACCCCATCGAGTTTGGGCTCATTTGATTCGTCTTGACGAGTACTATATGATGCAAGATGGTAATGATAATTAAAGCTTGTTTTTAAAAAGTATTTTTAAAATTTCACTTGTTTATATAATAGCAATAATAGCGTTTTCTATGTAACTTTGTGTTTTCTTATGCAAGGAAGTAAGCAGACGAGCAAGACGCTCTCCTGATGGTAAGAGATAACGCTGCCCATAATCAGTACCGTGCTCAGGATTTCACAATTATGTTATATTCTAGGCGCACTTCTCCAAAGCTTCTTACTCAAGAGTCATAAAAAAAAAAGGTAGCACTCCGGGAGTGCCGGCAGAAGTGAAAACTTCAATATTAACGTTGTGTTTAATTATAAGTATAAAAGTACTATCATTTATGAGGTAGAATACAATGTTTATTTATTGCGCTATCGTACACAAATATGACAATTTATATGTTGTTATTTATAATATTATATCGTTATTTATATATTACATTAAATTTTATCTCTCAGAAAAATCAACTTCCATCCATAATTTCGACGACTTTTACACCATCAACAGAGCAGCACACTCAGGCACGGTAGAAAGAGTGGGAGATACTAGTTCCTCTCCCTTCCCCTCGATCTTACGCTTTTTCGATCAGCATCACGTGACCCTGACGCGAGTTTTAAAGTTTTTACCCATACAAAAAAGTGCTCAGCGCCGCTAAAGAAGTTTTCACTTCAAAAATGTTGGGACTCTTCAGACCAGTAATTTCACTAGCTAAGTACTAATCTTTGCACAACACTGCTCAGGCGGTAGAGTAATTGACACTGTTAGGGTACCCACCTAGTCGACCTCCTGCAAAGGAGGTCTACCCCCGGTAAAATGCAGGGAAATAAAAGTCAAAAAAGGGTTCAAATCTCAGTGTGGCAAAGATTTTCGCCTGGGGCCTGGACCCTACCGTGTTACCGTAAATCTGTGTGTCCCGGCTGTTTCCTATAAGACATGTAGGAGGCAGTCGTTAGGTCATGTTGCAGGTGTAGGAATCTCAGCGACCTGACACTGCAACATATAGGTTCAACACACAACCTATACATTGTGATTTGACTCTGACAGTGCAAGTAGGGTAACCTGTTCTGTTGGAGTATAAACCCCAATTAAAATCTCTGTGACGACCTCTGTGGCGCGGTGGGCTAATACCCGCTTGCAACGCAGAAGGTTGAGGGTTCGATTCCCGCATGGGACAAATGTTTGTATGATCCACAGGTATTTGTTTCTGGTCTGGGTTATCAATATCTATTATAAGTATTAATTTTACAAAGGAAAAGTATATATAATAAGTATTATAATATCCGTTATCCCTACCACCATAACACAAGCATTACCGGGGGTACACTTCCTTTGCAGGAGGTCGTTTAGGTGGGTACCCGGTACCCCAACAGTGCCAGTTATTCTACCGCCTGAGCAGTGATGTGCAAACATTACTGTGCTCCGGTAGGAGGGCACTATAGCTAGTGAAATTACTGAGCTGAAGAGTCTTATGACTCTTGAGTAAGAAGCGTTGGTGCCCCTAGTATTTCACATCATTGGAAAATCCTAAGTAGCACTGTACTGATTATGGACAGCGTTATATCTTAACATCAGGAGAGCGTCTTGCTCGTCATCTATTACATTAAAAAAATTAAGTTGCTTAGCTTGGGGTTAGGTGGCGCTGTGTGAAATGTCCTGAAATATTTATTTATTTTAATCCTCTGTTCTGTTCTAGGCGGTATTCCAGAAGAGAAGGCGGACCCGAGCGCTTGGCGTTTGACGGTGAACCGCCGTGTGACGTCACCAGCCACTCTATCCTCGGTGTCTGTGAGAATCACTGGCAGGATCGTCTTCGAGGATATGGACCAGAGTTTTACGCAACAGGTATGATAAACGAGCGGTAGTGTTAAAATAGAAAAATGTAAAATTCACTTGCAAAAGTGCTCCAATGTAGCCTATTTGAATAAATGAATTTTGAGTTTGACTTTGAAAAAAAAAGAGAAATTAATAAAAACTTTTTAAAAACAAGCTTTTATTATTATTGCCATCTAGCACCAAAGTACTCGTCAAGGCGAATCAAACGAGCACAAACTCGATGTGGTTGCGTCGTTTGATTACGGAGTTCCTATGACTACCTTCCAGCTCCATCATCAGATCAGCTCCATGTCATAATAATATTGCATTGTCATCCGATTTATACATGCACGCAAAATTTCAGTTTAATCTGAAATCGGAAAGTGGATCAAATTAATCTTCTAAGATTTCCGGGTGTTACACCCGATACAAAAATGTTATATAATAAGTTTGACATGTCTGTGTGTGCAAGGACGGATCCAGGATTTTTTCTAGTTCAAGCTGCACCTTAAACTAGAAAAAATCCTGTGCAAAAATATTATAATTTTTACTATAAAGTGTGTTCAGTTCTCTCTGAATAGTTAGAAAATTGAAATATCCTTAAAAAAAAAGGAAGAAAAAAAATTATATTGACCATGATATGTATATGTGCAAAATTTGTAACACTACAATGGTTCTGGGGGGGGGGCGTTGGCCCCCTGAAATCCGCCTATGTGTGTGTGTACGTCACATAATTTTTAGGCGTTAAGGGCGGGGGTTATTTTAAGCTATTGCATAGCTTCTATCGCGGGCCTTGAGCGTGGGGACCGAATCCAGAAATTCCGTAACGAAAAAAACCTAACACCCCCCACTCCGACCGGCACAGCGGTGATACTTTTTAGTTTTTCCATCTATAGATAAATACCAGAACTTTTATCGGTCACCACGCTCAAAGTGTAACTTTAATTAATATCAAAGAAAAAAAATACTGCATTAATAAAATAAATAAATAATTATAATAACATAAGTTGATAAAAATGCTATGCAATAGCTTTACCGCGGCAGTCTCCGAGTGCCACACGTCTTTTTTTTAAATTTAATTCACTTGTTTAATGTTTCAGGATCTGGCTGATGATGGCATCTATATCCTGGATACGGGCGAGGAACTGTACTTGTGGCAGGGGAAGAATATCCCGGAGAGGGTTAAGGCTGCTAGAACTAATATTGTAAAGGTAAAAAAACGAAGTTAATGAGGGTTTTTTTTTTAATTAATAATTATGGAATACAAGGTTTATTCCCATCAGCTACCCCTAAAACGGTCACCCCAGTGGTCGATGGGAATGATTAGATGCAACTATACTACGTTGCAAAAACAAAGATTTTTTTTACCTTATTTGCAGGGTTCAAAGGATTAATCCATATCCATATCCATATCCATATCCATATCCATATCCATATCCATATCCATATCCATATCCATATCCATATCCATATCCATATCCATATCCATATCCATCCATCCATACATATAATAAGAATGGAAATTTCTCCCCATTCATTGTGATCCTTTACTAAGGTGAACTGTGAAAATACGCATATGAACAAAACGACGCGAAAAAGTCGCTTGCGCGATCTAATTCGTAAAACATTTTGTCAATTTTTCCTAGGGAAACGTAAAATAAAATAATAAAATAAATAATAATCATTTATATCGGACACATCGCCCCTAATTTACATCAAAAATTCGAAATAAAAGTAATAGAATATAAAGTAAATTCAATTAAAAAAAAATAGTGCCAAAAACGCTACAGACGCCATCTATCGATGTGGCTGTAAACTTGTGGTTGACCTTTAGTTTAATTTGGGCTAAATTTGTAAATAGTTTGTGTCACTGGTGTGGTTAAACAACACCACCGATTTGAATAAAATTTTCACTAATACGTTGCAGTTTTCTCTACTTGAACCTTAGTCTTGGTTTTAGTCAAATCGGTTCATAAATAAAAGAGTTATATCAATCTAAAGATTCGCATATAAAATGCTAATAAACAAGAAAGGTAGTCATAGGAACCGCGTAATCAAAAGACAAAACCTCATCGAGTTTGGGCTCATTTGATTCGTCTTGACGAGTACTTTGATACTATATAGTAACCAGGGTCCGAAACGGAGCTGGAAGGTGGCCATAGGAACTCCGTGATTAAAAGAAAAAACCCCATCGAGTTTGGGCTCATTTGATTCGTCTTGACGAGTACTTTGATGCTATATAGTAGCCAAACAAATTAGAATTCATTTAAATTAGTAAATGTAACTTATTTCTCAAATGAATCAGCGCCAGCGGAAAATAAATTAACTAATCTTATGTGCGCATGATGCGTGTAAATATCAGTAATAAATATCTTTTTGCTGCTTATTTTTAATTTCTAAAACATGTAAAATCATCTGAAGATAAATAGAAAAATTCATTTACAGTTCATTGTAAAAGTAAATTATTTTTCATACAAGCTAGCGCCACGGAAAATAATGGAACTAATGTCCTAAGAAAAAGAAATATCGTTTATTCTGCAAACAGTTTTAGAAAAGAAGTCCCGCGTAACCTAGCGGAACTAAATAATAAATTTATAATTACTGTGAATACTTCATTTATTATATATTTTTTATTTGTTAGATTAATTAAATATTATGTACCTATTTAATGAATTATTAAAAATCTGTAGATATTTTAACTTAAAATCACGCGATTGTGGCGCTCCATCTAGGGGGATCTTTTGTAAAAATCACTGGTTATCCGGAGACACACAGACATAAAATCTGTTCACACCCATTTAGGCATACATCCAGACACAAAGTTTCACGTTTATAATGTTAGTAAAATTTTGCAATGATTATTATAGAACCTTTTATCTGTGTTATAGATAATCATAGGCGGATTTAGGGAGGGGGGGCAAGGGGCCAAGCCGCCCCCCCCCCCCCCCGAGTCATTAAGCAAGCTGCTCGCGCACATATTATAATATTATAAAGGATGTTTAAGCTTTAGGGGGGGGGGGCAGGGGGCCAAGGTACCCCCAGAAGCATTGTAGAGTTACGAATTTCGCACATATTTCTGAAACAAAATTTTTTTTTCGGCGCTCGCAGCTAGCTGCTCGCGCACTTATTGTAATGGATGTTTAAACTTCCTAACCGCTCAGAGCGAGCTAAACATACACTTTTCGAAATAAAAATTATAATATTTTTGCCCGTCTGCACCTTGCCCCCCCCCCCCCCAAAACCAAATCCTGGATCCGCCTATGATTTTAGGTATACACCTCAGTGGTAGAGTCCTTCTCACGAATGAGGTCCCGCGGAATTTTGCGGAACTAAATAAAAATTTTTCGATAAATTCTGGACTTCATGCCATAAATAATTTTTCACCACTCACGCACGAAAATAAGTGTCTTTGGTCATCGATTTCAGTGAGCAAAAGCCGTTTTTGCTCTCTAGAGAGGCAAATTTAATATATTTTTCTGTCTTTGCATTACTTAATTTTATATAATAACTATACCTACTTTGTTATATTAATTAATTAGTTTATAATACCTCTCGCTCGAAATGTATTGCTTTTTATTGTGTACAAATAGTTGAGGTATAATCCTGTTCTTAATATGGTTAAGAAAATGTTTATTTTTAAGTGATTATACTTTGTTATGTACAATAAATAAATAAATAAATAAATAAATAAATAAAAGTGATTTGAATTTCGAACACAATTTTATTGGATAAGAAGAAGTTGGTCAGGTTGTGTTCTGAAACTTATTTGTGCACAATTTTTATTTAACTGAGATGCACATAATTTTTAATGTTATTTATTGAATTTTAAGTTTATAAATTGTATTTTTTCAATAATATTTTAAATAAAATACAATTATAGAATAATAAGTCGTAAGTGAGTTTTTTTTTTTAAATATTATTGTAACACCACTAATGGTTTTTTTGTAAAACGGAACGCATCTGGGATTGTAGACTTTTTAGGCTATGGTCACCTCCGCCAATGACTGCTCAGCGTTCCGCGCCAATCAGAGAGCTTCACTCTCGCGCCGACATTTTTCACTTGGAGCTGTCAAAATTTCACGTTTTCCTTTGTAATTTAATGTAAATTCGTAATAAACATTTTCAAGAGTTTATACTGGCGCCCAACTTGCGGCAAGAACTCAAAACGACTGGAAAAGGGTTATCCTGCGTCCGTGTGCGTGTATTTCCACGGATCGCAGCGAAATAGCAGTAAAAACCCGACGTGCTTCGCACGCGCCGGCCGGCTTTGGTAAGGTTCGCGACGCCATTACGGCAATCGCAAATTTGCAAATCTTCGATCATCGCCCGCGATCATCATGCCACTGAGAGGTGAAGGAAGAAGCGGACGAGGTGAAGAGTCGGAATCAGATACCGACATAGAAGGGAACGTGACAGTGAGGAAGGCGACCAATGTCACCATGTCGGACGAGATGCTCCACGCGCTCGTCACGACCATCACACGGAGTCAGACGGAGGCAAACCGCGGGCTAATAGACGCAATCCTGAACAGGGAGCCGATGCCGCGGACATCGTCACCGCAGTTTAAGGATGAGGCGGCGGCGGCCTTCATCAGAGCGCCGCCCGGCAACATGTCCAAGTGTACGGCACGATTCGACGGAGCTTCGAAAAACGCCGACGAGCTCGAGGCATTCATCGACGCAGTGGAGGTGTACCGCGAATGTACGAACGTGAGCGACGAGCACGCCCTGCGCGGACTGCCCATGCTGCTAGTCGGTGAGGCGGCTGTCTGGTGGCGCGGCGTGAGGCAGACCGTGGGGACGTGGAGCGACGCCCTGCGACGGCTGCGAGGAATGTTCGGTGTACCGCGACCCGCGTATAAAGTGTTCAGAGACATTTTCGCCGCGGAACAACGAGATGAGCGCGCCGACGCATACATCTGCCGAGTGCGCGCTCTCATTGCCAAACTACCGTATGAAGTGCCGGGGGTGATGCAGGTGGACATTATATATGGAACGTTAGATCGTAGAATAAGAAAACGGTTACCGAGAGATACAATTAAAGATATCGAGCACCTCATAAATAGTGCTAGGGGTGTTGAGGAGTCATTGGCAGAGGTAGACATCACTAAGGTGAAAGAAAAAGTTGCATGTAAGTCAAACAATAATAAATTTGATAAGCATAGTAGTAGTAGTGGTGTTGCGCCCTCTGGCTCTGATACCTTGCGTGATAGGAAGCAGCCTTATGTGGGACAGGATAGCGAGGGGATGAAACGTCAGAGACCCAAGTGCACATACTGTAAGCGCTTTGGGCATTTAGTTGACGAGTGTCTTAAAAAGTCTAATAATAGTTCACTATTACGTTGCTATGGATGCGGTCAGCTGGGGGTAGTGCGGTCGAAGTGTGAGAAGTGCAAGGGTACTTCCGCACTTGACACTTCTGCTAAATGTAATACTTTAGAATTTCAGAGTGCGCTCATTACACACAGCGATAACGACTCAAGCCCGTTAGTGACAGTGGACATCGGGGGACACCAGGGAGTCGCTATATTGGACACCGGGGCTACACACTCCATCGCTGGGCCATTGCTGTACCGGCTGCTCGTCGCAGACGGTGTGATGTTTGCGACAATGTCGCGCACGATAAGCCTTGCAGACGGATCTGTGCAGACGCGCACTACACTTGAGTGTGAAGTGGTAGTGTCTCTCAAAGGACATAAGGTACCAATTTCATTCATATCTTTACCTGATGCCGATACTCGTACTCTCCTTGGAAGAGATTTCATCACCAAGGCCAACATACTCTTAGACCTGACACTTGGAAAGTGGAGTTTCCACAGTGATCCTGCAAATTGGTACAGCTTTACCACCGAATATGACTTAGTGGAGTCTGCTAGGATGGAGCTAAGGAGAATAGATACCTCAAACCTTCTGCTGCGGCCTGATGAGGGCAATGGGCTCACCCACGACCAGAAAGTGAGATTGAATACCTTTCTGGTGGAGAGAGCAGGCCGTTTTGCTAAGGAAGGACCTCCCACAGACTACGCTATGCATCGTATTAAAATTGATAAACAACAAGAACCTATTGCTTCGCCACCTTACAGGTTGTCACCCAAGAAGAGGACAATACTGGAGAAGGAGCTACAGAAGCTGATGGACGATGATGTGATCGAGGAGTGCGACTCTCCGTGGGCTGCCAACGTAGTCCTCGTGAACAAGAAGGATGGAGGGGTCCGGCTCTGCGTCGACTACAGGAAGTTGAACGCCGTGACAGAGCCCGACCGCTACCCTTTACCGAGGATCGAAGACGTGCTCCACGCGGCGAAGAACACCGCCGTCATGACGACGTGCGACCTTCGCGCTGGGTACTATCAGGTCAGTGTAGAACCAGGGGATAGAGACAAGACTGCATTCGTCAGCCCCCTAGGATGTTACCGTTTCAAGAGGATGCCAATGGGCCTAAGGAACTCTGGGGCAACGTTCCAGAGACTCATGGACAGATTTAAATCTGGGCGGGAACTGGCCAACGTGTGCCTGCTGGCATATCTAGACGATGTAATAATACTTTCGGAGTCCTTTGAAAAACACCTCAACGACTTAAACATTGTGTTCGATCGACTCGCAATGTACAACTTGAGGGTGAATCGGGAAAAAAGCTGCTTCGCTCGTGAGTCAGTAAAGTTCCTAGGCCACGTGATAGTGCCGGGAGGCATAAAGGTGGACCCGGATAAAACCGCGGCCGTCGCCGACAGGGCACCCCCGACGGACGTTAAACACGTTAAAAGCTTTGTGCAGATGGCGAGCTGGTTTCGGCGCTTCGTCCCGAACTTCGCCGACGTCGCCAGGCCGTTGACAGACCTTCTCAAGAAAGGCAGCCCGTGGACATGGACGTCACAACAGCAAGGAGCGTTCGAGCGTCTTAAGGAGCTTCTCGTGTCGGCGCCGATACTTCGCCAGGCCGACGAAGCGCTCCCGTTCACTCTGAAGACTGATAGCAGTGGATATTGTCTCGGAGCTGTTTTGATGCAGGGGGAGGGCCCGGACGAGCGCCCGGTCGAGTATGCGAGCCGCCTGCTGAATGGCGCCGAGAGAAATTACAATACGACAGAAAGAGAGGCATTAGCCGTAGTGTGGGCCGTAGCCAGATTTAGAGGGTACGTAGAAGGATCAGAGGTGATCGTGAAAAGCGACCACCAACCTTTACGCTGGCTCATGAATTTAAAATCGCCGAGTGGTCGCTTGGCGCGATGGGCCCTCACACTACAATCGATAAATCTACGCATAGAATATACCCCCGGCAGAGCTAACACCGTAGCCGACGCTCTATCGCGCCCGCCGTGCGCCGAGGAAGCGGAGTGCGATATGGGCTACGCCGAGGTCGACGTGCCGTCGAGAAGCCCTCGAGACGTTCGCGAGAACCAGCTTAAGGACGCCGAACTGCGAAAAATCGTCGAGGACATGGAGTCGCCCGACGATCCGTTCAGGGGGAGAAGCTGGTCCGACAAGGGATTTCTAATGTCCGACGGCATTCTTTACAGATATGGTCCGGACGAGTACGACGACGAGACTGCGTGCCTCGTCGTGCCCGAGCACGAGCGAGAGAAGATCTTGCAGGAGTACCACGACGCGCCGACGGCCGGTCACTTCGGAGCGGAGCGCACCCTCGACCGCGTGAAGGCGAAGTACTACTGGCCCGGGATGAGACAGTACATCGGCGCGTACCTGAAGCGCTGCGTGCACTGCCAGAGGTACAAGGCCGACAACAGGAAGCCCGCCGGGATGTTACAGACGCCCGCGGTCAACCGCCGATTCGAGGTCGTGGCCGTCGATCTCTTCGGACCGCTACCGGAGACCCCAGACGGTAATAAATGGATTTTAATATTAGAAGATACGTGTTCGCGATGGGTAGAGCTGTTCGCACTGCAGAGCGCCACCGGCCCCGAGGTAGCCAAGACTCTGGTGGGCGAGGTGTTCCTCCGCTACGGAGTGCCGCGGCGCGTGCTGAGCGACAACGGCGTCCAGTTCGTGAGCGAGGTGATGCAGCAGGTGTGCCACACGTTCGGCATCACCCAGTCGCTGACGCCGGTGTACCACCCGCAGGCCAATCCGGTGGAGAGGAAGAACAGGGACCTCAAGCCGCAGCTGGCTATCCTGGTCGGGAAGGATCACACCACCTGGGACGTTCATCTGCCCGCAATACGGTTCGCTATGAACTCCGCCGTGACGAGCAGTACCGGATTCTCCGGCCTACCTCACCTTCGGACGGGAGATGCGAGCTCCGGCCGACGTGGTCGCCGACATGCGCGCCATCGTCGACAACGATAACGCGATCACAAACCTCACGCCGTACCTGCAACGTCTTGCTAACACTCTTTCAGAGGCCAGAGATGTGCACGAGCGAGCCCAGGCGAGGCAGAAGCGCTACGCGGACGACGGACGCAGCCCTGCGCCCGATTATTCCCCGGGGGACCTCGTGCTGCTCAAGACGCAAGGTAGCAACGACGCTGCGCGCGGGCAGACGCCGAAGTTCATCCCTCGGAGGGACGGCCCGTACCGCATCAAGGAGGCGGCGAGCGCCAGCACGTATGTACTGGAGCGGCCCAGGGATGGAGAAGTGTTAGGCAGATATCACGTCTCTCAGCTGACCCCGTTCATAGGCGACGTAGTACCTCCGCCGGTGAACGAGAAGCGTAAACGCGGTAGGCCGAGGAAGATTAACTGACCCAGACGCGGGGGCGCTAGGTCTAGGTCAGAGGGGGAGGGTGTAACACCACTAATGGTTTTTTTGTAAAACGGAACGCATCTGGGATTGTAGACTTTTTAGGCTATGGTCACCTCCGCCAATGACTGCTCAGCGTTCCGCGCCAATCAGAGAGCTTCACTCTCGCGCCGACATTTTTCACTTGGAGCTGTCAAAATTTCACGTTTTCCTTTGTAATTTAATGTAAATTCGTAATAAACATTTTCAAGAGATTATATTATTACAATTTGTTTTTCATAAATATGTCACACACACAAATTTCGAACGCAACTCTTTTAATAAAAATAAAAAAATACAAAATGGCGGGATGTAGAAGTTTAGAGTTTACAGTCAAATGGAGAATGCGTTTTGACGTCATCGATAAATGCCATCTTTGTCTCTCTCTTTTGTATGAGGTAAGTGAGATGGCACTTATAGTTGTCATTTTTCTTGCGACAGTGGTGTTCACAACACATTTTCCATTTGGTTCTAAACCTCTTGGTAAAGATTCAACTAAATATTTTCAACTTAAGTTGTAAACTTTTGCAAATTTCTATTTGTGATCTAATAGTCTGTTTAATTACAAAGAAATGAGTGACCCCAGTGATGAAGGTAGTTGTCTTACGCCAAAAAAGTTGAAAGAACAAGTTTCGAATGCCGAGTTCAGCTATTTGCCTGAAAAATCTAAAGTGAAATATGTAAAGGCGTACGAATCCTTCAATAATTGGCGCCTCTCAAAAAATGCAAAAACATATTCCGAGACCGTGATACTATCATATTTCATGGAACTATCTAAAACAAGAAAATCCAGTACATTATGGAGCATTTTTTCTATGATAAAAGCTGTCTTGAAAACGAAACGTGACCTTGAAATAGAAAAATTTCTGAATGAAGCACCAGACAGTAAATACCTCGCTTTAAAAGTAAGTAAATTGATACAAAAGCTAATTTATTTCAAAGAAAACCTATCTAACTGTACCTATCTAAAAATAAGTAAACTAAATTATTGTTATTTTTTACAGGTTGTATTAATTATTGGCATAAATGGTGCGTGCCGCTCAAATGAATTGTTGAATCTTAAGGTAAACGACGTTGAAAAGCATTCGGACAAATTAATATTAGTAAAATTATTGAATACAAAGACTAAAATCGACAGATCATTCGTCATTAGTGAAGAATATGTGAATGTGGTGGACAAGTATATGGCATTACGACCCGCTAATACAAAAACTTCAAGATTTTTCTTACATTATGATAATGGAAAAAGTAAAAAACAGCCCATAGGCATCAATAAAATCGGTGATATGCCAAAAACGATTGTTAAATTTCTTCAGCTTCCGGACTCCCATCTTTACACTGGGCATTGCCTGAGGCGGACGTCAGCAACACTCTTAGCTGACTCAGGCGCTGATATTACAGTTCTTAAACGCCATGGTGGCTAGAAGTGTAACAAGATTGCAGAAGGATACATCGAAGATTCTAAAGTTATTTAATATGCTAACTTTTAAAATTTGCGATAGTGGCGCCCCGCAAAAAGAACTCCTTTCGTGAAAAGCACTCTACCTATCAGTCACAGTTCCCGATTGAGCAGAAATTTTGCATACCGGGAATCGGATGACAATGCAATAATTTTATGACATGGAAGTGATCTGAAGTCTGATGATGGAGCTGAAAGGTGAAATTTGATAGATATATTATAATAAATAGTTTGAGTACGTAGGTATATGATAGTTTCATTTCAGAAAATTTCATTTTAGTTTTTTTTATACAACGATGTAAGAAGATGAGCAAGATGCTCTCCTGATGGTAAGAGATAACGCTGGGATTTAACGAAGGTTAAATTCTGGGTGCACTGCTGATTCATAAAATGTTAAGATTCTTCAGCCCAGTAATTTCACTAGCCACAGTGCCCTCCTACCGAAGCACAGTAATGTCTGCACATCACTGTTCAGGCGGCAGAATAACTGACACTGTTGGGGTACTAGCCGATCTCCTGCAGAGCAAGTCTACCCACGGTAAAGAGATCACCATTAAATGACGCGGAAAAGAGTCAAGAGTAACTGTACGGAATCAAGCTGTTATTATTCCGTATTTTTATTAGTTTTTCTGATTTTATTGATAATTTGATATATTTTTGTTTACTGTATTTAATCTTGATGTACTATATGTGTAAGTGGTAATTTATTGCCGTTCTAATTTGTACTGTGGTATAGGTATAACGATAGTTCTGGGACTTATCCCAGGACGTCTCTGTTATCTAAGTATTATTCACAAAAAATGTTTCATAATATTATTTACTAGCTTATGCTCGCGGCTTTGCCCGCACGGCAAAATCCTTTCTTAGCAGTGGTCTACGTCATGAAACCTTTCTATGTTCCAAATTTCAACCCAATCCATCTAGCGGTTGAGGCTGTACGTTATACAGATACATCAGTCACTAGCTTATTCTCATGGCTTTGCCTGCATGGACGGGTTACGTTTCATAATACCTACGGTCGTTTCAACTACGGTCGATATAACTACGGTCGATTCGCATAAGTTCATTTCACATATTGGACGACTCGCTTACAGTGCAACTCGCCTGCGGTTGATTAAACTATGGGCATGTGAACTAATGGGCGATTCGGCCAATGTTCATTTGATATATTGGTTAATTCAACTATGGACGACTCACCTACGGTTTATAAATTCTTTGCTACGCGTGTTTTTAGTACAGTATTCAGGGCAAACCGAAATCTGTTGGTTAGGTTAGGTTTGAACAGAGACCACAATGCGCGAGCCGAGCGAGCGAAGCGAGCGTGCCGCGGCAGCGGCCGGCGAAGCGCCAGATATTTTTCTTATTACTGAATTATTTATCCTGTGTCATGGCATCTTCAGGCATTTTGGCATCTTCTTTCATCTACCTCATCATGGCAAAGTGGCATAATAAGCTGTCTGCGCACCTACAGATAGAAATCATTCAGGTATCAAAAACAACACGTTTCTGAATTCTGTACTATAAACAAGTATTTTTTAGCTGTCATACCTGACTAGCAGCCGGAAACGTGGTCTAAAAATACGTGAACCGTCCGTTAGTTCGGTCAAAAATAGGCAAATCGTCGAATAGTTTAATCAACCATAGCTCAATGGACCGTAGCTGAGTTAACCGTAGGCGAATCGTCCAATATTGATTTTAACCAATAGTTATTATGAACGTAGGCGAAACGTCCAATAGACATTTTGAATAGTAGGTGATTCGATCGTAGTTACATATTGGCAAGGTTTGCCAGCCTTTACTAATTCTACGCCCATTAAGTCGCAGAAAATCCGTGAATTGAATCCCTCTTTTCCGTGGAATTGGAAATCGAATTAAATGGTCTGTATAAAATTCATTAATATATGAATAATTTACTGTCACGCGCTACGAAGTGCGCGCGGGTCAGCTAGTATCTTAATAAATTGGATATTTTTCATAATATATCTGATATATATCATAAGATATATCAGATATGACAGTTTTTGTGAATATATCTATATTTTCATAGATATATAACCTTCGAACCCCACAAAAATTATCTTTGTTTTTGAAACGAACTATAGTTTTCTACCGCCTGAGCAGTGAAGAGTCTAAACAGCTTATATGTCCTAAGTATTGTGAAATCCTAGGTGGCACTGTACTGGTATTATGGGCAGCGTTATCTCTTACCATCAGGACAGTCGTTTGTCGCTATCGCTAAAAAAATGTACTGAGATGACAGTCGTTGTCGTTTGTTTTTCGATAACGAATTTTTTTTTTTTTTTTTTATGTGATGGATTAGAAGACGAGCAAGACGCTCTCCTGATGTTAAGAGATAACGGCTGCCCATAATCAGTACAGTGTAACCAAGGATTTCACAATAATGTGAAATTCTAGGAGCACTGCACCAACGCTTCTTACTCAAGAGTCATAAGATGTTAAGACTCTTTAGCCCAGTAATTTCGCTAGCTACAGTGCCCTCCTACCTGTGCACAGTAATGTTTGCAGTACACTGCTCAGGCGGTAGAATAACTGGAACTGTTGGGGTACCCACCTAGACGACCTCCTGCAAAGGAAGTCTACCCCCGGTGAAAATGTCATCTCAGTACATTTTTTTTTAGCGATAGCGACAAACGATCTGCGCTTGTCTAGGCCCCCTGTAGAGAAACCGCTGGTTGCTCGCTCGGCGTCAGTTCTGATTTCTGATAAAGTGAGAGTATCGCTGAGCAAGTGTTATCTTTTATAGCTTTTGTCTCGTTAACCTTTTGACCGCCAAAGTCACCTATACTTGACAAGTACTTGCGGGTCCTGTACGCCAACGACGTCTATAGACGACAAAAAACCCAGTCTTAATAAAGTGAAATAAAAATATGTATTTATCGACTCTTGGCAACACTAGTTCTTTCGTAGGTATTTTTTTTTTAATTGTGCCTTGGCGCACAGGGCACGAAAATGCGTTTGTGCCGTGGCGTTCAAAAGGTTAATTTTACATATTTTCTACATTTTATCTGTATTATTTACCAGGAATACATAGAAGACGACGGTTTGGATCGCACGGTTGACTCGGCGATAGTGGTCTCAGTGAAACAAGGGTTGGAGCCGCGAGTCTTCAAGAAGCTATTCCCTGAGTGGGACGAAGATATGTGGGAGGTATGTATCATGTACTTATATTTATATATTGGGGATTCCTCTCCCTGCACGGTTGTCTGGAAGAGATCGCTATTAGCGATAAGACCGCCACTTGTAACACATAGCTTTTGTATTGTTTTAGTTTATAAGTTGTTTTTGTACTTTTTCTTTTGTGTTCCAATAAAGGGTTATCTATCTATTTATCTATCTATCTATTGGTGGATTTAGGGGGGAGGACAGGGGGCCAGAAGTCTACCCCCGGTAAAAATTGAAAAGGCTGTACAAATGGTGCGTGCAAATGGTGCAAACGGTCCCTTTCGCAAAATGTCCATTTGCGAAAGGGACCGTTTGCGAAAGGGACATTTTGCGAAAGGGACCATTTGCGAAAGGGACAGTTTGCGAAAGGGACCATTTGCGAACGAGGGACATTTTGAGAAAGGGACATTTTGCGACGTAGCCATTGAAAATATTATAGAATACAGTTTATTGAGACCAATAGAAAAATTACATTTACTTATTACTAACTAGTGCTACGTTACATTTTGGTCCACAATTGGCGGCCTTATCGCTGTGAACGATCTTTACCAGGCAACCAACCTTTGTACGGAATTATGGTTGACTAAAAGAGTATAGAGCGTAGAACATTACTGTGCTCCGGTAGGAGGGCACTGTAGCTAGTGAAATTACTGGGCTGAAGAGTCTTAACATCTCATGACTCTTGAGTAAGAAGCGTTGGTGCAGTGCTCCTAGAATTTCACATAATTGTGAAACCCTAGGTAACACTGTACTGATTATGGGCAGCCGTTATCTCTTAACATCAGGAGAGCGTCTTGCTCGTCTTCTACTTGATCACATAAAAAAAAAAGATTTGGTACAGGAACTATTGGCTACATATTTATACTTAACTTCTAAAAATAATAATTATTTATTTACTAACATATTCTTTTATTTCAGAACCAAACATCCTATGATGACATGAAGAGCGGAGTGCAAGACTCAAACGCATCTTAATTTTATTTATTATATAATATATTTATAGTAGTCACTTTTTAAGTTTTATTTTTTATATTTTATTTTAAATAAATATTTACATTATCTTATTACGTTTTTTTTTTTTTTAACGGCGGCGTTTTATAGAACTACATATCTCAGGCGCCTGAAATTAATTTTGCATGGAAAAATCCTTTGACAAAACACAAGGTGTTTTTAGCACTCGCGTTCCGGCCTCAAAAACACAGATGTTGTGTCCAGCAGGGCTATTCACTTATCGGTTAGGAACCCGAACCGAATTGTCAAAAATGTATGAAATGACGTGACATGACATGTCAAGTTGTATCTACATAATACGTCATTTCATACATTTTTGACAATTCGGGTTTAAATCATTTATTGTCATAAAGACATAAGGTAGTCACATGAGAACATAAGAGATACATATTGTGAAATAATTAAAGTAACCGTCACCAGTATGTAAGTATATAAATAATATTATGTATAAAATAGTTTACAATATAATAAGAACTTGGATCGCTCATGCAGCATTCTACTCTCAGCTATTTGAAATTGGCAAGGTACAGTTATAAGATAGGTACTTAGTCATAATAATTTTCAACGACGTGTTTAGCTAACTGAGATTTAAAAGTGCTGAATGGGCTAACATGTTTTAAGTTTGAGGGTAGATTATTGAAAAGTTGTGCTCCTTCAAAGGTGATGCTCTTTTTTGCATAATTGGTACGTACTCTTGGCAAAACAAGAACAAAATTCGGTATTCGGTTCGTTTCTTTCACGGCTAAGTGAATAACCCTGCTGAGCAGTCAATATATTAATAAATAGTGTCCGACCGAAATTTCGGTTTCGGTTTCGGTTTCGGCCGAGTTTCGGCCAAAAATCGAGTTTCGGCGAAAGTTTCGGTTTCGGCCAAAATTGGCCGAAACTTTTGCCGAAACCGAAACTCCCTTCGGAAGTTGTCGTGCACGCTCGCCTAGCTTCGTTTCTCGCGACAACGCTTTGGCGGACGACTAATAATTGTAATTTAGGTTTGTTAATTTTAAATGTGTGATTTGATAATATTATCTTTGTTGAGACTTATCTTTTATAGACTATTATCTTTGTTGAGTAATTATTATTTTTATATAGAGGTACCTAAAAGAGATTGATGATTCTTCTAAGTACAAATAGGTGCAAACCAAAGTATTAATTAGTAAGATTTCAAAATACTAATACTTAGTATTTTACCCGTATGTCCCCGAGCGGCTCAATTGAGCCGCACCTGCGCATGCGAATTTGAACCTCATTTTAAAGAAGCTAGAAATAATAGACGTCAATTTTGATTTGAACTGGAAGTTTTTCCTGGATCAAGGGGTTAATTAAACAGTAACAATTATTGTTTTGATTATAATTGATAACTTATAAACGTTTTGATATAAGAACTTAATTTAAATAAATATGCCAAGCGCTATTCAGCCTACGCGCAATGTAGGCTTCCGTAGAACTGGCAAATCGTATATCTACTGCCTTAATTTTCATCAACGATATCTTTAAAACTTATAAAACTATCTTAACTGCTATGGTATTCCTAAAAAGTTCATGGTTGAAACTATATTCGTGATTTTTAACAGTGTTTGAAAGCCAGTAAGTAGTTTAGATTTTAGAGGGAGGGGGGACGCCCAAAAAAAAATTAAACTTTAATATCTTTCAAATGGATCATTAAATCGAAAAATTTCCTTAGATATATGTCCTTCATTAAAATACCTATTCAACAATACCCCAAATGATGCAATCAGCCAGAAAAAATATCATCCCCATTTTACAAGTTTGGGAGGTACCCTAAATTAATTGATTTAGATTTATTTTTGTAACCGTTCTCTTACCCTAATCATTGCCCTCCTCTGTGCATAATATACAGTTTTCTAGGACTTATAGTTTGTCCGTAAAGCCGCGGACAGACGGCGATAATTAATGCAGAATAATGGGTAAAATGCACCAAATTTCAGTATTTTAAAGATTTTTTTACTTGACCACGTGAGTTTCGGTTTCGGTTTCGGCCGAAACTAAAGCCTCGGCCGAACATTCGGTTTCGGTTTCGGCCGTAAAACCAGTTTCGGTCGGACTCTATTAATAAATAAAAATAAATATTTCAGGACACTTCACACAGCGCTACTAGTAATACATATAATCTTTTTTTTGTAAAAACATACTTATTGCAGACTAGCTGCGCCCAGCGGTTTTACCCTCTTTTCTATAACCTATGTGTTATTCTAGGGTCTAAGCTATATGTATACCAAATTTCAGCTCATACGGTCCACCCGTTGAGGTGTGAAAGAGTAACAAACACACATCCAGACATCCATTCTTACAAACTTTCACGTTTATAATATGTATTAGTAAGATATTGTACCACCCAGACCAGAAACAAATATCTGTGGATCACACAAACATTTGTCCTATGCGGGAATCGAACCCGCAACCTCCTGCGTTGCAGGCGGGTATTAGCCCACCGCGCCACAGAGGTCGTAATAATTTAATATTGTGTATTATTCACTATCAATACATAGTATAAAACAAACTCGCTTCCCATGTCTTTCTGTCTGTCCCTACGTATGCTTAGATCTTTAAAACTATGCGAAGGATTTTGATGCGGTTTTTTAATGTTTAGTTATTCAAAAGGAAGGTTTCTATGTATAATACATGCATATCATGTAGTAGAGAATACTGATATTTTTCCGCCAGGCGCTACGAAGTGTGCACGGGTTTTCTAGTAATATATAAAAAAACTTGAGAGGTGTCAAGGGACACCCGTATGGAACGAAGTTCCCACGATTTATTATTTACAAAAAACCTGTATACACTCAACAAAAATAATCGTCGCGACTCCACACTGTTCAATGCGAAATAGAAATGACAATATCTGGCTTGCTTTCTATAAGAGAGAGAGAGAGACAGAGAAACATGCGCACGCCGCACAGCTAGCTTACTATAGCAACAAGTGAATTAAATAAAAATTTTAAAAAAAAAACCCCCAACGCAGCGCTTTTAAAATATGTAATTAGCGGTTTTTTGGTGGCGGCCATCTTGAATTTTAAATTTATTATAGTGCGTTGTATTCTACTAGTTAAGCCCCCCATTATCCCCCCTTTAAAGTAGTAAGTCTCTAAGACCGCTGTAGCGACTGTAACGTTTAACTCAACTTTTTTTCGGACCGCTATTATAGCGGTCGGGACGTTTGAGTGGATAGCAAAAAGTGTCTTGACAACTTTTCGTAAGAATTTTTTCCGTCTAGCCCCCTTTCACAAAGCGCGATAAGGAACTTCGTTCCAAAAAACTAGTCTTTTAGATAAGTACGAAATTAATACTTACAAGCCTGTATACAATATTTGTATTAGGTTTTACAATAAAATAAAAAACATTTCTTTTTCTATAAAACATTTATTCAAAATACATACTGTAGCATACCTTTTTGTAGGACATCGTAAACCATCACATCATAATACTTAGCACTTGTTTTCAATTCATTATAATAAGGGTTATCTAAAATTACAGCCACCAGCCCCCGTAGCACATTTCAACATTGACATAAGACTAGCAACTCCCGTCCCACTGTCAAGACTAAACTGACATATATCAAGACGCTACTCTTGCTACTCGCGCTGTCATTGCATACAATGTGCAGCTACTCCCAATTTTATTGTGCTTTTACAAACATCAATTACTCTTGACAGTGGAACGGGAGTTGCTAGTGATACGCCGGCACCGGTCGCATAGCATAAAAAAATGATGATGTTTACTCAAGCGGCTGTTAAAAGATTAATTGATCAACTAGTCACTATAACAACATGTTAAAAGATCAATTGATCAATAAGTCACTATAACAACAAGTTAAAAGATCAATTGATCAACAAGCCACTGTAAAACCAGTTAAATGATCAATTGATGAACAAATCACTATAACAACAAGTTAAAAGATCAATTGATCAACAAGCCACTGTAACAACCAGTTAAATGATCAATTGATGAACAAATCACTATAACAACAAGTTAAAAGATCAATTGTTCAACAAGCCACTGTAACAACTAGTTAAATGATCAATTGATGAAAAAATCACTATAACAACAAGTAAAAAGATCAATTGATCAACAAGTCACTATAACAACCAGTTAAGAGATCAATTGATCCAACAAGTCACTATAACAACAAATTAAAATGTCAAATTGATCAACAAGTTACTATTACAGATTTCTCTTATAACCCTGAATACGCTAAGTTGGCTCAATCTATGCAATTAATTCATACCCACTGGTATCATTTAAACCTGGAACCTAATGAGTTCAGAGAGTAAACAAGTCACTATACGAGTAACAACCAGTTAAAAGATCAACTGATCAACATTTTACTATAGCAACATGTTAATATGTCAATTTGATCAACTAGCCACTACAGCAACGAGTTAACCCTTTATGGGGCTCTGTCGATATATTCGACACCATACTTTTTATTGATTTATTTTTAAACTGCTAGGAGTTTGGTACTGCGATAGTCTGTATTCGATTCGGACAGGTCATAGCAAAAATGAAACGCAAAAAGAAAAGTATGGCTGACATTGACAGCTGATGACATCTTATGTCATTATTTGGCTATTTTCTGAAGTGCAAATTTCATCCAAGAACATCTTCGCGAAAAATGAGTAAAAAGGCAAGTTTTCTTTTATGATTTGTTCTAAATATTATAAATATTGCAGCTAACTCAGTATTTCAGAAATTATTACGTTTTTACATACATATTCAACGAAAAATTATGACGTCGATATATTAGACACTGCCCGCCCAGGGCTGGGCTAGGATTTATATTGTAATTGTATAGAATTCTTACAATTAAATATTAGGTAGTATAATTTAATATTTCCTTATTATAGGTGATCCCATTAGAGAAGTTGGAAGATGCTCTCGCAGACTTATTTGCTCTGTCAGACGGCGAAAACTCCGAAGACGGCAATAAGAGTGATGACGACGAGAATGAAGCAGTTTTCTCATCATTTACCCGTACAGAACTTGAGGATATTTTAGGCGGATCTGGTCTGAATGAATCACAGCCAACAACATCAACAGTTTCGATTCTTCCGTCATCTTCTAATATGGATATATCTGCCACACATGATAGTATTACAGGTAGTACTCAACCTACTCCTTCTAATTCTAGAATGTCTTCAATCACAAGACCTGTTGCATCTGTGGTTACACAAGCTGATGACACGGATAACTCGGAAGACAGTTCAGAAGATAACTCGGAAGATGATGGCGATGAAGAGTGGAAAAAAGTGCAGTTTCCACACATTTCGCCTACTGAGAAATTTGATGACATTTTACTGCGACCATCACAGTTTTTCCCTAATCGAAGTTCTCCTGGGGCATATTTCAATGTTTTTTTCAATGATGAAGTCCTATTGAACATAGTTGATCAGACAAATTTATATACGCAGCCCAAAACCGACAGAAAGATTGGGATATTGTAATTGGGACATTGCAGGAACTAAAAGCTTGTTTTGGTATTTTGATACTTATGGGCATTCACGTACTTCCAAATATATCTCTCTACTGGTCTTCCGATCCTATGTTCCGTGTTGCAGAGATTGCTAATGTTATGACAGTAGAGATTTAAAAAGATTTTGGCAAATGTACACCTAAACGACAACAGTCAAATGCCCAAGAGAGGTGAAGAAGGGCATGATAAACTTTACAAAATACGACCTATGATCAAAATTTTGAATAGTGCTTTCCAAAGTGGTGGAGTGTGCTCATCATCGCAAAGCATAGATGAGTGCATGATTAAATTCAAAGGGCGTAGCACTCTGAAACAGTATATGCCAAAAAAATCCAAAACGGGGCTTCAAAGTGTGGTCGCGCTGTGATAGTCTGACAGGATATTTGTATCAGTTCGAGATTTATACTGGAAAAAAAGATGACGCCACTACCGAGGTTGGATTAGGAGCCAGTGTGGTAAGAGAACTATCTAAAACTCTGATTGATGAAAAGGTTGAAAATACTCACATCGCCTTTGATAATTTTTTTTTTGCGTCCTTTGAGCTATTGCAGTACCTATTTGATAATAATATTTATGCAACTGCAACTGTACGCGCAGATCGTACAAACTTGCCCAAACTTATAAAAAACCAAAAAAAAAGAAAGATGAACCTAAACCGCCTCCTCTGGTACTGGCTAAAGGAGAGTACAAATGGCGAGTCAACCAGAACGTCGCATTTTTTGTATGGAAAGATACTAAATTGATGTATGTATTGAGTACTGCTTATCATCCCCGTCAAAAAACAACATGTAGAAGAACGCAGAAGGATGGTTCGAAGTCTGACGTTTCTTGTCCCATAGGAATCCTGGAGTATACCAAAAGAATGGGAGGAGTTGATAGATTTGACCAGAAGAGAGGTACATACTCCATCTCAAGACGTAGTAAAAGATGGTGGATGCGAATATTTTACTTTTTGGTTGATTCTGCCATTACAAATGCCTATATACACCCAAAATGACAGAGTGCACAACCCTATGACCTCCTTGCAATTCCGCATCGTGCTCGCACGTAACCTGATAGACAACTTCAGCTCCAGGAAAAGGACTGTGGCACAATCGCCCAACTTTGTAACTAAAAAACCAAAAGGGCCAACAAGTAGACAGAAGGCCATTCACGGAATACCTGATGAACTGAGGTTGAATGATGTGGGGTCTCACATGCCAATGGAGCTACCCAAATACAGAAGGTGCAGAGCATGTAGCAGCAAAAACCTTAACAAAACATCCAAAATACAGTGCACAAAATGCCAAGTTCCATTGTGCATTGTACCATGCTTTGCTCAGTTCCATACACCCTGAAGGGCAGTGTCGAATATGTCGACACCACGTTTTTTATAAAAAAAAAAATAAAAAAAATCTTAAAATTAATTTTAAAAAATATATTTTTCACATACAAGTGTTATTTTTTCATTCCCCCAGCCAGGAGCTTCTGCCCTTTAAAGGGTTAAAAAATCTACTTGGTGAACAAGCCAAGTGCCAAGCACAAGTGAGACCAGCCAGCCAGTCACCATAACATCAAGAATTGGGTGGACGTTTCATTTCCCCCACACTTGTGGAAATTAGACGAATAAGTTTGAAAATAAATTGACGTTATTATAGCGTCTTCGGACTTCAATAAACATAACAAAAGGCACCTACTCGTAGTGAGGATGGCGCGGTTGTCTGAATTGGAGCTGTCCGACGCAGTTTCCACACTGTGGCGACCAACGCGGCTGCCGGCCCAAGAGCCTCGGCCATATTCTAGCGTAAGCGCTGGGCAAAAGGGTCTGCCGTTATGTTTTATTGTTTATATTATCGTTCTATTCAAATTAGTTTTTAAAAAACACTCTCTTACTTGTTGATCAGTCAAGTAACTGCCAACAATGAAATGAGGATAAATACTAACCATTTAAACCTGAAACCTGACGAGTTCAGTACCCATTACCGTTTAAGTATGAAGCTATTCGAAAAACTCTCAAAGATTAATTGATCAAAAGGTCACTATAGTAACAAGTTAAAAGATTAATTGATCAACAAGTCACTATAACAACCAGTTAAATGATCAATTGATAAAAAAAGTCACAATAACATGTTAAAAGATCAATTGATCAACAAGTCACTGTAACAACCAGTTAAAAGATCAATTGATCAACAAGTCACTATAACAACCAGTAAAATGATCAATTGATAAAAAAGTCACAATAACAACATGTTAAAAGAACAATTGAAAAAAAGTCACTATTACAACCAGTTAAATGATCAATTTATAAAAAGTCACAATAACATGTTAAAAGATCAATTGATCAACAAGTCACTATAACAACAAGTTAAAATGTCAATTGAACAACAAGTCGCTATAACAACCAGTTAAAAGATCAATTGATCAACAAGTTACTATTACAGGCTCTAACAATTCAATCACCCAATTGATATGACTTACACACATTGAGCCAACTTAGCGTATTCAGGGTTTTAAGAGAAGTTACATGGACACTTAATAATAGTCTAATCCTACAAAAACTCATGCGTTTTCCACAAACAAGATAGGAAAGACGATTATATAGACGATAGCAAAGGAGATAATTGGCAGTGTCAAGGTCTACGAGACTCCGGCATGACCGATAGAATGCCAACACGCAGGAGGGATGACAAAGGTGAGAGAAGTCTTCAGGATATCATCGCCCTATTGAAGTAGACCGACCCTGACTGAAAGCGAGCCTGGCCGATGTACAGTTTAGGTTTGAGATTTCGAAAACCTCAATCGGAGATTTAAGTGCCAAGTTATCTACATTAAACGTAATAATTCGATAAGTAGGTCACACGCTGAAACCTCCAACATAAACACACGTCGAGAGGCGCAGAATGCTTCAATCAGCAGTTTGTAAAGATTAATGGATCAACAAGTCACTGTAACAACCAGTTAAAAGATCAATTGATCAACAAGTCACTGTAACAACCAGTTAAAAGATCAATTGATCAACAAGTCACTATAACAAGTTAAAAGATCAATTGATCAACAAGTCACTGTAACAACCAGTTAAAAGATCAATTGATCAACAAGTCACTATAACAAGTTAAAAGATCAATTGATCAACAAGTCACCATAACAAGTTAAGAGATCAATTGATGAAAAAGTCACTATAGCAACTAGTTAAAAGATCAACTGATCAACAAGTTACCCAAGCAACATGTCAAAATATCAATTAGACCAACTAGCCAATATAGCAACGAGTTAAAAAATCTACTTGATAAACAAGCCAAGCACAAGTGCGACCAGCCAGCCAGTCGACCATAACATCAAGAATTGGGTGGACGTCTTATTTCCCCCACACTTGTGGGAATTAGACGATTAAGTTTGAAAAGATAAAATTGTATTATTGCGTCTTCAGACTTCAATAAACATAACAAGGGTCACGTACTCGTAGTGAGGATGGCGCGGTTGTCTGAATTGGAGCTGTACGACGCAGTTTCCACACTGTGGCGACCAACGCGGCTGCCGGCCCGAGAGCCTCGGCCATATTCTAGCGTAAGCGCTGGGCAAAAGGGTCTACCGTTATGTTTTTATTGTTCATATTATCGTACTGTTGGGGTTGAATGGTGGTGGAATAAAAGCGGTTGCTCAATTACGTCGTTTTTATCATAAAATATATTTTGAGATTCCCAACTATGGATGATCAATTAGGAGTAAACGCATCGTGCAGTTCTTCACGTACGCTTGGAAAGCCAGCAGACCTGAAGATAAATACCACCTTCGCGAATCCCAAACAAGTTTCAAGAGCTTGTATTCCTGAACATTTTAAAAACAACTCCTCGTCACGAGATGAAAAAGGTTCCTCTAGTAGAGAAGTCAAAATAGACTGGGCGAAAGTTAACAATACTCGTCTAGCTAATGCGAATCCCGCCTACCGCCGAATATCAGGCAAGAAGAGGCATGAGAAGAAGAAGCGTGAATACGCTGAACTAGCAAACAGGAGCCGAGATGGGCTCATACTTCCAGAATGTCCGCCAGTAATGAGCGTTGAACTTTCTGATGAACTTGACGAATTTGACAGACAATTCCTTGAAAAGTGCCGCGTTCAACGTGAAGCCCGAAATCAAGAAAATGAGTTAAATGCATTCTTTGAAGAGGAGTATGCAGTTTGTTCAGTGCATGAATCACCAGACGTCATCTTTCATGAAATTCCTGATGAATATTCATCTTATCCTAAACCAGTTTCTTTCAGGGAACCATCTAAGCATTCTGTGTACCATCACATAGAGACCACCGAACCGCCAGTGTACGCGCGAGCGAGGCCGCTGCATCCGGATCGGTATGCCAAGGTGAAGGAAGAATTTCGTGTCATGCAGGAGATGGGAATCTGCAGGCCCTCTAAGAGCCCGTGGGCCAGCCAGCTCCACGTTGTTCCCAAGAAGAGTGGTGATTTACGACCTTGCGGAGACTATCGACGACTCAATGCCATCACGTCGGGGTCACCAATGTTGGGGTTGAATGGTGGTGGAATAAAAGTTCTATTTATCACTCACTGCATTTTAATTACTGATTTACATCAGCGGTTTAGGGCCGCGAAGTTCCCGAGACGACTGCCGACGGAGGGGGGCGCCGGACAGTCGCTCTACATAATTTTGTGCTTACGTTCACAATACTAATGTCCCTACAGTACTATTAAAAGCTCTCAAAGATTAATTGATCTAAAGGTCACTATAGTAACAAGTTAAAAAGATCAACTGATCAACAAATCACTAATAACAACGAGTTAAAAGATCAGTTGATCAACAAGTCACTGTGCGCTTTCCGCACTGTGGCGACCAACGCGGCTGCCGGCCCGAGAGCCTCGGCCATATTCTAGCGTAAGCGCTGGGCAAAGGATCTGCCGGAGAAACCTAAGCGAGACTAGATCTAACGAGCTCTCCGGACACCGAGGGAGATTCGGATGCAGCGGGCTCAATACGTTTTCCCATGGAGTCTGCAAAAGAAGCGGCTCATAAGAGCAAAAGAGGGCGATGCCTCCCAAAAATCTCCAATTGAATCAAAAAACCTTATTACAAAGCTCACATGATAATTCAGGTATCTCCTTTTAAGTTAATCACTTAACAACCTGATCAAAAAGTTAAAAATAACTGTCTGCCGTACGGGCTAAAGACAATTTAAAAAGTCAATTAATATGAAGAATAATCTTTTCAGCCTGTACGGAAAAAACCCGTAATCTCATCCACTTCAACCGTTTGAAGAGCTATATTCTACCTTACTAGGCAGATATTCCATATTCCAAATAAGCTTCAAAAATGGTGCAGACAACGGCGCAAAGCCCCAAAAAAAGAGGTGCATCCTGCACCAAAAATCACACGTGATTACGAAGGAACTTTTAGTCACATAACAACATGTTAAAATATCAAATAGTCACTTTAGCAACACGTTAACTCTTGTCTCCGTGTATTGCCTGTAAAAAGGCCCAGGTTTAACTCGTGTTTCAGAGCGACAAAATAAAATAAAAGCTATGGTATTTCTACATTAGTTTTATAACGTGGCAAAGACGTGAAAGATCAATTTGATCAACTTTTTCTAAAAGTAAGGTGCTCCAGTAATGTTTCTGTAAAATTTCAATCCACCAAAGTTATGCTGGAACCAGGTTGCGTATGAAAGCCTTGCATAAAAACGTAGTAGAGGCTATAATTCTAACTGGCTGTGCTCCAGGTGAACCTTACAGCGCATGCGTCCTGGTCGTATCCCCATTGAATGAGGAACCCCTGGAAACCACCAAGTTCTGACTACCGTTACGGAGTGCTTCGGACAATAATAACTGCTACAACCATTGGTGACAATCATGGCTTTTAAACCTAAGTAGGACGACTCCAGGCGTTTCGCAAAGGGTCCTTTTAAAGGGGTACAGAGCATATAACAGAACACTAAGTGAGACAGAGACAATAAAATACCAAGTAAGACACAGATTTAAAACAAGTAACAAAATGCTTAAATTTGCCACACTTTTGAATTAAATATATTGTATTTCCAAAGGACATTATACATAGGAGGAAAAATATAAGTTAGAAATAGGTAAAGTTTTTGCTCAATTCAACAACAAGTTTTTCAACATTGAGTTAAAAGCTAAGCTTGATCAACAAATCACTATAGCAACAAGTTCAAAAAAGAATTTTACCAAAAAGCTCCATGAGTTTCTTTTTCCGAAAATTCTGATGACCTGTTGGAAAAAGAGATGTTGGCGCGGACGCGGCCAGTCGAAGAAATACGCAGGCTTCGAATTCAGAGCCGCGGTCAGAGGAGACCTTACGCAGGATGGTTTTCAGCTCACTGAACATTGTGAGCGAGGTTGCTCTTAGGTCTAAAAACCTAAACGACACCATGGTGCAGTATGAAGGTCGATGTGGAGACAATTAAGCGTGCTGCTCTGGAGCTGGGCAAAAAGGTGCAGACACCGGCGTGAAGACCCAAAAAAGAGGTGCAAGCTACACGAAAAATCATATGTGATCAATAAGGAACTTACATTCACTACAAGAACAAGTTAAAAGATCATTAAGACCAACATTGCGCACAATAGCAACAAGTTCAAAGATCAACTTAATAAACCAACATGTTAAACGATCAACAAGTCACTATAGCAACACGTTAAAAGATCAACTTGATCAACAAGTCAGTACAGCGACAAGTTCAAAGATCAAAAAGTCACTATAGCAACAAGTTCAAAAATCAACTTTATCAACAAGTCAGTATAGCGACAATTTCAAAGATCAACTTGATCAACAAATCAGTATAGCGACAAGTTCAAAGATCAACTTAATCAACCAGTCAGTATAGCGACAAGTTCAAAGATCAACTTGATCAACAAGTCACTATAGCAACATGTTAAAGATTAACTTAATCAACAAATCAATATAGCAACAAGTTCTAACATCAACTTGATCAACAAGTCAATATAGCGACAAGTTTATATATCAACTTGATCAACAAGTCACTATAGCAACAAATTAAAAGATCAACTTGATCAACAAATCACTATAGCAACACGTTAAAAGATCAACTTGATCAATAAGTCACTATAGCGACAAGTTCAAAGATCGACTTGATCAATTAGTCACTACAGCGAAAGTTCAAAGATCAACTTGATCAACAAATCATCTACCTTTTATCAAACATGTGCAAATATATTACGTAAGGATTTTCAAGAGAAACATAGTGGAAAAAAATGAATTCTTCGACATCAATGTAAATAGGCACCCACTAATGACTAGATACTCATATATACCACTACCTAGTTGGATAAAATCTAAGCACGCTTATTAGGTAGTACGATGTACTACCCAGCATAATTTATATATTAATATAATTTTTATCTTTAACCCTTTTACTGGTAGTGGCAATATGTGTGCCACCAACTTTTTTATTTTTTTTCTCGTTTGATAGCACTGTGATTTAAAAAGTACCATCCGTGCGTGAAACGGAACGCATCATAGATCACATTAAAAAAAAACCATAGACATATCTGACATCTGTCAAATTCTTGTTGGTTGGTGATTTTCATTTGTTGGTAAGTTTATGATCTTTGTTCAAATCCAAGAAAATCTTCAAATTACGACGGGGTCACAGTAAATTTTTGTTTTTATTGCATAATCTATGATGTGCTAGTAATATTACATTACATATTTCAAAAAACGAATGACTAATTGTCGATAAAATTGGCTACAAACATGGTGGCAATATATATGCCATTACCAGTTCGAGTCACCAAGATTTACCGGTAATGGCATATATATTGCCACCATTTTTGAAGCCAATTTTAGCGACAAATAGTAATTAGTTTTTTGAAATATGCTATTTTTACCAGTATTTATGTCGCTAAACTTTATTGCTGTTTTATTATATTTTCATGGTAACCAATTTGTACTGTTTCTCCATTTTTTAGACGATGAGTAAGCGAAAACTACCAGTGACAGATAGCGAAATAGAAGATGAGCTTGAAAACCTGTTCGGTGTACCAGATGGCACTATATCTGAAGACGAAGAAGAGTCGGATGCCGAGAGCTCTAACAATTCAGACTTGCTTTCTATACTTGTAGGTGGCGATGTTATGCTTAGCTCAGCAGCGGAAGAAAGACGAGAGTCCCGTTTTAGCACATTCACATACTTTGCAACCTTCTACATCCACTGCTCTGGATCCAGTCCATTCTCCGTTGGAAACTGAAAGATATCAGTCACCTGTACCGGAAGAGAGAGAAATTCCAAACCTTTCAGATTTTACTTCTTCATCAGATGATGAATCAGACGCTGATGAGATAGATTGGAAAAAGCAAACTTGGCAACAAAGTCCTAACTTAGAAAGTTTCGATTCTTCACCTTTACGCTCTAGCAGAAACCTACCAAACAGAACAAGACCAATAGTATATTTTGAGCTATTTTTCGATGAAGAAGTAATGAACAATATAATGTTACAAACAAATAAATACGTAGATCAACTAAATGCACGAAACTGGAAACCTGTAACAGTAACCGAATTGAAGGCATTTCTCGGCATCGTAATAATACAGATGGGTATTCATCCCACCATCGAGGACTATTGGTCAAGTGATCCACTATTACATGTAGTAGACATAGCTGAAACTATGACATTGCAAAGGTTCCAAAAGATATTGAAATATTTACATGTCAAGGACAACACGACAATGCCGAGCCGTACTGATGAAAATTACGATAAATTATATAAGTTGCGGCCGCTTATCGATCGGTTGAACAACCAATGCCAAGACAATGCGACGACAACAAACTCTCAGTCAATAGATGAGTGCATGATAAAATTCAAAGGTCGCTCTAGCCTAAAACAATATATGCCCATGAAACCCGTTAAAAGAGGGTATAAAGTATGGTGTAGAGCGGACAGTGATACAGGGTACCTGTATCAATTTCAAGTTTACACAGGCAAGACTGATACTACAGAGACAGGACTGGGAAGTAATGTTGTAAAATCACTATGCGAACCCTTATTGAGAAATGGGTACTCTGGCCATATGGCCTTTGATAATTTCTTTTCGAGTGTTGGCCTCTTGCAAGATTTATACAATCAAGGGGTCTACAGCACAGCAACGATTAGAAGCGATCGCGTCGATTTACCTATTTTAGTAAAGAAACCTAAACAGACTGGAAACAGAGAAGAAGATCAGAGGATTACAGAAGCTGCTAAAAGGTCAAGTACTAAGCTAAAAAAACTGAAGAAAGGAAAATGGAAGTGGAGAGTCAAGAGGAAGTGATTTGCTGTTTGGAAAGATACCAAACAAGTGAATGTTGTAAGTACAGCATTCCATCCGAAAGAAAAGAAATATTGCAACAGAACTCAAAAAGATGGGTCAAAGAAGTCTATAAAATGCCCTCAGCTTATACCAGAATATACAAAACGGATGGGTGGTGTCGATCGTTTCGACCAAAAAAGAGCCCAATATGCCGTAGATAGACGAAGTCGCAAATGGTGGACACGAATATTCTATTTTTTGATAGATGTTGCAATAACCAATGCGTTTATATTACACAAAATGAACACCCGAGTGCACAATGTTATGAGCCAAAAAGAATTTAGAATTGCTCTTTCAAGGGAGCTGGTGGATAACCAAACCTTTAGAAAAAGAACTTTCCAATACATGCCTAAACATATAACCAAAAAGAAACGAGTGGACGAAAGTACTGAAAGTCAAAAAAGACTTTATGGGGTACCTGAGGAAATAAGATTTCAAAGATTAGGAGAACACTGGCCTGAAGAAATAGACACCTATAAGAGATGTCGCTACTGCAGCACCAAAGTAACTAATAAAAGGTCTAAAATAGAATGCGAGCGGTGTAAAGTGGCACTATGCATACATCCATGTTTCAAATTATTTCATCAACTGCAAGACCAAAATCAGTGAAATTACTGAATTCCAGACCAGTGTTGGCAAGAATATTGCCACCATGTTTTTTTCTTACTGTAAACATGTATAATTTTTTTTCTTGAACAAAAGTTATTAATCAATGTCATTAGCATTGATGTTGTTTTAATTAAAGTAAATAAATAAATATTAATTTAAAAGATCATGTTGATCAACAAGTCACTACAACAACGAGTTAAAAGATCATTTTGATCAACAAGTCACTACAGCAACGAGTCAAAAAAACCAATTAGATCAAGTCACTAGCAACAAGTTAAAAGATCAGCCATGATGGGACTCTAAGAAAAAAAAAGGGAGCTTTCCGCAGACAGTAGTTAAATAAAAGGAAATTCATTCAAGCTGCATGAAAAAACATACACAATCATTAACAAATCGCGACAGAATACCTTAGATTTTAGATCAAAATACCTTATTACAAAGCTCACATGATAATTCACGTATCGCTTTTAAAATAAAGAGAATCACTATCAATTAAGGTAATGGAGACGATGACGAGAAGAGGATGACGAGGAAAGCTCGCCTGTCTCATCAACCTCTTCCTAATCCTCTTATGTAATTAAAGTAAATTATGTAAGATCAACATCACTATTATTGTAAGAATTATTATTGTAATTGTTTAAAAAAAAAAGCCAATTAAAAACAAGAACAAAAACGTAACATAATAAAAAGTAACGATAATTCTAAGAAAAAATCTTTTTTCTCGGGGGAATCCCCACAGCGCATACGTCTTCGTGGTCTCTCCGGCCAACAGAACCCGGTTCTGACCACCGTAACGGAGTGGCAGACCAAAAACAATCTTACCGGCTAAAGTGCGCTGTGCCTTTCGCTATTCTCAAGGAATTTGTGCGATTCGTGGTGTTTAAGGCCATGCCTAAAAAACCCGAACGGGACGCCTCCGGGCGGTTCCAAAAATGACCTCTAGGCAAAACCATGGGCCCTTCTCAAGGCCAACCAAAAGACTCTTATCAGGGCCACCCCTGCCATGGCGCTCCGGCGTCAGAGGGCAGACGGTCGATGAGTGTGTCGGAGACCCAGTCCGAGTCTGAGACAGAGTTCGGTGCGAGACGCACAATACCGTCCTCCAAAGTGCTGGATGCTCTTGCAGAGCCACTTGTTGAGGCCCTTTGGGTGCCGCCAAACCGGCGTAGGTCGCGTGCTGACCTGTCGCCGTCGCCCTCGGTGTCGTCTGCCGAGAGGGAGCTGATGGGTCCTCCGCCCGCCCCCAACAAGGTCTTTATTGACCGTTGGGCGAAGTTCCGCAAGACCGAGGAGGTGAAAGCGAGGGTCGCACAGACCGATGAGCAAATGGCTCGCGAGCTCGACGCCTCGGTCACGTCGCTGGGAGCGGTGGGCGAGCACTCGAAGTCCTGCTCGGGCAGGCCACGCATGGGCCTGCGCTTTAATAGGAAGTCGCTGCGAGATCCGGCAGTCTCAAGGGAGGCTTTGTGAAATACCTTAACTTGACGACCCGGGTCGTCGGACCTCGTGGAGGCGATGGCAAGCCGGAGCTCCACGTCGGAGGTGGAGGTACTGAAGGCGAAAAACGACCGCCTTCGCATAGAAGTGGCGGGTCTTAGGAGCGCGGTGGAGTTGCTCCGGGTCGAGGTGGCGCGAACCTGAGAGCCCTCGGCATCCATGCCGTCCTCGCCGCCGTCACCGCCTTTGCCGACTACCTAACCTAACCTAGAGAACAGCTGACTCAGTGCCATCAATTGATCAACAAGTCACTATAGCATCGAGTTAAAAGATCAATTAGATCAACAAGTTACAACAGAAACAAGTTAAAAGATCAATTATATTGATCAACAAGTCACTATAGCATCGAGTTAAAAGATCAATTAGATCAACAAGTCACTAGCAACTAGTTAAAAGATCAACTGATCAACAAGTCACTATGGAAACGAGTTAAAAGATCAATTGATCAACAAGTCAAACGAGTTAAAAGATCATTTTGATCAACAAGTCACTAGCAACCAGTTAAAAGATCAGTCATGATGGGACTCTTAAGAAAAAAAGGGAGCTTTCCGCAGACAGTAGTTAAATAAAAGGAAATTCATTCAAGCTGCATGAAAAAACATTCACAATCATTAACAAATCGCGGCAGAATACCTTAGATTTTAGATCACAATATCTTATTACAAAGCTCACATGATAATTCACGTATCGCTTTTAAAATAAAGAGAATCACTATCAATTAAGGTAATGGAGAGGATGACGAGGAAAGCTCGTCTACCTCATCAACTTCTTCCTGATCCTCTTATGTAGTTAAAGTAAATTATGTTAAGATGGGGTGACCGGCCTTAGAATTGTCCCCCACTATATAGTCCCGTGGTTGCAGTAGGAGCCTGCTAAGTGAATATACCGGGAGATGGGCAGCAGCATATCCCGGCTTCTTACCAACTAAACAAAAAACTGCGCCAACCCGCCTGCCAAGAGTGGCGCGTATGGCAAAACCCCCTTAAAATGACGAGCAACATATATACCAGGCCCCCAGTCCCCGGCAGCTCCCTTATTCCTGACGCGGAGGTCGCCGGAAGACGCTGGATGCAGGTCGCTTCCAACCGGTACATATGGAAGTCCAAAGGGGAGGCCTATGTTCAGCAGTGGACGTCCAATGGCTGAGATGATGATGATGATGAAACATCACTATTGTAAGAATTATTATTATTGTAATTGATAAAAAAGCCAATTAAAAACAAGAACAAAAACATTACAAAATAAAAAGTAACGATAATCATTTTTTTCTAGGGGGAATTCCCACAGCGCATACGTCTTCGTGGTCTCCCCGGCCAACAGTACCCGGTTCTGACCACCGTAACGGAGTGGCAGACCAAAAACAATCTTACCGGCTAAAGTGCGCTGTGCCTTTCGCTATTCTCAAGGAGTTTGTGCGATTCGTGGCGTTTAAGGCCAGTTAACGAGTTAAAAGATCAATTGATCAACAAGTCACTACAGCATCAAGTTAATAGTTAAATGATCAATTGATCAACAAGTCACTACAGCGTCGAGTTAAAAGATCAATTGATCAACAAGTCACTACAGCATCAAGTTAATAGTTAAATGATCAATTGATCAACAAGTCACTACAGCGTCGAGTTAAAAGATCAATTGATCAACAAGTTACTACAGCATCGAGTTACGAGTAAAAGATCAATTGATCAACAAGTCACTACAGCATCAAGTTAAATGATCAATTGATCACCAAGTTACTACAGCAGCAAGTTAAAAGAGCAATTAGATCAACAAGTCACTAGCAACCAGTTAAAAGATCAACTGATCAACAAGTCACTATAGCAACGAGTTAAAAGATCAACTGATCAACAAGTCACTATAGCAACGAGTTAAAAGATCAATTGATAAACAAGTCACTACAGCAACGAGTTAAAAGATCAATTGATCAACAAGTTACTATAGCAACGAGTTAAAAGATCAATTGATCAACAAGTCACTACAGCAACGAGTTAAAAGATCAATTGATCAACAAGTCACTACAGCATCGATGAAAAAGATCAATTGATTAACAAGTTAATATAGCAACGAGTCAAAAAGTCACAAATTAATTGTTTAATCCTTAAATGCATTGTGGTGGAAATTTCCATCAACCAATTCAATGTAATTTTTGTCGCTTCCACAGGGTATTTGGATTATATTTTTTGTACATGGCAACTTTTAAGGAACCATAGTATCGTTTCCGAACGAAAAAAAAGTTCATTCTTCAATGTCAGCTGTCAAATGTCATTTCAAAATATCATTACGCACTAGTTTGCTCGGTGAAGATTTCGGCTAATGTGATTGGAAAAAAGTGGTATAAAATTCTCCTTCTCAGTTTATTCGTAATTGATGGATTTGAGGTCAGTATTTTGATTTATGTTTATAATTTTGTTCATAAATAGAAAAATATGAAGAAACAAACTCAATATTGTTTTGATGTAAATCCATGTACTATTACAATTACATCATCATGTAATGACGTTCATTTAGCTTGTATGAAAGTTAGTAAAATACTATTGTTTTATTTGATTTCGTTTATCTTTTGGTTCCAGGTGTTGATATCTAGCAAAATGAATGACAGAGATATTGAACATTATTTAGCATCTTTGGAAGGTGGGTGGCTGTCGGAAGATGACATGGAGAAGTCTGATGAAGAGGAAGAAAATGTGCCTGAAACTTATGACAGAGACGAGTTACTGAACATGTTAGAAAGTGATGAGGAGGACACAGAAAACCCACAAAACCACGAAAGTGACCCACCCTTGGTTGAAAATGAGGTAATGGATAACCAGGTTGTGGACAATAGTAACCCTACAGGACACATATTTTCAGCATTATTAGATAAACGAAAATTGATCTGGAAAAAAAAGAACATAGAATTTGATGAGTCCAAAATTACATTGGCAATTCAGGCCTAGGACCAGAGTTGTCACCATTAGATACTCCATATGCATACTTCAACTATACTTTTTCTCAGAAGATTTCATGGCAAGGATAGTGGAAGAAACAAACCTGTATGCCACACAAAAAAATCCAGCAAATACAACTGCAACCAATTTATCAGACTTGAGAAAGTTTTTTGGAATACTTATATATTTATGTCAGTCCAACATTTTCCCAATATAAGAGCATACTGGTCTCCAAAATATGGCTATGAACCAATTTATTCGGTGCTGTCTAATAACAGGTTTGAACAATTGAAAAAAAATATGCACTTCAATAACAATGACCACCACAAGGCAATTGGTGATCCAGGCCATGATCGCCTATTCAAGATACGCCCTGTTATTGATGAATTGAATTCAAAATTTTCATCAGTACCTATGGACCAACGCCTGTCCATAGATGAACAAATGTGTGCAACTAAAGTTGCACACTTTCTCAAACAGTACTTGCCCAACAAGCCTCATAAGTGGGGGTTTAAACTGTACGTTTTGTGCAGCTTACAAGGATTTGCACACAACTTTGAGGTTTATGCTGGACAGGGCCTTACCAACAAACCTGAGAATAAACTAGATCTGGGCTCAACCAGCAATATTGTCTTGTGTTTAGCTCGAGGTATACCAAGACAAATTGGCCACATTGTCTATTTCGACAATTTTTATATACTTCTGTGCCCTTGGTGTTCTATTTGGCAACTCAAGGAATCCTTTCAGTGGGGACAGTTCAACAAAATAGAATACCTAATTCAAAATTACCTGATAAAAAACAATTTATGAATAAATCTACTCCAAGAGGTGCACATGAAGAAAGAGTGACAACATTTCAAGGTGTGGATATGAGTGTAGTAGCATGGAAAGACAACAAAGTTATCACATTACTGTCATCTTATGTAGGTGCTTTGCCTTTGAATAATGTATCTAGATATGACAAGAAAAAAAAGAGAAGATACAAATTCTATGCCCGAAGATCATAAGTGAATATAATGCCCACATGGGAGGCGTAGACCTTATGGACAGTTTTTTGGGAAGGTACAGAATAAGGATCATGTCAAGAAAATGGTATATTCGTATTTTTTATCATCTATTAGACCAGGCAGTGATAAATGTATAAAAAAATGCTAAAAATGTACCTAAGAAAGATATTCTCAATTTAGGTACTTTTAGAAATGAACTGGCCTTCGTCCTTTGTAACATGGGAGCAGCAAAAGAAAAAAGAGGTCGTCCAAGTTCTAGTCTTCTGGAAAATGAAATCCAGGCCAAAAAAAAAGATGTGCTGTAGCAGTTGCCCCACCATAAGAAGTTCGCAGGGATGGGCAAGATCATTGGCCTTTGGTAGGGGGATCCTTGCGTTGCAAATACCCCAATTGTATGGCCGCAGTGATACGAAAAGCCACTAAAAGCAAATAAAAAAATAAAAAAATACCCCAATTGTAAGGGATATTCAACTATACACTGTTCCAAATGTAATATTAATCTTTGCCTCAACAAAAACAATTGTTTCAGCAAATACCACAATGAATAAGTTTATTATCTCACTGCACATTTTGTTCTCAGTAGGTTAGTCTGATTACATAATGATGTAAATTTCCACCAACCATTTTTTTCTAAATAAATAAAGTATTTTTATAATTTTTTTTATTTTTTATTTTTGTTAATTTTAAATACAATATTTTTTTTTAGGTAAGTATGCAGCCAAGAGTCTTCCAATAAAACCAAAATGCAACCACAATAGTGACGCATATAAGTATTCCCTGCTAACATCAAATGACATGTTTGATGCACATAAAAATTTTTATAACACTCAAAAGAAAATCGCTCAGGATAATTTTATCTTGAAATATTGTCACTCAAAAGAAACACAACGTAAAAGACCTAAAAACAAATCGAGGACCCCAAAACAAGTTGCTACAAAGTATTACATACCACGATGCAATAATACAAAAAGTTTAGTACCTGTTTGTCGCTCTGCATTTATCGGAATTTTTAAAATAGGAGTCAACCGTCTTAAAGGCGTCATAAAACGGTTTAGTACATCTGGTACAATGCCTGTCGAACGACGAGGAGGTGACCAAAAAAGATTTTCATTTGCAGCAAGAAGGGAAACCGTTATGAAGTTTATACAATCTTTACGCCTCTTGAGACTCACTATTGTAGAGGCAAGAATCGGAAAAGGGTTTACTTAGACCCTACTTTGAATATCTCAAAAATACATACAATGTACAATGATCAAGCACCACCTGATTTCGGAGTAACTAGATCATTCTTCAGAAAGATATTTACAATTAATTTTAACATTGGATTTGGCACACCCCGTCAAGACGTCTGTTCGACTTGTTTACAATTCAACGAACAGATGAAACTAACCAAAAATGAATCCAAAAAAAAATGTACTTATGACTGAACAACGCATACACAAGCTGAGGGCTAAGGCATTTTTTTCCAAATTAAAAGAAGAACGTGATGACCTTATAACATTATCTTTTGACTGCCAGAAAAATTTGCCTTTGCCACGCATTCCAGACCAAGCTACATATTACTCACGTCAATTATACCTTTATAATTTTACGGTCGTAATTGGTTCATCTAACTCATCTTTAACTAAAGACAATGTAAAGGCTTATGTATGGACTGAAGATGTAGCTTCGAAGTCATCGAATGAAATTGTTTCAGCAGTGCACCACTGCTTGACAGATTTGACAACAAATGGTAAACTGGATGGAACCAAAACAGTTCGTTTGATGGCTGACGGGTGTGCCGGCCAGAATAAAAATTCTATTTTAGTAGCCATGGCCATAAAATGGTTTTCAACTGCACCACCAACAGTTAAAAAAATCGAGATGATTTTTCCCGTCACAGGGCATTCTTTTATGCCAGCAGATAGGGTTTTTGCTTTGACAGAAAAAAAATATAAAAAAATATGAAGTTCTCGTCAAACCGGAAGAATATACCAAAATCATTGGAGAACATGCAAAAGTGCTCCATTTGGGGACACAAGTTACAGTATATGACTGGAGATCCATATCCCGACAAATATTAAAAGACACTGCCCAATGGCACTTCCAAATAAGCAAAATTAAAAGAATTATTCTTGTCAAAGCCAAAACTTCTGGAAATATCCTTGTTAAAGGCGAATTATCATACACTAATGATACCGGAGTAGCAAAAACCGTATTAAAAAAAAAAAAAGGCTCGTGATTTAGTTCCAACTATGATAAACCCTGGAGTTTCCGTAGCTGCTACGAAATTGACAGACGTAAATAATCTTTTGAAAAAGCACTACGGAAACGAATGGGAAGAATTTCAAGAGCTATCATATTACAAAAATGTTCTAAGACGGCCTGATATGCCACCAAGAGCTGACGAAGAATGTGTGTCAGCGTGACGCTGAGGAAGATGACATTTTGAATTTTTTGTAGTTAAGTAATATACTGTACTTCACTTAACATAGTTTGTCAGCTAGCTACTAACACAGTAATTTAAGGTAAATTTAAGAATTCATTTAACTCGTTAGATAAAAAATTGTAATAGTATATAAGTCTGACAATAAAGATGATTCTAATTTAAAGCATTGCATTTTTTCTGTGATTCCCTAAGTTCGTCCCTGAAAATAGTGTCCTCTCGAAACCAACCAAATCCAAGTAGCATAAATCAAAAGCAGCCAAATCCATTGTGGATTTGGCATCAATTCTCTCAAAACAAGCCATCTCCAAATTAAATTGTTAATTTACTAATTACTAACCTTCATATCAGATTCAAATTTGTGTCTAAACGACAATTTAACTGCCAATGTATTAAATTATGTAGTATAAATTATACGACTACCACGATCTATGAACTTAAAATATAATATTATCAAATATCTACAAAGTACAAATGATGGAGGTGGCTTCTTTTGATATCCATCGACACAATTATTATCTTCCCTTTAAAGAGATATGAGAATTATCATGTGGTCTTTGTAAAAAGGTTTTTTTTTAAATTTTATATGTACAGTCAACTACAAAGAGATGTATCCATGTTAGTCTTACAAAAGGAAGGAACTTTTAGTATGCAAAAATTATTTACCCTTCGTGACATTTTCAGTATCCACCAAATCTTATTCTATATTCGATTCATTTTAAATGCTATTATTATGTATCACCTAAGGAAAAGTAATGGGATACATCATTGTTGCATATTAAACAAGTCGATGATAATATTATAAAGTTTGATTGCTACTAGAAATGTCACGAACCAAGGGTAGTTCATTGTGGCAAATGAAAATTTACTTCATTTTGTAAGCCTAACATGGATACATCTTTGTAGTTGACGTACCATACCACATGGTAGGCTTCGGCCGTGGCTTGTTACCACCCACTGGACAAATCGTACCGCCAGCGGTCATTGTGACCATGTTCCAGAACAATCTTCAGTGAAGCCCGGGAGGGACATAACCTTCTAGATTTAGTACCATCTATGACTTGTATCATCGTTTAACTTCACGCGAGATAATCATAATCATAATTGGGGTTTTTACTCCAAAAGAACAGGTTACCCTACTTACACTGTCAGAGTCAAATCAAAATTTATAGGTTGTGGCGAACCTATATGTTGCAGTTTCAGGTAGCCGAGATTACTACACCTGCAACATGACCTAACGACTGCCTCCTACATATCTTATAGGAAACAGCCGGGACCCACAGTTTTGCGTGTCTTCCGAAACACGGTAGCGTCCAGGCGAACTTTTTGCCACACACTGAGATTTGAACCTTTCTCCGGATTAAAAGCCGGACGCATGACCACTGGGCCACGGACGTTACAAGATACGAGATAGTGGTCAAAGCTTAACCTATTATGAATAATAAAAAAATGCCACCTGGGGGTTACTAATGATTGAGCGAATCGGTATTCATCAAATCAAATCATGTGGCACTCATATCATCTATAAGAGATATTAGAATTATCATGTGGGCTTTGTAAAAAGGTATTTTATATAGTTTACGTGCCACCTGATTTGGTTGATGGATGAGTTTTATTAGAAATTTGTTCATCCCGCTGATTTTGAAGACATTGTGTTATTAAACCTGCAAATCATAAAACTTCGGCCGAAATAACTATAGGTACTTGGTACAAAGACTTTCTTAGACACAACTTTCGAAATGTTAAAGATTTTCTGGTCTAAATGGACACATTATCTTTTACAAAGAGTTACCCAAAATCAAATCCTTTCTTAAAGAGATATTAGAATTATCATGTGGGCTTAGTAAAAAGGTATTGTTTTACTTTAAATATACCTCATGTGCCACATAATTTGATGGGATAATTATTTGGACTTTGTTTAACCCACTGATTTTCAAGAAATTGGGAGCGTGAAGTCGTGATTTTCTGTATGAAAACAAAACCGCCAAAAAATGGCGCGGTGCGAGGTTTAGCTAGTTTTGGTTGGTTTATTCAAAGTTAAAACTTTGGTTCTAAGAGATTTAAAGGCAGGATGAATCCTCAGGTTTCTTTTGAAACACAGGTTTTATGATGAAGATTGGGTTTTTTCAACTCAATCTGTTTAACAGTTTGAACTATATGCTAGATACATCAGTCAATAAGTTACACTTTTAAATTAAAATAAAAGAGAAGATACAGTTTGCGCTATCGTTGTTATGCCAAACTTGGGCCTGCTGCGTCAGAAAGTGTCGGTTGCCGCGCCAATTCATGCTGAAGTAAAATTGTGCACATGCATAATTAGAATGGACCATTTTCGGGAAGCCTATACAGTATCTTCTTTTTATTTTAATCTAAGACTTTCCTTTTACATGTAGAAGATTATAGTGACACACAACAGCATAGCATCCTTATTCTTTTTTCAGCTATCGTATCAACTTAGTTCAGCCTCCTTTTCGCACAGCCTCCTTTTCTTACAGGTTTACTTTAATCACTGGAACAAGAAAAAACAATAATGAACACATTTTTTTTCTTGTTTTCTGCGATCAGAGAGAAGAGTATGTGCATATTATTTAACATTATGATAGAAAAAAACACAAGCACTTTTTCACGGCAGAAATTCCGGTGCTGATACACAAACATAGAGTTTTGTGCACTGATTCTTTGTGTAATTTCCACCACTGCAGATAGTACTAATGAAAAATGCCGCAGCTAGTGGTAATATAGAAAGACAAAAGATTTGATGGTCAACACATACCTAATCATATAACAGCGATGCACTGATTGATGATCTGCACAAGGTTGTTGTTCTCGAGTGCCGCAGCAACTCGTTCTTTATCAGCGAGTTGTTTATTCACTGCGTGTTCTGATACGTGAGTGCCTTCGGACACTTCTACGGTCACTTTGAACCGAGACGGCAGTGCTCGGAGGAGTTGAACTCTTATTGATAGACCTGTAAATAAGAGAGTCAAATTTAGGATCTGCAAACAAATGTGGTTAATAATTTCCAGAAATCTTTATTTTTAAACTTTTTATACATAACTAGCTTATTATGCTCGCAGCTTTGCCCGCGTGGCAAAATTCTTTCTTAGCGTTGGTCAACGTCATAAAACCTATTGTATTCCAAATTTCAACCCGATCCATTCAGCGGTTTGGGCTGTGCATTGATAGATCAGTCAATCAGTCATGCATTCTATTAATATAATATTTAGATTGGCTTATAATATGGCGTTTTTCAAGTATCTTCACCAATTTTTATTATTCAAGGATATCTGAACAAATTTTTAAAATTATTTTAGTTTGAAGGTGAAAATCATCTAAGGCAGGCCTCGAGTATAACTTAAAATTGCTGGCTAAAAGGTGCAGCCGCACTTTAGGGTTTAGTCTTGACATATTATATTCCAGGGTCTAAGCCGGTAAAAACTAAGTAAAGACTTCCATCCATACAATTTTTCGCATTATCAAAATGGCCGCCAACGCGCAATAAAATTGCATGAAAAGATACTCACCGATCAACGTCGCCATGCTACAATGAGGTATAGTCGGAGTAAAATGCACCAGCACTGTGTTTTCTTTGTTATTGATCAAGATATTCTTCTCTTCGACCACTCTTAGCTCTTCCAAAGTCAGAGGATGTTCAGGGTCGTTGATGTTCCGAATCATATCGAATATTTCGCGTTCATCAAATTCGTCGACCAGGTCTTCATTGCGGTCTGAATTTGTTATCTCGCGATCCGAACCTTTCTCGTACACGTTTGGGTTCACGTTGTCCGCTATTTTCGTCATTTTGTAATATTATTTCAGAGGTTTTAAAAAAAAAAACACGTACAGCCGACAAGCAGAATTCTCAAAATGGCCGTTTTTTTATCGATTTTCATTATGACAGTTTTAATGTTGCCACAAAGCACTACAAAATTTGCCAAAATTTTGTAAACATGCGAACACTACAATTCGAGGCAAACTTCTTGAGCATTAGGTGACGTGGTGGGGGGAGTTTGCGCATCGTATTTTATACGTATTTACGATGCGCAAACTCTCCCCCACCACGTCACCTAATGCTCAAGAAGTTTGCCTCGAATTGTACCATCATTTTTACTGGGCGTTAACCACTATATATTATTATTAAATAAAATGTTTATTATTGTTTTACTCTGCCATCGTTAAGCCGCGTTTCCAGCTCCTGTTTTTTGGTTCAAACATTCAACATGAGCATGACAACATCAAAAAACAAAAACTTGGCGATTTTGACTTCTTGTTTGCTCCAACAATATTATTTGCTTTTATATCCGATGGAAAACACGTACAACAAAACATAATATCAATATTCATCAATATTCATCAAAATCGCCGAGATTTTTTTTGGATGTTGTCATGCCCATGTTGTAATGTTTGAACCATAAAGCCGGGTCTCCAGCTCTTATTTTTGTCTACACTCTCAACAAAAACACGTCAACACACAGCAAAATTCCCCTACACAAAAAAAAATAATAATGTCTATGCTTCAAGCTTCAACAAATGTTTTTGCTTTGTTTATTCATTTATTTATTTACTAGCTGAGCCCGGCGGTAAGCTTCAACAAATGTTTTTGCTTTCCATAGCCGATGGAAAGCAAAAACATTTGTTGACGCTTGAAGCATAGACATTTTCTTTTTTTTGTGTAGGGGAATTTTGCTGTGTGTTGACGTGTTTTTGTTGAGAGTGTAGACCAAAATAAGAGCTGGAGACGTGGCTTTATGTCTCCTTATTGATTCAAAATTCTACATGCTGGCAAATTTAATCGTAATATAACAATACAAGATGATTCCAGCAAAAATAGCGTCCATAATATTATCTTACTAATATTATAAACGTGATAGTTTGTAAGAATGTATGGATGTCTGGATGTATGTTTGTTACTCTTTCAACTTTCACGCCTAAACAGGTTGACCGATTGAGCTAAAATTTGGTATAAGAGATAGCTTAAACCCTGGAATAACACATAGACTACAGCGGAGCGGATAAAACTAAATTAGCTATTTGCCTGCCCGCATGATTTTATTAACGACTAGCTGCGCCCAGCGGTTTTACCCACTTTACTGTAACCTATGTGATATTCCAGGGTCTAAGCTATCTCTACACCAAATTTCAGCTCAATCGATCCACCCGTTTAGGCGTGAAAGGTTAACAAACATATATCCAGACATCCATTCTTACAAACTATCACGTTTATAATATTAGTAAGACTAGCTGCACCCAGCGGTTTTACGAGCTGTTCTGTAGCTTATGTCATATTCTAGCTATCTCTATTATCTATACCCAATATCAGCTTAATCGGTCCACCCGTTTTGGCATTAAAGAGTAATAAACATACATCCAGACATCCTGTATGGATGTCTGGATGTATGTTTATTACTTTCACGTTTACAATATTAGTAAGATTAGATAACAGTATCGAAAATAATAGTGATCAACATAAAAATATTCCAAACATGGCATCAAATACTCTTAGGTGGTAACCCTGAAATTGAAATTTGAGTTTGAAATTGACAATAGTGGAAACAGTGACATTTGTTTTCTTTTTTGTTTCCACTGTATAAATTACTGGTTATTATATTTGCCAAGATCATTTTTTAAGTTATTTTGCCATATGCCTTGCCCTATTTTTATTTACTCTAAGTGCCCTGCCTTTAACATTTCTATAATTATATATAAAAGCTACATATTTAAAAAAATATAGATAAATCAAAATAAAGATATTAAAATATTATTGAAACGTATTACTTCGCTGAGCGTCCCCACTGAGCATGCGTTCCCGAAATAAGTAGCAGTCGGAGTTTTTGGCGGCAAGCCTTGATCATATCATTAGCTCCACGTCTTTTGCTTAATAATCGTGTAGAATTTGATTGTTAGCGTGTAATAATGGTGGAATATTGCGTGTTAAGTGTTTTTGAATGTGCACAGATGTAGGCAAGTGATATGGTGCTGAAATATGAATTTTGGTGCCCCCTCCAAAACTCCTCCGAACTTTCAGTAAAATTCTACCCATTTTACTGGAAGACTCACGTGACTAGACGAGCTATTAAGCTCACTCTGACTCTGACCTGACTAACTAACTTATTACTTAAAAAATAACATTTAACTTGACACTGGCAAAACACGAAAGTGGAGACCATAATTTAATATCCCGTGAACATTCACGAATTTTACTCGACACTGGCAAAATGCACATGTTGCCATATTATTAAAAAGAAAAAAAAAAAGTAGCAGTCAAAATCAAAAATGTAAAATGTCACACATAAAAATTTGAATCTGACAGTTGTGCTACTTGTTCTCGGCTGATCGATCAATAAATAAATTTTTCACAGTGAAAATTTGTTTTATAACGAGAAAGGGGCGTTGTTTCTTCATTGTGCTAGTATTTAAACTTAATTCACACGGCAATCTTTGAAAAACAGGTAAGGTACCATCATATTTTCTACCTAATCGCGAATATAGGATTGAATTGACTGTAGAAAGTTCGTCAGGTTTTCTGCTTATCGCTTCTGGCACTCTGTTATAATTCTTATTGTATCTTCTTTTACACCAAAAACTACATAACATTAACTTTTACTTTATTTCTGAGTTAAACAATAAGATGCACTAATAAGCATTTTCGTAAATCTACTAAACTACACTGGCATGTATAGATTTCTAAAAAAACTACCTACTTTTCCAAGCTTACTACTTACTTTTCCTGAAGAATCAGTTGTTTGATCGTTAGAATTATTATTGTTCTAAAAAGAAAAACACTTCACAGGTGATCCCTTTAAAATTTTATAAAAATTGGTGAATAAGTTTATTTTTTATTTAATAATTTGTATTTTGGACTATTGTGCACAGGAACCTCCTACCCCTTTAGCATAGTGAGACATTGACGTAAGACTAGCAACTTTCATCCCACTGTCAAGAGAAATAGACTTTTGTAAGAGCACAATGACTTTGGGAGTAGCTGCAAATTGTATGCAATGACAGCGCAAGTAGCAAGAGTTCATATGTATACGTCAGATTACTCTTAACCCTTAAACTCCCAAGTGGCTTGATCTGCCCGCAACCACCTCATTCGAATTTAAGTCCTAATTATGGATGCTAGGAGCTAATTCAATCCACCACCGCTTCAAAACAATTGAAGAGCTGGTAGCTAAAGGATTCAAATAAAAATTAACTTTAGCACCAAAAAATAAAATACAATTTCAAATATCTTGATGTATTGTCAAGAGATGCTATTCTTACGTCAATGGGCCCTAGACAAGTGCCGATCGTTTGTCGCTATCGATAAAAAAATGTACTGAGATGACAGTCATTGCCGTTTGTTTTTCGATAATGAATGTCATCTCAGTACATTTTTTTTGCGATAGCGACAAACGATCGGCGCTTGTCTAGGCCGTAAGGTCTTACTACTTGCTAAGCCTGCCTTCAAGCACAGACGCTGCGTAGACTTGTCTCGCTGTCAAGTCAACTGTCATCCCTTACATTCACAAGTACAATGTATGGGATGACAGTTCTTCTCTTGAAGTTTCGTTAGGATCCCATGTGTCATGCTACGGCCATTGCAGAAGATTCTGGTAACAGTTTTTTTTTTTAATTTCAGCTAAAATGGCGGGCGATCCGTGGACCATTCAGCCGCACGAGCATGCCAAGTTTGCGGAACATTTCCGCAACCTGGGCCCTATGAATGGCATGTTGTCTGGGGAACAAGCTAAGAGGTTTATGTTGCAGGTAACTATTAGTCTTCAGAGAACTATGTTGTTTAGTTTTTAATCCCCGACGCAAAAATGATGGGGTGCTATAAGTTTGACGTGTCTGTCTGTGTGTGTGTCTGTCTGTGGCATCGTAGCTCCCGAACGGATGAACGGATTTTGATTTTTTTTGTTTGAAAGTAGAGTTAGTCGAGAGTGTTCTTAGCCATGTTTGGTGGAAATCGGTCTAAGATGGCCGCCACCACAAAATGGTGAATTAGATAAGATAAGAAACACTTTATTGATCCACATATAAAGTATACATTTTACAAATACAACAACAAAAAAAAATTAAAATGAATGAATTATGTATTGCATTGGGTTTTTTTTTAAATTTAATTCACTTGTTGGCTAAACATGCACTTTGAAATAAAGATTTTGTATTTTCTGGAAAGAATCGATAGTGTTGTTGTATTAAAGGCTAGATTTACTATTTATGCTGCATCAGGGCACTTAAAAAATTACCTCTTTTCATATTATTACTTATTTTGACCTACATTTGATTACCCCACCTGATGGAAAGTGAAAATGCGGTCGACGATGGATCACGTAAGATACCTAGGAAGGTACCTATTCACTCATTCCTTGAAAATACCCAAGTTGTACCGCTCGGGAAACATGGATAACGGCAAAGTGTTCCAAATGCGACCAGAGGGGCTAATTCTCACCCACTACGATTAATGGCAACTTCAATGTACACTGCTGCTTTTGTTACTTTACTCATATTAATTCGGAGGTTTAAGCATGTATTGTACGCAATTTTGTCTATGGATTCTAGTGTTTTACATGTCGTTTTGCGATAGCCAATAGGCCCTCAGTTCTCATTAAAAACGATGAAGCAAAACGCTTGGTGCGGGCAGTTGGTAGCGCCACTAAGTAAAGATGCCGCATTGCCGTCTGCCGTGACGTCCGTAGGTCTTTCCCATAGTATGGCGTAAATGTCAGTAAATTCACCATCATTATTTTATTTAACAATTGTTGGAAAACTTACATCTCGGTCTATGAATATGGTGCTTAAATATTAACTAAGGGACATTTACAAGTTTCCACATATATTACCACTAGCTGCGCCCAGCGGTCTTACCCGTTGTACTGTAGCCCATATGTTATTCCCGGGTCTAAGCTATCTCTATACCAAATTTCAGCTCAATTGGTTCACGGGTTTAGGCGAGAAGAAGTAACATAGAATAGAATAGAATACACTTTATTGAGACCAATAGAATAAAATACATTTACTTATAACTAACTAGTGCTACGTTACATTTGGTCCACAATACACACACCACCATTCAAATTTTCGCCTTTATAACAACCAATTGTTATTTAATATTTAGTGTTAATTCCGCTCTAAATTTGTGAGTCTAACTAGGTTTTAAGAGATGGCGAGGAATTCAAACGTTACCAAAATAGTAATTAGTATTAATTCCACCACCGAGTGCACCACCCGCCCTCCCGCATATGCATGCATTAAGGGTTATATCTATTTGTTAGTGTTATGTGGTTACGCGAAACTTAGCTAGAACAAAGGATACGAAACGACGACGACAACGATGACAAACCGCTGCCGGCTTAACTATCTCTATACCAAATTTCAGCTCAATTGCTTCACGGGTTTAGGCGTAAAGAAGTAACATACACACACCATTCAAACTTTCGCCGTTATAATATTGTTTTTAATACTGGTCAACAGCATTTTTGCGCACGGGTTATACATACCTTATTTTTATTGCTTATACACCTAGAAATAAGAATTAGAACAAAAAATAGTTCTGAATTTGCTTTTACGTGTAAAAAATGAAAAATCCAAATATTGGTCCCTATAAAGCTTTCAGTATACCAAACTTGATAACGTTTCTCAAATTCCATCAAGTCTTGACAAAAAGCGTTCCTTTTGGTCCTACGAATAAGCTCCCATATATCTACTATATAAAAATAAGTCGGGTTTTCCTCCCTGACGCTATAACTCAAGAACGAACGAACCGATTTCCACGGTTTTGCATTCGTTGGAAAGGTCTCGGGCTCCGCGAGGTTTATAGCAAAGAAAATTCAGGAAAAATTTCAAAAGAAATGAAAAAAAAGTAAAAAAATAAGTTATTCAATTGGAAACCACGCGCGTATTGGGCAAATGTCAACAGCAGGCATTTGTCTTTAAGGTGGTAATGGCCGTGTCGGCGCGGAGGATATTGATAAGTTTTATTGCAACCTTATTTCGAATTAATACTGGCAACGTAGTAGCCAATGGCTCTCCTTGGATGAATACAAAAAAAAGCGTGTTCTTGGACAAATTTTTATTAAATTTCAACAGCAGGCATTTGTCTTTAAGGTGGTAAGTTGAATTATGTGGATCGTGAATTTGAGGTTAAATAGGGATGTTGACACATGTTACGAATTGGAAATCGTTAACTGCTTCTTTGTTTTAGCTGAAATTTGGATAGTGTATTCTTTAGGTAATGTAAGCGACCGATAAAACGGGATTTTTCGAAATTTCCACAGGCACAGGAATGATTCCCAAAAAACCTTTGAATGCAAATCCGTTACCGCTGAACTGATTGCCCTGAAATTTTGGGAAACTATTACTATACTACCACGACTACTACGATTAGTACTTGAGTTGTATTTAGGAACATAATTTTTTTAAGGAGGAGGGTGGTGTAAATCTTGGTCAAAGTTTGTATGGGAAATTTAGAAACGCTGAGCCTATTAAATTAAAATTTGATACATAGGTAGTAGATTGCGTCATAGAAAATGATATGGGATATTTTTTATTCCAGAAATCAACCTTTAAGAAGAGTGAAGGGGGGTGCGGTTTGTGTAGGATATCGGTAACCGCTTTTTTGTTTTAGCTGCTTTATGTAACGTAGGCCACCGATAATAAGGAGTTTTGTGAAATTCCCACAAGAACGGGATTTCCACCCATTTTACTGGAAGACTCACGTGACTAGACGAGCTATTAAGCTCACTCTGACTCTGACCTGACTAACTAACTTATTACTTAAAAAATAACATTTAACTTGACACTGGCGAAACACGAAAGTGGAGACCATAATTTAATATCCCGTGAACATTCACGAATTTTACTCGACACTGGCAAAATGCACATGTTGCCATATTATTAAAAAGAAAAAAAAAAACGGGATTTATTTTCGAAAAACGTTTTCATTTAAATCATTAACCGCTGGACCGATTTAGCTGATTTTTTGTTAAATGATAGTTTAAGTTCTGTTAATGAGCTGTTTTTTTATGTCAGAAATTAATTTTTAGGGTGAACCAGTATGAGGAAAGGAGGGTCAGAGTTTTATTGGGAATTCACGAACCACGGAATTGATTTGAGTCGCGGGAAAGGTTGCGGAAAGGATAGTGTGAGAAATAAGTAACAAAAAATAAAAAAAATATTATACATTACACAGACAAGTACAGATAAGTTAAAGAGTTACCGGGAAAGGACGACAAATAGTTTTAATTCCTGAAAAGAGGCGTGTAAGTTTGTGAAGGCTTTCAACAACCGCAAAACCGATTAAGTTGTAATTAACTATGGAGAGATGGATTGATTTTTACGGTAGCGAACAAAACTGCGTAGAAATACCCATCTCGATATTCTGCACTACCCAGAGTGGGAGCAATTATTATTATAGCCATAATAATATAACATGGGCTATACCTATACCTAATTTACACTTACAAAGTCGCGGGGATGGAAATACAATCGCAGTCTAAACAAACATCGCAGACTAAATGGCAGCACCAAATTTTCGCTTTATTAATTGACTGTCACGCGCTACGAAGTGCGCGCGGGTCATCTAGTAAATCTATAAATTTAATCAAATAGGAACATAACATGTCCATTTTTAGAGTCATTTTACATCCATACTGGAGAACTACGTTATAGTGTATGGAATCCGGTCATCATAATTTTCAACTCTTGATTGCCAATGAAACCATGACCTACTGTTTTAAATCTGGCTTAGGCTTTTTTCTACACATTGTGATCTTATTTATTCGTATAGTTGTAACTCCGAGAAATTAATAAATACGCCGCAATTATAGCTAACCAAGCACGAGTCTTCATAACATTTGAAATTTTTAAGTCGCTATAACTTCTTAAAAAGCAAATATTTTTGATTTATAATCACACAATTTTATGTATTTTTGCTTATATAATCAGAATATGTTAAGTAAAACCCATGCGCAAACATTTTTTATTTTTTTGTTGACCGGTTATATAATCAATTGATGTTATTTCAGAGTCAGCTGCCTCCACCAGTCCTCGGTCAGATCTGGTCGCTGGCAGACACAAACGCAGACGGGAAGCTTGATTTGAAAGAATTCTCTATTGCTTGCAAGGTAAACTAATTTTCAGATTTTCTCTTAGACTTCAAAAATATGTAGGTATCTTACTAATATTATAAACGTGAAAGTTTGTTAGAATGGATGTCGGGATGTTTGTTTCTCATTCACCCCTAATTATTTTACCGGGGGTAGACTTCCTTTGCAGGAGGTCGTCTAGGTGGGTACCCCAACAGTGCCAGTTATTCTACCGCCTGAGCAGTGATGTGCAAACATTACTGTGCTCCGGTAAGAGGGCACTGTAGCTAGTGAAATTACTGGGCTAAAGAGTCTTAACATCTTATGACTCTTGAGTAAGAAGCTATGGTGCAGTGCTCCTAGAATTTCACATAATTGTGAAATCCTAGGTAACACTGTACTGATTATGGGCAGCGTTATCTCTTAACATCAGGAGAGCGTCTTGCTCGTCTTCTACATCACATAAAAAAAAAAAAAAAAAATCTAGTGGACCGATTGAGCTGAAATTTTGTATAGACATAGCTTAGCCCCTGGAATAACACATAGGTTACAGCACAGCAGGTAAAACCGCATTCTTACTTCAATGTATAAAAAAAAATCTGCAGCTTAAAATAAGATAACTCTATTGTATCACCACAATTTGTACAATACCTTAAATCTAAAAACAGTTTACATTTTTTTTTATGTTATGAAGTAGAAGACGAGCAAGACGCTCTCCTGATGTTAAGAGATAACGGCTGCCCATAATCAGTACAGTGTTACCTAGGATTTCACAATGATGTGAAAGTCTAGGAGCACTGCACCAACGCTTCTTACTCAAGAGTCATAAGATGTTAAGACTCTTTAGCCCAGTAATTTCACTAGCTACAGTGCCCTCCTACCGGAGCACAGTAATGTTTGCACATCACTGCTCAGGCGGTAGAATAACTGGCACTGTTGGGGTACCCACCCCAAGTAAATCAACCAAGTTAATAACCCAAGTAAATAACCCCAAGTAAAAGTTTACATTTTAAATATTGAGAGAATTGGCTCTTATCGCTAATAGCGATCTCTTCCAGACTACCAAGCAGGGAAAGGAGAAAAAAAAAGATTTTTTTTACAGATTATAAACCTCAAACTTCATGGTATGGAAATACCAAAAGTGCTACCACCCTCCTTGATGTCTTCTTTGAGCCCGACAGGTAAATATTAATACTGGCAATTTAATTTATTTGTAAAAGGGATTTCAGCCTTATGTGCTTTTTGTTAAGTCATAATTTATGTATATGTTTTTCAGTATTTTGGAAGGGGTTTTAAGTTAAATCTGTGCTATTTAATAAAGAATTTGACATATCCGTATAATAAATCTGAAAAATACTACTTTAAAGGAGCAATTTAAAGTATCTTATATATTTTCATATTCTTATATTATCACTTTTATAGGTAAATCTTACGTTTTTGACCTTGAAATACGCTATTTATTTATTATTAAATGTACATAACATATTATTACATTATTATATTATATTATTACATTTTTTAACAAATAATCTAAACACTTAGTTCTAGATTGTAATTCAAGAGACTATATGTTTATGACTATATTATGTTTTACCAGGGTCAAAAAATTAGGATAAAATGTAAACACTATTTCAAAATTTAAAAAAAGAAAAAAAAAGAATGCGAGCCGCTTACGAAACATTAGTAGGATTTAGGGATAGCCTAAATCCTTTTCATTTCTTATACATCTTAATTTTACATGTATCTCTTCAGTATTAAGTATATCTCCTATCTAAACTCTTCTTTCTCTTACTAATTGATGAAACTCACAAAAGATTTTTAATTCTCAGGCGCGCAAAAGCCCCAGGTCGCGCCGTCAAAACCCCCCATACCTCCCATGCCAACCCAACCCTTAATATCAGGCTTACCGCAAAACATGTCCAACCAATCTTTACTCGGCGACCTTATCGGCCAAAACCCAGTAATGGCTCCAAATCAGCCTGTTATGGCCCTATCTCAGCCAATGATGCCCCCGTCTCAGCCAATGATGCCCCCATCTCAGCCAATTATGCCCCCATCTCAGCCAATGATGCCCCCATCTCAACCAATTGTGCCCCCAATGCCAGCTAAGCCCGTCCCGGACTTAATATCTGGGGCTAAACCGTTGATCGACACTCAACCGTTGATTGGAGGTTCTACGCAAGGAATGTCGATCAATCAACCGATTCTTACTAATACTCAGTCAGCTATATCTCAGCCTATTCCTAGTCAACCGTTGATACCGGGAGGTCCACCTATAATGGGGGCAAATCAGCCTATTTTGCATTCTCAGCCAATCATGGGGGCAGCTCAACCAATTCCAACAGCTCAGTCAATTATGGGGGCGTCTCAACCAATCTTGCCGACTCAACCGATTGGGGTAACACAACCAATGATGGGTGCGACTCAACCTATTATGCCCACATCTCAGCCAATTATGGGGGCTTCTCAACCTATAATGCCCACATCTCAGCCAATAATGGGGGCGTCTCAACCTATAATGCCCACATCTCAGCCAATTATGGGGACATCTCAACCAATAATGCCCACATCTCAGCCAATTATTGGGGCAGCTCAGCCTACCCTACAGTCCCCCCCACAAATTCCAACGGGTACAGTGGCTTCGTTGGTAAGCAGCCCACCTAAGCCCGTGGTAGCGGGTTCGATTCAGCCCGTGACTTCTACGCCTATCACTGCAGTAAGAAAGGATTCGTTCTCTTCTAAACCTGGTAAGTTAAAACGTATTTAAGTGGGTGAGTGTAGAGAATGGGTCATACTTATTTCAGCTGCGATTTTTTCTTCCTTCTTTGTTTAAAAAACTGGCATAAGGGGGTGGTTTATTTTTTTATGTTGAGAAGTAAGAAGACGAGCAAGACGCTCTCCTGGTGTTAAGAGATAACGCTGCCCATAATCAGTACAGTGCTTCCCAGAATTTCACAATGATGTGCAATTCTGCACTGCACCAACGCTTCTTACTCAAGAGTCATATAGAATGATGGTCATATAGGATGACGTGGGTGATATAGTACTAATTTTTATATTAGTTTAATGAAATTTTATACTGGTGGTAGGCTTCGGCCGTAGCGAGTTACCACCCACTGGACAAAACCGTGTCGCCAAGCGGTTATGATGGCCGGCATGATTTTCAATGAAGCTAGGGTGGGATGTATCCCGCCTTCTAGGTATAGTCTGCTGCCATCTACGGCCGCATCGTCAAAGGCTTACCTATAATGAATAAAAAAATGCCTCTTAAGCTTAGTTGGACTCACAAATTGGAGCGGAATTAACACTAAAAAATAATTTTTAATTAGTACTTATTTTGGAAGACCATTCTCTGCATTCACTTATAATAACTTTGTTATGTATGTTAGCATGCTTTGAGTGATGGGTATTTATAACTATTAAGAATTCTTAAAACATACAGTGGTCATACGTCCGGCTTGTAATCCGGAGGTCCTGAGGGGCTATTGGCTAATTCTCACCCACTACGATTGATGGCAACTTCAATGTACATTGCTGCTTTTGTTACTTCACACATATTGTTAAGGAGGTTTAAGCACGTAATGTACGCAAAATTGTCTATGGATTCTAGTGCTTTACATGTCGTTTGAAGATAGCCTATAGGTTCTCAGGGTTCAAATCTCAATATGTCGCAAAATTTTCGCCTGGACGCTACCGTGTTTCGGAAGGCACGTAAAACTGTGTCCCGGCTGTTTCCTATAAGATATGTAGGAGGCAGGAGGCAGCTCATGTTGCAGGCACAATCAGTTTTTTTTTTCTATCTTTTATATTACTTATTGTCAATTGTATGTTTCTTTTTCACTTTGGTTTGTATGCAAATAAATTTTATTTTCTTGCTTTCTTCAATCTTAGAAACTCGGCGAAACTGTGACATATAAGTTTGCCACATAACTTTTAATTGAGATTTGACTCTGACTGCGTGAGTAGGACCTGTTCTGTTAAAGTATAAAACCGCAATTCTTTTTGGGCGGCAAAAATACATTGTATTTTTTTTTATACAACTAAGTAGGAAGACGAGCAAGACGCTCTCCTGATGGTAAGAGATAACGCTGCCCATAATTAGTACAGTGCTTCCCAGTATTTTACAAAGGTAAAATTCTGGATTTCTGGGTGCGGATTAGCAAGCTGAAGTGGCAATGGGCAGGCCACATAGCACGCAGAGCGGATGGCCGATGGTCGAAAAGTGCTCGAGTGGAGACCACGGACTAGCAAACGCAGCGTTGGACGTCCACCCACAAGGACAGACGACCTTATAAAGGTCGCCGGAAGACGCTGGATGCAGGTCGCTTCCAACCGGTACATATGGAAGTACAAAGGGGAGGCCTATGTTCAGCAGTGGACGTTCCACGGCTGAGATGATGATGATGATAAAAATTCTGGGTGCACTGCGCCAACGCTTCTTACTTTCTCTTATTATATTCCAGGGTCAGCTATAGGATCAGCGGTGGGGTCAGTGGTCACCAGCCCCACAGAACTGCCCATGGGGGTAATGAGCCCCCCACCCATTGAATGGGGGATCCCGCAACCGCAGAAACTTAAGTGAGTTATGCTTTATAATTGATTTTTTTATGTAGTAGGTGACAAACAAGCAGACGGCCCACCTGCTGGTGAGTGGCTACCGTCGCCTATGGATACCTGCAATACCAGGGGTACCGCTGGAGAATTTATTATTATTTTAGGATCAAAACAGGTCAATCTTGCATCGGTGATTGTCACTATCAGCCAAAAGTAAAATGTTCATAGAGTACCGACCTAACTTAATGGCTTAATGGATTTCCCAGGAAAGTCTAGTTGTAACCTAACTAGTTAGTTAAAAGGCACAACCCCATCTAATTTCTCAGACAGACTGGAGCGTGCTATACCGACAAAAAATGGAAATCAACTTTGGTCTTCTACACAATCAACAAAAACATGTCAACATTCAACAACATTCTAGGCGATTTTGACGAAAAAAGTTGTCATGTTTTGTTGATTGTATAGTGTGTTGATCAAAACACGAGCTGGAGACGCGGCTTTAAAGCTATCGATAACATTGACCAGCTACACCTAAGATATGCCGACTATTCCTAGGTTCCGGACTTTGAACTTTAGCTGTGACATACAAACAGTCGTGTATATGTAATACATTATTCCAATGGGTCCGATGTGTTGCTGACTTGATCAGCCCCCTATCTTACTAATATTATAAACGTGAAAGATTGTAAGAATGGATGTCTGGATGTTTGTTACTCTTTCACGCCTAAACGGGTGGACCGATTGAGCTGAAATTTTGTATAGAGATAGCTTTGACCCTGGAATAACACATAGGCTACATAAGTACTGCAGGCAAAACCGCTGGGCGCAGCTAGTATAAGATAAGATATGTAAATCAATCATCGTGTACCTTGTTTCGGCGCGGCACGCAAAACTGTGTGTAGCCAGGACACACAGTTTTGCGTTTCCTATAAGACATGTAGGAGGCAGTCGTCAGCTCATGTAGCAGGTGTAGTTATCTCGCTCGAAACTGTAACATATAGGTTGCCCACACAATTGATTCTGATTTCATTCTGATTCTGACAGTGTAAGTAGGGTAACCTGTTCTGTTGGAGTATAAAGCCCATTTTTTTACAAGGTACACGCAAGTATTCAACGCGACGGACCGCGCTAAGGCGGGCGCAGTATCGGGGGCGCAAGCTAGAGCTATTATGCTTCAATCGCGTCTGCCGCAACATGCGCTTGCGCAGATTTGGGCGTTAGCTGATTTGGACTCGGATGGGAAACTTGGTGAGGAATTAAATAGATAAGTTACACGCACATGAACTTTACACACACATACACGAAAGCACGCACGCGTTCACACACACACACACACACTGCTGGGCATGGGCCTCTATTTTCTCTATTATCTTTATATGATCATCTATAGTTATTGTGGGGGGCTTAAACCTACAATAACTAAGGTTTTGGTTTTATCTATCTATCGTTAATGGGGGCTGGCAAATGAACCAGCAACTCGTCGACCCATTGGGATCTATTGTGTTTACCCCTACCTTATCGTTCCTTACTCATCGAAGAAGTGGGTTTTTAAGGCGGTGGTCCCACTTAGAGGAAGAAACCTATACTCCTCTGGTTTGGGAAATGCAATCCCAAGGAGCCTCATGCGTTTCGTAGCCAGTACGTCGCATTCACATAAAAGATTTTGGTTGGTGGTTTTGGTTGTCTGGAAGAGATCGCTATTAGCAATAAGACCGCCCATTGTTGCACTGTTTACATTACAAATTGTAAATAGTTCTAAGTAAGTGTTATCTTATCTAATCTAAGGGCACGGGACCTTAATCCGCAACTGACCCCTATTATATTTCTATTTTCGAAATATCAGTAGTATTTTGGGGGGATTAAAATCTTAGTCTTCCCAATATTTTACTAACACTATTTTTCTTGTAGGTTGCGAAGAATTCGTGCTAGCAATGTACCTATGTGAGAAGGCAACGCAAGGCGAACCTATACCGGCCAAACTGCCCGTGGAATTGATACCGCCTACTTTCCGGTGAGTTAATTTACTTTCTTTCTTTAATATTGCAAGTTTATTTTATCACTATCTCTTCATAATATAAACACGAAAGTTTCTTCTTTGTTGGTTTTGAACCATTGGCATAGAAGACTGTAAATTGTAATATATATATTATGTAAAATACAAAAATAAAAGAAATCATTTTTCTTTTGCGTTAGTAGTAGAGCGTTGCTTTTCGAACTTGATAAGGTTACTTTTGAAGATACGGCACCGGCAACACATTTTGCTCCATTTGCCAATAAATTGAAAAACAAGTGAAATTTAAAAAAAAAACTTTTTTAAAAACAAGCTTTTATTATTATAACCATAAAGTACTCGTCAAGACGAATCAAATGAGCCCAAACTCGATGGGGTTACGTCGTTTTATTACGGAGTTCCTATGACCACCTCCCAGCTCCATCATCAGATCAGCTCCATGTCATAATAATATTGCATTGTCATCCGATTTATGCATGCATGCAAAATTTCAGCTCAATCGGACACCGGGAAGTGGGTCAAATTTAAGTTGCAAGATTTGATTACAGACAGACAGACAGACAACAGACAAGTGAAAGTAAATAAAAGCTTGTAAAAAGAAAATCTTTTTGAATTGAGTGATTTCCTCTTTGATGGCGGATGAAAAATTATGTGTTGTACTTGAGTGCAAAGATTTTTGACCTTGTGCTCTTTTGATTCCCTCGCTAGCGGTCATGATTTTAATTATTAAATCAAGAGCGCAGCGAGTGAATTAATAATTAAAATTTAGAATCGTTCGCTTGCTCGGTCATCAAAATTGAGCACGCGGTTAAAAAGCAACTTTGCACTCTTACAAATAACTATTACATCACACTTAACAAACAAGTGAAATTTAAAAAATACTTTTTAAAAACAAGCTTTAATTATTGTTATCATCTTGCATCATAAAGTACTCGTCAAGACGAATCATATGAGCCCAAACTCGATGGGGTTGCGTTGTTTTATGACAGAGTTCCTTTGGCCACCTTCCAGCTCCATCATCAGATCAGCTCGATGTCATAAAAATATTGCATTGTCATCCGATTTACACACGCATGCAAATTTTCAGCTCAATTGGAAACCGGGAAGTGGGTCAAATTAAACTTGCAAGATTTGATTACAGACAGACAGACAGACAGACAGACAACAGACAGTTGAAAGTAATATAAAGCTTGTAATAACTATTATTATTACAGACGGGAATCAGTGACTTCAGTGGACTCCCGTTTCTCGGAGCGTCGCCGTGAAAACTTGGCGCGCGGTCAAGCTGAACTAGAACGGAGAAGGGAATTATTGCAACACGCTCAGGGACAGGAAAAGGTAAGAATTAGTATAATAAAAATAAAAAAAACGCAATTTATTGACAGTAAAACAGCAAAAAAAATACACATGAAACAAGAGAAATTAAAAAAAACTTTTTAAAAACAAGCTTTTATTATTATTACCATCTAGCACCAAAGTACTCGTCAAGACTAATCGAATGCCCAAACTCGATGGGGTTGCGTCGTTTAATAATGGAGTTCCTATGGCCACCTTCTAGCTCCATCATCAGATCAGTTCGATGTCATAAAGATATTGCATTGTCATCCGATTTATACAGGCATACAAAATTTCAGCTTAATCGAACACCGAGAAGTGGGTCATATTAAACTTGCAAGATTTGATTACAGCCAGACAGACAACAGACAGGTGAAAGTAAATAAAAGCTTGTAAAAAGCATACACAATTTGAACAATTCTATTGTCAAATGGGATAGACTCGGCTTAATTTATTTATTTATTTTATTTATTTATTCAACTCAATTACACATGTAACTTACAGACTAAAAATCCAATGCATTACATGTTTATACTTAAATAATTTATAAAATACATTTTAACTGTACTTAACCTATCATGAAATATATCTAGTTCAGGTTTTTGAGCGAGCACATCGTTAAACAGCTTCATCACTTTGGTGATGGGAGCATTACTGCCACGAACCGAATGATATCCCGCGGGCAGTGCGAACAGGCGAGCTAGCCGTCGCATGTACCGAGTGGGTACCCGCAGCTGAACCGCCGCCAGCGCACTCGGATTGTCCACCCCATTACGCAGTAGCAGGAACTAATGTACCATCAAATACAACCTGCGCCTGAGTTCTAGGGTGTACAGCCCGACCATTCCAGTAACAAAGAGCGACGGAAACATGTATGGATAATACCCAAACATCATCTTGTAAATATATCTTGCAAATTTCCGTTGAATTCGCTCGATCATGAGTGAGTATTTTTTTTCATGGGGGTCCCACACTATAGCGTTGTAATCTAGCTTACTACGTACATAAGCCATATAGAGAGCTATGGGTGCATTTACGTTTTTGAAGTTGTAAGAGGTGCGCATTATAAAACCTAACATTTTATGAGCTTGTTTGCATATGTTAACTACATGTTCTCTAAAATTAAGCTGTGAATCTAATAAGAGGCCTAAATCCTTTATTTCATGAACTCGTTCCATAGATACATCAATCAATTTATAATCAAAATATATAGGATTACGCAACAGAGAAAAAGACATTATTTTACATTTGCTGACATTAAAATGTAAATGATTACTTTGACTCCAGTCGTTTAAGCGATCTATATTATTCTGTAGACTGTCGCAGTCTATAGTGTCTCTTACATCTGTGTACACCTTTAAGTCATCAGCAAACATCAGACAGCTGGAGTTGGAGATGATCTTAGGCAAGTCATTGATCATAATCAAAAACTGGGTTGGACCCAATGTTGAGCCTTGACTCACTCCAGATCTGGTATAGTATGCTGGTGACTTAAAACCATACAACTGGACGTATTGTGAGCGATTCTGAAGATAGCTAGCGAAAAGCTGGAGGAGTCCTGGTGTAAATCCTATTGACGCACATTTTTTTAAAAGAATATCATTATCCACCCGGTCAAAGGCCTTTTTAAAATCAAAATATGCTGTGTCCACCTGCACACCTGCATCCATTTTTGATGTTACATAATTTACAAAATTAACATGGTTGGTCACCGTTGACCGCCCTGGCCTAAAGCCATGCTGGCTATCATGGAGATATTTACTAATATGCTTGACAATACGGTTATTTAAAATGCTTTCAAGTAATTTGCCAAACACAGAGAGTACCGCGATAGGTCTATAGTTACATACATCAGCTTTTTCACCTCCTTTATGGACTGGAGTAACGCGTGAAACTTTCCAAAGATCTGGATATACTGAATGCTTCACAGAAAGATTAAAAATGTGTAGAAGTGGTTCTATAAAAATTGATTTGCAATCCTTAACGAGGTATGGTGGAATATAATCCGGTCCGGCAGAAGAACGGGCCCTAAGTCGTTTTATAGCACCTAGTACTTCGGCCTCCGTTATACCTGTTATAGATACGCTTGCAGGAAGACACGAGCCACTTTGTAGGTCGAACTGGGCTTCAGCCACATCTAGATGCGGTATGTTATCCAGAAAGACCGACCCAAAGTAATCAGCAAATGCCTCAGCTGCCTTCTGTCCTGACACAGTTTCATTATTGTACTCAAATTCGTAGCACGATTGGCGATCGTCCCGTCGTCGTCTCACGTACTGCCAAAAGGCCCTAGGATCCTCAGCCAGATCTATCTCAATACGTTCCATATAACTACGGTATGCTTGATCTATTAAGCTTTTAACCAAACTCCTATAGTACTTAAACATTTCAAGATTAAAAAGTTTATTAATATTAGGTTACTGACGTTACAACATCTTCTTTTACATGTTTTAGCCCGTTTAAACTAACTATAAATAATTATTATTACAAGCTATTAGTTACTTTCACCTGTCTGTCTGTAATCAAATCTTGCAAGTTTAATTTTACCCACTTCCCGATTTTTGCATGCATGTCTAAATCGGATGACAATGCAATATTATAATGACATGGAGCTGATCTGATCATGGAGCGGAAAGGTGGCTATAGGAACTCCGTAATTAAACGACGCAACCACATCGAGTTTGGGCTCATTTGTTTCGTCTTGACGAGTACTTTATGGTGCCAGATGGTAATAACAATAAAAGCTTGTTTTTAAAAAGTTTTTTAATATGTCACTTGTTTAATGTTATGAAGTAGAAGACGAGCAAGACGCTCACCTGATGTTAAAACATAACGCTGCCCATAATCAGTACAGTGCTACTTAGGATTTCATAATGATGTAAAATTCTAGGAGCACTGCACCAACGCTAGATTTGTAGAAGGTAAGCATCAGTCGTCAGGTTATGTTACAGGCCCTGCAGTAATTTCGGCGACCTGAAACTGTAACATTTAGGGACCTGAAACTGCAACCCAGAGAGAGATATTATCCACCATCTAGGTTTAGTTTGCTACCATCTACGGCTGCGTCGTCGCTTAACATCACGCGAGATTGTACTCAGTCCTATTATTTAAACCATTTCATCATCATCATCATCTCAGCCGTAAGACGTCCCGGTCCACTGCTGAACATAGGCCTCTCCTTTGGACTTCCATATACCGGTTGGAAGCGACCTGCATCCAGCGCCTTCGGGCGACCTTTATAAGGTCGCCGGAAACGTTACGGCAGCGTTATCACGTACCATCACAAGAGTCTTGCTTGTCTTCTTACCTTTTTTTTACATAAAAAACACGCTATAAATGTAACACCTCAAAAAGCGTTATTTTATTGAAACTACCCTTAAAAACTAAGTATGTTTTGTAAAATTACGCTTTTAGAGAAATCACACTCATCTTGTCAAATTGTCAATTGTCATCCTGCTATGTTTATTTATAATCAATAATAAATAATGACGACCTCTGTGGCGCGGTGGGCTAATACCCGCCTGCAACGCAGAAGGTTGCGGGTTCGATTCCCGCATGGGACAAATGTTTGTGTGATCCACAGGTATTTGTTTCTGGTCTGGGTGGTTTTTCAATATCTATTATAAGTATGTATTTACAAAAGAAAAGTATATAAGTATTATATCCGTTATCCTAACCACCATATTACAAGCATTAAGTTGCTTAGTTTGGGGTTAGGTGGCGCTGTGTGAAACGTCCTGAAATATTTATTTTTATTTATTAATGATTAAATCATTGAATTCAAGCAATCACATTATAAATGTGCTTATGCTTACTAATCGTGCTTTTTTTGTCCGCGCTTACAGGAGGCAGAGGTAATTAATATAAAATTTGACATTTATGTAGTTCTAGCTAGATGTAGTAGCAAACACATACGCTTTTGCAATACTATTCAAGGACCGTAAGTGCGAGAAATTTACATTTTCAACTTAGGACACAGTGTAAATTTCGTCAAAATCTGCTTAAAAATTTTAACCTTTCTTTGCATGATTTTCCTATTATTATAACATTAATTCATTCTACTTCGATTCCTGTTTTTGTACCTTTTTTTATTTTGTGTTAATGGAAATTTCTGTCAACATCCAAAGAAAGATTAAGATGTAAATCAAACCGCGCATCTAGTTGTTACGGTTTTGTCCAGTTAGCGGTAACTTTTGATGGCCAATACATACCAAAACGGATAATAATTTTCTTTCAATAGGCCGAAAGAGAAAGGAAAGAGAGGGAAGAGGCAGAGAAGAAAGAGAAACTTCGTCTGGAAGCGCAGAAGAGAGAACAAGAAGAATTCTTGCGCAAACAGAAAGAAGAACAGGTAACATTTTTCATAGTAATTATTAATTTCATTTAGTTTTTAGCGGACCCGTGCGAATTCTGTATCGCATAACAAGCATGCATTATTTCCACTAGTTATTTTTTTTTTTACATACAACTTTTCTTAGAGTATTCTTTGTTTAATACTGGTACATATCTACCACTACTTATATGTTTGATTTTTATAGGAAAAGAGAGAAGCAGCAAGAAAAGAAATGGAGAGACAATGCCAGTTAGAATGGGAGAAGAAGAGGTAAGAAAATATTGTTTTTCGATTGCTATTTCAATAATATTTGAATGAAAAAATGTTTTTAAATGATAAATAAATAAATAAATAGAAAGAAGTGTTACAATTGGCGGTCTTATCGCTAATAGCGATCTCTTCCCGACAACCAAGCAGGGAAAGGGAATACATAAAATAGAGCTACTGTGGTTATAAAGATATATATGGAGACATACTAATAATACTAGAGAAAAGCAAAAAATTAAAATTTTCTGTAAAGATGAATAAAACAGTTACGATGTGCGCGCGTCTACTAGTAATAAATATAACCTATAAACTTTCCCCGCAGGGTCCGCGAGTTAGAAGCCCTCCGTACAGAAGAACAAAGCAGCGTGGTCCGTCTAAAGGCGCGGGTACACAGTGCCACGGCCGCCGCAGCCGACACTTCCGCGCGCGTGCACCGCCTCGCTAACACCATTAGAGATACCAGGACTGCGCTGGCGCATGCTAAACGGAACATTGATGATATGAGGTACGCTATATTTACATGTACACTGTGCACTATAGTTTCTGGCGCTTCGCCGGCCGCTGCCGTGACACGGATTATTGATGATATGATGTAAGGTTATTGGCGCTTCGCCGGCCGGAGCCGCGGTATGTAATATTGACGATTAGAAGACACTACTTGATCATTGATCATTACCACCTCCTCCATAACCCCTAAATCATCACCACTATTTGACTATTACCAGGACTTAGGGCCGAAACCCAAACTGCCGATTTCAACGACGCGGCGCCGCAACGCAGTTATGTGTTTCGGCCCTTAACCATCACCATTAATTGAATTCCACCATCACCACTTGATCACAAAAAATACGTATCGAATATTTTTTTAATGTTAAAATTACGAACTAATTGTATTTTGAAAATGTTAAACTTGTCAATATCCCAATACTCTACAATAACATTTTTTTTATTAACAGGTCAGAAAGAGACGCAAGTATGGCTGAAATGCAACAACTGAAAGCGCGAGTGAAGGAATTAAACGCCAAGCAGATATCTTTGAACAAGGAAAAAGCTGATTTGGATAATAAGGTAAAAAACTATTTTCAAAATAATTGTTCACACCTCGGGAACTACATTTATCTGTAAATTTAAACCTTACGATTTAAGCTACACAACCACCGAATTATTTCTTTTAGAAATGGTGCTGGGAAATAAGTAATTTTTAAATTTAATTTGTAAATTTTTTTGAAGATAGAATAGAATAGAATGATACCTTATTGCATATCAAAATACAAGAAATAGTTATGAACATAATATGACTAACATAAAACTAGAGGTAAACAATCGCTAGATGTTAGTAGGCATGATTCATGATGAGAAAAAAAATTTTTTTTCCATAATGTACCTGGATTATTTAAAAAAACTAGCTGCGGTTTTACTTGCTGTACCTGTGTAGCCTATGTGTTATTCCAGGGTCTAAGCTATATGTATACCAAATATCAGCTCAATCTGTCCACCCGTTCAGGCGTTAAAGAGTAACAAACATCCAGACTTGCATTTCTACCAACTTTCACGTTTATAATATTGGTAAGATAATTATTACAACTATCCACTGGCGGATCCAAGATTTGGTTCTGCGGGGCTATGATGCGCACGTCGACATAATGTCGCGTGAAATTTGATTTAATGTGAATAATACTCTATGTGGCTGTCATAAAGTCGAAAATTGCACACCAGTGAGATCATTTTGGCATAGGAGTTTTAACGACAAAATCATTTCACTGGTGCGTAAATCTCGACTTTATGACAGCCACATCGAGTATTATTCACATTAAATCAAATTTCACGCGACATTATGTCACCGTGCTCATCATAGCCCCGCTGGGGGGGGGGGGAAGGTGTAGACGGGCAAAAATATTATAATTTTTACTACGAAAAGTGTGTGTTTAGCTCGCTCTGAACAGTTAGAAAGTTCAAATATCCTTAATAATAAGTCGAGAATTAAATTATAATCTTGACTATGAAATATGTGCAAAATTCGTATCTCTAATCCGCCTATGCAACTATCTATATATTTTCCAGGCTAAAACTGCAGATGAAGATGGTAAATTGAATATGATGGAAATAACTCTGAAACAACTCAGAGAAAAGGTAAGAAAACCTTGTGCGATTCACTTCTAAGTTAAAGATAAAATTGTGAAATTTAAAAAAAGTTTTAAAAACAAGCTGTTATTATTATAATCATCCAGCACCAAAGTACTCGTCAAGACGAATCAAATGAGCCCAAACTCGATGGGGTTGCGTCGTTTAATTACGGAGTTCCTATGGCCACCTTTTAGCTACATCAGAAATCGGGAAGTGGATCAAATTATACTTCCAAAATTTGATTACAGACAGACAACAGACAGGTGAAAGTAAATAAAATCTTGTAATAAATAAAACCGTTTAAAAAATGTTATTGATACCACTTAGAAAGTAAGTCTTATCGCTCATAGCGATCTCTTCCAGACAATCCGTGTATGGAGGTAAGAAGACGAGCAAGATGTTCTCCTGATGGTAAGAGATAACGCTGCACATAATCAGTACAGTGCTCAGAATGTCACAATGATGTCAAATTCTAGATGTAACAACGCTTCTTACTTGAGAGTCATAAGATGTTAAGACTCTTCAGCCCAGTAATGTCACTAGCTACAGTGCCCTCCTACCTGTGCACAGTAATGTTTGCAGTACACTGCTCAGGCGGTAGAATAACTGACACTGTCGGGGTACCCACCTAGTCGACCTCCTGCAAAGGAAGTCTACCCCCGGTAAACAGGGTTATAAGTTTGACGTGTGTGTCTGTCAATGGCATCGTAGCTCCCAAACGGATGAACGGATTTTGGTTTAGTTTTTTTTTGTTTGAAAGTAGAGTTAGTCGAGAGTGTTCATAGCCATGTTTGGTGGAAATCGATCCAAGATGGCCGCCGCTACAAAATGTCGGATACAGGGGGGGGCACATCATCGTGGCCACCTGTGAGACAAAAAACAGCTTACGGATTTTCATAATTTTATGAAAATACGCGATATATTGATATTTTAGGTCATAAACCAGTTGAATAACATTGTATTGTCTCAAATTGCTTTAAAATTTTGGAAAAACACGAAACACATAGGTATTATTGTCACAGTGAAGCAGTTTGACAAACAACATAAACCGGCCACGCTGAAAGGGATGGGAAAAAAATAGGTTCTCCTTTTTCTTCACACAGAATTTTTCCTATTGCCATCACACTCACACATAAAATGGGTACTTCTAGTTGTATTACTTCTGTGGTCGGATATCATAATTTTCAAGCGTTAGGGTTTTTTTTTACATTTTTAATATATTCACTTTTACATAATATGCGTTTTTCAAATTTTACAATTTTCTTCAGGTGGAAGCAGCAAAAGCAATCGTGGAAACGAAGAAGGCCGATTTGGACACCAACAACAGTCAGCTGTCAGAGTTGACAGCTCAAGTGACAGCTCTCGGTGACAAGTGTCAGAGTGTGTGGCAGTTGTATGAGGAGAAGAGGCAGGAATACTTGGAGAGGAGCAGCGCGCCCGCTGAGAGCGCTTATATTGCTGATGGTAAGAAAATTTTAAATTTTTTGAAAAAAAGTTGTGAAAAATTTTTTTTCGAAAATTTTTTTTTTTTCGAAAATTTCAAATTAGGTCCTAATTAGTAAAATAATTTGTGAAATAGTGATAATTCAATAGATATCAATGTAATAAAACTCAAAATTTATCGTAAAACAATAATTCTTCACGAACAAATGAATCAGCACAGTTATTAACACAAACATTTCGCAGTTTCTTAGGAAATTACAATTTTAGTCATTATTACTTAAATGTGTCGCGAAATAACGATAATTCAATAGATATCAATATAATAAAACTCAAATTTTATTATTAAACACGAATTCTTATATAAATAATGCATAAATTAACAAATATGACAGCACAGTTATTAGCACATACTAGTTTATTAATACAAAAAATTCTGATATTCTAAGGAAAAAATTACGATTGTGGTCAAAAAAGCAAAAAAAGTCAACATAATAATATCCAAAAAAATTCTCGATATATGGTAATTTTACATAGGTAAAATTCTGCACCCTTCTTACTTGAGTCATAAAATGTTAAGACTCTTTAGCCCAGTAATTTCACTAGCTACTTACAGTGCCCTCCTACCTGTGCACAGTAATGTTTGCAGTACACTGCTCAGGCGGTAGAATAACTGGCACTGTTGGGGTACCCACCTAGTCGACCTCCTGCAAAGGAAGTCTACCCCCGGTCAGTTTTGTCAGCACTATTTGTCACATTTGCTCAAATTAATGCCTTATTTATTACAGACGCGGCGTGGGGCACCACAAACGAAGCTTGGGGCGAGCCAACTGCCAATGAAGACGCTTGGGGCGATGCACCATCTACCACTGGTAAGCCACCATTTTGTATTTAATAATTTACCATTTGCCTGAAATTAATTTTGTATGGAAAAACACAATTCTTATGTTTTTCAGCACTCGCGTTCTGATCTCAAAAACACAGTTGTTGTGTGTTTATCAGTCAACTTTTTACAAGCTTTTATTTACCTACCTGTCTTTTGTCTGTCAAATCTTGCAAGTTTAATTTGACCTAATTCCCGGTGTACGATCGAACTGAAATTTTGCACGCATGTATAAATCGAATGACAATGCAATATTATTATGACATGGAGCTGATCTGATGATGGAGCTGGAAAGTGTCCATAGGAACTCCGTAGTTAAACATCGCAACCCCATCGAGTTGGGGTGCGTTTGATACATCATGACGAGTACTTTTTGGTGCTGTATAGTAATAATAATAAAAGCTTGTTTTTAAAAAGGTTTTTTTTTTCACTTGTTTTATATATTATGTAGTAATTTGTTTGTCCGTTTGTCTGTCTGTCGGTTAAGACTCATTTTCCTGTTTTCAGCAACGGAAACAGTGCCGACACCGAGCGCAACAGCGCAATGGCGTTGCATATACGAGTTCACAGCGCGCAGTACGGATGAATTGTCCCTCCAGCCCGGGGACTGCGTGAGCGCCTGCCCCCCGCCGCGCCAGCCCGAGCCCGGCTGGCGGTGGGGCTCCGCTAGAGGCCAGTATATTGTACTATAGGGCTCCGCTAGAGAAACAAGGCTAATTATCTTAAGGATATAGCTGTAAAGGTAGATTTTCAGGTACCAGGTACTAGGCGCCCAGATACATTGAAGAGGTCTGCTCAAATATAATAGTGAGTTAACCCACTTTAGCTTAGAAATCATTTAAATGAGGACAAATCTAGTATTAGGTACTAGGCTTCCAGAAACATTGAGGAGGTAATTTCGATTATGATAGTGAGTAAAGCTTAGAAATTACATTCTCTGTTATATTACGTAGTAATTTATATTATGAAACACTAATCGTTTTCTATTAGGTGCTACAAAGTGCGCGCGGGTCTCTAGTTATACATAAACCTCCCTTTTAAATCATTCCTATCTATATATAAAACCGCGTCAAAATCCGTTGCGTAGTTTTGAAGATCTTAGCATGCATAAAGACAGATAGGTACTAGGCTTCCAGAAACAGTAAAGAAGTCACTCCAAATATGAAAGTGGGTAAAGCTAAGAGGCTACAATGCAATGGCGTTGCATATTATATGAATTCACAGCGCGTAGTACGGATGAATTGTCCCTTCAACCCGGGGACTGCGTGAGCGCCTGCCGCCCGCCGCGCCAGCCCGAGCCCGGCTGGCGGTGGGGCTCCGCTAGAGGCCAGTATATTGCTATAGGGCTCCGCTAAAGGCCTGTATTTTATATTCTACATAGAAAAATAAAGCTAATATCCTAAGGATATAGCGATAAATGTAGGTTTTCTAAAAGATTTTCAGGTATTAGGTACTAGGCGCCCAGAAACATTGAAGAGGTTTCTCCAAATATGAATAGCGATGGGGCTCTGTCTGCTAGAGGCCTGTATATTTTGTAATGTAGGGGATACATAGAGAAATAAGGCTATATCTTAAAGATATAGCAATAAAAGTAGGTTTTCTTACAGCTTTTCAGGTATTAGGTACTAGGCGCCCAGAAACACTGAAGAGGTCTGCTTAAATATAATAGTACCCACTATTAGGTTTACCCACTATTAGGGGTTGGTATTGGGCACTGAGCGACCAGAAACTTTGAGAGGTCTTTTCATATATTAAATAGGTTGATGCTTAGAAAATACATTATAATAAATTACATTCTGTACTATATTACGCATTTAATTTAATAATAATTTGAACCATTTAAATGAGGACAAATCTGGTATTAGGTTCCAGAAACATTAAGGCGGAAATTTCGAATAAAATAGTGGGAAAACCTAAGAAAGAAATCATGTAGTATAAACTGTAATAATTTATATGAGGATGTTTTAGATACTAGGTACTAGGCTGCCAGAAACTTAAAGAGGTCTTTTCAAACACCTATTATAATAGTGGGTAAAACTAATCATGTAAACTATTTAAAGGGGGACAAATCTGGTATTAAGTACTAGGCGCCCAGAAACTTTAAAGAGGTCTTCCATACGATAATTTCAATAATATTACAGGACAACAAGGCTGGTTCCCTGAGTCTTACGTGGAAGATATCAACGCGTCATCGGTAGCTTACACCGCAGAAGTTATTGAACCTATGGAAACTAAGACGCAACTTGAAGGTGAGATATATATAAAATAGGTAAAAAATGTTTTAAAGTTAAACGGTTTTATTTTAAACATGTACTAAAAAATAAGCTAAAAAATAGTATGGTAAGTATCTACAATTTTCAGTTAAAATGTTTATTAAAGATAATAAAATCATTTTTTACCTATTCTACACTGTATTCTCATTGTCAAGCCCTTTCATTTGATACCAATATTGATGATTTTGAAAAAATACGACGGACGTCACGGCAGACAGCAATGCGGCATCCCTACTTAGTGGCGCTACCAACAGCCCGCACCAAGCGTTTTGCTTCGTCGTTTCTAATGAGAACTGGTCGCATTTGGAACACTTTGCCGTCATCCGTGTTTCCCGAGCGGTACAACTTGGGTATCTTCAAGGCACGAGTGAATAGGTACCTTTCTAGGCATCATACGTGATCCATCGTCGACCGCATTCTCACTTTCCATCAGGTGGGATCAGGGGGAGGGCATCGGCGGATTTTTTGTATATCATCACTGGTTGTATTTGCTACCCCACTCGTAGCGCCACGTGACGCGCCGTTTAGTAGCGGCCAGTTAAAGGAACTACGCGGGCCTCACGGAATATTCTCTTTAACAAAAAAATCACGACTTCTTATTTTTTTATAAAACTGTTTACCGTATTATTATATAATAAAGTATACATATAAAATATCTAAATTTATTAAATCGATTTTAATATCCCCAGAAATGTAAAATAATCCTCAAAATTATGATTATTTTTTGTTCTAGCGAGGGATCAAGTTATACTGGTCAGGCAAATTGCCTCTCTTTCTAATAAAGCATTTTCTCCAAATAGCTATCCTTGTCTATTGACTCGTATTTAGCCAGTGTTGTGAATATTTTGACGATTGAATCGATGCATGATAATCGATTAGAGGACAAATGCATACTGCATACCACATCTTCGACCAGGTCTAATTGCATGCTATCTTTAGGTACAACTAGCGCATAATATGTTCTGTAGGCCCATGTTGACGACTCATAGTTCAGTACGACTACTACGGAAATTCATTTATTCCTATCCAGTTTTACCCATTGAAAAGTACCTACTGTTACCTATTGTCAAGAGCCTAGAGAGACTTATAGAGCCTAAGCTACCTATTATACCAAATTTGATTAGTTCAGCTGTAAATATGTTAAAAATAACTAATGTGTAATGTGTATGTTCATTAGAAATATTCCAAAATAACATTGCAAGAAATGAGTTTTAAGGGGTTTGCCCACTATACCGTACCATATGCTCGTTTGCATTTCTTCTTTCTCTCGTATTTTGCCCGTGTTCAAAACAGAATCTAATCACGAGAATGCAGTACCAATTTCATTTTTGCATGCCTATCAATATAATATGTTGCTTACATGTTCAAGCATCTTTACGTGTTAACCTTTTTCGTTGAACTGGCAACAGATGAACTTAGATGAGTTTTCTTTATTAATAATGAAAATAAGTTTATATTATTATCTTTTTATCGGTCATCATTCGTGGCTATAAACCCGTACACTCACTGCATTCTAGTCCCCACACGCAGTTGTTTGGCAACATCGCATGCCATGGATAGAGCTGTCAGTATCAGCAACATATTCTCAGCGATATTTATTGTTAACGCTCCGTGCAAGGCTCGCAACGATGTTCTCTTACTTTTTAATACATACAATATAGTGGAGTCACTAAGCGACAAAAATGGGTCAAACCTGTTTTTTTCATGCAGAAGCATGAAACTTGGCACATTGATTTCTAATGTTAAAATAGGCTGATTTCGATCGGTAGCCCTCGGTAGCACCCCCTCTGGCAGCGAGGAGGGGGGTTGGAAGGGGCGCTCCACCCGGCATCATTTTAAAAATTCTGGGAGACCACACATAGCTAATAGGTCAAGTTTGGTATCAATTTCGGATAAATCGAGGACGTAGATTTCATTTTTGGAATAAAAAAATGACATTTGTGATGATTTGTTTAACAAAAAAATTAAAAATTAGAATTACGTCACTTCGTTTTTATTGTTCAAATTACTGTAAATTCAAAAATGTTTTTTTAATAAACTAAAAATATGTTATTAAAGTCTAGTTTATGTAAATTAAAAAATGTATAATTTTATATTACTTTTCTCAATAACAAACCGCATAAAAAAATCTTTTGCTGTCCCGGGCCGCAATTTTCTTTTAACCGCCATGAAAAGGGTTGTTAGTAAAAAACTTACTATTTCATGCAGAAGTTTAAAACTTGCCACAATTACAATTCCTTACATTAAAATAAGCCGTTTAAAATCAGTAGCCGTCGGTAACCAGCCTTCTGACAGCGGGGAGGGGGGGGTGAAAGGGCGCACCACCCAGCTTCACTTAAAAAAATCTGGAAGACCATGTATAGCTAATACGTCAAGTTTGGTATCGATTTCGAATAAATCAAGGACGTAGATTTTATTTCTGATAATAAAAAACGCATTTTATAGGTTTTTAAACAAATTATAACACAAAAATAGTACATAGTTTTTTTTTATTTAGAGGCACTTTAATTCTAAATTATAATAAAATTTTATGATAAACATAAATATTTTTTAAAAGTTTATTTCAATTAGATTAAATAAAATAGAACTTTTATATTATTTTTATAAAAATTTACTCGTACAATTTTTTTTTAAGACACGAGAGTCGCTTTTTTCTGCTCACCGCTGCGCTGCGTTGTAAATCCCCATCAACTGTAAAATACGACTATGTGCATTCATTTAACATGTTATTGATATAAGAACTTGATATTGTCAAACATAAAATTCAGAAAAATCCTATGGCACATCATAATTTACTCTCCCTGAGACAAACTTTTAAAAAATAGGCGCGAAAGTCATATCTCTTTAATAATAAACTTCTCACCAAAGTTATGCATCTATTTTTCAATTAAATGTAATGTGGCAAAATTATAAATACTACTGGCACCTACCTACAGCTTATTTATATCGTTATATTGTTTTTCAAGACGAATGCTCTATATATAATATAATAATAATATAGATCAAAACATTTTATGACGAATTATGATAAGCCTTGCATTTATTAATTTAATCAGTTCCATGCACAATATTCTGGCAACTGAAAGGTTTTCAGACAAAGGAATGGTCTGCTTCTTGCTTCCTAAACCAAAAGAGAGGATGGGTTAGACTTAACCAAGAAATTATGCCTAGCCTCTCAAACAAAGTTCCTTGTAAACTGCGTGTAACAAATGCTGGTATACAGACATATCATGGAAGTAGAAGTATATTTTTCAAATAGTGTTTTTTTGTGATAAGGTGTTTCCTACATAGTTATTGATTGTCGAGTAGTAATTACTGCTTGATCTGCAGTTTCATTGACCGCAAAACATCATATCAAAACCATATAGGTAGAGTTACGTTTGTGTGCGGCACATTTATGCCAGTCGAAGGATACGAGTCTCGCTATTTTCCAGCCTCCTGCTTGGTTTTAGAAGCAATAAGCAAACAAAGGGACACCTTATTCATCTAACACCGTTTTGGTGGCCAGTATATTATGCACGAAACTGATTTAATATATAAATAAAGGGCGGATTGCTGAGATTGATGCAAAACTGCATGAAGACGGTCTTAAAATGTAATGAGCTATAATAACAATATTATCTTTGGAAGAATCAGTCTTGGAATGTAACATAATGATATAAAAAAGCTTTTAAGCTTGGAGTATTTATAATTTTGCTAGATTACAATTTGTTGAAACAGTTTGATTCTAAACAATGTTTAGCAGTTTCCGTTCCGCGATTTGATCGCGTTTTATCGCACCTATTTTTCAAAAGTTTGTCTCAGGGAGAGTAAATTATGATGTGCCATAGGATTTTTCTGTATTTTATGTTCGACAATATCAAGTTCTTATATCAATAACATGTTAAATGAATGTACATAGTCGTATTTTGCAGTGGATGGGGCGATTACAACGCAGCACAGCGGTGAGAAGAAAATAGCGACTCTTAGTCTCTTAAAAAAATGTACGAGTTAATTTTAATAAAATTAATTAAAAAGTTCTATTTTGTTCAATCTACTTGAAATAAACTTTTAAAAAATATTTATGTTTATCACAAAATATTACTATAATTTAGAATTAAAGTGCGTCTAAATAAAAAAAACTAAGTATTATTTTTGTGTAATAAATTGGTTAAAACCCAATAAAATGCATTTTTTTAATATCAGAAATGAAATCTACGTCCTTGATTTATTCGAAATCGATACCAAACTTGACGTATTAGCTATACATGGTCTTCCAGATTTTTTTTAAGTGAAGCTGGGTGGTGCGCCCCTTTCACCCCCCTCCCCGCTGTCAGAAGGCTGGTTACCGACGGCTACTGATTCTAAACGGCTTATTTTAACGTAAGGAATTGTAATTGTGGCAAGTTTTAAACTTCTACATGAAATAGTAAGTTTTTTACTAACAACCCTTTTCATGGCGGTTAAAAGAAAATTGCGGCCCGGGACAGCAAAAGATTTTTTTAAGCGGTTTGTTATTAAGAAAAGTAATATAAAATTATATATTTTATAATCTACATAAACTAGACTTTATTAACATATTTTTTGTTTATTAAAAAATCTAGTATTTTTGAATTTACAGTAATTTGAACGATAAAAACTAAGTTACGTAATTCTAATTTTTAATTTTTTTGTTAAACAAATCATCACAAATGTCATTTTTTATACTAGAAATGAAATCTACGTCCTCGATTTATCCGAAATTGATACCAAACTTGACGTATTAGCTATGCGTGGTCTTCCAGAATTTTTAAAACAAAGCCGGGTGGAGCGCACCCTCCACCCCCCCTCCCCGCTACCAGAGGGCCCCTTCCATTAGGCTACCGATCGAAATCAGCTTATTTTGACATAAGAAATCAATGTGCCAAGTTTCATGCTTCTGCAAGAAAAAAACAGGTTTTGCACTAAAGTCCCCCACTAATACTGCCGTGGTATATATATAATATATAATGCGGTTATCTACCAAAACCTAATTTTAAGCTATGAGCAATAAATAAATGAAAATAAGGTTCATAATGGCATGGGCTAGATGTTTATCTTTGTAAATAAACGGCATAAACTCACTTGGATTTATTTCGGCTTTGTGCCGACCGGTTCGATCCTGTACGAGGATCTTCTTTAAGGAGTAGCTGCAGTCGGCACGAAGCCGAAGTAAATACGAGTGAGTTTATGCCGTTTATTTACAAAGGTGAATACTCACGAATCGTTTAGTGTAAAAAGGGCCTGATGTTATTTTTCGGTTTGGCATGTTCCTAAGACAATTATTATTATTGTATGATACGGTATAATGGACAGTCGCCTTGAAGTCCATGTCATTTATAAGTTGACAACTAGAGCAGATTTTTTATAGTGGGTTATTCTCATAAAATTTTATCGTGGCAGTATCGTCACAATTTATTTTTTAACCCCCCACGGAAAAATACAGGGTGTTATAAGTATGACGTGTCTGTCTGTCTCAGTATTACGAATTTTATTTTTTTTATTTTTACAGATTGTTTTTTTTTTAGGTAGAAATAGTCTAGAGTGTTCTTAGCCGCCATGAAATGGTGCTTACATTTTTTTCCACAACTCCCTCAACATGGGAATTAAACGAAAAAGTTTGATTAGTAGAAAACTACAAACTATAATAAACAGATTTTAATAAACTAACATCTGAAAAACTAAAAGATGGTTGCAACCACAAAATTACATATTTTGAATGCATTGGGGGTTTTTTTTAATTTTTAATTTAATTCACTTGTGTTGTAAAAATTGGTTAATTCCCGTGTTCCCCACTATTCGTCCCACTAGTGCAGTGGAACTGCCAAATATTTTTTGCTTCTCACGCGCCCCACTGATTGCGTTTTAGTGTGGCGGGTGATAATATTAAAAAAAGTACACTTCACGCGCCCCATCAGGGCGCTGTAACTCATGCAAAAATATAATTTATTGGGCACGACTAAATGATGAATGGTGTTATTAATGCAAATATTTTGCGAAGAACTAGGAGATCAGAAATTATAAGGAACTATGTACTATTTAGTAGACAAACAACACATAAGAAAATCATCCCATCTGATAATATATTATTAAAATCTCGTATTGCGGTGATTTTAGTCGCACTTTCCTGATTAATTCGAACTTTTATGTACCTTTGTGTAATTTATATGAATGGGATAACATGTGTTTTTTTCATTAATAGACGCAGGTACAGGCAAAGCAGTACAAGTCAACGAATACTCGTATGTAAGACTTCATTTCAATTATGATCTCCTGGTACCTTTTTCTTGTTATCTACCTCGCAAATATGTGAAAGTGATGGAAGAAATAAAGGATCTTGAGGAAATCTTCATTTCAAATGACAGCTATCAAAATTAAAATATCAATATCTCGGAAAGTTCTTGTAGTCTTAGGCTGATGGTGTCTTGGAAGAACCCGCCCCACCAAAACGCGATCAATGGGGTGCGTGAGACACAAAAATTATTTGACAGTTTCACCTGCCCCACCAGTGGGGCGGATAGTGGGGCACGCGAGAACTACCCTAAAAATTTGATTTCAACGAAATTTTAACATAAATAAAAAGTACACGGATATTTTAGGATGTATCAAAAAAATATGACACGTGAAGTTGCGTAAAGTTACCGTCATTTTTCGTGACAAAAGATCATCTCGTATTTTGGTATATAAAACCTATGGCGAATGCGAGTCAGACTTGCGCACAAAAAGCTACGTATCATTCATTATCTATACAACAGGGAGACACTTTTATAATATTATGTCTATTATTTATAATATTTACAATATTATCATATAACCTCTTGTTTAGTCGCATCACGCGGCGCTGCGAGTAGGTTAGTGAAAACCTACAGTATTGATATTAAAATTTGCTAAAATATAAAAATGCTCCGATGCCATTCCCCTGTTTTTTTTTTCAATCGAGATACCTACAAATTTAATATTTTCTTTTTTATGAGCGGATGAGAATATACCATCCACATCATGAAAACATTTTTTGTTATAGACTAAAATAAGTTCCGAACAAGAAATGAAAACTCTTTTTAAAAGTTATTCACCAAAAACATAAAAACCTGACCTCTTTTTAACCCCGAAGCAAAAACGACGGGGTGTTATAAGTTTGACGTGTCTGTCTGTCTGTCTGTGGCATCGTTGCTCATGTACTTTGTCTTACTTCTGGGTCCCGTACAGATGAACGGATTTTGATCTTGTTTTTTTGTTTGAAAGTAGAGTCGAAAGGTAGTCGACAGTTTTCTTAGCCGTGTTTGGTGGAAATCGATCTAAGATGGCCGCCGCTACAATTTGGCGGATTATTTTTTTCTTCACAACCTCGTCAAATGTAAGGGTATGAAATGAAAGGACTTGACTAGTAAAATATATGCATTACATTTAATACATTTAAAATCCAAGATGGCCGCCGCTAAAAATAGCTGATTAATTATTTTCTCCATAATCCCGTCAATGTGCGCATCAAATGAAAGTTGAAAGGGCTTGACTAGTAGTAGTATGTAGTATATATTATTATGATAAATTTAAAATCAAAGATGGCCCGGCCCTTCCACAAAATAGGTAATTTTGAAAACGTTGCGTAGGGGGCAATTTTTTTTTAATTTAATTCACAAGCTTTTTTTACATTCGCCTGTCCTGTTGTCTATAATCAAATCTTGCAAGTAAAATTTAATCTACTTCCCATTTTTCAATTTAGCTTAAACTTTGCATGCATGTGTATAAATCGGATGTCTTTAAGAATCTAAATTTATATATGGAAAGAGTGACTGACTTATTGACTGACTGATCTATCAACGCACAGCCTAAACCGATGGACGGATTTGGTTGAAATTTGGAGTATTAATAGGGTTAATGACGTAGACCTCCACTAAGAAAGAATTTTGCCATGCAGGCAAAGCCGCGAGCACAAGCTAGTATTTTATATTTGACTTGTTTAGAACTAAAACGCTATTTTGCTATAAGATGAAATCGGAACTAACAATGTCTTTGGAAAGCAAAAGTCTTCCTTTATGATTTCCGACATTAACACCATTTAAAACAAAAGATCAGATTTGCAACCGTGCGTATGTTCTGCCTCTTAGTAAAAAGTAAAAATATTATATTATCGCTTTGTAATCGATTACTTGGCATAATCGAGTTTTAAATTGAAACTTTTTCGTTGCCCATCACTAAAACCAGCGTAGCCAATAGGAAAAGAGGGCGGAGTCGTCAAATTGTGAAAAAAATTATTTCAAGGAAAACTTTGTCTATTGCCCCTCTATTGGATATGTCCTCGATGGGTGGGATGTGGTCAAACGTAGGCCTATTATGTATATAAAAAATAGGATATCCGCTATTTTGCAGCGCCGGCCATCTTGGATTTACAATAATATTGAATACACATAATTGTATTGTCACCAAAACCAAAGTCGTATACCAAATTTCCAAAAAGTAAATATTTTTTTTTTTTATACAACGAAGTAAGAAGACGAGCAAGACGCTCTCCTGATGGTAAGAGATTACGCTGCCCATAATTAGTACAGTGCTACTGGTGCACTGCGCCAACGCTTCTTACTTGAGAGTCATAAGATGTTAAGACTCTTCAGCCCAGTCATTTCACTAGCTACAGTGCCCTCCTACCTGTGCACAGTAATGTTTGCACATCACTGCTCAGGCGGTAGAATAACTGGCACTGTTGGGGTACCCACCTAGTCGACCTACTGCAAAGGAAGTCTACCCCCGGTGAAAAAAAAAATTTAGAAAATTTTATTAATTGTTATTTGACAATTTGTTATATCGTGCGAGCGAGACAGAGATTCAGCGACTATTAGCCGCTTAAAAAAGCAAAGTTAGACCAAATTTCATTTATTACAAGCTTTATATTACTTTCACCTGTCTGTTGTCTTTCTGTCTGTCTGTCTGTAATCAAATCTTGCGAGTTTAATTAGACCCACTTCCCGGTTTTCAATTGAGCTGAAAATTTGCATGCGTGTGTAAATCGGATGACAATGCAATATTATTATGACATGGAGCTGATCTGATGATGGAGCTGGAAGGTGGCCAAAGGAACTCTATCATAAAACAACGCAACCCCATCGAGTTTGGGCTCATTTGATTCGTCTTGACGAGTACTTTATGATGCAAGATGATAACAATAATTAAAGCTTGTTTTTAAAAAGTATTTTTTAAATTTCACTTGTTTTATAGGTATTGCTGAAGTGCCTGAAGCTGAAATGGCAAATGATTTAGGCGGCGCGATGCCATCTGTTGGTAAGTAAAATTTTAAAAGATATTTCTAAGCATACTGTAAGAATTCTTCACTTCTTTTTCTTACGGCGCCATCTTTTATATCCGGAGGTCGGCAATCATTATATAGCTATCCTAACTTTTGTGACAGCCGCACGAAACAGGGATCTTAAGCTCATATTAAACCACGTTCTGACTGTAAGAATTAAGATTATTTTTGAGAAGCGGTCAAAAAAAACTTAATACATTAATATCTTTCAAATGGAACACTAAATCGAAAAAGTTTCTTAACAACACATTCGTAATAATAATAAAAGCTTCTTTTTAAAAAGTTTTGAAGTAAAACTTCTTTAGGCGCGACTAGGGAGTAACTCAGATTTTTTTTCTGACGGAAGTAACGCTTACTATAGTCTGTGTAGTTTCCGCCATTTAAAAATAATAATTCTGATTGGTTGTAAGTATATATCATATACTATGGTCTGTCTAATTTCTTTTTTTTTTTAAATAATATGGCAACATGGGCATTTTGCCAGTGTCGAGTAAAATTCGTGAATGTTCACGGGATATTAAATTGAAGTTTTACTTCAATCGCGCGTAAAGGTTACACGCACACACTTTTTTTTTAATGTTGCACTATTGTTCTTATGTTTCGTTTTTCCTTTAAAGGTACGAAAGGCTAAAAAAGGCATATATGGTATGACATTTTCAGAAGGCGGTGATTTCTACATAGCAGCGTACCCTTACGTGTCAAGTGAGCCCGGCGACTTGACGTTTGAAGGGGGAGAACGGATAGAGGTCATGAGACGAGATGGAGACTGGTGGACCGGCAGGATTGGGATTAGGTACGTTATATACTATACAGAGATGTTATCCCACCTTCTAGGTTTGGTCTGCTACCATCTACGGCCGCTTCGTTGCATAAGATTTTGGTCAAATGCTAACAAATATAATCTTCTATCCTACCATTTTATTTTTTACTATTTCATTTGTACTCTCTTATTTTCCTATTATATATCTTGTTTCCAACTAGCGTATTTCTATGTTATGTCCTACTATCGTAAATCTATCATATTTCCTGATATCCTACTGCCTTGTATCTTATTTCCTACAATCCTCATTCCCGGTGACTTATCATTTGAAAGGGGAAAACATATAGAGGTCATGATTCATCGTTTTCTAAGAACGATAGAATCAGGAAGAAGTATCAGGTAGGTAACATATCCTACCCTTATACCCTACATAGCAGCCTACCCTTACGTGTCAAGTGAGCCCGGCGACTTAACGTTTGAAGGGGGGGAACGGATAGAGGTTATGAGACGAGATGGGGACTGGTGGACCGGCAGGATTGGGATTAGGTACGTTATATACTATACAGAGATGTTATCCCGCCTTCTAGGTTTAATGTGCTACCATCTACGGCATCGTCACATAGTACCGGAAGGATTGGTAGGTAACCTAACGTACTTTGGGGAGAGAATTAGGTTGGTAACTTATCCTTATAAAGAACTAGCTGCGCCCAGCGGTTTTACCCGCTGTACTATAGCCTGTTCTTCCAGGGTCTAAGCTATCTCTATACCAAATTTCAGCTCAATCGGTCCACCCGTTTAAGCGTGAAAGAGTAACAAACATATATACAAACTTTCACGTCATAATATTGGTAGGATCTTTGATCGTATTATTCTCTCTATCATATTTCCTACAACCCAAATTCCCGGTGACTTGACATTCGAGGGGAGAGGCAGGATCAGTATCAGGTAGGTAACATATCCTACTGAGACGAGATGGGGACTGGTGGACCGGCAGGATTGGTATCAGGTACGTTACTTATTATCTAAATACGAAAAGAAGTATTAAACTATCGTAATTAAACTAATGACTATCGAATCTCTCATGATGATGACTCATCCCGCACACAACTTACGCCAGTAAATAAGGGATTCACATCAACGTGGCCACCGATGAGACAACAAGTGAATTAAATTAAAAATTTAAAAAACCCCTAACGCAATACGTTACATTACCAAGTACAATTACCAAGATGGCCGCCATAAAAAAAATGGTATGTACCATTTTTTTTATGGCGGCCATCTTGGATTTTAAATTTTATATAGTGGGCTGTATTCTACTCGTTAAGCCCTTTCATTTGATACCTATATTGAGGGGGTCGTGGAAGAAAAAAGTAATCCGCCATTTTGTAGCGGCGGCCATCTTGGACCGATTTCCACCAAACATGGCTAAGAACACTCTCGACTAACTCTACTTTCAAACAAAAAAACTAAATCAAAATCCGTTCATCCGTTTGGGAGCTACGATGCCACAGACAGACACACACACACACAGACAGACATACAGACAGACAGACACGTCAAACTTATAACACCCCGTCGTTTTTGCGTCGGGGGTTAAAAATTAGTTTACGGATTTTCATTATTTTATGAAAATACGCGATATATTGATATTTTAGGTCATAAACTAGTTGAATATCATTGTATTTTCTCCAATAGTAAAATTTTGGAAAAAAAATAAAGCACATATGTATCATTATATATCAAAGTGAAGCAGTTTGACAGAGTTTGACAAAAATCTATACCGGCCGCCGGCCACGCTGAAAGGGACGGAAGAAAAATAGGTTCTCCTTTTTCTTCACACAGAATTTTCCCTATTGCCATCACACTCACACATAATATGGCTACTTCTAGTTGTATTACTTCTGTGCCCGTAAACCACACACGATAGGTCCACTACATGTCCCTTCTTAGTTTGAAAAAAATGCTAGCCGAAAAAAGGGGCATCGCAAACTTAATTTTGCCGACGCCCACGCGTGGTCTAGCGCCTCCACTGCCTCTGTGTATGTATGTTAATTTTTTATTAATAATATTATATTAAATTCCGCAAATTAATACCTCATTCCATTAAAAATTATCGTACATATTATTCACAGGACGGGTATATTCCCGTGTAACTACGTGACCCGCGACACAACAACGTCCCCGGGAACAAGGAACGCTATCCCTGAAGCGCCGGAGCCGGAGCCCGAGGCGCAGCCCGAAGCCCCGCCGACTCCGCCCCAAGAGGCTCAGCTAGTAAGTTAAAAAATCATGGCGAGTGATATAAAAAACATGGCGAATGATATAAAATTTGTCTTTTTGGGCGTTTTTAGGGTTCCGTCCCTCCAAAAGAAAAAACGGAACCCTTATTGGATCACTTTGTTGTCCGTCCGTCCTACTTGCAAGGGAATCAAAACCTACAGGGTACCGTCAGCTTAGAATTTTGAAGTTTGGTATACCTACGGGTTGTCCGGTACCCTCGGTGCTCGAGTCCGACTCGTACTTGACCGGTTTTTTTTATTAAAGAAAAAAAATATTACTAATTATTACATAAAACAGGTTAATAAATTATACGGTATGGGAGAAGTTAATTTTTTTAGAAATAGAATAAAAAAATAATACAAAACATTTTAAACAATTTTCAGGAATTTAAAACAGTTAAAGTAGTTTTTGCCGAAATTAAACCCCTGTCCAGGCCCAAACCTTTATTTCGCTAAAAGTCCTATCGTAGAAAATGTCTCTTTTGTAGAATGTCTCTTCCGTAGAATGTCTCTTATGCAAAAGTTCCATTTCCAAATGATCTCCCGGTAGCAAAACATGGTTCTCAGGCAGCAAAAATTTTCTCTTCTCAGATTCAATCGCAATATAATATCTCTTTCGCAAAATGCATCCCTGGTAACAATGCAAATTTTTAAACATAAGTCCGCAACATATTTTCGCAAAATTCATTTAGTTAATCGACGAAAATCGAAAAAGTTACGTGAACAAAAAAGATCAGCAATTTTGCAAGTCAGAAAGGAAGGTGGCCATAGGAACTCCGTAATTAAACGACCCAATCCTATCCAGTTTGGGCTCATTTGATTCGTCTTGACGTTTACTTTGGTGCTTGTGACTTTGTAGCTGAGATGGTAATATTAATAATAAAAGCTTTTTTAATAAGGTTTTTTTAAAATTCACTTGTTTAATCAGTGTTAATTGTTGTTTTTTAACAATTTCCTAGTGCATTCATAGTGTAAATTTCCTTTTTTTAGGAGCAGAAGTCGTCAACGCCTATTTCAAGCGAGATAGCGTCTATAACAGAGAGCGCTCGTCCGGGTTCGAGCGCTCGACGCGACTCCGGCCGCGAATCCGTCACACAGCGCAGGAAGCAGGAGGTGGCGCAGGCGTTAGCTAGTTATACTGCTACTAGGTGAGAGAATATTTAAAAAAATTTTTTTTTTTTTAATTTTAGAATTTTTTTTTGAAATTTTTTTTTTTTGGTATTTTTATCTTGGCGTGTAGGTAGCTAGAGGTGGCGTAGGCGTTGCCTAATTTGCTATCAGGTAAAAGTTTTTTTGGTAATTTTTTCTATTAGATTGCGATGTGTTAGCTAGTTATACTGCTACAAGGTGAGAAAAACAATTTTGAAAAAAAAAATTTTTGGTAATTTTTTGATATAATGTCTCGGCGTGTAGGTATCTAGAGGTGGTGCTGGCGTCGGTTTATTATACAGATATTAACAAGCAAAAAAAAAATTAAAAAATTGTTGTTCAAATCTTGCTATAAGGTGTTTAGGTAGCTAAAAATGGCGCAGGCGTTGATTTAACTGTAGGTAACTAAAGGTACCTATAGCAGGCGTTGATTAATTATTCTACAATACCAAAATATACTATTATATACCTTAATACTAATAACTGTAATAGGCAATAAGTAGTTAATAGAGAAATAGCATCCATAACAGAAAGCGCCCGTCGTGGCTCAGGACGCGAGTCCGTCACTCAGCGCAGGAAGCAGGAGGTGGCGCAGGCGTTAGCTAGTTATACTGCTACTAGGTGAGAAATAGTTATTTTCATCCCCCTACCTCGGAAAGTGTACTTTTTTTTTTTTTTTTTTTAATAATATGGCAACATGTGCATTTTGCCAGTGTCGAGTAAAATTCGTGAATGTTCACGGGATATTAAATTATGGTCTCCACTTTCGTGTTTTGCCAGTGTCAAGTTAAATGTTATTTTTTAAGTAATAAGTTAGTTAGTCAGGTCAGAGTCAGAGTGAGCTTAATAGCTCGTCTAGTCACGTGAGTCTTCCAGTAAAATGGGTGGAATTTTACTGAAAGTTCGGAGGAGTTTTGGAGGGGGCACCAAAATTCATATTTCAGCACCATATCACTTGCCTACATCTGTGCACATTCAAAAACACTTAACACGCAATATTCCACCATTATTACACGCTAACAATCAAATTCTACACGATTATTAAGCAAAAGACGTGGAGCTAATGATATGATCAAGGCTTGCCGCCAAAACTCACCAAGTGTACTTTTACTCTTCGATATCTGACTGGAAAAGTCAATTTTATCCTCTAGAGGGTAAAGTAAATTTGAATTTAGAATATCGTGTGCACCGAGTTTGTGTGTTAAAAACTAAAAACATAATTAAACCTATTTACTTCCACCTCTATGGTGCCGATTTTATCATACAACTTTTTTAAATTTGTTAAAAACTCGGAATCAGAACCTCCTTGGTGAACTTTTTTTTAATTTGCTTTGTGCGCACCATCAGTCTTGCCAGTAAAGTAACTTTTGTAAAATTTTACGTTTCTTTTAAACAATTTACTTTACTTGTTTAGATTTAAGTTACATTTAGAGGCAATAGTATTTTTAATGAATTTTCCCTGTAATAGTAAAAATAGTTTAGTTAATTTAGCAGAGTTTATAAAATAAGCCATTTTTTTATAACTTTATCTAGTTAGTAGAAAGATTTTTTCTAACTATTACTTTTTAGTAACTTTTTTAATATCGATTTCTCACTATAATAAACTGAAAATGAGAAAATAATCACAAAAAAAAGAATAGGAAAGTAAGCGTACCCACGTAAATTTAAATTGAATACCTACTGGTTACTTTTGAAAATATGGCACTGGCAACACTGCGCTCATCCATGGTGAGAATAAATTTAAAAAAATCTTTTAACATTGAGTCATTTCCTCGCTGAGGGGGGATGAAAAATTTTGTGTCACACTCGAGTGCAAAGATTTTTAACCTTGTGCTCTTTTGATTCCCTCGCTAACGCTCAGAATTCTAATTATTAAATTACTCGCTGCGCTCGTGATTCAATTTTAGAATCCTTCGCTAGCTCGGTCATCAAAACTGAGCACGCGGTTAAAAAGCAACTTTGCACTCTTGTATAACTAATAACTATTACTTTTATATTAATATTTGACAATAATTAGACGTGACATGTATAATGCTGGAAGAGCGGGTTGCGAATGGCGAATGGCAAAACATACAAGGTATTAACTAACGCCGGACAAAATAATAATAATCTTTTTGGTGTAATTCAAAAATAGCCCGGCTCATTGCTATCATATAATTTAAAGGCTCTGGCCTGAACACACATACATATAATATAAATACTAGAGTCCGACCGAAACTAGTTTTACGGCCGAAACCGAAACCGAATGTTCGGCCGAGGCTTTAATTTCGGCCGAAACCGAAACTTCGGTCGGACACTAATAAATACATATATATTTAAATTACTTTTTTTATTTCAGCGCGGAACAATTATCCTTACAAAAAGGCCAACTCCTAGTCGTTCGCAAGAAAGCCGACAGCGGTTGGTGGGAAGGAGAGTTGCAAGCGAAAGGGAGGAACAGACAAGTCGGCTGGTTCCCTGCTAGCTATGTTAAGGTAACTGACTGACTGACTAGTCTATAATAGTCAGAAATCCGACCAGTTGGCTGGTTCCCTGCTAGCTATGTTAAGGTAAATGACTTCTTCATCTTCCTGCCCTTATCCCACACTAGGTAGGGTCGGCACAACACGTCTTCCTCCTCCATTCCACTCTAGATAGATAATCCTTTATTGAAACACAAAAATGTACAAAAACAAACTATATAAAAACTAAGTGTTACAATTGGCGGTCTTATCGCTAATAGCGATCTCTTCCAGACAACCGTGCAAGGAGAGGAGAGCAATTGTAATTCACATGGGTTAGGTGGTGTGTTTAAATTTACAAGATTCAAGGTGTTAAAATACTTATTATTTATATATTCAATACACATAATATAATACATACATAATGCAACACAATAAATATTATATATACTCTAAAAATAAATAAATAAGTACCTACATATTATACTATTAAAATACATACTATTTTGTCTGCTTAATAATAATGACAGTAATAATATAATATTATACTAAACGGATACAGGTTGAGTGAAGTACCTCCAAAAGTAAGATTACGGGAAAGATGAAAGAAGAAAACAGCTAAAGTTACTCTATCATCCGTCATATTTTTTATTTTATTTTAATATCTGTATCATATATCATATCTGCATCCACTCCCCTAGCACGCATATCCTCACACACAGTTCATACAAACCTTTGTCGGGCGTCCCCTTCCCGGATTACCACCTATCAACATATTCATGGACTTTTTGGTCATATGATTTTTATATCTATGTAAAGGTAAATGACTAAATAAATAAATATTTCTGTACATTTCACACAGCGCCACCTAACCCCAAGCTAAGCAACTTAATGCTTGTGTTATGGTGGTTAGGATAACGGATATAATACTGACTGACTATACTTCGTATCAAAAACAAAGATTTTCAGGGTTCGAAGCTTATATATCTATGAAAATATCATTGATATATTCACAAAAACTGTTATATCCGATATATATTATGATATATGTCGCAGATTCAGTTGGATTACCATGATATGATGATTTAATTAATCAGTCAGTACGCTCGAATGGCGCTGGCGATGACCCGAACAAGAGAAGAATGACTTCACAATTGACAATCGGTCAAACGCACTACTGACAGATACATTGACATTGATCATTAATAACTCACAAACATCAATCACGTTGTCTTTGTAATAAACTAAGTGACGTCGCACATCTACGTATTTGCTTTTCTCCGACATATATTATATCTGATATATTATGATAAATATCCGATATATATCGAATTTATTACGATATTGATCCTTTGAACCCTGCAAATCTTTGTTTTTGAAACGAAGTATATAGTCCAGTCAATTTAGACATTCGAAGTTACATAAAGTCCCAACAAGCTGAATTTCTGTGAAGTTGTTCAAAACATAATTATAAACAATGTCTAGAAGTTCCCCATCATTCCCCTGTAAGGAAAAAATTTAATTCAAGATCAAAGGTCAAAACAATGAGGTTTTCGCGATTTTCAGCAAAACGGTAAGTTTTATCATAAAAACATCATAGACAAAATTGTAGATCATAAAATTGTCTACAAAAAATTAGGCTCAAACTATGTCTAAACCAAATTTTAGCTTAATGGGGTCATTAGTTACTGATTTCGTATTCAAACATTGACCTCCTTTATCCCGCCTTAGAGGTTGATTTTTGGAATAAAAAGTATCCCATATCATTTTTTAGGACTTGGTCTACCTTTGTACCAAATTTCAGCTCAATAGGGCCAGCGGTTCTAAATTTACCATACAAACTTTGACCCCCCCCTTACCCCCTCTTTAAAGTTAAATTGTGTCATAAAAACTATTCAATGTTCCTCAACACAATCCCAACAATCGTTTTACAAAATTTCAGCTCAATCGGGTAAACGGTTACGGATTTGCATACAAACGTTTTTCGGGAATAATTCCTTTTCCTGAGGGAATTTCAAAAAATCGCTTCTTACTGCACGATGAAATCTTCCAAGGAATACGCTGTCCAAATTTCAGCTCAATCCGTCCGGCCGTTTGGGCTGTGCGTTGATAGCACGAAAGTGTACGAACGATTTTATATAAGAGATTACAACTTTTTGAATCGTTATATCTCAAAAACGGTGGCTCGTAGAAAAAAAAGTATTAAATATTTTTTTGTAGACAATTTTATGATCTACAATTTTATCTAAGATATTTTTATGATAAAACTGAAAATCGCGAAAAACTTATTTTTTTACCTTTGACCTTGAATTAATTTATTTCCTTACAGGGTAATGATGGGGAACTTCTAGACATTGTTTATAATTATGTTTTGAACAACTTTACAAAAATTCAGCTTGTTGGGACTTTATGTAACTTCACTCTCATTTTTTGGTCTAAATTGACCGGGCTAATAGTCTATAATAGAAAGAAGGACAGTTACAAGCGAAAGGCAGGAACAGACAAGTTGGCTGGTTCCCTGCTGGCTATGTTAAGGTAACTGACTGACTGACTAGTCTATAATAGTCAGAAATCCGACCAGTTGGTGGGACAGAAAACTTTTTTTAAGTGTTGAAGTAGAAGTCGAGCAAGACGCTCACCTGATGTTAAGAGATAACGCTGCCCATAATTAGTACAGTGCTCAGAATTTCATAATAATGTGAAATTCTAGGAGCACTGCACCAACGCTTCTTACTCAAGAGTCATAAGATGGTAACTCTTTAGCCCAGTAATGTACTAGTTACTGTGCCTACCTGTGCACAGTAATGTTTGCACATCACTGCTCAGGCGGTAGAACAACTGGCACTGCTGAAGGTGATTTTTCCTTCTTTCAAATTACATAATATATTTTTTGTTTTGCAGGTGTTACAATCATCAGGACGCACCTCGGGTAGAACTACCCCAGTTTTATCCAAAATGGACACTTTGCCAGCTGAAACTGTCATCGATAAGGTAATGTATAAATAAAAAACTTGAGAGGTGTCAAGGGACACCCGGATGGAACGAAGTGTGTGGTCAAACGTAGGCCTATCTCGAATAAAAAAAAAAGTTCCTTTCGTAATGAAAATATCTGGCTTGCTTTCTATAAGAGAGAGAGAGACAGATAGAGAAACATGCGCACGCCGCACAGCTTACAATAGCTTACTATAGCAATAAGTGTCGTGACAACTTTTCATAAGAATTTTTTCCGTCTAGCCCCCTTTCACAACGCGCGATAAGGAACTTCGTTCCAAAAATAACATTAAATAAATGAATCCATTAATTAAGGAAATAGTACACATAAATAATAAGTAAAAAAGTTTATATCTTCCACAAGATGTTATGAACTAATGTTTACAATAAATAGTTTAAGAGCGTATATATCGAGTGACGCTCACTCGTTCGCATTATTTGACAAATTTTGAAATATAATTTCGTAGAATTAATTTATTGAAAAATCTAAAACATAAACAACTAACCAAATAAAAGTACATACTATATTAAGGCCCACAATAAGCGGCGTAATCGCTCAGAGCGATCTCTTCCAGCCCCTAAATATATGGGGTATAAACTCCAACTGAAATGAAATGAAAATAGTTTATTTCTTAAACGATATACAATGGAAGTTAAATTATGTATATAATAGTGTATCTAAACATTTTTTTAAAATGGCAAATACCTTTACTGAGAAAAACAAAATAACAATACTACAGCTACTACAGCAGTTGAGAACACTTTTATTAACCACAGATCGGCCACAAGCCAATCTACAGAAAATCCAAGTGCTCCAAACCACTGTCAGATGGCAGAGTGAATTATTATTGATATACACAGTTGAATTGAAATACGCTTACACATTCTAACATTTCGGTGATTATTTCCTAATTTTTCAGTTTATTTAAAAAAGAAATTGCAAATCAACAAAAAAAATTAAATCCTTTTACTAACATAAAGTTAATAAATTAACTATTTTTTTCTATACCATTACAAGGAAGAAGATTTATTTATTATAAGGTTCAATTTAAAATAAAGATCTTGAAAAGTAACGTAAAAGTCATCTATACAAGAATGCAAAAGTAACACAAAGGGTCAAAAAGTAACATAAAACGTTACAAAAGTAACGATCTGGCAACAATTTGACAAAAATGCTACATAAAGAAAATAATTTTGACATCTGTCAGAGGTAAAATAACTGTGAATGGTCTATATATTCCTATCCAAGAACGTATTTACGGCGGCCCCACACTAGGCTCAAGGCCCGTGTCGTGGAGACCTTTACAAAGATTAAAATACAAAGATAATTAAGTATAAATAGTTTTAAAAATGGTATCCCCCATTATGGTACAGGTAATTGTCCTGTATTCATACACGGCTCAGAACGCCGACGAGTTGAGTTTCGAGAAGGACGAAATTATTGCCAGTTTGGTAATATAAATATTGGGTGTAACACAGTTTTTAAATAGGGTAACCGGTTCTGTTAGAGAATACAATATTCTTAAACTAAATAAAAGTACATATATTAAGGTCCACAATAGGCGGCCTAATCAAAAGAAAGCCTATTATAAAATAAGCCAATACATAGACGACAAAGATGCATGGAAACCTCTGCATAATAAACCAGCTGGTGCCCCTCAAACGCACAATAAATTATGTAATCAAGATAAACATTGTAAACACATATTTAAAAAATGCAATCCTCATGAGTTTCTTGCTCGTTCTTCTCATAAAGGTGCCTTGCGAACGAGCGGTAGAGTGTTAAAATAGAAAAATGTAAAATTGACTTGCAAATGGAGGACATTTGTAATGTAGCCTATTTGAATAAATGAATTTTGAGTTTGAGTTTGAATCGCTCAGAGCGATTTCTTCCAGGCCCCTAAATATATGGGGTATAAACTCCAATTATTATAAATAGTTTTAAAAATGGTATCCCCCATTATGGTACAGGTGATTGCCCTGTATCCATACGCGGCTCAGAACGCCGACGAGTTGAGTTTCGAGAAGGACGACATTATTGCCGTCACCGATAGGAGCCAGGACCCCGCCTGGTGGCAAGGTACTGAGTTTGTGGTTACACGGATGTAGCTTGTGTTTTGTGTATGGTTTACACAGATTGGGTATTACACAGGTTGGGTAATATAAATATTGGGTATTACACAGATTGGGTATTACATAGGTTGGGTATTACACAGTTTGGTAATATAAATATTGGGTATTATACAGGTTGGGTATTACACAGGTTGGGTAATATAAATATTGGGTGTAACACAGGTTTGGTAATATAAATATTGGGTGTAACACAGATTGGGTATTACACAGACTTGGTGTAGTTTGGGTATACAGATTAGGTATTACACATTGTGGGTATTACAAAGTTTGGGCATGGGAAAGAGATATACAGTAATTTGAATCAATAGAAGCGGTTGAACTGGTCGCGCGAGTTTGCAACGCGGTCGACAGGGATCGGCAAGCAGCGAGGTGCCGAATAAACGTTTTTATGCAGTAAGCTTCCGAATAATGGTTGTGAATTAGTAAAAATATCACAAAGTATTTAATTCTTTTTGATATTTTGAGTAATTCACAATAATAACGCCTATTCGGCACCTCGCTGCCTACCGAACCCTACCCACCTCGTTGCAAACTCGCGCGACCTTGAGTTCAACCGCTTCTAGGGGTCCCATTACTGTATATCTCTTTACCGTGGTTTGGATTATGTACAAATTGGGTAATATATACACTCGCTAGATATCAGCACTCGCGTTCCGACCTAAAAAACACCGCAGTTCTGTTTTCAGCATTCATTGTGTTAAGATAGGATCATTTAATTATTTCTCTGATTTAAGGTACAATAAGATTTTAAAACTATCAAAATAGGGTTCTTTAAATACGGCCTTTTTTTTTTTTTTTTGTTTACGCCGAGTAAAAACGCATTACGCGTACCCACCCATACGGGGGTATGGGAGGGTTATGTGGGACTCCTCGTGCAGGACGACTGCACGGTATACCCACTAAAACGTCTCGGCGACATTCCCGCATCGTCCTTGTGACAGAGGACTGGGAATCGGCAGAGCCTTGCATCCAGTCCCCCATCGACGAACTCCACACGGAATGGCGCACGGTGTTGTGCGCGCCACCTCCCGGACCTGTTTATGGACGGCGAACGCCCCCGCGTCCTCCGCCCAGGTCCCGGGACTTAGAAGCGCCGGGGATGTCCGGAAAACGATATCCCACTTATCGCCACCAGACACCCCCCGCGATTCAGCTCCACCCTGCTCGCCGCCTAACGGCCGAGCCCTTTCGACCAGCCTCCCGGGCCTGGTCCCACCCGATACGGGGCAGTGGTGTGGCCCGTCACTACGTGTGGGATACGTAGGAATGGTCTGCCGATCCACTGCCACTTTCCGCCACGGGGCTCATGATGAGTCCGCCCGCACAATCGGCCGCAGAGGATAGGGAGAACGGCGCACCGTAATACCGGCACTCCTCTTCCTCTGCGGCCCCACCGCAACGTCCAACCTCCAAGACATCGGCCGCAGAGGATAGGGAGAACGGCGCACCGCAATACCGGCACTCCTCTTCCCCTGCGGCCCCACCGCGTCCGCCATCAAAAAAAACGGTGGCGACCCCGTTTGGGCCGCGGAAGGCAGGGAGAGTGGCGCATCGTAATACCATCACTCCTCTCCCGCCGCGGCCCCCGCATACAGCCGTGGTGCGATGGTTACCGCACCACGACCCACCAACGTTGGCATGCTCCCGAAGGAGGCACCGCAACCTACTCGGCCACTCGCACTTGGACCGCTGGACTACAGCCCGGCGTGGAGCGGCCGACCGCCTCGGGTTCCTCTTAGTTTCACCGTGGTCCCTCTACCACGGCTACTTATCCCCACCGCCACGCAAAGGCGAGAACCCACCGGGGGGTAAATACGGCCTCTATTAAAATTCTACCTTCAAAGGTGTAAGGTGTAGGTCAAGTTATTTGTGCGTAATTTGTGTATAGTATGTTATCCCTTTTTGTGTAATATACGGTATGTGAATGTTAGTTTATATCACCCAATCTGTGTATTAATATTACACAAACTGTGTAATAATATCTGATCTGGGTAAAAACTGTACACAAAAACATAAATTAGCAATGTGCAGGCTTGTGTAGTGTTTTATTTGTGTAGCTATTTTATTTTGGCATACTTTGGCATAAATGTGTAGTGAGTTTTGGCAAAATGGTGTAGAAGCTAAGTATGAAATATGTGTTGTTATTTCGCCCGATGAATAAACGGATAATCGCCATTGTCTTGATTTTGCTTTTATTTCATATTCTAATTCTATAGATCCATCGACTCAATTTTTTTTACATTTTTCTTGTAATAAATAAAAAAGTTATGCATTTTAAAAGTTCTGGTTTCTGAAACAAATGTTACTAACGAAAAATCTGATTTTTATTTTTCCTGTAAAGTTCCGTTATTAAATAAATAAATATTTCAGGACATTTCACACAGCGCCACCTAACCCCAAAGCTAAGCAACTTAATGCTTGTGTTATGGTGGTTAGGATAACGGATACAATACTTATATACTTTTCTTTTGTAAATACATACATATAATAGATATTGAAACCACCCAGACCAGAAACAAATGTCTGTGGATCACACAAACATTAGTCCCATGCGGGAATCGAACCCGCAACTTTCTGCGTTGCAGGCGGGTAAAAGCCCACCGCGCCACAGAGGTCGTCAAAATGCAGTTATCCGTTTATTCGCGGCGATTTTATGTTGGCGTAAATGTGTAGTGTTATGAGATATGTATAGCTTGGCTAAATGGTGTAATAGCAAAGTATGTAGTTGTTTAGTGTAGTGTAGTGTAGTGGAATTTTGTGTAGTGATGTTTTTTTCATGGTGGAATTGGTGTATTGTGAATTTTCTATAGCTTTTTTATCATGGTGCAGTGTGTTTTTTTATATTAGTATTTTTTGTGCCTATTTTATTGTCAGGGCGTTTTTGTGTTTCTTGGCTTAATAATAAAGAAAATTTTATTATTGTATTTATTTTATTATGTAAGGACGTTTTTTCTATGTTTATAGAGTTTTAAGCTTTATTAAAGTTTTAATATTATAATTTAGCATTTTTGTGTATGTTTTTTTAATGTTGCCATGTCTAAGAAATTATTGACTTGTTTTTCATTGTATGCTTTTAACTTTTAAATATTATATATGCTGTTATAAAATAAAATGAAACTGCATATTTTATAGCAATTTTATTCAACTGGCTTATTTTTTTAATTATTCCCGTTCCCTCGGGAATTTCGCAAAATCCTTTCTTATTCAATGTCTAGGTATTAAAAGGTAAAGGGACCTACATATGTTCCAAATTTCATCACTCTAGTTTCAGTGGTTTTGTCTCCACGATGATAAGTTAGTCACATTACCTCTTTATATAATAAAAATAAACTATTATAAAAATACCCAGCGGTTTTACCCGCTGTACGTAGCCTTTAAGTTATTCCAGGGTCTAAGCTATCTCTATACCAAATTACAGCTCAATCAGTCCACCCGTTTAGGCGTGAAAGAGTAACAAACATCCAGACATCCATTCTTACAAACTTTAACTTTTAAAATATTACTAGGATTGTATAGATAACTAGCTACGGCCGGCGGTTTTACCCTCTGCACAGTAGCACAGTTGGAATACTGTCTAAGCTATCTCTATACCAAATTTCAGCTCGATCGGTCCACCCGCTTAGGCGTGAAAGAGTAACAAACATACATTCTTACAGACTTTCACGTTTATAATATTACTAGCTTATGCTCGCGGCTTTGCCCGCATGGACCAATCCTTAACGGAGGTCTACGTCGTAAAACCTATCTGTATTCCAAATTTCAACCGAATCCGTTCAGTGGTTTGGACTATGCATTCAATTCAATTCGTTTATTTCGACCACAATACATGAGTCATATAAGTGACATAGGATTAAATTTGTTCATTAAAGATTGATCATTGATAGATCGCATTGATAGATCAGTCAGTCAATCAGTCACTCTTTCCTTTTACATATTTAGAGTAGGATAGTACAGATAATAATTGTTTTGTTTTTCAGGTGAACTCCGAGGAATGACCGGCCTGTTCCCAAGCAACTATGTCACTAAATTAGTGAATTAAAAACACTATATCTCACTAATGATCTTCAAATATTATTCCAAGCATTCAAACTTATTAGAACTTATTAAAACTAACTACTGGCAAAATACTAGCCGCGCGTTGTTATGATGAAAAAAAACAAGTTTTTTTTTCTCTTCAACTCCATCATAATTGTATGGCGCCGCACGGTTAGTACTTTTGCCATTATCAATTTTAATTAAATATGTTATCGGTGTTGCAAGTAGTGATAATGTGAAAAATAATTGAAATGAAATTGCCAGGATTTAAATTATATTGCGTTTTCAGTGTTAATGTTATAAGCACTTTGCAAACAGCAATGATTGCAGCCTATATAGTATAGTGAAATTAAAAAAAAAAACAAATCACTAAAAACCATTGTTAAGAATAGTGGTAGAAATAATGTTACCTTTCAATCATTGACTTTAGCAACACTCCTTAGCAAAGCGCAAAAACGCATTTTTGCTTTGTTTTATTTACGAAAGTGCGGGTTTTCCTCATATCCAAGATACGTACAGACATAGGCGTACCCAGCTTCTGGTCTAGGGGGGGGCAGGCAAGGGTGGATTCAGATTTTTTTTACTGAACTTGAACTTTATGCCTGTGTTATGTGCCTATATGTTTTAACGTTGAGCAGGTAGGACCTATTTATGGGTACGCCATACTTTGATTTCGCCTCGCACAGAGCGGTAAGAAAATTAAAATATTCTTCCTTGCCGCGAGCCCCGCGAAAAATTTATATTTTTGGTAACGAAAATACGGCAGTTATTTGCTGCGAGCGGTATAAAAATTAAATTAAAATCCATAAAAAGCGCGAGCAGCTTGCTGCGAGCGCCGAGAAAATTTTTCTGTTTTTGGCAACGAAATGAGTGCAGTTAACTTGCCCAGAGCGGATGGAAAATTAAAATATTCATATTTAAAACAGCGCGAGCAGCTTGCTGTGAGCGCCGGGAAATTTTATATTTTTGTCAACAAAAATGTGCAGTTAACTTGCTCCGAGCGGTTGGAAATTCATATTTAAAACAGCGCGAGCAGCTTGCTGTGAGCGCCGAGAAAATTTTATATTTTTGCCATATAAAAGAGTGCGGTTAACTTGCTCCGAGCAGTTGGAAAATTAAATTATTCTTATTTAAAACAGCGCGAGCAGCTTACTGCGCGCGCCGAGTAAATTTTATATCTTGGACTATGAAAAGAGTGAAGATATCTTTCGCTGAGGGGTTAGATATTTAAATATTCAGACATATAGGAGCGTTTACAGTTTGCTGCGAGCGGCGAGAAAATCTAATATTTTGCATAACGAAAAAGTGCAGTTAATTTGCTTCGAGCAGTAGGAAAATTAAAATATTCTTCCGTAAAATAGCGTTAGCAGCTTGCCGATATTGCCAAGAAAATTGTATATATTTACCAACGAAAAACGTGCAGCTATCTTTTTGAGAGCGGTTAGAAATTTAAATATTTTCACTTATAAGAGCGCGTACAGCTTACGAGCGACGAGTATTTTTTATTTTTCTGATTATGAAAGGTGAGCTTAGTTCGTTCCGAGCTGCAAGAAACTTGAATGTTCTTACTAATAAAAGCGCAAGCAGTTTGCTGAGAGCCGAGAAAATTTCAAATCTTGATTATGAAGAATGTGCGAACGGCTTATTTCGAACCCCAAGAAAATATCCTATTTCTGACCACGAAAGTTACATGTAAAGGATATACTACTACTACCTCTATAGCTACCTACGAACTTGGTGCAAGTGCCAAGAAATTTTATAAATATGATGACAAAAAATGTGCATTTAGTACGCTCCGAGTGGTGAAAAAATTAAATATTGTTACTAAAAAGCTAAAAAATATATAATTACTGACTACGAAACGTGTGTGATCGCCTTATTGCGAGCGCCAAGAAAATTTTATTTCTTATCATACAGATATAATATAAGACATTCGATTTCCAGGGGGGGGCAGCTGCCCCCCCCTGCCCCCCCCCCTGGGTACGCCTATGCGTACAGATGTCTCGCGAATGGATCGCCCCAAAGAGGTCCATGCACACAATTTTACAGTAGGCGTGTGGCGCGATAACCGACACTTTCCAAATCAAAAGTTTGGCTATTGAGTTCTTTTCACGAAAGAGGTCCCGCGGAATTTAAGAAAGAAAGAAAAAATACATTTATTCGACGGCTTAACACACAAGAAATACAAAAAAAATACTAAATGCGCCACTAAGCCGAACAGGAACTGCCTCAGCATTGTGCTGTGTGTGAGACACCCAGCGCTGGTATTTAACGGAACTAAATTTAATTTAGTCGATTATTACTTTACATCATGTCCTAAATTATTTTTATTTGTTAGATGAAGTAAATACCTATTTAATTGAGTTATTAAATATTGAGAAATTATGAAGAGTCAAAATGTTATATACCTATATATTAACTTTAAGTCGTGCGATAGTGGCGCCCCGCCAAAGAAACTTTTGTGAAAAGCACTTTAGCAACGAAATCTTCCCTTTTTATTTTAAGATCTATACATTTATAGCACAAGCTTTAATTAAAATAGCAAGTTTTAGCAATCGCGTAATCAAAATATGAATGTAGCGTTCTCAGCTTATAGTACAAATATATTGGCCACTGTTAAAAATGTAAGTTACCATTTTTGGTACATTTTATTATATCACTATGGTATTATTGTAATCATGTAGTTGTTTTAGTAGAATAAATCATGTTTAGCTTTAAATAATTGTTGTATTATTTACCTCTATTTTTCTTTTTTATTTCCTAATATTTTATAATTGCTGAAATCCTCTGTGAAAATTGAACAGAATTTGTTCAATTTATTTATTGTTAATTTCTTTATCAAAAAAGGATAAATTGAATCTATTTGTCATTATGATGAAGAAATTTGAGAATATAGATTTAGATTAATATTAGGGATCTTGACAAAGATTAGCTGCGCTTCTGATTTCCAGTATATCAAGAGGAGGCCATTACCCGGCCGTGGACCCACTGAGTAGGATTATGTATTTTTTTTAAACCAAATGAATCGATTTAATACTTCTCATATAAATAGAATAAATATTTCATTAGCCTAACAGATTTTTTTTCAGCCAAAAGTTTATTGGCAAATAAACTAATATGCGACAAAAAACTTTACAGACAATAAATAAAAAACATTATAAACTAAACCTACAATCTAAAACTTATAAATACTTAATCTAAATTTAAATCTAATAAACCTATGGTGGAGGGATAGGTAGCTAGAATGCGACACATATAGGAAACCAAATTATCTTTTTATTGTCTGTGCTATATCACTTGACACCAACGTCAAACAAATGTCAAAGTCAATTTACCCAAAAAATTCAATGGCCGACGGGCACACATCGTAACCAAAACAGTTTTTTCAATTTATTAAAGCAGTGGATTGGATATACATGCGATCTAATCAATAAAATAAAACATGTCCACCGTCGTCTCTGACTGCTTCACTATCGGGAGTATCGTGCGGACGAGAACGTGTTACAATGAAGAAATAGAAGGCGAAGTGCTAGCTTTCGATCCTCAGACTAAGATGCTTATATTGAAATGTCCGTCTTCTAGCGGCAATCCTAAGCGACACGACGTGAATATCGTTAATTTATCGTTGGTCAGCGACGTGCAGATAAAGAAAGAAGTGACCACTGTCCCGGAGCCCCCACAATCTTTGAATCTTCATCGACTGAATACGAGAGTGCGAAATTCTATAGAAAATAAAAGAAGATTGGTGAGTATTACGTGATTTATCTCATTTACATATTGAAAATCCTCTCAGTCCCGTTTCCACACTAAACGTTCTCAATGTTCCTTCCAATCATTTCATATCCAAAATATTCTTTGAAAATCATTTATTCTGAAATCATGGTCTATGCGATAAAATCGCCAATTATTGACCTTTTTTGTATGTATTGTCTACAATAAATTCATAATATAATCATGCCTGGTTCATGTTTGGGTAGGCAGATACTATTTCCCTCCACTTGGTAATTGGTAAGATCCTGACACACCTCACACGCTACAACTTTCATCCTATATCAGGATCATACTAGCCCATAGAACAGAATTGGTCCCACCTAAATATTATACCAATTGTTGTAACAGATTTCAAGTTACACATAACATTAACCCTTGGTATGCCGCAGCTCATATCTGTGTTGCAATAATTTCTATCTTTAATGCCGGAGCGTAGAGATCTACGCAGATGAATTCATTTTTCATTAACTCTCAAAATAATCAAAATTAAATAATGACCCATATCTGCGCAGAGATTAATTAGCGGCTGACAAGTACAAATAGCGTCAATGTCGTGCGGCAAACCCGAGGTTAAATGTGTGTCACAACTCACTTATTTAACACTTTGACTGCTGGAAATCACATACCATGTGTAATTTCCTTAACCTTTTGACCGCCAAAGTCACCTATACTTGACAAGTACTTGCGGGTCCTGTACGCCAACGACGTATATAGACGACAAAAAACCCAGTCTTAATAAAATGAAATAAAAATATTTATCGACTCTTGGCAACACTAGTTTTTTCGTAGGTATTTTTTTTTTAATTGTGCCTTGGCGCACAGGGCACGAAAACGCATTTGTGCCGTGGCGTTCAAAAGGTTAAGGGCCTTTATTTCCTAATAAAAATGACAACTACAGCCTTAAAGCTAACTTGAAGTCAGCATTTTTTTCTTAATTCAATTGTTTCATGTAAGTTACATCATCAATTTTGAGAATAGCTCATTGTTTACTTTCCAAATTATCATTTCAATAATAATGAAGACACATTCTGAATAGTTTAGAAATATTCACTTTCACAAGTTTTTATTAAACAATGAAGTAAGAAGACGAGCAAGATGCTCTCCTGATGGTAAAAGATAAAGCTGCCCATAATTAGTAGTGTTACCTAGGATTTACAAAGGTAAAATTCAGGGTGCACTGCGCCAACGCTTCTTACTCAAGAGTCATGAGATGTTAAGACTCCCAGTAATGTCACTAGCTACAGTGCCCTCCTACCTGTGCACAGTAATGTTTGTACATCACTGTTCAGGCGGTAGAATAACTGGCACTGTTGGGGTACCCACCTAGTCGACCTCCTGCAGAGGAAGTCTACTTCCGTTCAAGAGTAGTCTGACGTATAGCAAGACGTTCGTTTTTTTTTTCCTTTATAGGTATGAAGCCGTCAAAAAGGCATCAAAATTTGTTGAGTAGTTTAAAGATCTAAGGATATTATAACACATACAGACAGACAGTGGAAGTGACTTGGTCGGTTCTCCTACATCAGTCATGGTCCTCATATCCGAGGGTCATGACATCCTCCATCCATTGACTTTTTCCTCACGATGTTACGCCATCTTGTCCTATCTCCGGCCACCCGGAGAGCATCGTAGACTGTAGAGTCGAGAGTGGTGCGGATCTGGTCAGACCAACGCCTTGGGCTTCGGCCACGGGGTCTTTTCTAGTGGGGTAATGACTTGGTTGTATTTTAAATTACCTACAATATATAAATTATATAATTATTTTTCCTAGGTGTCTGCTCTCTCAGCGTGCTTGGACCCGGAAGGCCAACGCTTGTTCCTGGCGATCGCGCGCGTCATCGATGACGTCACGTGGGCTGGTCAGAACATTAGGGTGTATAATGAAGTTATTATCACACCCCCTTACAAGGTAACTAAAATAAATATGAGTATTTCAGGACATTTCACACAGCGCCACCTTACCCCAATCTAAGCAACTTAATGCTTGTGTTATGGTGGTTAGGGTAACGAGTAACGGATATAATACTTATATACTTTTCTTTTGTAAATACATACCTATAATAGATATTGAACCACCCAGATCAGAAACAAATACCAGTGGATCACACAAACATTTGTCCCATGCGGGAATTGAACCCGCAACCTTCTGCGATGCAAGCGGGTATTAGCCCACCGTGCCACTGAGGTTGTCAAACTATCTAGTAACTAAACAAGGTGTCCAGCCGCACCGGCGTTTAGTCCATAATAAATAGGCCAAGCGCTATTCGGGCTACGCGCCAATGTAGGCTACCGTAGTCCTGGCAAAATTCAAACAGTTGTTAACACTGTAAAGGTGATTCAAGTTTAAAACTTCCTTTAAACGTCCCCTCAAAAATCTAAACTACTGACTATACAACATTATATAATTCTGTGTATTTAATATTATGTAAGTATGTATATCATATTTTAGTGTGTTAATAGGTTTTATAAATTAAGTACCTATTATATATATTATCATTATTTCGTATGAGAACCCTACTCTTCCTTGCATACAATATTCATTCAAAATGCGGTTGCCTGGAAGAGATCGCTCAAAGCGAAAAGGCCGCCCATTGTAGAACAAACTTATTCTTTAATTTTAAGTTACCTAATCATAATAAATGTTAGTTTGTGTTTATTTTTATTACAGTGTTTTGTAAATATGTTGGTCCACAATAAAGAGTACTTCTATTCTATTCTACTGACTTTAAAAAACTGAAAAAAGAAACAAGAATATGCTTTCAATCATGAACTTTCCAGGAAAACTATAGCAGTCAACATAGCTTTATTAGTTTTAAAGATATTGTTGATAAAAAGGCTGTTGATATTCGATTTGGCAGTACTACGTAAGCCTACATTGCGCGTAGTCCGACTAGCGCTTGGTCTATTTATCTGTATTCCCATTTGCCCCCAGGCAGTTGGCAATTACCACAGCTATCTCAAAAACACAGCGTGCATGTTCCGCTGTCAGTGTTAACACATTGACTGATAAAAACACAACAGCTGTTTTTGGGATCGGAACACAATGAAAATGTGTTTAAAGGATTTTTCCATACAAAATTAATTTCAGGCCCCTGGGCATTCTGTAAAACGCCGCCTCAGCCAATTAGTTAATTATTCCGTTTTCTCCTTGCAGGTAGACAACGTGATCGGCGAGAAAGATTCTAAACCTTACAACTACATCCGCAAGTTCGTGGAGCGACACTGGCGCGACCACCGCGAGCCAATCCGCCACCAGTAGTGTACATACAGCTTAATATATATTGTTATTGTATCATCACGCTGTTTTATTTCATTTAATCCTATTTAATTTTGTCCCCTCATCGATTAATAATCCTTAGGTGCCATTTGGGAATAAATTCCGGTATGCTTCAACGGGTTACGTATACCTACGGTCGTTTCAACTACGGTCGAATCGCCTTTTGTTTAAAATGACTATTGGACGTTCCGCCTACGTTCATAATAACTATTGGTCGAAATCACTATTGGACGATTCGCCTACGGTTAACTCAGCTACGGTCGATTGAGCTATGGTTGATTAAACTATCGGACGATTTGCCTATTTTTGACTGAACCAATGGACGATTCACGTTTTATTTTTTGATCATGTTTCCGGCTGCTAGTCAGGTAAAACAGCTAAAAATTACTTGTTTATAGTACAGAACTCAGGGCAAACCGAAATCAGTTCGTTAGGTTTGAACAGTGACCACAATGCGCGAGCCGAGCGAGCGAAGCGACGTGCCGCGGCAGCGGCCAGCGAAGCGCCAGATACGTGTTGTTTTTGATACCTGAATGATTTCTATCTAGGTGTGCAGACAGCATATTATGCCACTTTGCCATGATGAGGTAGATGAAAGAAGATGCCAAAATGCCTGAAGATGCCATGACACAGTATAAATCATTCAGTAATAATAAAAATACTCATATCTGGCACTTCGCCGGCCGCTGTCGCGGCACGCTCGCTTCGCTCGCTCGGCTCGCGCACAGTCAGTGTTAAAATGTTAGTTTCATTAAGGAGTACTGAATAAATAAAACAAACCAATCTAAATATTAATATTATTTATTTAAACTTAAAAAATTCTAAGACACTACAAAAGAATGTAATATTTATATTTTAATATAACCATATTAACCCCCCAAAGTTTCCCAAAATAAAAAAAAAAACAGTAAAAACAAACGTTATTATTTCAGAAGAAAAAGTGACAAAAAATAAAAGAAAAAAGCTTTGACAGGTCAATATGGTCCTTATAAATAACAAATAAGTATGCCAACATATAAAAATTCTTCTTTTTCAAACCAAAATTACAATTTTCTCAATAAATATAGATAAATCACAGAAAAATCTCGTGATATAATATTTCTTTTTAAAAGCTTTCTGGATATGAATATTTGACGCTTTAGCAGTTATAATAGAAAAGTTTAAAAATCGATACATTTTCTTACATGGCCACTTTTTAGTCCCAAAAAAGCGTCAATCACAAACTTCAAAAATAGAATTCCATTTTGATAAAATCTCTAAACAAATAAAAAATGAACAAAAAAAACAAAATTGAATTGATTGATTGAATTGATTTTTGAATGAACAAAAACAACGTGCATAAAGTTAACGATTTATTAATTTATTTACCTAGTCAGGTCATAAGTATTGTCACACAGTAAAAACTTTTCTTTTAGAATGCTGGCCACAAAAAAGTTTATTGAATTCGAATTTCGAATTGTTCATGAAAATAAAAATGTATACTTTTTAGAATTTTACTCATTTTTAAATATGGAGTGGACGCTTAAAGAAGACCGTGTTGCAGTTATTGCGTTGCATCGTTGCGGTTACGCGCCAATTCAAATTTTTGACATACTGAAAAATTTGAATATAACCAAAAGATTCATTTCATCGTACCATCAAACGATACAATGAAGACTCTAGTGTAGATGACAGGTCAAGAAGTGGTCGCCGTCGGTCTGTTAGGACTCCAGCAGTGATAAAAGCTGTGAAGGCGCGAATTCAAAGAAATCCCAAACGTAAGCAGAAACTGTTGGCCCTTCAGATGGGGTTAAGCAGAACCACGGTGAAAAGGGTGTTAAATGAAGACTTAGGGCTTCGGGCATATCGAAGAAAAACAGGACATCGTTTAAATGCTCGTCTAATGGACCTGAGACTGAAGAGATGCCGCGCTTTGTTGAAGCGGTACGCGAGAAAAAAATATCGAGAAATTCTTTTATCGGATGAAAAAAATTTTACCGTAGAAGAGAGCTACAACAAACAAAATGATAAGGTGTACGCACACAGTAGTGAAGAAGCGAGCAACCGTATTCCGCGTGTCCAACGAGGTCATTTTCCATCCTCGCTCATGGTATGGTTGGGAGTTTCTTATTGGGGCTTAACAGAGGTACATTTTTGTGAGAAAGGTGTAAAAACGAATGCAGTTGTGTATCAAAATACAGTCTTGACGAACCTTGTGGAACCTGTTTCTCATACCATGTTCAATAACAGGCACTGGGTATTCCAACAAGATTCGGCGCCAGCTCATAGAGCGAAGAGCACACAAGACTGGCTGGCAGCGCGTGAAATCGACTTCATCCGGCACGAAGACTGGCCCTCCTCCAGTCCAGATTTGAGTCCGTTAGATTACAAGATATGGCAACACTTGGAGGAAAAGGCGTGCTCAAAGCCTCATCCCAATTTGGAGTCACTCAAGACATCCTTGATTAAGGCAGCAGTCGATATTGACATGGACCTCGTTCGTGCTGCGATAGACGACTGGCCGCGCAGATTGAAGGCCTGTATTCAAAATCACGGAGGTCATTTTGAATAAACTTTATTGTCATAAGAATCTATGTTTTGTTAAGTTCATTTTGGTATATAAATGGTTACATAATAAATAAACTTGTTCCAATAATTTTATATTAAACATGTGACAGAATTTATGACCTGACTAGGTATATTTAATGTTAATTCCTAATATTTAATTATTTATTAGCAATTAAAAATAAGCGCCAAATTCAATTGTTTTTATTGAAAGCAAGATGGCGACTGATCTAACAGCTCGACATATTTTCCCAATTTTTGAGCAAAATTAAATTCTTCAAAATGGAATTCTATAATTTTACATTATGCCCTTTTATTATACAAAAATTACTTAAATATATAAATAGAATGGCTACGCGTCCTAAATATCTAGCTTTTCTTTACCAAAAGTATTAAAAAGTGAAATCTGCCTGTATTGTCTCATTTCAGTAATGCGACAAGAATCTTTTGGCGTGTAAGCAAAATCGGAACTTTCACTTGTCAGAACAACTTTCTTTTAAAATTGCGACAACAGCGCCCTCTTTTTCACCCAAAAGATGTCACATCTATAAAATGATTATTTTCTCTCTATACTCAGATTTTTAACATTTGCAATTATTTAATTATATCAAAATGGAGATAAATAAACTTTAGTTTTACTTTAAATCTGTAATGTGTATGCAAAAACGAATTTCTTTCGTTACAAAATGATTGCAAACGTCAAAATTCTTCACCAATGCAAGAAAAGCATTAATTTTAATAGAAAACGATCACATATCTTAGTAATTTTAAATCTTACAGTCTAGGGTTCAGATGTAAAAAAATATTACAAGTATTCAAAGCTCGCAACTTGATTTTTCAAATAAAAACTGAACTGGTTTATGCAAACTTTGTGACACCATTGCTACGAATAAAAAAATCAGCTGTCAAACGACACTATCAAATGTCACTGTCAATTTGACAGCGCGCCAAAATTGTTTTTTTTTATTGAAAAGTCAAGTCGCACAAAAAGGTTTCGAGTGTAAGAAAAATACAAAAGTGGTACACTTCTAGGCGCTAACTTTTTTTTTGCTTACATCAGTAATTTTATTTATTACTTAATAAAAAATCCTACTCATTCCGCACAGTCTTACTTAATACGAACTGTTATTAGATATTTTGAAAAATGTTTAGTAAGAAAAACATTTTTTAAAGAGAAAATTATTTGGCCAATGGTTTAAAAAGTTAGTTTTTATAGAATATCTAATAACAATTAGTATATTACTGTAAATATCTGAATTATATATTTAAAACAGTATCTTTCTAAGGAATTATTTCGTCTAAAAATGTTTTCCGGGATTTCCTTTTAAAATCTATTTAATAGGTATCTACCAGAATTAATTTCAAAACATTTTGACGAGAATTAAAATTTTTAATTTAATTCGAAATTAATAATGACCTAGAAATCTAGAAAAAAAGTTTATAGACCTCTAGAGGGACCTCTATTTTAATTACTACCAGGACTTTTTATAATAATAAAATATAGTAGAAATGCACATCAAAATTCAGGAATCACTCATGAAAACTACGGAATCTTTTGTAATTCCGGAATTGTATGAGTAAGCCCCATGTCTATCTCTGAAAAATTTCAATTAGGTATCAGAAATTTGACACACGATTTCGGAATTATGCCAAGTGATTCTGGAATTTTGACAAATAATTCCGAAATTATGACAAATGATTCCGGAGTTTTGACGATCGATTCCGGAGTTTTGACGATCGATTCCGGAGTTTTGACGATCGATTCCGGAATTATGACAATTAAAAGCGCAGTTTTGGCGTTAATTCCGAAATTTTAACGTACAATACAGGTCGCGTCACATAAAAAGAACGCTGGCGCGTAAGCTGCGCAGTAAACGATTTATCGATCTATTTAGTGGTATGAGGGGAGCGATGTGGTTACCAATAAATATCTAATATAAAAAACCACGATCGAAAAGCTAGTTAAAATTAAATAGGCCTAGAAGTTTTATGCGTGAGTGTACCCATGCGCAAGCTCACCCCCGCCACTTTCTTCCAGCGTTCTTTTTATGTGACGCGACCTATACCGGAATTTTGACACACATTCAAACTCCAAAACTCCGGAATTTCTTCCAAATCATCCAAATATATATATAATTGAGATATCCACAGCAAGTACATAACGTACTCAGTACAGGGTACCGCTGACTCAGTCTTTAGTTCAGTTGATGACGATCAGTCGCGGCGGTAACAGTCCGCGTTTGGACAGCCAGACACTGCAATAAACAATTCATTATTAATATATATTATTATGTTTATTAATTTTTGTTTATAATTGGGGTTTATACTCCAACAGAACAGGTTACCCTACTTACACTGTCAGAGTCAAATCACAATTTATAGGTTGTGTGTTGAACCTATATGTTGCAGTGTCAGGTCGCCGAGATTACTACACCTGCAACATGACCTAACGACTGCCTCCTACATATCTTATAGGAAACAGCCGGGACCCACAGTTTTACGTGCCTTCCGAAACACGGTAGCGCCCAGGCGAAAATCTTTGCTGCACTGAGATTTGAACACAGGACCTCAGGCTTACAAGTCGGACGTATGACCACTGGGCCACGGACGCTACATACGTTTATATCAGTTGACTCTCTCTCGCTCACACTATTTGACACATTTTCAAATATAAATTCATAGAATTAACTTTTTGAAAATTCCTCAAGGGGGTCGCTTCACAATATTATTGCACACATTTTAAGTGTTTTCAGTGTTATATATATTGAAAAATGGAATGTAAAAGCAATTTTGAAAAAAAAAAATTCGATTTACATATTGCCATATTTTAACATATCAAACTGAAAACACTTTTAAAATGTGTGCAATAATATTATGCAGGGCTGATGTTAAGGCATTTTCAATAAATTAATTCTATGAATTTATATTTCAATATTTGTCAAATTGTTGAGCGTCACTCGATATACACGCCCTTAAATATTGTCATTCAACGTGGCAATGCTGCCAGCATTCTGGGCACTCTGCCATCTGACAGTGGTTTGGAGCATGCGGATTTTCTGTAGATTGGCTTGTGGCCGATCTGTGGTTAATAAAAGTGTTCTTTACTGCTGTAGTAGATGTAGTATTGTTAGTTTGTTTTTTTTTCAATAAAGGAAAAAAAAATATTTACCCAATGCCAGCGCCTAGTATGAGAGATACGATGTTAGTGACGAGCACGGCCGCCAGGGCGCCTCGACTGAACAGGCAACTGCGACGGACAGACAGACAGTGGCTCTGGAATAACATATACACCTTATATTATAACATGTTTACATTTATATACCATTACCATTTATGGCTATCTTCAAACGACATGTAAAACACTAAAATCCATAGACAAAATTGCGTACATTGCACAGGGGGGGGGGGGGTTAAGTCCTCCTCCAGACCCCCCAGAAGGGCGGATGCAGGGGGGGGGAGGGGAGGGGGGGACAATAATTGAAAGTTACGAATTTTAGTGCTATTTCATGGTCAAGATTTTTTTTTTCGGCGCTCTTTTTAAGCTGCTCGCGCACTTATTATTAAGACTAATTGAACTTTCTTACGATGCACACGGGCAAAAAAAAAACTTGAGAGGTGTCAACCCGGATGGAACGAAGTTCCTTTCGATTAATGAAAATATCTGGCTTGCTTTCTATAAGAGAGAGAGAGAGACAGAGAAACATGCGCACGCCGCACAGCTTACAATAGCTTACTATAGCAAAAAGTGTCGTGACAACTTTTCGTAAGATTTTTTTCCGTCTAGCCCCCTTTCACAACGCGCGATAAGGAACATCGTTCCAATTATATTTTTGCCCGTGTGCATCGTTGTTTTTTTTTTCATTCTCAATCACACAAAAAGGTATTTTAAGTTGTTAAAATGTCCATTTAGTTGTATACTAGCTTTTTTTTTCATTCTAAATCACACAAAAAGGTGTTTAAATTAATTTGTTGAAATGTCCATTAAGTAGTAGATTACCTGTTGCATGTTAGGAGCGAGTTGTTCTAACACTTCGATGGAGGAAGTGGCTGAGGGAGGGCCGCGCGCCGCCTGCGGGTGTTTGAAACGCCAGTCCCTTAAACAAATAGATTAATTAAATGAAATGAAATATAATTTATTGGCTCTATCTTACATAAATAGTCAACTACAAAGAGATGTATCCATGTTAGGCTTACAAAATGAATTAACTAAAAACAAAAACGGCACAACTCACGTCTAATATAGTCGAGAATATCTCGACCACGGTTTCGGACAATTACGATGTCCTTCATCAGGAGATCACGCCTGCAGTCAGCGTCGGTTACTGCAGGCGTGATCTCCTGATGAAGGACATCGTAATTGTCCGAAACCGTGGTCGAGATATTCTCGACAATATTAGACGTGAGTTGTGCCGTTTTTGTTTTTAGTTATGGAGAACACTCGCGATAGTTTTAAAAATGAATTAAATTTTCATTTGCCACAATGAACTACCCTTGGTTCGTGACATTTCTAGTAGCAATCAAACTTTATATTATCATCGACTCGTTTAATATGCAACAATGATGTATCCCACTACTTTTCCTTAGATGATACATAATAATAGCATTTAAAATGAATCGAATATAGTATAAGATTTGGTGGATACTAAAAATGTCACGAAGTAAGGGTAAATAATTGTTGCATACTAAAAGTTCCTTCATTTTGTAAGACTAACATGGATACATCTCTTTGTAGTTGACTGTACAACGTGTGGTTCATACAAATGAAAAAAAAAAAAAAGAATGTTCTCGCCAATAGGAACAGGCTCAGCGTTTCGTCAGGTTAACCCTGGGGCTACCCTGACGACTGATTTTCAGCCTGCTCCCGTGCTCGATGCTGATTATATATAGCGCCATCTAACTCAAACCAAGCAATTAACAAGTGAATTAAATTAAAAAATTTAAAAACCCCCAACACAATATGTAAAATTACATATTTTGAAAGAAAGAAAAAACATTTATTGCCAATCATAACATAGACCACAACAGTTTATGTGAAGAGATGTTGTTGTGCAGTTTTTGATGGCGGCCATCTTTGATTTTAAATGTGTAATCTATATGTGGAAGCTTGTTATTGGCTCTTCGTTACTATTTATGTCACTATATTTATATCATAGCTGTAAGCGTCCCAAATGTGTAAAAAAAATGTTCTACTAGTTAAGCCCTTTCATTTGATACCCATATAGAAAAAAAGTAATCCGCCATTTTGTAGTAGCGGCCATCTTGGACCGATTTTCACCAAACATGGCTAAGAACACTCGGCAAGGAACCCTAAAAAAGTATAAATGTACTTACTTGGGCGGCAGTTGATCCGGCCGACTGCTCCATTCCCACACCCAGTCGTTGGAGTCATCCTGGAATTACAAAAATCACACTGAGATTTGATTCCAGGACTTTCGGAATATGATTTTACCGGGGGTAGACTTCCTTTGCAGGAGGTCGTCTAGGTGGGTACCCCAACAGTGCCAGTTATTCTACCGCCTGAGCAGTGTACTGCAAACATCACTGTGCTCCGGTAGGAGGGCACTGTAGCTAGTGAAATTACTGGGCTAAAGAGTCTTAACATCTCATGACTCTTGAGTAAGAAGCGTTGGTGCAGTGCTCCTAGAATTTTACATAATTGTGAAATCCTGGGTAACACTGTACTGATTATGGGCAGCCGTTATCTCTTAACATCAGGAGAGCGTCTTGCTCGTTTTCTACTTCATCACATAAAAAAAAAAAAAATGAGGCAGACGTTTGACCAACTGAGCCATTAACGCTAATACAAAGTCACGCTGATGAAGACTACTGATGATGAAAAACGATGTTTATTTATTTATTTAATAAGTATTTCGACATCACATGTATTACAGAATTTTCAAGTAGCATATTAACATTGTGTATTATAGTATCTGATACATATGACAATTTAGAAATACATGTACATGTTCAAATTAGGCTACAATAATGGAGCTTTTTTGCTAATTAATGTTATTATTATTAGCCGAATAATATTAGGTGTATTATATTTTACTCTACCGCCCTGTTCAGAAAATACCTCAATGGGAAGAACGGACAAGAAACTTAATAAGGGTTATTTTTGTTCCGGGGCTTTATGGAGAAACTATAAGTTTTTACTGTTATTACAAGCTAAGCTAAGCTGTAATTTTGCACAGATAAAGGTATTGCCCTAAGAGTAGAGAACGGTACAAAAATAATTCAAAATAAATTAATTTAGGGTAGGTACCTCCCATACATGTAGTATGAGCATGGTTTTTTTTCTGGCTGAACCCATCATGTATCATTGAAAACGTAATTTAAAATGAGGGACGGGTTACTAAGATTGTGATTTTATTTCGATTTGGTAATCAATTTGAAAGATATTGAAGTTTAAAACTTTTAAAAAAAATTATATATACTGCGGATCGCCGATGAGGTGGACAGACGACCTTATAAAGGTCGCCGGAAGACGCTGGATGCAGGTCGCTTCCAACCGGTACATATGGAAGTCCAAAGGGGAGGCCTATGTTCAGCAGTGGACGTTCTACGGCTGAGACGATGATGATGATATATAAATATATACTGCAGACGTTCCAAGCATCTTTTTTCTAAAGATGATGATATAAGGTGATGATGATGAGAGTAAACTCACCCGCCAGCAATTGATGTAGACACCCTTCAGCTCGTCTTCCGTGGACGGTTCCAAGTTGGGACTGTTCGGAGGTGATTTTGGGCTGGAATCATACAAAAACAATTTTACTAATATGTATTACTAGTTGCGCCCAGCGGTTTTACCCGCAGTACTTATGTAGCCTATGTATTATTCCAGGCTCTAAGCCATATCTATACCAAATTTCAGCTCAATCGTTCCACCCGTTTAGGCCTGAAAGAGTAACAAACATCCATCCAGACATCCATTCTTACAAACTTTCACGTTTATAATATTACTAATATTTCCCTCATCACCAGTCACCAGCTGGCATGGGCAAACATAAAACTCATAAACAAGTGAATTAAATAAAAAAAATTAAAAAAAAACCCCGCCCCCAACGCAATATTATGTAATTCACCATTTGTGGTGGCGGCCATCTTGGATTTTAAATTTATCATAGTGCGTTGTATTCTACTAGTCATATTTCATTTATTGATGCCTATATTGACGGGGTCGTGGAGAAAAAAGTAATCCGCCATTTTGTAGCGGCTGCCATCTTGGATCAATTTCCACCAAACATGGCTAAGAAACTCTCGACTAACTCCACTTTCGAACGAAAAAAACTAAATCAAAATCCGTTCACCGTTCGGTAGCTACGAGACAGACAGACACGTCAAACTTATAACACCCCGTCGTTTTTGCGTCAGGGGTTAAAAAGAAACTCAAAATAAACTCAGTCTAGCCAAAGTCTAGCTTTCCGACCGGTTAGACCTGATGCCATGCGTCGATTTTCTGCTTAACTATAAAGGTATGCGTAAAGCCGCGTCTCCAACTTCTGTTTTGGTTCAAACGTACAACATGAGCATTTTTTTTTTATACAACGAAGTAAGAAGACGAGCAAGACGCTCTCCTGATGGTAAGAGATAACGCTGCCCATTATTAGTACAGTGCTACTCAGTATTTTACAAATGTACAATTCTGGGTGCACTGCGCCAACGCTTCTTACTTGAGAGTCATAAGATGTTAAGACTCCTCAGCCCAGTAATTTCACTAGCTACAGTGCCCTCCTACCGTAGCACAGTAATGTTTGCACATCACTGCTCAGGCGGTACAATAACTGGCACTGTTGGGGTACCCACCTAGTCGACCTCCTGCAAAGGAAGTCTACCCCCGGTATAATCCCCCGGCATCACAACATCCAAAAAAAATCTCGGCGATTTTGACTTCTTGTTTGCTCCAACAATATTTTATACTTTCCATATCCGATGGAAAGCACGTACAACAAAACATAATATCAATATTCATCATTTTCGCCGAGATTTTTTTTGGATGTTGTCATGCTCATGTTGGATGTATGGACTAAAACAGGAGCTGGAGACGCGGCTTAAGAATTATATGCCGTTGGGGCTGAGAAACTGGTGACTGATGTAACTAACTAAGACGGCGCAGCGACCCAAACTGAGTCTTGGCCTCCGACACAAGAATACGCCATTCCTGTCTGTCCTGCGCTGTCGCTTCCCAAGACTCAGCTTGGAGCGCTCTCAGGTCCTTCAGTACTTCGTCCTTCCAGCGGTACTTTGGACGCCCCACCGGCCGCTTGCCGGTAGCTCGTCCCAAGTACGCCCTTTTTACTCCCCGATCCTCCCTCATTCGCTCTACGTGGCCAAGTCAGCGAAGGTGACTGATGTAGGTTTTGCTTAAAACCAAAAATAAAAACTTATCCGCAGAAGTGTAAATTTTATTTTTGAAGTTATACTTCTTTTGGCGCGATAGAGAAAAATGATGAGAGTGAATTTTTACGATGCGCGCGCACACCGACACCTAAATTCTACATCGTGAAGTTAGTTCTAGGTGGCATGCATGAAAATTGATAACTATGTTCAAGTTGTATATTCTAGTATTTTTATATTTAGAACACGTGTTTCGTAAGGGTACAATTAAACAGTGTGAATAAATAAATATTATTTCGGTGTTTTTATTAAATCAATTTCATATACGACGGTGATACTAATAATTTATTATTTATTTTTCCATACTCCAAAGAAGTATAACTTCTAACGTGTGTACATAAGTACACACACTCTTTTTTTTTTGACCGTGTTAACATCCCCATTTTGTTTTTAATTCATTACTGGCTGCGCCCAGCGGTTTTACCCGCCGCGCTGTACTGTAGCCTATATGTTATTCCAGTGTCTAAGCTATCTCTATACTAAATCTCAGCTCAATCGGTCTACCCGTTTAGGCGTGAAAGAGAAACTAACATACATCCAGACATCCATTGTTACAAACTTTGGACGTTAATAATATTAGTAAGATACATGCATATGATAGGGAATAGGGATACACTGAATATTCGGTTACTATCCGGTATCCGGCTTATCCGGCCCTTTTTTACTATCCGGCCGGATACCGGATGATAATGTACTATCCGGCCGGATACCGGATAGTAAACTTGGTAGATTTTATAAATGGAATCTAAATGAAGACACAGTTGTAATTGAAGCTTTTTATTATTTTAAACAACTTTAACTTTTTATAATAAATCAATTATTAAAGTAACTTGGTGATAATACTGATAGTTAAAAAATGTACTTATTTGTAACTAGTAATAGTAATATTAATTAATTTAATATATATCACACCGCCGGCCGAATATTCGGCGGCCGGATACCGAATATTCGGCTGGTGGTCAGGCCGAATATCCGGTATCCGGCCAAACAACTATTCGTTGCATCTCTAATAGGGATACAGTGATAATTTTCTGTTATGCGCTACGAAGTGCGCGCGGGTCCCTAGTTGTTTATAATAGGTACATTTAAATATGTTGTTATGCTCTATCCTTGACCTACGCGACTTGCCCCGACGCTTATCGATTACTAATTATAATGAATTAATCGATTTTATTCGCCATTTTGAATACGATGCACTTATTTATTATGCCTGCACTCTGCACTAATAAATATTCGCTGACAATGTCAAATAATAACTAAAATGCCCTTATACGAAGCACAGTATTGCACATCACTGCTCAGGCGGTAAAATAACTGGCACTGAAATTTTATTATTATTATTGTTTGTCAACCTTTAGGTATCTCGGGCCAATAGTGTCCCGGTCCTTTGGTAGGCGTGCGTGGGGCCGAAGCCAACACGTAGAGGCCCCTTTGACAATTTGCTCTTATTATTATTTTTTTTTTTTTTTTATACAACGAATGAATAAGACGATTTTTTATAATCATCATCATTTGCAATTTTTTTATTATCATCATGACGTTTCATTTGTTAATCATTTTTTTCGCACAAAAACATAGTTTATAATAACTTTCAAAACACCAGGTGTGCAGCAATAAAAAGAGTTATCGCCAAATTACGTCGAGACAAAAGTGAAAACATTTTCGAGATCGATGTACCAGGCTACCATGAACCAAGCAGAGGTGTTACGTGGGTTTAGATAATAAAGTCTTGTGATACTCGTTTAGATTTCGATTATGTAATGTTGAACTGACTCTGAATACACTTGATAGTTGGACCACTTTTAACTTGCACGCCGTTCTACAAATGTCAGAAGTACTTGTTCGGCTGATATGTGTAGATTAAAAATGGTTCAAAATGTTTTGTACTTGTATAATGTATGTCTATGTTTAAACCTGCAGAACAGTAAGTATTATTTGTACTTATCCAATTTAGACATCAGTTCAGTAGTTTGGATGTAAAGGAATAGTTTAAGTGTGTATTTTTTTTTCGATTGTGAATAAAAAAACGGCTGAGATATAAAGTTTATAAGTTATAAGGTGGGGATGCGTGACGTCACTAACAGGTACAAAATGTACCCGAGTTCGGCCAGTGACGTCACTACCAAGATACGTTAGGGCGTTGTTTCTCGTATTTTTATCAAATTTACAAAGAAAACACACGTTTCCAATTTTTAATAATCAAGATGGACAATTTTCTTTATGTCGACATCCGTATTGGTTCAGCATACCCATTTATAGCTCAAAATATAATAACAAACATAACATTGCTTTTATAGAAGTGCTACATTGGTACCAGGGCCCCAGAAGACAGTAGCAGGTTACCGATTATAGCGACGACAAGGTTTTAAAACTAATTAGCTATGCAACCGGCCAGGAAGCCGCATAATAAATGAGGGCACCGCTGTATGCTACGCGCGTGCGAAGCCAATGTTGTGAACTTTTTCAATTTTAATTAAATTACTTTCGCATTTGAATATCGAATGAATTTTAATTGGTTCAACCTGCTTGTGATGTTTTTTCGCAAATACTGCCAAATACGGCATACCTAGAGAATTTTTACATAGAAATTAAAATTCATTCAACTAGCTATTAATTATACTCTTCACTGAACCGATTTGAAATTTGGTTGATAGTTAGGGTTTGGTTTGGTTTAGTTGTATCATAATCTAAAATAATAAATAGGGTTGAATTTAGTTTAAAACCATACATACTGACAAACAAAAAAAATCTTATGCATATTCGTTGGTAAACGGACAGAGTACAATAAATATATTGAACAAAAAAATCACCCTATTATTAATATTATAGAAATAAAGAAGGATATGACGGATTATAGATCAGAATGGAGGAGAAAAACGTGTTGTGCCGACCCTACCTAGTGTGGGATAAGGGCAGAAAGAAGAGAAATAAAGAAGTTCTTTTGTGTATAAAAAGTGTTCAAAAGTTAAATATTATTAAAAGTTTTCAGGAGTTCCAGAAGACAACAGAACCCTTCGTCGAGTCGGGGGTTAAAAACTAGACGAAAACAAAATGCATTTCGTCTACGTGATCTCCATCAAGTACCAGGAGTACATAACATGTGCAGAGGTTAACGGCACGGGTGAATCACGTTCCTTTGTGCTAAAAATCTCACAAAGAAGGTCTTTGGACTGTATACTCTTGAAATACTTAGATGAGTAACTGAAAGATGCTATCGCACTGAAACTATCTCTTTGTCAAGAGTGTAATGTATCCTACGGCTACGTAATATTGTGTATATTTTTATTGTGACAGTACGACATAAGCGTAAATAAATAACGTTTTTCTTTTCGAAGCAAATCACAATATTATCAAAATCTAAACCGAAATGTATTCTGTATGGCGTCATTTCTATAAATAGTAATTAGTACGAGAGAGAGTACGAGGCATGCAGAAGTTTCATCCTTCATACAAAATACCAAGAACACAGAAAATGGAAAAGGTCTTCTAGTTACCGCGGGCACACACATTTCTAAACCGGTGAACAAAATTTTAACGAAGTACTCGTATATAGCACGAAAAATACTGAGAAAGGTTTTATGTATCCCTAGTACAATCAACTTGCACTTACATCATAGTAAGCATAGTTATGTTACTGCCAATGGTGTCACTCGGTTCTTACCTTCATAAAGGGGAAAATTATATTGTGGCAGCTACCCAAAATGGTAGAACATGAAGACACCTCAAAATGGACAAAAAATATATAAAATTCAGTTTGTTCCTCACCTCCCTTTAACACTAGAGGCTCTCGAATGGCGCACCGAAGAGTCCCTGCTTTCCCTCTGCGCCTCCCGAAGCAGTCTTATGTATTCGTTCTCTACTGCGGCTAGACCGCCGCCCGTGTTCAGTTCCACCCATGATTCTGTAACAAGATGAGGCAAATTAAGGATGATCTCTTGCTAGTTTATGATCTCCTGGTACTTTAAATCTTTGAAAAACTGTAACATGAGTGAATAAATAAATAAAATCTCATAATTTTTACGGGAGCGCCCTATTATAATAAGAAGGTGCAATGTTTTGCATGTATTAGGAGATCAGAAACTGTAAAGACGTTTGTTAAAAGGTAAACAATGGTCGTAAGAGAAAGAAAATATAATACCAGGAGTACAAATTCTGATTTGGATACAAAAAAACACAAGGCGCGTTGTTTTTGTACAAGGGCGTCAGAAAATGAAAGTGCCTTTCATATTTCTATCGAATATACTCGTACCTTTCTCGTATTCAACTAACAAAATGCATCAGTTAACTGCTAATGCGCCTGGTATATTGCAAATTAGTACTAGGAGATCAGAAACTAAGAGGATGTCATGCAATACGAGATAATGGGCTAATTTTGTAGATAAGAACGCAGACAGTTAAAATCAGTTAAGATATAAATCAGTATCATAATAATAACAACATAGTTATAATTTTAACGGATGTAGTTAAAATTATTTAGTATCACGCCATCCTATTGTTTAACTACAGTTGCCACTTTTTTCTATACAACGGATGTTTTTTTGTTTTATATCATGTAGATTTTATATTGCTAGCTGCTCTACACGCAGTTTCACCCTCATATCTCAAAATTCCTTGGCAAAATCGGGGATAAACTTCCTTTGCAGGGGTACATCGACAATGCTAATTTTTTTACCGCCTGAGCCTGAGCAGAAATGTGCAAACATTACTGTGCTTTGTTAGGAGGGCACTGTAGCTAGTGAAATTACTGGGCTCAAGAGTCTTAACATCTTATGACTCCTGAGTAAGAAGCGTTGGTGCAGTCAGCTTAAATGTCCTAGAAATCTTGGGAAGCATACTGATATAATTAAATTAAGAGCAACAATTGGCGAGCGTCTTCTAGCTCGTCTTCTTATTTTTGAAGTGAAAACTTCTTTAGCGGCGCTGAGCACTTTTTTGTATGGGTAAAAACTTTAAAACTCGCGTCAGGGTCACGTGATGCTGATCGAAAAAGCGTAAGATCGAGGGGAAGGGAGAGGAACTAGTATCTCCCACTCTTTCTACCGTGCCTGAGTGTGCTGCTCTGTTGATGGTGTAAAAGTCGTCGAAATTATGGATGGAAGTTGATTTTTCTGAGAGATAAAATTTAATGTAATATATAAATAACGATATAATATTATAAATAACACCATATAAATTGTCATATTTGTGTACGATAGCGCAATAAATAAACATTGTATTCTACCTCATAAATGATAGTACTTTTATACTTATAATTAAACACAACGTTAATATTGAAGTTTTCACTTCTGCCGGCACTCCCGGAGTGCTACCTTTTTTTTTTTTGTATAAAATGTACCAGGAGCTCAACGAGGGCAGGAGGTTATTAGTCTATACCCCGCGCGCACTTCGTCGCGCTAAAATAGAAAATTATAAATGTTTCTCTACTATATTATGCATGTCTTATACATATAAACCTTCGTCTTAAATTACCCTATCTATTATGTACTAATTAATATCAGTTTTAAAGATAGGTATGACGTGACGAACTGCGCATCGTACTTTCCCATCCATCATATCAAAACACATGAGTCAGTGGTTATCTTGCGAACTCCCGTTTCAAAACAAAGATTATATTATGACAAACAAATTACCTACTTATTATATGACATTTCACTAAAACAAGTATATTATAAAGGTCGCTTCCAACCGGTACATATGGAAGCCCAAAGGGGAGGCCTATGTTCAGCAGTGGACGTCTTACGGCTGAGATGATGATTATGATGAAGTGTATTTAGACCATATTATAGTTAGTTATCACTACATCTTGAAGAGCCAAACATCATTGGCGATTGGCGAGACAAAAGCACATCGACTTCGCTGCCTCGGCCATCTCGAAAGAATGGGAGAGGATCGTGGTGTGAAAAGGGGTATGTGGGACGGCCAGTTGGTCGTAAACCCGTTGGTCGTCCCAGGTACCGCTGGAGAGATGAGGTGGAAATGGATGTGTACGCCCTGAAAGTTGAAAACTGGCAGGAAGTGGCAAAAGACAGAACCAGCTGGAGACTCTTATTGTCAGAGGCCAAAACTCACTTTGGGTTCTCGCGCCAAAAAATCAAAAAGCCTACCTATGTCCGGCTATATTAGGACGCCTGGCAACCCCTACTTGTATATATAGACTTCCCACTTCCCATCTGCCTACTCCTACTACATATCGAGCCAAACATTACCATACACAGTAATTTACAATCCATTCACAATGGGACCGGTTTATACCACGAGGTGCGGTGGCGTGATGTGTAACGTATTCAAATCAAGGTTGCGTTTATTTTTACGCAGTTTAGATAAGATTTGGTTGACCGGTGACAGATAGGAAACAAAATTATAATAGACCAGCAGGCCTATTGGCTAATTCATAGCCACTAACACGGTAAAGAGATATATAGTAATTTGACTCCCTAGAAGCGGTTGAACTCAAGGTCGCGCGAGTTTGCAACGAGGTGGGTAGGGTTCGGTAGGCAGCGAGATGCGAATATAGGCGTTATTATTGTGACTTACTCAAAATATCAAAAAGAATTAAATACTTCGTGATATTTTTACTAATTCACAACCATTATTCGGAAGCTTACTGCATAAAAACGTCTATTCGGCACCTCGCTGCCTACCGAACCCTACCCAAATCGTTGCAAACTCGCGCGACCTTGAGTTCAACCGCTTCTAGGAAGTTACATTACTGTATATCTTCTTTACCGTGGTATAGTCAACATCTCAATAATTGTCTTCAGTTTTTCCTTCTCTCAGTTATCAATCGACTTTGTCCGGTGTCGACGAACCGCGGCAGACGTATCAAGTGTCAAGGGTGAGATAGTGTAAGGGCAGACGATATGTAGAAGTTATTTTTAAACTGCAATACATATTATAACGGTTACTTATAGAATATAATAATACTTTATTGCAAACCAAAAATATACAAAAGAACTTATAACTATAATATGTATGTGTGTGTGTCTAATATATTTTTTATGGTTCTGTATTCTGTGCCCAAAGGGTAAAGGGGACCCTAAAACTACAATCCACTGCTTACCGGAGGTAGACTTCCTTTGCAGGAGGTCGACTAGGTGGGTACCTCAACAGTGTCAGTTATTCTACCGCAGCGCATGAGCAGTGTACTGCAAACATTGCTGTGATTCGGTAGCAGGGCACCGTAGCTAGTGAAATTACTGGGCTGAAGAGTCTTAACATCTTATGATTCTCAAGTAAGAAACATTGGTGGAACCTAGAATTTGATATTGTTGTGAAATCCTGAGCACTGTACTAACTATGTGCAGCGTTATCTCTTATCATCAGGAGAGCGTCTTCCTCGTCTTCATACTTCGTTGTATAAAAAAAAAGTCCATCTGTCTGTTCGTTCACAGAAGAGGTTGTTGTGTTTCCATTAAGTATAACAACAAATACTTAAATCAGAATAAAATAAATAATAAAGGGGGCTCCCATTACACACACGTGACATTACAAACGTGATTTTTTACTTTTACTATAAATATAATTTATGAATAGAACAAATTAATGAATAGAATTGTTAAGTATGAGAACACACGTGTACATTAAATATAAAGATTTTAATTTGCATTGAAACACGGGTATATGCACGTAGATCTTAATTAATTAAATAAGTACAAAATGAAGACATAATGGGTGCTTATCGCAAAACTTATAGTATATCTATTATAACGTTAATTTTAATTGTAAATGTCAATATAAGTTATAAAATTATGAATAATATATTTTTAAAAGAATAAGTGATTATAAAAATTTCAAATAAATGTATGTCAAAAAAAAAAGTATAGATTACAATAAAAGTGTTAAATAAAAATAAATCATTAATTTAAAATTTATCAAGCAGTAATTTCTTTAACCTAGATTTGAAAATGTCTGTTGTATATTCTCTAATATTAATACTACATTGTACGTTTACTTCAATTAAAAGACAAAATACTACAAGGCCACATTAAAGTGGATTCATTTGATTCTGTACATAATTTAATATATTCATGTCACGTGTATAAAATGAATACTGAAGTTCACGGCCAAGTCTCATATTTAGACAAACTCGTTTTGAGTCACTTGAGATGTTAGGAATTTTGTTGAAAATGTAATGTTCACAAACTCCAGAGTCGAATTTAATGATGGCGCTCTTAGTTTAAAAGCAAATGGGTAGATGCGTGATGTGGGATAGCCATAATAGCGCTATCGTTGCTATGCCAAACTTGGGCCTGTTGGATCGGAAAGTGTTAGTCCAGTCAATGAGTGCCCAAAAGGGGCATGTGGATCGAAAAGTCGAAAGCAGAAAAACTAACTTGAGAACATTGATTGGACTAGTTAGGAGATAAACATACTAAAAGTCCCCACCCCTCCGAGGTGAGCCCGAGGAGGGGAGGCTGAAGCAGGTCCCATTTTTAGCTTTTTTGCTTATATGTCAAAAACTATGCGTTGTATATTATTTAATATGTATTCAACATTTTCTGCTAACGACATAATCTGTGTTGTACTACATGACTAAATTTCGTGCAAGAATGTTTACTAAGAATGTATTTCTAATACAAATAGTCGAATAGACAAACAGCATTAAAGTCGATAATGCAATTAGAGCGAGTGTCGTCCATAAATTACGTGAGGTGTTTAAGGGGGGGAGGGGGTCGATTCAAATCTCATCTAATCTTACGTTGGAGAGAGGGGGGGTCTCGGCAAATATCACGCAATTTTTTTTCTGATTGAAACAAAAAAAAAATTATACTCGTATTTTGGTCCATTTATGGTCTTAACTAGTCGTAAATAAAAGCACGAAGCAATTTTTTTTTTCTTTTTACAATAACAATCCAACGTATGTACGTGTACGTACGTGTGGGTTTACGTAAGAAACCCACATTTTGAAAAATCTCACGTGAGATTGGGGGATGGGGGAGGGGGTTGAATAAAATCTCACAACATCTCACCAGCGGGGAGGGAGGGACAGAAAATTTAAAAAAACACCTCACGTAATTTATGGACGCCCCCTTAGTAAATATATAAGTTCTCAGTACCAGCACAATAGTCTTTGTTTGAGTCCATCAACTTTCCGAAAGTCTGGCATTTTGGAAACGTGTGATTTCCACAAGCAGGCCTACAGGCTATCGCCCACCCCCATGTAAAACACTGGTATCCATAGAGCTTGTTATTTTACTCATATCAATGAGGAGGTTTTAACCCTTTAACCGCCACCGTCGGATATATCCGACAAGCCTGTTCTGTTACGTAACCGCCAGAGTCGTATATTTCCGACTGCACTTTAAATCTACATTTTTAAGTCATAACACTGTATTTTATAAAACTATACTCGTAATTAGCTAAATAGTGAATAAAGTTATGATTTACAGTTGGTTTTATGCTTCTCTCCCAAATAGAATACCTTAAAATAAATCGCCAAAGTTTAGTCTTTATAATTCAAAAAACTTGCCTGGCGCTAGGGGCACGACAAGTGATTTTAAGTCTGGCGGTTAAAAGGTTAAGAAACTAATGAACGAAATTTTATCTATGGATTCTAGTGAATGTATGGGATGACACGTCTACTCTTGAAGTTTTGTCGGGATTCCGTGTGGCATGCTACGGGCCCAAGCCCTTTAATTTCTCCTATGACAGCGTCAGCCTAGGGCGAGTATTTTCCAAGATATTGACATTTCAAGTTTGACAGCTGTCATCTATAATGAAGATCTCTCCAATACCTTAATATTTTATAATGCTCAATTTTTTATAATGCTCTAATTTATCTTATGATCTTTTGTTTAATTATGAATTTTTATATCTGACTGTATAAAACAGAATGTTTCGTTGTATCCCAAATGTCACTAAAATTATTAATAAAAATAGATGAGTCATTTCGGACACAGTGTCCGAAAATTTAGTGTCCCAAATGACAATTACCCATTTTCCTTCACTTGGTACGATGCTGTCAGGTGTGTCAGCATTTTAATTTCGCATTTTATTATGGATCGGATAAATCGAAAGCGCTTATGTTTGGAAAATCGTCAGCGAATTAGAAAGCTATGAGTGATATAGTCATTTATCGGTACGTGATGATAGTAAAGACTTGTGAAAGGTTCTAATGATTCTCTTCTGGTATAATAGTCAACTGGTGACATAATTGTGTGAATCATATTTTTTATTCCTAAAAACCTTATACCAACCTATCCATAGGATAAGATCCCTCTTTTTCTTACTCAAGAGTCATAAGATATTAAAATCTTCAGCCCAGTAATTTGACTAGCTACAGTGCCCTCCTACCGAGGCACCGTAATATTTGCACATCACTGCTTAGCCGGTAGAATAACTGGCACTGTTGGGGTACCCACCTAGAATCCATAATTTTACAAAGGTAAAATCCTGGGTGCTTGGGTGGGGGTAGAATAACTGTCACTGTTGGGGTACCCACCAAGTCAACCTTCTGCAAAGGAAGTCTATCCCCGGTAAATAACAGGATACAGATAATTACCAGCTAGTCAAATCCGAAATAGTGTCTAACAGGAAATCATAAGTTTTCCTTTTGATGTATCTGTGGGAAGTTGTTTATTAATATTATGTTCTGATGAATTTTATATTATTACATAACTCCTAAAAAAGTGCGTAGGTTAAACGGTTTATTGTAAAGTCAGGTTAAATTATTTTTCGTATAAAAAATTGAGCGATTTTCTACTTTAAGTATATTAATTTAATTATTATTTTGTTTCTATAACATTTATGTACTTAAATCATTTTATTTATATTCTATATTGCTTTCCCAGATATTGGATTAATAAAACTATTTAGCAAAAAGTTAAACTAACGAAAACACTAAAAAGCAAAATATAATAATATAATATTAGTATTCCTAAGTAATTTTGTCAGCGCTTGAATAAAAATCATCCCCTGTTTTTCTGCTCTTAAGGTTGAAATTTTCTTTCCAAATTTATGAGACCACCCTCGGAGTATAACCCTTTCCAATAAAAAAAGAATTTACGTCGGTAGAAAATCCGTCAAAACAAAACGCGATATCAATAACATAATGAGTAATTCACAGTACCATCTACGCATTTCCCGAACACGTGTAAAAACAAAGAAAACCTACCAAGATCGTCCTCTACCGGCGCCAAACACTTTTGCTCACTCATTTTAATATATCACTAACACTTTCAATTCAATAGTTAACAAATTCACAGCACAATAATAAAAACTGCGCAAAAAGCAATCGATTCGGAACAACGCAAGTATTTTTTAATCACGATTTTGTCAGAGCAACGCCGGCGCGTCCGTACGCGCCGAGCGATGGAACAAGACTGATTCGAATATAGAACGCGTAAACAAGCGTGGCGCGATTGCGTGGGCGCAGACAGCCACGCTGTTTACATATTTACGTATGAATTGATATATGATCAGAGATAAAACGAGTTGACTGCTAATAGCAGTAATGCTTTATATTTTGTAAAGTTTACCGTGAAATTACTGGACTGAAGACCCTTAACATCTTATGACTCTTGGGTGCAGTGCCGCCAAGAATTTTACAATCCTTGTGAAATCCTGGGTAGTACTGATTATGAGCAGCGTTATATCTTTACACCAGGAGAGAGTCTTGTTCGTCTCCTTCCTTCTTTACATAAAAAAGTCAGATAGAAGTATAGAAGAATACAAGACCAGTAAAAAAACTGCAATTTTTCAGTTGTTTACTGATTATAGGTTAGCTTCGCAGTTTTACTCTCATCGGACTGAGGGTTCCTGGTGAGGTCATAGGTTATGGGTCCCAGAAGGCCAATTTACGTTATTGATTATCACTATTAAGAGGAAATAAAATGTTCTTAGAGTCATAGTTCTCAAATTGGTCGTGTAACGTGTATATCGTGCTAGTGCTACAGGTCGTCCATTTGAACTTTTATAGAAATCGGTTTTTAAGGTATGAACTAAAACGAGCGTTTCGCCCTTGCTTTATATTTTGTCAAGTTGGTTGTTTGTTTGAAAGCGAGTGATGAAATTTTAATATATATAAATTCTCATTTGTTCCAGAAAAAGATTTTATGAACACAGATTAAAATAACGTTGCACGCAACGCGGAAATGATATTATGTTTATGATATTGTAGGTGTAAGGATTTCAATGTCACTTGCATGCGACAGCTTTTCCGTGAGGTGTTTTCATTTTCTTTGTTCAGTTCAGGTAGGAACATGAACAATGCAGTCAGAGAATCCTGCTAAATACAAAGCTGAAAGATTTTCTTTGTTTAAACCATTATTGAGGTGAAGATCTGGTGCATTATGATTGCCCATAATATTAAATGACACTGATCACTTTGCCACACAATGCTTCGAAATACAGTAAATAAATAATTGGGGTATCGAAAAACAAACGACAACGACTGTCATCTCAGTACATTTTTTTAGCGATTTTATTATTATTATTATAGCGACAAACGATGGGCGCTTGTCTAGGCCCCCAGGTTACCCTAATTACACTGTCAGAGTCATCACAATTTATAGGTTGTGTGGCCAACCTATATGTTGCAGTTTCAGGTCGCCGAGATTACTACACCTGCAACATGACCTGACGACTGCCTCCTACATACGAGTATCTTATAGGAAACAGCCAGGACACACAGTGCCACGTGGCGCGCTTTAACACAGTAAATAAATAACAGTAAAAGTGATTTAAATTATCCTCCAGATTCTCGGATTTCCCTAAACTTGTTTTTCATAGTTTAAAGAACATACCAAAACATAAATATTACCACAGTTAATTGCGTTCACCAGATAGTGAGGAATATTGAAAGTCACATTGGTTTCTTAGGTCACCTCTGGACTCTGGACAAATCATCCATCAACGCCAGGCAATTCATCTGGTGACTTTCTGTCATTTATCTCCGTTGTCTCCAATGTCAATTTTTATCCGATCTCACTAACGTGTCTTGTACGTTTGGCAAGAGCTGGCTTTTTAAAAGAGGCTTTTTTTTATACTATATATGCCTACGTTTGACCACATCCCACCTGATGGAAAGTGAAAATGCGGTCGACGATGGATCACGTATGACGCCTAGAAAGGTACCTATTCACTCGTGCCTTGAAGATACCCAAGTTGTACCGCTCGGGAAACACAGATGACGGCAAAGTGTTCCAAATGCGACCAGTTCTCATTAGAAACGACGAAGCGTCACGCTTGGTGCGGGTTGTTGGTAGCGCCACTAAGTAGGGATGCCGCATTGCCGTCTGCCGTGACGTCCGACGATATCTTCTATCTGTTTTCACCCTTTTTGTCTCTAAGAGCACAATGACATTGGGAAAAGCTGTGGCCCTAGCACTAGCTGGTGGTGGTGGGTGGTGGTCAAATGGTCAGGTGGTGTTGGTAAGGTTGGTTGTTTTTTTTTTTTATAGAGAATAGGGCTGCGTTTGACCACAGTCTCACCTGTTGACGACAGTGACGCGGTCGAAGATGTTACACACAGACCTAGTAAATACCTATTAACCCTCGATTTAAAGACTCCTAAGTTGTAATTTACAGGAAACACTGCTGGCAAAGAGTTCCAAACCTTCGCCGTGGTTGGTGGTCAGGTAGCCTCGTGCACTGGCGGATCCAGGATTTGGTTCTGGGGGGGGCCAAGGTGCAGACGGGCAAAAATATTATAATTTTTACTACGAAAAGTGTGTGTTTAGCTCGCTCTGAACAGTTAGAAAGTTCAAATATCCTTAATAATAAGTGCGCGAGCAGCTCGCTGCGAGCGCCGAGAATAAAAATATAATCTTGACCATGAAATATGTTTTTTTTTTTTTTTTTTTTTATACGAGATAGGCCTACGTTTGACCACATCCCACCTGATGGAAAGTGAAAATGTGAAAAAAAAATATGTGCAAAATTCGTAACTCTACAATGCCCCCCTAAATCCGCCTATGGCCTCGTGTGCTTCCAATGTAATATTATGGACTTAGCACATATTATCCGCTGTCAGGGATCTATCATCCCATTTCCCATACATTCACAAAAGTAGAATGTATGGAATGACGCTTGAAGTATTTTTTTCTTCACTTTTACAATGTCTGGTTTGGCTACCTGCTTTCATTCATATTGTAAGAAAACGTGTGATCAATCAGGTAGCACAGGACCACTTTTATATTGCACAATCGCTTCCATACATATTAGAACATTTTGTCTTTCGGATAAGTCCAATTATAAAATGGTTTATCTCTAGTATCGAATGGTCACGCGACCAGTTTAAAATTGCACATCAATTCCATAGACATTCAAACATATTCTTTGACAGACAAATCCAGTTATAAATTGGTTCATCTCTAGTATCGAATGGTCACGCGACCAGTTTAAAATTGCACATCAATTCCATTAACATCCTAACATATTCTTTGACAAACAAGTCCAATTATAAAACGGTTCATTGCTCGTATTGTGTGCATACGTGACCAATAGCGCGTCGGTCTGTAAACTCGCTGACGCTCCCCAATCGCTAACAAATTGTTTAAACGATCTACAAATTGCCTTTTGATTGTTTTGACATTGACTTAGAGTTTCATGACCTATCTTAAAGCCCATTACACACGACGCTATACTATATCTTGCTATATGACTCCTGGTACCATATAGCATCGCATAGCAAGGCCTTGCTATACCTCGCTATACCTTGCTATATTATTTTTAGTGATGGCCAGGTTACTGATCGGAACTATATTTTTTAATAGTTCATTCTTTGTGATTGAATCTTGAGTCGATCATTGAAATCAAATCAAGTGACTTTATTAACATTACTTTTTCATATTTACAAACGTACTCAAATATTTGGAATAACTTGTCAACAATTTCTTTGAGAGCGTTTCGAATAGGTATATTAATACAAAAATATAAAAAAATTATATTATTTAAAAATAAAAACGGACAAGTGCAATTTGGAGTTGCCATATACTTGTGTGGAAAAATGTTATTAATATATTACGAATAAATACGTATTTTAATAGTTCAGGTATCTGTTCCTTTATCCCACACAATAATGATAATTATTAAAGTTTCATTAATGTAAAGTGAAAATTACTCATAAAATAATTATTATATACTTATTTTCATGTTATGTAGATTGTTTTTTAATATATGTTAGCTATACTTCAACTGTTCTATAACCTTCACGGAGTTCCAGTTGCTACTTTACGGCTTCATTATCGGATCAATTCAATGTTACCAAAATATAGCATTATCACCAGTCTTACTTACCTAATAAGTATATGCACAATTTCTACTTTGTGCCTCCTGCGATGAATGATATAAGTTGAAAACCGTTGTTTAAAAGAAATACAAGTGTTAATATATACAATAATTAAACTGCTTTTAAAAATCGACATAAATTAGTGATAAAACTAACCAACATATTTTTATCTAATCGAAATTAATAAGAGAAATAATCTGAAATCTTATTATCTTACTTTTCTGTACATAATTATTAGTAATAGGCACTAATAAGTCGAATATTTTTATATCAAAACCTATAAAATGATAATGTGTGTTATTTATATTACCACCGATTTATTTTACGGTGACTGTGTAAAACTTTATCAGGATTTCAGATGAGCGTTATTGCATGTACATAGGCGCATGTGTGTTTACGTACATAGGCATGCAAGTGACTCACATATCCTATCTAAGCAGAAAACGAACGCAGTCTAACTGGAAGAAATTCAAAGTGGTTCTTAATGCGAGCAGGTGATCGAGTTTGCGTATCCAAATCATTTCTCCTGTTCGAAATCAAATCACATTCGTACGTTTGCTTCACTAGACGTATTTATTTCATGTGGTTATCTGCTATTTATATCTATTGCATCTGTGCAGGACTTATACTGTACATCTTTATATCCGAGAAATTGGACTGTATTGTTTATGCTTGCGCTAGCAAGCAGCATCCGAGAATTCTTAAAAGAAAACGCTTTATATATTTTTCGCTTTATTTCTCTCTTCTCTCTTGATTTTAAGGTGGTTTGGTCTTAAAAAAGAGTTTTTTTTTATAAACAAGCCAATCAAAACTAACCAACCGTCAGGTTTTGGAGATTTTGTTGCTAAACAGAAAATCACGACAACGGGTTCTATTTTATTTCTCCTTCCTATGCACTTTCATACATGCACACTCGTTAAAGGTACATACCACTTTTCATCATTTAAAAGCTAGTTACTTGTTAATATTTTTAGGAAGTAGGTACCAGGATTACCAGGAGTAGGAACGGAGATTCAATCACTTTGATTGCATATAGTTCCAATGATTCCCCAACACTACTTAAACAAATGAATTTGACAATGTTTTCTACATAAAGGATGTTTCTTTTTTTCCTAGATTTTGGTTTCCTTCAAATCTGCTCCTCGTAAACTTAAAAAAAATGACGTTTCAAAATTTGTCAAAAAATCCAGAAAATTTTATTCCAAATTAACATCGTTTACTAAAAGTATGACTAACGTTAATCAAATAAGATCAATTCATGTGGGATTTGACCGACTTTATCAGAGGATTCTCGACTACATCGGCCAAATACTATAGGTAGAGAAGCTCATTGTCATCCGGAAAATCAAAGGAAAGCGGACTCAGGTCGTAGTCCGATGCGTTGGTCAGATCAGATCCGCACCACCCTTGAAGTTGCTGTTGTCCTGTTGTCTTTTGGCTCCTGGCTATGAAAATCGCATCCAACCAACCCAGATAGCGATCTATCATCAGATATCAAATCCTCCAAAGGATTGGGGCCATGACTCCCAGTAATAGGCAATATGACAAGGCCAAGAAGAACTCCAAACGTTCAGTTTCCTAGTAAAAATGTCTAGACAAACTATAAAATAATGATTTGTTTTTTTTTCTCTTTAGAGGTACCTACAAAACCCTTGAAACAATGTGTTTGCATTATTACAGATTTAACTGACAATCACTTTTGTAAAAAAAAAACCATGGCAAACTCCTGGTATGTATTTTTTAAAAATTTGAGAAAAAAATCATGAATTTTTTACACATCCTGTATAAGACTCAAAATTGACATTGTCAACAGACATGTTGCTGTAAAACCATACAAATTGGCAAATCCCATATGAACTAGATTAAAAAAAAATACGTAGCCATTTTGTAACATGACTTAGCCGGTTAAGCGAAAGTCTACTGCAAGGTATTCAAAGGTCTAAGTTATTCGGACAAATAATCATTATGCATAAAAAGAGCTCCTATTACAAGTAAATAGGAGGTGAAATTTAAAATATAAATTATATTACTTTGTTTCGAAATACTAACACAAAGATCTGTAAACACAACAAAATATTTAATAAAAGTAGAAAAAATCTTTTGCTATTTTGTTACATAGCAGAATAAACATTTGATACTATTTAGTGTAATATATCGCGTAGGTATTAAGACTTTGTTTCTTTTGGCTTGGTAATACAAAACGGCTTAGTCATTTTATCACCTAGTCAAAATGGAAAATGGCGGATTCCACACATCAACTGTAAAATATAGCGCGATATAGCGCTATATGTCATTTATAGCTACGTGTGTGACGGATGCCGATTTGTACTGAAGCTATGCCGTGCTATAAGATGCTTTATAGCGCTATATAGCGACGTGTGTAATGGGCTTAATGGATCTGTTTTTATCTTGAAGTTAGTATTTCTGAAATATATTTTTTTATAGCAATGAGTAACCGGGGGTAGACTTCCTTTGCAGGAGGTCGACTAAGTACTCCAACAGTGCCAGTTATTCTACTACTGTACTGTAGTCCAAACATTACTGTGCTTCGGTAGGAAGGCACTGTAGATAGTGAAATTACTGGGCTGAAGAGTATTAACATCTTATGACTCTTGACTTACTTGAGTAAGAAGCGTGTATCTAGAATTTACATCATTGTGAAATGTAGGGTGGAACTGTACTGATTATGGGCAGCGTTATCTCTTCTAGGAGAGCGTAAATAGCACAAAATTTTACCAAATATAAATTAGCTCTTGTCCCCTTACACGTCATAAACACTTTGTTTAACTGACAACTCCAATTTTAAAACGATTTACTTTAATAATATGTTTATCATTCCAGAGTTCACATATCCGTGTAAATATCGTTCAATTTTAAATTACACGTCGTCGCACGAATTTTAGGAACATTTTTATCGAGGGGAGGTGCAGAATAAAACTGGATGGGCTCTAAATTTGGATTGATGACGTCAAAGCATGAGAACCACGAAAGGCGATGTTGGCAATGTTCCAGATGGCAATAAACGGCCTTACTCCAATGTAAATAAGGATGCAATTTGTATACACGTATCCGTAGAAAATATAGGAAAGAGGAACGGCTAATCATGAGACTACGACAAGCGATTACGTTTATAGCTAACGCTGCCGTGTTTTTATGGTTGGCAATAAATTGTCTTTTATTTATTTATTTTATTTAATATTAAATGTACTGGAATGACAGTCATGGAAACTACTGTCATCTCAATACATTTTTTAAGCGTTAGCCACAAGCAATTGGTTTTTGTCTGGGGTCTCTATCGCTCACAAATAATCTTTTAATCTGACGTCACAAACGCCGGATTGCGCGAAAACGGTCGCGCTCCAGGACGAAAATTTCGTAATGTTCGAATTAGTTCGTCACAGCGGGCGCGGTCAAGAACAACACAATGATCGCGACTGCTGTCTATGTGACGTTGATTTAAATACATTTTAAAGAGTTATGTACAATGTAAATAGTTCTATTATTTCGGAGCGTTTATCACAGCCGCCTTTCTATAAAAACTATTGTGACCAACGTCAAAAATGTGCCAATTAGGATAACAGTGTTGACTGTTGGTATTCGTTTTCATCAACTGAGATTTTATATTTTTCTGGCGCCACAGGAGTGTTGCGACTGTAACATCAGCCATAGGCGACGTAACCACGTAAGCAGGTAACTGCTCGCCATCAGACGAGCCGTCTGCTTGTTTGTCTAAAACGGCGACTTTCTGATACAAAAATCCAACGCCGAATCCAATGTAAAGGTAATCTGCGTACAGATCAGTCAGGACTATTTTGAGTTTTGACCAATGGCAGAGAGTTCTCATGGGGAGATGGTTATCACGTCATATTCTTAAGCTGCTATTGGCTATAATGATTCTGAGAATTAGATCTATTTGGGGTTTATTACGAATCTGTTCTATATTTGAATTATTATCTGTTCGATCAAATAAATAAAAAAAATCGCCTTTTTGTGGCTGCGGTCATCTTGGACAGATTTCCAAGTGACGACGCTTCCGGCAAATGGGACCGCAATTAACTGGGTCCCATTTGCCGGATTGATTTAATTTTATTATTTTTCTTCCGGCGAATGGGACCTTTCGTAAAATCAGTACAGTCGCAAAAAAATGTTTGGAGTAATTTAATAAACATATTATGTTGTAGATTTAATGAAATGAAATGAAAAAAAAAATGAAATGAATCTTTATTGCATGAAACGTGGTACAGGTGGATCTTAAATCCATATCCATATCCATACATATAATAAGAATGAAAATTTCTCCCCATTCATTGTGATCCTTTACTAAGGTGAACTGTGAAAATACGCATATGAACAAAACGACGCGAAAAAGTCGCTTGCGCGATCTAATTCGTAAAAACATTTTGTCATTTTTTCCTAGGGAAACGTAAAATAAAATAATAAAATAAATAATAATCATTTATATCGGACACATCGCCCCTAATTTACATCAAAATTTCGAAGTAAAAGTAATAGAATATAAAGTAAATTCAATTCAAAAAAATCAAAAAGCAAAAAGTGCGACAAACTAAAAATACGCCATCTATCGATGTGGCCATAAACGAAAATTTACCAGAGTAGTTTTATTAGGCTTAATTTGTAAAAAGGTTATTACTTATGTGTGATAAAACGGCACAACCGAATTGTATGCAGTTTTCGCTAAAACGTTGCAAATTTCTTTAATTTTTAAATAGTATTGGTTTTATTTAAATCGGTTTTTAAATAAAAGAGTTATATCAATCTAAAGATCTATTATATAAAATCGTTAATACACTTTTGTTCTATCAACGCACAGCCCAAACGGCTGGACGGATTGAGCTGAAATTTGGACAGCGTATTTTTAAGAAGATTTCATCGTGCAATAAGAAGCGATTTTTTAAAATTCCCTCAGGAACAGGAATTATTCCCGAAAAGCGTTTGTATGCAACTCCGTAACTGCTGACCCGATTGAGCTGAAATTTTGTAAAACGATTGTTGGGACGGTGTTTAGGAACACTGAATAGTTTTTATGTCAGAAATTAGCATTTAAGGGGGGGGTAAAGGGGGGTCGAAGTTTGTATGGAAAATTTAGAACCGCTGACCCTATTGAGCTGAAATTTGGTACAGAGGTAGATTGAGTCCTAAAAATTGTATGGTATACTTTTTATCCCAAAAATCAACCTCTAAGGCGGGATAAAGGAGGTCAAAGTTTGAATGGGAAATGACCCTATTAAGCTAAAATTTGGTTTAGATATAGTAGATTGAGCGTCTAAAAAGGATATGGGACAGTTTTTAACCCTGAAGTTGGCCTTAGAATGGAAGTCAAATTTTGTATAGGAAATTAGTATAGATTATAGCCTATTTGATATAGATAGTTTTACTCCAAAAAGCACATTTATATATTGATTATGAATAGTTTTTAACGCTCAAAAACATGTTATATAAAGAACACACAAAAAATTCAAACTCTTTTCCGATGTGCCACTATTTTACCCATTATGAAACTAGATGGCGCTGTTCGTCGTTAAAACTCGCAAGCGATTTGTTTTCATGATCGGGTGACTTTTAAACTTAAGAAACTAGACTTTTTCGCCATTTTGTAGTATTATGCGAAAGGGCGGTCAACAGTCAATATTATTATTAGACATTAGACACCTGAAATTTTATAACTACACTTAGAAATTTAACACTTAATATTTCCTAAGAAATTCATTTTCCTTTAATAAAATTATAAAATACTCGAAGAGTTTTATGGAAATTCAGGAACCACGGAATTAATTTGAGTCGCGGAAAAGATAGTGTGAAAAATGAGTAACCAATTTAGCCTAAATTCCCAATATAGATAGTTGAAAGTTATCGGGAAAGGACAACAGATAGTTTTAATTCCGGAAAAAGGACGGTGGAATTTTATAAGGCAATCAACCAATAAATTGATTTAGCTGTAATTTAGTATGGAGATATTTTGAATTCCAGGAAAGGACACAGGATTGTTTCCTGTGGTAGTGAAAAAAAAAACCGGTCAAGTACGAGTAGGACTCGAGCACCGAGGGTTCCGTACAAACCCGTAGGTATATACAAAATTTCAAAATTCTAAGCTCACGGGAGTACCGTGTAGGTTTTGATACCCTTGAAACTTGAAAGTAGTTTCAAGTTTAAAAATGCTGCTAAAATTGTTGTTTATTTTGATTTTGGCGCTGTATGAAATGTCCTGATATATTTATTAATTTTATTAATTTATTGCGTTAACATAGAGGTTTGATTTTATTACAGTTTAAAGGTATTATAAATCTGAGTAGGTATGTATTCGATATGAAATTCAGTTTAATACCTCTATCCATCTTCATGAGGAAAGTGGTTGTGAGTATAAAATTATAAAATTTGGTACAGAGGTAGATTGAGTCTTAAAATGATCTGGGATACTTTTCATCCCAGAAATCAACCTTAATGAGGGAGAGGAAAGGGGGGTTGCAAGTTTGTGTAAGAAATCGTTAACCGCTTCTTTGTTTTAGCTGAAATTTGGACAGCGTATTCTTTAGGTAAGCGACCGATAAAATGGGATTTTGCGAAATTTCCACGGGCACAGGAATTTTTTCCAAAAAAACCTTTGTATGCAAATCCGTAACCGCTGAACCGATTGACCTGAAATTTTGTGAAACGATTACTACTGCCACGACTACTACGATTATTACTTGAGTTGTATTTAGGAAAATTAAATATTTTTTTGATAGAAATTTGATTTTAAGGGGTGGTGTAAATCGGGGTCAAAGTTTGTATGGGGAAATTTAGAATCGCTGACCCTATTGAATTAAAATTTGATACATAGGATACATAGTAGATTGAGTCATAGAAAATGATATAGGATACTTTTTATTCCATAAATCAACCTTTAAGGGGAGGAAGGTGGGTCATTTTTTGTGTAGGAAATCGGTAACCGCTTCTTTGTTTTAGCTGCTTTATATAACATAGGCGACCGATAAGAAGGGGTTTTGTGAATTTCCCACAAGAACGGAAGTTATTTTCGAAAATCGTTTTCATGGAAATCAGTAACCGCTGAACCGATTAACGATAGTTGAGGTTCTGTTAATGAATTGTTTTTTTTTATGTCAGAAATTAATTTTAGTGAGAACCAGTATTAGGAAAGGAGGGTCAGAGTTTTATTGGGAATTCACGAACCACGGAATTGATTTGAGTCGCGGGAAAGGTTGCGGAAAGGGTAGTGTGAGAAATAGGTAACAAATAATAATAAAAATATGGTACACTAGCTGCGCTCAGCGGTTTTACCCGCAGTACTTATATAGCCTATGTGTTATTCCAGGGTCTAAGCTATCTCTATTCAAAATTTCAGCTCAATCGGTCCACCCGTTTAGGCCTGAAAGAGTAACAAACATCCATCCAGACATCCATTCTTACAAACTTTCACGTTTATAATATTAGTAAGATTACACACAATAAGTTAAGTTAAAAAGTTACCAGGAAAGGACGACAAATAGTTTTAATTTCTGAAAAGAGGCGTGAATGTTTGTAGAGGGTTACAACAACCGCAAAACCGATTTAGTTGTAATTTAGTATGGAGATACGAGTAGTTTTGAGTTCCGGGAAAGGACATTGAATTGTTTTTTACGGTAGCGAAACAAAACTGCGTAGAAATACCCAGCTCGATATTCTTCACTACCCAAAGCGGGAGCAATTATTGTAAAAGCCATGGTTTTAACAGGCCTATTTTATACCTATTTTACACTCACAAAATCGCGGGGATGGAAATACAATCGCAGTCTCTAAACAAACATCGCAGACTAAATGGCAGCACCAAATTTTCGCTTTATTAATTGACTGTCACGCGCAACGAAGTGCGCGCGGGTCAGCTAGTAATTAATAAATAATAAGTTTCACACGTTCCGCCGAAACTACTCGACGTGCAACACCCATAGGGATTGATTAGATAATTATACTCGAAACATAGGGATTAATTAGATAATTATTAATTATACACAATACATTTTGTTATTGTTGACACTGCGGCAAATCTAATTTTATAAAATAATAAGTTAAAACAATAATTTACACCATAAACAATAGTCAGTTAAAATATCTTTCTCTGGTGCACTTAGGTTGTTATTACCGTAGCAAAAACAAAATCAAAATTGATTCATCCGTTCGGGAGCTCCGATGTACAGTCAGACATACACGTCAATCTTATAACACCCCGTCGTGTTTACGTCGTTGGTTAAAAAAGCAATATAAACAAGATATACGTAAGGGCTTGTTCACGTTGAACGCGCGGGCGCGGGCGTGGGCGCGGGCGCGGGCGCGAAATATCAAACATACGACGTGCTATGAAAGTGTTCACGTACAAACGCACGTGCGGTGTAAGCAAAGTCTGTCGCGCCCGCTCCCGCGCGTTCAAACGTGAACAAGCCCTTAGTGTTGCCTTGCCACGGTGCGTGCGTTTAGAGGCCACATGCGCATGCGGTTGAACGGCCGTGACTTGCCCGATGTAAACACACTTTGTTATGTTTTACTTACATTTAGCTCTTTATAGAGCTCAAAGACCCGATGTCAAGAGTAATTGACGTTTAGTAAGAGCACAATGACATTCATCTTTGTAAATAAACGGCATTAACTCACTTGTATTTACTTCAGCTTCGTGCCGACCGTTTCGATCCTGTACGAGGATCTTCTTCAGGGAGTAGCTGCGGTTACGCGCCGGCGTTCGCGCCCCGCTTAGCACCTCGTACAAGATCGAAACGGTCGGCACGAAGCCGAAGTAAATACAAGTGAGTTAATGCCGTTTATTTACAAAGATGAATTTAAATACTGACGAATCGTTTAGTGCACAATGACATTGAAAATAGCTACAAATTGTATGCAATGACAGCGCGAGTAGCAAGAGTAGTGTCTTGATATATGTCAGTTTAGTCTTGGAGTTGCTACTCTTATGTCAATGTCTTACTATGCTAAAGGGGCTGGTATGTCAGATTACGTCTTGGTATGCTTCGACTGCTGACTTTGCTAAACCGAAATCGACGGGTACAACGAGGAAATAGTCAGTGACGTCATTTCCTATCAGACATCTCGTATGTGATGCTGATCACGTACCAGACACTCTGTTTTATCTCATTAATTATTAATGAATTATATTGTTGCCACTTTAGATAACAATTATTGTCGATTCTTGACGTTCGAAGTACATTGTGAGAAGGGTTTACAGTTTACCAGCTTATGCTCGCGGCTTTCCCCGCATGGCAAAATCCTTTTTTAGCACAGGTCTACATCATAAAACCTATCTATCATCCAAATTTCAACCCAACCCGTCCAGTGGTTTAGGCTGTGCGTTGATAGATCAGTCGGTCAATCAGTCTTTCTTTACTTTTATATGTATATTTAGAAGATTTAATTGCTGGATTCAAACAATTTAATAAAATTTTTACCTGATCTCGAGGATGAGCAGTGTTATTCCCGATTCCCGGTAAAAAAAAAATTAACTTTTCATCTCAAACCGAAAAATAAAAGGCCAAGTGCAAGTCGGACTCGGACTCTCACATGAAGTGTTCCGTACCATTCTCTCGGCAAAAAAAATCACATTTTAATCTAATTTAAGTATTTGGTGTTATAGGGCACAAAAATATATCTTCTGTGAAAATTTCAACCTTCGAACTATCACGGTTCATGAGATAGAGCCCGATGACAGACAGACTGACGGACAGCGAAGTCTTAGTAATAGGGACCCGTTTTTACCCTTTTTCGGAACCCTAAAATCACCCAAAAACTTATAAGGGTAGGGGTTTTTTTTTTTTGTTAACGCCGGGAAAAAATGCATTACGCATACCCTCCCATTGAGGGAATGGGAGGGTTATGTGGGACTCCCGTGCAGGACGGCTGCACGGTTTACCCACTAAAACGACCCGGCGGCACTCCCGCATCGTCTTAGTGACGGAGGACTGGGAATCGGCAGAGCCTTGGCATCCAGTCCTCCGTCGACGACCGCCCGTCTTTATAAAGACGGGCCCTTCACGCCCCTCTCAACAAGGAGGGGCAAGGGTAGGGGGTGTGGTAGTGGGTACTTGTTAAGGTATCTCAACCATATTTTATATTACTCACAAACCAAAAAATACTTCCTAATATTTGATTATTTTTTAAATTACGGACAAATTTTCAAATTTTTTGACCATGGGTAAATCCGTGTTTCCTGAGCGGTACAACTTAAGTATTTCAAGGCACGAGTGAATAGGTACCTTTCTAGGCATCTCTAGTGATCCATCGTCGACCGCATTTTCACTTTCCATCAGGTTGGATGTGGTCAAACGTAGGCATATTTAGTATTAAAAAAAAGACGTGTGGCACTCGGAGACTGCCGCGGTAAAGCTATTGCATAGCATTTTTATCTATAGATGGAAAAACTAAAAAGTATCACCGCTGTGCCGGTCGGAGTGGGGGGTGTTAGGTTTTTTTCGTTACGGAATTTCTGGATTCGGTCCCCACGCTCAAGGCCCGCGATAGAAGCTATGCAATAGCTTAAAAACTCTAATTCCTAATAGATGACAATGTTCGACCCAATCGTTCTCAAAGTGCTCTGAAAGTCGATATCATTGCTGGCTTCCCGTCGCAGGGGATCGCAACGGATGCTGCGCCAGTCGATGACCTATTTGCTACGAGAGTAGATGATGCACGACATTTGATTGTACTTGAATGCCTTGTTACTATGCTGAAAGTTATAAGGAGCTAGTGGACCCGCGCGCACTTCGTAGCGCCAAATAGAAAATAAGCCGTTTTTCTCCACTATATTATGCATGTATTATACATATAAACCTTCCTCTTGAATCATTCTATCTATTTAAACAGATAAACATTTATTTCATAAATCGTTTACAAATTTATAGGTCAATACAATATAATTCAATATTAATAATGTAATTCGTTTATTATTATTATAATTATAAATTAAATCATGTAAACAATAGGTCCTTGTTTAAATAGTGGTTCCAATGAACTCGTCAAAAGAATAGAATGCCTTTTCGAAGAGCCAGTTTTTTAATTTATATTTAAATGTGTTATGTGTCTGCGCTTGAGTGACATGCTCTGGCAGGCGATTATATACCGAGGGACCAACTATGTGAGTCAGGTGACTGGACATTAATAAAACGGCATCTGAATCCGTTGGGTAGTTTTAAAGATCTAAGCACACATAGAGACAGACAGACGCGGGAAGCGACTTTGTTTTATACTATTTAGAATAGAATAAATAAAGGCTAGGTCAAGAGTACCAAGAACCGGCGAGCGTGTATGAAGAATGTGATGAAGGTTGAGGAAGCGAAAGAAGTGTGCCCGGATCGTACTAAGTGGAGAGAAATAGTCTCTACCTTTTTTTTTGACCCAGGAAAAATGCGTTACGCATCATCACTCCACACCGCTATGTGGGACTCCCCCGCCGAAAATGGGCGCGGCGGGGATACCCACAAAAAACCTGGGGGTGTTCCTGCGGGACGCCATAATGCCGGGGCAGCGGGTACGCCGAAGCACTTGTCCGCGGCCCCGACGGCAAATAGCCTCTGCCTTTTTTTATTTTATTTTTTATTTTACGGTGGAAAGTGCTTTTTGAAAATCCGTACCACCCGGGGGAAAGGCACGGGTTATGTGGGACTCATTTGCCGGCGGGAGTGCAAGGCCGACAATAATACCCACTAAACCCCTCGGTAGGCCGTCTTTCCGCCTTCATGGGGCAGGATGGGGTCGCAGTTGCTCTCTGCCTACCCCAACAGGAACAAGGCGTGATTATACGTTTGTGTGACGTGTTATGATGGACCTCTGACCTCGGACAATCAATTAATTCCTATTTCAATAGCGTTGCAAAAGCGATTCGAACAATACAGAGCAAGACCTCTTACACTGTAGGTCATTATCATTCAAAATGACTTTGAAATTATGTTAATTGGATTAATTTTCTACGCGTTAAAATAATCGACTTTTCAAGTACCAACAATTTTCATATTAAATGGACTTGCGACTGATAGTGCTTGCGACGCTGAATCACGTAAGATGCCTAGAAAAGTTCTTCAACATTCCCAATTTGGGAGCTTTCACGGCCATAGTAGTGTCGAAGTGATTCTTTGAATTATTCGCGCGAAACTTGTAGACGCAATGTCTCTATCGTCTTCTTGATCTCTCCGAATCAATACGCTGATATTTTGGTGGGCGGCATGTTACGTACATGGGAATTGAGCGTACTAGGGGTGCCTCAATTTGTGGGGCTGCTATATTTACGGAGGTTCTGTCCTGTAGTTTTCAAGGTCCACAATAACGACTGGCACACCAGTACCTAATTTTTTAGGGTTTGCTACAAGCTCTTGTCTAGGGCCCCAGGTTCTTATAAGAATCTTTACAGATTCCTTCGTGATAACACAAAGTAGGACTATTAAAGCCTACGCATTGATTTACCAGATGTAACACAACACTGAGTAATCCATTCCGTCCGGTTAGCTAATCAAATGGCACGACAAGGTCGTTGGATCTAGCGTGAATGGTATTGAGTATTGAATGTTTGGATGAAAAAAGTATGGTCAATCTCCTCTCACTTTCTGGGCGCCTGGTAGTTTCTTCGTGGAAGTATGAGGTTATACGATTTTGAACTTTATTATTTGATCTAACTACTACCTTTTCTCAATAAAGGCATTTGCCACCTCTAACTACTTTAACCAATAAATATTTACTTTATGGCTATTTGAAGTACTTCCTAGAGTTTATACATTCCTAGTACTTCGTGTTCGTGTGGGCAAGTTTTAAGATCCAATCTCTTTATTTTATTGGACGCCTGGTACATTTTTTTCATATGGGTATTAGATCATCATCATCATCACCCTATGTTCGTCCACTGCTGGACATAGGCCTCCCCCATGGCACGCCACTCAACTCGGTCCTCCGTCTTAGATATACATACTTATTTTTAATAATAATGGTTTTTGGAAAAATAGTTTAGTTATATTTCTAAGTGAGCAAAGTTGTTCTTTGCTGCGAGCGTGACAAAAACTGATTCAAAAGAATATTTTGCTTCGAGTTATTACGCACCAAATAATAATCACATTTTGAAATGGCGGACCCATTTCCGTCAGAAAGGTAAAAAATATGCACTCTTTTATGACCTACTAGCTGCGCCCAACGGTTTTACCCGCTGTATAGCCTATGTGTTATTCAGGGCCAGGGGTCTAAGCTATCTCTATACCAAATTTCAGCCCAATCGGTCCACCCGTTTAGGCGTGAAAGAGTAACAAACCCACATCCATTCTTACAAACTTTCACGTTTATAATATTAGTAAGATGAAATCTTTTTTTTTTTTTTTTATGTGTTGAAGTAGAAGACGAGCTAGACGCTCTCCTGATGTTAATAAATAACGCTGTCCATAATCAGTACAGTACTACTTAGGATTTCACAATTAAGTGAAATTCTAGGAGCACTGCACCAACGCTTCTTACTCAAGAGTCATAAGATGTTAAGACTCTTTAGCCCAGTAATTTCACTAGCTACAGTGCCCTCCTACCGAAGCACAGTAATGTTTGCACATCACTGCTCAGGCGGTAGAATAACTTGCACTGTTGGGGTACCCACTTAGACGACCTTCTGCAAAGGAAATCTACCCCCGGTGAAACATCCATTCTTACAAACTTTCACGTTTATAATATTAGTAAGATGAAATCTAATTACATTAATAACTGCACTGCACATATTATATTAAATAGGAAAAGTAAATAACACAATATAAACAATAGGTAAAGTACTCATTTATCAGTTGCTACGCACATACAATGTAGGACGCTGATAAGATAAGGGTAAACCAAACTATTGATTTGGACATTTTAAACCGAGGCGAGGTTGGTATGGGTTTTTTTAAACGAAGGAAATATCTATAAATAATGCTATTTTCACCAGATTGTGTCCCTATTTCCTATGAATATTTAGTTATCTTTAAAACCACGCAACGAATTTTCATGCGGTTTTAAATAGAAAGTGATTTAAGAGGAAGGTTTATACGTATAAAGTATAAACCCGTGTCTCCAGCTCCTTTTATTGTCTACACTCTCAACAAAAACACGTCAACACACAGCAAAATTCCCCTGCACAAAAAAAAAATGTCTATGCTTCAAGCTTCAACAAATATTTTTGCTTTGTTTATTCATTTATTTGCTGAGCCCGGCGGTAAGCTTCAACAAATGTTTTTGCTTTTCATCGGCTATGGAAAGCAAAAACATTTGTTGACGCTTGAAGCATAGACATTATTATTATTTTTTTGTGTAGGGGAATTTTGCTGTGTGTTGACGTGTTTTTGTTGAGAGTGTATACCAAAAAAGGAGCTGGAGACACGGCTTAACACATGCATAATATAGTAGAAACATTGGTATTGTTTTTCTTGCTGGAGGTGGACTAGGTGGGTACCCCGACAGTGCCAGTTATTCTACCGCCTGAGCAGTGATGTGGGCAGCCAAACAAGGGCACTGTAGCTTTTTTTTTTGAAGTGAAAACTTCTTTAGCGGCGCTGAGCACTTTTTTGTATGGGTAAAAACTTTCAAACTCGCGTCAGGGTCACGTGATGCTGATCGAAAAAGCGTAAGATCGAGGGGAAGGGAGAGGAACTAGTATCTCCCACTCTTTCTACCGTGCCTGAGTGTGCTGCTCTGTTTAGGCGGCACAGGGGGCTTAGATTATATTTTATATTTATCTTATTAATATTATAAAAGCGAAAGTTTGTGTGTATGTGTGTGAGTGTGTGTGTGTTTATATTTTTTTTTTTTTTATTAGACACTTAAATAGGTTCGAATCAAAACTGTTTGTTTCTTACTTCAGTTATCATAAACCAATTGTATCAGTTGTAAAAATTTGCGATGATGATTCTGATAATAACGATGGTGTAAAAGTCGTCGAAATTATGGATGGAAGTTGATTTTTATGAGAGATATAATTTAATGTTATATATAAATAACGATATAATATTATAAATAACAACATATAAATTGTAATATTTGTGTACGATAGCGCAATAAATAAACATTGTATTCTACCTCATAAATGATAGTATTTTTATACTTATAATTAAACACAACGTTAATATTGAAGTTTTCACTTCTGCCGGCACTCCCGGAGTGCTACCTTTTTTTTTTTTTTTTATGTTATGAAATAGAAGACGAGCAAGACGCTCTCCTGATGTTAAGAGATAACGGCTGCCCATAATCAGTACAGTGTTACCTAGGATTTCACAATGATGTGAAATTCTAGGAGCACTGCACCAACGCTTCTTACTCAAGAGTCATAAGATGTTAAGACTCTTTAGCCCAGTAATTTCACTAGCTACAGTGCCCTCCTACCGGAGCACAGTAATGTTTGCACATCACTGCTCAGGCGGTAGAATAACTGGCACTGTTGGGGTACCCACCTAGACGACCTCCTGCAAAGGAAGTCTACCCCAAGTAAAATGCTCAGGCAGGAGATAACGCTGCCCATAATCAGTGGGTAGACTTCCTTTGCAGGAGGTCGTCTAGGTGGGTACCCCAACAGTGCCAGTTATTCTACCGCCTGAGCAGTGATGTGCAAACATTACTGTGCTCCGGTAGGAGGGCACTGTAGCTAGTGAAATTACTGGGCTGAAGAGTTTTAACATCTTGTGACTCTTGAGTGAGAAGCGTTGGTGCACCAAGAATTTTAAACCATACCTTACCTCTAAGTAGAATAAACGTTTTTTTGAAGTGAAAACTTCTTTAGCGGCGCTGAGCACTTTTTTGTATGGGTAAAAACTTTAAAACTCGCGTCAGGGTCACGTGATGCTGATCGAAAAAGCGTAAGATCGAGGGGAAGGGAGAGGAACTAGTATCTCCCACTCTTTCTACCGTGCCTGAGTGTGCTGCTCTGTTGATGGTGTAAAAGTCGTCGAAATTATGGATGGAAGTTGATTTTTCTGAGAGATAAAATTTAATGTAATATATAAATAATGATATAATATTATAAATAACAACATATAAATTGTCATATTTGTGTACGATAGCGCAATAAATAAACATTGTATTCTACCTCATAAATGATAGTACTTTTATACTTATAATTAAACACAACGTTAATATTGAAGTTTTCACTTCTGCCGGCACTCCCGGAGTGCTACCTTTTTTTTTTCTTTAGAATCATAATCTGACTTCTGACTGACTGACTCTGAGTCTATCTTTGTAAATAAACGGAATAAACTCACTTTTATTCTTTCGGCTGCGTGGCGACCGTTTCGATCCTGTACGAGGATCTTCTTCAGGGGTGATTGAGTCTATTTTTCACCTATATCATCATCATCATCCACAGCCTTTTACATCCCACTAATAAACACGCAAAACTGTGGGTCCCGGCTGTTTCCTATAAGATATGTAGGAGGCAGTCGTTGGGTCATGTTGCAGGCCCTGTAGTAATCTCGGCGACCTGAAACTGCAACATATAGGTTCGCCACACAACCTATACATTGTGATTTGACTCTGACAGTGTAAGTAGGGTAACCTGTTCTGTTGGAGTATAAACCCCAATTATTATTATTTAGCCCAAATAGCAATCACCTGCCGAGATTCGAACCCAGTGCCAGGATTATCTGCTATCCGACATTTACACTCTATAATCTATGAATAGAACTATATTTGTTTATGTCAAGGGCATTTATTGGCATAATGACCTAATGGGCCACATCTATTGGAGCTGTGCCAATGTTGTGACACACTGAACTAATTTATTTTTGGACACATGTGTGTTGCAAACAAAGAAATTTCACGTCCTAAGGCGATTTTCACACTGCCCCGCATGATGCAGCGTAGCGCGTGGATGCGTGTTCTTCCGTTGCTTGTAAGTATCTCCGTTTGTATGGAAAACACGCACAGTCTAACACACTGAAAATGCATCCACGCGCGTTCATGCGTATCACGCGCATACACGCGGAGAAACATGCACCCCCGCGCGTAGGTGCGGGGCGAGACGCAAGGTATGGCACACCGAATCCCAGCCAAATCCAGTTTTGATTGAAGAAATGAGAGCCGCCGTGCGTGAATCTACAAAACGCACCTACGCGCGTGAGTGCGCAAAAAACCCGCACGATGATGCAGATCTGCACTCCCGCAGGAACGCGCGTAGGTGCGTCGACACGCAATATGCAGCATGATGCGGGGCAGTGTGAAAATCGCCTTAGACCTAATGTACGTGGGAAAAATGAAATAGTTACTTATTTGCTAACTAGAGAATGCAGCGTTCAAATGACGAAGTGGCGAAGTAATCTTGAATCATCTTTGTAAATAAACGGCATAAACTCACTTCGGCTTCGTGCCGACCGTTTCGATCCCGTACGAGGATCTTCTTCAGGGAGTAGCTGCGGTTACGCAGATGAATTTAAGTACTCACGAATCGTTTAGTGTAAAAAAGTAATCTAGAATTTAATATTGGAATTACGAAGTTTTTAGAGCGAATTTTCAAAGTGAGAATATTCAAGGCACGAGTGAAGGTATCTTTCAATATTAATAGTGATTCGACATGTGTGTTGTAAACAAAGAAATTTCACTTCCTAAGACCTAATGTACGTGGGAAAAATGAAATAGTTATTTGCTAACTAGAAAATGCAGCGTTCAAATGACGAAGTGGCGAAGTAATCTTGAATCATCTTTGTAAATAAACGGCATAAACTCACTTCGGCTTCGTGCCGACCGTTTCGATCCCGTACGAGGATCTTCTTCAGGGAGTAGCTGCGGTTACGCAGATGAATTTAAGTACTCACGAATCGTTTAGTGTAAAAAAGTAATCTAGAATTTAATATTGGAATTACGAAGTTTTTAGAGCGAATTTTCAAAGTGAGAATATTCAAGGCACGAGTGAAGGTATCTTTCAATATTAATAGTGATTCGTCATCCATCTGCATGTATCATCAGGTGGGATGTGGTCAAACGTAGGCCTATTTAAGACGTCGACGTGCAAGTGAGCTAAACCTGCTTTTGTTGCGAGATTTGATTACCAAATGTCCCCTTTTTCTGCTAAAGTCATTTTAAACATTGTAGACACCTAACCTATTCCAGAACCAATAATATTCGCAAGGTATTATTTTCTTTGGGTTAATTCACTAAATTTAAGTACCAGGAGCTCATAAACGCAGAGCAGCGTCAAAGGTATATCCAATCAAAACATTGTGTTTACTAGTGCGGAACGCAAACATTTTACAGTTAAGGTGATATCAGACGGTTCACTCGAATGATTGTTCACTCGAGTGAATGCTTCATTTTTTTTTCATTCTATGTTCACACGGCTTAGACGAAATGATACAGAAATGAACATTCATTGTTCTTTCTTTTAAATATGTCATCGAATGAAGTCGTAAGTCTTGGAATTAGTTTAATTTGTGATCATTTAATCAAAGAGTTGACAAAAAAGAAGCAAAGAAAACGTCGACGGTGGTGGGTGCGACCATGGATTGCAAGAAGAAATTTATTAGGAGCTTCCAATACATTGTTGAGAGAACTAGCCGTTGAAGATCCTGATTCATATTGTAATCATCTTCGAATGGATGAAAGTAAATTTGAAGAACTTCTACTTCTTCTACAGAAAAAAATATAACTTCGTCGACAACGTGATGTCCGTCGGCTACAGGACTCGAAACAAAATGGCCGAATCCGAATGAACGTTCTCTCAGTGTTCAGACCGTTCATTTCTCGTTCATTCGGAGTGGGAATGAAAGATACCGGATGCCAATATTCAACACTGTTGGATCGGTTCACTAATGAATTCATTCGGCACTCGTGTTTCATTTTTTGTTCAGACATTTCATTTCGAGTGAAATGTACCGAATGAAAGGTGAAAATGAACAAAAAATGAACCGTCTGATATCACCTTTACCATCCACTGGACAAAACCGTGTCTTCAGGCATGTAAACCGGAATGATGTTCAGTGAAGCCAGGGGTGGCTTTATCCCGCCCTCTAGGTTTAGATTGCTACCATCTACAACCGCATCGTAGCTTAACATCACGCGAGATCATGGGCTAAAAAAATTATTACAAATAAAATAATATTTGTTACATATTTTTACTAAATCCAAATTCAAGTACCAGGAGCTCATAAACGCAGAGCAGTGTCAAAACAGGTATATCCAATCAAAACATTGTGTTTACTAGTGCGGAACACAAACATGTTTGTCGGGTTGTTTACACCGATCTAAAATACCTTCTACTTATCTATGCACTTTCAAGGACGTTGCTTTTTATCGTACGTTGAGACGTCATTTTTTTATTCATTACTAGAAGACCCGCGCGCACTTCGTAGCGCCTAAAATAAAATTATCAGTGTTTCTCTACTACATAATATAGAATAGAAAACTCTTCATTGTTCACACATATACAACAATATAAACTTAGAACTAAGATTACACAGAAAGAAGTGTTACAATTGGCGGTCTTATCGCTATTAGCGATCTCTTCCAGACAACCAAGCAGGGAAAGGAAATACATAAATGCATGTATAAAGGAAATAATATAATGCATGTATAATAAAATACTCTATTAAAAAAACTGCATCAAAATCCGTTTCGTGGTGTTAAAGATCTAAACATAGGTACCAGGTATATAGGGACACACAAACAGATCGAACTTTTGGCCCTATAATCTAGATGGCGGTGACGTAGTATATCATCGTTCCCTAACAAAACTTGTCAAAAATATAGGGCGACCTATGTAAATCGCGCAAGCGAGTTTGTCGTCTCGTTTTGCATAATACATACATTATTTTTTTTATGTGGAGAAGTAAGAAGACGAGCAAGACGCTCTCCTGATGTTAAGAGATAACGCTGCCCATAATCAGTACAGTGCTACCCAGAATTTCACAATTATGTACAATTCTAGAAGCACTGCACCAACGCTTCTTACTCAAGAGTCATAAGATGTTAAGACTCTTTAGCCCAATAATTTCACTAGCTACAGTGCCCTCCTACCGAAGCACAGTAATGTTTGCACATTACTGCTCAGGCGGTAGAATAACTGGCACTGTTGGGGTACCCACCTAGACGACCTCCTGCAAAGGAAGTCTACCCCCGGTACACATTAATCTATAATCACATGTACATATTAATCTATAATCATGCCTGGTTCCCGTTGGGGTAGGCAGAGACTATTTCCGGCACTATGGCGTCCCGCAGGAACACCCCCAGGTTTTTTAGTGGGTATCCCCGCCGCTCCCATCTTTGGCGGGGGAGTCGCACATACCGCCTCGCGCCCCCCGGCGTGGGGTGATGATGCGTAACGCATTTTTCCTGGGATAAAAAAATAAATAAAAAAGGCAGAGACTATTTCCCACCATTTGATAAGATCCTGACACACCTCTTTCGCTTCCTCAACTTTCATCACATTCTTTATTACACGCTCGCCGGTTCTTGGTACACTTGACCTGAGGGCCTATTGGCTATCGCAAATCGACATGTAAAACACTAGAATCCATAGACAAAATTGCGTACATTACTTGCTTAAACCTCCTCATTAATATGAGTAAAGTAACAAAAGCAGCAATGTACATTGAAGTTGCCATCAATCGTAGTGGGTGAGAATTAGCCAAGCCCCTCAGGCCTTTCCTTAGAACGACATTTATTTGGTCAAGGAAAGTACGCCTAGGCTTTGCATAATACAAATATTATTATTTATTGCCGGACTCGCGCTTGGCCTATTTATTATTTTGACGATATACTACGTCATAACTTAATACCAAGATGCGTAGTAAGAATTGCGTATTTTCTATAACACGAAGTCTAATGCATTAAAATATGAGATAAGTAAACTGATAAGTGTAAATAATAGGTGTTTAGTTTTCTTAGAATAGGGATGTTGACAATTTTTTTTGTCCATAATGTAGATTATTGAAAAATATTGGACACGTATTTTTTATTTGTAAATCTGATAAAAAAAAACGTGAGAGATACAACGTACTACAGACTACAGTTGCTTGATCGTGACGTCACACCACTAAATCTAGTACATTTTTGTTCAGTGGTGTGACGTCACGCATCCTAACACAAAATCTTGTAAACGTTATATCTCAGCATTTTTTTTTATTTTAATTGCAAGAAAAAAAAATACGTTTGTAATATTTTTTTATTATTAAAATTAGGGACTAAAAATATTCTAAATTTTTTGACCTCGTCAACATCCTTATTTATAGAACTAAATTTTTGAATATTCCGCAAGAGCAGGTCTACACAATATTATTGCACAAGTGTTTTCAGTCACCAAGGGAAACCGCCAGCAAAAGCTAGTTTTTTATAATATTTCATTCTAAAAATCGCTGTGACATTCATGTGATGATGTAAGAAAAGGAATTTGAAGTGATGCAATATGGCATTTAAATTGCATTTTTTACAATGCAATTTAATCTGTAGCGCAAATACTCGTATAGAAAATAATAGAATACAAATACTCTTTCTTTATTGTGAACAATTTAACAAAAATTGCAATTCGATAACTGTACGCGTTCTCGATTAAAGCGTCTTGACAGACAGACGGACAAACGAGACATCCTATAAGTGTTTCGTATTTTTTCTTTTTGTGGTACGAAACCTTAAAAAGTGCTTAAAATGAATTAACACATTGGTCCACAATAGCCGGCCTATCGCTCAAAGCGATCTCTTACAGACTAGCTAACTTTTGGAGGAATAGATTTGTTCGTTATTTAAAAATGTATTATGAAGAGAGTTAAGTAAACCCTACTTTACTTAGAACTTGCTTAGAACAAATAAAACAAATCAATGAAAGTATATCAAAAGTACCAGGCGGTCATAAAAGACAGGAGGTACGCCAGACGGTTGTTGAACCGAGTGTCCCGAGACGTCTAGTCTGACATTGGGTAAGGGCGGTCTAGGGTTGGGTGACCTTTAAAATTCGATCTTTAAAAATATTGGCGCAACGTAGCTTGTAGTACGATAAGATATTTGCGTCAACGACTATTTGAAAACCACTCTTTCATTTTTGGTTTCCTGGTACTTCGTGTCCTAAAACAATGGCGTGGTTCTTTAACCTTAATGCCATTTATATATTCACTTCTTAACTCCTTGTAGTTCGTCGCAGGTGGGACGATAAGATACTTGCGTCAACGACTATTTGAAAACCTCTCTTTCATTTCTGGTTTCCTGGTACTTCGTCTCCTAAATCAATGGCGTGGTTTTTTTTTTTTTTTTATGTGATGAAGTAGAAGACGAGCAAGACGCTCTCCTGATGTTAAGAGATAACGGCTGCCCATAATCAGTACAGTGTTACCTAGGATTTCACAATTATGTGAAATTCTAGGAGCACTGCACCAACGCTTCTTACTCAAGAGTCATGAGATGTTAAGACTCTTTAGCCCAGTAATTTCACTAGCTACAGTGCCCTCCTACCTGTGCACAGTAATGTTTGCAGTACACTGCTCAGGCGGTAGAATAACTGGCACTGTTGGGGTACCCACCTAGACGACCTCCTGCAAAGGAAGTCTACCCCCGGTTATTTAACCTTAATGCCTGTTTGTCATCTATATATTCACTTATTAACTCCTTTTAGTCTTTAGGTAGACCCCAACAGTGCCAATTATTCAACCTCCTAAGCAGTGATGTGCAAAGATTACTGTGCACTGTAGCTTTTGAAATTACTGGTTAGGTGCCGAATAGACGTTTTTATGCAGTAAGCTTCCGAATAATGATTGAGAATTAATAAAAATATCACAAAGTATTTAATTCTTTTTGATACTTGAGTAATTCACAATAATAACGCGTATTCGGCACCTCGCTGCCTACCGAACCCTACCCACCTCGTTGCAAACTCGCCTCGACTTTAAGTTCAATCGCTTCTAGGGAGTCACATTACTGTATATCTTTTTACCGTGCTCATAATGATCGCTTGTCCAGTGGGTGAGATATACTCGAAAGTTAAGCAATTTGTGTTTTTTTTGCGACATGTTTAGTTATATATGACATAGGTGAATGTTCTCTTATCAAACGATATGTCTGTACGTGATTGCTAGACAGTAAGCTATAATAAGACCTATATCAGTGTACGGTCTCATTCGAATGATTATTTTTCTAGAAAGCCGAGATAAACATACAAAAACCCCTATTGTGTTTCAAATTCACATTCTTACATAGCCAAAATTAAAAAAAAAAAAAAACATACTTTATGCTCCTTTTCTATAAGCTATGGCGAGAAGCAAGTATTTTAATTCATACCTTAATAATAAAAAATAATAAATATTTCTGGACATTTCACACACAGCGCCAACTTAAAAACAGCTCGGCCGATTTAAATAAAATTTTAATATTAACCCTTTGCAACTAAACACTTTTTTCCAAATCGGTTTTGGCGTCTTTTAATAATCGGTTAACACAATGCAGCAAAAAAATATTAAGACGATTATAGTGAATCTATCCTTTTTTGAGATCGTTTGAAAACAAATAAGCCAATTTTTATCTAATCTAATAAAACAAGGTTGAAATACTGTTTGTTTCCGCATGCCTTGAAATTTCTTCTAATCTATTCCTTGGGGGTCGATTTTCAAAGTAATCCTTCTGATAAAAATCTAGATTTTGCGTATTAAATTATGCCAACAATATATTTTATGTATTATGTATAGTCAATAGTCCTAAATACATAAAAACATGCCATGCTTCGATGCTTTCAGTAAATGGACACAAAAAAGCTTAAAATCACATTCTAATGTTACTGGTCAAATGAAGGTCAAATTTAAAATAGATAACTGTTTATTCCAACAAAGAAAACAATTAACACTAAATAAGTACATTTCAGTTAGGCAATGTTACAATTGGCGGTCTTATTGCTAAGGAAAAATACAACAAGTTTTAGAATGAAAAATAAACATTCTTTTTTAACCCCCGACGCAAAAACGACGGGGTGTTATAAGTTTGACGTGTCTGTCTGTCTGTCTGTGTGTGTGTGTGTGTCTGTGGCATCGTAGTTCCCGAACTCCGATGAACGATTTTTGATTTAGTTTTTTTTTATTTGAAAGTAGAGTTAGTCGAGTGTTCTTAGCCATGTTTGGTGGAAATCGGGCCAAGATGGCCGCCGCTACAAAATGGCGGATAACTTTTTTCTTCCACGACCCCATCAATATGGGTATCAAATGAAAGGGCTTGACTAGTAGAATACAACGCACTATAATAAATTTTCAAATCCAAGATGGCCGCCACCACAAAACCGTGAATTACCTATTTTGAAAGCGTTGCGTTGGGGGTTTTTTAAATTTTTAATTTAATTCACTTGTTTAGGATTCCGTAGTAGGACACTGTCAGATCCAGGATTTTTTCTGAGGGGTAAAAACATTTTTAAATTTTTTTGCACATTTTAACGTTGAGGTTTTGAATACAAATTTGAAAGAGAAAATATTGTATTTCTGACAAGGACAGAGGGCCTATTGGCTATCGCCCAATGACTTATAAAACACTAGAATCCATAGACAAAATTGCGTACATTACTTGCTTAAACCTCCTCATTAATATGAGTAAAACAACAAACGCAGCAATGTACATTGAAGTTGCCATCAATCGTAGTGGGTAAGAATTTTTTTTGAACGTGATCTAGTAAACCGCAATTTAAGTTTCATAGAAATGTTACTTGTTGCTACTGAACCCTTCATTGGGAGAGTCCGACTCGCCGTTGGTCGCTTTTTATTTGAGCTAAATTTGTTGACTCTTAGGGTACCTACGCACTATGCGGTTAGCCGCAATGCGGTCAGCCGTCCGGCTGGCCGCAGTCAAAAATATGTACGGCAATACATACATACACGCAGAAACTATCTTAATTTGCATAATCCACCCTGTTCTACTAACTATCGACAAAATTCATTCTTCCTTCGTACTGTAAATCTTTTAATTCAAGTTATTCAAAAAATGTGGATCTATTTCTTATGAAACAGAATGGTTTTAAAATAGTTATAATATTTAAAAAATTCTTCTCCTAGATATTTATTTGTACACCTACTTGATTATCTTTCTATACTACTACATACTACTCCTACCTTCTACTCTTGCTCCTACATTTTCTATATCACTATAGTGCCATGCTAATAAGGTGAATTATGAAGTAATATGGCTTTATCCTTGTTATGTATTATTGTCATGTCTTGTGTTTCTTCTATTTCTTCTTGTCTTCTCCTTGTTTTTTATTACTATTGTTTTTTCTAATAATGTACTAATTTTTCATCATAGTCTTGAAGATCTTGTTTACTTTAAATATATATAAGTAGATTTATTGTATTGTGAATGTTTATATCAGTGGAAATCGTTGTTAGCTAAGCACATTTTGTATACTTATTCTAAAATCTATACTTAGAGCTGTTGATTTTCCAAATAAAATAAATAAATAAATACAGTTTCTATTCGCACTATGATGCGGCTGCCGTCCAACCGCTCCGGTCGTTCTGAGCGCTGCGGCCCGACTGGCGGCCAGCCGGACGGTTGCTGTACACACTACGCGGATAGTGCTAGTTTGCGGTTGCCCGCCATTGACGGTGTACGTGTTCACCGACGCTCGCGCATTTTATTGATAATTAACTATGGATTTCGATACAGAAAAAAAAAATAATTGAGATACAAAATAGGCCAGCAATCTGGAATACAAAATCCGCAGAATATTCGGTTCACGTTCCGAGTCGATCCAACCGCAAACCACGACGGTTTCTCAACCATACGTTCCGGTTGCGGTTGCGGCTACCCGCCACCCGGCTAACCGCAAGCGCAACCGTATACTGCGGCCAGCCGGAGTGCGTAGGTACCCTTAGGCGCATTACAACTAAGAGCTTGGAAAAATAAAATAATATTTCATACTCATACCACCAATAAAATGAAACCGCAGTTAGCAATAAACTGAAATTGCACAGAAGACGCCGACCAATACTCTTGAAATGGACCAATTTATAATAGGTCTTTGAGACCAATTTAACAATTTAGATAATCACGATCTTTGAACTGGTGGTGAAGAAAGTAACTAACAATTTGCTATAGGTGTACTGACTGAACCACGAGTTTTTTTTAAAGGTTTACAATTCTTCTGTACTTCTTCTGTGTTCTAATGTACGATTACAAATACAAATAGTTTATTTTGAACAAGTAAAATTTTAAAAAATGTTTTTAAAAACAAGCTTTTATTATTATTACCATCTAGCATCATTAAGTACTCGTCAAGACAAATCAAATGAGTCCAAACTGGATGAGGTCGCACTGCTTAATTACGGAGTTCCTATGGCCACCTTCCAGCTACATCATCAGATCAGCTGCATGTCATAATAATTTTGCATTGTCATGCGATTTATACAGGCATGCAAAATTTCAGCCCATCCTACCGGGAAGTGAGTCAAATTAAACTTGCAAGATTTGATTACAGACAGAGAGACAGACAAGTGAAAGTAAATAAAAGCTTGGTAAAAAGTGTTGGGCCTATTGGCTATTTATCAACTACTATGATTACAAGCCACAATTGGTCGACCTAGGCTTCCTTGATTGGCCGATTTTTTTTTATTGTTGTAAGGAAAGGCCAGGTCAGTACCAAGAACCGATGAGCGTGTATGAAGAATGTAATGAAAGTTGAGGAAGCGAAAGAGGTGTCAGGATCGTACTAAGTGGAGGGAAAACAGTCTCTGCCTTTTTTTGACCCAGGAAAAATGCGTTATGCATCATCACCCCACACCGGGGAGCGAGGGGCGGTATGTGAGACTACCCCGCCGCAGATGGGCGCGGCGGGGATATCCACTAAAAATTATCCCCATCTTACATGTACGAAGGTACCTTTAATTAATTAATTAATTTAAAAGTATTTAGTTAGTGGGGTGTGTGTTAGTGTTGTGTTAGTGTTAGTGGCTTTTATTTAGTTTTAAGTCTATTTTGTTATTTTTTGTCCCAATAAAGAGTATTGTATTGTATTTTTATTACCGTTCTGTAACCCTAATCATTATCCTTATCTGTGCATAATTATAGGTACCTAGGACTTTAATTTCTTCACAAAGCCACGGACGCATAGACAAAGGGAAACAACAAGGCTTCCTTGTTACGGAAGCCTAAAATGACTACGAGTAGCTCCACCAAGAATTCATCTTAACAATGTAAGAATCTTGCAGATGCGTCATTGGTGAATTTAGCAGTTATTCAATTGAACAAATTTAAAGTGGGCATTGTACTTTTGTATCAGTTAAAAAATTTTAGTAAGTTAGTACTGGGAGATAAGTGATGGCAGGAGGTAATGATTCTTATAGGTGCAAAGGTTTTGTGTTCCAACTAAAGATCTTTGACTCCTACAATTAAGTTTTACACATCTAAAAGGTGTTGAACTCCAATACAAGGTGATTGTACTCCAATGCATGAAGGTGATTGACTCCAATAAAAAATATGTTTATATCTTCATAGCGTCTAACAGAAAATTATCAGTGTTTCTCTATCATAAAAACTGTCTCAAAATCCTTGGCATTGTTTTAAAGATTTGTTTGTTGTAAACATAGGGACAGACAGATAGGGGGAAGCGACTTTGATTTATACTATGCAGTAATTTATCAGGGGGCATTATCCCCCATTCTATAAATTACTCCTACAAGTGTCTCTGAAGACTCCAATGTTTACAAACAAAGGAAAATAAACAAAAATGTCCGCTAATCGATAGGTACACGTACCAGGCGCCCATAAAACCATGGAAGTTTCACGTAATACTACCAAATGAAGAATGTTCCACTATTGTTCCATTTGCAAGGAAATACATGTATATTTCAACGAGTAATGTTATCACGATCATATTATTGTTTTGAAATGACGTAGCGCGATTATATTCCACAATAAGGGTAATAACTGCGTACGTTTGTGTAAATGTAATGCAATATCAAGTCCTTGAAAACAGGTTTACAAGTTTCTCAATGTTTTGTTTTGATTCCACTTACCAGATAGATCTTCAATGGTGTTCAGCTTTCGAGTCGTCATCTTCGTATCGCGAAAACTTCACAATAATGTCCTCCGATTATTTTGCTCACTTGAGACGGATTTCGCGTTTATTTATCGAGAAATAGCGAAGAAAACAACCAGCCACGAAAGACTTTGTTTTCTTTTTGCGTAGTGTTTTGGTTTTCTTTCGTCAGAAGGCGCACAAATCGCTGCTCTGATTGGATCACGTCCGATTTAGATCAGCCAATAATAGCGTTTATCTTTGAAAAATCTAGTGAAATCACTGCTGTGATTGGTGAATGATTATATCGGTGTTGCTAGTTGTGAATATTGAATAGTAAAATCGATCGATTTTGCTAATTTGACTGTCTAGAGAAACCTTTAAAAGCGCCATCTAGTGTCGAGTAGCAATAATATTAGACATTTTACCTGGCGGGAATTTATGAATCTTTTTTCTTGACTTTTCATTCAAACGAAAACAGAATCAGCATAAATTTTAAGATTTACGTTAAAAACGTGGTGAAATTAAGTTGTTAATTAGGTTTATGTGTATTTATTACACAATCTGACACCAATTTGCAGTTTGCCGAGTTAGCATTTAATATACCTATTTGAAGTCTGAAGTATGTCAAATCATCGCGTTTTGAGAAAAAAACCACGAATCAGTTATTTTGAGCCTAACGACGAATATTCTGATGAATACGTGTGTAAGTTATAAAAATAATTGAATATGTTAACTATACAAGTGAATTAAATTAAAAATTTAAAAAACCCCCAACGCAATACGTAATTCACCATTTTTTTGATGGCGGCCATCTTGGATTTTAAATTTTATATAGTGGGCTGTATTCTACTCGTTAAGCCCTTTCATTTGATACCCATATTGAGGGGGTCGTGGAAGAAAAAAATAATCCGCCATTTTGTAGCGGCGGCCATCTTGGACCAATTTTCATCAAACATGGCTAAGAACACTCTCGACTAACTCTACTTTCAAACAAAAAAAACTAAATCAAAATCCGTTCATCCGTTTGGGAGCTACGATGCCACAGACAGACACATACACACACACACACACACACACACAGACAGACAGACAGACAGACAGACACGTCAAACTTATAACACCCCGTCGTTTTTGCGTCGGGGGTTAAAAACATGTTAGAAAATATTTACGAAAATTGTATTATTAGTGAAATTTTTTTTTTCAGATTGCGATAAATGTAATGATTACGTATACGAATATTGTTCAATACACGGCCCTTTACTCGTTATACCTGATGATAAGGTAAATTTATCATAAAATTATTTATTTCACGTTTTTATTGCAAAAAACATTTTGTCTAATTTAGACATTTTAAGTACAGTCGAGAACATAAATGTTTTGTACACCTCAGCGAGATGACATAGCCATTAGAAATTTCAGTAATTGATCTACTCATTTACTTACCTATCTCGTATCTATGATACGAGGGTCCGGCTTAGCCGTAGAAACTTTTGTATGGTATCTTACTACAACTACCTGATTTCTGTCTGTCATTTTATTTACACTACCTGCGTCCGGTTTACCCGCAGTATTTATGTAGCCTATGTGTTATTTCAGGGTCTAAGCTATCTCTATACCAAATTTCAGCTCAATCATTCCACCCGTTTAGGCGTGAAGATGTAGCAAACATACACACTCACAAACTTCCGCATTTAAAATATTAGTGTGACATTCTGGAGGCTTACAGCTATAATAGCAAACAATATTGAAGAACATTATCTTATAAATATTTTATACATAAATTGAAACTTCTATATATACATAATATATTATTTCAAGTTTAATAATTAATATGCACAGGTGCCAAGATCCAAGCCTTCGAATGTACCAAATGCTGCTTTAACCATACCTCACGAGTTCTTACATTTAGCCAAATCTTCTATACCTGGTAATAATATATTATATTGCTTAATCAATTAATACTACATAACATGTAATACTACATTACGCTTAACACTACAAGCGATTTCCAATACATATTATAATCAGACAGACAGATAGATTCATCTTTGTAAATAAACGGCATAAACTCACTTGTATTTACTTCGGCTGCGTGCCGACCGTTTCGATTATGCCGTTTATTTACAAAGATGAATATAAACACTAACGAATCATTTAGTGTAAAGATAGATAAATTATATATAATCCTTGCGGAAAATACTTCCTTCTTTGCGGTGATAATCCTTTATTGAAACACAAAAATGTACAAAAACAACTTAAAACTGTAATATAAAACTAAGTGTTATATATAAACAACCGTGCAAGGAGAGGAAAGCAATTGTAATTCACAGATTGAACTTTACATAAATGTTTCAGGAGCAGGTGTAGGTGTGTTTGCAACAGTAACGTTGCCGCGCGGCGTTCGCTTCGGTCCGTATCGTGGACGGAAAGTTACTGATTGCGGTGATAACTTCGATTATTGCTGGCAGGTTGGTAATAATAATTAATTGTTTAATCACTTACAATCAAGGGCGGATCCAAGATTTTGGGGGGGGGGGGGGGGGGGGGGGGGCAAAAATATTATAATTTTTATTACGCAAAGTGTGTGTTTAGCTCTGAACAGTTAGAAAATTCAAATATACTTAACTAGCTTATGCTCGCGGCTTTGCCCGCGTGGCAAATCCTTTCTTGGCGGAGGTCTATGTCATAAAACTTATCTGTATTCCAAATTTCAACCGAATCCGTCCAGCGGTTTAAGCTGTGCGTTGATAGATCAGTCAGTCACTCTTTTTATATATTTAGATAAAATATGTGCGCAAGCTGCTTGTTGCGAGCGCCAAGAAAAAAATTACAATTTTTACCATGAAATATGTGCAAAATTCGTAACTCTACAATGCTTCTAGCCCCCCCCCCCTAAATCCGCCTATGCTTACAATCATTATAAAATGCATGTTTATTGTTTAACCTAAACATCGTGTCTCTTTGAAAGAATTTTATTTATTAAGTTCTTGGTATAGGCAGAGATTGATCCCGTCTTCTAGGTTTAATCTGCTACCATCTATGATCGCATCGTCGCTTAACATCACGAAATCCCTTATTTTTTGCAATTTTAGATAAATAGATAGATAACTCTTTATTGGAACACAGAACAGAAATAAACTCCAAACACAATATTATAACACAACACAATAAAAAAAAACAAATAATCATCATCTCAGCCGTGCGACGTCCCCTGCCTCACATAAGCCTCCCTTTTTAACTTCCATATGTACCGGTTGGAAGCGACCTGCATCCAGCGTCTGCAGCCGACCTTTATAACGTCGTCTGTCCACTGCGTGGGAATAAATAATAATATAATTATATTATATAACACAATTTTTATTATTTTATTTATTTTACCGGCAGATATACAAAGAGAACGAGCCTTTTCATGTAATAACCGGCGCAGACGCGTCTCGCTCTAATTGGATGCGCTATGTCAACTGCTCGAGACATTATCAGGAGCAGAATCTGCTGGCTTACCAGTATAAAGGGGAAATTTATTATAGGTATTATTATAATATGCAACAATAAATATTAAGATAAGTAGTATAGTAGTACTCTTTATTGAGACCAAAACAAAGCAATTGGACTTAGATAGAACTAGCATTTTAAACTAAATTTGGTCCACAATGGGCGGGCTTATCGTTGTGATCTCTTCTAGACAACCAACCTTTGTGATTTTTTTCATTATTGCGTAATAATGGATGTAAAAAACAATTACTCTTGTTTCATGGTTACGTAATACATACCATGAATCAATTAAAAAATAATTATATTAATATTACAGAACAATAAAAACAATACCGAAACACACAGAGTTACTTGTGTTCTATGGCAGCGCGTGCGCAGCTTCTTTGAATATAGACCTGCGCAAATATAATAATAATAAATATTATCAGGAAATTACAGGTACCCTAAGCCAATTTTACTACTAGATCCTTATTTATTACTAGCTGCGCCCAGCGGTTTTACTATAGCCTATGTGTTATTCCAGGGTCTAAGCTATCTCTGTACCAAATTTCAACTCAATTGGTCCACCCGTTTAGGCGTGAAAAAGTAACAAACATTAACACACCCACAAACTTTCGTATTTATAATATTAGTGTAATATAGATGATTTTACGTAAAACAATTATTTGCTGTATGAAACTTCAATAGGTATATTGAATCGGCAGAATATCGCTCTGAATACCCTTACTTCTAATTATTTTTTCTATTAACTATTATAACCATGTACTTAAAACTAATATATAATGTACGTAAAACTTTCAATAGGACTGACTGTAAAACTAACATTTATTTCATTAAATAAAAATATATAATCCTATTTCAGAAGCAACACCAAAAACCACTGAAATGCATAAAACAATGAAACGAAAAACATCTCTAAAAATTAATACCAAACCAACCACGACAACTATTGAAATAGTTGCAGACTATGTACCAAAAAGCGAAGTTCAAGCGGAACATATAATAATAGATGATTTCAAATATATTGATGACATTGCTAATAAAGAAAATGTAGGAAGTGACTTCAATATTGGAAAAGACTTACAGTTACCAAAAACTGATGAAGATTTCACTGATAAACAAAATAAAGACCGAAAATATGAACTGGAGACCACACAACATCTTAAATATGGTGTAGATCACAGAGATAAATTGAATTTTGGACAAAAATACTCGTATGAACAAGAAGTTCATTTTAAAAGCGAACAAGAAAAACAATTTTTGAAAACTGATATAGATTTTACAGATGAAAATGGTTATGTGCCAAATTTTTACAATAAGGTAATAGCTGGTAAACTAAATGAAGACGCAAAATTTGAAGAAAAAAACAGGAACTTTCTTAAAACTTATGCCGATTTTACTGACTACAATCATTTTGCATCCAATTTCAACGACAAAAACGAAAATAAGGAAAATGATCAAAGTTATGAATACAAGAACGAAAACAAAGAAATTTCACAAAGTGTTGAAGTTTTCAGTAGCAAAAACGATACAGACAAATGGTTTTGCGAAATATGCCAAAAAACCATGAATAAAACAAGCAAGAAACGTCACATTTTAAACTCACACAGTGATGATTATAAATTTAACTGCGAAGCGTGTAGTTATAAAACTAATGATGAATATTCGTTAAAAAAACACATGTGGTCACATTCCCGTGACTATAAAATACACTGTAACATTTGCATGTATGTAACTAATTCTAACAGATATCTACACAACCATATGAAAAGAATGCATGTCGAACAGCAAAAATCACTGATATGTGAATTCTGTGATTATAAATGCCCACAATTTAATGTCATGGAGAGACATAAAAAACTTCATTTCGAAGAAAACGTGAAAAAGTGCACCAAATGTGACTATATCACTAAATGTAATAGAAATTTGAGGGCGCACATGTTGACGCATTTACAGGTAAATCCGATTGTCTTTCAGTGCCATCTTTGCCCGTACAGAACTAGTTTGAAAAGTATTTTCGCTTTTCATAAAAATAACGCTCATGTAACCTCGTAGTATTCTTTTATCTGTGCCTCGGCGCTTAAAGAGGAATTTGTTGATTTTGTTTCTAATGATAATTAGAAAACAATTAAAATGTAGATATTTATTATAAATGTTTTGAAAAATTTATATAAAATTTCATGCTAGTTTTTCTCTCACACAAACTATATGACGTTTTTTTATAAATATATATATATGTAAGTACGTAGAATTACCTTTTTAAAATTATCTTTCGGTAAAGCTGTCGGATATCTACTTTTTTTTATACAACGAAGTAAGAAGACGAGCAAGACGCTCTCCTGATGGTAAGAGATAACGCTGCCCATAATTACTACTATTTGTTTTTAAATATATTTATATATAAAGTATTCCCAGTTAGACACTTTGAAAAATGGTTTTCAAAATAGAAATATGTTTTCAATTTGAAAACAACTTTGTTTTTATGTAGCAAAATAATTTTTTTTTTTTTTTTTTGTGGATGATATGCCTAATTTAGAAATAGACATTGCATCAGATTACAATCTAGTCTAAATTATGACTAATAAGTAATTTAATTTTATCTTAAACTGCTAGGTTGAATTAAACTAAGAACGTGTCCAATAACACTTGTTCTTACTGTCTCTATAAAGGTGAAGACACTTTGTTCATGTGTTCTTATTATGCAGCACTAACACTACTTTTCACTAGTCACTACACTTAAATCAACTCGAAAGGTTTTTTCCTTTTTAGTCTCCTCACTAGACCCGTGGTGTCGAGGAGCTGGATGGCCTCGACGTTCACGTGATGATGGAGCCGGCGCTGGTGGGCTTCCGCGAACTTTTTGATGACATTCGTCACGAGGTCCATTTTCAAATCGCGGTGGAGATCCTCGTTTCTAATGAACCAAGGGGCGTTCACTATGTCCCTGAGCACTTTATTTTGGAAACGTTGTATAATTTCTATATTATTGTTTTTAGCGCATCCCCACAACTGAATGCCATACGTCCAAATAGGTTTTAGGACTTGTTTGTACAAAAGCAATTTGTTGTGAATTGACAACTTAGAATATTTTCCGAGAAGCCAGTTCATTGACCTATATCGTAGCTCTAGTTCTGTTCGTTTCTTCTTGACGTGAGCTCTCCAGCGGAGCTTAGCGTCAAGAGTCATGCCCAAGTATTTGGCTGTGTTCGCATAAGGTATGGCCGTGTTGTTGATGAAAACCGGATGATAAATAATATTTTTGTTAGTAAAATCGACATGAATAGATTTTGATTCATTCAATTTAATTTTCCATTTGCACGTCCAGTCATGGATAGCATTTACGGCTGTTTGAACCTTTTGTACTGCTTCCTTATAATAATAATAATAATAATAATAATAATAAGCCCCCCAAATCCTACCTTACGTCCGAGTCGAACACCAGACCACGTGGGGGGCGGACACGTGTACAATCAAAACTTACACGGCTAACAAGGTAGGTAAACCCATCAATATGGAGACAAGAAGTAAAAGAGTACGTATAGGGTCGCTGCCCGAGGATCGTCGGGGCCCGTCCGTAGCTGGTGTCGGACGTGACAGTATGCTAGCCAGTGACTCTCAGTCGGGCGGCTGGGTGGGAGTCAGGGACGCGGGGGGGAGGGGAATGTCCCAAGAAGTTACAGCCGAGAGTAGGAGTAGTAGTAGGAGCAATAGTGTAGCAGAGATGCCGGCCGAGGATGTTTCACAGGAGGCACTAGCCTCACAACCTGTGACCACCAAAGCTGGAAAACCTAGAGTGCGCATGAAATGGACTGAAGATATGAACCTATTTATCATGCGCACATACCTTTACATAACCAGACTAGACACAGATAGGACGATGTACTGCCAAAAGTTACTGGACGAATTCAGGCTTAAATACCCGGACATGAATGTTACTAAACAAAGAGTGATAGATCAAAGAAGAACAATAATTACACACAAACTTTTATCTGATAGCACCATAGACAATTTAAAACGTGAAATTAAAGAACAGCTTGAAAGAGAAGATAGAGAAAACGCTTTGCAACAAACAGCGCCAAGCCCGTCATTTCAAAACACTAGTTCACAACCTTGTAATGCAATAGACTTAAACAATATATCTAACCTACCCACAAGTAATACACAAATACAATTAACTTTACATACACAAAACAATGAATCCACCCACGCTTCAACCCAAACAAACTCTGATCTAAATATCATATCGTCAATAACTCAAGAAATGGAATCTGAACGAACCACTGAACTGATTGAACAAGTTAATTTATCAACACAAAAACTTATTGACCAGTTAGAGACCGCTCTCATTCAATACACAGGTACAGACCCTTCGGCTCGACCTAAACTGCCCAGGCTAAAAGAAAATAAAAACCTATACTTATATTTAGATATATTTAACACACAAATATTAAACAGATTTTATTCAATAGACTCAGATATCAACCATATCCATACACTCATATATTGCAGCGCACTTGTAATAAGCGAAAATCTTGGATATAAGATCAGACCGCACAACTCAACCTTACAAAAAAAACAGTGGAAGCCTCAGAAACCAGCATGGCAAATCAGACTTGAAGTAGATATAAAACACCTTAGAGCGGATATAGGACGATTAACACAGTACATTAAGTTTAATAATAGGTCCAGAAAGTTAGTGGCTGATGTTGAGGAAATTTTCAGAAGAAATAAAATACATACACACCATGAAAGAGACAACCATAGACCGGAAGAATTTTTAGACACACTCAAACAAAAACTGACCCTGAAATCTCAACGCCTAGCAAGGTACTTGAAAGGACTGAGAAGAAAAGAAAATAATAACCTATTTACTACCAACGAAAAAGGATTTTATAGAACTTTGATGAAGAGCGATGATGCGGAGAGTAACATAAATAGTAATCATGAAAATGTAATACCAGAAACTGAAGACCTTAAAAACTACTGGGCTGATTTATGGAAAAGGCAGAGTAATCAGAGTGATAATACGGAATGGATGGAAAAGGAAGAAATTAGGATGGGAAATGTTGAACAAATGGAATTCACTGATGTGACGAGCGATGACGTGGCATACACAACAAGAAGAATGAAGAATTGGAAAGCTGCAGGGATAGATAACGTACATAATTTCTGGTACAAGAAATTTTTCATACTCCACGAAATATTGGCAAAAAATATATCTGAACTGATTTCAGGGCAACAAGAACTGCCTAAATTCATAACTAAAGGTGTTACTTTCATGCTACCCAAAAGTACAGAAACAGGAAATCCGTCTCAGTACCGCCCAATAACATGCTTACCAACAATATATAAACTTATCACGTCGTGCATAACGCGTAAAATCAACATCTACATTGAAGAAAACAACATTTTATCAGAAGAGCAGAAAGGGTGCAGACAGGGCCATATGGGATGTAAAGAGCAACTTATTATAGATTCTACAGTTTTAAAACACGCAAACACTAAGAAAAGAAACGTACATATAGCATATATAGACTATAAAAAAGCATTTGATAGCGTTCCACATTCCTGGTTAATACGAGTCTTACAGATTTACAAAATAAACCCCACCATAGTAACATTTTTACAAAAAACAATGACGGACTGGAAAACAACTTTACACCTCACTAACGGAAATAGAACTATTACTACCGATGAAATATCTATTGAAAATGGTATTTTCCAAGGAGACTCGCTTAGTCCCTTATGGTTCTGTCTGGCTCTAAATCCACTATCTTACCTTTTAAACGATACTAACGCCGGATACAAATTAAATTCAAATACATCCATTACACACTTGATGTATATGGATGACATCAAAATTTTTGCTAAAACCGACAGAGATCTCAAAAAGCTTTTAGATATAACCACTCAATTCAGTCAGGATATCAACATGACATTTGGCCTCGATAAATGTAAAATAATTCAAATTAAAAAAGGTAAAATAGTGGATAATAATCAAACAAATATCAGCGAACACATTTTTGATCACATGGACCCATCAAACACATACAAATATTTAGGAGTTCACCAGTCCAACGTAATAGATCATACTAAAATTAAAAAGAACCTCATAGCGAAATTTACTCACAGACTAAACCTTCTATGTAAAAAACACCTATACGCCAAAAATCTCTTTAAAGCAATTAATACCTACGCAATCCCTATACTGACGTACTCATTTGGAATCATTAAATGGACACAGACCGACATAAAGAACCTAGAAATAAAAATTAGGACTACGCTCACAAAACACAATCATCTACACCCAAAATCGGCTATAGAAAGAATATCAATCAAAAGACATCAAGGTGGAAGAGGGCTCATTGACTTAAAGATTTTGTGGGAAGGACAAGTTAATAATCTTAGACAATTTTTCTACAAAAAATCTAATTCCAGCAATATTCACTCAGCAATAATAGACATAGATAACCATTTCACCCCTCTTAATTTAAACAATAGACATATAGAGTATACGACACCCAGAGACCATAACACAGAAAAGTTGAACAGATGGCGTTCCAAAGAACTTCATGGCAGGCATCTGCATGATCTTGAACAAGAACATGTAGATCTTGATGCCTCCAATAAATGGTTGAAGCTAGGTTCGCTGTTCCCAGAGACAGAAGGATTCATGATAGCTATACAGGATCAAGTCATAAATACAAAGAATTACAAGAAATTTATCTTAAAAGACATCAACACACAAAACGATAAATGCAGGAAGTGCCACCGCCAATCTGAAACCATCCAACACATAACTAGTGCTTGTCCAACCTTAACCCAAACTGATTATACCCATAGACATAACCAAATAGTATACATAGTCCATCAAAAATTAGCCATCAAACATAAACTCTTACCCCCTAAAGCAGTACCATACTACCAATATTCACCGAAACCGGTGCTTGAGAGCCGAGAACACAAGTTATACTTTGATAGAGCCATACTTACAGACAAGACTATACACAACAATAGACCCGACATTACACTGATAGATAAAGTACACAAACATGCATATCTAATTGATATAGCAGTCCCAAACACCCACAATTTACAGAAAACTATAACCGAAAAAATACATAAATACACAGAATTGAAAGAAGAAATAATAAGAATTTGGAGAATGGACAAAGTATGTATTGTACCTCTCGTGCTCTCCAGCACCGGAGTTATCCCTAAATTCCTACAACACTACCTCAAACAATTGGATTTGCCAACCAATCTTTATTTCACCATGCAAAAAGCTGCAATACTAAACACTTGCCGAATTGTCCGTAAGTTTTTGCAGGACGACATCACCAACCAATCATCGACTGTAGAAAACGGTTCGCACTTGGCTTAGGCCCGTGCGGTTCGTATTTGGAAACCGAAATTCTTAAAATTTCGAGAATGGAAAAGAAACCCAATAATAATAATAATAGTTCTTTATTTCAGACTCGAGATCCATATTATACAAAAATGTAAAAATAATAATTTAAGGCTAAACAAATACAAAAAATTGTATGAATTGTCTAAAACACATCCATTATTAGGCAGCAATAGCCAGCCATCGTCGGTACGTTGCAGACTGAAGCAGACGATCTGCCAGACTTTTAATAATACTGTTTTTACACATATCAACCCTGGACATGAATGCGGCAATTCGCTTGCGTTGAATGGCGTTGAAGGTGTCAACTCCCGCGTCTAGAAACATGCCGGATGCACTGCATCTCCGCGGTAACCCCATCAGCTGACGAAAGATGTTATTATACGCCACCCTGATGGAGTTGTGTGCCTTCTGTGTGTATTCTGTCCAGAGCTGACATGTGTAAAAAGTTTGGCAGAATGATTTAAAAAGCGTTATTTTCACGTCAGGCGCTGCATTATAAAACCGTCGTGCAATCATGTTGCCCACTACACATAAAGCACGCCTCTGGCGTTCTATGTCATCGTTATCCGCTAGCTGAGACGTTACGATGTGACCAAGGTACTTGAAACTTTCCACAATCTTGATGACTTGACCATTCAGATACAATTCTGGCACAAATTGGGGGCCCCCACCTGCTTTGAAAACTACCATCTCTGTTTTTTTACTGTTGTACGTTAAATAATGCTCATTCGCATATCTCTCACAAATTCCGAGGAGTTTTCTTAGCCCCTTGATCGTGGGACTGAGAAGCACCATATCGTCGGCGTAGCTCAGGTTGTTGACGTATCTGTCATCCAACTGTAGCCCGACGGGAGTGCTGCTCAGCTCCACGATCAAGTCATTAACGTAATAGTTGAAGAGGTCAGGTGAGGTCACCCCGCCTTGACGTACACCGCAGGACAGCCTGTAACTATCCGAGACCTCAGTATCCCACCTGACGCTGTTAGTCTGATGACTGTACCAGTACGCCAACAGACCAACAACCTCAGAAGGGACCCCTGAGCCGTGCATTTTCGTCCACAGAATGTCATGGTTAATCGTATCAAATGCACGACTAAGGTCCAAGAAACAGGCATAAACTGTGGTCGCATTCTTATTGTAAAATCTGACAACTTCTTTAAGTGAAAAGACAGCCATGTCCGTCGAGAGTTGCGGACGAAAACCGAATTGACCATCGTCCATGTCTAACGTAAGATGGGAATGAATAACTCGTTCAAGTACCTTGGCCACAATCGTCGCCAGAGAGATGGGTCTATAATTGGACACACTCGAAATATTGCCCGTTTTATTCTTAGGTATAGGTACAACTGTAGTGCGCATCAGTTCCTCGGGCAGGTATGAATGCCTCACGCATAGATTAAAAAGCCGCGCCAAGACATGACAAATATACCGGCCTGAATATAAAAGATGCTCTATACTTAGACCGTCGTGGCCCGGAGATTTCCCGCGCTTCATACTCCTCAAAATGTCTTCAATATTTTTCGGTGTTATGTTGACGCGGACAGTCTCCGCGCCACAACTTGTTCTATGTATGTGCATTTTATTAGCGTTAACATTATTGACGTTAAAATGGTTTCTAAATAAGTTGGCTATATTTTTTTTATTATTTTCCCCTTCCACATTCACTGGTATACTACTTTTATGATCTAATTTCTTCGTCTCCTTCCAGAATTCTACAAAATTACAATTTGATCTATGTCTAGCTAGAGCGTCCATTTTTATCTTATCCTGATTTTTAAGTACATACTTATGCGCGGCTTTAAACTCTCTGCGGGAGGCAGTCATGTTGTCATAATGGTATCCCGAGCGTGGCCTACCGTGTAAAACCCAGAGACAAAACATTTCTCTCGCCTTCACATGATGACGCCTGACGTGGAAATTCCAGCCGATAACTTTATTTGATTTACGATGGCTACAAGTGTCATTGCAAGTTTGCTCTGCTGCCGTCTGCAACGTATTAACTAAATTCGTGTAAATAATATCTATACATTTATGGTGTGAGTCATTACTACATAATGATTCAGTCGTACAACATTCCGTTTCGTTAAAAATATTATCATAATTACAATTATACATAAGGTCATAAAACTTTTTATCACATAGTTCTGAGTACAATAAAATTTGATTCCGATCTCTATTATTACCCCATACGTGTTTTCTACTATTTGCAATATTATCACAGTTATATATCTTACGACTAATTGAGTTAAAGTTACAATGAATGACTAGAGGAAAATGATCGGAGGCGGTGACATCGTGTCGGACTCGCAGCGAAGTGACGAGGCGGGCCGCGGCGTCCGACGCGAGGCAGTGGTCGAGCCAGCGGCACGAGCCGTGCGCGCCGCTCACAAACGTGAACGTATCCGCATCGAGTCGCTCCTTGTCTACGCACACTAGTGATTGCTCGCGACAATAATCCGTTAACTCTTTACCAAAAAGTGTGTTCGGATGCGCGTTAAAATCACCGAGAACGAGTACACATTCGACATCCGCACACTCGATCACCGCACTCACTTGCGCCAGGCAGTCCGTAAACTCCGGCAAATTGTCCGCGTCTTCTACCGGCATATACACGCAGAACACCAAAAGGCTACGATCGCCCTGAGATAGCTTAATGGCAATAACGCGATCACTATCACACGGGATGACTTCAGCTCGTGAAAACAGACTAGTACGCCATAGTATCGCCGTCCCGCCGTAGGGCCGTCCTCGTAGTAGCACCGTCGGGTCCACTGAGGATTTACTGCAGCAGCTGAACTCGCTATCAATTTTATTAATCAGCCCAAGGTCATGTGGCATCAGCCAATGCTCCTGTACACAAATCACGTCCGCATATGTACACATATCGCGCACAGTAGGAATGCAGCTTTTAATTCCATGACAGTTAAAAGAAAGTAATGTAAGGTTGCTTAATTGTTGTGTTCTTAAATCCATATTTATTTGTTAGGAACTGCGGTATTATTCTTGAGTGAATGTTGCTGTCTGTATTTTCTAAATACTAATCCTTCAGGCCAAAAATCATTTTTTAAGAAGATGTTCAATTTCCTTGTTAATATTTTTATCTTAAAAGAATTAAAATTTACTTCTTTCGCTTGAGTTAATTTTTCTACTTCTACACATTCCTCCTTCATTTCTTTTATATATTCTCTAATATCATTCTCAGTAGTGCTCTTCTGCGTACGCGATACATAGACATACGCAAACGACTCGGCGGCTTGCAGCTTAGTACTATTCTGCAATGTACCTTTCGTGTTTCTGTATCTATATGTCATAGGTTTCTTCCGGGTAACAGTAGTAAACCCGTCGTCGTCATTGTTTACATGTGTATCATTCCGCGTCGTAATAGCTATATCCCTATAGCTAGGTGCATATGAATCATTAGTTTCGGTAGTCGCTGTCAGCTGGCGCTGTGTAGATAAGGGCGGGCACGGGGGGTGCGCGGGAGCGGCGGTCTGCAGTGCACCAGAACTCGATAGCTGTGTGTGCGCGTGCGGTCCTCCACGCCGCACCGGCCTCCTCGCCGCTGTCGCCCCGGAACCGGTATCGAGCGGATCGCCGCGTGGCTCGCTCGAGCTCGCGACAGGACAAAGTGCATTAATGCTATGCGTTTCATTTAGCGTACTTCTTCTATCCTTATCGCCACGATAAGGCCTAAGAGGTAGATCGTCCGATTGTGCAGTCCGGTCCTGTCTCAGATCCTTTATTAATTGCTTAATATCGGATATTTCTGATTTCATCAGTATTAAATCTGTGCTCAAAGTTGCGTTATCTTATGCGTGGTCCCTGTCGCCATTATTGCGGTGTCGTCAGCAAAGGTTGCTATGGTATTTTGTTCTAGCTCTGGGATATCACAAGTGTACAATAGGTATAGAATTGGTCCAAGTACACTGCCTTGAGGTACCCCAGCTTTTATAGGTCTGAGTGGTGAATAGGCATCTTCTTGTCGTACCCTGAACATTCGTTGTGTAAGGTATGATTTTAATAAGTCAGCAAACTTTAGCGGAAGCATGTTACTTAGTTTGCACATTAAGCCCTCGTGCCATACTTTGTCGAAAGCCTGAGCAACGTCCAGGAAAACGGTAGAGCAGACCTTCTTTTCTTCTAATGCCTTTTCTATGACGTTCGTAATTCGATGTACTTGATCGATAGTAGAATGACGTTCCCTGAATCCGAATTGATAATCAGGTATCAGGTTACATTTTTGGATGATAGGTTTCAATCGTTTTAGCAAGAGCTTTTCAAATAATTTTGATATAATTGGCAGCAGTGAAATAGGCCTGTAAGATGATGTCTCGTTAAGTGGTTTTCCCGGTTTGGGTATCATGATGATTTCCGCAACCTTCCACATATCTGGAACGTGTTGTAGCCGAAATGTCGCGTTGATAAGTGTTGTTAGTTTGACAATAGCTTTGCGAGGTAAATTATGCAATATGTCGCCGGTAATGAGGTCAAAACCAGGAGATTTTTTTCGTTTTAATTGTTTTATCTCTTTTTGCACTTCGTTTGGTGTAACTAATTTTATCTCTGTGTCAGAGTCTGCTGGTTCATTTACTAACGGCGTGTCTCTCGTGTTTTGATTAGGTTGAAAGATCTGTTCTAGATGTTGACTAAATCTTACAGCCTTTTGGTCGTTATTTATAGCCCAACCTCCGTTTTCTTCCTTTAATGGCGCACTCGCTATTATTGGTTTATCTATATTTTTGACCATCTTCCATAATGAGTAATCAGTTGTGCGATCGTTAGTTAGCATTCCCAGTTGATTATCCATATTTTGCTCGTCAAACTTAACAATAGTTCTCTTAATTTTTTTTGTAAGCTTATTTAGTTTGGTTTTGTCCTGTGGTGCTCTGGTCATATGCCATATTTGTCGTTGTTTACGTTTTTTGGCTATGAGGTTAATAATTTCTAGTGGGTAGTACTTATCTCTGTGTGTGAACGTAGTTATTGGTGTGTTCTTCCAGGCACATTGTTGTATGTTTGTGACGAGTTTTTGTACGTCTTCGTCTAGCTGCTGCGGATTCTTTAGTGGAACTTTTAAGTCTATCACTGATTCCAGATCTAACTTAAAGTTTTCCCAGTCTGTGTTCATATTTACTAATGTTGGACTTGGTTGCTTCTTTAGAATGGTTTCGCTCAGGGTCAAGATTATTGGGGAGTGATCGGAACTCATATTACAACTGTCCCTGATATTTAAAAAACTAGTTGATATATTTTTGTATATGAAAAAATCAATTAAGTCAGGAATCTTGTTCTGATCTGTAGGCCAATAGGTAGGATTTCCTGTGGATATCACATTACTCTTCAAATCTCTTATGGCACTCAATAGCTCTTTTCCTTTAGTCGTTGTTAGTCTAGAGCCCCAGAAAGTGTTTTTAGCATTAAAATCACCTCCTAGTATAAACCGATTTCCAAGTTCTTGTAATAAGTCCTTGTAATGTTGGCGTTTTAGTGCATATTTTGGTGGGCAGTAAATGGCTGATATTGTAACTGGATACTTTTTTGTCTTGATACAGATAGCGATAGCTTGAGTATGTTGTTCTTCAAGTTTAAATGTTTCATAGTGGTAAATATTTTCCTTGATTATAATGGAGCTACCACCTCTTGCCTTATTATCTGGATGCAACGCATGGTAGGATTTGTATCCATTAAATTTGATGAAAGACTCTCTGGTGAAATGTGTTTCAGATATGAGACACACATCAATCTTTTCTGTGACCAGAACCGCTTGTAACTTGTTGTAGCAAAATAATACATTTTTAAAAGTATTTCCATGTTTTGCTACATGTATCTAAAAGTAAATTCTGCAAATTTGTCAAAATTCGTCATATTATCGTAAGAACAAAAGAGGCCTATAACACGTTAGCGACCTCTTGTGAATATTTAATTATATTTATTAAAACTAGATCTAAAACTTTTGTGCTTGAGTGTACATAATATTTATTGTTTAAAGCTTGTATTGTTGATTTTGTGATTTCTTTTTTAATCAATGAGAAGTGAAATTCATTTAAGATGGAACTATTAGGATATTTATTATTGCCCTGTTATTTGATTGACTTGATTAAATTGTTATTTACAATGAGTGTTTTATTTTATACCAAATTTAAGAAATCAATAAGTAGATCTACCTAGGTACAAAAAATAAGTCAGCTACACCTTCACTTACAACTACCACTTTGTGTGTTATTTTATTTCAAATTTTCAAACAATGTGCTTATAATTTGTGACTGAGAATAATTCCACATAGTGTTTTTTAACCCCTGACGCAAAAACGACGGGGTGTTATAAGTTTGACGTGCCTGTCTGTCTGTCCGTGTGTGTGTGTGTGTGTATGTGTCTGTCTGTGGCATCGTAGCTCCCAAACGGATGAACGGATTTTGATTTAGTTATTTTGTTTGAAAGTAGAGTTAGTCGAGAGTGTTTTTAGCCATGTTTGGTGGAAATCGGTCCAAGATGGCCGCCGCTACAAAATGGCGGATTATTTTTTTCTTCCACGACCCCCTCAATATGGGTATCAAATGAAAGGGCTTAACGAGTAGAATACAGTCCACTATATAAAATTTAAAATTCAAGATGGCCGCCATAAAAAAAATGGTGAATTACGTATTGCGTTGGGGGTTTTTTAAATTTTTTATTTAATTCACTTGTCACAAAAGGAAAGCGCCACAATCGCGCGTTTTAAAGTTACAATATATAGGTATCGAATGTTGACTCCTCATAATTTTTCAATTAATATGACAAATATTCTAATATGAATTGTGAACTCTTGAGGGTTTACCTTACATTTCTACCTAAAAATTATAATTCATTCATTTCTACTTAATTAAAATGTCACTAGAATACCTACTTTTCACGAAAGAGGTCCCGCGGAATTTAGCGAAACTAAATTTAATTGATTACATAATATAACAGTACATACCTCATATTAATCTATTTTTGTATTATTTCTTAGATAAATAAATACCTAGGTATTTAATTGAGAAATTAAATATGAGGAAACAAAATGTTATAGATATTTAAATTTTAAAACGCGCAATGGTGGCGCCTTTTAAAGGGACTCCTTTCGTGTAAAAGCACTCTACTAAAATACATTATAGGTAGGGGTGATAAACTTTCAATAAAATTATGAAAAGTTGTAGGTTCAGATTGAAAATAGTTTCTCTAGGTGAAGCTGCAGGGCGCATATAGTAAAAATATAACTAGGACAAATAAAACCTCTTTTGAACTTTTTGTTGTAGCGCCATCTGTTGATAAGATTACGCATTAACAAAGCGGAAGTAGGTGGCGATCCAAGCGGGGAGTAGCGGTACTAATCTGAAACCATAGAGTTTATAAACAATAAAAGGTGTAACACACGATCAAACTATTGTTTTTTGGTGTTTTCTCAGCTGTTATTTGTCAATGTCAAACTCAGCCAAAAAAAAACAGGTTCAGTGATTCCATATGAAAAACATTACCCCATTTCAATAGGTTCTGTTTGGATAAATTAATTATTGCAGTTGAAACATTTTTTAAGTCGATGTTTATTTCCACATATTTTGTATACCAATTTGTGGTCACTATAATATAATAGATTATAAAGCGTAATATACGTACGTTATATCGAAAGATAATAATATAATATTATTCATACAGTGTCCATCAATTTACAAACTTTAAAATCCCATTAAATTCTTAAAATTTTATCATTACCTACAGTGGCGGATTTGTAGTCTTGGCCGCCCTAGGCACCAGCCCAGTAAGGACCAACCACCTTTCTGTCAGCATCCATCATATTGAGTAGTACATTATGCCCATACTCCATACCCATACATTAAGTATGTTACTGTGTACTTACCCTTTTGCCAACTGTTATCGAAATCGGTTCAAAGTTTTTGTTAACTATCTGCTAGTTTCATGGGCGTACCCAGCTTCTGGTCTAGGAGACCCAGGCAAGGGCTGATTCAGATTTTTTTTGACGTTGAGCAGGTACCTTTTTAAAAAGGGCGCCATACTTTGCTTTCAGCTCGCATGAAACGGTAAGAAAAATAAAATATCGCGCGAGCAGTGTGCTGCGAGCGCCAAGAAAATTTTACATTTTTTTACAACGAAATGAGCGCGGGTGACTTCCTTCGAGTGGCAGGAAAATTAAAATATACTTCCTTAAAATAGCGCGAGCAGCGTGCTGCGAGCGCCGAGAAAATTTTATATTTTTGACAACGAAATGAGTGCGGTTATCTTTCTCTGAGCGGTCAGAAATTTAAACATAATTCTCTCTTGTGTGAGCGCGTATAGCTTGCTGCGAGGTCCAAATGTTTTTATATATTTCTGACCACGAAAAGGGAGCTTAGCTCGTTCCGAGCTGCAGAATCTTGAATGTTTTTACTAATAAGAGTGCGAGAATTACCTAGCGAAAGTTAAAAGAAACGTAAGTCCACGAACACTGTTTCTGAGTTATTAGTCCAGTCAATGAGTGCCCAAAATGGGCATGTGCATAGGCAGATCCAGGATTTGTTTCTGGGGGGGGCCAAGGTGCAGACGGGCAAAAATATTATAATTGGCTTCGTGACCCCCCCCCCCCCCCCTAAATCCGCCTATGGGCATGTGGATCGAAAAGTTGACAGCAGAAAAATAAATTTAAAACTTTATTTGGACTATTTAGGAGATAAACATACTAAAAGTCCCCTCCGAGTCCCATCACCCCTCCGAGGTGAGCCCGAGGGGGGGGGGAGGCTAAAGAAGGTACCATTTTTAGGTTGTTTGCTTATATGTCAAAAACTGTGCACTGTACGATATTTTGTTGAACTACGTTATGGAACCTAAAAAAAATCTCTAAAACTTTGACCTTAACACTTTTTATCTATCTCCAATCGTTGTCCAGCTATGAGCTTCCAAACACGGTCGATTTTTAAGACGCTTCAATTAGTTTTCCATACAAATTTGGTAAAAAAAATCTTGAAAATAAAATTTGACCAACTTCTGGTTTTCGTACCATAATGAAACTTTGCAAATGTCTAGAAATCTGATGACAGTTCTATAATTTGGTACCACTGAACTGATCTGATGATGGAGCCGGGAGGTGTCACTCTTCAATGGCTATTACTCTAGCACCACTATTACAGTAGACACCTCCTGACTCCATCTTCAGATCAGCTCAAAGGTACCAGATTATTGAACTGTCATCAGATTTCTAGATATTTGCAAAGTTTCATTATGGTACGACAACCAAAAGTTGGTCAAATTTTAAAAGCAAAATTTTTTACTGAATTTGTATAGAAAACTAATTTTTGCGTCTTAAAAATAGACAATGTTTGGAAGCTCATAGCTGGACAACGATTGGAGATAGATAAAAAGTTTTAAGGCCAAAGTTGTAGAGAATTTTATTAGGTTTCATAATGTAGTACAACAAAATATCGTATAACGCACAGTTTTTGACATATAAGTAATAAACCTAAAAATGGGACCTTCTTCGGCATCCCCCCTCGGGCTCACCTCGGAGGGGTGGGGACTTTTAGTATGTTTATCTCCTAACTAGTCCAAACAAAGTTCCTAAGTGTGTTTTTCTGCTTTCGACTTTTCGATCCACATTTATTCTTCTTTTACTAGACTATATTCCGAAATCCAAATTTCCGAATGGAAAATGTTTGGGAATTCTACAAACTGTCTTTGGGAGTTCAACAAACTGCAACTGGCAACACAGTATTTTTCGGCTGATGACGGCAGTTCAGTGACCGCTGTTTTCTTAAGTTTTATTTTAATTGAAATAAATAATGGATGTAAATAATTCTGAAGACGAATATACTTCACCTAAAAATTGTGATGGAGTGAATAGTCCCCGGTAAAGATAGTGTTTATTTTATAGAAAATAGCAAACTCCGTTCCAAGTTGGTTTCGCTGACAGCTGATCGAGCGGCGGCAAAGTCAAAAGGCGCCAAACCGCCAGTGCAAAACTTACGTTTTTTTACCTTAATACATGTGCAAAATCAAGAAATCTAGTGATTTTTCAGGAAACGAATGCGCTTGGAAAATTCAGCGAGCAAAAGCTGGAGATTAATGGACCGGAGAACTGATCATGAGGTAAGAAAAAAAATGTCTTCTTCCCGCTCTTTTTTCACACCCTTTTTGGTTAGGTATCAAGTTTTTGGTGATTTTTACTTAATCTTACATTCATTTCTCTGAAATAATCAATAGAAATCATTTCTTAATCATTATTTTTAATATAAAGAACCCAGGTAACCCGTAACATGAAAAGAACACAATTTTTTTCCCTCCTAAAATTGACGCGAGTCGTGTTAATTTCCCACAAAATTGTGGTTATCTATTGGGAAATTGTTGAAATGTGGTCGATTCAGTCTGTAAGTAATAAAATAAATAGCTTTATTAGCTCTTATAATGTCCATAAGTGCTGTTAAACTAACAAAATAATATAAATACGACGCCTAAGAGTAAATTCTGTGTTAGACCATATTTTACCCAAAAATTTCGGAGGGAACCACCCTTTAAATCATCCTAGCATTTAACCAAGAGTTCTATAATAAAAACTAGTTGTGCCCAGTGGCTTTACTCATTGTAGCTTATATTCAAGAGCTACAAAATTTATGCTCAATCTGTGAAAGTCATTTAGCTGTGAATAAATAAAATACTTATTTCATCATTTTAATTTGTACCTCATCTAAATATTTCAAAGACTGACTAGATAATTGACTAACCTATCTATGGTACACAACTCAAAACACTTTTTGTTTGAAATTTAGCACACAGTTTATTTAGGTACTTTATGTATTATCATAGTGCATTACACACATGTATAAAAGTGCCAGATTTATCTCTCAAAGCAACTTCTTCCAGAGGGGCTTTTGGCTAATTCTCATCCACTACGATTGATGGCAACTTCAATGTACATTGCTACTTTTGTTACTTTACTCATATTAATAAGGAGTAAGGAGGTTTAAGCACATATTGTACGCAATTTTGTCTATGGATTCTAGTGTTTTACATGTCGATTTGCGATAGCCAATAGGCCCTTAGAACAGTTCTTCTTAGTGAAATTATCCTTGAATATTATATAAGTTCTTTCTGGTTTTAGGTACTCCAAGAAATGGGAGTTAGTTTACTGGAGCAAGATGATAATGAAGGAGTAATGGAGGCTATGGTATTTATATATATTATTATATACTATTACACTGGCGGATCCAGGATTTGGTCCTGGGGGGGCAAGGTGCAGACGGGCAAAAATATTATAATTTTTACTTCGAAAAGTGTGTGTCTAGCTCGCTCTGAACAGTTAGAAAGTTTAAATATCCATAATAATAAGTGCCGAGAAAAAAATATAATCTTGACCATGAAATATGTGCAAAATTCGTACCCTACAATGCTTCCGGGGGGGCCTTGGCCCCTGCCCCCCCCCCCCCCTAAATCCGCCTATGTATTATTAGACCCACACACTTAAGAGGGCTTAGTCCATGGGACACTCTCTTGCTCGCACTATTTAAAACATATTGAAATATAAATTCATAGAATTAACTTATTGAAAATTCCTGAAGGGGGTCACTGCACAATATTATTGCACACATTTTAGTTAAGGAATTTAATCTCATTTCAGCACCATCGTCCACCATTAAAAAGGAAACACAATATAGAGAATGTGAGCCCAAACATGTTGATTAATTCCCCTCGGAAGATCAGCAAGAGGAGCCCTACAGCCGGACCTTCTAAAGGGCGAAGCCCTAAGAGTATAGAGAAAGGTATATTATGCCCTATTTTTAAATCTAATCCAAAAAAATCAGTTCAAAAACGTTTTTTTTCTGTCACTGTGTGAAATGTCCTAAAATATTTATTTATTCTGTATCTTTTTTTTATGTGAAGAAGTAGGAAGATACTTTTTTTTATGTAATAGGTGACAAACAAGCAGACGGCCCACCTGATGGTGAGTGGCTACCGTCGCCTATGGATACCTGCAATACCAGGGGCACCGCTGGTACATTGCCTACCTTACAAGACTCTATTCACTTGCCTTTTGAAGAGTCCCATGTTAAAGCTCATCAGAAATACCACGGGCGGAAGCTCATTCCACAATTTTCTCCTGATGTTAAGATATAATGATGTCTACAATCAGTACAGTGCTACCTAAGATTCCACATCATTGTGGAATTCTAGGTGCACTGCTCCAACTCCTAACTCAAGAGTCATAAGATGTTAAGACTTTTTAACCCAATTTCAATAGCTACAGTGCCCTCCTAACAAAGCACAGTAATGTTTGAACATCACTACTCAGGCGGTAGAATAACTGGCACTGTATGGGTACCCACATAGACCACCTCCTGCATAGGAAGACCCCTGTTAAGGTCCCTGACATGAACTAAAATAATATTATTAACGAGAGTTGTACATATTGTAGTAATAAATTTTTATAATGTACCATTTCTTTTGCAGTGAAACCATCCCCCGAATCAAAGTTAGACCAGACCCTAATAACTGATTATCTAATAGAAGAGGAAACTCCATTAGGACAGTCTGTCTCCGCTGAATACCATCCGGGGATCACTGTTAAACGGCAAACCACACGTAAGTTTCAATTTTATTAACCTGTTGACCGCCAAAGTCACCTATACTTGACAAGTACTTGCGGGTCCTGTACGCCAACGACGTCTATAGACGACAAAAAACCCAGTCTTAATAAAGTGATATAAAAATATTTATCGACTCTTGGCAACACTAGTTCTTTCGTAGGTATTTTTTTTTAAATTGTGCCTTGGCGCACAGGGCACAAAAATGCGTTTGTGCCGTGGCGTTCAAAAGGTTAATCTACCATAGGGATCCAAAAATTTGAGTTTGTATTAAATTATAGAATAGAATACTACTTTATTGCAAATCAAAAATATACAATAGAACTTATTACTAAATGTTGTAGGTTAACAATCTGCGGTTTTATCGCACTAGGCAATTTCTTACAGACAACCTGGGAATGGAAAAGGACAAAACATACTTTAACAGACCGTTTAAAAAGACCAGACATATTAAAAGTGTTTTCAGTGAGATATATAAAAAAATGGGATGAGGAGCGATGTCGAAAAAAAAAACTTTTTCGATTTTAATAATGTGTACATAATTTTAAGAAATTGTGCACATGATTTTATCAAAAAAATAAATATTAGATACATATTTTTACCTAACTACAGGTCTACAGATGACTACAGGTTTATGGTTTTACAATACACAAGTGAATAAAATTAAAAATTTTAAAAACCCCCTAACGCAATCCGTAATTCACCATTTTATATAGTGGGCTGTATTCTACTAGTTAAGCCCTTTCATTTGATACCCATATTGAGGGGGTCGTGGAAGAAAAAAGTAATCCGCCATTTTGTAGCGGCGGCCATCTTGGACCGATTTCCACCAAACATGGCTAAGAACACTCTCGACTAACTCTACTTTTAAACAAAAAAAACTAAATTAAAATCCGTTCATCCGTTCGGGAGCTACGATGCCACAGACAGACAGACACGTCAAACTTATAACACCCCGTCGTTTTTGCGTCGGGGTTTAAAAATACAAACATTTTTTTGCGAGAATGTAGGTACAAATAGGTCTTAATAAAATAAGTCTTTAAACTAGGTCCGTTACATTCTGCCTCATTGAGGCGTGCAAAATTTCACTTAATTATTTAGATATGTTAATAACAATCTTACACATTGTAATGGTTGAGATATACTTGACAATATTAGAGCTGAGGGCCTATTGGCTATCGCAAAACGACATGTAAAACACTAGAATCCATAGACAAAATTGCGTACATTACTTGCTTAAACCGCCTCATGAGTAAAATAACATATGCAATGTACAGTCAACTACAAATAGATGTTATCCATGTTAGTTTTACAAAATGAAGGAACTTTTAGTATGCAAAAATTATTTACCCTTCTAGACACTTTCAGTATCCACCAAATCTTATACTATATTCGATTCATTTTAAATGCTATTATTATGTATTTCCTAAGGAAAGATAGTGGGATACATCATTGTTGCATATTAAACGAGTCGATGATAATATAAAGTTTGATTGCTACTAGAAATGTCACGAACCAAGGGTAGTTCATTGTGGCAAATGAAAATTTACTTCATTTTGTAAGCCTAACATGGATACATCTCTTTGTAGTTGACTGTACATTGAAGTTGCCATCAATCGTAGTGGGTCAGAATTAGCCAATAGGCCCTCTGAGTTGAGTCGTTTTGTTATTTTAGTTAATAAGTATTTTGTTTTCAGCCCTAGGCCACCAAGAAGACCTAATATTGAGGTCCCTAAACAAGTGGCAGCCGACCGGTGTAGACTCATTCTCTAAACTATCAGATGAAGTGATGTTAACGGTGTTCCGATGGCTACCAAAACGTACCCTAGCACATTGTATGCAAGTTTGTAAAAGGTATGTATTAGGGAATGAAAAGGTGTGAGTTTTCTTATGAAAAGGTGTTAATTAGGGAATGGAAAGATTATATCCCGCCTTCTAGGTTTAGTCTGCTGATCGCTACAGTCTATGGTTTGTAAAAGGTATAAATTTTTACACTAAACGATTTGTGAGTATTTAAATTCATCTTTGGTATAAGTTTTCTTATGTAAAGGTACGAATTAGGGTATGAAATCTTTAGGAGGTGATTATTGATGCCGAATTAAAAAGTTAAGTTTATTTATTCCGCCTTCTATGTTTAGTCTGCTAACATCTATTGCTGCATCGTCGCGCTAACCTAAACCCAATAAAAAGGGGATGAATTAGGGTATGAAATATTACAGGGATGATTTTTAATGAATAATTTGATCAAAAATTTACCCCTTGGATATTATTTGTAGTTTTTGAGTTAAAAGGGGATGATATTAGTTGAATAATAAGAATAAGAATAATAAGAATAAGAATTACCATGTTTATTCATAGATTTCAGGTACATAAAGATCTTAATGTAATGCGTTGTTCTGCCGAAACCTGTCTTTTCCAGACGTATGAATAATACATACAATAATAATATTATGTAAATACAATAATGACTTATAGCTAAGAATAATACCGAGTTACATTGTATGGAGTATGCATGACTATTTATATTTTGTATTCAAAAAATTAATTTATGCTATAAAAACATTTCTCCGCCAACCATTGCGTCAATTTATATTTAAACACATTTAGTGTTAAATTCGATTCCCTAAAATGATTTGGAATTTTGTTATAAACTTTTATACACATAAGAATCATTGAATTGATCATAAATTAGCCCCTGATTGTAATATATCAAGCCCTAGGTCAGCAAGAAAACCTACTAGAAAAGATATGAATTAGGGTATGAAATCATAAGGGGATGATTTTGGGGAGGAGTTAAATGGTTGATTCTTGTTAACGAGTTGAAAGGGTATAGGTAGAGAGGGATTTATCCCGCTGTCTAGGTTAAGTCTGCTATCATATAAAGCCTGCTTTTTGTAAATATGTTTTTGATTCACTTCTTAATAATATTTCTTTATTTACAGATGGTACAGGGTAGCTTGTGACGAGACGCTCTGGCAGAGATTGGATCTAGGCAATAAGACCTTAGCAAAAGACGCGCTGGGTAGAATACTGTCTAGGAAACCTATTATAGTCAGACTGGCTAGCTCTGAGGTAAGACGTTTTTTTTTTTTTTATACAATGAAGCAAGAAGACGAGCAAGACGCTCTCCTGATGGTAAGAGATAACGCTGCCCATAATTAGTACAGTGCTACCCAGCGCACTGCACCAACGCTTCTTACTCAAGAGTCATAAGATGTTAAGACTCTTCAGGCCAGTAATTTCACTAGTTAACAGTGCCCTCCTACCGGAGCACAGTAATGTTTGCACATCACTGCTCAGGCGGTAGAATAACTGGCACTGTTGGGGTACCCACCTAGACGACCTCCTGCAAAGGAAGTCTACCCCCGGTAAAACGATTCTGGTAGTATTATCTTCTTAAAATTCTTATTCTACGAGCGCTTAGATACATTTTTAACCCCGACCCAAGAACGTCGGAGTGTTATAAGTTTGACGTGTCTGTCGGACGGATTTTGATAGAGTTTTTTGTTTGAAAGTAGAGTTAGTCGAGAGTATTCTTAGGCATGTTTGGTGGAAATCAGTCAAAGATGGCTGCCGTTACAAAATGGCGAATTTCATATTTTTATAAGGGTTTTAAAAAAATCATTTAATTCTTACTTGCTCCAAGAAATGAAATGAAAATAATTTATTGGCTCAAACTTAATTGCATAGTGTGTTAGACCAGAAATCATTCCTAGGGAATAGTGTACGTTTCTATAATAAAATCCCTGAGGAAATAACGAGGCTCACAGAAGGTAAATTCAAAAGCCATGTTAAAGCCATATTACAAAAGAAAGCCTATTATAAAATAAGCCAATACATAGACGACAAAGATGCATGGAAACCTCTGCATAATAAACCAGCTGGTGCCCCTCAAACGCACAATAAATTATGTAATCAAGATAAACATTGTAAACACATATTAACCTTTTGACCGCCAAAGTCACCTATACTTGACAAGTACTTGCGGGTCCTGTACGCCAACGACGTCTATAGACGACAAAAAACCCAGTCTTAATAAAATGAAATAAAAATATTTGGACGACTCTTAGCAACACTAGTTCTTTCGTAGGTATTTTTGTTTAAATTGTCTTGGCGCACAGGGCACGAAAATGCGTTTGTGCGGTGGCGTTCAAAAGGTTAAAAAATGCAATCCTCATGAGTTTCTTGCTCGTTCTTCTCATAGAGGTGCCTTGCAAACGAGCAGTAGAGTGTTAAAATAGAAAAATGTAAAATTGACTTGCAAAAGTGCTCCAATGTAGCCTATTTGAATAAATGAATTTTGAGTTTGAGTTAAAAAGGGTTTAGCTCATAAAAAAATATAGTTTCTACCTATTTTTTCTTGTTCCAGATATCAGAATGGCACCCAACAACAATAGAGCCATCTAGGATACAATACCTAGATCTTAGCATGTGCACTATAGATACTAAGACACTGAACTGTCTGTTACAAAGCTTACAAAACTTGATCAAACTGAGCGTCGAGAACATTGCACTGAGCGAAACCACTTGTAGTATTATAGGTAATGTATTAAATGATATGTAGTATTAAATAGTTCGTAGTATTAAACGTAAACGGGTAGTATTGAATAATATGTAGTATTATAGCTGCCCCCTTTGGTTTTACCCGCTGTTCTATATAGCCTATGTAATATTCCAGGGTCTAAGCTATCTCTATACCAAATTTCAGCTCAATCGATCCACCCGTTTTGGCGTGAAAGAGGCACAAACTTACATTCTTACAAACTTTTACTTTTATAATAATAGTAAGATTAAATGTTATGTAGTATTATAATAGGTAATGTAGTATTCAACATCATATTCAAACATCCCTACATTCTTACAAACTTTCACATTAATAATATTAGTATGATAAACGGCCAGATATTAACCTACTCAATGTATATTAATTCATCAATAGTCAATAGAATAACAATAGAGCCATCTAGGATACAATACCTAGATCTTAGCATGTGCACTATAGATACTAAGACACTGGACTGTCTGTTACAAAGCTCACAAAACTTGCTCAAACTGAGCGTTGAGAACATTGCACTGAGCGAAACCACTTGTAGTATTATAGGTAATGTATTAAATAGTTTGTAGTATTAAAGGTAATGTATTATAAAATTTTATGTAGTAATGTAATTAATATTCTGTAGTATTATAAGTAACTAGCTTACTCGGCGAACTTTGTTCCGCCTTGAGGCAATAAATGAGCAAATGGAACAGTCTAATTCATCTAATTTTCTAACATTCCAATTTCTACCATTAAAATGTCTCCCGATTACTACCATTAAAATTTCTTCCAATTTTCTACCAAATTCTACCATTAAAATTTCTTCCAACTTTCTACCATTGAAATTTCTAAAAAAATTCTACCATAGAATTTTTTTACCAAATTCTACCATTATTTTACATTAAATATAATATTATATTTGTTCTGTTTCAGGTAAATGCAGTAACTTAGAAACTCTTAACCTGACGATGGCACAAGGAATAACAAACGAAGGACTCCAATATATACTGGAGGGGTGCACTAAGTATGTATTAATTTTAACATTGTTTTGAAAAAATCATTGTTTTACCCGTTGAAAAGAAGCCTGTACGTCATTCCAGGGTTTTAGTTACCTACTAGCTGACCCGGCGAACTTTGTTCCGCCTTAGAGGCAATAAATGAGCTAATAGAACATTCTAATAAATCTTATTTTCTATCATTACAATTACTACCATTAAAATTTCTCACATTTTCTACCATTAAAATTTCTCACAATTTCTACCATTAAAATTTCTCCCAAATGTGTTATTCCAAGGTCTAAGCTATCTCTATACCAAATTTCAGCTCAATCGGTCCACCCGTTAAGAGCGTATATATATCGAATAACGCTCTCTCGCTCGCACAATTTGACGAACACTTTTAAAATGTGTGCAATAATATTTTGGAGGGATGGTATAGAGGAATTTTCAATAAATTATTTCCATGAATTTATTTTTTACCGGGGGTAGACTTCCTTTGCAGGAGGTCGACTAGGTGGGTACCCCAACAGTGCCAGTTATTCTACCGCCTGAGCAGTGTACTGCAAACATTACTGTGCTCCGGTAGGAGGGCACTGTAGCTAGTGACATTACTGGACTGAAGAGTCTTAACATCTTATGACTCTTGAGTAAGAAGCGTTTATTTATTTATTTATTTAAATAGAGTACCTACAAGATGTACATCGTTGGTGCAGTGCTCGTAGAATTTCACATCACTGTGAAATCCTAGGTAGCATTGTACTGATTGTGGGCAGCGTTATCTCTTAACATCAGGAGAGCGACTTGCTCGTCTTCTTACTTGCACTGCGAAAAAAAAAAAAATTCAAAATTCGTCAAATTGTGCGAGCGAGAGAGCGTCATTCGATATATACGCTCTTAAGGCGTGAAAGAGGAACAAACATACATCCATACATTCTTACAAACTTTCACGTTTATAATATTAGTAAGATGTCTTGAATCGGCAAAGACGCACTTCCAGAAGCTAGGCATCCTCACCCTACCGTCGATAGTAATATACCAAGTCGCTATATAGATTCAGATTCATTTATTTACCATAACTATAACAATTTGTTGTTACAATGGCATGTCATAAAATACAGTTCATAATTAAAATTATAATAACTAGAATTTGCACTTTCAAGGTTATAAGAAGATAAAATTAATAGATCATAATATAAATGTCACTTGCAATTATCTACTATATAAAAATAAGTCGTGTTTTCCTCCCTGACGCTATAACTCCAGAATGCACGAACCGATTTCCACGGTTTTGCATTCGTTGGAAAGGTCTCGGGCTCCGTGAGGTTTATAGCCAAAAAAAAAACATAAAAGAAGACATCTGGTGGCGAAACGGAGTTCGCCGGGTTTGCTAGTTTGAAATAAATTTTTAACATATTAATAATATTACATTTTAATTATATCAAAATATCATAAATTATCCAAAATCACGGTAAAGAGATATACAGTAGTTTGACTGAGCGTGATTTTTGAACATAAATACCTACAGTCTCGCGGTACATGCGCAAGTCATAGGGCTGCCGGGCAGCCGCTGCCCGCATACAGTAGGTACCTACCTGTTTCATATCATCTACTTACTTGAGCTACCTACCTACTACCTACTTACCTATCATGTCGTGACGACGTATATTAAAACCCAAGACAAGACAAAAGACAAGACAAGACAAGAGACAAGACAAGAGACAAGAAAAGAGACAAGACAAGAGATAAGACAAGACAAGACAAGACAACCTCCACCCCTTCCCCTCCTCCCCTTCCCCTCCCCCTCATACCCTTCCCCCTCCCCTCCTTCCCCCTCCTCCCCTTCCCCCTCCTCCCCTTCCCCCTACCCTTCCCCCTCCCCTCCTTCCCTTCCCCCTCCTCCCCCCTCCCCTCCCCCCTCCTCTCCTTCCCCCCTCCCCTCCCCCCTCCCCTCCTTCCCCATCCTCCCCTTCCCCCTCCCCTCCTTCCCCATCCTCCCCTTCCCCTCCCTTCCTTCCCCCCTCCTCCACTTCCCCCTCCCCTCCTCCCCCCTTCCCCTCCTCCCCTTCCCCCTCCTCCTTCCCTTTTTAACTAACTGACCTTTTTAATTTTATTACCTTTCCATGTTGCTTGATAAACAAGTGAATTAAATTAAAAATTTTAAAAACCCCCAACGCAATACGCAATTCTTCATTTTGTGGTGGCGGCCATCTTGGATTTTTAATTTTATATAATGGGTTGTATTCTACTAGTTAAGCCCTTTCATTTGATACCCATATTGAGGGGGTCGCGGAAGAAAAAAGTAATCCGCCATTTTGTAGCGGCGGCCATCTTGGACCGATTTCCACCAAACATGTCTGAGAACACTCTCGACTAACCTTACTTTCAAACAAAAAAAACTAAATCAAAATCCGTTCATCCGTTCGGGAGCTACGGTGCCACAGACAGACGCACACACACACACAGAGACAGACAGACAGACAGACAGACACGTCAAACTTATAACACCCCGTCGATTTTGCGTCGGGGGTTAATAATGTTATTTCTGGATTTCCTGATAAGTTCAATGATAAGTTCAAGCTACCAAAAACAGCATAATATAGTATGCTATTTTTTGCCATTTTTATATAATTTTATATAATTTATTATATTATGTATACATACGTCAAAAGTAAATAACGTAAATAACACTAAATACTTGCAAAAAACTATCGCGACGTCCGCCCGTCGCTGCGTGGCACCCGCTTCTGGATTATATACCCACTTCTACCCACATCTACCGACATCTATTCACTTCCATTTTCGGCCCGTTTCTATGGAGTCAAACTACTGTATATCTCTTTACCGTGCCAAAATCTAGAATTTCAATAATATGAATAAACAAGCAATACACACAACATACAAAAAAAAATATATGTGTGGCTTAACAGGGACGAGTACAAACGACACTCGCACTTCACTAGAAATAGACATCATCTTGTTGCAGTCAATAGAAGGTTGGAAAAAAGCAACAAATTGACGCATGTTATGGGCCCTACTGTATATAACAAAATACCTGTTGATATAACGGCCGCTCCGAACCTTAATAGATTTAAGACTTTATTAAAACGCTGGCTCGTCCAGAAAGCATTCTATTTTTTTATTTATTTATTCCAAAAAACTTCACATTACAATAATATTAATAGATACTTAGTATAATTATGTTACAAAGAACCTTATAATACCATGTATAATATTATTATGTAACACATGACTCACTAGCGTTCGCACTAGGATACCCCGTGTTGCGAATACTAGGACTTCCATATGAATATTAAGGGGCTGCGCAGACGACAGACTATCCATGACGCACTTTTTAGTCTGTGAAAATAGAACCTATGCAATTATATGCAGTAACGCACACGACGCGCAAAAAGTCCGGCACACAAATAATCCGTGTAATTCGGGCAGACCGGATCGCGCCGCGTCGCGCCGCTCTGCACAAAAAGTGTGTGAAAAAAATAGAACGTTTGCTTCAACGCGCGCTAACGCAGACGGCACACATTTTAGTCTGCAATCTGCATTTGCTAGTGGTGGACGTAACGCTTCTTTCTTCTTCTTTTTCTGTACTTCATGTACAAAATAATACTTCGCGATCTCTGCACGATTTCCATAGCGTCTACGTCCAGCCCTGGATTTACACTAGGGGCATTCGGGGCGAGTGCCCAGGGCGGCAAATTTTCAGGGGGCGGCAAATTTACTGAGGGCGGCAAATTTCGAAACGAGAAAAAAATATTCAATCCATAAACATCCGATGTTGAATTAAAATTTGTATTCTCAATCACACTGGTTATTATTATATTTTTTTTTTGCGCTCATAATAAGAAGTCTGGAATACTGGCCACACAAACTCAAGATTTTTGCTCCAAACGAGCTATCCGTCCACTTTTCGTAACAAGACTTTTCTCGGCATTTGCAGCTAGTTGCTCGCCTTCTTTTTTTTATTTTTGGCACTCAAAACGAACTACGCACTCACTTTTTGCAGTCAGATATACAAAATTTTCTTGGTGCTCGCAGCTAGCTTCTCGCGCTTTGAATAATATTTTTGTTTATATTGTTTATATAGTCACAAAAACAAAATTTTCTCGGTGCTCACAGCGATTTTGGCACTTAGGGTGAAGTATGCGCCCACTGTTGTTGAGTTGAGCGGTAGAATATTAAAATAAAATGTAAAATTGACTTGCAAAAGTGCTCCATTGTAGCCTATTTGAATAAATGAATTTTGAGTTTGAGTTGTGTAGTCAAATATACAAAATTTTCTCGCTCGCAGCAAGCTGCTCGCAGTCTTTTTAGTCAACATAATATTATAATTTTCTTGCCACTCCAAGCGAGTCTTACGCACACCTGTCGTAGACAGATAGATAGGTAGATAAAACACTTTATTGAAACATTGAAAAATAAACTTAAACATAAAAACCCGGTATTATAATCTATGTGTCACAATTCACAATCAGCGGTCTTATTGTAGTTAGCATTATAAAATTTCTCAATTATAATTTCTCTTTTTCAAAGCAAGCTACACACACAGCTTTCGTAGTTAGATGTATATTTTTTTTTATAAATATTCATAATTACGTATAATATGAAAGAACTCGACAACAAATTTCTTAGCAAAATGTCTAGCCGATGAGCGTTTATAAATAATATTTCGGCGGAGGGGGGCGGCATTTTCTCACTGCCCAGGGCGGCATTTTGGCTAAATCCGGGCCTGTCTACGTCCCTACAGCTCTGCCGACAGAATGATCGAAGATGTGCGTCGTGTGCGTTGAGTCTGTGAAAAATCCGCAACAGACTTTTTGCGCGCCATGCAGACTTTTTGTACGCCGCAGACTCGATCGTACAAAAAGTGTGCCGTCTGCGCAGTCCCTTATTAAGACATTCTTTATTATGTTAAAATAAAGATGATTATTTCAAAATATTTAGGTTAATATAAGAATATATAAAAAAAAATCAAATATTGGAGGTAGTTACGTTAACATTCTTGTTTGTAAAATTATATTCGTTTAGCTTGCAAAATGGCCGTGACATTGAATTTCTGCATAAGAACAAGGTATGACTTGGAGTAGTTTAGTATATTTAAATATTTTTACAAATTAATTTATTATTTAAGATTTATGAATGCAATTTAGTATATTGTTACATAAATTAGATATTTCAATTCATATTTTTTGTATAATAATTTGACCAGAGAGAAAATAAGAGAGAAAATTCGTAACAAATATAAGTTCATAATAAAACTAGATTAAAGTGTATCTTCGCATGCCATGGGAGGGGAGATGAGGGAGGTATTGTTGGTGGGGGTGGGGGGGGGGGGTCTATAGTTATGACGAATTTATTAATTTTAAAAATAATGTTAAGTAGATGTGGATGTTTTCTACAGAAGGTTTTGTAGAACCCACGTATTTAATTATATAATTTAAGTTTTCTAGAAATTATTTGACATGTATGATTAATACCAATAAATGACTATGAACTATGTCTCTAACTACAATAATACATATTCTCTTTATTTCCATGAATATTTTGATTGGTGAATTGATAGGTGGAAATTTGAAATATATATTAATAATTGTAGTATTGTTTTTAACTTGCATATCAATAATTATTGTCTGCCTACTTTGGTACATCAAAATAGAATTGCAACCTTATAATAATCAAGAATTAAGAATGTCAAACTTTACATAGTGTTTTTTTTTTTTTTACGGCAAAGTGTTCCAAACGCGACCAGTTCTCATTAAGGACGACGAAGCGTCACGCTTGGTGCGCGCAGTAGGTAACGCCACTAAGTAAGGATGCCGCTTTGCCGTCTGCCGCGACGTCCGTCGGTAGAATGGGCTTAGAGGAATTAGTTCGTGTAATTCCTGCGCACACTCTCCAAAATGAATCCTATAGAAGACCGATAACGAGGCGACCATTCTACGGTGTTCAAGGCTCTGCAGCCGAGATTCCGTGAGCTTTTGGTCACCTACGAGCTTTTTGGCACGTCTCTCAATAGTGTTATGTTCAACGTCTCATCTTTATGTATTGCATGAACAGGGGACCGAGATCGCATCTCACGAGTCTCAAAACACAGGCTACAGCCTAGTTTGAGACTCATAGAAATACTTGTAAGGAATGCCGAAACCTAGCCGTAACAATGTAATTAATTTTAAGGAATATTGCATGTAACTCCTTTTGGAAATAAAAATCATTCATTCATTCAATTGGGCTAATAATTGGGCGTCCGAAAAAAGGTTTGTACGAACTGTGTGTGCAGGGATATGCGTGCTAGGGGAGTGGATGCAGATATGTCGGATGATAGATCAGAATGGAGGAGAAAAACGTGTTGTGCCAAGCCTACCTAGTGTGGGATAAGGGCAGGAAGATAAAGATGATAAGTCATTTGGGCATGGTTTTATTATTATTAATTTTAAAAATTTTAAAAACCCTCAATGCAATATGTAATTCACCATATTGTGGTGGCGGCCATCTTGGATTTTAAATTTTATATAGTGGGTTGTATTCTACTAGTTAAGACCTTTCATTTGATACCCATATTGAGCGGGTCGTGGAGAAAAAAAGTAAGCCGCCAGTTTGTAGCGGCGGCCATTTTTGATCGATTTCCACCAAACATGGCTAAGAACACTCTCGACTAACTCTACTTTCAAACAAAAGAAACTAAATCAAAATCCGTTCATCCGTTCGGGCGCTACGATGCCACAGACAGACAGACAGACACGTCAAACTTATAACACCCCGTCGTTTTTGCGTCGGGGGTTAAAAATAGATGATGACCATTTTCAATGCTAAAATGTATTATTGAGTCCAAAAATCAAACGTTATTGACAGTTGAAGGGCTATTTTCAGCTATTGAAGCCATTTTGCAGGAAAATGATGATGATGAATATTCTCTTTATTTCCAGCCTACTAGCTCTTAACATATCATGGACAAATCTATCTGAAGAAACATTAACAAACGCTGCCAATTTACTGCCAAAGAGGTTGCAAAGGCTAAACCTATCCGGAGCTAGATCTGCTACGGATGACAGTAAGTTTTACATACATATATACACTATAATATATATTTTAATAGTATATAAAAATTATTTCTATTAATCTTTTACATACTACAAACTCACCACGTACCCATGTAAATATCAGTATTTCTCTCCCTGCAAGGTTGTCTGGAAGAGATCGCTTTTTAGCGATAAGACCGCCAATTGTTACAGTTATGTCGTGATTATGTGTTATAGTTTTAAGTTTTCTGTATGTTCATGATAGGAGCTTCATGATCTGATCCCACCATCTCCTTTTTACCACCGAACATCTAGAGGAACAGCGCTGCGTCATCGCTACATGGTTGATATTCCATTTGTCCGTACGAAGCGATTTAGTTTAACCTTCATTATCCGGACGGCGAAGGTTTGGAACTCTCTGCCAGCATCAGTGTTTCCTGTTAATTATAACTTAGGAGTCTTCAAATCGAGGGTTAATAGGTATTTACTAGGTCTGTGTGTAACATCTTCGACCGCGTCATCACTTACCAACAGGTGAGACTGTGGTCAAACGCAGCCCTATTCTCTATAAAAAAAAAAAAAAATGTTTGTAGTGTTTCAATAAAGAATTTTCTATTCTATTCTACACGCTCGCCGATTCTTGGTACTCTTGACCAGCAGGGCTATGATGCGCACTTCGACATAATGTCGCGTGAAATTTGATTTAATGTGAATAATAATCTATGTGGATGTCATAAAGTCGAGATTTACGCACCAGTGAAATGATCTTGTCGTTAAAACTCCTATGTCAAAATGATCTCACTGGTGTGTAATTTTCGACTTTATGACAGCCATATAGAGTATTATTCACATTAAATCAAATTTCACGCGACATTATGTCGACGTGCGCATCATAGCCCCGCAGGCAACTCCCTGTAACTCCCTTACTTTTTCTGCAAAAACGTGGTCCCAAACTCACACCACTAAATTATAATACTCACGCGACACACGGACATTGATAAGGCATAACCATGATTAATTTATTTTCTGTACATGAACTCGCCCATTCATTCATTTGGGGTGTCATTTTACTTAGTCGGATAGTGTTGAGTGAAACAGAAATATTCAATCAACATGTGCAAACGGGATGGACAAAACGAAGGATTACAAATTTAATAAGAAAAAACTAAAATAAAAATGGCAACATTCTACCTATTTCTATCAAACTACTTCTGTCAAATTTGACAAAAAAAAAGTAAACAATAACATGTTGTTCGTATTTTTAGTGATTAATAAGTTATTTCGAAGATTTTTCACAATAATGTTGATGAAAATTAATAAAATAATCCGTGGCGATGCTTGCCAAATGAATTACAAAATGTATATATACGGCGTATACAGCAGTTGCAAATAGAAAAGTGGTTGCTGCTTTGACTAAGTGTTTCTAAGAGAACAGCGTATATCTCAGGTACGTTTAAGTTAGATTAACAGTACATCATCAAGCTCATTGAATCTTATCATTGAAAACGTAAAATAATCGTTATTTTGTCCATAAATAACTTTTTTGTGTTATATATTTGTTTACAACTAAAGTCATAAAATACATTATAGTCTGACTGAAAATTTTTGATACTTTTCATATTGTCCAAGTTTAATGATGATATTATGTGTATGAAAAATTGCGTTTTAGGGTTCCGTACCCATAGGGGAAAACGAGACCATATAACTAAGACTTCGCTGTCCGTTCGTCTGTCTGTCTGTCATCTCACGATCCGTGATAGTTAGAAGGTTGAAATTTTCACGGATGTATTTTTGTTGCAATACTAAAAATAGAATAAAATAAAAAAGGGGCTCCCAAACAACAAAGTACTTTTTTCCGTTTGTTTTTGTATATATGAGATTTTTCAAGAAAGAGTTCAATTCAAACGAGTCCGACTTGCACTTGGCATTTTTATTTTGTTTTAATGTCTATTAGATGTCCCTACGTACAAGTACAAATACAATTGCTTTATTTGGGAATTTCTTTTAACATTATATTCATGGCACCTATTTTACTGTTACCATACTGGTACGCCTTTTTTACTTTTAAAAGATGATATTAATCTTATTTATTTTGTATTTTCTAGGCGAATCGAAATCATCAGTCAGAAAATTTGTTTTGGAAAGTACTAAAAATAAAGGAAAATGCCCGCCTACGAGACATCGAAAAGACCACCCCACCGCAAAAAATAAAGAATTGGATTACCCTATATAAACGATTTATTACTTTATTTTATGTATTTTTAATATTATATTTGTGTCATATAACACATCGTCTTTTATTATCATTTTATAAAAGTATCATTATTAGACGCATGTCTGTTTTATGTGAAGCATGTGTGTTACTTTTTCGCGCCAGAGCTACTTATCTGATTTAACAGAGGTCAGTGACCAAGTACAGTAGCGATTTTTTTTTAAATAAAGTATCAAAAAAAAAAAAAAAAGTAAAAAAAAAACAAAAAAAAAAAAAAAAAAGTAAAAAGTATCAAATAGTAGTAGTCAAAGTATCAAATTGTTTATAGTTAAATTGGGTATTGCCATACGGGTAACTCAAATATATTCTTTTATGTCAGACTAGGGTAACCTTGGTATGCTTGAAACAAAACGAATATCTCATCAACCATGCGTTCGACAAGGTAATGGCAAATTTGCCAAATTTGGTACAGAGGTAGTTAGAATTCCCAAAAAGGATATGGAATAAGTTTTATCGGTTTGTACGACAAATGTCCAAAATCCAAATTGTCCAACTAGTATTAATGTCCAATACTAATTTGGTCCAACATGGCTTACGTCCAACTAGGAAAAATGTCCAACACGAATAATTTCCAACATGAATTTGGTCCAAAATGAAATATGAATGTCCAACACGAATTGGATTATTTCTGACGCTGTCATAGAAGAAATGAAAGGTCTTAGGAAGATCTACCTTTCAGATGACAGCTGTCAAACTTGAAATATCAAAATCTGGAAGATCTTCAAAGTTTTTTTATTTCTTCTATGACAGCGCAGCGTCTGCTTAGGACGAGTATTTTTCGAAATATTGACGTTTCAAGTTTGACAGCTGTCATCTGAAATGACAATCTCTCCAAGACCTTTAATTTCTTCTATGACAGCATCAGCCTAAGACGAGTATTTTCCGAGATATTGACATTTCAAGTTTGACAGTTGTCATCTGAAATGAAGATCTCTCCAAGACCTTTAATTTCTTCTATGACAGCATCAGCCTAAGACGAATATATTCCGAGATATTGACGTTTCAAGTTTGACAGCTGTCATCTGAAATGAAGATCTCTCCAAAACCTTTAATTTCTTCTATGACAGCATCAGCCTAAGACGAGTATTTTCCGAGATATTGACATTTCAAGTTTGACAGCTGTCATTGCATTGGAAATAAAGATTGTTCACTAGGTACGTGACACTTTTAATTGGACTACGGGATTAGCTATTGATAGAACCACGGATAAAATAAAACTTTATTGGACATTTTTACGAATTGACGTTTTTCATAAATGGACAATTTTCAAATTGGACCTTTTTACGATTTGACATTTTTATGAGTGGACTATTTTCCGAATGGGCATTTTTATGATTGGATTTTTTTTTTGGATTTTTCTAAAATATTTGTCATTTTTCATAATTGGACATTAGTCGTATAAACCTGGGCTTTCGATCGGTGTCGGCTCGCGCGGTGATAAAAGCGCGATGCCAGAATCAGGTCGAATCAGGCCGACCCGGGGGGGCCGGGTCAGGTGAATTCTTCACTTTAGAGGTTTTTTCTTTCTTTCTTCAGACTTTTATAAAAGTCATTATTGATTTAATTCAAAAACAAATGCTCTTATTTATTGTACAAAAATAACGTTTTTGTAGCGGGGGTGAAGCCGTGGGTTTAGCTAGTAAACAAAATAAATATAACGTTACCTAATCGAATGCGAATGCAATGAACGACAAAAATAACATTGTTTCAGCCATGCCTAGTTTACCCTATATTTTTATGTATTTAATGTCAACTAAAATCGAAATTATATAATTTGGTTTAAAATAATATTTGTTAGCTGTGATAAGTTTTTCCTGCTTTTTACTGCCTTCTTTCCATTTTTACACCAATTTACCACACAAAAGGTCATTTTTGTCCGTTAACTATATTATTTTGGATATTTTTAAAAATCAAACGATGCGTGCATCTGTCGCTGAGCGCGTTGTGTGACTGAGCGGCGGGTGAGTTGTACTTTTTACGCCCCGCCCATATAGTTGTACTTTGCATTGAATCACTTTTTGAGCTGTGTTCGACTTCTATTATTTCCCTAATTCGTTGCCCGCAGGACTATATATAACATTATTTTAAGTTTTTGTTTTCATGTGGAGTTTTAATAAAGAGTTGTATTGTATATAACTAGCTTGTGCTCGCGGTTTTGCCCGCATGGCGAAATCCTTAGCGGAGGCCTATGTCATAAAACCTTTCTGTGTTCTGATTTCAACCCAATCTGTCCAGCGTTTTAGGCTGTGCGTTGATAGATCAGTCAGTCACTCTTTCCTTTTATATATTCAGATAAACATACTATTAATAATTACAATAGACATCATTGAATTATTATCTGTCTTTTATTTACATTGTTTTTTTTTCCTCTTTATTTTTTTTTCCTTTTTTCTGTTTTTTTTTTATTTTATAGCTCTATAGTTTCTTTTTGACCACCATATAATTAAACGTACATTTCTCCCCAACAGTAATGTCAACAGTATGCAATCGCTGCAGAGCTCTAGTAGAGTTGGACCTGTCCGACTGCGCCCGTCTCTCCTCAACTATAATATCTCACGTGTGCACACTGCAGAGGCTGGAACATTTGTCGCTGAGCCGCTGTTACTTACTGCCAGCAAACGCTGCTGCGTACGTATAACTATATATATTAATAATATGTCTATATATATGTATGGGTTTCTGTAGATTGAACAAAAACGCATGTCACGGGATCGGCCGGCGATGCGCCAGAATCGTTTTCGCCTTCAAACTTCGTAATTCTTGAATTTTTCTATGTATTGACTTAAAATAAACCTTGCTATATATATAATATTGTTTTACGTACGCAAGAGCGTACGTATAACAATATATATATATTAATAATATGTCTCTTTGTCAAGTTGTCTTAATCGCAAAATGTCGCTAAATAGGTGTAGATTGACTTAGGAATGTCTATTGTAGATAAATCGTAAGATATTTCATAAAAACACATGTCACGGGAGCGGCCGGCGATGCGCCATAACCGACTTGACCTTATATCTTCAAGAATACATTAATTCATGCTATTATAAGAGGTAAATGATTGATATATACTGGAGACGAAATCAATGAATCTAGGATGATGATATTTGGGATATATGTTCTTTTTAATGCTACATAGCCTCAAACTTGACTATATAACTTCGGAATTCTTGAATAGATCTTCATAATGACTCAATATAAGCCTTGCTATGATGGTCATTAAGACATATATGTGTATATATAGTATATAGCTAGTAGAGTTGGACCTGTCCGACTGCGCCCGTCTCACGTCAACTATAATATCGCACGTGTCCACACTGCAGAAGCTCGAACATTTGTCGCTGAGTCGCTGTTACTTACTGCCAGCACACGCTGCTGCGTACGTATAATTATATATATTAATTATATGTCTATATATAAGTATAGGTTTCTGTAGATTGAACAAAAACACATGTCACGGGAGCGGCCGGCGATGCGCCAGAACCGACTTGGCCTTGTAAAATGAAAATGCATAAATTCATCTAGCGGCTTACTTGTTTATGATGATAAAATACTGACACATCTTTCGACACTAAATTGTTTTTTTTTTTTTAAATGAAATGGAATTTTTGCCTAAAGGTTACGACAGACAGGCGGGGAGCGGTAAAGCGGTCGTGATCTTCATTTTGTGCCTGCCTGCGTTCGCTTTATATGTGACAGGTTACGTACAAATTCGAACATTACAAAAATTCCGTCCGGACCGCGACCGCTTTACCCGCTCAGTCTGTCGTAAGCTTAAGAGTCATTTTTTTGCTTCCAGAGAAGCTTACAGACAAAAGTGACTTTTTGCGAAAGAAACATTTTTTTAAAGAGACATCCATACAGCATAAGCCTATGGATTACAGGTATCCATAGGCGACGGTAGCCACTTACCATCAGGTGGGCCGTCTGCTTGTTTGTCACCTATTTATTACATAAAAAAAAAACATTTTACTAATGGGACCTTTTCTGCAAGGGGGGAAAATTAAAAAAAAAAGTGTGTGCGTGTAACCTTTACGCGCGATTGAAGTAAAACTTCTTTGGCGTTGACGACATATATCACTGAAATGATTAAATATTAACTTAAATAAATAAATATTATATTATAATTTAATTATATTTATTATTCATGTGCTTTACAAAGATTATTTAAATGTTATATTAATATTATTCATTCGAAACAGGTAATTGAATGTCATCATAATTTCTTACGTACGAAATTATAGGTTTGTGGTAACTATAATGTGAAACATAAATTTTACTCTCTAAATTTGCTACTTTTCTTGAAAATACAGCATCTATCGTTGTACCGAAACGCGTTGTTGAATGAAGTCGAGAAGTCAAGAAGCGTGTAGTATATGACATATACTTACAACCAATCAGAATTATTATTTTTAAATGGCGGAAACTACACAGACTATAGTAAGCGTTACTTCCGTCAGAAAAAAAAATCTGAGTTACTCCCTAGTCGCGCCTAAAGAAGTTTTCAACCAATCAGAATTATTATTTTTAAATGGCGGAAGCGTTACTTCCGTCAGAAAAAAAAATCTGAGTTACTCCCTAGTCGCGCCTAAAGAAGTTTTCAACCAATCAGAATTATTATTTTTAAATGGCGGAAGCGTTACTTCCGTCAGAAAAAAAAATCTGAGTTACTCCCTAGTCGCGCCTAAAGAAGTTTTACTTCAAAAAAATTTGCTAATGGATATATAGGTATTTTGAATTATTATAGAAGTATTATCATTTTATAATTTCTATCAATAAGTAATATAACAATAAAATATCAGTTTCAGCAAATTAAACGCAATGTCGTCCCTCCAATACCTAGAAGTGTGGGGCATGTTACAATCTCAATCCATCGCAACACTACGCATCGCGCTACCCGCCGTACAAATCAACCAATTCATGTTCAGGTGAGTTTATATATGTATACAAGACAATACTTGAAAAATGTTATTATAATGTCAATGAATTTTTAATTGATAAATTTTAATTTAATGTTTTTTTTTGTATTTGACATTTTTATTGTATTCCACTCGCTCTTAAACACGGGCTAAGCCCGGGCCTTTTTATAGGCGTACACGGAGACAAAAAAGTCCAACGCGCAGAGGCCCTTTTGAGCTTTTAATATAAATGTAATTATACTGGTCGCATTTGGAACACTTTGCCGTCATCCGTGTTTCCCGAGCGGTACAACTTGGGTATCTTCAAGGCACGAGTGAATAGGTACCTTTCTAGGCGTCATACGTGATCCATCGTCGACCGCATTTTCACTTTCCATCAGGTGGGATGTGGTCAAACGTAGGCCTATTTAGTATAAAAAAAAAAAAAAAAAAAACTTATTGGAGTCTGTCTGTGAGTCCATCTATACAAAATGGGCTCAAAGACAGTCTTCGCCAAGTGACAGGACTATTGCTAATTAATGGAAACTACTTGAACTAGGCTATGGATGTGCATTCTAAATGGATGGTTAATGAGGCTATTGCTAGGACTACGGCACCTGCCACTTCCGTCCCATTAGGGTATTCCACTTATTATTATTTTTATTATTTTGACATAAATTTATTTTAATTTTTATAATTACCTACTTATTATTTAAAAATATATATTTTTTATAATTTTATAACTTATATTGACATTTACAATTAAAATGAAATTAACGTTTTAACAGATACTATAAGTTTTACGATAAGCACCCATTATGTCTTCATTTTGTGCGCCTGTAAAGGCAGAACATGTTGGCCACTAAATTAATTAAGATCTATGTCCATTATCCATGTACCCATGTTTCTATGCAAAATAAAAATCTATATCTTTATCTTAACCGATTCGTTGCGACGTCTAACTTTTAAATGTGGCGTCGAACAAAAATAACGTGACACTGTTCAGTGCCCAGCGCCATACGATTAGATGACACGCATGTGTCTTCTGGCATGCGGAAAAGAAAACAGTATTTTCAAAATTTGTAGTAATTTCAAGTAATTTAAAAAAAGTGATGGCACTGAAACGTGCCATACGCAACGAATCGGTTAAGTATTATAAGCTGCGCCCAGCGGTTTTACTCGCTGTACTGTAGCCTATGTGTTATTCTAGAGTCTAAACTATCTCTATACCAAATTTCAGCTCAATCGGTCCACCCGTTTAGGCGTGAAAGAGTAACAAACATCCTGACATCAATTCTTACAAACTTTCACGTTTATAATATTAGTAAAATATTGCAAAATATATCAAATAGAGTCGAAAAGTAGAGTTAGTCAAGTGTTGCCATGTTTATTGGAAATCGGTCCAAGATGGCCGCCGCTACAAAATGGCGGATTACTTTTTTCTTCCACGACCCCCTCAATATGGGTATCAAATGAAAGGTCTTAACTAGTAGAATACAACGCACTATGATAAATTTAAAATCCAAGATGGCCGCCACCACAAAATGGTGAATTACATATTGCGTCGGGATTTTTTATTTATTTTTAATTTAATTCACTTCTTTACTTTATTATGTTGTACCAAATAAAGAGTTATTTATCCTTTTTATCTTAAAATTTTACTAATTTTGATAAATTTGATTACAGCGCCATTGCAAGGCCAACCGTTGGAACAAGAAGAACGTCAATTTGGGGATTGCGAACAAGAGACTGATATTATTGTATTTGTAATAATTTAATAATAAACTAAAGAGGGATATTCATCCCGCCTTCTAGGTTTAGACTAATACCATCGTCGCTAAAAAAAAGATTGTAGAAATTATTTCAAGTGAATCAAATTGTAAAAAATCGGAATGAAAAAGATGATTTAGTTGTTTCGGAAATTTATGTTTAATTTTTCGTATTAAAAGTTCATTGCTTTTTGATCATAGTTCTTGATTTTTTTAATTAACCCTTTAACCGCCATATTTTGTTACATTCATTATTCTCCTAACGCCAGCGTAATAATCAATTTATGAAACTTGACGTGAAATTACGTGTGTGGCGCTTGGAGCACATCTTTCATATCCCGACATATTACGGTGATGGCGGTTAAAGGGTTAAATACGTATAAAAATATATGTAAGAAAGTTGTCAGGGTTAAATTTTTTATAATTTTTTTAGTTTGTCAGCTTTAGTATAAAAAAAATACTAAACCACCTCTTTATAACCACCGTCGCTCTATTTTATGTATTTCCTTTCCCTGCTTGGTTGTCTGGAAGAGATCGCTGTTAGCGATAAGACCGCCAATTGTAACACTTCTTTCTGTGTAATCTTAGTTCTAAGTTTATATTGGAACGAAGTTCCTTATCGCGCGTTGTGAAAGGGGGCTAGACGGAAAAAATTCTTACGAAAAGTTGTCACGACACTTTTTGCTATAGTAAGCTATTGTAAGCTGTGCGGCGTGCGCATGTTTCTCTGTCTGTCTCTCTCTCTCTCTCTCTCTCTCTTATAGAAAGCAAGCCAGATATTTTCATTAATCGAAAGGAACTTCGTTCCATCCGGGTGTCCCTTGACACCTCTCAAGTTTTTTGTTGTATTTGTGTGAACAATAAAGAGTTTTCTATTCTATTCTAAATACGTATTTTTTCTTTGGTAAAATGTAAATAAAAATGGCTGAGATATAATAAATAAATATATTTCAGGACGTTTCACACAGCGCCACCTAACCCCAAACTAAGCAACTTAATGCTTGTATTATGGTGGTTAGGATAACGGATTTAATACTTATATACTTTTCTTTTGTAAATATATACTTATAATAGATATTGAAAAACCACCCAGACCAGAAACAAATACCTGTGGATCACACAAACATTTGACCCATGCGGGAATCGAACCCGCAACCTTCTGCGTTGCAGGCGGGTATTAGCCCACCGCACCACAGAGGTCGTCAAACCCTTAACACATTGGCTGGCTGCGACGTTCTAGAACTGAAACTATATGCCTGAAATTATTTTTTGTATTAAAAAAAATCTAGTTAATTAAACGAGGTAAAAAATATGTCCAATATATGTATATGTCACCGGAAAATAACAAGATTGGTAAGTTTATAATATTTCTAGGAAATTTATAAACTTTCGTAGGATTCCAAACGAGAGATTGTATTATTTTACGCCCATATTTTCTTAACTAATAAATTATTAAACTTACGAATTTTTTTTTTCCGTATATATATTTTTTAAATGTACAGTGAACTACAAAGAGATGTATCCATGTTAGTCTTACAAAATGAAGGAACTTTTAGTATACAAAAATTATTTACCCTTCGTGACATTTTCAGTATCCACCAAATCTTATACTACCTAGTCAGGTCATAAATTCTGTCACATGTTTAATATAAAATTATTGGAACAAGTTTATTTATTATGTAACCATTTATATACCAAAATGAACTTAACAAAACATAGATTCTTATGACAATAAAGTTTATTCAAAATGACCTCCGTGATTTTGAATACAGGCCTTCAATCTGCGCGGCCAGTCGTCTGTCGCAGCACGAACGAGGTCCATGTCAATATCGGCTGCTGCCTTAATCAAGGATGTCTTGAGTGACTCCAAATTGGGATGAGGCTTTGAGCACGCCTTTTCGTCCAAGTGTTGCCATATCTTGTAATCTAACGGACTCAAATCTGGACTGGAGGAGGGCCAGTCTTCGTGCCGGATGAAGTCGATTTCACGCGCCGCCAGCCAGTCTTGTGTGCTCTTCGCTCTATGAGCTGGCGCCGAATCTTGTTGGAATACCCAGTGCCTGTTATTGAACATGGTATGAGAAACAGGTTCCACAAGGTTCGTCAGGACTGTATTTTGATACACAACTGCATTCGTTTTTACACCTTTCTCACAAAAATGTACCTCTGTTAAGCCCCAATAAGAAACTCCCAACCATACCATGAGCGAGGATGGAAAATGACCTCGTTGGACACGCGGAATACGGTTGCTCGCTTCTTCACTACTGTGTGCGTACACCATATCATTTTGTTTGTTGTAGCTCTCTTCTACGGTAAAAATTTTTTCATCCGAAAAAAGAATTTCTCGATATTTTTTTCTCGCGTACCGCTTCAACAAAGCGCGGCATCTCTTCAGTCTCAGGTCCATTAGACGAGCATTTAAACGATGTCCTGTTTTTCTTCGATATGCCCGAAGCCCTAAGTCTTCATTTAACACCCTTTTCACCGTGGTTCTGCTTAACCCCATCTGAAGGGCCAACAGTTTCTGCTTACGTTTGGGATTTCTTTGAATTCGCGCCTTCACAGCTTTTATCACTGCTGGAGTCCTAACAGACCGAGGGCGACCACTTCTTGACCTGTCATCTACACTAGAGTCTTCATTGTATCGTTTGATGGTACGATAAACGAATCTTTTGGTTATATTCAAATTTTTCAGTATGTCAAAAATTTGAATTGGCGCGTAACCGCAACGATGCAACGCAATAACTGCAACACGGTCTTCTTTAAGCGTCCACTCCATATTTAAAAATGAGTAAAATTCTAAAAAGTATACATTTTTATTTTCATGAACAATTCGAAATTCGAATTCAATAAACTTTTTTGTGGCCAGCATTCTAAAAGAAAAGTTTTTACTGTGTGACAATACTTATGACCTGACTAGGTATATTCGATTCATTTTAAATGCTATTATTATGTATCACCTAAGGAAAAGTAGTGGGATACATCATTGTTGCATATTAAACGAGTCGATGATAATATAAAGTTTGATTGCTACTAGAAATGTCACGAACCAAGGGTAGTTCATTGTGGCAAATGAAAATTTACTTCATTTTGTAAGCCTAACATGGATACATCTCTTTGTAGTTGACTGTACTTGAACTTTTTTTTCAACGTCTCTTTTTTAGTAATAAATGTCACGCACAAAGAAAGTAAATTCACCTTTATTTTGTAAATAATTTATTCTAGTTGTAAGAGAAAGCATTTAAATAGATTTTTAATGGAAAGCTAGGTAGCTTTTTTAGTTTTTATATAAAATGCATTTTTGGCTGTATTAAAAATTATATATAAAAAAGAGAGTTTTATTTTTCTATATTTATAAGTAACCTTGAATACGTTAAGAGTTTCTTGCGTGTGACTTTCGCTCAAACGATGACGAATTTTGAAATATTCGTAGAATTAACTTTTTGAAAATGTTTCAAATTAATTAACTTTTGCGGTTGCCTGGAAGAGATCGCTTAAAGCGATAAGGCGGCCCATTGTAGACCAAACTTATTCTTTAATTTTAAGTTACCTAATCATATGTGTTTGTGTTTATTTTTATTAGTGTTTTGTAAATATGTTGGTCCACAATAAAGAGTACTTCTATTCTATTCTAACTTTTTGAATATTAAAATTAACTTTTTGATAATTCACGTCATGCTCCCCAGCAACCCCACCTTCTATTTTGCAATTTATAAGTACATGTTGTAAATGTACGCAATTAGTACCTAATTAGTACTTACTTTAAATAATTAGTACCTTAACAGATTCAGAGGTACAGCCAATTGAATTTGGGGTTGCTGAAGAGCACCTCCCCAGCAACCCCCCCTTATATTTTGCAATTTATAGTGTACGTTGTAATTGTACGCAATTAGTACCTAATTAGTACTACCTTTAAATACTTAGTAACTTAACAGATTCAGAGATACAGCCAATTGAATTTGGGGTTGCTGAAGAGCACCTCCCCAGCAACCCCACTTTCTATTTTGCAATTTATAAGTACATGTTGTAAATGTACGCAATTAGTACCTAATTAGTACTACCTTTAAATCATTAGTACCTTTACAGATTCAGAGGTACAGCCAATTGAATTTGGGGTTGCTGGAGAGCACCTCCCCAGCAACCCCACTTTCTATTTTGCAATTTATAAGTACATGTTGTAAATGTACGCAATTAGTACCTAATTAGTACTACCTTTAAATAATTAGTACCTTTACAGATTCAGAGGTACAGCCAATTGAATGTGGGGTTGCTGGAGAGCACCTCCCCAGCAACCCCACCTTCTATTTTGCAATTTATAAGTACATGTTGTAAATGTACGCAATTAGTACCTAATTAGTACTACCTTTAAATAATTAGTACCTTAACAGTTTCAGAGATACAGCCAATTGAATTTGGGGTTGCTGGAGAGCACCTCCCCAGCAACCCCACCTTCTATTTTGCAATTTATAAGTACGTGTTGTAATTGTACGCAATTAGTACCTAATTAGTACTACCTTTAAATAATTAGTACCTTAACAGGTTTAGAGGTACAGCCAATTGAATTTTCATGCACCTCAAATTCAATTGGCTGTATCTCTGAAACTGTTAAGGTACTAATTATTTAAAGGTAGTACTAATTAGGTACTAATTGCGTACAATTACAACATGTACTTATAAATTGCAAAATAGAAGGTGGGGTTGCTGGGGAGGTGCTCTCCAGCAACCCCACATTCAATTGGCTGTACCTCTGAATCTGTAAAGGTACTAATTATTTAAAGGTAGTACTAATTAGGTACTAATTGCGTACATTTACAACATGTACTTATAAATTGCAAAATAGAAGGTGGGGTTGCTGGGGAGCATGACGTGATAATTCTCCTTAGCTACCAGATCTTCAATTATTTCGAAGCGGTGGTGGATTGAATTAGCTTTTAGCATTTTTAAGTTAAGCTTTAAGGCGCTTATACAATTTGATGCTCTATTTGATACATTTTGAAATATAAACTCATAGAATTAAATTTTTGAAAATTCCTCAAGAGAAGCCTGCACAATATTATTGCAAGTGTTTTTAGTTTGATATTTTAAAAAATGGCATAAATAAATAATTCACAGAAATTCTCTAGAGGAATTTTCATAAAGTTAATTCAATGAATTTATGTATTAAATAGTGGGAGCAAGAGAGCGTCAAGTGACATCTTATTAATACATATTATGAACGTGAAAGTTTATAAGAATGGATGTCTGGATGCATAGGCGGAAGGGGGGACAGGGGGCTAAGGTAGAGGTACGAATTTTGCACATATTTCATGGTCAAGATTATATTTTTTTTTCACGACACTTATTATTAAGGATATTTGAACTTTCTAACTGTTCAGAGCAAGCTAAACACACACTTTTCGTAGTAAAAATTATAATATTTTTGCCCGTCTGCACCTTGCAACCGGACCAAATCCTGGATCCGCCAGTGTCTGGATGGATGTTTGTTACGCTTTTAGGCCTAAACGGGTGGACCGATTGAGCTGAAATTTGGTATAGATATAGCTATAGGCTACATAAGTACCGCGGGTAAAACCGCTGGGCGCAGCTAGTATGACATAAGTACTCTACTAGGGTGAAATAATACAAACAATTTCGTATAAAAGTACAAAATATAATCAGTCAAAAATCAGGTTCATCCAAAAATGTAACAGTAAAAAAGGACTGATATTTCGTTTCTTGCAGACACATTTGTATAAAAAAGCATAGTTTCTAATAATTACTGCACATTGTACAGATCTTTTTTAATAAGAGAATGAACTTTGAATTTATAATTTTACTATGAATTAATATTCACGTATGAATTATTATTTACTTTGTATATTTTTTTTCTTTGTATCTTTTAATGTATTTTTATATTTTGTGTCTGCATATAACGAAATATGTTTCAATAAATGATATGAACACGTATTAGGAATAATCACAGATTTTTAAAATGTAGGTCATTCTACGACTTTGAAAAACTTTAAGAGACAATAGAAAAAGAGACAATATAGAAAAATAAATATACGTATAAGTTATCTATTTAAAATATACTAGAAAAAAAAAGAAAATATAAATACTGCTAAATGAAAAAATATAACAAAAAGAGGTCTTATAAAGTCGTAGAACACTCAATTACAACTATTTTAACAACAATTTGGATTTTCTATCAACATCTAATCACAGATTTAGGTTTTTTTCACAGTCTAGGTTGGGACATAGCCTCAAAAAGTAGGTATTCTTTAGTCTATATAAAATCGGTCGACGCCAGATTCGTAAACATTTAAAAAACAAAACAGGGTTGCCAATTTTTAAATAAAAAAAAAACTTATATTACAATGCATACATTGTTAAGTTATATTGGGCAGCAAATGACATTTTCATTGGGTTACAATTTTTTCCATTTTTTTTTTCGTCATCTCCTGCCCCATAAGGCTAAAGTTACATGCATTATACATATAATCATATTTAGCATTACACTTAAATAATTAGATTACATTTGATTTGAAATAAAATTATTGTGCCATTAGTGAATTACAATATATCAAATTACATAATTTTTTTATAACAATTACTGAGAAATCTGAGGGCCTATTGGCTAATTCTCACCTACTACGACTGATGACAACTTCAATGTACATTGCTGTTTGTTATTTAACTCATATTAATGAGGAGGTTTAAGCAAAGAGAAGAGTAATGTACGCAATTTTGTCTATGGATTCTCGACAAAATTACGTACATTACTTGCTGAAACCTCCTCATTAATATGAGTACAATAACAAACGCAGCAATGTACATTGAAGTTGTCATCAATCGTAGTGGGTGTGAATTAGCCAATAGGCCTTCTGAGATATGAGTTGTTTCAAGTGATAAAAGTATTGCAAAATCGTCAAGTTTCGGTAACTTGACGCTCAAATTTTCAAAAAAAGTTAACAGAGCCGAAATATTGACCCGTTTTTTAATATGGCAATTATTTTCCTGGCATCAGTTAAGTTTTGAAATTGCAAACTACCCTACTTAAGTGCATATTTTTATTATTTAAACTAGCGCTCTACTTTCATAATATAATGTTATATGTACTTAATATATGAAAAGAAGACAAGCCAAATATTTAAAAAAACAGCGTAACTTTTTTTGAGCAGATCGAGTGTTTTTATCACAGTTTGGTTACAAAAAAAAACTTGAAATTCAATTAATGCTTGGTTTTGAAAAATCAGTCTTGTATTTAAAAATTTCAGTTTTGAGATCGTGTTTCAAGATTATTAAAACTAACTAACGTACTTAGAGGTAGTTATAGATATATATGTTACATATTTTTAGATAATTAATTACGTTTAATATCCTAAGTTGTAAAATTATTGCAAACAGGCATAAGCTCAAAATATTTCAAAAATCCATGTGAACTGTGAGTGGTATACAAAATATGACAGATCAAAACAAAGATATCTGGATTTCATATTAAAAAATGATAATTTGTCATGTTTCAGTGAAGAATTGAGTTTTTGACGAATTCTGATTCTAAATTCTGGGATAATAGACTAAGCTTTTGGCCTCTATACTTTAATAGTTAGTTTTTAATGATGGATATTTATTGCCAGTATGATTTTAAGTATTAAACATTATGAAATCGGTACAAAAAATAACAAGTTGGCATATTCACAGTCGCAGCATAGAAACGTCAAAGAAATTAACTACTTAGAAACAATATCAACAAGAAAAGCTCACTTTTTGATAATCTGGACATTTAAAACCCTGTGTCTAGCAACGGTTCACTCCCTCTTTTAATTGCAGTTATTTAATTTTTATGTTAAACCTTTTTTTAGATTATTTTTTTAATTGACTATTTTTTGTCACAACCTTTTTTCTAAGATGCGTGAGGAGTGAGGGAGCGATGCGTGTATTTTTTACAATTGACTAAAATGTATTTGGATAGTAAATCTATTTGAACACTTTTTTCGGCACTTGAGGTGAAAAGCAAAAGCACCTAAATTTGGTCGCTTTAAAAAATGGTACATTTTTATGTTGGCAGTGAAAAGTATACTTATGTTAATTCTTTAAACCTATATTGCTTATGTAGACTACATTTATAACTATACATTATAATGATTACTTAGAATGAACAATTTCAATTTTTGTGTATCATTTTCAACAATTTTACTTTTTAGTCCAAACGGTTTCACAGCTATTATATTTATCAAAATATTTTAACATTATTTTTTGGATTGTATAATCAATTATTAAAATCTGTTAAACTTGACAAATATATTTTTAAAGCGTATTGATTTCAGTTTTGACATTTGATTTTTTTTATTTATATTATAGTCGCATTAGTTAAGCACACTTATCTTAAAAACTAGTGTAAATACCCAAAAAAGGTTGAGAAAAGGATAGAAAATCTAAATTACGTATATTACCAGGATCTACACGCACACATACAAATAAAATATATATACAAAAATGGCAACATTGTAGAAAAAAATGTCAGAGAGAACGTTAGAAAAAAGACAAGTTGCCATATAAAAAATAAATAAAGAAAAAATGTCGTCTTTTTGTCAGAGTTTTTAAAGAGTGAAATAGAAAAAAGAAGGCAATGTCCGACTCGTTTTTTCAAATGCCCGATATGAAAAAATGAGTCAAAGATTCCAAATAAAAATTTATAAAATGGCACATCTTAAAGTTCATAAAGATATAATTGCCAAAACTAAATTTAAATTATACTTAAAACTAATCAAATCTAAAATTATGGCCTGACTGTTTGTATCTAAAATATTATTTCAAAAAATATTAAAAGTATAAAAATTTAAATTTCATCGATTCTGTGTGTATTAAAATCAACACAAAACTGTCATAACTTGGCATAATTCTGTAGACTTCATAAATTTTTGTTATGGTAACTTTGAAATAAAAAAAGACAATGTAACAAAAAAAAGTATACACCAAAAAAATAGACAATCAGGCCAACACATGCACCTAGTTAAACTCATCTAGCAACATTTCTTTCCTACTAACATGCTCCTCATCCGAACAGTGAGCCATAAGGACTGATTCACCGTTGATTGCATTGTCAAAACACAACGAACATGCGTATATACCATCTCCGAAGCAAACAATCTTATTCTCATCCCTATACATTGTCATAGGATTGAGAACTGTACTTGGCTGAATTTCCTTCCCTGCCCGAATACATTTCTTAACATACGCCGTCTTGTACACAAAGTGTATCTTCTCACAGTGCTCAGAACTTAGAATATGCTTCATCAAATCATTTTCATCGTACTCTGTGGTTTTACACGTCGGGCAGTGGAATGTTATTTTAGATTCGTCGGATTTCAGTTGAATTGAATGTACTTGAATGTAGAAAGTTATGCGTTCGATTGCAGGTTTTTGTAGCAATGTGTTAAATAGGGTCGAGTCATTGAAACTATTGTAGCTTACAATCTGATCCAGTGATTCCGAAAACGCTGATAAAGTTGTTGAATCGAGAGAAAAGTTACCAATTGATGATGTGATTGATTGACTCGATTCAGTCGTCACTTCGACTGTGCTTTGATGGCAACAGCATGAGCAATTATTATCTGTACCACTGTCTACGTCTTCATTGAATAAATTTATCATTGCATCCCGAATGTCAGGGAAATCAAAGTGCTTCATCTTCTTCTTATAGCTTAACTGATGCTGCTTGTGCATCTTTTTACCTTTATGCAAGTTAAATGTCAAATTTCTAGTTAGCCGTTTTAATTTCGGTTTACGCTCTTGAAGATACGTGTTGACAAACTCGTCTATAGCTAATTTCATTGTTTCCAATTGATTTTTAACCTTTTTCTTCGTTTCCGAGTCTTCTTTCTCCATGACTATGTTCCAACCGGAAGGACTGATGCCACGTTGAATGTTATCTATATATTTTACGTCTCCTAAAGTCTTCGGAATGTTTGATACGTCTGAACCTGGTAATGTTGTGACGATAGACTTGCAATTGAAGATCTTTGAGACTTCTATGTGGAATTGGAATTCGGACAGCATCTTTTTTAGGAAACATTCAAGTTTCTCCAACTTCATTTGGTAGTTCAAAAGCAAAGTGATGCGTTCTTCCTCATTTTTGTCAACTTCAACATCAGCAAATGACTCGGGAGTGGTGGACGGTATTACGTCAAGTTTTTCAACTTTACGACACATTTTTATGTCTGACTTTTCATTATTTTCTGACAAATCTGTGTCTGAGTGATCAGTGAGAGATTCTATATCAATTTCATCCTCCGACGGTTCAGAATCTGATAATTCAAATGACTGATTGAAGTTGAAACCTCTAAAAAGATCAGCACTTTTGCAATCCAAATGTTTATGTTTGGGAGTGTTTTCTACATTTAAATAACTATCTTCTGACTGATTTATGGACTCATTCATTGATTGGCTGGCTTTTTTTATATCTAGCTTGAGTTTCCGACATTTCTTCTTGTTTTCAACGCTTATGGTAAGGAGGTCAGTGTCCGATAAAGAACCTTTTTTCGCTGCGTAATTTTTTACAGATTCTGGTAGTTTTAGGGCTGTTCTTGAGGTGGAATCTGCTTCGACACGATCGAATTCGATGTTATCACACGGCGGGAAGAAATCTTTAGCCTTTTTATCGTTAGAAAACACGTCTGGAAGACTTAATTCTGAGTTTTCTTCCTCACCTGGTTTCGTAAAGTAGCTGATGTTCGATAACATTTTTCTAAGAGAGAACGCCATTTTACCCGACGTAAATCCACTCACACAGCAAAATCGACTCCTAGACTTCTTAATTGTAGCTCACACTGCACTGTAGGAGGAGAAATAATGACAAAATCAATTAATATTATCACCATAATGATTCTAATTAATTTGAACGCTAATTAAAGAAGATTTTTACCAGTAACGCTTTAACGACGACGGTGGAGGGTAAATATTAGTTGTCACGTCATTTTGAAGCTAAAAAACTAAAATTTTATTCGCAAATACCTTCAATAAAAATAATATATGCTAACAAAAGAAACAGAAACAATGGTTTGACATAAATGGTGTCTTCCATATTGAAAATAGTGTGGTCCATCCATAATCGACTAAGATAATCGACTTGAATCGATCGATCGAATAGCTAACCTATCGATATTCAATATAATAATGTCAATAACAATCGATTAATAATGGATAAAGTGGTTGGTTAAATAAATATGTAGTTAAGGAGCAAGAAGCTTAAATAAATACCCAAATTATGGAGATATCGTCGTAATAAATTGTGAAACAAGAAAAAATTGGTTATTAACAATTAAATTCATCTTATATTATAGCTATGTCGCTTAGTGTCAAATTTTTAATTATAATTTTATCGTTCCGAAATCAAATGCAACTATTTTTTTTCGTGTTTTACATTTATTTAGTAGGTACCTACAAAGAGGCATTTTTCAAACTAAAATATGTTGTTTTAACCCACGAGTCGCTATCGTTTTGCTACGAATTCACATTTTCTCACAGAATCCACATACAGGAATGACATTAGCGTTAAGTGTTACTCCAAAAAATGTGTGTTTAGCTTGCTCTGAACAGTTAGAAAGTTAAAATACCCTGAATAATAAGTGCGCGAGCAGCTTGCTGCGAGCGCTGAGAAAAAAAATCATCATGACCATGAAATATGTTCAAAATTCGTAACTCCACAATGCTTGGGGGCTCCTTGGCCCCCTGCCCCCCCTAAATCCGCCTATGCTCTTTAGGGTAACCATATTAATATAATTAGGGTTTATTCTCAAAAAGAAACAGCAGTCTCGTTATGTTTCGCGATAAGACGCCCGTAGATGGTAGCAGACTAAACCTAGAAGGCGGGATAAATGCCTACCTGGCTTTACTGAACATCATGTCGGAAAACAGTCTCAATAACCGTTTGCCGACACGGTTTTGTCCAATCTTAATAAAGGAAAAAAATAAAAATCATTTTAATTTCTTACTTTATTGATATTTACAATAATATAATATAGGTAACTTACCTACATATAGAACAAACATAACTTAAAAAGTTAATAATTTATTATTCTACTTATAAATTTTCTCTTAGAGTGCTTTTCACGAAAAGAGTCCCTTTTGCAACCACTATCGCGAGTTTTAAAGTTAAAATAAATAATATTTATAACATATTGACTCCTCATAATTTCTCATATTTAATAGGTATTTTCTTTATATAAGAACTAAAAATTATTTAGGATATAAAGTATAGTAATAATCGATTAAATCAAATTTAAATCCGCTAAATTCAGCGGGACCTCTTTCGTGAAAAGCACTCTATATGAGAACACAACTAGCACGTTATACGACAAAATTAAGAAACATGTTTAACTTTAGCGCTTTATGACTCGTACCTAAGTACATTTTAGTTTTGTTGGCTAATAATGATAGTCATATGCGATACCCAATATCCCATCGTGGCCACCTGTGAGACAAAAAACAGCTTACGGCTTTTCATTATTTTATGAAAATCCGCGATATATTGATATTTTAGGTCATAAACTAGTTGAATATCATTGTATTGTCGCAAATTGCTTTAAAACTTTGGAAAAAAAACGAAACACATAGGTATTATTGTCAAAGTGAAGCAGTTTGACAGAGTATGACAAACACATTAACCGGCCACGCTGAAAGGGACGGAAAAAAATAGGTTCTCCTTTTTCTTCACACAGAATTTTCCCTATTGCCATCACTCACACACTCACACATAAAATGGCTACTTCTAGTTGTATTACTTTTGTGCAATATGCCCTCTTTTTATTTTCTTTTTTCCCATTTTTTTTATGCAAAGAAGACGAGCAAGACGCTCTCCTGATGGTAAGAGATAACGCTGCCCATTTTAATGGCGTCCCGAGTCCCGCAGGAACACCCCCAGATTATTTAGTGGGTATCCCCGCCGCGCCCATACAAGGCGGGGGAGTCCCACATACCACCCGCGCCCCCGGCGTGGGGTGATGATGCGTAACGCATTTTTATAAAAAAAAATTTCGGCGATTTTGATGAATATTGATATTATGTTTTGTTTTACGTGCTTTCCATCGGATATGGAAAGCGAAAAATATTGTTGGAGCAAACAAGAAGTCAAAATCGCCGAGATATTTTTTGTATGTTGTCATGCTAATTCCTCCATGCCCATTCTACCGACGGACGTCGCGGCAGACGGCAATGCGGCATCCCTACTTAGTGACGCTACCAACAGACCGCACCAAGCGTGACGCTTCGTCGTTTCTAATGAGAACTGGTCGCGTTTGGAACACTTTGCCGTCATCTGTGTTTCCCGAGCGGTACAACTTGGGTATCTTCAAGGTACGAGTGAATAGGTACCTTTCTAGGCATCTCTAGTGATCCATCGTCGACCGCATTTTCACTTTCCATCAGGTGGGATGTGGTCAAACTTAGGCCTATTTAGTATAAAAAAAAAATGCTCATGTTGAATGTTTGAACCAAAACAGGAGCTGGAGACGCGTTAGTAAAGTTTGTAACGTATATTATTAGTATTGGAACGAAGTTCCTTATCGCGCGTTGTGAAAGGGGGCTAGACGGAAAAAAATCTTACGAAAAGTTGTCACGACACTTTTTGCTATAGTAAGCTATTGTAAGCTGTGCGCCGTGCGCATGTTTCTCTGTCTGTCTCTCTCTCTCTCTTATAGAAAGCAAGCCAGATATTTTCATTAATCGAACTTCGTTCCATTCGGGTGTCCCTTGACACCTCTCAAGTTTTTTTTTGTCAATAAATTTTATTCATTTCACTATAACCTAATCTTGTGAATTCTGATCCATAGGATACTTTTCAAATATGCGTATCTTAGGCCCTGCTGGTTTTTTCTTCTGTCTTTTAATATTGCAATGGACTCCTTGGACATGTTCATCGAGGTTCCTTTTGATTAAAAATCTTTTATCGCATATATCGCATTTGTAACGACGGTCGCCCTTGTGAATCTGGAATTTAAACATTTAAACCAGTGAGTTTTAAACAATTTACATTTAAACCAGTGAGTTTTAAACTAGTTACATTTAAACCAGTGAGTTTTAAACTAGTTACATTTAAACCAGTGAGTTTTAAACTAGTTACATTTAAACCAGTGAGTTTTAAACTATTTACATTTAAACCAGTGAGTTTTAAACAATTTACATTTAAACCAGTGAGTTTTAAACAATATACATTTAAACCAGTGAGTGTTAAACAATTTACATTTAAACCAGTGAGTTTTAAACTATATACATTTAAACCAGTGAGTTTTAAACAAGTGACATTAAAACTAGTGAGTTTTAAACAATATACATTAAATGTAAATTGTTTAAAACTCACTGGTTTAAAATTTAAACCACTCTGAACTACTGAACCCTCGGTGCTTGAGTCCTACTCGTACTTGACCGGTTTTTTTATATATCAAACCAAAAATACATTTAACCCTAGGAAGACAACACTATTTTGACATACATAAACTACAACAGGGGTTGAACACAACCCCAGCAACTTTAAACTTCAAATTAAAGGAAAAAATATAATAAAATTAAACTTATTTGTTATGTAATCAATTCGTTAGATTGTTAACCATAAGACAAAGCTAAATTTATCACAAATTAATATCTCAAATCATATATTTTCAGCACTAAATACAGTTTAATAAAATTTCTTTGTGGCGTTTGGAGGATGTGGGTTTTAACAAATTTTAGACAAAAAGTTCTTAATTTTTTTAGCTTTTTTCGATGGATATAGAGATAATTACATATCTTTTTAATACAAAACCGAAAAATATTTTCAAAAAGTTACTGGTTCCTATTTAGAATATCAGGTTTAGTTGCACCTAAATTTAACGGAAATTTTGTATGAGTTAATCTAAGGAATAAACAATTAGTAAACCAAATGTAAACAAATTTGACTTTATGTGCACTGTTATGAAAATGAAATAAGGAAAATTACCTAACAACACTACTTTCGAGATAAAAGAGTACATATCCTAACTTCAAGCATACGGCGAGGAATTTTCAAAGAAAAATCATTTTCAAAAAAATAAGTCAATTTCTATATATTGTTTATTGTCAGTAATAGTATTCTTGTATGTGTTACAAGATGATATAAACATGATTATCCAAAATAAAAGCCAATTACACTATTTTATTAAAAGTTATAAAATAACATCAGAAAAAAATCATCTACGTAAACTACAACAGGGGTTGTTCATAACCCCAGCCATGTCAAAATAAAAGAAATTATAACATCTTTCAACATCTAAACAACTATAACTGATTGATTTTAGTCTAATTAAAGAATAGATATGAGTGTTTCGAAAAAATTAAACGAAACATAGTAAATATGAATACTTGTTGCGTGCCGTGGGGTTGAAAACAACCCCTGTTGTACTCCTAGGGTTAAAATGTGTGCAATAATATTATAGAGGGCTTATACAGAGGAATTTTCAATAAATTAATTCCTTGAATTTATATTTCATAATCCGTCAAATTGTGCGAGCGAGAGAGCGTTACTCGATATATACGCTCTCTCTCTCTCTAAGCTCATAATATTAGTAATATAATAGTTACCCTTGTATGTAGTCCTAAATTAGGTTTGCTTCCAAATTTCTTGCCGCAATACTGGCATTGATGTTTGGGCGGTTCGTGCCTTTCCATATGCATATTTAAGTTCATTTTCCTATAAAACCTGGCCGGGCATTTGCTACAAGCGAATGGCTTTTGGCCCGTGTGCAAGTTTTTGTGTTGATTCAGTTCTGTTGCAGACTGGAAAACAATATTAAAAAAATATGAACAAAAAAAATTAACAAATATGTACTTATGTCTCCTTATATATCTTTATAACCACCGTCGCTCTATTTTATGTATTTCCTTTTCCTGCTTGGTTATCTGGAAGAAATCGCTATTAGCGATAAGACCGCCAATTGTAACACTTCTTTCTATGTAATCTTAGTTTTAAGTTTATATTGTTTGTAAACAATAAAGAGTTTTCTATTCTATTCTACAATACAAATGGGGGGAAGAGATCCGTAGACGAACTAAAGTCACCGACATAGCCCAGCGGATTAGCAAGCTGAAGTGGCAATGGGCGCCACATAGCGCGTAGAGCGGATGGCCGATGGGGTCGTAAAGTGCTCGAGTGGAGACCACGGACTAGCAAACGCAGCGTAGGACGTCCACCCACAAGGAGGACAGACCTTACAAATGTCGCCGGAAGACGCTGGATGCAGGTCGCTTCCAACCGGTACATATCTAAAGGAAAGGCCTATGTTCAACAGTGGACGTCTTACGACTGAGATGATGATGATGAAATGTACTTTTACTAAATAAATCATAGCGAGCAATCGCTTGTAATACAATAGCAGTACGAGAAATATCGACTTCGAGAAGCAACCTCTTGGTGAGTTATGGGCGCCTGGTACTTTTTGTTACAAATCATTTCCCTATTTAAAGGTTTTAGTTATGTATAATGTAGATTGTAGATGTATGTTTGTTAATGACATAGCAAACGCAGCGTAGGACGTCCACCCACAAGGTGGACAGACGACGTTATTGCGGTCGCCTGCAGACGCTGGATGCAGGTCGCTTCCAACCGGTACATATGGAAGTACAAAGGGGAGGCCTATGTTCAGCAGTGGACGTCTTACTGCCTTGGCCCTGTATCCGCCCTTGAATATATACCTTACTCGTGACTTACCTTAAAGTTCTTGCCACACTCTTCACATAAATGCTTCCTTTGTTCAGCAGGAACCATACCTGGGTAGGGTGTGTCCGGATGATCATTCTTGTAATGTCTGAATAGCCATTGTGCGTAATTGCCCGTTTTGTCGCACTGAAACAATATCAATTAAATCTAAATATTTCAAAGGAAAGAGTGATTGATTGACTGACTGACTGATCTATCAACGCACAGCCCAACCCGCTGGACGGATTGGGTTGAAATTTGGAACACAGAAAGGTTTTATGACGTAGATCGCCGCTAAGAATGATAAATAAATAAATATATCGAAGAGTGATACTTAGCGCATTCTATGGAAGACCGATATTCTATTGATTTTTACCGGGGGTAGACTTCCTTTGCCGGTCGGAAGGTCGACTAGGTGGGTACCCCAACAGTGCCAATTATTCTACCGCCTGAGCAGTGATGTGCAAACATTACTGTGCTTCGGTAGGAGGGCACTGTAGCTAGTGAAATTACTGGGCAATCTTATGACTCTTAAGTAAGAATCATTGGTGCAGAGCTCCTTGAATTTCACATCATTGTGAAATCCTAGGGAGCACTGTACTGATTATGTGCAGCGTTATCTCTTAACATCAGGATAGCGTCTTGATCGTCTTCTTACTTCGTTGTATAAAAAAATAAATATTAAGTTAATTTTTGTCCCAATAAAGAGTATTGTAACTATACTTCGTTTCAAAAACAAAGATAATTTTTGCGGGGTTCGAAGGTTATATATCTATGAAAATATCATAGATATATTCACAAAAACTGTTACATCCGATATATCTTATGATATATATCAGATATATTATGAAAAATATCCGATATATATCCAATTTATTAAGATATTGATCCTTTAAATCCTGCAAATTAGCTAAAAAAATATCTTTGTTTTTGAAACGTAGTATAAGTATTTATAAATTTTAAATACTTACCAGGTCACACAAATACTCCTTAGTACTAACAGCCCGTTCTTTATCCTTATTGCATTTACCGGAATCCTTAGTTCTGTAGCTAACTCCATGTGTTAATTGCTTGTGTTTTCGATACACTTGGTTATTGAGGAATAATATGTCGCATGTATCGCATTTAACATTCTCCGGGCCCACTTTGAATTCTTGCCCCTGAAAATAATAAAATAGAATTATAGAAAGAAATTAAACATTTATTTAAAACTTTAGATAAAACACAAACGAAATCATAAAAAAAATAACAAAAGTGGGTCACTAAGCCGCCGAATGGGAGTTGCCTCAGCATCAAATAATAATAATAAATAATTGGGGTTTACACTCCAACAGAACAGGTTATCCTAATTACACTGTCAGAGTCAAATCACAATGTATAGGTTGTATGTGTGTGTGTGTGTGTGTGGTTGTATGTGTGTGTTGAACCTATATGTTGCAGTGTCAGGTCGCCGAGATGCCTACACCTGCAACATGAGCTGCCTCCTGCCTCCTACATGTCTTATAGGAAACAGCCGGGACACATAGTTCTACGTGCCGCACCGAAACACGGTAGCGTCCAGGCGAAAATCTTTGCCACACTAAGATTTGAACCCAGGGCCTCCGGCTTACAAGCCGGACGTATGACACAGCATTGTCAGGCCAATGAAACTCAGTACGACTGTCGTCGAGTTATAAATAAATCCATACATATAATAAGAATGGAAATTTCTCCCCATTCATTGTGATCCTTTACTAAGGTGAACTGTGAAAATACGCATATGAACAAAACGACGCGAAAAAGTCGCTTGCGCGATCTAATTCGTAAAACATTTTGTCAATTTTTCCTAGGGAAACGTAAAATAAAATAATAAAATAAATAATAATCATTTATATCAGACACATCGCCCCTAATTTACATCAAAAATTCGAAATAAAAGTAATAGAATATAAAGTAAATTCAATTCAAAAAAAAATAGTGCCAAAAACGCTACAGACGCCATCTATCGGTATGGCTGTAAACTTGTGGTTGACCTTTAGTTTAATTTGGGCTAAATTTGTAAATAGTTTGTGTCACTGGTGTGGTTAAACAACACCACCGATTTGAATAAAATTTTCACTAATACGTTGCAGTTTTCTCTACTTGAACCTTAGTCTTGGTTTTAGTCAAATCGGTTCATAAATAAAAGAGTTATATCAATCTAAAGATTCGCATATAAAATGCTAATAAACAAGAAAGGTAGTCATAGGAACCGCGTAATCAAAAGACAAAACCTCATCGAGTTTGGGCTCATTTGATTCGTCTTGACGAGTACTTTGATACTATATAGTAACCAGGGTCCGAAACGGAGCTGGAAGGTGGCCATAGGAACTCCGTGATTAAAAGAAAAAACCCCATCGAGTTTGGGCTCATTTGATTCGTCTTGACGAGTACTTTGATGCTATATAGTAGCCAAACAAATTAGAATTCATTTAAATTAGTAAATGTAACTTATTTCTCAAATGAATCAGCGCCAGCGGAAAATAATCTAATGTGCGCATGATGCGTGTAAATATCAGTAATAAATATCTTTTTGCTGCTTATTTTTAATTTCTAAAACATGTAAAATCATCTGAAGATAAATAGAAAAATTCATTTACAGTTCATTGTAAAAGTAAATTATTTTTCATACAAGCTAGCGCCACGGAAAATAATGGAACTAATGTCCTAAGAAAAAGAAATATCGTTTATTCTGCAAACAGTTTTAGAAAAGAAGTCCCGCGTAACCTAGCGGAACTAAATAATAGATTTATAATTACTGTGAATACTTCATTTATTATATATTTTTAATTTGTTAGATTAATTAAATATTATGTACCTATTTAATTGAGAAATTAAATATGAGAAATTATGAATTGTTAAAAATCTGTAGATATTTTAACTTAAAATCACGCGATTGTGGCGCTCCATCTAGGGGGATCTTTTGTAAAAATCACTGGTTATCCGGAGACACACAGACATAAAATCTGTTCACACCCATTTAGGCTAAGAACTAATACAACTAGAAGTACCCATATTATGTGTGAGCGTGACGGCAATAGGGAAAATTCTATGTGAAGAAAAAGGAGAACCTATTTTTCTTCCGTCCCTTTCAGCGTGGCTGGTTTATTTGTTTGTCACAAGTTCAAACTATGGTTCAAATGATTTCTTTGTGACAAATATACCATCATTATCTTTTATTTTTTAAGATTTTAAGTGCTTTCAGGGAATAATTAATGGTTTATGTGTACTCATAGTGGTAGTGAAATGGTAGGATGTGCAGTTTTGGGCTGTAAAAGCCGTAGTGAACAACATTAGGAGAAACTATTGCTGTCGCATAGGCGGGCACGCAGTAGTGAACCACCTGCATTTAGGCATACATCCAGACACAAACTGTCACGTTTATAATGTTAGTAAAATTTTGCAATGATTATTATAGAACCTTTTATCTGTGTTATAGATAATCATAGGCGGATTTAGGGAGGGGGGGCAAGGGGCCAAGCCGCCCCCCCCCCCCCCCCCCCCGAGTCATTAAGCAAGCTGCTCGCGCACATATTATAAAGGATGTTTAAGCTTTAGGGGGGGGGGGGGCAGGGGGCCAAGGTACCCCCAGAAGCATTGTAGAGTTACGAATTTCGCACATATTTCTGAAATAAAATTTTTTTTTCGGCGCTCGCAGCTAGCTGCTCGCGCACTTATTGTAATGGATGTTTAAACTTCCTAACCGCTCAGAGCGAGCTAAACATACACTTTTCGTAATAAAAATTATAATATTTTTGCCCGTCTGCACCTTGCAACAAGTTGTAACAAGATTGCAGAAGGATACATCGAAGATTCTAAAGTTATTTAATATGCTAACTTTTAAAATTTGCGATAGTGGCGCCCCGCAAAAAGAACTCCTTTTGTGAAAAGCACTCTACCTATCAGTCACAGTTCCCGATTGAGCAGAAATTTTGCATACCGGGAATCGGATGACAATGCAATAATTTTATGACATGGAAGTGATCTGAAGTCTGATGATGGAGCTGAAAGGTGAAATTTGATAGATATATTATAATAAATAGTTTGAGTACGTAGGTATATGATAGTTTCATTTCAGAAAATTTCATTTTAGTTTTTTTTATACAACGATGTAAGAAGATGAGCAAGATGCTCTCCTGATGGTAAGAGATAACGCTGGGATTTAACGAAGGTTAAATTCTGGGTGCACTGCTGAGTCATAAAATGTTAAGATTCTTCAGCCCAGTAATTTCACTAGCCACAGTGCCCTCCTACCGAAGCACAGTAATGTCTGCACATCACTGTTCAGGCGGCAGAATAACTGACACTGTTGGGGTACTAGCCGATCTCCTGCAGAGGAAGTCTACCCACGGTAAAGAGATCACCATTAAATGACGCGAAAAAAGTCAAGAGTAACTGTACGGAATCAAGCTGTTATTATTCCGTATTTTTATTAGTTTTTCTGATTTAAATGATAATTTGATATATTTTTGTTTACTGTATTTAATCTTGATGTACTATATGTGTAAGTGGTAATTTATTGCCGTTCTAATTTGTACTGTGGTATAGGTATAACGATAGTTCTGGGACTTATCCCAGGACGTCTCTGAAATCTAAGTATTATTCACAAAAAATGTTTCATAATATTATTTACTAGCTTATGCTCGCGGCTTTGCCCGCACGGCAAAATCCTTTCTTAGCAGTGGTCTACGTCATGAAACCTTTCTATGTTCCAAATTTCAACCCAATCCATCTAGCGGTTGAGGCTGTACGTTATACAGATACATCAGTCACTAGCTTATTCTCATGGCTTTGCCCGCATGGACGGGTTACGTTTCATAATACCTACGGTCGTTTCAACTACGGTCGATATAACTACGGTCGATTCGCATAAGTTCATTTCACATATTGGACGACTCGCTTACAGTGCAACTCGCCTGCGGTTGATTAAACTATGGGCATGTGAACTAATGGGCGATTCGGCCAATGTTCATTTGATATATTGGTTAATTCAACTATGGACGACTCACCTACGGTTTATAAATTCTTTGCTACGCGTGTTTTTAGTACAGTATTCAGGGCAAACCGAAATCTGTTGGTTAGGTTAGGTTTGAACAGTGACCACAATGCGCGAGCCGAGCGAGCGAAGCGAGCGTGCCGCGGCAGCGGCCGGCGAAGCGCCAGATATTTTTCTTATTACTGAATTATTTATCCTGTGTCATGGCATCTTCAGGCATTTTGGCATCTTCTTTCATCTACCTCATCATGGCAAAGTGGCATAATAAAAACAACACGTTTCTGAATTCTGTACTATAAACAAGTATTTTTTAGCTGTCATACCTGACTAGCAGCCGGAAACGTGGTCTAAAAATACGTGAACGGTCCGTTAGTTCGGTCAAAAATAGGCAAATCGTCCAATAGTTTAATCAACCATAGCTCAATCGACCGTAGCTGAGTTAACCGTAGGCGAATCGTCCAATATTGATTTCAACCAATAGTTATTATGAACGTAGGCGAAACGTCCAATAGACATTTTGAATAGTAGGTGATTCGATCGTAGTTACATATTGGCAAGGTTTGCCAGCCTTTACTAATTCTACGCCCATTAAGTCGCAGAAAACCCGTGAATTGAATCCCTCTTTTCCGTGGAATTGGAAATCGAATTAAATGGTCTGTATCAAATTCATTAATATATGAATAATTTACTGTCACGCGCTACGAAGTGCGCGCGGGTCAGCTAGTAATAAAATAAATATGTGATGCGATGATTACTGCCAACCCTGTGCATAAGGCGATTTTCACACTGCCCCGCATGATGCAGCGTAGCGCGTGGATGCGTGTTCTTCCGTTGCTTGTAAGTATCTCCGTTTGTATGGAAAACACGCACAGTCTAACACACTGAAAATGCATCCACGCGCGTTCATGCGGATCACGCGCATACACGCGGAGAAACATGCACCCCCGCGCGTAGGTGCGGGCCGAGACGCAAGGTATGGCACACTGAATCCCACAGTGCCGTGCGTGATTTTGAATGGGCGTTAGCCGCCGTGCGTGAATCTACAAAACGCACCTACGCGCGTGAGTGCGCAAAAAACCCGCACGATGATGCAGATCTGCACTCCCGCAGGAACGCGCGTAGGTGCGTCGACACGCGCTACGCTGCATCATGCGGGGCAGTGTGAAAATCGCCTAAGGCCAACTCGCGGGGCCCCGAAAAAAATTTGGCGGGGGGAGGTGAGTGTCGCTTCTTTACGTAGTAATAGTTTCTATTCTTTGGCATTGTGCTGTGTGCGACACACAGCGCTGGTATTCTGGCAGCCCCCATTACGATAAGTTCGGTGGTCCTTACATAATCACAATGTGTAGGTTTTATTTTTTTATATTAAACTTGCTGCGCCCAGCGGTTTTACCCGCTGTCCTATAGCCTATGTATTATTCCAGAGTCTAAGCTACCTCTATACCAAATTTCAGCTCAGTCGGTCCACCCGTTTAGGCAGTTTATTATTATTACCATCTAGCACCAAAGTAATCGTCAAGACGAATCAAACGAGCCCTCAACGGGGTTGCGTCGTTTAATTACGAAATTCTTATAGCCACCTTCCAGCTCCATCATCAGATCAGCTCCATGTCATAATAATATTGCATTTTCATCCGATTTATACATGCATGCCAAATTTCAGCCCAATCAGAAATCGGGAAGTGGATCAAATTATACTTGCAAGATTTGATTACAGACAGACAGACAACAGACAGGTGAAAGTAAATAAAAGCTTTTAATAATAAAACCTTGTTTTTAAAATGTATTTAAATTCCACTTGTTTAAGTTTCTTTTGTATGTATTTGGTTTGCAATATTACTAATATACGTGAAAGTTTGTAAGAATTTATGTTTGGATGTGTGTTTGTTACTGTTTCACGCCTAAACGGGTGGACCGATTGAGCTGAAATTTTGTAAACAGATAGTTGAGACCCTGGAATAACACATATGCTATAGTACAGCAGGTTAAACCGCTGGGCGTAGCTAGTAAATAATAAATGTCCTAAAAAATATTTTAATTTTTATTTATTAAAATGTATCTAAGTATTTAATCTAATATATAAAATTCTCGTGTCACAGTTTTCGTTGCCATACTCCTCCGAAACGGCTTGACCGATTTTGATGAAATTTTTTGTGCTTATCCGGTATCTATGAGAATCGACCAACATCTATTTTTCATCCCCCTAAATGTTAGGGGTAGTCCACCCCTAATTTTTATTTTTTATTTATTAACCAAATTTTTTAATTTCTATTTTTTTATGATACAACATACAAAAATACATACAATCCTCAATTTTCACCCTTCTACGATCAACCCTTATTTTTTAATAGCCATTTTAGTAATTTAATCATTTTTCCTCTCCGGTCGAAAACTGATCAATCGTCATTTAATTAGTTATTTATTATTAAAATCTATGAGAATCGGCCAACATCTATTTTTCATCCCCTTAAATGTTAGGGGTAGTCCACCCCTAAATTTTTATTTTTTAGACAAAATTTTTAATTTCTATTTTTTTTTGATACAACATACAAAAATACATACAAACGTCAATTTTCACCCTTCTACGATCAACCCTTATTTTTTAATAGCCATTTTAGTAATTTAATCATTTTTCCTCTCCGGTCGAAAACTGATCAATCGTCATTTAATTAGTTATTTATTATTAAAATCTATGAGAACAACTTAAATGTTAGGGGTAGTCCACCCCTAAATTTTTATTTTTATTTTTTAAACAAAATTTTTAATTTCTATTTTTTTTTTTGATACAACATACAAAAATACATACAATCCTCAATTTTCACCCTTCTACGATCAACACTTATTTTTTAATAGCCATTTTAGTAATTTAATTATTTTTCCTCTCCGGTCGAAAACTGATCAATCGTCATTTAATTAGTTATTTATTATTAAATTATTATTTATTTATATTTTTTATTTATTATTATTTATTTATAATTTATTATTTATTTATAATTTATTTATATGGCAAAACAACGTTTGCCGGGTAAGCTAGTATTATATAAATTTATGGTTGGCCCGAGTATAACTTTGACGAAGTCTAGCAGGTTGACACATTACATGGCACCCATGGTGTATAATAATCTGCCAGTGGAAATCACTGCTGCTTCTAATATGAATTTATTTAAGTTCAAACTAAAGAAATGGCTTATCAACCAAAACTTTTATAACTATAATGAATTTATATCTATATTGAAATAAATTATAATTTATGTATTAACAATGTGTATCATGGCGATAATATTATTATGAATTTTAATTTTTGTATTCTAACGTTTTGTTACATTTATTATACTGCGGAAATGTTTTTAATTGAAATTATAACATTATTATGTATTATCATTTTTTTTACGTGTATGTAAAATATGAATATGAATGAATAATACTTACAACATGCATCCGTTTAAAATGACTATTAAAACCAACAGCGCTGTGAAACGTTCGAGCGCACAGAGCGCAAATATGATCCGATGACGATCTATGAGCCTTGTTCATGTGCATATAAAATGATGATACACAACTGTAACAAACGAAGACTTTCAGCTATAATTATTGGGGTTTATACTCCATCAGAACTGACTCTGACAGTGTAAGTAAGGTAACCTACCCTACTTACACTGTCAGAGTCAAATCACAGTTTTATAGGTTGTGTGGCGAACCTATATGTTGCAGTTTCAGGTCGCCGAGATTACTACACCTGCAACATGACCTAACGACTGCCTCCTACATATCTTATAGGAAACAACCGGGACACACAGCTTTACGTGCCTTCCGAAACACGGTAGCGTCCAGGTGAACTTTTTGCCACACACTGAGATTTGAACTCAGGGTCTCCGGATTAAAAGCCGGACGTATGACCACTGGCCACGGACGTTAAGACCGCTTTTTATAACACTTTCTCTGATATGTTACTTTTAAGCTTATTCTATTGCTCAACCTTTTGACCGCCAAAGTCACCTATACTTGACAAGTACTTGCGGGTCCTGTACGCCAACGACGTCTATAGACGACAAAAAACCCAGTCTTAATAAAGTGAAATAAAAATATTTATCGACTCTTGGCAACACTAGTTCTTTCGTAGGATTTTTTTTTTAAATTGTGCCTTGGCGCACAGGGCACGAAAATGCGTTTGTGCCGTGGCGTTCAATAGGTTAACCTTTTGGAGTTTTCTTAATAGAGTACAACAAAAAGAATTACAAAAGTAAATCACGTGGGAGTCACGTGATCAACTTTAACGCGTAATAACTCCAAAAGTTGACACTTTACGAGGGTGGGTGTCGGAATAGTTTTTGTTGGTATTGATGTTAGCTATCAATTTATAGTAGCTAGTGAAATTACTGGGCTGAAGAGTCTTAACATCTTATTACTCTCAAGTAAACGAGTTGGCGCAGTGAACCCAGAATTTTACCTATGTAAATTTCTGGGTAGCCCTGTACTAATTATGGGCAGCGTTATCTCTTACCATCAGGAGAGCGTCTTGCTCGTCTTCTTACTTAGTTGTATAAAAAAAGTCCTTCCATTTGATACCCATATTGACGGGGTTGTGGAAAAAAATAATCTGCCATTTTGAGCGGCGGCCATCTTGAATCGATTTCCACCAAACATGGCTAAGAACACTCTCGACTGACTCTACTTTCAAACAAAAAAAACTAGATCAAAATCCGTTCATCTGATGGGGAGCTACGATGCCACAGACAGACACACACACACAGAGAGACAGACAGACACGTCAAACTTATAACACCCCGTCGTTTTGCGTCGGGGGTTAAAAATATCAAAACCATAAGTTACAAGAAAAGTCTAACCGATTAAGATTTATAACTATGGTAGGCATTACTTACGTAAATTCCTTTTTGCATATTTTGCAGGTGTTCACAAGCCCTTTATGTTTTAAAAAGTGTCTTGTCATGGATCCCCTGAAAAATTATATAAATACAAGTGAAATAAAAAACAAAAAAAATTAAAAGCAATATTTTTTTTATTATTACCATCTAGCACCAAAGTACTCATCAAGACGAATCAAATGAGCCCAAACTCGATGGGGTTGCGTCGTTCTTATGGCCGCCTTCCAGCTCCATCATCAGATCAGCTCGATGTCATAATAATATTGCATTGTCATCCGATTTATGCATGCATGCAAAATTTCAGCTCAATCGGACACCGGGAAGTGGGTCAAATTAAACTTGCAAGATTTGATTACAGACAGACAGACAACAGACAAGTGAAAGTAAAAAAAATTGTGCGTGTACTAGTTTACACACGTAAGAAGTGAAACTTCTTTAATTAAATTAAATTTAAATTTTAAATTTATTAATTTTTTAAATACATGTTCAGTGGAGAAAGTGAAAGTACTCTTCGTCTGAACCAACCGTGGAAGGGGCAAGAAACAAAAGATGGCGCGTAACTGAAAAATGTGACGCGTAACCGTGACGCGTAACCGTTTTACACCGCGTAACAGTTTTTTCCAACGCCGATAAAGAAGTTTCACTTCAATAAAAATACTTGTATAAAAACATACTTGTAATGTACAGTATAATCTGGGCAGAATTTACATTTGTATACATTTGAATGGTAGCAAAGAATGTGCCTCTTCAGATTATGCAACATTTTGAATCGACACTCACATATACTGCACGCAAATGGAAATGACTCCTGTAACAAATCAATTAAAGTTATTCATTGTAGTTCAGTGCCAGTTATTCTGCCGCCTGAGCAGTGATGTGCAAACATTACTGTGCTTCGGTAGGAGGGCACTGTGGTTAGTGAAATTACTGGGTTAAAGAGTCTTAACGTCTCATGACTCTTGAGTCATTGGCGTTGTTGAGCGTTGGTGCAGTGCACCTAGAATTGCACATCATTGTGAAATTCTGGGTAGCACTGTACTGATTATGGGCAGCGTTATCTCTTTCAGGAGAGCGTCTTGCTCGTCTTCTTACTTCTCCACATAAAAAAAATTAATAGTTTAAGATCGTATATATCGAGTGACGCTCTCTCGCTCGCACAATTTGACGAATTTTGAAATATAAATTCATAGAATTAATTTATCGAAAATTCCTTAAGAACAGCCCTCCACAAGTGAATTAAATTTAAAATTAAAAAAACCCCCAACGCAATACGTAATTCACCATTTTTTTTATGGCGGCCATCTTGGATTTTAAATTTATTATAGTGCGTTGTATTCTACTCGTTAAGCTCTTTCATTTGATACCCATATTGATGGAGTCGTGGAGAAAACAAGTAATCCGCCATTTTGTAGCGGCGGCCATCTTGGACCGATTTTCACCAAACATAGCTAAGAACACTCTCGACTAACTCTACTTCCAAACAAAAAAAACTAAATCAAAATCTGTTCATCCGTTCGGGAGCTACGATGCCACAGACAGACACACACATCCACACGTCAAACTTATATACTTTACTTTACTTTGTTTTGTCCTTTTCCATTCCCAGGTTGTCTGTAAGAAATTGCCTAGTGCGATAAGACCGCCGATTGTTAACCTACTTTATAACATATTATAGTAATAAGTTCTTTTGTATATTTTTGGTTTGCAATAAAGCATTATTCTATTCTATTCTATTCTTATAACACCCCGTTTTTTTTTGCGACGGGGGTTAAAAATACGTGTTTAATATTTTTCAATAATCTTCATTGTGGACAATATTTTTATTTTTTTTAGTCAACATCCAAATTATTATTATTCTTAGTACAGTCAACTACAAAGAGATGTATCCATGTTAGTCTTACAAAATGAAGGAACTTTTAGTATACAAAAATTATTTACCCTTCGTGACATTTTCTGTATCCACCAAATCTTATACTATATTCGATTCATTTTAAATGCTATTATTAATTATTATGTATCACCTAAGGAAAAGTGTGATACATCATTGTTGTATATTAAACGAGTCGATGATAATATAAAGTTTAATTGCTACTAGAAATGTCACAAACCAAGTGTAGTTTATTGCGGCAAATGAAAATTTACTTCATTTTGTAAGCCATGAATACATCTCTTTGTAGTTGACTTTAGGTAGATATAATAAATACTTACATTGTGTGAATGGTTGATATGGTTTGCCAGCGACAAGGCGTTTCGGAATCCTATATAGCACTTATCACATTTGTGTTTACCGCTTAGGTAATCTGGAAACGTTTTGCGTTTCTCAAATTCTTCTATCATCTGAAATGAAAAATTTATCTTACTAATATAACTTACTAGCTGTCCAGGTCCGGATTTAGCCAAAATGCCGCCCTGGGCAGTGAGAAAATGCCGCCCCCTCCACCACGGGGTTGGGGGGGGGTCTGGTGTTATGGAGGTGCGCGATTACATTAGATTAGAAATTTGCCGCCCCCAGTTAAGTTAATTTTCCGCCCCCTGAAAATTTGCCGCCCTGGGCACTCGCCCCGAATGCCCCTAGTGTAAATCCAGGGCTGTAGCTGTCCCAAGCGGTTTTACCCGCTGTCCTATAGCCCATGTCTAAGCTATCTCTATACCAAATTTCAAAAGAATTAGAAATTTGGTATAGAAAAATAAATATCAAAAGAATTTGAAAGATTTTGCCCTTTTAAGACACATCAAATGACCCCAAACTCGATGGGGTTGCGTCATGCGTCGTTCAATTACGGAGCTCCTATGGCCACCTTCCAGCTCCATCATCAGATCAGCTTAATGTCATAATAATATTGCATTATCATCCAATTAACACATGCATGCAAAATTTCAGCTCAATCGGATACCGGGAGCGGGGAAGTGGGTCAAATTTAACTTGCAAGATTTGATAACAGACAGACAGACAGACAGAGCCACAGATAGACAGACAGACAACAGACAGGTGAAAGTAAATAAAAGCTTGTAGAAAACATACCTGTTTTTCATCAGTGAGGTATTTGATATGGAATACCTTATCATATTTGAATCTGTCCTGTATTATCGACAATCTTTCTATTTGACCAGGCTTGAAGGCCCCGGGCTCTGTGAAAATAAAATAACAAGTGAAATTTAAAAACAAGCTTTTTTTTTTTTTTTATGTAATAGGTTTTTTTTTGTGTTCCAATTTTATTTACCATCAGCCTCTCGGCTATAATCAAATTTGTTATCAGAAGAATGATCTGCAGTGCCATGCTCCAGCGAGCATGAGTCACAATATGAGTAGCCAACTTCAGAAGTTTCACTCCAAAATATGATGTCTCTGAAGACGCTTGTTGGGATTCGGTTGTAGCAGCTGTACTGCTTATGTAACAGGTGACAAACAAGCAGACGGCCCACCTGATGGTGAGTGGCTACCGTCGCCTATGGATACCTGCAATACCAGTGGTACCGCTAGTATGTTGCCTACCTTTCAACACTCTATTCACTTGCCTTTTGAAGAGTCCCATGTTGAAGCCCAACGGAAATACCGCGAGCGGAAGCTCATTCCACATTTTCCAGGTGTACGGCAAGAAATAGAGTATTATTTCCATCTAGCATCAAAGTACTCGTCAAGACGAATCAAATGAGCCCAAACTCAATGGGGTTGCATCGTTTACGAAGTTCTTATGGCCTTCCTGCTCCATCATCAGATCAGCTCTATGTCATAATAATATTGCATTGTCATCCGATTTATACATGCATGCCAAATTTCAGCTCGATAAGAAATCGGGTAGTGGATCAAATTAAACTTCCAAGATTTGAATACATTGAATACAGACAGAGAGACAACAGACAGGTGAAAGTAAATAAAATTTTGCAATAGCGGGTTGCACAAGTAGACACAACCCTTATTTGAAAAGAAAATCACTTACCCACAGCAAGATGTTGAAGACTCGTCAAATTTCTATCACAAAGTTTGTCCAAATGATTTAAAACTACATTCGGATCAACCACAATTCCCTTTTTATCAATAACTTTACCGTGAACTTCAAATTTTGATCGAAATTTGCTTCTTAAGTCTTCTAAAAACTTTGCATTCTTGCATAGAGTTTTGGCTATGTCAATTTTAGCCAAGCTAGAAAAAACTGTACCTTTCTTTGGTAAAGTTTGCTCTTCTTTTGATTCGTCTTGCCAATCACTGTCTTGGTCATCATCACAATAATCATCATCTGAACCTTCTGTAGTATCATTTTCCACATTCATCTCTTTTTTAGTATCATTTTTCATAATCATCTCCGTTTTAGTATCATTTTCTACAATCATCTCCGATTTAGTATCATTTTCCACAATTAACTCATCTTTAATATCATTATTCTCAATAACTTCTTCAAGTTTTGTGGATTTCTTTGCATAGTCATGTTCGACAATTTCTAGTTTAATATCAGATGTTGGAACATTTGATTCTGAGTTTTCTTTTACACGTTTCTTTGTTGTTTTATCCTTGTCTTTTTGTGTAACTTTCTTTTTGGCAGAGTCGGTTTTTCTTTTAGCTTTTTTGTCTTTTGTTTTTGTAGTGGGGGTGCATAATTCTGCTGTTGTAGTTTCCGATGGTAGTGGTTTTGCGTATTCAATGTCAATTAACTTTAAAAAGAAAATTTTCATTACACTAACATCTCTCTTACCAGGGGTTGACTTCCTTTGCAGGAGGTCGTCTAGGTGGGTACCCCAACAGTGCCAGTTATTCTACCGCTTGAGCAGTGATGTGCAAACATTACTGTGCTTCGGTAGGAGGGCACTGTAGCTAGTGAAATTACTGGGCTGAAGAGTCTTAACATTTTATGAATCTCAAGTAAGATGCTTAGGCGCAGTGCATCTAGAATTTTACCTTAGTAGAATCCTAGGAAACATGTTACTAATTATGGACAGCATTACAGGCGAGATTGTGGTCAAAGGCGGATTTAGGGGGGGGGGCTTGGCCCCCTGCATTGTAGAGTTACGAATTTTGCACATATTTCATTGTCAAGATTATATTTTTTTTCTCGGCGCTCGCAGCTAGGTACTCGCGCACTTATTATTTAGTCAATTTGAACTTTCTGACTGTTTAAGGCGAGCTAAACACACACTTTTCGTAGTAAAAATTATAATATTTTTGCCCGTCTGCACCTTGGCCCCCCTAGGACCAAATCCTGGATCCACCCTTGATCATGGTCAATGGCTATAATGAATAATAAATGTAGGCCTATTTAAGATAAGAATACTCTTTATTGTAGAAACCAAAAGAAACGTTACATTATACTTATTAATAGCTAGTACTAAAATACAGTTTGGTCTACAATGGGTGGCTTTATCGCTGGGAGGGATCTCTTCCAGGATACCAGCCATTGTACGGAATTATATGTTGTAGTATAAAAAAACCGCTGGGCAAGGATCTCTACAGAGTGGGCACCACAAGACAGAAAGCGTCGTCGAGGCCGACCTAGAAAAAGGTGGCGAGACGATCTAAACGCGCACCAGACTGACTGGCCAGAGTTGACGCAGGATAGAGATGCGTGGAGGGATTTGGGGGAAGTCTTTGCCCAGCAGTGGGACAGTATAGACTAGAAAAAAAAATATATAAAAAAAATTGAAACTTACATTTTGCTTCAAAGACTGTAATTGTTCAGCAGCAAGCATACATTTTATCTTCAATCCATAACACATCTGCAGATTGTTGATACATATCAAACAGAACTTGTAGTCTTTGTCATGCTGAAATTATAATAATAATTAATTAATTGGGGTTTATACTCCAACAGAACAGGTTACCCTACTTACACTGTCAGAGTCAAATCACAATGTTATAGGTTGCTTGGCCAACCTGAACGTTGCAGTTTCAGGTCGTCGAGATTCCTACAGGGCCTGGAACATGACCTAACGACTGCCTCCTACATATCTTACAGGAAACAGCCGCGTCCTACAATTTTACGTGCCTTCCGAAACACGGTAGCTTCCAGGCGAAATCTTTGCCACACTGAGATTTGAACCCAGGTCCTCCGGCTTACAAGCCGGAACACCGACCACTGAGCCAGGGACGCTACAATCACGGTGACTACTAATAATAATAAATATTTTAGGACATTGCACACAGCGCCACCTAACCCGAAGCTAAGCAACTTAATGCTTGTGTTATGGTGGTTAGGATAACAGATTCAAACTCAAACTCAAAATTCATTTATTCAAATAGGCTACAATGGAGCACCTTTGCAAGTCAATTTTACATTTCATTTTAATATTCTACTATGTAATACTTATATACTTTTGCTTTGTAAATACATACCTACTTATAATAGATACAGAAAGCCACCCAGACCAGAAACAAATATCATTGGATCATACAAACATTTGTCCCATGCGGGAATCAAACCCGCAACCTTCTGCGTAGCAGGTGGGTATTAGCCCACTGCGCCACAGAGGTCGTAAACACAATAATAACTTTAGAAGGCGATATCTACCTCTGTGGCGCGGTGGGCTAATACCAGCTAGCAATGCAGGAGGTTGCGGGTTCGATTCCCACATGGGGCAAATGTTTGTGTAATCCACAGATATACATTTCTGGTCTGCTCTCTGTATCTATTAAAAGTATGTATTTACAAAAGAAAAGAATATATAAGTATTAGGTATATCCGTTATCCTAACCACCATAACACAAGCATTAAATTGCTTAGCCTGGGGCTCAATTAGAAACTGGGACATGGATCAAATCAAACTTAAAAGATTTGATTACAGACAGACAATAGACAAGTAAATAAAAGCTTGTAATGAAATAGGTACAGTTACTTATAGAGAACCAAAGCCGAGAAAGACAAAAAATAATCTCATAGGGAATTACAATAACATTGAAAAGTAAAACTAATCTATAGTTAATGTGCATTTTTGTTGGTTGACAGATTTGTGTGAAATATGAATTGCCTACACATTTCAGAATTTAAATTTTCGACTAATAAAATGTAGTTTTTGTAATGTTTGTCCATCTACGTATAATAACATAATACCTGTATTATTATGGTAAGAATTGTAAGACGAAGTTCATTTATATAAAAACTATGGTGAAATTTGGTAACTAAGTAGCACAACGTAGATATTTCTCAACGAGTGTATTCAGGCCGGCTTTGAGTAAATAGTATACTGTTTCATTTACCTTAAAATTACAGAGATCTTCATAAAAAATCCCCAATTCTTCGGATATCGGGTGATGGCTTACAAGGTTCCGTAAACAAACGTGACAGATATTAAGCATTTCGGCTATTTTTCTTTATTTTTCCATATCAAACATATGTTTAATTTATTTTAGAAACAATATTAATATCTGCAAATACAAAATATATTTTCTATTTTTCTCCGAACCACAGATCACAGAAGTAAATGAATGTGAATGAATGACTGATAAATAAATTCGACATGACGTCTGACGTACCTACCAAAAATATTGGCATGTTATTGTGATGTCGATTCTGTAAAAAGACGAATTCATAGCAAAACGATAGGCATTTAATGCACCACAAATTCTTTTTGAAAAACGCCACTTTAGTGTGACCAAAAGATGCAAAAATTTCAAAGAAATATCAGTGTAGCATTTGATTTCGGACCAAATGGGGTTTTCGAAGTTGCATTTTCAAATTTTTATTTTAATTTGACAGGTAGCGATGGCGAGACGAGTCATGAATTTAGTTGTGAATAACGCCCGTATTAGAGCCTCTGTCCAGCTGTCAAAATATAAAAAAAAAATTGAGACAATTGAAAATCCTTGTTTATTGATTTATTGGTCGCAAAAATTAATTATTTTCCTTAAATCTCCCGTTAAGTAACATAAAAACATAAGAATGAAGCCAATAAACGTGGACGAGCTCCGTTTAGAACACGAATCGGACGAACAATGGGAGGTCAGGAAGAGTTTCATGTTGGAACACCACCAAGACTTCCCTGAAGAAGAACTTATAACTTTGGCGCAGCTGTTTACTAACATTGAGTTTTTGGGATGCAGGTTTGTTTAAAAACTATGACAAATTTGATGCTAGGAATGGGTATAACCGGCATGCCAATATAATATAAATAGTTTAAACCTATAAAACCTACCTATAAAAAGGCATGCGACTAGCCCATGTTTTTTTTTATTTTTTATAGGTTAGCCTTTGACCCCAATCTCGCGTGATGTTAAGCAATAATGCGGCCGTAGATGGTAGCAGATTAAACCTAGAAGGTGGGATACATCCTTTCCTGGCTTCACTGTACAAACAGGATCATAATGAAAATTTTGGTAGTACAATTTTGTCCAGTTTATGTTTGTGAGTGACATGATTATAAAATATATAGGTTGAATAATTTACTAAATAATCTTACTAATATTATAAATGTGAAGTCTGTAAGAATGTATGCTTGTTACTTTTTCACGCCTAAATGGGTGGATTGAGCTGAAATTTGGTGTACAGATAGCTTAGACCCTAGAATAACACAAAGTGGATAAAACTGCTAGGTTTGAAAATATAGGGTCGAAAATGGTCTGAATTGCTTCCAGAAAAGGATGGTACTGTGCCGCTTTTTCACTCAACTTGGCGCGGGCATCACTGCCGTGCCCCCAGATAATGTTTATTAATTTAAGATAAGATAATCATTTATTAAATAAAGTGCGTTTACAGTCTTAACATAAAAAATACATTAAGTCGTGCACTGCACAAAATTTTTATCAATATTTTTCCCGAGAAAAATAAAACATACATTAATAATTATAATAATATTAACTTATAGTTGTAAAGGGGCTAGTATATAGTATTAGCTTCTTGTAGGTAGGTATAGACACTAGGTATCCGGTATAAATGTTTGATTGTAATCAAAGTCTAAATATTCTTTGATGTTATATAGTGTATTTTGAAGTAAAAGTTGTTTAACATGTTTCAAGAATTTATTATTCAAATCAAAACTTCTACAGACCTTAACCCTTTAACCGCCACCGTCGGATATATCCGACAAGCCTGTTCTGTTACGTAACCGCCAGAGTCGTATATTTCCGACAAGCCGTATATTTCCGACTGCACTTTAAATCTACATTTTTTAAGTCATAACACTGTATTTTATAAAACTATACTCGTAATTAGATAAATAGTGAATAAAGTTATGATTTACAGTTGGTTTTATGCTTCTCTCCCAAATAGAATAAATATTAGACATCACTTTTATTGTAGGTATTTATAATTCAAAAAACTTGCCTGGCGCTAGGGGCACGACAAGTGATTTTAAGTCTGGCGGTTAAAGGGTTAATAAACTTAGTTATCTAAAACTATACACTAGTACTTATTATGCATTAATAATGGATTATACATTAACAGTGGATATTTTTTTATAGGTACCCAGCGGAAACAATGCTAAGGATATCCAAATTATCAGAGAAAGTGTCGGCAAAATATAAAGAAAGCCGCAAGAACAAACTGAAACGGACATTCGTTCAAGCTAGCGATGCAGCGGAACAGAAGGCTAAAAGAACTTTCAAATAATTTAACCTTTAGGGATAAGACAAAATAATATGAATGTTGACTAAAAAAAATTTTTCAAGTAGCTAAAAAAAAAGAAATATATTTTATTTCATAAAATGTGAGAGATACAATGGATTATGCACTAAAGAATGGTGGGAGTTTATGATGTCACTGCCCAGACTCTAGTTGGTACATTTTGTACTGTATTGTGACTTCACCTAAAAACTTTAATACTTTGGCTGCGGTAGCATTTTTTAGTACAATCCATAGGACCAGGTATTATTTTTGTATGGAAAATCAGTAGACAAACACATTTGTGTATGTCAGCACATGCATTCCAACCTCAAAAACACAGCAGATGTGGTTTCCACAGACAATCTGTTAATTATTATATCTTTGCAATTTTTTATTTGCTTTTTATTTTGCTTTTATTTTCCAATTTTCAAAGTAGACGCCATAAACATAAAATTCAGTTCCCCACAAACCACACTGCTATGGTGCAAAAGAGTGTTTTGAGCATGACGCCGAGGGTCTATAACAAGTTACCTAAAGATATAATGGAGTGTAAAGAAATAAGCACATTTAAGATAAAACTAAAGAAGTTCCTTATAGACAAGGCATACTATAGCATACGAGAATTTCTTGAAGACAAGGGGTTCTGATTGATGTTTGTTATTAATATTTATATATATTGCCTACCTGTATTTGACATTTAATATTATGTGTTTGTTTGTTATGTAATAATAATAGCAAAATTCTGACATCAATAATAACAATAATTCTATAATAATAATCTTGATATCTTAACATTTATCATATAATAATTTCTTTGATATTGACATTATTAAAATTACTATACATTGACATTTATCTAATTTTCAATGTACCTTCTATTATTATTACAATGATTTGCATGCTGAAAAGCGGACTGTAGCGGACTATTATATAATTTGTTATCCTTTGTATACCTACTCTCGCAATAAATGACTTTGAACTTTGAACTTTGAACTTTATTTTACTGATAAACTGAAAAATGTGTATCAAATATTTGTTGAAATAAAATAAATAAATAAATATAAATATTTCAGGACATTTCACACAGCGCCACCTGACCCCAAACTAAGCAACTTAATGCTTGTATTATGGTGACTAGGATAACGAATATAATACTTATATAATACTTTTCTTTCGTAAATACAATTTATCTATTTATTTTAGGACATTCAACGGAGGAAATACGTAAATACATACTTATTATTATAGATATGTTGAAAAAATTTGATGGGCAATAATTTTTAGTCAACATTTCTATTGATATTGAATAACTTGGACACTAAAAGTAAGTAAAATAAAGAATTTGGTACTAAAATAGTTTATTAATTTTCAAAATCCTTCAATAATATGAGACATGGTCTTCTAAAAGGACTCCTATGTGTTTCTAAACAATCATGTAGTTTCACATTAATTTCACGTCCAGATGACTTTTGTGCTGTTAGAAATGACATAAAAAGTCTTCCGTAATTCTTATTGTCTGTACAACTATTTTTGTGAGTTACTAAACAATTTTGGATGTAATTCTGTATTTTGTCTGTCTTCGTACATTTTGTATATGCCACTTCAACTACAGATACTTTTTCTCTAAAGCTTTCCGAAGATATTTCTGAGTTTGATAACTTTTCGAGAAATTTTGTACATTTTTCATTATTCAGTGTACTTATGTAATTATTTAACAATTCATTGGATATTTCAGTGTCTTCTAGTAATACTTTCAATAGTTCTTCATGTATTTCAGGGAATCTTTCATCAGTTTTCATTAAAACGTCGATACTTATCCGGTTTTCTTGCTTCAAGTAATTGGGTAGGAAAATGTTGAAAAAAGATGTCAGGAAGTGTGTATTTATATTGTCACTCGTAAATATTATGTTAAATAGCTTATCTACAGTGTTTGAAGTAAGGCGTTTAGCCATTTCGATAAATAAATTCGGATTTTTTGAACATTCTGAGGCTACGAAATCCAAACGCACATCATTTTCTAAGCTTTCAAAAAACTCGTCATATGACACAGGCAGGACTCTTTCTTCCACTTCTTGTTCAGGAGAGTTACTTTCTACAGTCTCTATAGCTAGTTTTTCTTCAGAATTAGGTATATCATTCAAGTTTTTTGTTATTTTACGACCGAATTGTCGCGTCCACTTGTTATCGCTGTCTTGCAGTAATGCGGCTTCAATACATCGCTGGAGTAAAGGTTCTGATGATGGAGAAAAGGTCCATAGCTGTGACATCATTAATTAAACGCTATTTTCAACAAATTAATACGAATTACTTTTATATTAAAAATAAACACGAAACCGAAAAATGAAAAACAATAACAAATAAACGTCAAATTCAAGTGACGTTTTGTGATATGCGTTAACTGTCAACGTCAAAATAATGTTGCCAGTGTAATAATTTATTTCTCAACAACCTTTAATCGATTGATTCGTAATCAATTCCTTAGTGACAGATTCATCTTTAAACTGTATCAAAATTCAAACCACCAACTTCTTCCCAAGATTGAATCTCTCTCTAGACATTTCAACTTGACTAGATTTACTCCTGAAAATAAGATCCCGTGTATTGTTCGCAGCATCCATAAAATCTCCCAACTTCCATGCCCAGTTATCCAATCTACTTTCAGTAATCCCCTTTCGGGTACCCCATTTGAAGCGCTAATATTTACCCCTAAAATAATTCTAAATTTTGGCATTACCAAAAATACAGATGACCCTCAAACTAAATTTCAAGATAAAATACACAATGAATGGGAAGGTTGGCTGACCATTTACACAGATTCATCAAAAATGACCCCGGACAGTGACACAGGCGCCGCTGTTTGGATCCCCAGGTTTAAAATCATTTTAAGTTTTAAGTGCCCATCAATCACAACTGTGTTTACTGGAGAAGCAGTAGCAATATTAGAAGCCATAAAATACATTAGATCACATAATTTAGACAAGTCTATAATTTTTTCAGACTCTAGAAGTTGTTTGGAGGCTATCTTGACAAACCCTTTCAGAACAAAGAAAAGACATCCTATTATTTTTGAAATTAAAGACGCCTTGCATAAGTGTCATGTGGACGGTATTGATGTTGTTTTGGCATGGATCCCCGGGCATGTGGGGATTCCAGGGAATGAGTCTGTCGATTCCTGTGCTAAACAAGCAGCTAATATTGGGAATTTAGACCACTTTAAAATATATGCTCCAGACCTAGCCTCATCTTGCCATCAAAATTTAATAAAAAATTGGGATAAAAATTGGCAAAAATCAAAAACTGTAAAAGGAAAGTTTTACGGCAACCTCCAACCTTCAATTCCTCCCAGGCCATGGTTTTTCAAATTCAAAAGTAATTGCAAATGGGTTACATCAACTATTTGTCGGCTGCGACTGGGTCATTCATGCACCCCCGTATTTCTAACAAAAATAAGGATAAGGGATAATTCAATTTGTGAATGTGGACTCGATGAAGGCACTGCTGAACATATCTTTTTCAGTTGTCCAAAACTTCACTCCTCCCTTTATGATAACCTCCCCTCTGAAATCCCTCGTCCCACATCCTTAAATAACCTCTTATCTTTAGTTTATACTCCATTTGTTGATACCCTAGCCCACTTTATTAAAGCTAACAATATTAAACTCTAAGTGTAGGGTCGAATTACCTATATATGTATAAATTTTTATTTGTGCTTCGTCTTATAAATTATTGTAATATTGATTTACTAACCTAACATTATAATATGATAAGTATATTATTTGTGTGTATATATTGTGATGTCTTTTCAGGTACTACAACTCTGTTGTGACCTAAAAACCGAGCATATTTTATTTTAACCGATCAAACTCCAGCGTTTATTTCTCTCTCTATCCACGGCGACATTGGCAAGTTGTGGCAACCCCACATCAACAAGCCATTAAATAAGAAGAAGAAGAATCGATTGATTTTTGCAAAGCTCAATGTCAAGTGAAAAGGATCACCTCATCCCTATTTATTGTCAGTTGAATTTTTTGAAAGGGGGTGGTTAGACGTGTGTTTTACAATTATTATTTTCGTAAACAATTCGTTATCTTTTATTTTAAATACTTAAATGTAACGGTCCAGCGGTGATCGGTGAGTATTTATTTGTGTATTTTCCCCGTTATATATAAGCTGGATAGCTATAAAACCTAACATAGGTACTATTTTAGGTATTGCGCTTGTAATTCTATAGAGAATTAAATGAGTCAGGATTTCAATGATATAGTCAGTAGAACCTATGTAATAGGTATCATTTAGTGCAATGTTCATAGGATTACGAATGAGGTAGGTAATATAAATTGCATGCTTGTTAATTTGCCGACATTGGCGCTTTTTTCAATGTTTATTGATGTAGGGTTTTTAAAACAGTTCGTCTTGTTTATTCATCGATGCAGACGAAGACAAAACTGCTTTGTGTTGATATTTGAAATTTAATTGGTACTAGTTTAGTAAATAATAAAATTATTAATTAGTAACATAGTTGTGTTGTTAGCGTACTGATATATATTTTTTATATTTTGGGGTAGGTGTAAATTTAAAAACTATGTATGTATTTAATGTAATAAAAAAATCTACGTACCTATTAAATCTGTAAGAATTTTCAGTCCTAGGAACTTGACGCGCATGATTGTAAAAAAGTAGTCTGTAGGAAATTCCTGAATTCCTTTGAAAACGTTTTTCGTCCTTGCGTATTGCAATAAATGCACCTAGAATTTTACATCATCTTTCGAGACCTGTAATTGGCGGTTTTACTAAACAATGTATAATTTTTGATATTTTGTAAAGCTGTTGGTCTTTAAATAAATAAAAAAAAACGTGAAATTCTGAGCACTGTAAGTAGGTAGGTACCTACAGATTATGGGCAGCGTTATACCACCTACCATCCGGAGAGCGTCTTGCTCGTCTTCTTATTTTTATCATAAAAGAAAATCTGATCATATAGATACACCTATCTAGTTAATAACCTACTTTTTAAATCAGTTATAAGCACTAGATTCAGTAAATACTAACCCAGGTTCAATAGAATTGTACCAGGATCTCAGACATTCGAACAGGTCGCGCGACATACATTTTTTTGCGACAAATAGCGACAGACGGCGCTTCTATTAGCCTAGTTGTAAAGAAAAATAAATGTTATAGGTTCTGAGGATTTATTCTGCTCCTGATAGTTAGAAAGACATAACAACATAGTCTTAAGCTTACGTCCAACTGAGGCGGGACGGAGCGGTAAAGCGGTCGCGATCTTCATTTTGTTCCTGCCCGCGTTCGCTTTATATGTGACAGGTTACGTACAAACTAGAACATTACAAAAATTCCGTCCCGGATCGCGTTCGCTTTACCGGCTTAGTGTGACGTACGCTTTAGTCTTCTTATCCAAATATATAAAAGGAATGAGTGACTGATTGACTGACTGATTTATCAACGCACAGCCTAAACCGCTGGACGGATTGGGGTTGAAATTTGGAACATAGATAGGTTTTATGACGTAGACCTCCGCCAAGAAAGGATTTCTGCGGGCAAAGCCGCAAGCATAAGCTTGTATTTAATAAAACAAAGTCGCTTCTCGCTTTCTGTCCCTATGTTTGCTTAGATCTTAAAAACTACGCTCTATGACTCTAAGTATTACTCTCTATTATTTTTATCGGTTGGTATTTGTTATTCCATAACAATATAGATTCAGATTCAGATTGATTTATTTACCATAACTATAACAATTTGTTGTTACAATGGCATGTCATAAAATACAGTTCATAATCAAAATTATAATAACTAGAATTTGCACTTTCAAGGTTATAAGAAGATAAAATTAATAGATCATAATATCAATGTCACTTGCAATTATTTGAAATCAATTTTTAACATATTAATAATATTAAATTTTAATTATGTCAAAATATCATAAATTATCCAAAATCTAGAATGTCAATAATATTAATAAACAAGCAATACACACAACATACAAAAACATTAATACAAGTCACATTATTATTATGTCAAAAGTAAGTCAAAATTTAATTTAAGTACATTATAGTAATTAGTAATTATTGTATCATGTCCATATACAAAAATGATGATTCAGTAATACGCATTTCCATGAATTCATTTAGTGTGTAGAATGGGTCTAATTCAAAAAAGGGTTTAATTTGGCGCTTAAACTGTATGGTACTTAGTTTTGTGATGCTAACAGGTAGTTTGTTATACATCATTATTTTGTTATAAATCCCTTGTTTTTTTACTTTTGCTAGTCGTACCCATGGTTGAGCCAACTTTTCCTTATTTCTTAAGTTATATTTATGTCTATCAATATTCTTTATCATATTGACTTTATTATTATGAAGCTCTATAAGGCAATTATATATGTAGAGTGATATCACTGTTAGCACTTTATTTTCTACAAAATAATTTCTAGCAGACGCTCGTCTTTGCAATCCACAAATGATTCTGATAGCTCTCTTCTGGCATTTGAGTACATTGTTTACATCTGAAGCGTTTCCCCACACTGTGATTGCATAATTTATCAATGAATGTATGTATGCGTAATAAACGGATATCAGAGCTTGTCTGTCAATTAAAGGCTTCAGTTTATATAGGGCATAATTTGCACTTGATAATTTCTTACATAATTTTTGTATGTGGGCTGAATGAGTTATTGTATAATCGACTGTGTACCCTAGGAATACATGTTCTTCAACTGCCACATTTCGTGTCACTGATTTATTTACAAAATATTGCATAACGATGCTCTTTTTTGCATTTAATATGATCCCGTTTGCTTCGAACCATTCTTTGAGGATATTTAGTGCTTCTTGTTTTTTATTTTCTATTTCCAAGTCAGAATTTGCTCTAATACCTAAGTGCGTGTCATCAGCAAAAAGACTTACACGAGTCCATTCTGGTAAGCAATTTACGAGATCATTGATATATATTAAGAACAACACTGGACCCAAGATCGAACCTTGTGGTACGCCAATATCTGAATTTCCTGACTCCGAGTTATTTCCATTAACTGTAACAATTTGAGTTCGTGTTTGGAGATATGCACGCATCATTTTAATTTCGTTTCCCGAAAATCCGTAGTATTCTAATTTCATTACTAATAGATCGTGTCGAAGGCAGTCAAAAGCCTTAGACAAGTCGCAAAATATGCTTGCACATTTCTGCGACTCGTCCAGTGATTCCAATATAAAGTATATCACTTTTCTTATAGCCATTTCTGTTGATCTCCCTTGTCGAAATCCAAATTGGGCATTAGTGATAGTATTTAAAATATAATATTTACCTTTTACCTCATTACTTATCATTTCAAATTCCTAAATGGCCACACATAATTAAAATATTTCTAAACGATCTAAATAAATGAATACCTAGATAAAACCATAAATAATTTTAAATAGCTTAAAATGATGTAAGTAAAAAAATTTACAATAATGTAAGTAAAAAAAAAATGTGCCTTGGGATGGCGGATGCAACTGCGACCCCATCCTACCCCTCTAAAGCGGAACGACGGTGTACCAAGGGGTTTTAGTGGGTATTGAAATGAAATGAAATGAAAATATTTATTTGCTTTAAATGTTGTACAAACAGGTGTTTTAAAATCATTAGAGTCCAAAACATTTAGTCAGTTAAAAGACATGCAAATTATGAACTAAATTGAATTTTATTAAATTAAAACTGGTACAATTGTTATTATCATTATTAAAATTTATTACTTATACTTGCCAGCTTTCACTCCCACCGGCAAGCTGAGCCCCATAACCCGTACCGGGGGTAGACTTCCTTAGCAGGAGGTCGTCTAGGTGGGTACCCCAACAGTGCCAGTTATTCTACCGCCTGAGCAGTGATGTGGAAACACTACTGTGCTTCGGTAGTAGGGCACTGTAGCTAGTGACATTACTGGGCTAAAGAGTCTTAACATAGTCTTAACTAGCTCCTAGAATTTCACATCATTGTGAAATCCTAAGTAGCACTGTACTGATTATGGGCAGCGTTATCTCTTAACATCAGGAGAGCGTCTTGCTCGTCTACTACTTCATAACATAAAAAACCAAAGAATAGAAACTATTACGTACTTCACATCCGGTAAATGCGTATCCCCTTGTTGAAATAAAAAAAAAGTATTGTGCTTTGAGTCCTTTTCATGAAAGAGGTCCCACGGAATTTAGCGGAACTAAGTTTACTTTAAATAATAATAGGGATATTGAAAAAAAAATTTTTCGTTCATAAAGTAGATTATTGAAAAATATTGGACACGTATTTTTTATTAAATCTGAAAAAACATGGGAGATACAACGCACTAAAGTTGCTTGATCGTGACGTCACACCACTAAATCTAGTACATTTTTGTTTAGTGGTGTGACGTCACGCGTCCCAACACAGGATCTTATAAGCGTTATATCTCAGACATTTTTTATTTTCTTTGCAAAAAAAAAATACATTATATCGAATATTTTTTTATTATTTAAATTACGGACTAATCGTATTTTAAAAATTTTGACTTAGTCAACATCCCTATTGCTCTTCTTTAAAGAATGAATTTTAAGATGGGACTTTGCTCTATTATCAGTTTGATACGTACCGTACACCTATATTTGTTCGGTACAAATATTACTGTTTTTATTTATTTAGATTATAATCCAAGTCGTAATAAGTATTTATTTTTCATAAGTGTTTATTTGTAAATGATGCAAAGCCCTGAATTACGAAGGCCGTCGCCGGAGGATCCAAAAAAAACCGTTTTTTGGAAAAAGGCTTTATTAAAATTATACAGATAATCTTATGACTACTGAATGCTACCGATGTTAGGTATACAATGTTTTAAATAATTCATATTTTATTAAAAGACAATTGAAATCAGGTTACACGAGTTAATGAAATGGAATGTGTTAATTTAGCAAAATCGAGGTGGCGCGATGTCGCAACTCGACGCTGGTAGGTGCAGGCGCGATGCTTCGTCGGCAGCCTTAGAAGTTAGCGCGGCGTAACACCTCCCCCCTCAGAACGGCAACTATTTTTCAGGATTTCCAGGGAAAAAGTTGCCGGAGCTCTGGATGTAGATGCAGGATTCTCTATGTCTTCATAGTGTGATTTTGATGCTTTAGTTCTCCTATTCTTATGTTTCATGTAGCAGCGGGCGATGATTAAAATGATGACTATAGCAAATGTAATAGATATGATGCTATATACTGGTATCGTAGTGTGGTATATGATGTCATTGACATCTAAGTGCAGCGGCGCTTGCAACATCATCTTGTCTTGGTAGGTATGGAGATCCCTCAGGTTCACGGAGTTCAATTTTATTTGCGGGATTGGCGACGTACTTGGTATGTCGGTGTTCATGGATATCTTCATAATTTTGAGCGGCTGACCTTGGATCCGGTCGTAGTTGTTGCTGATGGTGAGTTCCCCGGTACTTAGGGCGCAGCTGACTGGGATAGTAATTAGATAGCTTCCCTGTACTGTTGTGTAGCTTTCGTGTCCGCACGTTGTGTGAATTTTCGTCGGCGCGGGAAAAGATATTGCGTAGTGTCGCTCGTCCAGGCGGTCCACAGCTTCCTTGGAGAGTTTTACTGTAGCCATTTCGCAGGATGCGTCCATGGTTTGGTTGTTGATGAGATTGAACACGCAGTCCGGTTGCTCTCGAATTTGATGACTAAGGTTTTCTTCACAAAGGAACCGATTACCGTACTTCGGGCATTCAGCCTCTATGTACAAGAACGCTTGCCTGTTACTTGCTATAAAAGGACATGGGGGTAAAATGGACTGGTTATTTTTGTTAGGAATCATTACTAATCTATACATATCGTAATCTCTAGGGGAAACTATGGGAAACTTTAATATGATAACTATGCGTTTGCCTGAAAAGTAATAACCTGGTTTAATAATGTCGTAATACTGTCTTAACTCTAATCTTAATACTTGATCTCTAGGATAAATTAATTCTAACTTATCTAGCATTTTTGCTAGTACATCTACGCTAACTACAGAGTGGTGGGTGCTCGATGCACGCACAAAACTCAAAATATTCTCTATCCTCACCAATTCTGCCATAATATCATCTACATTTTCAGAGATGATAATTAATAATTGAGCAAACCTAGCATACTTCAATAGACTAGTCTCTCTATAAGCTTCACTATTTAAGAGTAAATTCAAGGTGACATTGATTTTCTCTTGATTTTGAACTATTTGCGTTATAATTTTACTATGGTGAGCCATCCAGTCTTTACTGATACTAATATGATTATTAAATTCATCTGAAATCTTAACTTGGTTATTTTCTAAAACTTTAATAGCGTCATTAAACTTAATAGCATCTGAATAGTCAAGGTTACCAGTTATGCTCTTAACGACTGAACCTAATCCATCTATAAGACCTCGTTTGTTACGGTTAGGTTCTAAGCTATTTAGATGAGTAAGGATTTTTCCTATTTTAGTATTTAAATATTCTATTTGTAGTTCATATAGAGAGTAGGTGTCATTTTCAAGTTTGTTACGATAGTCAAGTAGCTGAGTTTGCAAGCAAGTAATCTCATGTTCGATATTGTCAAGTTCTATGTACTGTATAAACGTATGGTAGTGAGTTATAAGTGTAGTCGGCCCTAGTTTAAAAGGTAAAAGTCCTGGTCCATCGTCCAAGCTTTCAAGTGTTATCTCTTGAACTTCCGTTATCGTCAGCGCGAGCGCGGTTAGAGTCAGCAGGGTCCTGCAACAATTTTGCGGATTTAGGTACTCTCTTGAGGCGAGATTTAGCTACGGGGCCACGTTTCTTGGACGTATATATATGAATGGGTAGGTCAGCAAGGACCGTGTCCTGGGTATAACGTGGAGCTAGCTTTTGCCTAGAGGAAAAGGGGTTCTTTATGAAAACCTGTTGAGTAGGCTCATATTCCTGTTCGGGTTCGCGATCTTTATTACGGATGTCAATAAGATTAACTCGGTCGGTCAGTGCAGTCTCGTTAATTATGTCATAGACAGCTTTCATCTGGTCTCGATGCGTCTGAGTGTACTGTTGCAATAAGTGCTTAGTCAGGTCCATGTCTACGGGGTCTCTAGGGTCAAAGTGTCCGTTAATTATGTCATAAGGACGACACTTCGTGAAACTATGCACTGAACTGTTGTATGCTATAAGAGCGTACGGCATGAGATTAACTACGGATTCGTCCTTTTGTCGCAATTTAAGGATACGCAAATGCTCTAAAATAGTCGAGTGGAATCTTTCAATATTCCCGTTGTCGTTGGGCGTATGGGGTAGCGTCCTATGGTGGTTGATTTTATGCAATCTAGTAAATTCCGCGAATAGCTGATTCGTAAATTCCGTTCCGTTGTCAGTCACGATAGTCAGTGGTAGTCCGTGATGAGTACTATAATGAAGCAGGCTTTGAATGATGCTAACTGCTGTACCATCTCGAAGGTGATATGCCTGGCCATATTTAGAGAAAACGTCGATGAATGTTAAATATTTCTCGTTTTGGGCAGTGAACAGATCTAAGTGAATCGTCTCGAAAGGTTTCGTTGCTGGCGGTACTATATTGAATTTTTGCTTAATCGGATTTCTATCGTACTTAGCTTGTCCGCACAAGGTACATTCATTTATGAATTTAGTTATGTGCTCCCTCATTTTTGGCCAATAATACCGTCTAGAAAGAGACAGGGTGCACTCATTGATTCCGCGGTGGTTAGTCTTACCGTCGTGATAATTTCTAATTAAATCTTGCTGATCGAGATAGCATTTGATATTTTCAACCTCTTTCTTAGCTAGTACTAAGTTCATTGCGGAACTCCTAAACTTGTCCTGTATGACAGGAATAATGTCGTACATTCGCCAGGGTGGATTTATCAAAAGAGCAGTTTTAACCTTGGGGTTAACAAATTCCTTGATAGCGCTTACTACGTCATCACTCAAGTTACGTTCGGATACTTGTATGCAAGTCCTAGTATGAGTCTCAAATGGCTTGGTCGTTATTGAGCGTCGTTTTACGTCACCTACTACAGTTACAACAAGTTGTCTGTGAAATTTGTTCAGCGGGTCGTCAGTGATGGGGACCTCTAAGATAGGGTTCTCACAACTCGTGTGCGCGGTAGCTGTGGTGGAACCGTGCATGGTGGCGTTTTGGCGACTCGTGTGCGCGGTGGCTGTAGTCGAACCGTGTATAGAGCTCGCGGGTCTCTCCGAGGGATTAACGATGATAGAACTTATCTCCTCGTTATGAATCTCTACTCTCGAAAGCGCATCGGCGTTAGTGTTGGCTTTGCCTTTCTTGTATATGACGGTGAAGTCATATTCTGCAAGTCTCAGCTTCCACCTTGTCAGTCGAGAACTCGGCTCTTTAAGGCTCATAACCCACTGAAGCGGTTTATGATCCGTAAAGATCTTGAATTTTCGCCCAAAAAGATACGGCCGAAAATACTTGGTGGCCCAAACTATCGCTAATAGCTCTTTTTCTATTGTGCTATAGTTCAGTTCGCTATCGTTGAGAGTACGGGATGCGTAACATATGGGCTTATCCGATCCTATTGGCCCTTGAGACAAAATAGCTCCAATAGCGAAATTAGAGGCGTCAGTTGTTAAGACAAACTCTTTGGTAAAATCCGGGTATTGCAAAATAGGATCATTCGTTAGTAAGGTCTTACATTTCTCGAAACTGTCTACGTACTCAGGGTCAAAGGTTATTTTCTTGCCCTTCTTTAGACAAAGTGTCATAGGTTTCGTAATACGCGCGAAATCAGGGATGAATTTCCTGTAGTACCCGACTAGGCCTAAGAATTGTTTAATTTCCTTACGGCTCTTAGGTATGGGGTAGTTAAGGATCGCGGCGATTTTATCCGGGTTCGGTTTAATACCCTCGTTACTGATGACGTGTCCTAAATATGCGGTTTCTAACTTTAAAAATTCCGATTTATCCATCTGGATTTTAAAGTTAGATTCACGTAATCTCTGGAACACTTTCTGGAGATTTATCATGTGTTCCTGGAGCGACGTGCTAAAGACGATTATATCGTCAAGATATACCAGACAGATTTTATTCTGAAGGTCCTTGAGCACGTTGTCCATAACTCGTTGGAAGGTAGAGGGTGAGTTTTTCAACCCCATGGGCATACGTAAAAACTCATAGTGTCCATGCTCTACATTGAACGCAGTTTTGGGGACGTCCTCTGGGCTCATCTCGACTTGATAAAAGCCGCTAGCCAGATCTAAGGTCGTAAAATACTGGCAGTTACCTAGCTTGTCTAGTACGTCGGCGATATTAGGGATGGGATATTTATCGTCTATCGTCTTTTCGTTAAGTTTCCTAAAGTCGATCACGAGGCGCCACTTAACCTTGCCTGATGCGTCGGCTTTCTTAGGAACTATCCATATAGGGGAACTCCAAGCTGATTCGGAGGGTTGAATTATCCCCTGCTCTAACATCTTGCCTATTTGTTGCCTGACCTCGTCCCTATGCACAAATGGGTACCTATAGCTTTTGGTATATACCGGTTCCTCATCTGTGGTACGAATTCGGTGTTTAATTTTATTAGTGAACGTCAGTGCTTCGCCTTCTAAATAAAAAACGTCCGCGTACTGAGAACATAATTTCTCTAAGTTAACGCGTTCCTCGGCGTTGAGGTGGTCTGTGCGCAAGCGAGATAGCACTTCTTTCGCGCGCGGGCTATGTTGTTCGGTGCGCGTGCACTCGGTCGTATGCACTTCGGCTGCTACGTGTCGGTCCATAGAGAAAATTATATCGTGCGGTGTCGGATTCGCGACTTCTATAATACCGCGGTTAGCTTTAACAACCGTAAGACAGTCCGGGATAATGCAATTCGATATCGTTTGTTCCGGTATAAACGCGTCACCGTCGTGCATGTTAATCGGGATTCTAACTAGCTTTGAAGAATTTGCTGGAATAACTTCTTCATATAAATTGACGTTAGATGAGACGTACATCTGGATTGGATTATTCGCGTTACGCGTAATGAGTACCCTATCCTTGAGGTCAATTTTAGCTTCCCATTTCTCTAATAAGTCAAGTCCGATAAGTCCGTCAAAATAATCGTGAAAACGGTACACAAAAAGTTTCATATATTCTAAATCCTGAAATTCCGGGAAACATGGAAATGACACAGAATAGTTATTGCGAGTAGTAGCATGCACATTAGTAACCTCAAAAGGATCATAGTCTAAGGGTACCTGTGGAAAGTATTGTTCCAATGCCTCGGGATTGATAAAGGACTGGTTAGCCCCGGTATCGATAAGGAATTTCAAGGGTGGATTCTGGATTTGGATATATGGAAGTTGCCGCTGCGTTTGCAGGTTGACTTCTATTTTGACTTTCTTGAAATTTGACCCTTCTGAAAATCCTGCTCGGTACTGGTAGGAGTCTGAGAGTCGTTAGTGGGCTCAAGATGGGATTGATCTATAGCGTTATAATCAGAGTAGTACTGAGGTTCATCGCACTCGTATGTAATTGGATACTCGTATGCGGATTCGTACTCTGAGCAATAGTAATAAGGCTCATTATCCTGATAATAGTAATTATCATAGTTGTCATAGTTTGAGCACTCATTAAAATTCATTTCTCGCGTTTTAAAATAGTTGCTGGGCGGCGGGTTACCCGACTTCGTCCAGTCATGCCCCGAAATAGTTGGGGGTAAAGTTTTAGTCACATAGTGGCTCACACCACTCATTGGCTTAGGGCCAGTGTGGTGAGGTTGTTGAAACCGCTGTGGCATTTTAAATTGACTGTTCTGGGAATTATAATTTGGGGGTAATGCTCGGAACATCTGCTGAGTACGTGAAGGACCTTGAGGAGGTCGATTCATGGGGAAGTTAGGCTTCCAGGAATTTTGTGCGGAATGGGGTTGAGGCGTTGGACGCTGAAAAGGCACATTCATAGGCATGTTATACATGGGTGCAGGAGGAACGAATGTCCTTTGTACTGGCATATTAAATGGTTGCAATTGCATATTAGGCTTATGTGCATTATTAGTCTTACGCTCGGGTATCGAGTCATTACGTTGCTGCAAGTACATTACATTAAGTTCCTCTTGTACAAATTCCAACGCTTTTTCTACACTATCAGGACGCATGCATCGTATGCGTGAGCCTAAGGGCTCTTTGAGTCCGCGAACAAATGCTTGCATGGTGAGTTTTCTATATAGAGCGCGTTTGGCCTCTATAGTGGTGGGAATTGATTCGTGCAAACTCACATAGGTCATGATAGTGCTGAATAAGTTTTGACAGTGATCATAAAATTCCTGCGGGGTTTTATTTCCCTGAGTCGAAAGTGAGAGGTCGTTATAGAGGGCGGTTTCATCCCTTTGATCAGAAAAATTATTAATTAGAGCATTTCTGATCCCTTGCCAACTTTCTGGAATGCCATTTGTATTAATTGTACGGGCGGCAGACCCTGTGATTTTATTAAGTATGCCGTTAAGTAAGCAAAGATTGGTTAGCTCACGTCCCGGTTCTGCGCTTAGATATGTTGCGCACAATTGATCGCATAATCTAATAAAACGCGTGAGCACGTTTGGGTTGCCATCGAATTCTGGCACCGGTCTTAGTGCCTTAAAAATTTTATCTGGATCCATATTATTATCTACTTCTTCTACTACACTATCTAAATTTCTATTTAAGTCTAACCTATGTGACCGCCTACTCGGTGTAGGGCTCCTACACTGATTCCTGGGATGGAAAATTTTGGATATCGGTCAATCTAAAGGTATATATAGGATAACACTAGGAATAGCAAGTACAGGAGCAATTCAAGTACTTACAGAATCTGCATCTCGGTCCCTCGAGTTCGATGGCTGGAACTCTCCTCCGTGACGAGCCCGTAGGTTCAGGATTGGACGGCGGTACGCGACGGATATGTGACGGGTACGCGACGGGATTGCTCGCGACACGACGATTAGCAATCCAGCCCAATCCTACCGACTGCGCCAATTACGAAGGCCGTCGCCGGAGGATCCAAAAAAAACCGTTTTTTGGAAAAAGGCTTTATTAAAATTATACAGATAATCTTATGACTACTGAATGCTACCGATGTTAGGTATACAATGTTTTAAATAATTCATATTTTATTAAAAGACAATTGAAATCAGGTTACACGAGTTAATGAAATGGAATGTGTTAATTTAGCAAAATCGAGGTGGCGCGATGTCGCAACTCGACGCTGGTAGGTGCAGGCGCGATGCTTCGTCGGCAGCCTTAGAAGTTAGCGCGGCGTAACACCTGCCCTTTCTCAGTATATTTATATTTACCACGATGCTCAGAGATATAAGATCAAGTGCCCAGTTACATAAAATGTTTACATACTTATTACTTTATCGGTTACTAACCATCCATGAGCTAGGTACTCATTTAGAAATGCATTTTTTAACCCCCGACGCAAAAACCACGGGTTGTTATAAGTTTGACGTGTCTGTCTGTATGTCTGAGCCATCGTAGCTCCCGAACGAATGAATTTTGATTTAGTTTTTTTGTTGTTTGAAAGTAAAGTTAGTCGAGAGTGTTCTTAGCCATGTTTGGTGGAAATCGGTCCAAGATGGCCGTCGCTACAAAATGGCGGATTACCTACTTTTTTTTCGACGATCCCCTTTATATGGGTATCAATCGAAACGAACGAAGTGCGGGCCGGTCCACTAGTGAATTATAATATACAAAAGATGAATGAATAGTGAAGTTGTTGGTAAATATTTTAAGAAGTACCAGGAGATCAGAAATAGCAAGGAACTATGACAACTCTTCAGTTAGTGACACATTGCTTGTCCCGCACAACGCAAAACCCGCGCTTCTTAACTTGTCATAAGTCATAGACAATTTTTTTTATAGCTATGACTTCACTAATGACTACTTTTAATCCATGCTATGATTAACTTGAATTGTCAACATCCCAATTTGGGATGACAAGATCAAATTTTTTCAACATCCCAATTCCCAGTTAAGATGAAATAAATAAATAGTATAAAATAATAAATAGTTGTTGGTAAATATTTTAAGAAGTACCTACCAGGAGATCAGAAATAGCAAGGAACTATGACAACTCTTCAGTTAGCCACACATAGCTTGTCTACGGTCAACAACCCGCGCCACTTAACTAATCACTGCTTAATGTCTCTGTGATTAACTTGACAATTAACTATCCATTCGCTAACACGGTCAAGAAGGAAAGATCGTTTGTATATAAATAGGAAGGTTTACAATGATAGGGGTGTTGACTAAAAGCATAATAAGTAATTTTCTTTGTAAATTTCATTAAAATACGCAAAGCGCTAGTTACGCGCGGTGTAGCCTTCCGTAGTACTGGCAAATTGAATATTAAATTGCCTTAATAACTTTCATCAACGATATCTCCGAAACTACTCGTATATTAGAGATATCTTAACTGTTATAGTTTTCCTGGAAAGTTCATGGTTGAATCTAAATTCGTCATTTCAGTGTTTAAAAGCTAGTATAGTTCTGATTTTAGATCGCCCAAAAAAAGTTTTAAACTTGATATATCTTTCAAATGGATCACTAAATCGAAATTCCATCGTTTTAAAATATCTATTCAACGATACCCCACATTATGGGATCTACCAGGATAAAAAATCATCTCCATCTTACATCTTTGTAAATAAACGGCATATACTCACTTGTATTTACTTCGGCTTCGTGCCGACCGTTTTGATCCTGTACGAGGATCTTCAGGGAGTAGCTGCGGTTAGCAGACGCGCTTAGCACAAAGCACAGATGAATCATAGATGAATCTAAATACTCACGAATCGTTTACTGTAAATATCCATCTTACATGTTTGGGAGGTACCCTAAATTAATTAATGTTCTTTTCAGAGCACAATGCTGTTGATATTACTCAGCGTTCTCGGCGTAGTTACTTCTGTGCCTCTTCGAGAAGAATCTAGCAGGCAGAACTGCGGATACGAGGTAATATTTTGTTTCATTTATTATTGCTGCGCCCAGCGGTATTACCCGCTGTATTGATTTGATTTGATTTTGAAATTTCTTTATTTAATAAATCAACTTAAACTAATACAAGCCATCGCTCAATAACTAGATTGTATCAATCATATAACATAAATAGTATTACAGGCTGACAGCGCCTTTAAAAAACTTTTGAAACAACATGTTAATTTACAATAGTTCTATTTAAATCTTAGGTAAAAAATAAAGTAATCTTAATAATAACATTGCGTACTACCCGCTGTATTGTATGTAGCCTATGTGTTATTCCAGGGTAGCTATCTCTTTACCAAATTTCAGCTCAATCGGTCCACCCGTAAGTAAAGAGTAACAAACATAGATCCTTTTCACGAAAGAGGTCTTGCGGAAGTTAGCAAAACTAAATAAAATTTTATAGATTGTTACTGGACTTCATATCCTAAATGATTCTTATTTGTTAGATAAAATAAATATATACCTATTTAATTAAGAAATTAAATATGAGAGATTATGAAGAGTTAAAATGTTATAGATATTTTAACTTTTAAAATGTGCGATAGTGGCGCCCCGCAAAAAGGACTCCTTACGTGAAAAGCACTCTACATCCATACATTCTTAAAAACTTTACGTTTATAATATTAGTAAGATATGTTAGTCTTTGACTACGATCTCGCGTGACGTAGGTGGTAACAGTCAAACCTAGAAGGCGGGATAAATCCCTCCCAGGCTTCTTCACTAAACATCATGCCGGAACAAGTTTATAATGACAGCTTGGCGTCACGGTTTTGTCCAGTGGGTGGTAACTAGCCATAGATCAATGTAATTTATTATTCAGCTTGAAGCTTTATTGAAATCGATAAATTCGTTTATTATAACACGGCTAGATAAGATAAGTTACAGAATATACATAGGTACTTAATTAAAATTAAAAATATATATGGCTATATTTTTTGAAAGCAAGGATGAAAATAAGCTGCGTATTTTCTACTGATGATTGATTATGTTTATACAGGATGGATGTGTATATGAGCACTAAAGGACCCCGGACAGACAGACAGACGGACAACGAAGTCTTAGTAATAAGGTTCCTGTTTTTACCCTTCGGGTACATCGTGAATCCTAAAAACACAGGGTGCTCAGTACTCGATTCTCGTTTTAAGTAACTTAAAACTTATATCTTTTGTTACGGACTAATTTACCTGCATAGCAAATTTCAGCTGAATCGGTTTAGCGTGAACACGTGAAATTTGAACACACGTTTAAATTATTAGCATTCAGTGCATAAAATTGCATTTTAATATCTACAAGTAAAATACCTAATTAATTGTGAACTAGCTGCGGTTTTACCCGCTGTACTGTAGCCTATGTGTTATTCCAGGGTCTAAGCTATCTCTATACCAAATTTCAGCTTAATCGGTCCAACCGTTTAGGCGTGAAAGCGTAACAAACATACATCCATACATTCTTACAAACTTTCCCGTTTTATAATATTTACAGAGCTACCCAGAATTATACAATGATGTAAAATTCTGGGCGCACACAACGATTTTGCCTCAAGAGTCAAAAGATGACTCTTCAGCCACACAACAATAAAAAAAAAACAAAAATAATTAAAAAAATAGTAAAGTAATTTCACTATAGTTACAGTGCCTGTGCTTATTTCCCTAATTCGTTGGCCTGTGCACAGTAATGTTTGCACATCACTGCTCAGGCGGTAGAGTAACTGGCACTGTTGGGGTACCCACCTAGTCGACCTCCTGCAAAGGAAGTCTACCCCCAGCAAAAGATACTTTAGATATGTATTAGATATTATGTACTAAATTTTATTATTTACAAAAAACAACTATGTATCTTCTATACAAAAGAAGTATCCATCTAGGACGACAAATGATGCTCCCCGATGAGATACAACAAATCATCCCCTTGAAGATCTGGAAGTTCTTAAAAGCTATTTTATATTTCGGTTTAGGGAGTTTTTTTAAGCTATTGCATAGCTTCTATCGCGGGCCTTGAGCGTGGGGACCGTATCCAGAATTTCCGTAACGAAAAAAACCTAACACCCCCCACTCCGACCGGCACAGCGGTGATACTATAATTACATAAGTTGATAAAAAATGCTATGCAATAGCTTTACCGCGGCAGTCTCCGAGTGCCACACGTCTTTTTTTTTGTTCTCGCCGGGAAAAAAATCATTACGCATACGCTATGGGAGGGTTATGTGGGACTCCCCGTGCAGAGCGACTGCACGGGTATACCCACTGAAACAACCCGGCGGCACTCCCGCATCGTCTTTGTTCCGTCACAAAACTGGACTGGGAATCGGCAGAGCCTTGGGTTTAGGGAGTGAACTATAGCTCAAGAGGGCGTCACAATAGATCAGCAATGGTCGAAGCGACAAAAACGCCTTGAACTAATTTTAATAATAAATAAATAAATCTACTATACAGTTAAAAACATAAAATATTGGTAAAACTCTGTTTCATATCTCACTTTCAACGAACAAAGAAAAATCCACTAAATACCTAAGGAAACAAATGTACCTATGTAATATTATAAATATATATTTGTTTATACTGATAACTGACCAAGTTAAAGTTCATAATGTTATCTATGTACTTAGTTTATTATATGTACCTAATAATTTATACATGTACAATGTACATTTTATATGTGGGAATGGGCTGGTCACATTTGCCGTAGAACCGATAACTGATGGGGTATACGTGTTCTAGAGTGGAGACCGCGTCTCGGCAAACGTTGTGTAGGTGTAGGGCGTCCTTGGGCGAGATGGGGCAACGGGGCAACAGGGCCGGCCTTATCCCTGCCCGGTTCGCCACCCCCTAAGGACGCCATTGTGAGACGATGATATCCGAAAGGTCGCTGGGAGCGGTTAGAGGAGAAAGACGGAGGACCGAGTTGAGTGGCGTGCCATGGGTGAGGCCTATGTCCAGCAGTGGACGAACGTAGGCTGATGATGATGATAAATTTATACATGTAGCGGTTACTATATTTTCTTTGTTTTTGTACTGGTGGTAGGCTTCCGCCGTGGCTAGTTACCACCCACTGGACAAAACCGTGTCGCCAAGCCGTCATTGTGACCGTGTTCCGGCATGATGTTCAGTGAAGCCAGGAAAGGATTTATCCCGCCTTTTAGGTTTGGTCTGCTTTTGCTACTAGCTACGGCCGCTTCGTTCGTGATCGTGGTCAAAGGCTAACTATAAAAAAAAATCCTAGTTACTAGAAACAAATAGAATCATAAAGTTACTAGCCAATTCTTATCTTAATCTTGTTTTCTCTAATTATATTATTAAATGCTTTTGGTCTTTGAGAACAAATTCATGTAATTATTGTTTTTTTTTCAGAACTGCCCTCAAACCGATCCAGATGTGCTAAACGTCCACATAGTGGCTCACACTCACGATGACGTCGGCTGGCTGAAGACTGTCGACCAATATTACTATGGGAGTAAGTTTTCATTAAGACTGAGATTTAATTTCAAATCTTGAAATAAGAAATTGGGTAGGCCAGAGGACCTTGGTGGACGCCATATTTTATAGCAATGTCACTGCTGGTGAAAATTCAATTTAATACATGTTGCACTAGATTCGACGATAAGACTTCTTACGTAGCTTTGGAAAATATTGAAAATTATTCCCGAAAGCTATTATGTTCCAGCTTAGATGAAAGCAGAGGGATTGAGACAATGTCGAAGGCCTTCAAGTGATCAAGAAAAAGGGCAAATCTTCCTGTTTTGGTCATGTTTCCTAGATTTTTTTAAATAGTAATAAGTTAAAGGCGAGCAAATCAGGTGCCCTTTTATTACCATCATGATTGATCATATAATATAATGAGGTAATAATTCGAATCAGTATTCGCAATAGTCAATAGACCTTATTAAGTAGAACAAATGCGAATATCTCGGTGGAACTGTCTCTATGGAACAAGGGATTTAAGATTGCACTAAATGGCGATGTTAATGAAGCATTTTTGTCCTGCTTTAAGGTAAAAACACGATCCAAAAGGCTGGCGTGCAGTACATCTTAGATTCAGTGGTGAAAGAGCTATGGGAAGACCCGAAAAGAAAGTAAGTTTCATTCTTGAAAAGCTTAACAAATGAATTAAACAAATATTAACAAGTGAAATTTAAAAAATACTTTTTAAAAACAAGCTTTAATTATTGTTATCATCTTGCATCATAAAGTACTCGTCAAGACGAATCAAATGAGCCCAAACTCGATGGGGTTGTGTTGTTTTATGACAGAGTTCCTTTGGCCACCTTCCAGCTCCATCATCAGATCAGCTCGATGTCATAAAAATATTGCATTGTCATCCGATTTACACACGCATGCAAATTTTCAGCTCAATTGGAAACCGGGAAGTGGGTCAAATTAAACTTGCAAGATTTGATTACAGACAGACAGACAGACAGACAGACAGACAACAGACAGGTGAAAGTAATATAAAGCTTGTAAAAAGACTTTACTTCAAGCACGCTTTCAATAATCGAGGGAGAGACGCAGTTTTAAATTCATAATATGAAAACAGCTAGACCGATTAAAATTTTGATTTTCTTACTTTTCTAGGTTCATTTACGTAGAAACGGCTTTCTTCTGGAAATGGTGGGTGCGTCAACCGGAGGCAGTTCAAAACAAGGTAAAATATCTTCTATATGTATTAAACAAAGCCGGATTTATTAATACCGATGAGGTAGGAGCTCAGTAATTAAACGACATAACCCCATCGAGTTTGGGCTCGTTTGATCCGTCTTAACGGGTAGGTACCTACTTTGGTGCTAGATGGTTGAATTGGTGGAGACCCTGGTTGGGTTTGATAATGGAGCTGGAAGGTGTACAGATGAGTAATGAGGGTAATTATATCAGAGCAAGAGAACGGTAGACAAAAATAATTCAAAATTAATTAATTTCACCCATAAATAAGTTAGGGATGATTATTTTTCTGTTCAATCCCATCATGTGGGGTATCATTGAATACATATTTAAAGTTCGGGACGGGTATAATGAAGAATTTTGAGTTTTCGATTAGGTATTCCGTTTGAAAATATATTCAAGTTTAAACCTTTTGAGTTAAAATATAGTCAACATATATAACAAGTGAATTAAATTAAAAATTAAAAAACCCCCAACGCAATATGTAATTCACCATTTTTTGGTGGCGGCCATCTTGGATTTTAAATTTCTTATAGTGCGTTGTATTCTACTAGTCAAGCCCTTTCATTTAATACCCAAATTGAGGGGGTCGTGGAGAAAAAAAGTAATCCGCCATTTTGTAGCGGCGGCCATCTTAAGCCGATATCCACCAAACAAGGCTAAGAACACTCGACTAACTCAAACAAAAAAAAACTAAATCAAAATCCGTTCATCCGTTCGGGAGCTACGATGCCACAGACAGACACACACACAGACAGCGACAGACAGACAGTCAGACAGACAGACACGTCAAACTTATAACACCCCGTCGTTTTTGCGTCGGAGGTTAAAAAATAGTCAACATCCCCATTATAAAGCAGAATTATGAGTAAAAATATTGGATTAATAACTATTTGTTACTATTATTCAGGTCCGCACGTTAGTAAAAGAAGGCAGACTCCAGTTCGTAGGCGCCGCGTGGAGTATGAACGATGAAGCTGCAACTCATTACCACAGCACCATCGACCAGTTTACATGGGGACTCAGGTAATACAAACATTTTATACTAATAGCCGGATCTTATGCATCCTATCGCTCGGCAATCAACTTTAGAATAATATGTACCTACATATATACATATATTATCTATGTATTTATTTTCTCTCATTCCTCCACAACAGCCTTAACTCCCAACATCAACTATCTCATTCCTCACTCCTCCAACCGTCAAATCCTTTCTCTCTAAGCCTTCTCTCTCCCTCCCTCTCTAAATCCTTAATCTCTCAATCCTTAAATCAACTAATTCTCATTTAAATTATCTCTGCACGAGGGGGGTAAGAAGTATCCCACTAGCCTCGAGCCCCCTTCACAAAGTGCCATTCAAAACAGCTTCAATAAAAAAAAAATGTTATTCAAACTTTAGCTTAATAATTGTGTTAGCGGTTACTGTTTTCCCATAAAAACTTTGACTGAGTAACATATGTGTGAAAGGGGTTTCACTCCCTTAAATGTTACTCAAGCTATACCAATGTAAAAGAAATAGGAGCAACGGTTATTAATTCCCTTACAAACTCTGCCCTCACCCTTTTTCCAGGCCTCTCACTTTATTGGTTAGCTTTTGACCCCGATCTCGCGTGATGTTATGTGACGATGCGGCCTTAAATGGTAGCAAATCAAACCTAGAAGGCGAGATAGATCCATCTGGATTAACTGAACATCATTGTGAAATCCTGAGCAATCCTGTACTGATTATGGGCAGCGTTGTCTCTTACCACCAAGCGTCTTGTTCGTCTTCTTACTTGTTTGCAAAAAAAACTCCCTGTTTTTAGTAAAATCAATGAAACGCGTGATGTTAAGCGACTATACGGTTGTAGATGGTAGCAGATTATACTTAGAAGGTGGGATAAATCCCTCCCGGGCTTCACTGAACGTCATGCCGGAACAGTCATAATGACCGCTTGGCGACACGGTTTCGTCCAGTGGGTGGTAACTGGTAACTAACCACAACCGAAGCTTACCTCCAGTACTTATAGCTATAGCAAGTGGAATGGTAATTTAGCAGTCTAAACCTAGAAGGCGATATAAAGTTGTATCTTACTACCAAGCGTCTTGTTCGTCTTCTTAATTCTTTGCGTGAAAAACTCCCTGTTTCCAGTAAAATCAATGAAACGTATAAGGTTAAAAGCGACTATACGGTTGTAGATGGTAGCAGACTAAACCTAAAAAGCTGGATAAATCCCTCCCTGGATCCTTATAATGATAATGTGATGAAACTACCCAGGCCAGGTCAGGTCAGGAGTACCAAGAACCGGCGAGTGTGTATGAAGAATGTGATGAAAGTTGAGGAAGCGTGCGAGGTGTGTCAGGATCCTACCAATTGGAAATAGTCTCTGCCTACCACAACGGGAACCAACGGGATCCCAACGGGTACGACGGACTGTTCTTAGGACGGATTGATATGACGTCACTGGACGAACTGGTACCTTTTGTACCGGTTAATGACGTCAGACGTACCAAACACTTAATAACATGAGATTGCACTTTACCATGGGACATGACTTGCTGTTTGGACGGATTGCCTTTGATCACGATCTCGCGTGTAGATGGTAGCAAATTAAACCTAGAAGGCGGGATAGATGTTTTCCTGGATCCTCCTTAAATATGTATATAATAAAGTAGAGACCACACGTACAACAAACGCAGCGTAGGAAGTCCACCTTTAAGGTGGACAGACGACCTTATAAAGGTCGTCGGAAGACTGCATGCAGGTCGCTTCCAACCGGTATTATATTATATGGAAATTCAAAAGGGAGGCCTATGTTCAGCAGTGGACATCCTATGTCTGACATGATGATAAAATAAATTATGTATATCTATAATGAAAATGTCATGAAACTACCCCATATTCCAGTAAAATCAACGAAACATTCGGTCCGTGCGCGCTGCCTCGCGTCGGTTGGCAGATCGACCCGTTCGGTCACTCGAGAGAGTTCGCCTCCCTACTCGCTACCATGGGGTACGACGGACTGTTCTTAGGACGGATTGACTATCAGGTATGTACTTTATTATTTTAATAATGGCAGGCTTAAAGATATGATGAGTGCTTCGGCGTACCCGCTGCCCCGGCATTATGGCGTCCCGCAGGAACACCCGCAGGTTTTTTTAGTGGGTATCCCCGCCGCGCCTACCAGCGTAGGGTGATGATGCGTAACGCATTGTTCCTGGGTCAAAAAAGGCTCGCAGAGGCCGTCTAGGAAAGTACTACGTTGGCTTCTTTTTACAAGCTTATATTTACTTTCACCTGTCTGTTGTCTGTCTGTCTGTGGAAATCTTGTCGTGGAACTATTTGTACACCTTCTTCATCTTCCTACCCTTATCCCACACTAGGTAGGATCGGCACAACACGTTTTTCTCCTCCATTCCACTCTATCATCCGTCATATCTGCATCCACTCCCCTAGCACGCATATCCCTGCACACACAGTTCATACAAACTTTTTCAGGCGTGGAACTATTTTTACATAATGTAGTGTGTAAGTCTTATTCTTGCACTCGTGGTTTCTGTTCGTCTCCATACCATACATGGCGACCCTGCCAGGATTCGAACCTGTCAGGTCAATCTTCTGATCCTGGCAGGGTCGCCATGTATGGTATGGAGACGAACAGAAACCACGAGTGCAAGAATAAGACTGTTTATTAGATAGTAAATAATAATATTTATTTATTTATTTATTTATTAAGGACTCCCAACGGAGGATACACAATGAAATATCATTCTTAAGATAAGAGAATTATGGTATTGTGTTCCCACAATTATAGGGAGCCACAGCATGCACAGCTAAACATAAAATATAAAAATTAAAAAAATGTTACATTTCAAGGTTATTAAAGGTAATTATAACATTATAAAAGTTAATAGCATAAAGTGACAAAATTCAATACTATAGGAAAATAGTTACATAGAGAAAAATGTGTAGGTCCTTTAAAATATATAAAATACTTATGAGTAATATAGGCTACTTACACACTACAATAAGAAGTATTTTAAGTATTTCAGCATTTAAACATTCATTCATTGCTTTTTAGGACAAAAAGAATAGATTGGAGAAGAAAACTATGGAGATGATTTGGCGAGGGGATGACGATCTGGGTGAGTTGTTTTTAAAAGGTTATTTTATTCATTACTAACTGCGCCCAGCAGTTTTACCCGCTGTTCAGTAGCCTATGTGTTATTCTAGGGTTTAAGCTGTCTTTATACCAAATTTCAGCTCAATCGATCCACCCGTTTAGGCGTGAAAGAGTAACAAACATACACAGACATCCATACATGCTTACAAACTTTCACGTTTATAATTATTACTAGCTGCGCCCTACGGTTTTACCTGCTGTACTAAAGCCTATGTGTTATTCCAGGTTCTAAGCTATCGATATACCAAATTTCGAGCACCAGAATTCCAGCCAAACAAGCCTTTTCTAAACTAATCAATTCACCAGAACTGGGCTACAAATTAGACTAAGAATTTGCTGCGTGTACTTCACACACTGAGCTTAACACAATAAACGATGAATGGAGACTATACGCTAAACAACTGCCTCCTGCCTCGAACACTATCGGCAAACCTGAAAAGTAACTTACATATATTCCAAATTTCAACTCAATTGGTCCACCCGTTTAGGCGTGAAAGAGTAACAAACATACATCCAGACATGACATCCATCATAGTTTTTTTATAGCAGACTAAACAAGCGTTTGACCGCAATCTCACCTGTTGGTAAGTGACGATGCAGTCGAAGTTGTAGCACGCTTGTTCAGTAAGAACTTCACTCTTGATTTGAACAAACCCACGTTATAGCATTCGGGAAACACTGAGAATGGTAGCGAGTTCCATAACTTCGCCATTCTCATAAGTTCTATTAATATAGTTTTTTTTTTTTTTTTTCAGGACAATTCACACAGCGCCACCTAACCCCATACTAAGCAACTTAATGCTTGTATTATGGTGGTTAGGATAACGGATATAATACTTATATACTTTTCTTTTGTAAATACATACTTATAATAGATATTGAAAACCACCCAGACCAGAAACAAATACCTGTGGATCACACAAATACTTGCCTCATGCGGGAATTGAACCCGCAACCTTCTGCGTTGCAGGCGGGTATTAGCCCACCGCGCCACAGAGGTCGTCTTTATTTCAATTTAATTCACGAATTTCAATTTGATTCTTCGAATTTAATTCACTTGTTTTTCAGGTAAAGCATCAGACATATTCACAGGAGTGCTCTATAACACGTACTCTCCTCCGCCCGGTTTTTGTTTCGATGTACTCTGTGCAGATGAGCCAATCATAGACGATCCAGACTCTCCCATGTTTAATGTTGACACTAAGGTAAGAAAACTTTGCACTTTTGGATAACAGATGGCGTTGAATTCAATTTATTTCAGAGAAATACAATGGGGATGTTGACGAGGTATAAAAATCAAATATGAGTCCGTAATTGAAATAATAAAACAATATTGAATACTAGCTGCGCTGCGTTTTACCCGATGTACATTAGCCTATTGGTTATTCCCGGGTCTAAGCTATCTATATACCAAAATTCAGCTCGATTGGGCCACCGGTTTAGGCGTGAAAGGGTAACAAACTCATATACATCCACAAATGCTTACAAACTTTAATATTAGTAGGCTGTAATTATCGACAAATATTCGGCCAGTGTCGGTCGACCAGCAGCCAGATGGATGGACGATTTGATAAAAGTGGCGGGTCGTACACGGACCAGATTGGCACAGGACAGGGTTGAGTGGCATAACATGAGGGAGACCTATGCCCAGCAGTGGGATGTAGAGGGCTGTTGATGATGATGATAATGATTCGGCCAGGGATTTATCCCGCCTTCTAGGCTTGAAAACTTAAACTTAAAGTTTTTGCATAACAGATGGCGCTAGTTAAATTAGTGTATTAGCCTGCAGATACTTAGGACTCTTTGAGTAAGAAGCGTTAGTGCAGTGGACTAAAATTTTACATCATTTTAAAATCCTGAGCACTACTGATTATGGGCAGCGTTATCTCTTACCATCAGGAGAGCGTCTTGTTCGTATTCTTACTTCTCTGAATAAAAAAGAATTACGAAGTGTGCATATAGTGCATCATGAATTTGTATAGAAAGTTGTCACGTTTTTGACAAGAGATGGCGCTGATTTAAACATTTCCCCAAAGGTGGACACCTTCATAGAGATTGCAAAAAACATTTCCAAAGGATATCTTACAAACAATAGTATTAATTACAATGGGCAGAATTTTTTTATCGAAAGGGATAATTTGAAATAATAATCAGACAGTTAACGTGCCTTGTTTTGCGCCTTTTTATTTAATCTTCACCTAACCCATTATAACCTAAATTTATTTAAGGCCATGTTATAAATGCCATGTTTTCGATAAGAGATGGCGCTGATTTCAAAATTTCCCCCAAAGGTTGACACCTTCATAGAGATCGCAAAGAATATGTCCAAAGGATATCTTACAAACAATATATTAGTCACAATGGGCGAAGATTTTCAATACCAAGACGCGGCGATGTGGTATACAAACTTAGACAAACTTATACAGTAAGTCTTAAAAGGCTAAAAATGCATTTTGCATTGTAATTTTGATTAATAGAAAAGCTTTGCATGACAAATGCATGGGTCATTTGCAAAAACACTGATTTTGCTTTAACATTTCTTGGTAGCGTTATTTTATTGAACATATATAAATTTACAAATACATATTATGTATAGGCACGTTACTTCATGTAGAAATGTTCGTGAGGAATCTCAAATTCCCATTCAAAAAGTGTTTTTTTATTATTATATTGAGCATTTGACACTTGGCGCTTAAAATAATCTTAGAAAATAAGCCAAGTATTATTTATTTATTTATTATTCAGCACAAAGCTAGGACTAACTTAATGCTTCAATAGCATTTTATTAGTATTCACTTAGGTAGCGTATTTTTATATGACATACTTTTCTTATTATTAAAAATTTTTAATACAGCGCCATCTCACAAAGCCATCTTACAAAGTTGTCGCGTTTTTGAATACGAAAACGCGACAACTTTGTAAGGCGTACATCAACTTACATTTGTTAAAGGTGGCCCGTTTCATAGAAGTTTGTAACAACATGTCCAAATCTTACACGACAAATAATATACTCGTCACAATGGGCGATGATTTCCAATACCAAGACGCCGCGATGTGGTACAAAAACTTAGATAAATTGATTGCGTAAGTTTATAATATAATATAATATATAATATAACGGTTGCCTGGAAGCATAGGCGTACCCAGGGGGGGGCAGGGGGGGGCAGCTGCCCCCCCCTGGAAATCGAATGTCTTATATTATATCTGCAGAAAAAGAAATAAAACTTTCTTGGCGCTCGCAATAAGGCGATCACACACGTTTCGTAGTCAGAATTATATATTTTTTAGCCTTTTAGTAACAATATTTAATTTTTTCATCACTCGGAGTATACTAAATGCACAGTTTTTGTCATCATTTTTATAAAATTTCTTGGCACTTGCAGCAAGTTTGTAGGTAGTATAGAGGTAGTCGTAGTATATCGCTTACATGTAACTTTCGTGGTCAGAAATACGATATTTTCCTGGGGCTCGAAATAAGCCGTTCGCACATTCTTCATAATCAAGATTTGAAATTTTCTCGGCTCGCAGCAAACAGCTTGCGCTTTTATTAGACATTCAAGTTTCTTGCAGCTCGGAACAAACTAAGTTCACCTTTCGTAGTCAGAAATATAAAAAATACTCGACTCTCGTAGCTGTACGCGCTCTTATATAAGTGAAAATATTTAAATTTCTAACCGCTCAGAAAAAGATAACTGCACGTTTTTCGTTGTCAAATATATACAATTTTCTTGGCAATAGCAGCAAGCTGCTTCCGCTATTTTACGGAAGTATATTTAAATTTTCTTACAGCTCGAAGCAAATTAACTGCACTTTTTCGTTGTCCAACATATTAAATTTTCTCGCCGCTCGCAGCAAGCTGTGTGCGCTCCTATAAGTATGTCAGAATATTTAAATTTCTAACCCCTCAGGGAAAGATAACTTCACTCTTTTCGTAGTCCAAAATATAAAATTTTCTCGGCGGGCGCAGTAAGCTGCTCGCGCTGTTTTAAATAGGAATAATCTAATTTTCCAACGGCTCGGAGCAAGTTAACCGCACTCTTTTCGTTGCCAAAAATATAAAATTTTCTCGGCGCTCACAGCAAGCTGCTCGCGCTATTTTAAGGAAGAATATTATAATTTTTTTACCGCTCGAAGCGCTTTTTTCCTTGCCAAAAATATAAAATTTTCTTTGCGCTCGCAGCAAGTAGCTCGCGCTTTTTAATGAAAGTATATTTTTATTTTTCTACCGTTCGCAGCAAATTAACTGCAGTATTTTCACTACCAAAAATATAAAATTTTCTCGGGGCTCGCAGCAAGCTGCTCGCGCTATTTAAAGGTAGAATATTTTAATTTTCTTACGCTATGTGCGAGGCGAAATCAAAGTATTACGTACCTTTAAATAGGTCCTACCTGCTCAACGTTAAGACATATAGGCACATAACACAGGTAAAAAAATCTGAATCCGTCCTTGCCTGCCCCCCCCTAGACCAGAAGCTGGGTACGCCTATGCCTGGAAGAGATCGCTTAAAGCGATAAGGCCGCCTATTGTAGACCAAACTTATGCTCTAATTTTAAGTTACCTTATCATATATTATGTATTAGTTTGTGTTCCTTTCAATTCAATTTTATTACAGTGTTTTGTAAATATGTTGGTTCACAATAAAGAGTATTTCTATTCTATTCTATAATATTGATTGTTCTAATTAAGAAAATATGATTAAAACAATATATAAGTAGATAATATTATAATTATGTATTTATTCTAAAAAAGAATATATTATTATTTATGAATGCGCCTTGTCTTGCAGTGAAGTCAAAATGTCATGCATGTTTTGTGTTTGCAAAGTTGCATGGACTTAAAAGTTACGCTTTTATTAACATAATAATGGTCTTTAATAAAGGGGGCGGGGGCAAATCCCTCATTCCATCACATGTTCATTATAATTTAGGCATTAATATAATTTTATGTACTCTATTTGAAAACCGAAGTTTAGCCCCGCCTTTATTGAAAGGGAGTTGTGGAACACCTTTTAAGGGGGAAAGGGCACATTTGACCCTAGAATACACATACTTACTTCAGGGTCCTAAAAGTTAGGGATGAAGTCACGTAAGTTAGGGCCTTTAAAGGATTTTCAGGCAAGACTTTTTTATTAATCTAGAGTACATAATATTAATTGTTATATGTACTCTACTTACAATACAATCTAGCCTTAACTTAGGCTAATAAGTACCTATTTTACATTTGATTTACTGCTAGATAGGCTAAAACTAAGAATGTGTCCATTAACACGTTCATGTGTTCTTTATGCATAATGCATATGTAGCACTTACACTCTTGTACACTATTTACTACACTAACTCAAAAAAAAGGGTTTAGTTTTTTTAAAGTTATACGTCAACATTTTCTTTAGGTAGGATTGCTTGTGACTCATGCTGATTTTGAGTAATCCATTCAGGTAAGCGGTAAGACTCATCTACGGGTAGTGGTCGAATAGGGGGATTGATCTCTGCTACTAGGTAGGTACACATGCAAACTTGTTACTTTCTTTTTATGTAAGTTTTTGTACCACATAAAGCACAATTTAGAGTTGTTTTGCTATCGTAGCTCACGAACGGATGAACGGATTTTGATTTAGTTTTTTTTTGTTGGAAAGTTGAGTTAGTCGAGAGTGTTCTTAGCCATGTTTGGTGGAAATCGGTCCAAGATGGCGGATTACTTTTTTCTCCATGACTCCCTCAATATGGGTATGCAATGAAAGGGTTTAACTAGTAGAATACAACTCACTATGATAAATTTAAAATCCAATATAGCCGCCACGACAAAATAGTGATTTACATATTGCGTTCTTTATTTTTTTAATTTAATTTTTATTCATTTGTGAGTTTTACATAGATGGTAAAGAAAACCAATTTGCCAACAGATCGACAATTTCATAGACTATGTAAACACACAATCTAAGCAGTACCTAACTAACAATGTGCTCGTGACTATGGGAGGTGATTTCACCTATCAGGACGCTGCTATGTGGTACACCAACCTTGATAAACTTATACAGTAAGTAGCGTAAATGACACGTATTACAGACGAAAAATGTACAGGGGCAGGGCTTGTAGCATGCTATACGGGATCCCGCTGAAATGTCAAGAGTAGAACTGTCACCCCATACATTGTACTTTTGTGAATGTATGAGATGACAGTTCTACTCTTGAAGTTTTGTCGGGATTCCGTGTGGCATGCTAGAGCCACTGATTCTTCGTCCATTTATTTCATTCATTTACTACTAATATTATTTTTGTATACGTCATTTTGCATGATTCACAGCGCAATGTCTTGCTGTGTAGTGTTTCTAAAGCCACCTCCCCAGATCCTGTTTTGGTCACAAACATGTTGTGATTCAAAAAAAATCTTGGCGATTTTGATGAATATTGATATTATGTTTTGTTGTACGTGCTTTCCATCGGATATGGAATAAAATATTGTTGAAGTAAACAAGAAGTCAAAATCGTCGAGATTTTTTTTGGATGTTGTCATGCTCATGTTAAATGTTTGAACAAAACAGGAGCTGGAGACGCGACTTAACTTATGCATGGCGCTTACAATTTGTGCTGTTTAATTGTTTTTAATTTTTAAGTTACTTTAAGTAGGAAAGATTCCCATTTCGTAGGAATCTTCTTTTATGTCTCGTCTATTACCTACTCGAAGACTACTGAATCGATTTTGGTATATAAGTCCATGAATATGGTGATAGGTGGTAATCCGGGAAGGGGGCGCCCGAAAAAGGTTTGTATGAACTGTGTGTGCAGGGATATGCGTGCTAGGGGAGTGGATGCAGATATGACGGATGATAGAGCAGAATGGAGGAGAAAAACGTGTTGTGCCGACCCTACCTAGTGTGGGTAAAGGGCAGGGAGATGATGATGATTTTTGGTTTGAAGTGGTCCGATTTAAATTTTATCGAAGTCGGTCGAGTGGGTTTTCCAAATATGAATTAAAATGAACCAAGAAGATCAACAATGAAAACTCATATTAAAAAAGTAATTCCTATGAGTTTCTTGCCCGTTCTTCTTGTTAGAGGTACAATTCTAAACAGGCGGTAGAGTTTTGCAATATTAATTATATTTAAAATTTTCAGATACACTAATTTAAAAGCAGCCAAAGACGGACTCAAAATAAAACTGTTTTATTCAACGCCGAACTGTTATTTGAAAGCGGTTAAAGATGCCAAGTAAGTAGTAGTAATATAAGATTAACTCTTTATTGCACACAAAAATTACAAACAAAACAACAATTAACTTTTGATTTAAAAAACAATAACAACAACAAAATCCGGTCCGGGAGCTCACTGCCATTTCCAAAATTTATCTGAGCGAGATAAATTTGGATTTAAAAATGGAAAATTATTGACGTCATAAGATGTCATTTTATAATTGCAAAGTAAACGTTAATGATTTGCATCAAGTTTAATTATTGATAAAAAAAATAATTTACTTAATGTTAATTATCTGTGTGTATGTATATCTCAATAGGCAAGCAGGTATAGTAAACGTAAACCGTTTTCGTGCGTTGTGGCATTAGATAATATTGAGTCTATTATAATAAATAGGTCTTTGGAGCGCTTGATCGAGGCGACGTGTGACCGAAATGCTGGGGTATACATTTGGCCCAACGTATAAGTATTGCCATTCAACGCGGCAATGCTGCCAGCATTCTGGGCACTCTTGTGTTTGGAACATGCGGATTTTCTGTAGATCGGCTTGTGGACGACACGGACCATCAATACGGATCGCGGAGCGAAACAAGAACAGACCGATCTTCTACCGACTTCTACCGAACTAAAACCTACCTTTTAAATCCGTTGAGTAGTTTAAAAAGATCTAAGTGAAGATTGAAAAGGCACACACCAGAAGCGACTTCATTACACTATATAATGTAAAGATTTTTACTTTTTATTTTCTAGCAATAATAATAATTAAATATTTCAGTCCAACATTACCAACGAAATCCGACGATTTCTTCCCGTACGCAAGCGATCCGCATGCGTATTGGACAGGTTACTTCACATCTAGGCCTACAACGAAACATTTTGAGAGGCAGGGCAATGGGTACTTACAGGTAAGTTGCTCGGTGTTTGCTCTTTTGGGTTGACTTTGCTCGTTGTGTTTCATATTGCTCGTTATGTTTCAAGTTACTCTTGTGTAATTTACGCTTGTGTAATTTGATAAATAATGAGTGTAATTCTTAATTTCGGTTGTATTTTGTATGTTTGTTACTTCATAACTATTTTTACTTCATGTGGGGAGAGTCAAGAATGGGAATAGGGAAGAAAGGCTTTTGCCCCGCATCTTTAATTTTTAAGGTGATAAAGACTGAATCTTTTTTTAATCTTATTAATTTTTCGGGACTTTTACACTTAAGGGCATGAAGTCTCATCATACCCTGAATACATATAACTATCAAAAGATACATAAAATCCGAAAGACTGTGTCGAACAAATATTTTGTAACTTCATCGTTTACGTGTTGGGAAATAAAATATTTTCACTTAGAACCCTCGTACAACTTTGAAATCAGTTATTGATTTAAAAAGTTAATTCATTTTTCATTTTGGTTGAGTTTTGCTCAAATTGTTTAATTTTGCTTGCTTGGTTTTGCTCATAAAGTTTGATTGATGAACATTTTGCTTATAACGATTCTATTTTTGTTTTTATAGATGGCAAAACAACTACAAGTGCTTACAAAATTAGAGAAACACAACGAATTTGTCATAAATGGATTGAAAAGTGCGATGGGTAAGTAATGATTTAAGTAGATATTGATTTCTACCAAAATGGGGTCACTTGGCCCGATGTTCAGTAAAGGAAGTGAAGTTATCCTTGTTAAATAAAAACTTTAAAAAAAATAGTTATTAATTTATATTTATTATTTTATAAGCTTTTATACTTACTTTAACGTCTGTTGTCTGTATAATCAAATCTTGCAAGTTTAATTTGATCCACTTTTCGGTTTCCGATTGAGCTGAAATTTGGCATGCATATACATGCAAAAATATATGAATCGATAATACAAAAAATATGACAATGCAATATTATTATGACATCGAGTTGATCTGATGATGGAGCAGGAAGGTGGCCATAGGAACTCTGTAATTAAACGACGCAACCCCATCGAGTTTGGGCTCATTTGATTCGTCTTGACGAGCACTAAGGTGATGGCCTTCTATCACCTTAATAATAATTAAAGCTTGTTCTTAACCCCTTGATCCAGGAAACACTTCCGGTTAAAACCATCTATTATTTCTAGCTTCTTTAATGAGGTTCAAATTCGCGCTGGTGCGGCCCGATCGAGCCGCTCGGGGACTTACGGGTTAAAGAGGTTTTTTTTTTAATTTCACTTGTTCATGTTGTTTATAGGTATAATGCAACACCACGATGCAATAACGGGCACAGAAAAGCAGCACGTCACCAAGGATTACGTCAGAATACTGGATCAGGCCATCGAGGACTCGCTTCTAGTCCCTAGACAGGCTTTAAGGTGAGTTACAATACAATAATGCTTTATTGCAAACCTGGTTACAAGAAATTGTTACTAAAAATATTGTAATTTTTACTCCAAAAAGTGTGTGTTTAGCTCTCCCTGAAGAGTTAGAAAGTTCTAGTACCCTCAATAATAAGTGCGCTGAGCAGCTTGTTGCGAGCGCTGAGAAAAAAAAAAGACGTGTGGCACTCGGAGACTGCCGCGGTAAAGCTATTGCATAGCATTTTTTATCAACTTATGCAATTATAGTATCACCGCTGTACCGGTCGGAGTGGGGGTTGTTAGGTTTTTTTCGTTACGGAATTTCTGGATTCGGTCCCCACGCTCAAGGCCCGCGATATAAGCTATGCAATAGCTTAAAACCATTTTGACCATGAAATATGTTCAAAATTCGTAACTCCACAATGCTTCTGGGGGGGGGGGGGGGGGGCTAGGCCCCTGCCCCGCCCTCCCCCCCCTAAATCCGCCTATGACTACTTGAATCATGCTGAATTGTTACTACTACTTGTATCATCTTGAGTTACTTGAATCATCAGCATCGAAATGAAATGAAATGCTTTATTTGCAAGAATGTAGTACAATTTGGTCTTATTTTCGCTCTAGGTCTAGACATTCTGCCTCTTCGAAGGCATGCAAATTTTCAAATTAACTATTTAAGTCTATCAATAAACTTACCCTTAAACCACCCATTTTTTGACGACCTCTGTGGCGCGGTGGGCTAATACCCGCCTGCAACGCAAAAGGTTGCGGGTTCGATTCCCGCATGGGACAAATGTTTGTGTGATCCACAGATATTTGTTTCTGGTCTGGGTGGCTTTCCTGTATCTATTATAAGTATGTATTTACAAAAGAAAAGTATATAAGTATTATATCCGTTATCCTAGCCACCATAATCCATAATTTTACCGGGGGTAGACTTCCTTTGCAGGAGGTCGTCTAGGTGGGTACCCCAACAGTGCCAGTTATTCTACCGCCTGAGCAGTGTACTGCAAACATTACTGTGCTCCGGTAGGAGGGCACTGTAGCTAGTGAAATTACTGGGCTAAAGAGTCTTAACATCTTATGACTCTTGAGTAAGAAGCGTTGATGCAGTGCTCCTAGAATTTCTCATATATTTGTAAAATCCTAGTTAGCACTGTACTGATTATGGGCAGCCGTTATATCTTAACATCAGGAGAGCGTCTTGCTCGTCTTCTACTTCACCACATAAAAAAAAAAAAAAATACAAGCATTAAGTTGCTTAGCTTGGGGTTAGGTGGCGCTGTGTGTAATGTCTTGAAATATTTTTTTTTTTTTTATTTTATTTATTCGTTACTTGGACCCTCGACCCGCGCGCACTTCGTCGCGCTAAGGGCGCTTAATCCGCGAGACGCTCTCTCCCTCGCACTATTTGACACATTTTGAAATATAAATATATAAATTCATAGAACTTTTTGCAAATTTCTCAAGAGAATTTCTGTGCAATATTATTGCACTCATTTTAAAAGTGTTTTCAGTTTGATATGTTAAAATATGACATAAGATTTTAAGAAAAAAAATTTTTTTTTCAAAATTGTTTTCATGCCATATTTTAATACTTATATCAAACTGAAAACACTTTTAAAATGTGTGCAATAATATTTTGTGCAGGGTTTCTCTTGATTTTTAAAAAGTTTATTCTATTAATTTTGCATTTATATCACAAGATTTATTAAATTATACCGTGTTTCCCGAGCGGTACAACTTGGGTATCTTCAAGGCACGAGTGAATAGGTACCTTTCTAGGCATCTCTAGTGATCCATCGTCGACCGCATTTTCACTTTCCATCAGGTGGGATGTGGTCAAACGTAGGCATATTTAGTATAAAAAAAAATTGTGCGAGCGAGAAAGCGTCAAATTGCATAAGTCCTCTTATGTCAAAAATGGTCAAAATCGGGTTAAAAAATGTGAAATATTTCGAAATTGTGTTTTAGTTTTAAGATTCTCTGTATATATTTGTGGTGTTACAATAAAGAGTTTTTTATTATATTTTAAATTTTTCAGAAAAATGATGAAAGGGGACGCGGACGCCCCGCCCACGTTTGAATTCAACAGATGTCGCCTCAACGAGTCGAGCTGCGCAGTGTCAGAAGAAAATGACATTTTTGTTGTAAGTGTTCTCTTTGGCATAATATTATTATTTATTTATTTATTTAGTGATAAAAACGACTATACATCACTTACATTTATCACAGTCAACAATATCCACATTATAAATTATATCTAATTATAGAGCAAACAATAATAAAACAATCAAATCAATATCTTTACATTATACACAAACTAAAAACTAATCACAATCGCTGTCACTGGAGTCTGAGCCACCAGTGCCGCTCCATTGATCCCTCAAACATCTATTCATTCGTCTATTATAGACTATTTATTTAAAAAATACATTATACCACGAAGATGGAGCTAAATATCGATTAATATAGGTATTCTAGTTATATTTAAAACCGTCTGTGCCCAGAGTTTTTGAAAAGTATAAATTGAATTATTTTTATTACAAATATGTATTTACAAAAGAAAAGTATATAAGTATTATAACGATTATACTAACCATCATAACACGAGCATTAAGTTGTTTAGCTTGGGGTTGGGTGGCGCTGTGTGAAATGTCCTGAAATATTGAATTACCTAATTAAAAATAAATTATTAATTGGTGTTTATACTCCAACAGAACAGGTTACCCTACTTACACTGTCAGAATCAAATCACAATTGTTAATATACATATTATTATAGGTTGTGTGGCCAACTTATATGTTGGAGTATTCAGGTCGCCGAGATTACTACAGGGCCTGCAACATGACCTAACGACTGCCTACATATCTTATAGGAAACAGCCGAGACCCACAATTTTATAGTACGTCCTTTCGTGTTTCGGAATAAGGCACGTAAAACGAACGATGTATATATGTTACGCCTAAGGCCTAAAGCCCGAAGTGATGCTACACTTAGGTTTAGTCGGTTAAAGTTAGGTGTAGAAGATTTATTTTCGGTCTCACGCGTTTAAAACGTGAGACAAACTGTTAACAACATGTTTAATTGTTGTATGGTGATCGTCATAAATTAGCATTAAGTATTCCTTAATGATGAATTGAGAACTCTGGAATAGTATAAGTCGGATCTGGTGCTTCGCCGGCTGCCACCGCAGCACGCTCGCTCGGCTCGCACGTTGTAATAATCAACTGATGATGGTCTGCCCTGAACTTCGTTATAAAAACAAGCGAATTAAATTAAAAATTTAAAAAACTCCCAACGCAATATGTAAATCACCATTTTGTGGTGGCGGCCATCTTGGATTTTAAATTTATTATAGTGCGTTGTATTCTACTCGTTAAGCCCTTTCATTTGATACCCATATTGACGGGGTCGTGGAATAAAAAAGTAATCCGAAATTTTGTAGTGGCGGCCATCTTGAACCGATTTCCACCAAACATGGCTAAGAACACTCTCGACTAACTCTACTTTCAAACAAAAAAAACTAAATCAAAATCCGTTCATCCGTTCGGGAGCTACGATGCCACAGACAGTCACACACACACACACACACACACACACACACACACACACACAGACAGACAGACAGACACGTCAAACTTATAACACCCCGTCGTTTTTGCGTCGGGGGTTAACAAGTTTTTTTACAAACCTTTGGTTCACACCTAACTTTAACCGACTGCGGTAGGCTACACCTAGGTTTAACCTGCTAAACCTAGGTGTAGCCTACTTCGGACATTCACCGTAACAAATATAAATTTTGTTCCCAAATGATAAAAATAATTAATACTTAATTGGGGTTTATACCATTTTGCTGTATTGTAGGTTTGTATTGGTTGCAATTTCCCATGTTACACAAGCTAGTGTATTACTTGCAGGTAACTTTGTATAACCCGATAGGATGGAAGAGAGTCTTCCCGGTGAGATTGCCAGTACCTGACGCCAGTTACGAAGTTTATTCGCCGCCTAATGGTAAATATCATTTTATTACTAATTCCAGCGGGTCGAGTGCCTCCTGCGCTCACCACACGTCCGGTAAAGCTGTAGAGGTCTTAATCTAAGACCAAAAGTGTAGGTCATTTAAAAAAAAAAAAGGTAGCACTCCGGGAGTGCCGGCAGAAGTGAAAACTTCAATATTAACGTTGTGTTTAATTATAAGTATAAAAGTACTATCATTTATGAGGTAGAATACAATGTTTATTTATTGCGCTATCGTACACAAATATGACAATTTATATGTTGTTATTTATAATATTATATCGTTATTTATATATTACATTAAATTTTATCTCTCAGAAAAATCAACTTCCATCCATAATTTCGACGACTTTTACACCATCAACAGAGCAGCACACTCAGGCACGGTAGAAAGAGTGGGAGATACTAGTTCCTCTCCCTTCCCCTCGATCTTACGCTTTTTCGATCAGCATCACGTGACCCTGACGCGAGTTTTAAAGTTTTTACCCATACAAAAAAGTGCTCAGCGCCGCTAAAGAAGTTTTCACTTCAAAAAAAACTAATTCCAGCTGTGTCCCCATAGGTCCCCTTTACCGGGGGTAGACTTCTTTGTAGGAGGTCGTCTAGGTGGGTACCCCAACAGTACCAGTTATTCTACCGCCTGAGCAGTGTGCAAACATTACTGTGCTCCGGTAGGAGGGCACTGTAGCTAGTGAAATTACTGGGCTAAAGAGTCTTAACATCTCATGACTCTTGAGTAAGAAGCGTTGGTGCAGTGCTCCTAGAATTTCACATAATTGTGCAATCCTAGGTGACACTGTACTGATTATGGGCAGCCGTTATCTCTTAACATCAGGAGAGCGTCTTGCTCGTCTTCTACTTCATCACATAAAAAAAAGTAGGGAGGCATATATCCCGCCTTCTATGTTTGGTCTGCTAGCATCTACGGCATCTTCACTTAACATCATGCTAGATCGTGCTCAAATGCTAACCTATCATGAAAGTGTATAAGAATGTATGGATGTCTATTTTTTGGATGTATGTTTATTACTCTTTCATGCCTAATCGGGTGGACCGACTGTAATGTATTCAAAAACACGCTCATCCCAGTTGAAGATAAGAATAGCTGTAGGTTAAAATCCTTAAAATTGATACAAGAATTATTTTAAGTTTTGCGTTGTCAAGCTTTACATGCTTTTATAAGAGAATTTTTATAAAATTATCGACGAATGCGATGGTTGCTTGGGGAAAAATCAAAAGATCATCAATATACAGCTCATCGTAAATATAATATTCCTTATTCATCATTATAATATCATCTCAATTATAATGTTCCTTTACAGGTATCAGAATAAATGCTGAAGTAATAGACATACCTAAGCCAATACTCAACTTACCAACGAGAAAATCTAAAGCAACCCACGAACTAGTATTCGTTGCATATCTAAGACCACTGTCATACACGTCTTTCTACATAAAAAAAGTAAAAAAAGTCAAACGCGATGTCAATTTCGTTAAACCGAAAAGGATAGAAGATATCTACACAAATATTAATGATTATTGGAAGGATGTTAAAGAAAAAACTGAAGTAATTATCAAAAATCTTGAAGAAGCCAAAGAACAGATTCCTGAAGAACCGATATTTTCAAAAGACATTGATGTGAAAGATGTTAATTACGCGAATTTAGATATCCTTAAAGATAAAGAAGGTATTGATAGTAAAGTAGAAGAATTGGAAAGGATTATTAAAGACGAAACAAAGGAAGTTAAAAGGAGCAGAGAGTTTGTTAATTCTTATCCGAATTTGAACGATGATGAAATGAGGATGCTCTCCGATGAGCCACAGATTGTGGAGATGGGAGACGATTACTTTGTGATGGAGAATGAGGTAAGTACTAGTAGAAATGATAGTAATATATCAAAATAGTATTATTCTATAGGTTCTTGAATTATATTTGGTGAACATCGTGCTGCGATGACTACTCATGAAATATTTCAATTTGCAAGGCTATTGGATGAATCATAGCCACTGAGTGTGATATCCACTTTAATGTACATTACTGCGTTTGATATTTTAATCATATTAATGAGGAGGTTTAAGCAAGCAATGTACATTAAAATGGACATTAAACTTTGCTGCGAATTAGCCAATACCCCTGCTGATTGCTACGAAGACAATTAGAATATTGTTTTTCCTTACAGAAAATCTCTCTACGCATCGATTCAACCACAGGCGCTGTAAAAGCAGGAAGTTTCGATGGAAACGATATCAATTTTACTCACAATTTCTACTACTACCCTGGTTCCATAGGGAATAATGAAATAGCTGCAAATAGATCATCAGGGGCATATATATTTAGGCCTACCGTCACGCAACCGATCCCTTTGAAAATCGTTGAAAATCAAACTCTAATATCGCGCGTAGTAAACGAATACAGGACTACTTGGTCTGACAACGTTTTCAGCGTTCTAAGGCTGTATTCTGGGGCTGATTTTATGGAATTTGAATGGCTGGTTGGACCTATAGATGTGTCAGATGGAATAGGTAAAGAATACGTGGTGAAATACGAAACTAACATAGTCAACAATGGGGAATTCTACACTGATTCAAACGGCAGACAAATGTTGAAAAGAAAGTTAGATTCCAGACCTCAATACAACGTTACGCTAGAAGAGCCTATAGCTGGCAATTATTATCCAGTTACAAATGAAATTTACATAAAAGATGACAAAGTGAGGATGACTGTACTGCCAGACAGATCTGAAGGGGGAACTTCGTTGATTGAAGGAGAAATAGAGTTGATGTTGCATAGACGGTTACTTCACGATGATGCATTCGGTGTAGACGAGGCTTTGAACGAGGAAGAAGACGGGAAAGGCTTAGTTGTAAGAGGCAATCACAGGATCATAATAAACGACAAAGAAGTAGTACGTATGGAGACATTTGAAGTCGACACTCCACCTATAGTTTTCGTGTCAAAAACTGACAAAGACTTAAAGAGTTGGATAGACTACAATAACTGGTACACTTGGATCATAGATTTGCCTGTGGGACTGCATTTGTTGACTCTGGAGCCTTGGGGTGATAAATTGTTATTGAGAATTGAAAATTTCATGACGACAGACATAGATTCTGATATAAAAGTAGATCTGGCTAATATACTACATAATATCAATGTTAAAGGGTTTAAAGAGACAGTTTTGTCGGCGAATGAATGGCTTGATGCTAGAGAACCGTGGGTTTGGAAAACTGAAGGTGGTAATAATGATAAATATAAGAAAATGAGTAATAAAGATGATGGTCTTGTAGTTTTAGTTAAAGCGAAACAAATCAGAACGTTTATTGTTGATTATGAATATGATCCGAAATGATTTGGTGATTTATGTTATCGTTTATGGCAATTTCTAAATTGACTGAAATTTATAATTAATATGTAACCTGATAATTAAAAAATAAAATTAAATTGAAATATAAATTCGGTGATGGATTGTAGAAGTAAACGTACCAAAGGACAAATAAAGAATGTTGAATATAATTCGTTATTATTATTATTGTGCAGAAGAAAAATAGGATGAGAATAAATTTGACAGGCGATTTTGTAGGTTTAAAATTTCAAATGCTTAATTTTTTCTAAGATGCGATTCGTCTGTGTTTTTTCAATATAATATTTCATTATATTTTGTGAACTTTATAGAGCTTTTTTGCCATCTTTTTTCATAATAATATCAATGTTGTATTTGCCATATTTTTAATTTTATGTGAGATTAATTTTAATCATATTATGTATGAATTATGAACCAAATAAATATTTTCTTAATGTTTTTGCAATTATTGTTTTATTTTAGTGAAGAAACCTTTTCCGAAAATAGATTTGCACCAATTCTTAAAATTCAATTTATGTAAAATAAAAAAAAAAGACGTGTGGCACTCGGAGACTGCCGCGGTAAAGCTATTGCATAGCATTTTTATCTATAGATGGAAAAACTAAAAAGCAAGGGGTGGGGTTGTTAGGTTTTTTCGTTACGGAATTTCTGGATTCGGTCCCCACGCTCAAGGCCCGCGATAGAAGCTATGCAATAGCTTAAAAACATGTTTCAAAAAAATGTTATATTACATTAAGAGCTCATTAAAAGGTATAAAGCAAAAAAAAATCTCATATATCAGTCTAGAAAATCGAGACATTCTTCTAATTTCAAACTCAAAGAAAATTTTAATAATCGACAAGAAAAACAGCACAAAACAGCTCTGTTTGAAGCGTAACAGCATCAAGGTCTATATGATAAATTTTGCTCTCATGAGTGCCATTGGATAGAAGATAAGTTGAAAAATCATATATATCTTAGTTTGAAGGAGTTGAGACACCCAGTATAGACACAATCATAATTAAAATAAATAAATAGGCCAAGCGCTATTCGGGCTACGCGTAATGTAGGCTTCCATAGTTACAAATAAAATAGTAATTATGTGGTTACAAATTAATTCAGGTATATAATTTAAAAGCATTCTAAACATTTAGTTTACACAAAATTTCAGCTTTTTAAGTCTTATAGTTTCTCCGTAAAGCCGCGGACGAACGGACAGACAAATTTAAACTATAAGGCTTTCTTGTTAAATACGGAAGCCTTAAAAATGGGCAAAATCGGCGTTGCCTGGTCTTAAGTGAGCAGAACTAACGCACTCAAGAGAAAACAAGCAAGTAAACGCAATGCAGTGCATGCACCGCATTGGACCGTGACGCAGTAAGTAAGAAAATTTATCTCTGTTATATAATGTATTTTTAGAAAATATAGGGTTATTCCACCGAAGTTTAAGCCATACCATCTTCGACCGCACCATCGTTTAACATCAGGCGAGACCGTCGCTTTACATTAACATGACAAAATTTTCTTCTGGGCGTCACCGAATTTCGCAAGGCACGAAAAACTGACTGTTTCCTAAAAGATATTTAGGAGGCAGCCTAAAAGATAGTTGGGTCATGTTGTAGGTTGTGTAATCTTGGCAACCAGGAACTGCAACATAATATATGTTGGCCACAAAACCTATAATAATTGTGATTATGATTGGACAGTGTATGTAGGGTAACCCGTTTTGTTGGAGTATTACACCCCCTAATAATAATTATTATTGTTACTCAACAAAAGGTATCAAGATTTCAAGGCCCGAGGGCCTATTGGCTAATTCTCACCCACTACGATTGATGACAACTTCAATGTACATTGCTGCGTTTGTTATTTCACTCATATTAAATGAGCAGGTTTAAGCAAGTAATGTATGCAAAATTGTCTATGAATTCTAGTGTTTTACATGTCGTTTGGCGATAGCCAATAGGCCCTCTAGGTGTCTCTCTGTCGTATTCTTAAAAATAAAAAAGGGATTTCGATAAAAAAGTAACATTTAGGCAATTTCTGTAAATTATAGGTAAGTTATGTTTTAGGTCACAATATACAATCCAATTGCATGGAAAAGAGTTACACCTGTGAGAATTCCAGTACGTGATGCTATATACGAAGTTTATGTACCTAATGGTAAGTTATTTACTGCATTAGGGATTTTATCCCGCCTTCTAGGTTTAGTCTCCTACCATCTTCTTCTGCATGATAAACCAACTGATGCCTCTCAAACCAACAAATGTAACCAAGCGAAATATTGTAAGCACATATTTAAAAAAAAATCCTTGTGAGTTTCTTGCTCTATTCTTCTTATAGAGGTACTTATCGAATGCTAGAGTCTAGATAAATTACTTTGTAAAAAAAGTACTCCGATGTAGCCAATTAGAATACATGATTTTGATTTGATTTAGTGATCGCGACTGCATCAATGCTTATAATGCCGGCTCCTCATTCACGCGCGATCCGCGCCGTGATATTCATGCCGTGACTTCGCGGTTCACGGTAACGATAGCATCTACACCCACACATCGCGAGTTGTGAACCGAGCGCGATCCCTTTGACGCGGGTAGAAAAACCGACTCCGATCGGGGAACGCCGCGACCCGTGAACGCGAAGCCGCGAACGCTAGGCGCGATGCCGTGAAGCTATCCACATTCACAAATCGCGGCCTTCGCGTGCGGATCGCGCGTGAATGAGGAGCCGGCATAAGATCAGAGGGCCTATTAACTAATTCTCACCCTCTACGATTGATGACAACTTCAATGTACATTGCTGCGTTTGTTATTTCACTCATATTAATGAGGAGATTTAACCAAGTAAAGTACGCTATTTCGTCTATGGATTCTAGTGCTTTACGTGTCGTTTAGCGATATCCAATAGGCTCTCAGGTCACATCGTGGTCAAATGCTAACCTATAATGATTTAAAAATATATGTTTCAGGTCTCAAAATAGATTCCCAATTACTAGACATACCAAAGCCAATACTCAACTTGCCAACAAGAAAATCTAACGCCACTCATGAACTAGTATTCATTGCAAACTTAAAACCACTGCAATACAAGTCATTCTTCATAAAAAAAGTTAAAAAAGTCAAACGCGATGTGGAATACATTAAAATGGAGAGAGAAGATGCAAATTTTAACCATTGGCAAAACAATAAAGATAAAACTAAAATAAATATTAAAAATCTTGAAGATAATCATAAGAATCTAAAGGAACTGATATTTTCAAAAGATATTGATGTAAAAGATGTTAATAATGAAAATTTAGTTATTATTAAAGATACAGATGGTATTGATAGTAAAGCTGAAGATTTGGAAAGCATAACAAAACAAGATACAATAAAAGATCAAAGGGAACCTGTTAATTCTTATCCAAATTTGAGCGGTGATGAAATGAGAATGCTATCCGATGATCCACAGATTGTGGAGATGACTGACGATTACTTTGTGATGGAGAATGATGTAAGTACATAATTTAAAGTTAAAAAGATGAAATTGGGGTTTTAAAAAGCGCAGATGTGCAAACATTACTGTACTTCGGAGGGCAATGTAGATAGTGAAACTACTGGGCTGAAGAGTCTTAACATCTTATGATTCTTGAGTAGGAAGTGCACTTAGAATTTTACATAATTATGAAATTCTGAGTGGCACTATAGGATATCTAAATCTTTTCTTTCAGAACATTTCTCTTCGCATCGACTCTTCCAAAGGCGCTGTAAAAGCAGCCAATTTCATTGGAAACGATATTAATTTTACTTATAATTTCTACTACTACCCTGGCTGTGTAGGGAACAATGAAATATCCTTTAACAGGTCATCCGGGGCTTATATTTTTAGACCTAACTCCACGCAACCGATTCCTTTGAAATACATTGAAAACAAGGTAGTAACATCGGGTGTAGTAAATGAATATAGAACCACTTGGTCTGATAACGCTTTCAGCGTTCTAAGGCTGTATTCTGGGGCTGACTTTATAGAATTTGAATGGCTAGTTGGACCAATAGATGTATCAGATAGAATAGGCAAAGAATACGTGGTGAAATACGAAACTAACATAGTCAACAATGGAGAATTCTACACTGATTCAAACGGCAGACAAATGTTGAAAAGGAAGCTTGATTCCAGACCTCAATACAACGTGACTCTAGAAGAGCTTATAGCTGGCAATTATTATCCAGTTACCAACGAAATTTATATACAAGATGATAAAATGAGGATGACAGTACTGACGGACAGATCTCAAGGGGGAACTTCGTTGATTGAAGGAGAAATAGAGTTGATGCTGCATAGACGGTTGCTACATGATGATGCATTCGGTGTAGACGAGGCTTTGAACGAGGAAGAAGACGGGAAAGGCTTAGTCGTTCGCGGTACTCATAAAATTAAAGTCAACAACAAAGAAAACCTAAGAAAGGATGCAATAGAAATGGATCTACAGCCAATAGTTTTCGTGTCAAAGACAGACATGGATTTGAAATCTTGGCTGGACATGTCCAATTGCTTTTCTTGGATAAAAACTGACTTACCTACAGGCTTACATTTATTGACTGTTGAACCATGGGGAGACAAATTATTGCTACGACTTGAGAACTATATGACAGATGTGGAAGTAGATTTAACAAGTATACTTCTTAATATTAAAGTAAAAGGGTATAAAGAGGCAGTTCTATCTGCGAACGAATGGCTTGATGCTAGAGAACCTTGGGTTTGGAGGAAAGAAGATAATCAAACAGAGAAAGACAGAGAAGATAACATAGATGATGGACTAAATGTAACGATTAAAGCGAAACAAATTAGGACTTTTATTATTGACTTTGAATATTATGCATAAGATGTTAGTATAACTTAATTTATCTGGGGCACTGTAGTGCCCTTACCAAGACGGCCCAAGCGAAGCGCATGCTTTTCACGAAAGGAGTCCTTTTTGCGGGGCGCCAGTATCGCACATTTTAAAAGTTAATATATCTATAACTCCTCATAATTTCTCATATTTAATTTCTTAATTAAATAGGTATTTATTTTATGTAACAAATAATTGTTTTTAGGATATAAAGTCCAGTAATAATCGATAAAATTAAATTTAGTTCCGCAAAATTCCGCGGGACCTCTTTCGTGAAAAGGACTATCTACCCACTGCCCAGCTTTTCTCGAAATTAAGTTTGGGTTTGATTGTCCCACGCAAACAAAATTCTCGGGACGTGGCTGTAATAACTTTTGCATAGTTTGAATTAATAAAATCAGGTTTCGTCTTGGCGATATTTTACATAAAAATTTGGGGTAATTTGATTATAAAATATTATTGTACAAAAATGCTTTTTCTTACTAAATAAATATTTTCTTATATTTTTACTAGTTTGTTCATTTCTTACTTTTTAAAAATTAGAATCCGAAAGCTGTATAGGTGTACCTATGTTTTCATGGAGTCTAACAAATGTCCAATATTCAGTCTACAGGTGGTTTTACTAGCTTCTATACATAATTAAAATTAAACAACAAAATTTCCAATAAATACTATTTTTATTAAGGCTATTTTACAGTTTAACAATACAAGTGTGAAACGTCCTGAAATATTTATTTATTTAAGTACAGTTTTACAAAGAGTTAAATTAATACTATATATACGATATTTAATATTAGTAAGTTTAATATACATGAGGATTTTTAATTTATAATGATTAATTTATTTTCAAATTATTATTTTTTCCTTCGCGTAGGACATCCACCCACAAGGTGGACAGATGACCTTATTGCGGTCGGCTGCAGACGCTGGATGCAGGTCGCTTTCAACCGGTACATATGGAAGTCCAAAGGGGAGGCCTATGTGAGGCAGGGGACGTCTGCAGGCTGAGATGATGATGATGATTTTTCCTTTCAATGATACATTATATCTATGTATATTGAAAAGTAACTACAAATGTTCTTATTTGCTGTGGACGCAATGTTATTCCTTTATTGATATCTATTTCTTCATATTCTTTCAATTTGTCTTCACTGTTAATTACGCTGCCGTTTCCTAGAACAAAAGAAAAAATACGTTACCTACATTATACAATATTTATTATATTATAATTATTTGAGAAAAAAGAACTGACAATAAGCTCGATTTTTAAGTCTGGTGTTTGTAACAGAAATTTTCAAATCTTTTTAGGGTTCCGTACCTCTAAAGGAAAAACGGAACCCTTATCACTCACTTTCATGGTCACTTTGTTGTCCGTCCGTCTGTCTGTTTCGATTGCTTTCTTATATGCAAAGACGTAAGAAGACGAGCAAGACACTCTCCTGATAGTAAGAGATAACGCTGTCCATAATCAGTAAAGTGCCACCAACGATTTCACAATGATGTAAAAATACTAGGTGCTGCACCAACGCTTCTTACTCAGGAGTCTTAAAAGACTCTTTAACCCAGTAATTACACTAGCTACAGTGCCCTCCTACCGAAGCACAGTAATGTTTATGTGGAGAAGTAAGAAGACGAGCAAGCCGCTCTCCTAATATTAAGAGATAACGCTGCCCATAATCAGTACAGTGCTACCCAGAATTTCACAATGATGTGCAATTCTAGGTGCACTGCACCAACGCTTCTTACTCAAGAGTCATAAGATGTTAAGACTCTTTAGCCCAGTAATCTCACTAGCTACAGTGCCCTCCTACCGAAGCACAGTAATGTTTGCACATCACACACACACACACTTAATTATTTAGGCTTACCTCCATAAAACTCATTAAAACTCCTTGAAAATTTCTCCTTGGTCGTCCATTTCATGGGTTGCCAGTCCTTCAACCAAATATTACCCGCTAAAGTGGTCTCTTTGGCAGAAAATATCGTGATATTTTTGAAAAGGTCCTTTATAAAGACGGTTTTAAGGCCAGTTTTGACGACATCAGATTTTTCGAGATAGTTTTCTAGTCTAACTAGTAGGGTACCGTCGTTCCATTGTTCCAGAGTCATTATGTGGACTCCTATGGGTAGCTGAAATGCCAAAAAGGGTAACAGAATTTGAAGCGGTGGTGGCCAAGGGGTTTTGTGGTTCAGATGATCGCCGACTTCGAGTCTTGGCCTCGCACCAATGACTACAATTAATTTGAAGTGTTTTTTCCACTCGTCCAGTATAGTCCGATCAAGTTCATTGTAAATTCTGGTACGCTTCATTGTAAAGTCCAGTCCGGTATGGTCCGGTCCAGTTTACTGTAAAGTCCGGTATGGTCCATTGTAAAGTTCAGTCCAGTATGGTCCGATCCAGTTTAAATTACCGAGTAAGTCTTAGTTTAAATTACCGATTTATTGTATCATACATCTACAAATTCCACTTTTACTCTTCCAGACAATTATTACGCCGTTCAAAGGTTGGTTGCCTGGAAGAGATCGCTCACAGCGATAAGGCCGCTGTTCGAAGGTTAAGTGTTCTAATTTAATGTGTGCGGGCCAAATGAATGAAACACCAGTTAATAAGAAATCGCGACGTTTATTAACTTGAGATGCCTGTCTCGTCGGGAGGGCTATGGGCGACTGCCGTATATAATATAATGTCAAAGCTTGCATAATTGCATTCTAGTAATGCTACATAATCTGTGTCCCTACAGTAGCCCCCCCTTTTTTCAAAATATTTTATACACTGAAAATATTTTAAAAAATAAAGTTGGTGAAATAAGAATAAAAAATTACGTTACATTAAACATCATTTAGTTAAAATTCCGAAAAAATAAAAATTAAGATTAATATTCCTATCATAACAACAAGTTTCAAATGATAAGAAAGTTTTGTTCTTATCGTACATAAATTCTTCGTTTCAATTTAGTCATAACGTTACTTGATACACGATACAATAAGTCAAAACAAAATGTCAATACGCTTGACTATAGTGCGATCTTTAACAATACTAGTGAAAATTACTTTTGACATCGAATAATTGTTTAAAAACCAAGTTTTTCATTATTGATGCAAAATAGTTACGAAAAACAAAATAAGTACAATCAAATTTCAAAAATATAAATTTGGGACAAATGTAAAAAAAATGTATAAAGTAAAACAACATTTAAAATGTACGAACGATAAACACAATAAAAACACATAGTATAGTAAAAACATTACGAGAGAATGTAAAATTCTTTAAAAAAAACAAAAGTTACAAAAATTAAAAGTGTAAAAAAAACGTTAAAACAATTAAACTCTCAAAAAACAATATTATCTTCACGCAAGAGACGTACAGAATCAAAAATAGTAAAACACAAAAGTTATAAAAAAAAAACACACAAAATTAAACAAAATCCACCAATTACACAAATGCATTGACGCTTGCTTCCTGGGGTTGAGGTTTAGGTACATTATTGCGTACCTGCAGAGACGCGGTGGGCTGACCATGACCTTGGCCAAACCTCAAACTTCTCCTACGCATCATTTCTTTCCAAACGAAATTCCGTGCACCCCGTCTACAGCGTATGTACACGAAATATAGCATGGCGAGTACTATGATCGCCACCACTATTCCCAAACCAATAGATAAATATTGAAGATTGTTTAAGTGCTCCACTGCACTTTGGTTGATCGTTACTGCGTTACTTTCCATTTTGTTATTGTAATTTCCCATTCTTAATAAAAATCAATTATAATGTTTACACTCGTAAAGTCAAATCGGAAATGATCGAATTATATGCACGAAAAATACCAAGTGCATAGGTAAAATGCTTACTTCCCAATTATTTCCTTGGATTATATTACAAATACTGAAATTCCTCAACCTCAAGTCGCAAAGCGTACGGGTATTTTAACATGCCTACCGCTGCGTGTGCACTTTGGTGCAACAGTAGGTTCGCTAACATTCGGTGCGACCATATCGTCCTTAATAATATGCTGGCTTAACGTCGACGATGGAATGTCCTCCTCGTTAAGTACATACGCGGGTTTCAGCCTATCTACTGATATACGCGTCTGCCTATTGGGTAATTGAATTTTGAAAACTTTATCAGTCCTTTGTAGGACTTCATAAGGTCCTGAATACGATGGTTCAAGACTCGACTTTTCAACTTCGTTTCGCAGAAATACGTATTTACATGAACTCAAATCCGGATGAACAAAAATAGATTTTTGCTCTCTATCTTTAATTGGCGTTGCTCTAGTCTTTAATACGGATTCTCGAATTTTCTTAAGCATATCTGAATCGCTAAATTGACGCTTAGTGTAAGAACAGAATTCACCGGGCAACCTTATAGTATCGCCATATACCATTTCTGCTGCGCTCACACCTGTGTCACTACGTGCAACTGCGCGTAACCCGAGTAAGACGGTAGGTAGTTGGTCTACCCACGTGCTACCTGTGCATTCCAGTCTCGCTCTCAAGGATGTTTTGAGTGAGCGATGCCATCGTTCGATAATACCGTTGCATTGTGGGTGATATGGGGTAGTTCGCCCCTTATCAACACCTAAATACTTTAAAAGCGAATTAAATAAATTGCTCTCGAATTGGGTTCCTTGGTCGCTAGTTAACCTAACAGGACACCCAAAACGCACAATCCAACCTTCATAAAACGCTTTCGCAACCGTATTAGCGGAAATATCTTTTAATGGGAACGCCTCTGGCCATCGGGTAGTTCGGTCTATAATCGTCAACAAGTACTTATAACCTTGTGACAATGGCAGAGGTCCGACCAGATCTATATGTATATGTTCAAATCTGCCGACTCTCTGGAATTCACCGAATTTAGACACGGTATGCCGAGTGGTCTTGGTCTTCTGGCACTGAACACAAGACTTAGCCCATAGGCCTACGTCTTTATTCATGTTGGGCCAATAAAACCTATCACTGACTAACTTCCGCGTAGCTCTTATCCCGGGATGACTGAGGTTATGCAACATGTGGAATGCTTTTAATCTATAACTTTCGGGTAAGCACTGCACTATTAATTAGGCACCGCACAAAATAATTTAAAATAAGTTCACAGTCTGGGGTCACCAATGTTCGAAGGTTAAGTGTTCTAATTTAATGTGTGCGGGCCAAATGAATGAAACACCAGTTAATAAGAAATCGCGACGTTTATTAACTTGAGATGCCTGTCTCGTCGGGAGGGCTATGGGCGACTGCCGTATATAATATAATGTCAAAGCTTGCATAATTGCATTCTAGTAATGCTACATAATCTGTGTCCCTACAGCCGCCCATTGTGGACCGAATTGTTGTTTAGTTTTATATAATATGTAGTATTTCTAAGTCCAATTGTATTGTTTTGGTTCCAATAAAGAGTATTATATTATCTTACATATTTTGGCATTAAAAAAATATAAAAGCTTACCTTATAGTTAAGTCCACTGAACTCATTATTCTCTCTCGACCAATACATTCGAGTGTACTTCCTGTAAGCGTTGTAAGGTGACACTAACACTTGAGGAGACAGTTCTATCTCTCTAGCTAACTTCTTCTCGAATATTCTGTTTAGTTTGTAGTCTACCTTGGATAGGTATAGGTAATGTTTTCCTCTTACTACTATACCTGTGAAAAATATATTATACAAGCTAGCTTAAAATGGACCTGGGCAGGTCACATCTGCCGCATGTCGGACGAGCTATGGGCCAAGCGTATTCAGTGGATGACGAGCACCGTTAAACGACGCCGCGGCAGACCCAGGCGGAGATGGCGGGACGAACTGGAGTCATTTTGTCTCAACTGGCAAACAATGGCCCTTGCACGTGAGGAATGTAAGGAGGGAAGGGCCGAGGCCTTTGCCCTGCAGTGGGACGATAATGGCTAAAAATAAATAATAATAATACGAATTTGGAAACTACCGTGAGTGTTATCCATTATAAATACGACGATTAAAAATCTGAGCTTTTCCTCATTATGCGCGAGTGTGTGTATGGTGCGAGAGTGTCACAAAATGTTTCAAAATAAAAAAATAAAATCCAGTATCGTATTGTCCAGTCCGGAACGGTTCATTATTAAATCCGCTAGTACGCTCCCATTGTAAAGTCTAGTCCAGTACAGTCCGGTTCAGTTCATTGTAAAGTCCGGTACGGTTACTTGTAAAGTTCACCTTGGTATGGTTAGGTCCAGCTCATTGTAAAGTCCAGTCCGGTCCATTGTAAAGTGCGGTATCATCAGTATTATTATAATAATAAAAAAGTACCTAATAGGACTAGCAGAATAGAATAGAATATTCTTTATTGAAACACTACGAACATACAGAAAACTTAAAACTATAACACAAAATCACGACATAAGTGTAACAATTGGCAGTCTGTAGTAAGTTTAATTACCAATATCATTATAAGTCTCGTTCAAGTCTGTTCTAACACCGCTATCATCGGTCAGTATTCTCCGATGAACCATCAGATCGATCTGACCGTCGTGCAGTGAAGAACCACCTTGAGCTCTGTCGTTGAACACGGAGAAACGCACGTTTTGTGTGACGTTCTCTATGTAGATGCGTGAGTTTACTGGGTAGAAGTTGCCTGGAAACATTTTGCTTTTATGACAAGTGAATTAAATAAAAAATAACCCAACGCAATATGCAATTCACCATTTTGTGATGGCGGATCTTGGATTTTAAATGTTATATAGTGCGTTGTATTCTACTAGTTAAGCCCTTTCATTTGATACCCATATTGGGGGGTCGTGGAGAAAAAAGTAATCCGCCATTTTGTAGCGGCGGCCATCTTGGACCGATTTCCACCAATCATAGCTAAGAACACTCTGAACTAACTCTACTTTCAAACAAAAAACAAATTAAAATCCGTTCATCCGATCGGGAGCTACGATGCCACAGACAGACACACACACACACACAGAGACAGACAGACATGTCAAACTTATAACACCCCGTCGTTTTTGCATCGGGGGTTAAAAACTACATAGTACTTTTTTTATTTTAAAGTAAAGTCCAGTAATGTCACTAGCTACAGTGCCGCTACCTGTGCACAGTAATGTTTGCAGTTTGCACATCCCTCAGGCGGTAGAATAACTGGCACTGTTGGGGTCCCCACCTAGTCGACCTCCTGCAAAGGAAGTCTACTCTCTGTAAAGTGGCGGTGGAATAAAACCCTACCTGCTATAGCATCCGGGAACACAGGCTCGTAAGTCGGGCGCTGACTCCTCATCCGTTTGACGGTCTGTCTTCCGTTCGAGTCCGTGTAAAATGTACTGTCGCTGTAAATACTCGTTATGTACCTTATAAATACGTCTTTACCTGTAAAAGATTATATTATTTGTGGGTCCGCTTGAGAAAATAACTAATGTATCAATAAAGCGTTATCTATCTATCTATCTAATTGTTAAGACAACAAGAAAAAAATCCGACTAAGTTTTCAATTACCGAGTTTTTAAATAAAACATTTTGGTCGTTATTCCGCATTAAGAATTTAACATGGTTCAGAGGACGCCATTTTAAAAGTTTTGTACGTCTAAAGGACGAAACCCTCCATGATTACTTGCGCGTCCGTCTGTCTGTCTGTCAAGACCCTTTTACTTAGAAACGCGTTGAGTTGTCGAGTTGAATGACGCTGTGAAAAAAATATTTCCGTCTTCTTCGAAAATGATTAAAGTACCTACAAGTGAATGAAATAAAAAATTTAAAAAAAAAACCCAGCAACATGTATCTAATTTGCATTTTTGCTGAGGCGGCCATCTTGGATTTTAAATTTATCATAATGCGTTGCATTCTACTAGTTAAGGCCTTTCATTTGATACCCATATTGACAGGCTCGCGAAGAAAAAAATAAATTTGTAATGCGGCCATCTTGGACCGATTTCCACCAAACATGGCTAAGAACACTCTCGCCTAACTCTACTTTTAAACAAAAAAATCTAAATCCGTTCATCCGTTCGGGAGCTGCGATGCCACAGACAGACACACACAGACTGATAGACACGTGAAACTTAATAACACCCCGTCGTTTTTCGTCGGGGGTTAAAAACAGAGTTAAACACGACTTAAAGAACGGGTGTTACAGACTTACCTATACCATCATCAATAGGAATAGGTCCCACCACCCAATCCAACTCCACATACGGCTTTTCATCATAAACTCTTACAACAAAAGAGGCGTAACTAGCAAAAGCACAATGCAACTCTTCCAAAATATCAACTTTAATCACATTACAAGTAATATTCTCCTTAATTTTCACCGGTAAAGGGTCCATAGGTTTAAACACATAAGCTCCCGGTTCCCTTTCGTTTCTCCCGAATTTTTTAGGGTCATCTGACGCGTAGTACATTAATTGTATTTTTAGTACGATGTGAAGACCGTTTGATAGACTTAGGGATGCTACTTGCTTAGTCGCGTCTAGATAGATCTTTATGTACTGAAAAAAAAAAGGTTTTTATACTGCAACAGAACAGATTACTCTTATTCTGTCAGAGTCAAATCACAATTTTAGGTAAGTATAGCTAACCTATACCTATAGACATTGAAGTTTCAGGTCGCCGAGATTACTACGCAGCCTGAATCATGACCTAACGACTGCTTCCTATTACATATCTTATTAGGGAACAGCTGAGACTATAGGCGTTGCCACGGTGGAGCAGAGTGGGGCACTTGTCTCACCCTGGTTCTGACATGTAAGGAACTTCGAATTTTTTTGGCGCTCGAAATAAGCTGATCGCATATACTTCATGAGTCAGGACTCAGGATTACGTTGTTTTCTCCTATGATTTTGCCCATCTGTTTTGTTTATTGTTTAGTTACATCATATTGTTATTTAAGACTGCTGCCCCACCCTGAACCCATGGTTGGAAACACTCATGGCTGAGACCCACATTTTAATACGCCTTCCGAAAACATGGCCATGGTAGCGTCCAGACGAAAATTCCGCTCTGTCTCCACTGAACATCATGCCGGCTATAATATGCCCCCTTAGCAAAGTTTGGTGGAATATCCTACGTGAAAATGTGTGTCACTTGCTTGTCTAGTTACTCTTTTTGTCATAAAAAATTGAGAAAAAGGGTTGTTGCATCTGGGACCGGGAAGATGGTATCGATGGATGGATGGTATGGTATGATTTGGAGGGAAGAAAGTCATGTGACCAAAAACTCTATGCATATGGTCATATGTACGAATACTAATATGGAAATTCGGGAAGGGGACGCTCTAAAAGGTTTGGATGAACTGTGTGTGCAGGGATATGCGTGCTAGGGGAGTGGATGCAGATATGACGGATGATAGAGCAGAATGGAGGAGAAAAACGTGTTGTGCCGACCCTACCTAGCGCGGGATAAGGGCAGGAAGATGATGGACTGATATAGCTCACCCTGTTTCCAATAAAGTCGTCATCGGATTCAATATAATTATATGATAGTTTCTTCTCTTTTGGCGTTTTCCTTCGTTGAGGCAAATATTGCGCTTCTTTCGTTTCTAACGTTGCTTGGATAATATTTACTGGAAAATATATTTAATTAGATAAAAGCTTTTATTTAAACTGGAACCTTATATTTATTCGTTATAGGTTAGCCTTTGATCACGATCTTGCGTGATTTACGTGATGTTAAGCGACGATGCGGTCGTAGATGGTAGCAGAATAAACTTAAAAGGCAGGATAAATCCCTCCCTGGCTTCACTGAACATCATGCCGGAACACGGTCACAATGACCACTTGGCGACACGGTTTTGTCCAGTGGGTGGTAACTAGCCACGTCCGAAGCCTACCATTAGTAAAATATGCTTAGAATACTTACTCGTAGGCGTAGGCGAGTGACGAAAAGGCACATAATTCGTAAAATCCATCACTTTTGTAATATTACTTATACTTTCATTTACCAATGCAACTGTAGTAGCTGCACTTATACTTTCATTTACCAATGTAGCCTTTGAACCCACACTTATATTTTCATTTACCAATGCAGCTCTAGTACCTGCACTTACACTTTCATTTACCATTGTATCTGTAGTATCTGCACTTATACTTTCATTTACCCATGTAGCTGTAGTAGTCTCAACAAAATCATCATCAAACAGCAAAGATTTGTCATCGATGCTCATGGTATCAGTTTGTCTAGTAAAATACTTTTTATTATTATTCTTTATTTTCTTTATTATGCTTCGTGTGAGTCGTTTTCTGTATGATATTAAGTAAGAACGGTACCCCATTGGTGGTAGTTTGTTAGCAAGGAAGACCAGTTCGTATTTCGCTTTGGATTTGCGTTGAGGCATGTTTTGAATGTGTTCTGGTATTTTCGTTATTGCAGCTTTCATATACAATTCTGAAAAATAATTAATAGATAATAAGTTGTGGGAAAATAACGAATGTAAACTTACAACACAAACCGGGGGCCGGGGGGGGGGGGGGGGGGGGGGGGCTTCCTTTGCAGGAGGTCGACTAGGTGGGTACCCCAACAGTGCCAGTTATTCTACCGCCTGAGCAGAATTACTGGGCTGAAGAGTCTTAACATCTTATACTCTCAAGTACGAAGCGTTGGCGCAGTGCACTGGGTGGCACTGTACTGATTATGGGCAGCGTTATCTCTTACCATCAGGAGAGCGTCTTGCTTGTCTTTTTATTTCATTGTATAAAAAAAACAAAAGTCACTTTCATGGACATCACGTCACTTCCGTGGCATCTTTAAAATCAGTATTCTTTTAAGCGAGATACGTACATCATCATCATCTCAACCGTAGGACGTCCACTGCTGAACATAAGCCTCCCCTTTGGACTTCCATACGCGAAACATACGATTTAAATAATTTACCACCAAAAAAAATTATAAAAAAAGTAGTAGTGAAAATAAATAAATAACTTACCATTAGGATCCAAAACATCATAGTGTTTAGCTTCAGACATAGGTAACCTAACTGGTATAGTCACCGGCCAAGATAGGGGATTGTATATAACCACCTAAAAATTTGACAAATTCAAATAAGTAGTTGAGGTTTATTCTCCAACAGAACGGGTTACTTTCACTGTAAGAACCAAATCATTATCACAATTATTACAGGTTGTGCGGCCAACCTATATGTTGCAGTTTCAGGTCGCCGAGATAACTACACCTGCAACATGAGCTGACGACTGCCTCCTACATATCTTATAGGAATCAGCCGGGATGATACAACTGTTATTCCATTGTGACCAAAAGTTAACATAGTGTACAAAAAATTATAAAGAAAATTATATTTATCCTCACACACAGTTTCGTCTATTATAAAGAGTGGGTTAAAATAAAAGTACTTACAAAATATATTAAAGAATCAGTGTTCGTGCAACTAGATTCATTAAACGAACATCTATAGTAAATTGTGTTTACTGGACTGTTCCTTAATTTACTGAAAAAATGTAACGACAACTTTAAGAAACTTCTCTTTTTACAAGCTTTATATTACTTTCACCTGTCTGTTGTCTGTCTGTCTGTCTGTCTGTCTGTCTGTCTGTAATCAAATCTTGAAAGTTTAATTTGACCCACTTCCCGGTGTCCGATTGAGCTGAAATTTTGCATACATGTATAAATCGGATGACAATGCAATAAAAGCTTGTTTTTAAAAAAAAAATTTTTAAAGTTCACTTGTTAAACTCTACAAATCACGAAATGAGTATTTTTTTATTCAACGATGTATGAAGACGTGCAAGACGCTCTCCTGATGGTAAGAGATTACGCTGCCCATTATTAGTACAGTGCTACCCAGGATTTTACAAAGGTAAAATTCTGGGTGCAACCCACGATTCTCACTTGAGAGTCATAAGATGTTAAGACTCTTCAGCCCAGTAATTTCACTAGCTACAGTGCCCTCCTATCTGTGCGCAGTAATGTTTGCACATCACTCAGACGGTAGAATAACTGGCACTGTTGGGGTACCCACCTAGTCGACCTCCTGCAAAGGAAATCTGCCCCCAGTAAATATGCCCCGGTGAGTATCATCATCTTCCTGCCCTTATCCCACACTAGGTAGGGTCGACACAACACGTTTTTCTCCTCCATTCTGCTCTATCATCCGTCATATCTGCATCCATTCCCCTAGCACGCATATCGTCTTTCACACAGAGTATGTGAGGGGTGAATCCTGAAAGTTGCACCAGTGACAGAGAAATTAAAGAGTGGAAGATTGGCCTGGTATGGACATACAAGCTGCGCCCAGCGGTTTTACCCGCATTACTTATGTAGCCTATGTGTTATTCCAAGGTCTAAGCAATCTCTATACCAAAATTTCAGTTCAATCAGTCCACCCGTTAAGACGAGAAAGAGTAACAAACATACATCCATACATTCTTATAAACTTTCACGTTCATAATATTAGCTGCGTCCAGCGGTTTTACCCGCTTTGCAATAGCCTATGTGTTATTCTAGGGTCTAAGCTATCTTTATACCAAATTTCAGCTCAATCGGTCCACCCGCTTAGGCGTGAAAGAGTAACAAACACACATCCAGACATCCATTCTTACAAACTTTCACGTTTATAAGATTAGTAAGATTATGCGGAGGGATGAAAATCATGTGACCAAAAAGTCCATGAATATAGTGATAGGTGGTAATCCGGGATGGGGGCGCTCGAAAAAGGTTTGTATGAAGTGTGTGTGCAGGGATATGCGTGCTAGGGGAGTGGATGCAGATATGACGGATGATAGAGTGGAATGGAGGAGAAAAACGTGTTGTGCCGACCCTACCTAGTGTGGGATAAGGGCAGGAAGAATTAACTATATGAACATTGTACTTTTATCGGTTAATAGTTACGTAATAATAGGCCCAAAACCAAGATTCTTGCCATCAGGCTGCTAAAATTACTTGTTACAATAAATAATTATCATAAAATACTAACTTAAAAGCCTGTTTGAGTAATAAAGTAGCTTTCTGCACGGCGCGGTACATCTTGTGAGTGTAATAATTTTTCACATGAGGTCTCATTCCCCCAGATATTATGTTATGGTCTTGAAATACACCTGTGGACAATCGTTTTATAAATTACTAGCTGCGCCCATCGGTTTTACCCGGTTTTTATAGCCTATGTGTTATTCTAGGGTCTAAGCTATCTGTATATCAAATTTCAGCTCAATCGGTCCACCCGTTTAGGTGTGAAAGAGTAACAAACACACATCCAGACATCCTGACATCCATTCTTACAAACTTTCACGTTTATAATATTAGTAAGATATCTTTTTTCAACCCCCGACACAAAAACGACAGGGTGCGAAAATTCAAATAGTCTTAATAATGAGTGCGCGAGCGCCGAGAAAAAAAAATCTTGACCATGAAATGGCGTCCAAGAAGGCCGCCGCTACAAAATGGCGGATTACTTTTTTTCTCCACGACCCTATCAATATGGGTATCAAATGAAAGGGCTTAACTAATAGAATACAACGCACTATCATAAATTTGAAACCCAAGATGGCCGCCACTACAAAACCGCGAATGACATATTTTGAAAGCGTTGCTTTGGGGATTTTAAATTTTTATTTTTATTCATTTGTAGCATACAGTATATGGTTTAAGTAGATATTAATTAATTGATTAATTAATCTCCTTACCCACTATCCAATTAAGTTCTTCGAAAAGGGCATCGTTGCTATAAAGTCTGGCCAAAACTTGCAGTTGTTTGCACATCTATAAAATAACCACAACATAACACATTTTAACTGTTGACCGGATGAACAGGGGGTTAATGGGATTAGATGGCTAATGAGACCAGGGGGCTAACGGAACCGGATGGCTAATGTGACCGGGGGCTTATGGGACCAGCTGGCTGATAAAATAAATAAAAAGCAATTTATTGACAGTAAAACAGCAAAAAAGCAAAAAAAAGAGAGACCATGGGGCTAAAGGGACCAGATGTCCAATAAGCCTGCCGCAGATGAGTGCTTAGGCGTACCCGCTGTCGGCATTATGTCGTCCCGCAGGAACACCTCCAGGTTTTTAGTGGGTATCCCCGCCGCGCATATACAAGGCGGGGGAGTCCACACATGCCGCCCCGCCGTCCTCAATGTGGGGTGATGATGCGTAACATATTTTTCCTGGGTCAAAAAAAAGTGTAATAAGCCAGGTTTTTAGTGGGTATCCCCGCCGCGCCCATCTTCGGCGGGGCTGGGAGCTCCAAATACCGCCCGCGCCCCCCGGTCGTGTTGATGATGCGTAACGCATTTTTCCTGGGTCAATAAAGTATAATACAGCCTTTTACCGCTCACCTGTAGGTATACAAATCCTTCTCTAAGCATGTATTTGATGGTCGGCCGAGAGGTATACATGCCCGTGAAATGTGTGTACTTATCGTATGCCACCGCCATGAAGTCATCTTGTTTTATTGGTAGCGATGGACTGAAAGAAATTAATAATAATAATTGGGGTTTATTACTCCAACAGAGCGGATGGCCGATGGAGTCGGAAAGTGCTCGAGTGGAGACCATGAACTAGCAAGCGCAGCGTGGGACGTCCACCCACAAGGTGGACAGATGACCTTATGAAGGTCGCCTGCAGACGCTGGATGCAGGTCGCTTCCATATGGAAGTACAAACGGGAGGCCTATGTTCAGCAGTGGATGTCTTACGGCTGAGATGATGATGACTCCAACAGAACAGGTTACCCTACTTAAACTGTCAGAGTCTGGCTTCGGTCGTGATGCCATTGCGAGTAGCCATTTTTACAAGCTTTTATTTACTTTCACCTGTCTGTTGTCTGTCTGTCTGTATGACTGTCTGTCTGTCTGTCTGTAATCAAATCTTGCAAGTTTAATTTGACCCACTTCCCGGTTTCCAATTGAGCTGAAAATTTGCATGCGTGTGTAAATCGGATGACAATGCAATATTTTTATGACATCGAGCTGATCTGATGATGGAGCTGGAAGGTGGCCATAGGAACTCCGTCATAAAACAACGCAACCCCATCGAGTTTGGGCTCATTTGATTCGTCTTGACGAGTAATTTATGATACAAGACGATAATAATAATTAAAGCTTGTTTTTAAAAAGTATTTTTAAAATTTCACTTGTTTACTTTCACCTGTCTGTTGCCTGTCTGTTTGTAGTCAAATCTTGGAAATTTTATTTGATCCACTTCCCGATTTCTGATTGAGCTGAAATTTGGCATGCATATATAAATCGAATGACAATGCAATATTATTATGACATGGAGCTGATCTGATGATGGAGCTGGAAGGTGGCTATATTAAACGATGCAACTCCATCGAGTTTGGGCTCATTTGATTCGTCGTGACGGCTTTGATGCTAGATGGTAATAATAATAATAAAAGCTTGTTTTTAAAAAGTATTTTTAATGTTTCACTTGTTAAGAGGATTTATAGTGAGGGAAGCCCGCTCAAGTTTAGGTATATTAGCTGAGCGCGACGCACACCAATGCATCACTTACGCGGCCGAGTAATATAACATGTAGTCGCTTGGAATAAAATGTCTTGATCCTATGCAATGCAAGTTATTTGTTGAAATCATTAAGTCAATATGTAGGTATTAAAGTTTTAACCCCCGACGCAAAAACGACGGAGTGTTATAAGTTTTTAACCCCCGACGCAAAAACGACGGGGTGTTATAAGTTTTTAACCCCCGACGCAAAAATTACGGGAAGTTATAAGTTTTTAACCCCCGACGCAAAAACGACGGGGTGTTATAAGTGTTTAACCCCCGACGCAAAAACGACGGATCATTCCCTTTTAGTTCCCTAGTGGATCTAGTGGGAACTTCTTTTCTCAGTAGTTCCCCTTTTTTGAAAAGGGGGGAGGGGGAGGGGGCAGGGGGAAGAGCGGGGGAGGGGTGAAGGGGTAGGGGCAGGGAGGGAGGTGAGGGGGAAGGGGGGAGTGAGGGGGGCAGGGGGAAGGGTGGGGAGGGGTAAAGTGGGAGGGGAAAGGGGGAAGAGGGAGGGGGAAGTGGGAGGGGGAAGAGGAAAGGGGAGTGGAAAGGGAGAGGGGAGGAGGGATGGTGAGGGGGAAGGGGAGGGGGAAGGGAGAGGGGGAATTGGAGGGTGAAGGGGAGGGGATGGGAGGGAATGGGAGGGGAGAAGGGGGAGGGGAGGGTAAGGGGATGGGAAAGGGGAGGGGTGAGGGAAGGGGAGGGGGATGGGGATGAAGGGGGGAATAGGAGGGATGAGGGCGGATGGGGGATGATGGGGGGATGTGAGGGGGAGGGGAATGAGGGATGGGGGGGCTTAACTAGTAGAATACAACGCACTATGATAAATTTAAAATTTAAGATGGCCGCCACCAAAAAACCGCTAATTACATATTTTGAAAGCGCTGCGTTGGGGGTTGTTTTTAAATTTTTAATTTAATTCACTTGTTGCTATAGTAAGCTAGCTGTGCGGCGTGCGCATGTTTCTCTGTCTCTCTCTCTCTTATAGAAAGCAAGCCAGATATTTTCATTTCTATTTCGCATTGAACAGTGTGGTGTCGCGACGATTATTTTGAGTGTATACAGGTTTTTTGTAAATAATAAATCGTGTAAATCGTGGGAACTTCGTTCCATCCGGGTGTCTCTTGACACCTCTCAAGTTTTTTATTATTTATACTAGCTGCGACCCGCGCTGTTAACCGCGGCACAGTTATTGCCGATAAGACTTGATTATAATAATTTTGGCCAAGTGAGGTTACGGCGTAGATTTTGGCCAAGTGTGATAACGGCGAAGATTTTTGCCAAGTAGGGTCGATGGCGAAGATAAGTACATGATAAGTACGCTGTCCCTTCTCCCCCTTCCAACTTCCCCCTCCCCTCCACTTCCCCCTCCCCTTCCCCCTCCCTTCTCCCCCACCCCTCCCTTCTCCCCCTCCCTTTCCCTCCTCCCCTTCCCCCTCCCTTCTCCCTTCCTGCACCCACCGTCCCTTCTCCCCCTCCCACCGACACTTCTCCCCCTCCCCCGACCCTTCTCCCCCTCCCTCCGACCCTTCTCCCCCTCCCCCCCGACCCTTTCTCCCCCCCTCACCCCTCCCCCTTCCCTTCTCCCCTTCCACCTCCCCCCTTCCCCCTCCCTTCTCCCTCCCTTCTACCCCTACCCCCTCCCCTTCCCCCTCCCTTCTCCCCCTACCCCCCTTCCTTCTCCCCCTACCCCCCCTCCCTTCTCCCCCTATACCCACCCCTCCCTCTCCCTTCCCCCTCCACTTCCCCCTTCGCCCCTACCCTCCCCCTCCACTTCCCCCATCGCCCTCCCTTTCCCCCTCCCCTTCCCTTACCCCTTCTTCCTCCACTTTGCCCCTCCCTTCTCCCCCTCCCCCTCCCTTCCTTTCTCCCCCTTCCCCTCCCCTTCACCCTTCCCCTCCCCCTCCCTTCTCCCCCTCATAACGCGCGATAAGGAACTTCGTTCCAAAAAGGGGGAACTACTGAGAAGTGATCATTCCCACTAGATCCCCTTTTCAAAAAAGGGGAACTACTGAGAAAAAAGTTCCTACTAGATCCACTAGGGAACTAAAAAGGGAACTAGTGGGAATGATCCAAACGACGGGGTGTTATAAGTTTTTAACCCCCGACGCAAAAATGACGGGGTGTTATAAGTTTTTAACCCCCGACGCAAAAACGACGGGGTGTTATAAGTGTTTAACCCCCGACGCAAAAACGACAAGCAAAAAGACAATGTTATAAGTTTGACGTGTCTGTCTGTCTGTCTCTGTGTCTAGGTTATTATATAGTATCAAAGTACTCGTCAATACGAATCAAATGAGCCCAAACTCGATGTAATTGCGTTGTTTAATTACGGAATTCCTATGGCCACCTTTCAGCTCCATCATCAGATCAGCTCCATATCATAATAATATTGCATTGTCATCCGATTCAAATATGCATGCAAAATTTCAGCTCAATCAGAATCCGGGAAGTGGATCAAATTTAACTTGCAAGATTTGATTACAGACAGACAACAGACAGATGTAAGTAAAACATGTGAAATTTAAAAAAAAAACTTTTTAAAAACATGCTTTTATTATTATTACTACCCAGCATCATAAAGTACTTGTCAAGGCGAATCGTTTGAGCCCAAACTCGATGGGTTTGCGTCATTAATTACGGAGATCCTATGGCCATCTTCCAGTTCCATCATCAGATCAGCTCCATGTCAAAATATTGCATTGTCATTCGATTTATACATGCATACAAAATTTCAGCTTAATCGGACACCGGGAAGTGGGTCAAATTAAAGTTGCAAAATTTGATTACAGACAGACAGACGGACAGACAGACAACAGACAGGTGAAAGTAAATAAAAGCTTGTAATAAAACGGACTTTAATATCAGCAAAATAGTACTATAACATTATGTGACCAAAAAAAAATTCCGTTATTATTATATATAGAGTATCAATTTTTGCGGTCCAACTATAATCGCACTATATGTGTGGGTTAGCGACGAGAATAATTTGGAGCGCGGAGCGATACGTCCACTCTCTGAGAGGGCTCTGGCCCGAGTGAAGCGTGAACCGACGCGGGCCTCGTTTTATAGTGATTTTGAAAAATTCGGAAAAAATATAAATATTACATTTTAAGTAAATTTAAAAATACGATTGGATCAAAAAAATGTTATTATTTAATGGTAAGTAATTATTTTGAGTAAATATAAAATAGTCATGAAAAAAATGTTTTGTAAACAGTAATTTCGTGATAATTTCACATCTTTATGATTTTATTTTAATAAGAAATACCTATAATTCAAACTTTTCCTTAACAAGTATACTAGTTTAGGATCTTTCCAGTAATAGTAATTTTTAGATTCTAATAAAGACATGTATATTTGGATATACCCATGTCCAAACATTGCTTCAGAAGTAAATCTATAAAACCTTTATCCATTTACCTTGACGTAATTTAAAAACGGTCAAAACTAAAAAGGTTTTTCTGTAGAAAATGATTAGAATACAAGTTCTTTTAAAAGTTGTGAGTAAAAGTACCGTTCTTAAATAAGTATTTTCAAAATAATCCATGTTTGAACATTACATATTTGCTCTTGGGTCCGTTATAGGCTCTTAAGATACCAGAAGATAATGACTTAAAAAATAGAAAAGTGTTTACCTGGACATCCGAACAGCGTCCAAATAGCAAGCCGGTGTTGAATACATCAAGTTTAATTTCTCCCCATCTTGCAACGCCTGCTTATTTACTCTCCTGTAAATTGAAGTTTTATTGTCGTTTAGTTGCCGTGTGTGCACTAGTTTGCGCCAGCCTTTTACCCTCGGGCTAGACTTCTTTTGCAGGAGGTCGACCAGGTAGGCCAACGGCCAGCAGTGCCTGTTATTCTACCGCCTGAACAGTGATGTGCAAACATTACTGTGCACAGGTAGAAAGGAACTGCAGCTACGTCGTGACATTACTGGGCTGAAGAGTCTTAACATCTTATGATTCTTTGAATGTGGCGTTGGTGCAGAGCACCTAGAATTTCATATCATTGTGAAATCCTGAGTAGCTGTTCCGATTATGGGCATTATCTCTTAACATCAAGAAAGCGGCTTGCACGCCTTCTTCTTTGCATAAATAAAAAAAATAATAAAAGAGAGAGGAAGAGGGAAAGAGATGGAACGAAACAGGTAATGTGGGTGGAAGGGAGAAAGGTAGGGTGGGATGATGGGAGGAAGAAATGTTCGTCACTAGCTTGAAGTAGTACCAATAAACTTCTTGGGAGGGTCGTAAGCAGGAAGGTAGGGTAGGATGATGGGAGGGAGAGATATATTCGTCGCTATTCTAGTATAGTAGAGCGTAAAATCATCTTACTCCATAAGTGCCTCAATATTCCGGAACCAGGTGGGTGCGTCGAAGTATCCCATACGCATTCCCATCATGACCATAATATTGTTTGTACCATAATGGGGGGACTGACGGTGTTTTACTGACTCTATGAATTTACGGACCTGTGGAAAACATTTGAAAAATAAAAAATATAAAGCAGTCTTATCGCGATCTCTTCTAGATATACGAGATTTCATTTCTTATTAATTAATACAAATATTTTCAAAATAGGACTATGTTTGATCAGCATGTGGGACTCCCCGCCGGAGAAAGTCCCAAGTCCCACATAACCAACCTGTGACTAGCGTTATCTACCGCTCAGGGTGGTACGTAATGCATTTCCCCGGGGGGAAAAGGAGATAGCAAAATAGTTCGCTCACCCGTTCCTCAACATTATTGTAGTGGTTATCAGAAGTGACAAGCAGTGGATCGTTACACATGCCCCCGAAACAGAACCCGGGTGGTGACCAGTAACCGTCGAATAGTTTGTGAGTGAATATGTCTGTTTCAGGACCTGAAACGTAAAGAATATTAACGATAAGGAACCGGGGGTGGACTTCCTTTGCTGGTCGAGGTGGGCGCCCCGTTTGCCAGTTATTCTATTGCAGTGATGTGTGTAAGTGCTAGAGTGGAGACCTCGGACTAGCAAACGAAGCATAGGACGTCCACCCACAAGGTGGACAGACGACCTTATAAAGATTGCCGGAAGACGCTGGATGCAGGTCGCTTCCAACCGGTACATATGGAAGTCCAAAGTGGAGGCCTATGTTCAGCAGTGGACGTCCTCCGGCTGAGATGATGTGCAAACATTACTGTGCACGGGTAGGAGGGCACTGTTATTAGTGACATAACTGGGTTGAAGAGTCCTAACATCTTATATGACTCTTAAGCGTTGGTCCAGTACACTAAGAATTTTACAGTGAAATCCTGGGTTTGTGAAGCACTGTTCTGATGATGGGCAGCTCTCTTACCATCAGTAGTGCTTCTTGCTCGTTTCATTTCATTTCACTCCCCCTCCGAACCATTTCGAGTTCATTTCTCTTCATCCTCCCAAGCTCATCATTGAAGATGCTAGGGTAGTTAATGAACAGATAGTAGGAAGAAGGATAGTAAAAAGTAGGATAGTATAGGGCCTGTTCTACTAGTGTTCTTGTACTACTATAGGGCGTCCTATAGGGCGAGCTGGGGCTACGATATTCGGAAGGTCGCTAGGAGTGGGTGATGGAGAAAGACGGAGGACCGAGTTGAGTGGCGTGCAATGGGGCATTGGGGTGGGCTATGTACAGCAGTGGATGAACGTAGGCTGATATTAGTACGTATTACCTACCTAAATCATCACTCCCCCTCCACACCATCTCCAGTTCCTTCCTCTTCATCCTCCGGAGTTCATCATCGAAGCTGATAGGGTTAATGAAGAGTCCGTCGAAGCCCATCGCAGCGGCCAGGGATGTGAACTCGCGCGAGTGACCGAACACATCTGCCTGCCATGCTACTAGAGGCCGTCCGCAGGATAGGAATGTGGCGTTGACTTTTCTAAAAACACAAAAGAAATAATTCTATAGGATGAACAGTGATGAACTATAACAAGTGAAATTTAAAAATACTTTTTAAAAACAAGCTTTAATTATCATTACCATCTTGCATCATATAGTACTCGTCAAGACGAATCAAATGAGCCCAAACTCGATGGGGTTGCGTCGTTTAATGACAGAGTTCCTATAGCCACCTTCCAGCTCCATCATCAGATCAGCTCCATGTCATAATAATATTGCATTGTCATCCGATTTACACACGCATGCAAATTTTCAGCTCAATTGGAAACCGGGAAGTGAGTTAAATTAAACTTGCAAGATTTGATTACAGACAGACCGACAGACAGACAGACAGACAGACAACAGACAGGTGAAAGTAATATAAAGCTTGTAAAAAGAGCTTCGGCCTTGGAACACCCCCCTCCCCGAATATAATAGAACAACTTCTATTATTTTCTGGGGTGTGATGATAATTACAATTACAACTACTAAGCACGCAGGATTGGCCAACTCCGCTGAAATACAAAAATTGAAATTGAAAATAAATATTACAAAAGATGTCAATAATTTAATTGATTGGAAGTTTCAGTGAGGACTGAAGACCAATAGCCGTTGAGGCCGAGGACGAATGCTTCGGTGTACTCGCTGCCCCGGCACTATGGCGTCCCGCAGGAACACCCCAGGATTTAGTAGTATCCCCATTGCGCCCATCTTCGGCGAGGAGTGCTATTCTTGCCTTTTTTGTATTTTTGTTGTTGCATATTAGTACCGAGCTCCAGAAGACGAAGCGGTATGTTACCTCAGAGCGTAAGTATACTGGTCCACGATGTTAGAGTACGTGGTGGCAGCTTCATCGGACATTCCAAACCCGCCGCCGACTAGCTGCAAGCGGCCCTGGCGGAGGAGTTGGTATACCATGCGGCGAACTGTTAAGGAAAGATAGATATAGGGGAAGGTGGGGTAAGGGTTAATCACACTTCAAACCAATCTAAATATATATCCCCTTCCCTCCGGACCTCTGCCTAGTTCAGACGTGTTTTAAGCTGTCCTCGTTATTTTTGCTTTAAAATTTATAAAGTAAATTAATATTTTAAACAAAATTAAAACTGTAAATTCAGTGCAAAAATTAGGGAAGCAGAAGCTGCTAGGAGGTCTACACTACTCACGCGCATCTCACAAACACAACGGTCTCTACGCTGCGTGTCATAGTCGCAGAGTCGCAGTGTAGCGAGCACACAAACAAACGATTATCCAATGAAGAAGGAGTAAGATAGATATAATCTGTGAGTAGCATTGCACTCTTTCCTCAAGACAAAGTGTATGGCAAAGCTCAACCACTTGTTGCATCGGAGATCTACTTAGACTGGACGGAATGCGTTTTTGTACCGGAGTGTCGATCGTTGACCAGTGAGCTAGACCCCTCACTAGTACATTGAAATATTGACTTCTAAAGTTGAACTAACTCTCCAATACTATTGTAGCCCTGGTACTTTTAATTCGCTTGAGCCCAAAATATGCCACTAAAACGCACACCCCCCGCTTCACCTACTTTCACCACCGCTAAACCTGCTAATATGCCTAAAATTAATGCTTCGGCGCCAACAACGCCTTTACCGACGTCTAGCGCTAACCCAATGGAAGGTATCCCTTACGTAGCCCCTCCACCTCAAAACGCACAGCTCCAGAAGCTTTTCAAAAGTAAACATTGCTCCTCGGAACCTAATTTAAATGTACCTGATCGCAAACGCAAGCATTCTGAAATTGATGATGAAAAGATAGATAAGATGATGTCGGAAATGACTAAAATGATGGTTGAATTTAAAGAAGAGCAACAAAAATCAAGCGAAAAGATCGATGTATGGTGTTCTGCTGCGGAAATTATGAAATCTACAGTGGACTTTTTGGCCCAAAAATTCGATGCCCTATCCGAACAGTACCAGACGCTTAAGAAAGAGCGGCAGGAAGACCGCCTTTATATCAAAACACTTGAGGAGAAATTAGAACAGGCTGAGCGTTCCTCTAGAGCGACTTGTCTGGAAATAAGAAATATTCCAGCTCCTGCATCAGAAACTAAGGCCTCTCTAGTCGATACCCTTATAAATACTGGAAAAGTCTTGAATGTGCCCATCCAACATTCAGATGTAAAGGATATCTATCGTATAAAAACCAAAGAGCCTTCTAATAGGACGATCATAGTTGATTTTTGTAGCGTACTTATGAAAGAAAAGGTCATTTCTATGTTCCGTCACTATAACAAACAGGGATCTAGGCTCTCAACAGAGCACTTAAAAATAAAAGGACCATCTAAGCCAATATACATCTCAGAGAACCTGACCTCAAAAATGAAGCGGATCTTCTATTTGGCTCGAGATTACGCTAAGGTCAATGATTTTAAGTTCTGTTGGGTGGCCCATGGAAAGGTCTTCATGCGTAATAGAGAAGGTGGCCAACTTTTTAGAATTGTGAACGAGGACGACCTGAGCAAGCTAAACAACAATAAGTGACTAGCCAATTTGTTTAGAATTTGTTCATATAACATGATTCCTGAACATGCAGGCAACATACCTGATAATATACACACACACTCATTCCACATATCCATAATAGTTAACTCGCAACTGGTACGTAAGATCTTCTCTATTCCTTGCCCATCATCATTTTGTTGCAAATTATCACCTGATGCATTTTGCTTATCTCAAACTAGATCAATTGTTCATCAATCCCTATTGTGATGGATGACACAAACTTTGTAAATGAAGACTTCGATAGAATCACCGTGTCGGAATCACATATCTGTTCCCCGGAGCAAAGTATTAACTTTATTAATAACTCTTCTCTTACCTTAAAAATTTTTCATGTAAACATTCGCAGTATTAATAGAAATTTCGATAACTTATTAGTCCTCTTAGCAAGAATTCAGTTTCAAATAGATGTGATTATCCTTTCAGAGTGCTGGCTCAGTAAGTCCCCTCTGATTCCAGTTCTCCCATTTTATAATTCCTACAAATCAAACTTTGAAAACCAAAACGATGGCGTGGTTGCCTATGTAAAAGAGTCCCTAAACTGTCTAGTAGATAAAGTTGAGTTCTGTGATGCTAATTGTCTTGCGCTTAAATTCTCTAACACTTTGGCTATTGTTGCACTATACCGTTCACCGTCGCAAAGAAATTTAAACCCTTTTCTAAACAGCCTTGAAACCACACTTTCTTTACTCAAAAACTTTAATACAGTGGCAGTTATTGGTGATATCAACATTAATATTAGCCCCGATTGCACGGACTCAAATGCGGACGAATACCTCAACCTGTTAGCAACCCACTCGATGCTTCCTGCGTATACCCAGCCCACTAGACTCACAGCGTGCCTAGATCACATAATCTTGAAGACACGTAACCTTGCCACCACTCTTATCCTTGACTCGCTTATTACTGACCACGCGCCAGTTCTTCTTTGTTGTCCACTTAAAACTATATGCTCTAATGACTATCCTCCTCGTATATCGAATCACACAAAAATTCCGGATGTTGTAAGTGCACTGGAAAAAACCGACTTATCTAAAATCTTTCAGGACACAGATCCTGAAAAAGCGGTAAATTTTCTGATAACGACAATCACTGGCTTAGTCAAACAACATACTGTAAGTGCTCCTGTTCCGAATCGCAAACGCATCAAAAGGCCTTGGATAACCCCAGGTCTTTTGAGGTGCATCCGACACAGAGATAGGCTTCACCGTAAACTCAAAAAAAATCCTGATAATACCTTACATAAAACGATATATACACGCTATCGCAATTTCTGTAATAATCTCCTCAGAAAAGCAAAGCGTGAATATCATCGCAGTGAACTTAAAAAAGCTAGGAAAAACCCAAAAGCAACATGGAAAGTTATTAAGGATGTTTCTAACCTTAATAATCATAAAACTAAATCTTCCGAATTATTAAAACTTACTGACAACCCATCCGACTCTGTTAACGCTGTAAACTCATTTTTCTCTAATGTAGGGAAAACTCTTGCAGATAAGATTGTCCAAAGAACTGACTATATATCCTCTCCTATACCAACCCACACAAATTCTCTTCAACCACTTTCATCACAGTCTAGTTTCAATATAACTCCGATGCATTCTATGACTCTGTACCCTGTCAGTGATAATGAAGTAGCTAACATTATTCATAGCCTCAAAGATAAATGCGCCGTAGGTTGGGACAATATATCTTCACTTTTGATAAAATCTTCCCACCACATCCTAGTCCCCGTACTTACACACATCTTTAACCTTTGTCTCTCTAATGGCTTGTTCCCTGAAGCTTTTAAAAAGGCTATTGTTCACCCAATCTTCAAAAGTGGAGACAAACACAATGTAACCAACTATAGACCGATCTCTGTTCTGTCGTGCTTTTCAAAGATCTTTGAGAAGATTCTCAATAAGCGTCTTGTCCAGTTTCTTGACGACGGGAATGTCATAGCGCCTAATCAATTTGGCTTTAGATCTGGAAAATCCACGGAAGACGCAGTTCTGGAACTAACTTCCACAGTCGTCAAGAATCTTGACAAAAAACAAAAGCTGGTGAGTGTTTTCTTGGACCTTTCTAAGGCCTTCGACACCGTGTCTGTTCCCCTTTTACTACGCAAACTTGAACTGATTGGAATCAGAGGAGTAGCTCTCAATATGTTCAGCAGCTATTTAAAAAACAGAAAACAACATGTTCAGATTGATAACTTCTGTAGTACTGACATGCCATTAGAATTCGGAGTCCCGCAAGGAAGTGTCTTGGGGCCTACGTTATTTTTAATTTACATTAACGATCTTTGTAATCTTTCCCTCCCTAATTGCAAAATAGTAACGTATGCAGATGACACAGCCCTTATTATAAACGGAAAAAGTTGGTATGAAGTCAAATCAAATAGTGAACAAGTTCTCAGGTCTGTAATGCGCTGGCTGGACTCTAATCTGCTTACACTCAATATCTCTAAAACTAAGTACATCCCTTTTTCAGCAAATATTTCTTCTCAGCCTCCAGATTCATTTTCGATCAATGCACATGTATGCAAGCAGTCTGTCTCCTGTAATTGTACCCTAGTTGAACGTACTCCAGTCATCAAATATCTAGGTGTCATGCTAGACAGCACATTAACTTGGAAAACCCATATTGGAGTTACCACCTCCCGAACTCGTAAGCTGATCTTTATCTTTAAAAATCTCAGACATATCCTCGACGCTGAAGTACTTAAAACAGTATATTACGCATTAGGACAATCAGTGCTCTCTTACTGTATTTCCTCATGGGGGGGTGCAGTAAAGTCCCATCTGTTAAAATTAGAACGTGCTCAAAGAGCCGTTCTAAAAGTAATGTTCTTTAAACCCATTCTTTTTCCTACAAATAATCTCTACTCACTATGTAGGCTTCTAAATGTCAGGCAACTCTTCATACTAAACACTATTCTTCGCAAACACTCAGAAACTGTTTTCAATCCTTCTGTCCTGTCCACAAAACGTAGATCCGATTTGGTTTGCATTACACAATCTTGCCGCACAGCTTTAGCGAGCAGGCATTATCATATTATTAGCTCAAAACTGTATAACAGAATTAACTCAAAATTAAATATTTTTTCTCTTCTTAAATTTAAATGCAAGGAAATATGTCAAGACTGGCTATTATTCTTAACTTATGATGAGACTGAAGATCTTATTCGCTAATCCTCCCGCTTTCTTACGTATACACACACACACACCTACACACACTTACACGCACACACTCACACGCGTGCACTCACGCTCGCACACACACACCCTATTCAGTAACTACCTGCAAATTAGAATTAGATATATTTATTCATACTTTAGTTGAATTACTGTAAACTTACATATATTACGTTAATACTATTCAAAATTTTAGTTGTGAACATGGTATATATTTCATTGGATTTGTTTTTATTTTTTTATTTTAATTAATACATACTTAGTTTATTTATATTTTGTATTTTGGATAACTTTGTAAATATTGTCTCCGGAGGTGGGCGTTGGTGTCTGTAACACAGTCTCACGACTATAACAGGCATCATCGTTCCTTGACTTTGTTTTTATTGTACCCTTTTTCCAAAATAAAGAATTTGTATTTGTATATAAAAGGATTTGTATTTGGAAAGAGTGACTGATTGACTCACTGATCTATCAACCTACAGCCCAAACCGCTGGACGGCTAGGGTTGATTTGAAACACAGATAGATTTTATGATGTAGACCTCCGCTAAGAAGGATAAGGATTTCACCATGCGGGCGAAGCCGCGAGCGTAATCTAGTGATATAGTAAAGGCGAAAGTTTTTATGTGAGTATGTTTATGTTACTTCTGCACGCCTTAACGGGTGGACCGATTGAGCTGAAATTTTGTATATTAGCTTAGATTCTGGAATTTCACAGCTATAGTACAGCGAGTAAAACCGATGGGCGCAGCTACTAATTGATATTTCTATGAGAAAAAACTTCTAGCTACAAATTTAATTAGGAAAGACTGAATAAAAAGGGGTGTTCCTGCGGGACGCCATATTGCCGGGGCAGCGGGTACGCCGAAGCACACGTCCGCGGCCCCGACGGCACATTTTTTTTACCTGATCCATCTCGATGTGCCCACCAGTGGAATAGGTACGGTAAGTCTGAAAATGTAAACCTGCAAAAAAGAAGTTTACTTATTGATCGTGGGTTCCGACTTTTTTTTATGATGAAGTAGAAGACTAGCAAGATGCTCTCCTGATGTTAAGAGATAACGCTGCCCATAATCAGTACAGTGCTACTTAGGATTTCACAATGTGAAATTCTAGGAGCACTGCACCAGTGCTTCTTACTCAAGAGTCAAGAGACATAAGATGTAAAGACTTTTTAGCCCATTAATTTCACTAGCGCCCTCCTACCTGCGCACAGTAATGTTTGCACATCACTGCTCAGGCGGTAGAATATCTGGCACAAATGTGGTAGATACTTCCCCAGGCGGCCACGACACCGCTAAAGCTACCTAGATCGTTATATTCCACTCGCAGTTGATCAATATGCGTACCTACTTACCTTCTTTCAGGATTTGCCCAGAGCTCGCTAATAGTGTAATCCAAGATCCTTTTCATGTTGATATTACTCTTGTCGAAGACGTCATCCACTGAAAAATATCATCGTCATCATCTCATGTTAATTTTATTAATCGAAGCTTATCGCGTAATTACAATGAGCGCGTTTTCGCTTGTTTTCTCGTGACCACGGATCTTGCAACAGATCCGAAACGTCGAGTTTGGTTTTATAATAATGTTAATTGTAAATCTAACAAAAATTACGCGATAAACTCCGATTAATAAAATTAACATGAGTTCGGATCGCGGAAGTTTAAAGTGTTATATTATCATCATCTCAGCCGAAGGACGTCCACTGTTGAACATAGGCCTCCTCTTTGGACTTCCATATGTACCGGTTGGCAGCGACCTGCATCCAACGTCTTCCGGCGACCTTTATTACAGTCTCGTCCACCTTGTGGGTGGACGTCTTACGCTGCGTTTGCTAGTCCGTGGTTGTCACTCACTCTCAAGCCCCATTTGACGACCCCATCGATATCCCTGGCTATGTGGCTTTTCTACTGAAAATATACTTCTTTGCGATAACAGATGTGTTATGCGCACCTTTCCATAAACCTAACCTAGACAGCAATTTCTCAGAGGCCGTACCTAAGCATGTATACCATGCATGTGTACCTTTTTTACCCAGGAAAATGCCTTACGCATCATCACCCCCCGCCGGGGGGCGCGGGGCGGTATGTGGGACTCCCCCGCCGAAGATGGGCGCGGCGAGGATACCCACTTAAAAAACTTGGGGGAGTTCCTGTGGGACGCCATAATGCCGGGGAAGCGGGTACGACGAAGCACTCATCCGCGGCCCCGACGGCGTTTAGGAGGACCCCTCCGCGGGGGGTGAAGAGGAGTTTCACCTCAACCTTTAAAGACGTTACGAGGACGTCCTCGTGGTTCTGTTCTTGCGGCGACGAATACCCCCGTACTCGCCGCTGGCCCCTAAGTACCTACACTAACAGGAGTAAGTACTTTAGTAGGAAACAGAGGAAGTGGTAGTAGAATAATCTTACCCCCAGTGTAGTGCTGGTGAAATGTCTTCGTATACCCCAGTTCACCGTGAGTGTGAGGCACTATATGTACGTTTAGCTTGTCAGCTTCTGTTGGAGTACACGACTGGAAAGTTTAATGTTAATCATCGTAAAATCGGTTTATTCTCAACAAGTCACACTGGATACTGTAACACTGTGATTGGTTGAGAAAAATATTCGCATCGAATAAGTGTGCCTCGATGCGAATATTTTATATTCCTATCTTGTAACATGAAGTGTGGCTGAGTAGCCACAGAACGAGTGTTCTGAACAAGTTTATTATTATTATTATTTTTTTTTTTTATACGAGATAGGCCTACGTTTGACCACATCCCACCTGATGGAAAGTGAAAATGCGGTCGACGATGGATCACGTAAGATGCCTAGAAAGGTACCTATTCACTCGTGCCTTGAAGATACCCAAGTTGTACCGCTCGGGAAACACGGATGACGGCAAAGTGTTCCAAACGTGACCAGTTCTCATTAAGAACGACGAAGCAAAACGCTTGGTGCGGGCAGTAGGTAACGCCACTAAGTAAGGATGCCGCTTATTAAAAAAAAAAAACGATTCGAATATCTATTCTCATCTAATAATACTGGAGTAAGAATAGATGAGACGCACTTGCAGCCCTGGATTTACACTAGGGGCATTCGGGGCGAGTGGCCAGGGCGGCAAATAAACTTAACAGGGGCGACAAATTTCGAAACGAGAAATGCGAGGTAATCGCGCACCTTAAATACATTTTTAAATATTCATAATTACGTATTGTATTCTTAGTAAAAAGTCTAGCCGATGCCTTCGATGTCTAGCGATGTCTAGCCGATGTCTAGCCTGCGCACTTGGTCACACTCGCAGTGACATTTCGACACAAAACAGCAAGTAGAGTCCATTTTTGGCGGAACTAAATTTAATTTTATCAATTTTTACTGGCCTTCATATCCTAAATAAATTTTAATTACCTAGTTAGATAAAATAAATATAGGTACCTAATAAAAAAAAATAATAAAAAAGAAATTAAATATTATGAGGAGTTCAAATGTTACAGATATTTTAACTTTTAAAATGTGCGATAGTGGCGCCCCGCAAAAAGGACTCCTTTCGTGAAAAGCACTCTAGTGTTGAACTATAAGGTAAAGATACTTACAGCGTATCCACAAGCCTCCCCCAAATCTTTCATGGGGGTGAGCAAGTCGAGCGTTGTCTCGTCCATCGATGTCACACCCGTTAGCATACTAACTAATATTACAGTTATCATTGTACATTTAATATGTTTATTGCACTGATTTTATTGCTATTTATTAACAAGTGAAATTTTTAACCCCCGACGCAAAAACGACGGGGTGTTATAAGTTTGACGTGTCTGTCTGTCTGTGTGTGTGTGTGTGTCTGTCTGTGGCATCGTAGCTACCGAACGGATGAACGGATTTTGATTTAGTTTTTTTTTGTTTGAAAGTAGAGTTAGTCGAGAGTGTTCTTAGACATGTTTGGTGGAAACGGTCCAAGATGGCCGCCGCTACAAAATGGCGGATTACTTTTTTCTTCCACGACCCCCTCAACACGGGTATCAAATGAAAGGGCTTAAACTAGTAGAATACAACCCACAATATAAAATTTAAAATCCAAGATGACCGCCACCATAAAATAGTGAATTACGTATTGCGTTGGGGGTTTTTATAATTTTTAATTTAATTCACTTGTTATAAAACTTTTTAAAAAGTCTTTTATCACTACCACCATCACCACTTTTATTACCATCTAGCACCAAAATACTCGTCAAGACGAATCATTGAGCCCAAACTCGATGAGGTTGCGTCGTTTAATTACGGAGTTCGGCCAACCTTCCAGCTCCATCATCAGATCAGCTCCATGTCATTATAATATGGCATTGTAATCCGATTTATACGGAATCCAATTTTTATGTTTGGGAAGTAAATCAAATTTAACTTGCAAGATTTTATTACAGACAGACAACGGGTAGGTGAAAGTATATATAAAAGCTTGTAAAAAAAGAATTTGAAGCATTGGTCCAAGATTCGTTGTTTTTTATTTCTACGACTAGGAACTTGAAGTCTCCTTTTAAAAAATTAATTTAAAAAAAATTCAAAGGTTAGACTTTCAAAAATTTCTATTGGTTATCGCGCACTGGTAATTATTACTATTTAACGTCAAAAATAAAAAGTTATTTTTTAAAGTTTATTACCATAGAACGGTAAATTTTATTAACTTAATAAAATTAATTATTAAATAATAATGAACCGCGTATTCTACCGCCTGAGTAGTGATGTGCAAACATTGCTGTGCTTCGTTAGGAGGGCACTGTAGCTAGTGAAATTACTGGGCTGAAGAGTCTTAACATCTTATGACTCTCAAGTAAGAAGCGTTTGCACAGTGCACTGGGTAGCACTGTACTAATTATGGGCAGCGTTATCTCTTACCATCAGGAGAGCGTCTTGCTCGTCTTCTTACTTCGTTGTATAAAAAAAATGAAATTATTATCATAATGTACCTAATATAGCAAATTACGCGACAAAAATAACTTTAAAAATTAGCGCACCGGCACCGATTCACTTTTACTGTCAGACTGTAGAGTATTCGAGTAAAGTTATTTTCTTTTCTATATAAATGACATGTTTGTTTATAAATAAGTATTATGAATAAATATGATTCAATCTGAAAGTCTTTGTTTATCATAATATTATGAATTGTTAAATATCTTGGATAAACAATATCTTGCAATAAGCAAGTGAGAGACATATTTTTTTAATTCATTAACTGATCGCTCGACTAATTTCTTCTTCATCTTCCTGCCCTTATCCCACACTAGGTAGGGTCGGCACAACACGTTTTTCTCCTCCATTCTGCTCTAACATCCGTCATATCTACATCCACTCCCCTAGCACGCATATCCCTGCACACACAGTTCATACAAACCTTTTTCGGGCGTCCCCTTCCCGGATTACCACTTATTACAATATTCATGGACTTTTTGGTCACATGATTTTCATCCCTCCGCATAATAATATAGGTAACTAATAAACGCTCGACTAATTTCTATAAAATATAAATGGAATCTGTGAAGTTTACCCTTTTCAAAAAAAAAAAAATAACCGGTTACCGGGGGTACATTTCTTTTGCAGGAGGTCGACTAGGTGGGTACCCTAACGGTACCAGTTATTCTACCGCCTGAGCAGGGATGTTTTTTTTTTATGTGGAGTAGTAAGAAGACGAGCAAGAAGCTCTCCTGATGTTAAGAGATAACGCTGCCCATAGTCAGAACAGTGCTACCCAGAATTTCACAATTATGTGCAATTCTAGGTGCACTGCACTAACGCTTCTTACTCAAGAGTCATAAGATGTTAAGACTCTTTAGCCCAGTAATTTCACTAGCTACAGTGCCCTTCTACCGGAGCACAGTAATGTTTGCAGTACACTGCTCAGACGGTAGAATAACTGGCACTGTTGGGGTACCCACCTAGTCGACCTCCTGCAAAGGCAGTCTACCCCCGGTAAAACATTACTGTGCACTGTAGCTAGTGACATTACTGGCCTGAAGAGTCTTTCCTTTGAAGCTTTGGTGCAGTGCACCTAGAATTACATCATTGTGAAATCCGCACTGTAGGTACTGATTATGGGCAGCGTTATCTCTTATGATTAGGAGAGCGTCTTGCTCGTCTTCTTACTTTGCATTAAACAATATATTATTACATATAAATCCAATATTTAAATAAAAAACCAAATTTAACAGAATAATATTTATTCTTAAAGTACGTAACATACATCTTAAACTAACACCATACAAAAATATAAACCGATTTCGGCAAAATTTGCACAAAAGTGATGTGTCAAAAAAGTTTGTCTTAAGTAGATTATTTAGCCATGGACACGTATTTTTTGGTTTGTAAAATTAATTTAAATAAATAAAAAAAATATTTCAGAACATTTCACACAGCGCCACCTAACCCCAAGCTAAGCAACTTAATGCTTCGGATATAATACTTATATACTTTTTCTTTTGTAAATACATACTTATAATAGATACATACAGAAAACCACCCAGACCAGAAACAAATACCTGTGGATCACACAAACATTCGTCCCATGCGGGAATCGAACCCGCAACCTACTGCGTTGCAGGTGGCAAGGCAATTTAAAAACAACTAAGATAAAATTCTTTAAAGTTACTAAGTAGGAGGCCATGACGTCACACGTAACATTTCAGAGCAAGATGTGACGTAACGCCAACCCAAAAACTTATAAGCGTTATTATATCTCAGCCATATTTTATTTTATTACAAACCAAAAAATACGTACATATTGATCTAATATATTTAACCCCCGACGCAAAAACGACGGGGTGTTATAAGTTTGTTTATTATTTAAATTACGGACTATTTTTTTTTGACGCTATAAACATCCCTATATAGCAATATTTGTGAAATATAAATGAAAATATCTAAAATATTAGTCCAAAACACCATAAACAAAATTATTAAAAAATAAATATTTAAGAAAATTTTGACATGATGCTCCTTACAAACTAAAATCATATGATTGAGAATGTTTTCAGTTTAAAAATTATAAAAAGAAAAATATAGGCATGTCTCAGGAAAAAAACAACATTCGTAAGTTTATAAATTTCCTAGGAAATGTATAAAGTAGTGTAGTGTAAGTTTATAAATTTCCTAGGAAATGTATAAAGTATAGTGTAGTGTAAGTTTATAAATTTCCTAGGAAATGTATAAAGTAGTGTAGTGTAAGTTTATAAATTTCCTAGGAAATGTATAAAGTAGAGTAGTGTAAGTTTATAAATTTCCTAGGAAATGTATAAAGTAGTGTAGTGTAAGTTTATAAATTTCCTAGGAAATGTATAAAGTAGTGTAGTGTAAGTTTATAAATTTCCTAGGAAATGTATAAAGTAGTGTAGTGTAAGTTTATAAATTTCCTAGGAAATGTATAAAGTAGTGTAGTGTAAGTTTATAAATTTCCTAGGAAATGTATAAACTTTCGTAGGATATCAAACGAGAGATAAATTGTATTATTTTACGCCCACATTTTCGCAGATAACGACGCGTCTTTGTAAATTTATAAACTAACGCAATATCCATTCGTAATTTGTAATTTACTAGGAAATTTATAAACTTACGAATCTTGTTATTTTCCGGTGAGTACAATTTTTTTAAGATTTGCCCTACCTTTACATATTGGTCATTTTTATTATTTTATATTATTCTGCTGTTTTTTTTATATAGGTACATGTATATTATCATAATATTGTCTAGGAATTTCTCATATTCTTTTGACTTAAATATAAGGAGTTTTTTTTATTTAACAAAATCTTAAATACATAACATATCAGCAAAGAAGCCGCGAATGTGTTGCAGCCATCTGATTAAATTAGCCATTTAGTTGGACGGCTAGGCCATTCATTAATTGGCTGGGTTAACTCATAAAGCCAACAACGTATTCATATTTCTTTTTAATTTTACTAGTAGTATAAGTTAATTCATTAAATGTCAGTATTTTATGAACGGCCTAGACGTACATTTGTATGGCTAATTTGACCAAATAACTTTGACAGACTCTTAAATAACTCGCGGCATCCATTTTGATATATTTTTGTGATACCCTTTTTACCCCAAAAAATGCTTATGCTCTGAGGTATTAATTTCGAAATTACACCATATTATATCCAGACAAAAAAAACTGCTCTTACAGACAGAAAGGTAAAATCAACGTACACAAGGTGGACAGACGACCTTATAAAGGTCGCCAGAAGACGCTGGATGCAGGTCGCTTCCAACCGGTACATATGGAAGTCTAAAGGGGAGGCCTATGTTCAGCAGTGGACGTCTTACGGCTGAGATGATGTTGATGAAATGTACTTTTACTAAATAAATAAATCATAGCGAGGCGCAATCGCTTGTAATACAATAGCAGTACGAGAAATATCGACTTCGAGAAGCAACCTCTTGGTGAGTTATGGGCGCCTGGTACTTTTTGTTACAAATTATTTCCTTATTTAAAGGTTTTAGTTATGTATATGTACTTTGTATAATGTAGGTGTGTTTGTTGATGACCACGGACTAGCAAACGCAGCGTAGGACGTCCACCCACAAGGTGGACAGACGACCTTATAAAGGTCGCCGGAAGACACTGGATGCAGGTCGCTTCCAACCGGTACATATGGAAGTCTAAAGGGGAGGCATATGTTCAGCAGTGGACGTCTTACAGCTGAGATGATGATATCAATTTTACAACTATTTATAAAGTTGGATCACAATTCAAAGTTACCCAAAACGACTTTCCCATTAAGAAATTTTTATTTTATGTATATTAGTAAGCCAACATACACTTTGCAGTAAGCAATTAGTTTATAATGCGTATCCCTAACCCCTCAGAATATACAAATTAAACGGAATATATAATAAATTACAGCATCTTTCTGATCATATAGTTAAGAATGCCTCCATTCTTGAAGTACGTCAGGTCTACGTCGGTGTCGAAACGTACGATCACCTCGAACGATTTGCCGTCGTCCACCTGAAAATAAAATTTTATTAAGATAATGGAATTAAGCGTAACTTTGCGAAAATACATTACAATAATTATATATTAGCTATTAAAGAGGCGGCATTGGATCATGAATTGTGGAGGGACTTGGAGGAAGCCTTTGCCCAGCAGTTGGACAGTACAGGCTCGTAATAATTCTATTTGAATCATTTGACGTGTGTTATGCAGAGTCAATGCGTATCGTTGGCGACAGCACATCTCCGGTTATGCGCACTCTATGGTTGAGTCCTCAATGCCAATGGGTATCATCAGAGGATAAATAAATAACTATTTCAGGACATTTCACACAGCGCCACCTAACCCCAAGCTAAGCAACTTAATGCTTGTGTTATGGTGGTTAGGATAACGGATATAATACTTATATATACTTTTCATAGATATTGAACCACCCAGACCAGAAACAAATACCTGTGGATCACACAAACATTTGTCCCATGCGGGAATCGAACCCGCCACCTTCTGCGTTGCAGGCGGGTATTAGCCCACCGCGCCACAGAGGTCGTCAGAGGTCGGATAGATCACTCATTACGAGGGATCATTATTGCAGGGAGGGATTTATCCCGCCTTCTAGGTTTAGTCTACCATCTGCTAACCTATAATGAATTAACAAGTTTTTTTAATCAAATAATATGCTTACCTGAACAGTGATCTTTTGTCCCGGATTAACATCCCCCGGTACGTTGATAGTGTATTTTTCCGTCCCGGTCAGTCCCAAACTCTCTCCCGATTGTCCCGGGAGGAATTGTAGGGGAATGATCCCCATTCCCACCAAGTTCGAACGGTGAATGCGCTCGAATGATTCCGCTATCACTGCTTTTATACCCTGAGGAATAAATAAAAACTTGAGAGGTGTCAAGGGACACCCGGATGGAACGAAGTTCCTTTCGATTAATAAAAATATCTGGCTTGCTTTCTATAAGAGAGAGAGAGAGAGACAGACAGAGAAACATGCGCACGCCGCACAGCTTACAATAGCTTACTATAGCATAAAGTGTCGTGACAACTTTTCGTAAGAATTTTTTCCGTCCAGCCCCCTTTCACAACGCGCGATAAGGAACTTCGTTCCAAAAAATTTTACCTCTTGCTTTTTGACCCCCGACGCAAAAACGACGGGGTGTTATAAGTTTGACTTGTCTGTCTGTGGCATCGTAGCTCCCCAATAAATCTGATTTTGATTATTGAATAGAATATAATAGAATGATACTTTATTGCATACCAAAATACAAGAAATAGTTATGAACATTAACATAAAACTAGAGGTAAACAATCGGCGGTCTTATCGCATAAAGCAATCTCTGCAGACAACCTGGTTGGAAGAGAATTTATGATAAAATACATATATAGCGGCGGCGTGCAACAAATTTTTTTTTTAAATTAAACTTTAGCAGTAGATATTATCTTTTCTTAAGTACAGATACATACCAATAGGAAAGGTCCTTTGGCAGCCCAATCACGACTCGAGCCCGATCCGTAGTCTTTGCCCACTATAGCTATTAAAGGCACATTTTCTTCCATATACCTGAAACAATAAATGATATCATGAAGTACTATGTGTAAGCATCACAACATCCAAAAAAAACCTCGGCGATTTTGACTTCTTGTTTGCTCCAACAATATTTTTTTGCATTCCATATCCGATGGAAAGCACGTACAACAAAACATAATATCAATATTCATCAAAATCGCCGAGATATTTTTTGGATGTTGTCATGCTCATGTTGAATGTTTGAACCAAAACAGGAGCTGGAGACGCGGCCTTACTTGCTCTCCTCATTAATATGAGTAAAATAACAAACGCAGCAATGTAAATTGAAGTTGTCATCAATCGTAGTGGGTGAGAATTAGCCAATAATAGCCCTTTGATACAAAATATTGCATAGACGATAGAATAGAACTATGTATTTTAAAACAAGACAAACATACAGAAAACTTTTATATAACAAAGAACTTTTAACTTTCATTATTCGCTTCAAGCGAAGACCGCCAAGTGTACCTTCAGACAACCACTCGGGAAGAGGATATTGATATTTAAGGACTTGATATTTAAAAAAGTACCAGGCACGAAGCAACCTAAGGAGTTGGTCGTTAATGCCCTTCGTATCCAGTATAATAATGGATTTAGGATGCTTTTGGGCCTGCCTCGTTTTTGCAGTGCTTCAGGGATGTTCGCCTTGGCAGGTGTTGATTGTTTTCAAACAATTGTACGGAAGCGGGCAGCATCTCTGATGTCTCGTATACGGGACAGCTCAAATGGTCTCCTAAATACCATTCTGTGGAGGACTGACTGTCCTATAGTTAGGTATTGGCTGATGATGCACTCCCCTGTGGTAAAATATAATGTAAAATAAAAATAAATAAATATATCTTTCTTGGACATTAAAAAAATTGGAAATCAAATAACGACTATTGGACATTTGTATTTATTTAAAATTTGAATTTTTCTTATCTTTGACATGTATATAATTAACTGGATTTAAGACATATTTATTTATTTTAAAATTTTGTAATTCTTGACTTTGGCTTTTCCTTTATATATTTTATTTCTTATGAATTGAATTGTGTTGAATATGATTTTTTATCGAAATAAATGCTTTGAATTTGAATTTTGAATTTTAATATGTATGAATTCCTTAATAAACAAATTTAAAAAAAAACACTAAATTTCATTGTTTTTATACCTGTTACGTTGATTAGATTTTTAAAAGTACCAGGCACACAGTAATCTTAGGAGATGGTCTTTAAACCTCCCACTTTCACCTAGAAAAGTCCTAGAGGTATAAAAAACACTCTTATTTCACAGTTATTTACCTGGTAGCAGCATTAAAAACATTCATAACTTACGCAGTAACCTAAATATTTGGTCTTTAACCCCCAGTTTCGCTAAAAATGACCAAAAAACACATTCTTTTTCATGTTTTTCTATAGTTTAGTTACCTGGTGGCAGCATCAAACACATCCATAATGTCCTGGCTGGGTTGATGCGTGGTCCTGGGTCCCGGCGCCGACGACAGCTTCTTGACGAGCCGTATGTTAGCGAATGTACCGCGACACATCACCGCGTGCTATACCGCACTACTGTCTGTCACTTCTGCTTGCCTGGTACCTTTATGAATCTAATGGCCTATTTTGCTAACGTCTTTTACTATTAACCGGCAAAATAATGTTCTTAGAGTCAAATTAATAGACGTTTCTTTAAATTGGTTGTGTAGAATAGAATAGATAAAAATTGGTTGTGTAGGTATAGCTTTACGCGACAAAATTGAAAAAATCGCCTTTGAAACTTTACTTTGTTGGATAATAATGATAGACTCCATCTAATAGGACTTGATATTTAAAAAAGTACCAGGCACACAGTAACCTAAGGAGTTGGTCTTTAATATGTATGATGTCCTAATTAACTAAAAAAAACACTATTTTCATAGTTTTTTTACCAGTTATTACATTTTAAAAAGTACCAGGCACGCATTAACCTGAGGAGTTAGTCTTTAAACCTCCCACTTTCACCTAGAAGAGTCCTGAATGACACAAAATCACAGTTATGTTACCTGGTAGCAGCATCAAACACATCCATAAGGTCCTGGCTGGGTTGGTGCGTGGTCCTGGGTCCCGGCGCCGGCGACAGCTTGTTGACGAGCCGTATGTTAGCGAATGTACCGCGACACATCACCGCGTCGTTGCCGCGACGAGACCCGTACGAGTTGAACTCGCGCGGAGTTAATCTGGAAGTGAAATGAACAATAAGGAATAGAATAGAATAGAATAGAAAACTCTTTATTGTTCACACAAATACAACAATATAAACTTAGAACTAAGATTACAAAGAAAGAAGTGTTACAATATTATAAAAAACTTGAAAGGTGTCAAGGGACACCCGGATGGAACGAAGTTCCTTTCGTAATGAAAATATCTGGCTTGCTTTCTATAAGAGAGAGAGAGAGAGAGACAGAGAAAGAGAGACAGACAGAGAAACATGCGCACGCCGCACAGCTTAAAATAGCTTACTATAGCAAAAAGTGTCGTGACAACTTTTCGTAAGAATTTTTTCCGTCTAGCCCCCTTTCACAACGCGCGATAAGGAACTTCGTTCCAATAATTAGGGTTTATACTCCAACAGAACAGGTTACCTTACACTGTCAGAGTCAAATCACAATTAATAGGTTGCGTGGCTAATCTGTATGTTGCAGTTTCAGGTCGCCGATATTACTACTGTGCCTGCAACATGACCTAACGACTGTCACTGATGGGTGACACTTATCGGAATCGATCTGTGAGTCCATCTCTACAATAAGTCTACAATAAGTATGTATTTACAAAAGAAAAGTATATAATTAATGTATCCGTTATCCTAACCACCATATTACAAGCATTAAGTTGCTTAGTTTGGGGTTAGGTGGCGCTGTGTGAAATGTACAGAAATATTTATTTATTCATTTATCTATACAAAAATGGGCTCAAAGACAGTCTCCGCAAAGTGACAGGACTATCTTACTAATATTATAAACGTGAAAGTTTGTTAGAATGGATGTCTGGATGTGTGTTTATTACTCTTTCACGCCTAAACGGGTGGACCGATCGAGCTGAAACTGTATAGAGATAGCTTAGACTCTAGAATAACACATAGGCTTATAGAAAAGCGGGTAAAACCGCTGGGCGCAGCTTGTTGATAATATTAATGGAAATTACTTGAACTAGGCTATGGGTGTGCATTCTAAATGGATGGTTAATGGCTTTAATTATTATTATTAAATTAAGTCGATTATAATTAATATTTACCCTCTATCAGCCAAATATCTAGCGGCAGGCGAATTCCTGGCAATGGAACCGGCTGGAGAAATGTGGTCAGTGGTCACAGAGTCGCCTAAATAGAGCAACACGCGAGCGTTCGATATGCTCTTGATTGCTGGTAACTCCTGCAATAGAAGATTTGTTTAAGCTTCAAGCTTTTCTGTGGCCCTGGTAGTAAATTTCAAGATATAGCTTAGAAAACGAGCGGGACGCTCTCCTGATGGATAACGCTGCCCATAATCAGCACAGTGCCAAGTGCCAACCTACATTCACAATGATGTAAAATTCTAGGCGCACCAACGCTTCTTACTCAAGAGTCATAAGATGTTAAGACTCTTTAACCCAGTAATTTCTATAGCTACCCTTCTAGTCGATTTCCTGCAAAGGAGCCAACTAATATTGTTGGTCCTGCGAGAAATTTATTTTAAATGTTTGGTATGAAGATTTTTCTACAAGTCACTCCTCTAAACTTCTGCCTACTATTGTCGCATTAACGGACAGGACTAATGAAGAAAACTATGCCAAAAGTTTAAAAATTACTTCTATATATTCTCTTGGTATTTGGTACTATTAATTTTAGTTAAGCAACTTTTTGAATTATATCCTAATCTGTCTAGTTCTACAATTTACTCTTCTAAACTTCTGCAACCCTGGTACTATTGTTATGCTAAATGGATAGACCAATGAAAGAAAACTAACGGAAAATTGCTAAAATTACTCCTGTAACCTTCTGTTCTCCTGGCACTATTATTTTTTGTGACTCATATAATGTTTTTTTAGCTGCCCTATTTATTAACCAGCAGTTTTTAGTTGCTTTACAGTTTTTATTTACTGCAAAAATACGTGAAAATTATCTGAAAATGATAGGTACCTACCTCTAACTTTCTTGGAAAAAGTAACTTACCCTGGTCATTCCATCGAAGAACGGCGGTCTCTTGATGTAGGTGCTGTTTGGGTCCCAACCGTACAACTTGCCTTGAGGTACCGATAGGGCTTGCCACGATGGCGAGCCTAGCTTGATTTGCGCGTATACCTAAGGATGAAATTATAATATGCAATCATAGAGATATAATATACTGCCGTGCAGAGACTAAACCGCAGTAAAAGTAAAATGACAAAAATAATGTATACTTTATTATGTGTGACATTGACATAAGACTAGCAACTCCCGTCCCTCTGTCAAGAGTAATTGACGTTTTTTTTTTTATATTATGGCAACAGTTGCATTTTGCCAGTGTCGAGTTAAAAAAAATTAATTTATTCTGACCATTGATACAAGTCCTTCAGTCGAAAACTTTATTATAATTTTAAGTTCCTTGTTTATTGGAGGATATTCCCTCCAAAATTCGATAAAGAGTGGGCGTTTAACGAATCACATCGATTCATTTTGTGACGATTCTTGAAAATAGCAGACTGTTGAACTTTTTTCCATTCTTCGACAGTAAATCACATTCACAAACACTCAACGTTTATTAAACCCACTATTCATACGCGTTTAGCACTTATTGCAAAATTATTATCCAAGAACACAAAAAATTTCATCCGCTTTCCAAAAGCGCGGCAAAATGAATCCGTAATTGACGTTTGTAAGAGCACAATGACATTGGGAGTAGCTTCATTTTGTATGCAATGACAGCGCGAGTAGCAAGAGTAGCGTCTTGATATATATATGTCAGTTTAGTCTTGACAGTAGGACGGGAATTGCTACTCTTATGTCAATGTTGCAGTGTGCTAAAGGGGCTGAAGTCAGTCGCTTGCAACTTACCTCTTTGAACATGTTCGGTATAACATATTGGTTTTCCACCGTTTGGATTTCAGCACGAGTAGGCCAGATATCACGAAGGAACACTTCCGATCCGTCCGCGCGTTTGCCTGCAACGAAATAATGCTTATAAGATTCTGTGAGCACGCGTGACGACACACAACTAAACAAAAATATTCTAGACTAGCTGTGTGTATGTGTGTACCCGCTTTTCTATAGCCTATGTGTTATTCTAGGGTCTAAGCTATCTGTATACCAATTTTCAGCTCAATCGGTCCACCCGTTTAGGTGTGAAAAAGTAACAAACATCCAGACATCCATTCGTACAAACTTTCACGTTTATAATTTTAGTAGTATTTAGTGGTGTGACGTCACGATCAAGCAACTTCAGTGCGTTGATACAACGCACTCACGTTTTTTATCAGATGTAAAAAAAAATACATGTCCAATATTTTTCAATAATCTACATTATGTATAAAACAATTTTTTTAGTCAACATCCCTAATAGGTATTATTTATTTATCTTTGATTTCATTAAGAAATAATGTTTTCAATCTGGGTCACAAGTACCAGGCTGTCATAAGATGCCAAGAGGTGCTATTGTAGTATATTGTATAAACACACTCTCTACGAATCATCATACTAACATTTTAAACAAGAATGTTTGTTAGTGTGTAACATCACCCTGTCTAAAGAGCGTATATAATATCGAGTGACGCTCTCTCGCTCGCACCATTTGACAAATTTTGAAATATAAATTCATAGAATTAATTTATTGAAAATTCCTTAAGAACAGCCCTCCATAATATTATTGCACATATTTTAAAAGTGTTTCCATAATTCATAATTCATAATTCATTTATTGATTGCGAAAATGGGTACAATAAGATGGAACAATTTAGGATTATACCTCTAGAGCGCCATAATCTGCCTTTCGGCATGCAATATGTAATTTTTATTGATACACATAATAAATGTCAATTATAAAACAATGTCAAAATTAGGAATTAGTTATGTAGAATATGTCAATCAAGAAATTGGATATAATATGTCAATAAAATATAAAATTAATACTATACATTTTTATCCAATAAAAAATCATGAACACTGTAATAGGCTTTTGACAGCAATAAATCCTTGACTCGTTTTTTAAATATTTAAAAATGGCATGAAATAATATTATTGCACATATTTAAAAAAGTGTTTCCAGTTTGATATTTTAAAAATGGCATAAAAAGAAAGGAATTTTCAATAAATTCTATGAATTTATATTTCAAAATATGTCAAATAGTGCGAGCGAGAGAGCGTCACTTGATTGAGCTTAATTTTGGTATGTACTCGTACGTAGCGTAGACAATACAGTTTTACATACTAAGAATAATCATTTCACCAGTTAAAACCGTTGACCACAGCTTGTATTTAATTAATTTGTGAAAAGCACGTACATAGTTAAATAAGAATTTATATGATAACATGGATAAAGCACGTTCGCGATAATAATATTTGTGAAACTCTCCAGATAGAAATTATTCAATGGAAAAACTGAAAAATGTACCAGGGTCTCATAAATTAGGAAGAGATGTGTCTAAGTTATGTTTAAGACATATTATGTACCCAAGAAATGCGCGCATGTTCTTTGTATGGATAAGAAAAGTGGGACAACTGATTTAAAAATAAGTTTAAAGCTTAATTTTTATTGTCATCATCCCCGTGTAGTGAAAAAATACATGAAGGCTAAAAATAAGGACATTATTTTGAAAATCAGGTCAAAATGTACTAGGCGATTATAACACACTAAGATGTATTTTTATAATTTTGATAACCGTTGCTAAACTTATAACCATTTTTTGTTTAGTTTGTTATACCTAAGTGAAGCTATCCATGTCTTATATTAACAGAGTAGTAACTTTTGAAGTAATTTGAGACCATAGGTACCAGTCGTCCATAACTCACCAAGAGGTTGCTTTTAGAAGTCGATTCAAGTGATAGCGAACTGCGTACGCCGATTTAAAACCTCTTGACATGATTTGTAAACAAAGAAGCACCAGGCGTTCATAAGTGACCAAGAGGTTGTTTTTCTAATTTTATGTCAGTAGTTGTACGCTATTTAGTATTTTTGCTAGTATTATTGAAAATTCCTCAATACCCAGCCCTCCATAATATTATTGCACACATTTTAAGTGTTTTCAGTTTGATATATTAAAAAATGGGATAAATGGGGGGACAATATTGAAAAAAAAATGTTTTTCAAAAAATCTCATTATGCCATTTTTTAATATATCAAACTGAAAACACTTAAAATGTGTGCAATAATATTATTATGGAGGGCTGGTATAGAGGAATTTTCAATAAATTAATTCCATGAATATATTTCAAAATTCGTCACATTGTGCGAGCGAGAGAGCGTCACTCGATATATTTTATATGCTCTTAAATAAGGAAATGATTTGTAATTAAAAGTACCAGGCATCCATAACTCACCAAGAGGTTCCTTCTCGAAGTCGATGTCAACAGTTCCAGCAAGCGCGTACGCAATGACAAGCAGAGGTGACGCGAGATAGTTGGCGCGAGTGTTCGGGTGGATTCTTCCTTCAAAGTTGCGATTTCCTGATAGCACACCGCAGCATACTAGTTCATTCTGTAAAATTAAAATAAATTAGTATACTAGTGAAACCATTTTAAACTTGCATTTGTCTGTCATACGAAATGTTTCAGACTTCTGTTAAAACAAATTGCAATTTAATAGTGGACTATCAGTGGCAGAGACAGAGCAAAAATTGCAACAACTTTCTAACAACTAGCTGTTTCATAAAGTGTCCAGCGAGATTATTTATCTGCATGAATACAAACCATTTTGAATTTGCAGTTGTCTGTCAAACGAAATGTACAGACTTCTATGAGCACAGCGTACAATTTAATAGTGATCGAACTACTATTAAATGGCAGTCTTTTCAAATAGAGAAGAGACGTGGTTTACTCGCTCGTTTTTAATTTCTAGAAATCTTCAATTATGCACATTTAGTAGAAATAAATATATCTATGGAGACCAACACCAAAGTATACTTATGTAATTATTGTACATTAGGTCATTTATTAGGTCAAAAGTACCAGGCGCACATAACAACAGAAGAGCTATTCTTACCTTTTCAATAGTATTGGCGATATTATCGTCGATAGGTCCAGAGTTGCCGATGCAAGTCATGCACCCGTAGCCGACTATGTCGAAACCTAGTCTTTCTAGATAAGGCACTACACCTGATTCCTGCAACAAATGAAGATTACTATTACCACGGTAAAGAGATATACAGTAATGTGACTCCCTAGAAGCAGTTGAACTCAAGGTCGCGCGTGTTTGCAACGATTTGGGTTGGGATCGGTAGGCAGCGAGTTGCTGAATAGGCGTTATTATTGTGAATTATTCAAAATATCAAAAATAATTCAATACTTTGTGATATTTTTACTAATTCACAACCATTATTCGGAAGCTTACTGCATAAAAACTTCTTGTCGATCACTGTCGACGGCGTTGCAAACTCGCGCGACCGTGTATATACATTACATTACATTCATAAATAATAAGGTAATTACTGACATAAGCATTGTAATAAGTTTCAAATATGGGAGAAGCCACTGGCTCCTGAAAAACAGTGAAAACTAGTTGGATTCAAAAAAGATTGTACAATAATTTATGTCAAATAAATATTTGAGTATTTGAGTATTATCGGAGAATTCCTCCTATTTGTCTGACCACCCACAATGTAGTCAGACGGCCTTATTAAGGTCGCAGGAAGACGCTAGATGCAGGTCGCTTCCAACCGGTATGTATGGAGGTCCAAAGGAGAGGCCTATGTTCAGCAGTGGACGTCCTACGGCTGAGATGATAATGATGTACCATCTACGAACGCATAGCCCCTTAATATCACGCGAGATCGTGGACAAAGGCTTAACTATAATGATTAAAAAAAAACACTGATAAGAATAAATTTTAATAGGATAATAATGACGTCCACTCACCCTCAAATAGTAAGTAACTACACCAGAACCAGGAGACAATGATGTTTTGATGTAAGGCAACACACTCAGTCCATTTTCAACTGCTTTCTTGGCTAGGAGACCTGTGAAAAGAAAATTGGATAATGATTTTCTGCTGTCCTAGTATTTTGAGCTATCCTTATACAAGATAATTACTATAATAATTATCTTATTTTAATACTGACTATAGTTATTATTTAACGATTTGAAAAACTGTATTTTTTTACTCAGATTAATGAAAATCAGGTCAAAAGTACTAGGCTACCATAAATAACAAAGAGTTTATTTATTATCACAAACAATATCAGGCTAAATCTAGAATCGCCACCTCTTCTTGAACAGCAGAACTAGCATAATACACTAGGTACAATACAATACCAATACTCTTTATTGTGACCAAAAAAATAATTAGGTATAGCTTCATCCAACCTATATTATAACGTTCATAAGGTTCAAAGTCTTTAAAGTGTAACTACAAACGCACTAGGCTACCATAACTTACTAAGAGTTATACCAGTGATGGAACTGCTATAAACTCTTAGTTTCGAAGTTTTTAAACATAAGTCACCTTTTCTTGAAGAGCAGAAGTACCAGGCTGTCATCATACACTGGGAGCTTATTATTCCACTCACCACGATGAAGTTTTCAAACAGTTAAGAAGTACCAGAGTACAAAGTACCAGGCAATCATAAGTTAGCGAGAGGTCATCATCAGGTTTAACCAACCTTCCGAACTTATGTTGGTTATGGTTAAATGTCTTCAACATACCATAACTTACTAAGAGATAACTATCAGCATCTATTCTATTCTATTCTATCAGCATCATGCTAGAAAAAATTACGTTTTTATGCGACCAACACCTTTTTTTGAACAGCAGAAGTACCAGGCTGCCATAATACACAAGGTTTTTAATAAGATACCAAAGTGTTTAAGAGAGCTCCCATGCAAGTATTTCAAAATTAGACTGCACAAGTGGCTTTTGGAAAATTGTTTTTATAACTTAAATGAATTTTTTGACCTAAAATAATAATATAATCTACTATAGTATTATGACATTTAAATTGAATTAATGAAATTAATTAATATATATAATTTAATAAAAATATAATAATAAGATAAACTTGACATTATACTTAATATAGATTTAATTTTATATAATTTTACGTAACATTTATATTTAATGACATTTAATTCAATTTTAATGATTGTAGGTAATATTAGATAGATATTGTTAGTGTAAATACTTTTAATTATGTAGTTATTTTATTTGTATGTTTAATATTTGTATGTCAGCGGAGCTGGCCAGACATGCTGAGCTAATTATGACATTACTTTATCTATTTTACCATGTTTGACACAAATAAATCATTTCATTTCATTTCATTTCATTAGGAGCTTCTTTTTTCCACTTACCAGCTTCATTGCTGTTTCTAGACAGTTCAGAAGTACCAGGCAATCATAAGTCAGCAAGAGGTAACTCACCGGCGCCAAGCATCACGCTAGGGTTGGAAGTGTTGGTGCAAGAAGTTATGGCGGCTATAATGACGCTGCCATGGGTTTTGGTGTAGGTCGCCCCATCGCTGTATGGGAAACTAGTTTAAACTTAGCTTTAAACTGGATACCAGGCAATCATAGGACATCAAGAGTTACTCTTGGCAGATTCATCAAACCTTCTTCTAGTCAACACGTTGATGTCTTCAAAATTAAACAACAAATGTACTAGGCTACCATAACTTACAAAGAGTAATACCAGTTCCATCACTTCGAAGTTTTTAAACAAAAGTCACCTTTTCTTTTAAACAGAAGTAGTACCAGGCTGTCAATACACTAGGGGCTTCTTTTTTCACTTACCAGTTTCATCATTGAGGTTCCCATACAGTAGTATCAGGGTTAAAAGTACCAGGCAATCAAAAGAGGTAACTCACCGGCGCCAAGCATCACGCTAGGGTTGGAAGTGTTTGTGCAAGAAGTGATGGCGGCTATAATGACGCTGTCATGGATTATGGTGTAGGTCGCGCCGTAGCTGAATGTGAAACTATGGTAAATTGGCAGCTTCTTACCAGTAACCAGGCAATCTTAGGCCACCAAGAGTTCACTTAGCAACTCCATCCAACTATCTGTTCTACACGTTTGGTTTATAAGGTTAAAAATGTTCAAAGTAAAACAACAAATGTACTAGGCTACCATAACTTACTAAGAGTTTACCTGTTTCGAAGTTTTTAAACAAACTTTACCTTTTCTTTAAGAGCAGAAGTAACAGGCTGTCATAATACTCTAGGGGTTTCTTTTTTCACTAACCAGCTTCATCGTTGAGGTTCCCATACAGTAGTATCAGGGTTAAAAGTACCAGGCAATCAAAAGTTAGCAAGAGGTAACTTACCGGCGCCAAGCATCACGCTAGGGTTGGAAGTGTTTGTGCAAGAAGTGATGGCAGCTATAATGACGCTGCCATGGGTTATGGTATAAGTCGCACCATCGCTGTATGTGAAACTACCGCTTGATTGGAGCTGGGCTGGACTGAGGCCGTAGCCTTTGAAGCCGACCTGGGTAAGAGAGAATGAGAGATATTTAAAAAGATTATAAAAAAATAAAATTGAGGACCCGCGCGCACTTCGTGTGTAACAAAAAATAATAATAATCAGTGTTTCTCTACTATATATTTTAATGCATGTATTATAGGTACATATCAACCGGGGTAGACTTCCTTTACAGGAGGTCGACTAGGTGGGTACCCCAACAGTGCCAGTTATTCTACCAGCTGAGCAGGGATGTGCAAACATAACTGTGCTTCGGTAGGAGGGCACTGTAGCTAGTGAAATTACTGGGCTAAAGTCTTAACATCTTATGACTATCAGGTAAGAAGCGTTGGCGCAGTGCACTAGGTAGCACTGTACTAGTTATGGGCAGCGTTATCTCTTACCATCAGGAGAGCGTCTTGCTCGTCTTCTTACGTTGTTGCATAAAAAACCTTCCTCTTTAATCACTCTATCTAATAAAAGAAACCGTAACAAAATCCGTTGCGTATTTTTGAAGATCTAAGCATAAATAAATAGGGACAGACAGACGGGAAGCGATTTTGTTCTATACAATCTAGTGATAGGTTAGTCTGACCACGAACTCGATGATGTTAAGCGACGATTCGACCGTAGATGGCAACAGGCTTAACCTAGAAGGCGGGATAAATCCCTCCTTGGCTTCAGGCTTCTAAAAAAACATGATAATTCCGCTTAATACATACTTTTCTTATAAATAATTTTATCAATTTTATAACAAGGAAAGAAAATAACAAATTCTTCACGTACTTCGATGTTTAGACTACCTAGATATTGAAATTTATATTTCCTTAATTGCAAGAGAAATAAAATATTTAATTTATAATAAAATTTAATTACAATATGTATTATACCAGTTGCGCCCAGCGGTTTTACCCGCTGTACTATACCCTATGTGTTAATCCACGGTCTAAGCTATCTCTACACCAAATTTTAGCTCAATCGGTCCATCCGTTTAGGCTTGAAAAATTAACAACATACACGACATTTAAACATTCTTACAAATAAATAATAGCAAAGTAAGTAATAGTTCTTACATATTACTGTTATGTAAGTCCTACTGTTAAATTGTGGGCTCCCTCGGCACAGGCCCAGCCTAGTGAGGGAGTCACAGATTCTTACACATATAACTCTACAAATATAATACATAGTGCTAATGTTTCTGTATTGCATGTTCTTTAGCTAAATAAAAAAAAAATCATTTTTTTTTTCAACTTTCACGGTTATAATATTGGTAAGATAAGTACAATATGTATGTAACATATCAAAATGATGACCTCCGTTTTTAAGTCAGTAAAAAAGTAAAAAATATGCACTAAAATGTAAAGAATTAATAGCATGATTGCATTTTTTTTGTAAAATTTGTTCTCTGAACATGTCCTAGAAATAAATGTAAAGTTGGCATTCTGTCGTAGATTTTATTATAACAAGTGAAATTAAAAAAAAAAACAAAATCACACAAGGGCGATCACCAAGGTGCAGACGAGTAAAATATACGGTAAAATATTATAATTTTTACTTCGAAAAGTGTGTGTTTAGCTCATTCTCTCATTTCTGACAATAAGAAATTCAAATATCCTTAATAATAAGTGCGCGAGCAGCTTGCTGCTAGCGCCGAGAAAAAAAAATGTAATCTTGACCATGAAATATGTGCAAAATTCGTAACTCTACAATGCTTCTGCCCCCTATGCACACACACATGCCTTTTATTAAGTAAGGGTATAATATAAAAAATAATAAAAATTGGTACGTTTTGATTCATGTCTTAAGGCGGGGCTTTACGAGCAGATTAGGTATTTAGTGCGGGCAAAAGTTGCTCAGAACGCCCGTTGGAAACGTGTGGCGTACGCTTATCGTAAAACGTGCGCGGCCATTGACCCTTGGTGATTGATTCTTTGCATGTAGTTAGCACACACACATTCACAAACACGTCAAACTTATAAAACCCCGTCGATTTTGCGTCGGGGGTTACAATGTGCTAAAATTTTTGGACAAGATCGAAAAAATGAGACACGAGATAAATATTATAGATACACGTATTTTTTGTTGAAAAAAAAAACAAAATTAGATTACATTTAATTGATTAGATTAGATTAATTAGATTGGACCAATTAATTAAATTAAAACAATAATTCAGATAAATTCAGAAAAAATCTGATAAATTAAGATAAATTGAGAAAAATCTGATAAATTCAAATAAATTCTAAAAAAAGTCTGATAAATTCTGAAAAAATCTGGTAAATTCAGATAAATTTAAAAAAATCAGATAAATTCGAAAAAAAATCAGATAAATTTTGAAAAAATCTGGTTAATTCTGATAAAATCAGATAAATTCGAAAAAAAATTAGAAAAATTCTGATAAATTCAGATAAATTCGAAAAAAATCTGAATAATTCTGAAAAAATCTGGTAAATTCAGATAAATTAAAAAAAATCAGATAAATTCGAAAAAAAATCAGATAAATTCGAAAATAAATCAAATAAATTCTGAAAAAATCTGGTTAATTCTGATAAATTCAGATAAAATCAGATTAATTCAGATAAAATTAGATAAATTCTGAAAAATTCAGATAAAATCAGATTAATTCAGATAAAATTAGATAAATTCTGAAAAATTCAGATAAAATCAGATTAATTCAGATAAAATCAGATAAATTAAAAAAATCAGATAAATTCGAAAAAAAAACAGATAAATTCGAAAATAAATCAAATAAATTCTGAAAAAATGTGGTAAATTCTGATAAATTCAGATAAAATCAGATAAATTCAGATAAATTCTGAAAAATTCTGATAAATTCAGATAAAATCAGATAAATTCGAAAAAATCAGAAATATTCGAAAAAAAATAGAAAAATTCTGATAAATTCAGATAAATTCGAAAAAATCAGAAATATTCGAAAAAAAATAGAAAAATTCTGATAAATTCAGATAAATTCGAAAAAATCAGATAAATTCGAAAAAAAATCAGAAATTCTGAAAAATTCAAATAAAATCAGATTAATTCGAAAACATCAGATAAATTCGAAAAAAAATCAGATAAATTCTAAAAAAACTGGTAAATTCTGATAAATTCAGATAAAATCGGATAAATTCGAAAAAAAAACAGATAAATTCGAAAAAATTCAGAATCCAGATTTTTCTGAATTTATCTGATTTTTCTGAATTTATCTGATTTATTTCGAATTTATCTGATTTTATCTGAATTTATCAGAATTTACCACATTTTTTCAGAATTTATTTGATTTATTTATCTGTTTTTTTTTCGAATTTATCTGATTTTTTTAATTTATCTGATTTTATCTGAATTTATCTGAATTTTTCAGAATTTATCTAATTTTATCTGAATTAATCTGATTTTATCTGAATTTATCAGAATTAACCAGATTTTTTCAGAATTTATTTGATTTATTTTCAAATTTATCTGATTTTTTTTCGAATTTATCTGATTTTTTTTAATTTATCTGAATTTACCAGATTTTTTCAGAATTAATCAGATTTTTTTCGAATTTATCTGATTTTTTCGAATTTATCTGAATTTATCAGAATTTTTCTAATTTTTTTTCGAATTTATCTGATTTTATCAGAATTAACCAGATTTTTTCAAAATTTATCTGATTTTTTTTTCGAATTTATCTGATTTTTTCGAATTTATCTGAATTTATCAGAATTTTTCTATTTTTTTTCGAATATTTCTGATTTTTTCGAATTTATCTGATTTTATCTGAATTTATCAGAATTTTTCAGAATTTATCTGAATTTTTTTCGAATTTATTTGATTTTTACGAATTAATCTGAATTTATCAGATTTTTCAGAATTTATCTGATTTTTTTTCGAATTTATCTGATTTTTTAAATTTATTTGATTTTTTCGTATTTATCAGAATTTTTCAGAATTTATCTGATGAATTTTCGAATTTATCTGATTTTTTCGAATTTATCTGATTTAATCAGAATTTTTCAGAATTTATCTGAATTTTTTTTCGAATTTATTTGATTTTTTCGAATTTATCTGATTTTATCTGAATTTATCAGATTTTTTCAGAATTTATCTGATGAATTTTCGAATTTATCTGATTTTTTCGAATTTATCTGAATTTATCAGAATTTTTCTATTTTTTTTTTCGCATTTATCTGATTTTTTCGAATTTATCTGATTTTATCTGAATTTATCAGATTTTTTTTCTAATTTATCTGATTTTATCAGAATTTATCTGATTTTTTTTTATTTATTTGATTTTTTCGAATTTATCTGAATTTATTAGAATTTATCTGATGAATTTTCGAATTTATCTGATTTTTTCGAATTTATCTGAATTTATCAGAATTTTTCTAATTTTTTTTCGAATTTATCTGATTATTTCGAATTTATCAGAATTTTTCAGAATTTATCTGATTTTTTTTCGAATTTATCTGATTTTATTTTAAATTAGTTCAATCTAATTTAATAATTAGTTTATATTAATATTTAATGTGAATTAATTTAATCGTATTTAATAATTAATTCATATTAATACTTAATTTAAATTAATTTAATCTAATTAAATTATTAACTTATAATAATATTTAATTTAAATTAATTTAATCTAATTTATTTTATATAGTACGTGTGTGTTATATTTTTTAATAATCGACTAGAAGGACAAAATAAAGATTATAATATTTATTATCTAATTACAAATAAATTAAACCCCCTACACGCTTCTGAGATTTGGAAATTCACAATATATGTAAGTACTCCTAAATAATTCAAACGCGCGTGTGTAATCGTAGTGGAGGTGAGATCGAAGTGCACAGGTCCGACGCTGACAGTGGTCACCGGCGTTCTGAGTGCGTGCGGTAATGCTCCGTGGGAATTAAAATTCAATTAAAAATCATTAAATAAACTTATCGATAAAATACCTATATATAGCCATCCGTTTGAATGTTATGTATCAAATAAAGTACTCTAAATGTTTATTTTTGTCCTAGTTTTACAAATATTTAAATGGAAGGAAGAAAATTAGGCATATTTAAAAAAAATAAAACTATCGAGAAAAAAAACAATTATCATGTTTCTGTTAATTAAGATCTCTTGTTCAAAGATTGAAGTTACACATACTAAAATATAAAGTAGTAGATCTTCTTAAAAGTTTGCTATATTAGGCTTTGAAAAACATACATTTCACTTACCATAGCGCCTTAACTACTGAACTGATTTTCATGAAATTTGCACTGTACCCGGATTTATATTTTTTTACTCATAATAGGTTAGCCTTCGGTCACGATCTCGCATGATGTTAAGCGGCGATGCGACATGATAGTAGCAGACAAGACTTAGAAGGCGGGATAAATGCCTACCGCTCGAGCATTGATGTGCAAACATTACTGTGCACAGGAGGGCACTGTAGCTAGTGAAATTACTGGGCTGAAGAGTTTTAACATCTAATGACTCTTGAGTAAGATGCGTTGGCGCAGTGCACCTAGAATTTTACCTTATTTTAAGCACTGTACTGATTATGGGCAGCGTAACCTCATACCATCAGGAGAGCGTCTTGCTCGTTCTTACATATCATGACATAAAAGAAACATTATTGACCCCTTCAAAGTCAAAAGTACCAGGCTACTATAACTGAAAGGAACTTCGTAGAAAACTCTGAGAATTTTAAACGCATTCTTAAACGTGTATTTCAGTGGGAATCTAGGACAAACACAAGACATGTACAGTTGGTTAGAAGATGCCTTTAATAAATAAAGAAAATAAGATAGTATTTGACCCCCTACAACACCAAAAGTACCAGGCAACCATAACTAAATGGAGCATCATAGAAAACACTAAGATTCCAAACGCATTCCTAAACGTGTATTCAGTGTAATTAATTCTAGGACAAAAACATGTACAATTATTTGAAATAAGTCTTTACAGAAACAGAAATAAGTATATTTTTGACCCCCACAAAGCCAAAAGTACCAGGCAACCATAAATAAAGGGAGTATCGAAGAAAACACAAAATTTTACACGCATTCTCAAACGTATCTCTTTCAATGTAATTCTAGGACAAAAACATGTACAAGTTGTTTAGAAAAAGCCTTTAAATAAAGGAAATAAGAAAAATTTGACCCCCACAAAGCCAAAAGTACCAGGCAACCATAAATAAAAGGAGCATCAAAAAACCACTAAGATTTTTACACGCATAAACGTGTCTTTCATAAACCAAGTACGACATTGACACAGAAAGTTAAAGTGTGTCAGCGGCCTTGCATCGTCAGCGAAAAATCTTCCTACTTGCACATACATGTCGATTTCTATTGATTCACTTGACGTTTTAGTAACAATAATTATTATTTCTAACAAGAAATTTATATTTATTATTACTTTCAAACTCAAACTTCATTTATTCAAATAGGCTACATTGGAGCACTTTTTCAAGTCAATTTTACATTTTATTTTAATATTCTACCGCTCGTTCGCAAGGCACCTCTCGCTTCGCTTCGCTGAGAAGAACGAGCAAGAAACTCATGAGGATTGCATTTTTACAAGCTTTATATTACTTTCACCTGTCTGTTGTCTGTCTGTCTGTCTGTCTGTCTGTAATCAAATCTTGCAAGTTTAATTTGACCCACTTCCCGGTTTCCAATTGAGCTGAAAATTTGCATGCGTGTGTAAATCGGATGACAATGCAATATTTTTATGACATCGAGCTGATCTGATGATGGAGCTGGAAGGTGGCCAAAGGAACTCTGTCATAAAACAACGCAACCCCATCGAGTTTGGGCTCATTTGATTCGTCTTGACGAGTACTTTATGATGCAAGATGATAACAATAATTAAAGCTTGTTTTTAAAAAGTATTTTTTAAATTTCACTTGTTTTAACTTTTTCCCCTGTCTGTAATCAAATCTTGCAAGTTTAATTTGACCCACTTCCCGGTTTCCGATTGAGCTGAATTTTTGCATGCACGTATAAATCGGATGACAATGCAATATTATTATGACATGGAGCTGATCTGATGATGGAGCTGGAAGGTGACCATAGGAACTCCGTAATTAAACGACGCAACCCCATGAGTTTGGGCTCATTTGATGAGTACTTTGTTGCTAGATGGTAATAATAAATATAATAAAAGCTTGTTTTAAAAAGTTTTTTTTACAAGCTTTATATTACTTTCACCTGTCTGTTGTCTGTCTGTCTGTCTGTCTGTCTGTCTGTCTGTCTGTCTGTCTGTCTGTAATCAAATCTTGCAAGTTTAATTTGACCCACTTCCCGGTTTCCAATTGAACTGAAAATTTGCATGCATGTGTAAATCGGATGACAATGCAATATTTTTATGACATCGAGCTGATCTGATGATGGAGCTGGAAGGTGGCTATAGGAACTCTGTCATAAAACAACGCAACCCCATCGAGTTTGGGCTCATTTGATTCGTCTTGACGAGTACTTTATGATGCAAGATGATAACAATAATTAAAGCTTGTTTTTAAAAAGTATTTTTTAAATTTCACTTGTTTTTATTTCACTTGTTATAAGTTACACTTTGATTTATAACATGAAAACCGCTTTAATTTATAACTAGAAAGTATTGAAAGGTATTTTTTTGAAGGTGGACCCACTTTAAATACCTTTTGATAAAAAAACCGCAAGAGGGATTTATCCCGCCTTCTAGGTTAAGTTTGCAACCATCTACGACCGCATATACATAGGCCATAGGCACATAGAATACTATCACCTTTCTAATATGAGTAGGTATTGACAGAATTGTATTTACAAAATATTTATATAATTTTAAGAAACACATTAAAAAGTTTTAAAAGAAAAACAAAACAATTATCTATGCTTTATTGCACCCCTTCTACTCAAAAACAATTTTAATACCCAAACAATAGAAATTAAACGTGACAGACAGACAAAAACAACATTTTATATGCGTAAACAAGGAAGCTCAGAAATGCTTACAAAGAAATTTTACAATACATGATTATAATTAAATTTAGTTTTAATTTGTTTTCTGATTTGGGACGAGAAAGTTGTTTTTTTTAAAAGTGTTTAATTTTGGTGAGTTTTTTTAAATACTTTGTTACACATTACATATCATAAAATTTCGCTTCCCGCTGTCTGTCTGTTTCTATGTAAGCTTAGAGTTTTAAAACTACTCAACGGATTTTGATGAGGTTTTTAATAGATAGAGTGATTCAAAAGAAAGGTTTATATGTATAATACATGCATAATATAGTAGAGAAACACTGATTATGTTCTTTTAGGCGCTACGAAGTGCGCGCGAGTCCACTAGTATTTAATTATTTAAGAGCTTCTTTCTTACGAGTGACTTTTTCGCTCGCACGAAAATTAGAAATATAAATTCATAGTAAATGAAAAAAAATCTTTTGAAAATGTTTCATGGCTCTAAATAAGATTTTTTAAGGTCGACTAGGTGGGTACCCCAACAGTGCCAGTTATTCTACCGCCTGAGCAGTGATGTGCAAACATGACTGTGCTTCAGTGGTAGAGCATTGTAGCTCGTGAATTTACTGGGCTGAAGAGTCTTAACATCTTATGACTCTTGAGTAAGAAGCGTTGGTGCAGTGCTCCTAGAATTTCACATCATTGTGAAATCCAGAGCACTGTACTGATTATGGGCAGCGTTATCTCTTATCATCAGGAGAGCGTCTTGCTCGACTTCTTACTTCTTTACATGCAAAATTGTAATCACATATTATTTACAAGGGCACACAACCTATATTTTACTTTTCTAATTTTTCTCCTCTCCCTGCATGATTGTGTGGAAGATATCGCTATTAGCGATAAGACCGCCAATTGTAACACTCAGTTTTTATATTGTTTTAGTTTTTAAGTTGTTTTTTGTCCACTTTTCTGTTTCAATACAGTATTACATTAATCTTACCAATATTATAAACGTGTAAGAATGTATGGATGTATGTTTGTTACTCTTTCACGCCTAAACGGGTGGACCGATTGAGCTGAAATTTGGTAAAGAGATTGCTTAGACCCTGGAATAACACATAGGCTATATATAGTACAGCGGGTAAAACCGCTGGGCGCAACTAGCTATTATTAAAATCAGGTCATTAAATAAATGACCTAACATTTCTCTTAATTAAGTACTTGTCATAAAATCTAATTAGTACTTAATGACCTATTAAATATATGATGTTGTTAATTAAATACTGTTGCAATTATTATTTTAAATTTATTTAATTACGTAATTTAATAATGTAATTTATATTAGTCGTAGAAGAAACTTTTTACAAGCTTTTATTTATTTTCACCTGTCTGTTGTCTGTCTGTAATTTTGATTACCATCCAACAGCTCCATGCCATTATATTATTGCATTGTCATCCGATTTATACATGCATGCAAAATTTCAGCTCAATCAGAAATTGGGAAGTGGATCAAATTAAACTTCCAAGATTTGTCTTGGAAGTTTATTCTGATCTGATTCTTTCAATATTATTATGAAATGGAGCTGATCTGATGATGGAGCTGGAAGGTGGCCATAGGAACTCCATAATTAAACGACGCAATACTGTAAGAATGTATGGATGTCTGGATGTATGTTTGTTACTCTTTCACGCCTAAACGGGTGGACCGATTGAGCTGAAATTTGGCACAGTGATAGCTTAAACCCTGGAATAACAATAAAAATGCTGTTTCCAAGCTTTTTTTACCTACCAGTATATTTTAAAGTCGCTATTTACATCGTTAAGATAGTAATCGGTTAACCGCAAATTGATATTAAATTTATTTGACCACAAACATACATATTTTGTGATAACTATGCATATAAGTATTAGTTATTTCATATTTATTTAACAGTGCTATTATAGTTTTGAGTGAAAATAGATCTATTTAAGGGTTATTTTTAAAATACCTGAACAACATGTGGTAATTATAATGTGATGTGTCTTTTAAGAAAAAAATATTCCGAAAAATATTTTTGTATGAAAGTAAAATTTAACAAATTATAATTTGTTACATTTACATTTTACTTACATTACATTTACATTACAGTTGCATTTTATTTTCATACAAGAATATGTAATTTTTCAAAGCATTTACTTTATTTTTAAATTTTAATCTATGCTGTCTCACTGCTGGGCAAAGAGTCCAAGTCTCTCCACGTACCTCTATCTTTTTTTTATCCTAGGAAAAATGCATTACGCATCGTCACCCTGCGCCGGGGGGCGCAATATGGTATGTGGGAATCCCCCGCCGAAGATGTGTGCGGTGGATACCCACTAAAAAACCTGCGGGTGTTCCTGCGGGACGACATAATGCCGGAGCAACGGGTACGCCGAAGCACTCATCCGCGGACGTAACTCTATCCTGCGCCAGCTCATTCAGATGGAATATTAAATTGATATTGATTTTTGTGTAAAAGTAAAATATATCAAATACTAGCTGTGTCCAGCGGTTTTACCCGCTGTCCTATCGCCTATGTGTTATTCCCGAGTCTAAGCTATCTCTTTACCAAATTTCAGCTCAATCGGTCCACGTTTAGGCTTGAAAGAGTAACAAACACATATCCAGACATCCTGACATCCATTCTTTTACTTTAATAATATGAGTGCGATTATTAAAAGTAACATATTATTATTGTATTACAAGTTTTTGTTTATGATGTTAGCTGCTTGGAACTGCGAGGATGCGTAATCAGAATCACAATACATGTATAATATTTGCCTTTGAGCCTAATAATAATAATAATTGTAGTTTATACTCCAACAAAACAGGTTTCCCTACTTACACTGTCAGAGTCAAATTACAATTTATAGGTTGTGTGGCCAACCTATATGCAGTGTTGCCAACAAGTCGGGACCTGGTGTCGCCCATTTTCAGAGCTTGAGTAGCCTAAAGTAGCCGAATTTGAAATGAGGTAGCCTAAAGTAGTAGCCCATTCGCCGAAGCTAAAATAAAAAACAGTTTTTTAACAATTTATTTATTTATATACACTCCGATTCTGCTTCATCTGCTGCGAGCAATAGCAAAGCATCCAGAATAACTTCGCCGTCGTCAACATTTACTGTGGATGCTGTGCTAGCGCTGGCTTTCCCAAACAATTTAATCGTTTTGTATTTTTATAATACGTATAATTACAATGGCTATCAACAGCCAAGCGAATACTTTATCTTGGTTGGATCATAAATTTGGTTACGTTATAGATACGACCATAGGCGTATCCAGGATTTGGTTCTGGGGGGGGGGGGCAAGGTGCAGAAAGACAAAAATATTAATAATTACAAGCTTTATATTACTTTCACCTGTCTGTTGTCTGTCTGTCTGTCTGTCTGTCTGTCTGTCTGTCTGTCTGTAATCAAATCTTGCAAGTTTAATTTGACCCACTTCCCGGTTTCCAATTGAGCTGAAAATTTGCATGCGTGTGTAAATCGGATGACAATGCAATATTATTATGACATCGAGCTGATCTGATGATGGAGCTGGAAGGTGGCCAAAGGAACTCTGTCATAAAACAACGCAACCCCATCGAGTTTGGGCTCATTTGATTCGTCTTGACGAGTACTTTATGATGCAAGATGATAACAATAATTAAAGCTTGTTTTTAAAAAGTATTTTTTAAATTTCACTTGTTTTTACTACGAAAAGTGTGTGTTTAGCTCGCTCTGAGCAGTTAGAAAGTTTAAAGATCCTTAACAATAAGTGCGCGAGCAGCTTGCTTAGGCTCATTTGTGTTGAGATTCGATCATTCAACTAAAAGAACTTTTCATCTTTTTCGAGTAGCCTAAAAGGCGACCAGTCGCCTTTAAGGTTTTTTTGTCGCCGATTTCCAATCCGAGTAGCCTAAATGGCGAAAAATCGCCTTCGTTGGCAACACTGCCTATATGTTGCAGTTTCAGGTTGCCGAGATTACTACAGTGCCTGCAACATGAGCTAACGACTGCCTCCTACATATATTATAGGAAACAGCCGGGACCCACAGTTTTACGTGCCGCACCGAAACACGGTAGCGTCCAGACGAAAATCTTTGCCACACTGAGATTTGAACCCAGGACCTTCGGCTTACAAGCCGGACGTATGACCACTGGGCCACGGACGCTACAATAAAAGTTTTGGGTATAGGTTCTTACTAGTAATTTATGTGATTTGTAATGCCTTAACTGAATAAACAATTTATATATTTATTTAAATATAGCAGAGAATCCCTGATAATATTCTGTTAGGCTATACGAAGCGCGCGAAGTATCATTTTTCTGGACTCACTCTAGCTCACTGGAAGCCGTTTAGCTACCCAGTCATGTTATTTGGTGATTTTGCTTATGAGTTGCCTACTTCATAAAGCTTTTTCACTAAATGGCATTGCTGGGACGAATCAACGATCACTAATTCGCATTACTGGGATGAATCAAAGTTCACTATATGGCATACCTGGGATGAATCAACGTTCACAGAACATTGCTGGGATGGATCAACGTGGAACACACATCGAAAAGGTAAGTGAGGCTCCCGAAGTTTCGCTCTGAGCGATAAGACCGTCAATTGGCACACCGTTAATGGTGATTCATAGTTCTAATGTTTTCTTTTCTAATGTTTATAAAGAGTTTTTTTATCTTAAAGCTTTTTGGATATATTTTTCACTTTCAGAGTGCACTGTTCATTTTCAATTTTATCGAATCCGGTTCAGCGGTTTTCAAATTAAGAATTAAAACTTTTGTTCATCATTTTAAAAAGAGATTCCGACGACCTTTCCTTTTTCGAAATCTATTAAAATTATCTATTATGTCTTTAAAATGGTGTCAACAAGTAACAATGCAAATAGAATTTCACAAAATCAGGTACTTAATCCCTAGTTAAAGATATAATAATTATAATTAATTAATTATTTGTCATTAACTAATTATTTTCACTAATGATTGACAGGTAAAGTCGAGTATAAAAGGGTACGTAAGGGTTGTTTTTAGTCAGTTGCAATTTGAGTGTTGTTGAGTGAACATCTAAGTTTGAAAAAGGAATTAATAAAACATGAGCATATTTTTTTCCGAGGAATTATAATAATTTGTTCATTTTTTTAAGTCGAATAAAATTATAGGGTAAAATTGGTATAAAAGTGCTTTTTAGTGTAAAGTGGCATGTTTTGGATTTTCTTCAATTTAGTAAGTTTCATAACTACATTATTTTTTTCTTATTTTGTCTTATTGTTTGTCAATGTCTGTCAGTTGTAGCTGTCACTGCCTCAGTTGACATGTTTGTCATTCTGTCACTGGGTGTGTGATAGTTGTATCTGTCAGATTCCATCATCGTGTTCTAAATTTAAAATGTTTCTTTATTTTCTGTTAGTTACCGCTGTCACTTACTCAGTTGACACGTTTGTCAATCTGTCACTGGGTGTGTGATAGTTGTTTCTGTCAGATTCTGCCATCGTGTTCTAAATTTAAAATGTTTTTTTTAATTTTTGTCAGATTTAGTTATCACTGATAGATGTAGCTGTCACTAACTTAGTTGACATGTTTGTCACTCTGTCACTGGGTGTGTGATAGTTGTATTTGTCAAATTCTGTCATCGTGGTCTAAATTTAAAACAATAATCTCTACTTTAAACATTCTATATGTTCTATGTTTTTTTTTTTAATTTTCTGTCAGATGTAGCTGTCACTTACTCAGTTGACACGTTTGTCATTCTGTCACTGGGTGTATGATAGTTGTTTCTGTCAGATTCTGTCATCGTGTTCTAAATTTAAAATGTTTTTTCAATTTTTGTCAGATGTAGCTATCACTAATAGATTTAGCTGTCACTAACTTAGTTGACATGTTTGTCACTCTGTCACTGGGTGTGTGATAGTTGTATTTGTTAGATTTAATCAACAACAACAAATCATTTATGGTATTAACTATTATACTTACCCAACTTTTTATTTCAATATACCAACAGTTACCTCGTTAAATTGTTTTATTCCATTATCTAGGACAAGACCGATCTGTTAGTTATAACTGTCAATACCTCAGTAGACATGTTTGTCATTCTGTCACTGGGTACATGATGGTTATGATTGATAGATTTTACACATCACTGAAGAAGAACAAAATTTTATTTCAACAGCAATTGGTTTTCATTGTCAAAGTAGATACAAAATTTCAAGTATATCATTGTACTCCGACATTTTTGACAGGTTTGGACTAGAAGGCCTATTGGCTATCGCAAAACGACATGTAAAACACTAGAATCTATAGACAAAATTGCGTACATTACGTGCTTAACCCTCCTTATTAATATGCGTCAAGTAACAAAAGCAGCAATGTTCATTGAAGTTGCCATAAATCGTAGTGCGTGAGAATTAGCTAACAGCCCCTCTGATGTCTCAGTGCAGTTTTTTTTTTTTCAGAAAACCCTCATTATACAATTATTTAGATCTATTGTAAGACTATCGCTTCTGGCTACTACTACTTTTCTAATATAAACAGCTGTCATTAACCTAGTTGACATGTTTGTCACTCTGTCACTGGGTATTTGATAGTTGTTTTTATTAGATTTTGACAACTACGAAAACGAAGACTAGGCGAGGAAACAAGCAAAATTTACACGAAGAATGAAGATTTTGTGAGAAATTGTGAAGAAAATAGTCTTCTGTCAGTTATAACTGACACTATCGCAGTGACATGTTTTGTTTTTCTGTCACTGGGTGTGTGATGGTTGTTCCTGCCAGATTTATCAAATAGAAGAATAAAAAGTTTTTTGAGGAAGATAAATAAAAAAATATGTAAATGCACGTGAATTTTCTGTCAAATCTAGCTGTCATTGATTCAGTAGACATGTTTGTCATTCTGTCACTGGGTGTATGATAGTTGTTTGAGACAGAATCTATCAACTATAGGTAATAAGCTAATAAGAAAAATTGGAAGAATAGGTAAAATATTTAGTGAAAGAAGAATTTTGTTTCTGTAAAATGTAGCTGTCAAACTTTCAGTTGACATGTTTGTCATCCTGTCACTGGGTGTATGATAGTTATAATTTTCAGAATCTGTCAACGAAAGTGATATAAGAAGATTACTTTCATCAAATATAATTGAACCCATAGCTTATTTCTACCAAATGTAGCCTTTTTGTCTCCTAGAAGCCATAAGACGTCAAGAAAAGGAAGCAGCAGTAAATGAAAAGTGTTATCTGTCAAATCTAGCTATCATTTGGCCAGTAGACATGTTTGTCATTCTGTCACTGGGTGTATGATAGTTATAATTGTCAGATATTATCAACTATATAAATGAAGAAGATTTCTCAAGAAAAAAGGAAGAGGATTCGAAAACATCTGTCAAATTTAGCTATCATTTATTCAGTTGTCATGTTTGTCATTCTGTCACTGGGTGTATGATAGTTATAATTGTCAGATATTATCAACTATATAAATGAAGAAGATTTCTCAAGAAAAAAGGAAGAGGATTCGAAAACATCTGTCAAATTTAGCTATCATTTATTCAGTTGTCATGTTTGTCATTCTGTCACTGGGTGTATGATAGTTATAATTGTCAGATATTATCAACTATATAAATGAAGAAGATTTCTCAAGAAAAAAGGAAGAGGATTCGAAAACATCTGTCAAATTTAGCTATCATTTATTCAGTTGTCATGTTTGTCATTCTGTCACTGGGTGTATGATAGTTATAATTGTCAGATATTATCAACTATATAAATGAAGAAGATTTCTCAAGAAAAAAGGAAGAGGATTCGAAAACATCTGTCAAATTTAGCTATCATTTATTCAGTTGTCATGTTTGTCATTCTGTCACTGGGTGTATGATAGTTATAATTGTCAGATATTATCAACTATATAAATGAAGAAGATTTCTCAAGAAAAAAGGAAGAGGATTCGAAAACATCTGTCAAATTTAGCTATCATTTATTCAGTTGTCATGTTTGTCATTCTGTCACTGGGTGTATGATAGTTATAATTGTCAGATATTATCAACTATATAAATGAAGAAGATTTCTCAAGAAAAAAGGAAGAGGATTCGAAAACATCTGTCAAATTTAGCTATCATTTATTCAGTTGTCATGTTTGTCATTCTGTCACTGGGTGTATGATAGTTATAATTGTCAGAATTGGTCAACTTTATACATAAAGAAGATTCCTTAAGAAAAACAGAAGATATACAACATTTATTTTCTGTCAAATCTAGCTGTCATTTGTTCAGCTGACATGTTTGTCATTCTGTCACTGGGTGTATGATAGTTGTAATTGTCAGAAATTGTCACCTTAAATAATAAGAAGATACGTATTGCAAGACTATTTCTCAAGAAAAAACGAAGAGGATTCAAAAACTACATGATTTTTTGTCAAATCTAGCTATCATTAATTCAGTAGACATGTTTGTCATTCTGTCACTGGGTGTATGATAGTTGTATTTGTCAGATAATGTCATTTAAGAACACTAAGAAGATTTTTCTGTCACTGAAGATTGATTTCCGTCACTGAAGATTGTTTTCTGTCAATTCTAGCTATCATCGATTCAGTAGACATGTTTGTCATTCTGTCACTGGGTGTATTATAGTTATAATTGTCAGAACTTGCCATCTATGAATACTAAGAAGATTTTCCTGTCAATGAAGATTGTATTCTGTCATTTCTAGCTATCATTTGTTCAGTAGACATGTTTGTCATTCTGTCACTGGGTGTATGATAGTTGTAATTGTCAGATATTGTCAAGTTTAATACATAAAGAAGATTTCACAAGAAAAAAAAAATGATTCAAAAACAAAATGAACTGCTGTCAAAGCTATTGATGTCAACTATATACAAAACTAGATTATGCTCGCGACTTTGCCCGCTGTGTTCCAAATTTCAACCTAACCTTGGTTTTAATTGTATGTATTGGTGTATGTATATAGCTATGATTAAAAATATGTACTTATGTCTCCTTATATATCTTTATAACCACCGTCGCTCTATTTTATGTATTTCCTTTCCCTGCTTGGTTGGTAGCGATAAGACCGCCAATTTTAACACTTATTTCTGTGTAATCTTAGTTCTAAGTTTATATTGTTGTATTTGTGTGAACAATAAAGAGTTTTCTATTCTATTCCGTCCAGCGGTTTAGACTGTGCGTTGATAGATCAGCCAGTCAGTCACTCTTCCCTTTAAATATTTAGAAGAAGATTGTTCCTGTCAATAAAAATTGTTTTCTGTCATTTCTAGCTATCATTTGTTCAGTAGACATGTTTGTCATTCTGTCACTGGGTGAATGATAGTTGTTTGAGGCAGATTTGTACCATCATCATCATCGATATATGTGAAAATGTGCCTTTCGGTCATAATAGAGCAAGTAGACCCGCGTGCACTTCGTAGAGCCTAATATAAAAATGGTATTAAATCTTACCTTATTGTTGAGACATTCTTGGAAGTCTTGTTTCATGATGGACACGGAAACTCGGTCTTGAGGCCGTTTTGGACCACTCACAGATGTTACTACTGTTGTTAAATCTAATTCCACTATCTAGAAGAAAAAAACAAATATTTTTATTTAAAAAATGTATCTATACTACGTTTCAATAACAAAGATATTTTTTAGCTAATTTGCAGGGTTTAAAGAATCAATATCTTAATTAATTGGATATATATCGGATATTTTTCATAATATGTCTGATATATATCATAAGATATATCGGATGTAACAGTTTTTGTGAATATATCTATGATATTTTCATAGATATACAACCTTCGAACCCCGCAAAAATTATCTTTGTTTTTGAAACGAAGTATAAGTGTGGTTAAGAGCGTTTATAGTTTATATCGAGTGACGCTCTCTCGCTCGCGCTATTTTGACAAATTTTAAAATATAAATTCATAAATATAATTCATAAATATAAATTATTGAAAATTTCTCAAGATTCCTCAAGATCAGCCCTGCATAATATTATTGCACACATTTTAAAAGTGTTTTCAGTTTGATATATTATAAAATGGCGTGGGGAGCAATATTTAAAAAAAAACATGATCTAAAAATCATGCCATTTTTTATAATATCAAACTGAAAACATTTTTTAAATGTGTGCAATAATATTATGTAGGGCTGATCTTGAGGAATTTTCAGTAAATTAATTCTATGAATTTATATTTCAAAATTTGTCAATAAGTGCGAGCGAGAGAGTCGTCACTCGATATATATACGCTCTTAAGACTTTCATCCTAACGTATGACTATCTCGCTCATACGATACGATGATTTTTTTAAATATAAATTCGTATAATTAACCCTTTAACCGCCACCGTCGGATATATCCGACAAGCCTGTTCTGTTACGTAACCGCCAGAGTCATATATTTCCGACTGCACTTTAAATCTACATTTTTAATATCGACATCAATAACCTTAAATATTAGACATCACTTTTATTGTAGGTATTTATAATTCAAAAAACTTGCCTGGCGCTAGGGGCACGACAAGTGATTTTAAGTCTGGCGGTTAAAAGGTTAACTTTTTGAGAATGTTTTTTATTTATTATTCAGCACAGAGCTAGGACTAACTTAATGCTAGCATTTTGCTTAGCATTTTCTACCAGTTCCCTAAGGCTGGAAAAAATGTACTAGAGCTATACAAAGGTTTTGGTTATTCAGTACATTGGTGTATAGGGCCTTATTGGGGAGGTCATTGGCCATGTTTTGAGCGCAATATATGTTCCGCGAAAATTTACGGTTTTCGAGATATTTCAATTTTTTAGAAAAATAGAGGTGACAATATAAAAAAAATCATAAAAAATAACCTTGTATAATTATAATTTTTTTATTATCTCATTACGTGGACAAAATATTAGAATATTATTTAAATTAATCAAATTAAATCTAATTTATCACATTACAAAGAATAGAACCGAAGTAATAAAATTTGTTAACTTTTATGAATACCTTGTACCTAAATAGAAAAATTACTCAAAAAAATCATAGAATTTTATTTATGCCATTTATTTACACTGTTAGTGGTTTAAAGTAGGACAAAAGTACCAGGCTACCATAACAATGAAAGAGGTTGCTGTAGCAATTTATTTAAACATCGAATGTATTCAAACTCACCTCAGAGAAAATAGGATCCTGTGAAGGATCACTGTAATCCCTAAATTGTTTTGTTGCTTTGAGATATGCCTCAATTATCGCGATCTTTTCGTCGGAACGATCTGAAAGAGACGAAAGATATTATAGATTTTTTTTATACTTCACTTATACAATTTACTGGATTCAAACTGCTGGAAAAACGTAATGAGGCATACGGGTATGTCACTTGGGCTTACTAAGAGGTTCAGTGGTTCTTTCATAACTTGCTAAGAGCGATATGCGATTTTTTCATCTCATCATAGTATCTTATTACTGTTAAAGTACCAGGAAACCATAACTTGCTAAGAGATTGCCTGCCTCTATTACTTAGCATTATTCCACCCTAAAACACTAGCATTTCGCCACCAAGTACCAGGCAACCATAAATGACAAAGAGGTGGCTTACTAGTCTGCGTGAGGTATCCCAGCGACCTCGTGTCGACGGGGAAGTGAAGAACTTTGCCAATTTATAGGCATTTTGGGATATTTATTGTATTTTTTAATAGAAATAAAATAAAAGAAGCCTACTTTCTCTCCGTCTTTCTTTCGTTCTTTCTCTCTCTAAACAAGAATCAAGGTGAAAACTATAGCTAAAATCACCTGATGTTAGCTTTCAAAGCTACTAGGCTTCCATAACATTCTAAAAGATTGCTTTTAGCGACAAGCTAAAGATATTCCCAAAACGTCCTCTCTTTTAGGGCCTTTTCAAACCTGGGTGATGTCCGCTCAGGTTTGAACAGGCCTTTACAGTGTATCTTATTACTATCAAAGTACTAGGCTACCATAACTTTGCTTTGGAGATTGCTTTTATTACATGTAAACATTCTTCTAGCTTCGAAAACTAGCATTTCTCATGACCAAGTACCAGGCAACCATAACTTGCTAAGAGATTGCCTCTATTACATATCATTATTCCACCCTAAAACACTAGCATTTCACCACCAAGTACCAGGCAACCATAAGTGACAAAGAGGTGGCTTACTAGTCTGCGTGAGGTACCCCAGCGACCTCGTATCGACGGGGAAGTGAGCGACAGTGGCGCCGAACTCCGGACACATGTTGGCTATAGTTGCACGGTCGGCTATACTGAGAGCCAGTACTCCTGGTCCGAAGAATTCTACGAATTTGCCCACTACGCCGAGGGAACGGAGGTGCTGAAATAAGAAAACTAAAGTTTAGAGATACGAAGAGTTGACAAAAGTTGTGTAATATGACCGTTATACTAAAGTCTATTACTCGTCAAGACGAATTAAATAAGAAACTCGATGGGTTTGCGTCGCTTAATTACGGAGTTCCTACGTTCACTTTTCAGCTCCATCATCAGATCAGCTCCATGTCATTAATAATATTGCATTGTCATCCGATTTATACATGCATGCAAAATTTCAGCTCAAACGGAACGGCAAGTAGATCAGATTTACTTGCAAGATTTGATCACAGACAGACAAGAGACAGGTGAAAATAAAAGAAAATTTGTCATGAAAATCATACTCGTTAATAAAACGAACAAAAAGTTAAAAACTGATTACTGGTTACCGTCTAGCACCAAATGACTCGTCAAACAATTACAAACTCAATAAGGTTAATGTCGTTTAACAACCGAGATCTTATGGCCATCTTTCAGCTTTATCACCAGACCCTGGTTACCCATCTTTGCTTAGATCGTCCCTCATTTATACTATATAAGTTACCAGGGGACCATAAAATTGTAGGAGTACATTTCTTATCTCAGTGATTGTCAGCACAAGGTTCTGAGAGGTCGCCAATGGGCTTATTCAACAGTCAACTTGTATTGGGCAACCAAATGCTTGGAGATCAAGCAGTATGAGATACCAGGAAACCATAAACTCAAAGAAGTATTCCTTACCTTAGTAATAGTCAGTAGAAGATCAGTAGAGGTAGCTAGTGGACTCAGTTCGCCGATCAACTTGTATCCAACAACTTTGGGCAGCAAAATGCTCATCTACATTCAATTTGAGGTACCATGGGAACAGACACTCAAAGGAGTGCATTCCTTACATCAGTTATGGTGCCAAGTTTCGTAGAAAGCTCCAAAAGACTCAAATTCACCGACCAATTTGTATCAAAATGCTTAGATCAAGGCACCTCACTCAATATAAGGTACCAGGAGATCATAAACTCGAAGGAGTATATTTCTTACCTTAGTAATAGTCAGTACAAGATCAGTAGAGGTTGCCAATGGACTCAGTTCGCCGATCAGCTTGTATCCAACAACTTTTGGCAGCAACATGCTGATTGCTTGACCGAGCATCACTGCCTCTGCTTCTATGCCTGGAAAATAGTAAATTTTATAGGTAAAAATATAGTCAAAAAAATTGGTTGTCTGTAAAGTCGGTTTACTGACGGTAGTTGAACGTGACAACGTCTTAAGGTAAATGTAGTATAGTATAGCAGCTGTCCACGCAGACGCATCGCTCACTCAAGTAGGAGAGAGACGGATGTCGAACGCTGCCGAACGCAAAGGCCGATTGTGCTTCTTTGTCGCTTGCACTTCAAGCCTTACATGAAACGCCTCAGAGCGAGGTAACGCCGCATGACTCATGTTTTTTCGTGCGTGCAGCCGGCTCTATCGAATTATAAGACGTTGTCACGTCAAAAAAATTTACCAAATAATAGGGACCAAAGGAAACAAAAATATAAAAAAGTAGTCCGATTTTTCAAATCAAATCAAATCAAATCATTTATTTGCACACATGGGTATACAGGTTTACAGATGTTGTTGTTTATAACTACACAAGCACTCCATGTCTCACCGTCTGGCATGCAAAAATTTGTTAATGTATCTACAATAATGTTAAAGTATATTAATTATAATTATAAGAGTTCCAGATAATATTTCAAATGTCATTCAGATAGTCATTGATAGTGTAGTAAATTTTAGACAATAAAAATTTCCTTAATACATTCTTGAAATTATTATAGTTTTCAATGGTTTTAATAGAGTTAGGTAATTTATTATAAATTTTAATGCTCATAAAAAAGTTACTGTCGCTGTGTACTTTAGTTCTAATTGTTGGTATCTGTAAGGTATATTTATGTCTTGTACTTTGAAGAGTATTATAGTTTTTAATATTTCTTTTTACTAGTAGAGCAGACTCAAAGATATACAACGAGGGGAGTGTTAAGATTTTAAGTGAGGAAAAAAATGGTCTACAAGACTCAAGTTTGTTTCAGATTACAAATTGCTCGGATACATTTCTTTTGTGCCCTGAATGCCATTTCCTTATCTACAGAGTTACCCCATAGCAGAATTCCATACTTTATTGTTGAACCAGCAAAGGCGTGATATGCATTAAGAACTGCGTCCTGATTAACTACTTTGCGTAACATATAGAGTGCATAGGAAAATTTATTCAATTTGGTGCATACATTTTGTATATGAAATTTCCACGTGAGATCAGAGTCAATGTCAACTCCCAGAAATTTATTACATTTTACTTCTTCTATTTTTATTCCTTGATATTCTATGTTTAATGGGTTACATTTAGTGTTTTTATTTTTGAATGTCATTATTTTAGTTTTGCTTAAATTAATTTTTAAATTGTTATCTTTCAGCCAGTCTACAATATTTATTAGGGAATTGTTGATTTCATACTCAAGACTATTACTGCTTCGATCAGTTTCAGTGAAAATGGCTGTACTGTCGTCTGCAAACAGTATCATAGGATGTGCAATTGCTTTAGGTAGATCATTGATATAAATTAGAAATAGAAGAGGACCCAAAATACTGCCCTGTGGCACACCATATTTGACGTTTCTACAGTTAGATTGATACTTGATCTTTTTTTTTTGTTGCTCACTCACTCAAAAAGTTGTCATGGTAAATGAAAATTTACCCATTTCTGACAAATCAGTACATGAAACTTTGAAGTACTAGGCTACCATATTCATTAGGAGGTTATCTAACACTAGACTCAAATCATTTCGTTATAGTACACAATTCAAGTATTTTTAATTATGTAGTACCAGGCTACCATATTCAATAAGAGGTCGCTCACTGGTCAAATCTGTTAATATCTATCTGTCTATGTAGTACAAACCCATATAATTCAATGTATATTTAACAGAGAAGTACCAGGCTACCATAATCGCTAGGAGGTTACTCATACTAAACTTACCACCAACACCCCATCCAACGACTCCCAAACCGTTGATCATGGTTGTGTGACTGTCGGTGCCTACCACAGAGTCTGGGTGAAGCATGTCTTCTGAGAATACCACGCGGGCTAGGTATTCTAGGTTCACCTGGAAATTTATATATAGGGCATTAAAGAAAGTTCAATGTGTTGACTAGCTCTAGCATTTTATATTCTACTCACAGTAAAAAAAATATGTACCTAATATTTTATATTATCTAAATTATGGACTAATCATATTTGAAAGTATCTACAACCACATTTTTTTTCCAAAAAAGGATACTTAAGATAAGATAATCATTTATTAAATAAAGTGCGTTTGCAGTCTTAAAAATTAAGTCATGCGCTGCACAAAATTTTCATCAATCTTATTCCAAAAACTACGGCAAAATAATTCAATTTCCTTTACCTGATGCACAATTCCTGATCCTGGTGGAACAATTAACATATTGTTGAAATTCTCTGCGCCCCACTGTACAAAAAAAAACGATTATTAACTATATCTATCTTAAAAGTATGAGTAAATACATAATTTCTATTTTTAAATATCTGAATTACCTTCAAAAATTGGAATCTCTCTTTGTTTCTTTCAAACTCAAGCTCTTGATTTTTGTTCAACGCGTCTGGACTGAAAAAAAAATTAAAGTCATTAGCGAGTTAATTTTTTTTCCAAAAACCGCAGATTGTACCGGCGGTGCGCCAAAATTATGGGGCTGTGGACACACCGAAGCACTCATAAGCGCTAGGATTTTCATCTTGTTATTTTTATTATCTGTGTTCTTCAATGTTATAACTTGCTTGACTCGCGGCTTTGCACGCGTGCTGAAATTATAATTTCTTAGTGGAGGTCGTTACAAAATCTATCCATGTTCTAAATTTCAGCCCAATCTCTTCAGCGGTTTGAGCTGTGCATTGATAGATCGAACAATCGGTCACTCGTATATAGTATTATCATGTTAATACAATAAATATTTATGTAATTATGATAATGTTTCAGGTTCAAAGTACCAGGGCATCAGAAGATACAAAGAGATCATACTAACCTCCTAGCGAAGTCCACTTGCACAGAGTGATCTATGACCAAGTCAGCCCCGGACATATAGGGTTGATCTTAACCGGAACAAATATGTTTTTAAAGCTTTAAAGTACCAGGCTACCATATTCGCTACGAGGTAGATCACTAGCCTAAACTCAAATTAGATCTTGGTAAAAGAAAGAAACCCATACATCTCAGATGTTTTTAATATTTTGAAGTACCAGGCTACCATATTCGGTAGGAGATTGCTCCCCAATTTGTTTATTCCTTGGAGTACATCCCTATATAATTATTGAAGTGAAGTTTCAGTTCAAAGTACCAGGGTATTATAAACTACAAGGAGATACTAACCTCCTAGCGAAGTCCACTTGCACAGAGTGATCTATGACCAAGTCGGCCGGACATATAGGGTTGATCTTATCCGGGTCCCCGCCTAGATCTTTGACAGCATCGCGGATTGCCGTAGTATAAACCCAAATATGTTTTAAAAGCTATGAAGTACCAGGCTACCATATTCGCTAAGAGGTAGATCACTCGCCTAAACTCAAATCAGTTATTTGTAGTAGTAAACCTATATATCTCAAATGTTTTTAATACTTTGAAGTACCAGGCTACCATATTCGCTAGGAGATTGTCCCCCAATTTATTTTAATGGCTATACTTTAGTACAACCCCATATAAAATTAAAGTTTAGCTTCAGGTCAAAGTACCAGGGCATAAGTATAAACCCAAATTTAATATATTTTTAAAGCTTTGAAGTACCAGGAACTACCATATTCGCTAAGAGGTAGATCACTCGCCAAACCCCAAATTAGTTCTTTTTAATAATATAACCCCATAAATTTCAAATGTTTTAAATTTGAAGTACCAGGCTACCATATTCGCTAGGAGATTGTCCCCCAATTTATTTTAATGGCTATACTTTAGTACAACCCCATATAATTAAAGTTTAGCTTCAGTTCAAAGTACCAGGGCATCATAAACTACAAGGAGATACTAACCTCCTAGCGAAGTCCACTTGCACAGAGTGATCTATGACCAAGTCGGCCGGACATATAGGGTTGATCTTATCCGGATCCCCGCCTAGATCTTTGACAGCATCGCGCATTGCCGCGAAATCTACTACAGCTGGGACGCCTGTTAGATCCTGGAAAATATTTTTAAACATTTTTTTAGACACTACCAAAATGCCAGATATGGTGAGACGTTACCATCGTTTAGGTATTGACATTGCGTTACCTTTTACGTAATTTAGATTCATTTATTTAGAAAAAGATTATATCTATCTATCTTAGATAAGTTGTTTAACCAAAACTTTGTTATCAAAATTGACCAGACCATTTGAAAGTATGGAAAGCTCTAACTCTACAAACCCTCCTAAGAACACCTCTTTCTTTCACCCTCTAATAATATTTTGAATTTTTTTGCAATTGACTTTACCCAGTGAAAATTACTAGGACATCAAAAATTACGAAGGTCCTCAATAACTAACCTTTTACGAATCAGTTTCCTAACAAAACTCTCTCGTAATCAAACTTCTCCTGCTCTCATGGTCCACATCGCATCGGCCGGAAGTACTTGGGAGTCAGTTACTAGGAGGATCTAAGACATCAAGAATTCTAGGAATGAACCAGGGCATCAGAAACTATGAAGAGATTATCTCAATACAAGCTCTTCGAAAAAACCCTCTCTTAAGAAAATATTTTGAATTACCTACTTTAGTCGATAAAAAGTACTAGGGCATCAGAAATTGCAAGGAGATCTCAATAACCAACCTTTTACGAACAAGTTTCTCTAACAAAACTCTCTCTTAAGCCCATTACACACGTCGCTATATAGCGCTATAAAGCTTCTTATAGCGCGGCATAGCTTCAGTACAAATCGGCATCCGTCACACACGTAGCTATAAATGACATATAGCGCTATATCGCGCTATATTTTACAGTTGATGCGTAGAATCCGCCATTTTTCATTTTGACTAGGTGATAAAATGACTAAGCCGATTTGTATTACCGAGACAAAATAAAACAAACTCCTATTACCTACGCGATATATTAAACTAAATAGTAGCAAATGTTTAACCGCTGTGTAACAAATTAGAAAAAAATGTTTTTTATATATGTTAAATATTTTCTAGTGTTTGCAGGTCTTTTTGTTAGCATTACGAAGCAAAGTAATATAATTTGTATTTTAAATTTCACCTCCTATTTACTTGTAATAGGAGCTCTTTTTATGCATAATGATTATTTGTCCGAATAACTTAGACCTTTGAATACCTTACAGTAGACTTTCGCTTAACCGGCTAAGTCATGTTACAAAATGGCTACGCATTTTTTTTTAATCTAGTTCATATGGGATTTGCCAAATTGTATGGTTTTACAGCAACATGTCTGTTGACAATGTCAATTTTGAGTCTTATACAGGATGTGTAAAAAAATTCATGATTTTTTTCTCAATTTTTAAAAAGATACATACCAGGAGGTTGCTATGGTTTTTTTTTACAAAAGTGATTGTCAGTTAAATCTTTAATAATGCAAACACATGTTTCAAGGGGTTTGTAGGTACCTCTAAAGAGAAAAAAAAAAAAGCTATGCAATAGCTTAACAAATCATTATTTTATAGTTTGTCTAGACATTTTTACTAGGAAACTGAACGTTTGGAGTTCTTCTTGTCCTTGTCATATTGCCCATTACTGGGAGTCATGGCCCCTCCTTTGGAGGATTTGATATCTGATGATAGATCGCTATCTGGGTTGGTTGGATGCGATTTTCATAGCCAGGAGCCAAAAGACAACAGGACAACAGCAACTTTAAGGGTGGTGCGGATCTGATCTGACCAACGCATCGGACTACGACCTGAGTCCGCTTTCCTTTGATTTTCCGGATGACAATGAGTTTCTCTACCTATGCTATTTGGCCGATGTAGTCGAGAATCCTCTGATAAAGTCGGTCAAATCCAACATGAATTGATCTTATTTGATTAACGTAAGTTACTTTTAGTAAACGATGTTAATTTAGAATAAATTTTTCTGGATTTTTTTGACGAATTTTGAAACGTCATTTTTATTAAGTTTACCAGGAGCAGATTTGAAGGAAACCAAAATCTAGGAAAAAAAAAGAAACATCCTTTATGTAGAATACATTGTCAAATTCTTTTGTTTAAGTAGTGTTGGGGAATCATTGGAACTATATGCAATCAAAGTGATTGAATCTCCGTTCCTACTTCTGGTACTCCTGGTACCTACTTCCTAAAAATATTAACAAGGAACTAGCTTTAAAATGATGAAAAGTGGTATGTACCTTTAACGAGTGTGCTGACGAAACGAGATATATGAAAGTGCATAGGAAGGAGAAATAAAATAGACCCCCGTGTCATGATTTTCTGTATAGCAACAAAATCTCCAAAACCTGACGGTTGGTTAGTTTTGATTGGCTTGTTTATAAAAAAAAACCTCTTCATTTAGACCAAACCACCTTAAAATCAAGAGAGAAGAGAGAAAAAAAGCGAAAAATATATAAAGCGTTTTCTTTTAAGAATTCTCGGATGCTGCTTGCTAGCGCAAGCATAAACAATACAGTCCAATTTCTCGGATATAAAGATGTACAGTACAAGTCCTGCACAGATGCAATAGATATAAATAGCAGATAACCACATGAAATAAATACGTCTAGTGAAGCAAACGTACGAATGTGATTTGATTTCGAACAGGAGAAATGATTTGGATACGCAAACTCGATCACCTGCTCGCATTAAGAACCACTTTGAATTTCTTCCAGTTAGACTGCGTTCGTTTTCTGCTTAGATAGGATATGTGAGTCACTTGCATGCCTATGTACGTAAACACACATTCACCTATGTACATGCAATCACGCTCATCCAAAATCCTGATAAAGTTTTACACAGCACCGTAAAATAAATCGGTGGTAATATAAATAACATACATTATCATTTTATAGGTTTTTATATAAAAAATATTCGACTTATTAGTGCCTATTACTATTAATTATGTACAGAAAAGTACGATAATAGTATTTCAGATAATTTCTCTTATTAATTTCGATTAGATTAAAATAAGTTGGTTAGTTTTATCACTAATTTAAGACGATTTTTAAAAACAGTTAATTATTGTATATTTTAACACTTGTATTTCTTTTAAACAACGGTTTTCAACTTATATCATTCATCGCAGGAGGCACAAAGTGGAAATTGTGCATACACTTATTAGGTAAGTAAGACTGGTGATAATGCTATATTTTGGTAACATTGAATTGATCCGATAATGAAGCCGTAAAAAAGCAACTGGAACTCCGTGAAGGTTATAGAACAGTTGAAGTATAGCTAACATATATTAAAAAAAACAATCTACATAACATGAAAATAAGTATTTAATAATTATTTTATGAGTAATTGTCACTTTACATTAATGAAACTTTAATAATTATCATTATTGTGTGGGATAAGAGAACAGATACCTAAACTATTAAAATACGTATTTATTCGTAATATATTATGTTAATAACATTTTTCCACACAAGTATATGGCAACTCCAAATTGCACTTGTCCGTTTTTTTATATTTTTGTATTAATATACCTATTCAAACGCTCTCATAGAAATTCTTGCCAAGTTATTCCAAATATTTGAGTACGTTTGTAAATATGAAAAAGTAATGTTAATAAAGTCACTTGATTTGATATCAATGATCGACTCAAGATTCAATCACAAAGAATGAACTATTAAAACATATAGTTCCGATCAGTAACCTGGCCATCACTAAAAATAATATAGCAAGGTATAGCAAGGTATAGCAAGGCCTTGCTATACGATGCTATATGGTACCAGGAGTCATATAGCAAGATATAGTATAGCGTCGTGTGTAATGGGCTTTATTCAAATTTCTTCTGCTAAAAAGTACCAGGGCACCAGAAACTACGAAAAGATCTCAATACAAACCTTACAGCAATAAGTTTATTTAACAAAACTATCTCGAAATCCAATTTTTGCTGCTGAAAAGTACCAGTTCCTACCAGGGCACCAGAAACTACGAACAGGTTTACCTGTAATATAACCCTGGCGGGTTTGAAGGCGATCTCGACTCCTCCCTCGACTGTTTGATTCGTCTCCCAGTTGAGCACATGGTCCACATCGGCCGGGAGTACTTGGAAGTTGTCGCAGTTACGCACGCAGGACTCGAGGAGTACTCGTATTGAGTAGGGGAGGCGGTCTGAAAGAGGAAAATCATTTTTGGTGGGAGTACATAACATTTTTGTTCGCCGAATATTTGAATTGGTATTGAATACGATTTTCTCGTTTACGTGCGTCTGTCTCGCTCGCACGATATGACGAATTTTGATATATAAATTAGTAGAATTTGCTTTTTGAAAATATGAGAAACATTAAAGTTCTGGGCTCTGATACGCCTCCGACGCCCTTTCTTCCTCCCGTTCGCGTACCGCGAAAAAGTCATGTTTTTTTATTAATTTAAATTACGAAGACAAATAAAAACACATCCAATATTTTTTAATAATCTACAATTCGGGTAAAAGTAAATTTTAGTCAACATCTCTATTGAATAGCGTGCCATGAAGGAAGCATGTCCAGCAGCGAAAGAATAAAGTCCAATAATGATGATTTTGACCAGTTCTCAATATTAATTACTAAAATTATCCATCATGATCCCGGATTTGGTCCTGGGAAGGGGCAAGGTGCAGAAGGGCAAAAATATTATAATTTTTACTACGAAAAGTGTGTATTTAGCTCGCTCTGAACAGTTAGAAAGTCCAAATATCCTTAATAATATATGCGCGAGCAGCTTGCTGCGAACGCGAAAAAAATTATTATCTTGACCATGAAATACCTATGTGCAAAATTCGTAAATTCGTAACTCTACAACGCAACTCTCTGCTTTGGGGGGGGGGTGAGGGGGGGGGGGGGGGGGGTGAGGGGGGGGGGGGGGGGGGGGGGGGGGGGTACTATAGGTAAAATTACCCAACAAGAAGGTGCGACATTCAATTTTTGTTTACACTGCCTCGGCCGCAAGTCCAAAGGTGAGGCCGGCCTCTTGTCGTCTATTATCGCTGCCACATACCGTTACTGTGGGGGCAGTAACACAATTCCATACGTCACTGATATAATATTATAGGTGAATCGGACCGGCACTAAATACTATTCACAATACGTACAGCTCGTAATTTAATTCATACGTCATACGTATAGCTTTAAATCCAGAGGTTCAAATCTGTGTGTGGCAAAAAGTTCGCCTGGACGCTACCATGTTTCGGAAGACACGTAAAACTGTGGATGGTTTACTATAAGATATGTAAGAGGCAGTCGTCAGATCATGTTGCAGGTGTAGTAATCTCGGCTACTTGAAACTGTAACATATAGGTTGACTGCACAATATATAAATTGTGATTTGACTCTGACAGTGTAAGTAGGGTAACCTGTTCCGTTGGAGTATAAACACCAATTGTTGTTGATGTGAATGTTTGTAAGAATGTATGGATGTTTGAATGTATGATTGTTACTCTTTCATGCTTATTTTAAAATCGGACCACTTTGTAAAAAGTGATGCGTGGTCATAAAAAGAAATATATATACGCGTTGACTTGTAAACATCCTGCATTTTTTTCGTTGGTTGACAATTCGATTCGTTCAACGCTTGACTTCCCATACTGTTAATACGACGTCTAATCAATAATTAAACAAATTATGTATTCAAACTAACGTAATAAGGTGAATTGACCTCGCTATCAGATTGCATAAGTTAAATAACATTATTTGATACACTTGAAAACATCCAAAAATGATTATATAATTCGATATAGGTTTTAGTGAAATTACTGTCTGCACTGGGAGTCTTAACATTTTATGACTCTCAACTCTCAAGTAAGAAGCGTTGGCGCAGTGCACCCAGAATTTTTTACCTTATAATACGTTTTACGTAAAATACTGGGTAGCACTTTACTAATTATGGGTAGCATTATCTCTTATCATCAGGAGAGTGTCTTGCTCTTCTTCTTAATTTGTTGTATAATAAAAAAAGGCTTTGATCAGGATCTATACTTCGTTTCAAAAACAAAGATAATTTTTGCGGGGTTCGAAGGTTATATATCTATGATAATACAATTCACAAAAACTGTTACATCCGATATATCTTATGATATATATCAGATATATTATGAAAAATATCCGATATATATCCAATTTATTAAGATATTGATCCTTTGAACCCGGCAAATTAGCTAAAACATTATCTTTGTTTTTGAAACGTAGTATAGCTTGATCCTTAGCGATGTGGCCGTAGATGACATCTGCTACCATCGATTAAACCTAGGAGACCTAAAATATTGTTTTTAGGTTTTAATCGATATAGGTTAGCCTATGACCAGGATCTCGGCTGATGAGCGACGCGGCCGTAGATGGGAGCAGACTAGACCTAGAAGGCGGGATAAATCCCTTCCTGGCTTCACTGAACGTCATGCCGGAATACTACTAATAACCGCTTGGCGACACGGTTTTGTCCAGTGGGTGGTAACCAGCCACGGCCGAAGCCTACCACCAGTATAGCGAGTGGAAAACCCGCACTTAACTAATAACAGTCATTGGTGCGGGGCCGGGATTCGAACTCGATGATTCAGAATAACATCTGCACCACATAACCCCTTGGCCACCACCGGTTCTAAGGAATATTGGAACGAAGTTCCTTATCGCGCGTTGTGAAAGGGGGCTAGACGGAAAAAATTCTTACGAAAAGTTGTCACGACACTTTTTGCTATAGTAAGCTATTGTAAGCTGTGCGGCGTGCGCATGTTTCTCTGTCTGTCTCTCTCTCTCTTATAGAAAGCAAGCCAGATATTTCCATTAATCGAAAGGAACTTCGTTCCATCCGGGTGTCCCTTGACACCTCTCAAGTTTTTTATTCTAAAGATGGTGTCTACTAAACCTAGAAGGCGGGATAAATACCTCCTTTGTTCTTTGGACGACTGAACACGGTCACAATGACCGCTTGGCGACACGGTTTTGTCCAGTGGGTGGTAACTAGCCACGGCCGAAGTCATTAAAAATTATAATTAATGTTTAAAGAGCGTATATATCAAGTGACGCCCTCTCGCTCGCACAATTTGACGAATTTCGAAATAAAAATTCAAGGAATTAATTTATTGAAAATTCCTCTGTACCAGCACCAGCCCAATAAATTAATTCCATGAATTTATATTTCGAAATGCGTCAAATTGTGCGAACGAGAGAGCGTCACTCGATATATACGCTCTTAACAAGTTAAAATATTAAAGAAACAAAAAGGAGTTTTATTTTAATAAATAAGCATTCATTTCGATTTCGATGGAGCGCAGTATACTAGGCGTCAAGCTAACAGACCGAATCAGGAACACCATACTGCGCTCAAAAATAAAGATCGTCGATGTTGGTCATAAAGCCGCGAGTTTAAAATGTACCTGGGCAGGGCATATCTGCCGCATGTCGGACGAGCTGTGAGCTAAACGCACCACTGAGTGGACACCCAGCACAATTAGACGACGCCGCGGTAGGCCCACAAGGAGATGGCGGGATGAGTTAGACTCTCTTTGCAAAAACTGGTCAGAAATAGCCCAAAAAAGTGGAAGGAAGGTAGGGAGGCCTTTGCCCTGCAGTGGGACGACCATGGCTAAAAAAAAGCATTCATTTATTCAGTTAGTTTACTTTGTATAATAAACTCATTGCATTTATTCAAATAGGCTACAATGAAGAACGTTTGCAAATCGTTGACGACGATATTGAGTTTAATTTTCGTTGCAAAAGTTTTTCGAAAAGAAATGAACCTACTATAAAAAAAATCCTTATTGAAAATGAAACGAAATAAAAATACGAGTATGTTTTTTTTTTATGTTGAGAAGTAAGAAGACGAGCAAGACGCTCTCCTGATGTTAAGAGATAACGCTGCCCATAATCAGTACAGTGCTACCCGGAATTTCACAATGATGTGCAATTCTAGGTGCACCAACGCTTCTTACTCAAGATTCATAAGATGTTAATACTCTTTAGCCCAGTAATTTCACTAGCTACAGTGCCCTCCTACCGAAGCATGTAATGTTTGCACATTACTGCTCAGGCGGTGTGTATTTAACATTTGAGCAAAACATGAATGTGAGCATAGGCGGATTTAGGGGGGGGGGGGGGGGCAGGGGGCCAAGGCCCCCTCAGAAGCATTGTAGAGATACGAATTTTGCACATATTTCATGGTCAAGATTATAATTTTATTCCCGGTGCTCGCAGCATGCTGCTCGCGCACTTATTATTAAGGATATTTGAACTTTCTAACTGTTCAGAGCGAGCTAAACACACACTTTTCGTAGTAAAAATTATAATATTTTTGCCCGTCTGGACCTTGGCCCCCCCCAGAACCAAATCCTGGATCCGCGAGTGAATGTGAGTACTTGTGGTCCTCACACTAGACGTGAATCTGTGTCGTGAGGACCGAAATGATGATTAACAAATATACAAATTATATGCCAAGTTGACTATATCTAAACATTCTCTATTTAGTTTGTGTGGCCAGTATTCCAGACTTCTTATTATGAGCGCAAAAAAAAATTATAATAATAACCAGCGTGATTGAGAATACAAATTTTAATTCAACATCGGATGTTTATGGATTGAATATTTTTTTCTCGTTTCGAAATTTGCCGCCCTCAGTAAATTTGCCGCCCCCTGAAAATTTGCCGCCCTGGGCACTCGCCCCGAATGCCCCTAGTGTAAATCCAGGGCTGGACGTAGACGCTATGGAAATCGTGCAGAGATCGCGAAGTATTATTTTGTACATGAAGTACAGAAAAAGAAGAAGAAAGAAGCGTTACGTCCACCACTAGCAAATGCAGATTGCAGACTAAAGTGTGTGCCGTCTGCGTTAGCGCGCGTTGAAGCAAACGTTCTATTTTTTTCACACACTTTTTGTACGGAGCGGCGCGACGCGGCGCGATCCGGTCTGCCCGAATTACACGGATTATTTGTGTGCCGGACTTTTTGCGCGTCGTGTGCGTTACTGCATATAATTGCATAGGTTCTATTTTCACAGACTAAAAAGTGCGTCATGGATAGTCTGTCGTCTGCGCAGCCCCTAAAAGGACGTTCAATGACAAGTTAAAAATAATGTGGTAGATAGTGGAGACCACAATATATATGATTTATCAAAATGTTTTCACAGGTTGTGGTAGGTTAAGTGACAAATTCACATGACTTTGACCTCGTGGGATTTTTTGAAAATCACCTATATAAGCACAATATGAAGAATACCTACTACTAATATTTTTAATGTACAATTTTTTTTAATGCACTAATGGATGGATGAGTTTATTTGCTCCAACTCAAACTCAAAATTCATTTATTCAAATAGGCTACATTGGAGCACTTTTGCAAATCAATTTTACATTTTTAAGCTATTGCATAGCTTCTATCGCGGGCCTTGAGCGTGGGGACCGAATCCAGAAATTCCGTAACGAAAAAAACCTAAGACCCCCCACTCCAACCGGCACAGCGGTGATACTTTTTAGTTTTTCCATCTATAGATAAATACCAGAACTTTTAATGACTTTTTGAAATATCACGCTTGTCTCTTTAGTTCAGCAACCCGCCTTTAGGTGGCATTAAATAAATAAATAATTATAATTACATAAGTTGATAAAAAATGCTATGCAATAGCTTTACCGCGGCAGTCTCCGAGTGACACACGTCTTTTTTCTATTTTAACACTCTATCGCTCATTCACAAGGCACCTCTATTAGAGCACAACTCAATGCTCAAATACTGGAGCAAACTCTTTTTTTTATACAACGAAGTAAGAAGACGAGCAAGATGCTCTCCTGATGGTAACAGATAACGCTGCCCATAATCAGTACAGTGCTACCCAGTGTACTGTGCCAACACTTCTTACTTGAGAGTCATAAGATGTCGCGCTCAATGCCCGTAAGGACAGATTGCAAGAAATTAGGATGACTAAAAAAATTATAAAAATCTGCCAAACCCCGTCAGATTCCCCATGGTACATAAAAACCCAAGAAGTACACGATTACCTGGAGGTCCCTACAGTGGAAGAGGAGATAAAGATGTTGGGAGGCCGCTACTGCGAACGCCTGAAAATCCACTCGAACCCACTGGCTAGGGTGCTAATTGAACGCCCGCAAATAACAAAACGGTTGAAAAGAAGACATCTTTAACAACCTACTACCAGAAGGAAGAGGGACTAATGAGTCCGAGCCTCAAACGACATAGTCACTCAACACATCTGCTTATAGTCAGCGACTGATCGCGGATAAATGAAGAGGAAATTTAAACCCCGTCTGAGCCAATAAAGCAATTTTCTCAGTGAACTCAAAAAGTCTTACCATATTTATGTCCGAGAGAAGCCAAGTCGTAGTATTTAAATGTTTTTCCGTTCACATCAATTGTCTTCAGCAAATTGTTGAAAGGATTGGTGCCGGCTGTAAAATAAGAAATGAATTATTGTACTTATATTGTAAATGTTTTAGAGGATAGGCTAATCATGTTATACATAGGCATATGCTGAAAATCAGCGCTCCGCATCCTTGCCAGCATAAAGCTGAGCATATGCCTTTTGCCTAATTAGTATCACATTTCTTTTAATACTATTCCTTAATTATTCTTGGATAAGCTTAATGTAAATGTAAATTGTATTTTATTTTTTTGGGCAATAAAACTATTTTTTATTATTTATTTATTTTTTATACATAGAAGTAAGAAGACGAGCAAGACGCTCTTCTGATGTTAAGAGATAACGCTGCCCATAATTAGTACAGTGCTACCCAGGATTTCACAATGATGTAAAATTCTAGGTGCACTGCAACAATACCTCTTATTCAAGTGTCATAAAATGTTAAGACTAAGACAATCCAGCCCAGTAATTTCGCTGGCTACAGTGCTCTTCTACTGAAGCACAGTAATATTTATACATCACTGCTCAGGCGGTAGAATAACTGGCACTAGAGTACCCACCTAGTCAACCTCGTGCAAAGGAAGTCTACCCCTGGTAAAACTTTATCATACAAATATTATAAATGTGAAAGTTGGTAAGAATGTATGATTGTTACTCTTTCACACATAAACGGGTGGACCGATTGAGCTGAAATATGGTATAGATATAGCTTAGCCCCTGGAATAACATACAGCGGGTAAGACCTATTGCAGCTAGTTTCCTTTAAAAAGTCAGTACACAAAACTAAGTGTAGTAAAAATAGAGTAGATAAAATTATAGTCATGTTAACCATGTCTCATGAATATTAATTTATGGTTATAATTTAAAGTAAACAACCAAAGAGGTCCCAAACTTGAACTCTTTCGTTAAATAAACATAAGATAGTTCTCAAATCAGTTCAAAGGTTAATTATTAATGTAATTTAACATAAACATTCTTATAAGCATGCTAAAATACGCTCCGATGATAAATAAGATAAATTATCTTCATATCTCTTTGATAAGAGGCTATTGGAAGATAATAACCTCAAGTTCTAATAAGAATTTGGGTAAATCAGTTCATACATAATTCATAGTCATAAAACTATAGAAAATTAAAGTTTTAAACTTTAAGAAGTAAACATACCCGCCATGGCGAAGTCTCCTCGAGTCACGTAGAGCTAGTGCTGCGAAAAATAACTAATTTGTCCTCGAATAAATCGAGAATTATCGTCGAAAACGAATATTATCGTCACAGACCAACGGAAGCGTACTCGCTACGCGTTTGACATCTGACAACTGACGAGAAATGACAACGTATGACAGTTATCAGCTGTGTTTGACAATGACATTCACTAATGTTGACAGCTTATTGCAGTGTTGCCATGCAGTAATATTACTTTCATCATCATCATCATCATCGCTAGCCCACGTTCGTCCTCTACTGAACCTAGGCCTCCCCCATGGCATGGTTCGGTCTTCCGTCTTCATCCTCCAACCACTCCCAGTGACCTATGGATACCGATACCATACATTTTGCCGTTTGCCCAAGGACGCCGTTATAGTTTAGTCGATTTTAATCGACTAAAACAATGTAAATGTTCTCATCTCTATTGCTAATTGTCAATGTCAACGTCTTTTAGCTGTCAACATAAAAAAATTGAAAAAAATCCGTTGGCGTCGCTTCGGCTTGTGCTGTGCTTGTGTATTTTCTCATGTTTTAATTAATTTATTTACTATTTATTCTAATAAAATGGCTACGTTTGATTTAAATACGTTAAACTCTGCGTTAGAAAATTCCGATGAGATTACCAGTGGTGTAGACTTTTCCGGAAAATCTTTGAAACTGGACACCGCCAATGATGGTATGTAACTTATTTTATTACGATGTTTGCGTTATTATTCGTATTATAAAACAATATATTTACAATTAGTGATGAAAAACTGTCTGTATTAATTAAATTTGTTGTTTAAAATCGTGTTTACAAAACATAACCTCAGTCGTGTTATATGTTTCTACGCAAACAAGTTCAAATTAATTTTAACCACTATATTATTTCGGAAATATAAAGGTGCCCATTCCCCAGTATTTTGAACATTATCAAGTTCATGATGATTATTTACAGTGCACTCGCCTCCGTTTGGTAATTTATATTGAAAACATTGTAGTACAATATATCGAAATATATTTTATTTTCCTTTTTATTGCGCCTAAATTTATTAAATTCTTTTGCTGTTTGAAAGTTTACACTGCAAAGGTCCACTTTGAAAATCGGACAAGTGGATTTCAAGTGTATTTTTTTTCTAATCTATAGTTCTCTACGCATCTCTGTCCTGCCCCTCTTAAATAATAAATAATCTCTATCTGTCTGGCTAGTCAGTTTGGTGCATGTCTAGATCGTCTCGCCACCTTTTTCTAGGCTTCGATGACTCCTTTCTGTCTTGTGGTGCCCACTCTGTAGACATCCTTGCCCAGTTTTAACCTTATTGAGAGAATTTTTTTTGGGGTGTAGCCTTGGGGGCTCTATAGAGAAAAGACAGAATATTTGATATCAAGAAATAAAATTTACAAATGTGTATTTTTTTATTGGAACGAAGTTCCTTATCCCGCGTTGTGAATTGTGAAAGGGGACTAGACGGAAAAAATTCGACACTTTTTGCTATCCACTCAAACATCCCGACCGCTATAGTGGCCCGAAAAAAAGTTGAGTTAAACGTTACAGCCGCTACAGCGGTCTTAGAGACTTACTACTTTAAAGGGGAGATATTTTTGTTGAGTTTTGATTTCGCGACGATTATTTTTGTTGAGTGTATACAGGTTTTTTGTAAATAATAAATCGTGTAAATCGTCGGGAACTTCGTTCCATCCGGGTGTCCCTTGACACCTCTCAAGTTTTTTTTTATCATATAGAACATCCAAAAAGACAAAAATTTTAATTGTTTTTATTACCTCATAGTATTTTTGACACATCTTTTTCCATAGCGGCCCGAAGTCTACACACAGACCGAAACAATGTCTAAATTATCATTTCCATTTCAGCACAACCAATAGTAGAAGCCATCAACACATGTCCGAACCTCCAGTTCCTGACTTTAACGGGAAACACATTGGGTGTGACAGCAGCCGAAGCTATATCTAAAGCATTGGCTGACCATCCCGAACTGAAGGTGGCTCGCCTCTCAGATATGTTCACTGGACGGATGAAGACTGAGATACCACCTGCGCTGGTAACAATTTAATTACTCTACTTCCCTTTTTAGCGTATTTTATTTATGTAGTGCAGCTATGGTATCACTGCGGCCCTGATTTGGCCTATTATGAAGAATAAAAATCATTTCTTGCCACACAAAAAACAATAATGATAAAAAGTACAATTATTACATGAAAAATAAAATATATTGTAGGCAGACTCGGCTGGTAAACATATCGACACAGTGTTAACACGGTTGCTGATTTTCAGTCTGCCCCCTACATTCGAACTTAGATGACAACAACTTCTAACAATTTAATTCATCATCATCTCAGCCATTGGACGTCCACTGCTGAACATAGGCCTCCCCTTTGGACTTCCATATGTACCGGTTGGAAGCGACCTGCATCCAGCGTCTTCCGGCGACCTTTATAAGGTCGTCTGTCCACCTTGTGGGTGGACGTCCTACGCTTCGTTTGCTAGTCCGTGGTCTCCACTCGAGCACTTTTCGACCCCATCGGCCATTCGCTCTGCGCGCTATGTGGCCTGCCCATTGCCACTTCAGCTTGCTAATCCGCCGGGCTATGTCGGTGACTTTAGTTCGTCTACGGATTTCTTCATTTCTGATTCGATCTCGTAGAGAAACCCCGAGCATAGCCCTTTCCATAGCACGCTGGGCGACTTTGAGCTTCGAGATGAGGCCAATGGTGAAGGACCACGTTTCGGTGCCGTAAGTCATCACTGGTAACACACATTGATCAAAGACTTTCGTCTAACAATTAAATTACTCTTAGCGTATATAGCTCTCTCTATTTTATGTATTTCCTTTCCCTCCTTGGTTGTCTGGAAGAGATCTTTTAACACTTCTTTCTGTTTAATCTTACTTCTAAATTTATATTATTTTATTTCTGTTTTATGTCACAATAAAAGTTTTCTATCATATTCTATATACTATGATAAAATTCAAATTAAATATACCACAAAATGGCCAAATAAATAGTTTTAGAGTTAGGGGTTTTTTATTTATGATTTAATTCACTTTCCACAGAGTGCCCTAGGCGATGGCATGATAGCAGCGGGCGCCCGTCTTTCAGTTCTCGACTTGAGTGACAATGCATTTGGACCGATCGGTGTAGAGGGGCTCGCTAAGTTACTGCAGAGCGATGTGTGCAGTGAATTGGAGGTAACATTATGCTAGCATTTAATTTAATTGTTTTGAGCAATGACTCAGTTTCAGTATAGTGAAATTACCGGACTGAAGAGTCTTGAAGAATGTTTCTTACTTGAGACTTGAGAGTCATAAGATGTTAAGACTCTTCAGCCCAGTAATTTCACTAGCAACAGTGCCCTCCTACCGAAACAAAGTAATGTTTGCAGTACAGTGCTCAGGCGGTAGAATAACTGGCACTGTTGAGGTACCCACCTAGATAACCTCCTGCAAAGGAAGTCTGCCCCCGGTGAAATAAGAATAAACAAATTCTTATTCTATATATATTTTTTTCAGGAACTTCGTCTAAACAATAATGGTCTAGGTATCACAGGAGGCAGGTTACTAGCCACAGCATTAGGCTCTAGGCCTCGTAAGCTGAAGATATTCGTAGCGGGACGGAACAGGCTGGAGAACGATGGTGCCACTGCCTTGGCTAAGGTTTTTAAGGTAAATTACCAGATTTTCTCTACTATATCATGCATGTATTACACATATATACCTTCCTCTTGAATCACTCTATCTATTAAAAGAAACCGCATCCAAATCCGTTGTGTAGTTTTAGAGATATAAGCATACTTAGGGATAGCTTCGGCCGATGTCTACCAGGAGACCAGGTATAAAAAGAGGTTACTTGCCACAGCGTTAGGCTCTAGGCCTCGTAAACTGAAGATATTCGTAGCGGGACGGAACAGACTGGAGAATGACAGTGCCTTGGCTAAGGTTTTTAAGCTAAGATTCTATAAGAAAATCCTAGTCGGAAAAAAAATCCGATCATATCAACTGGTTTTACGCTACTTTCACAGAATTAGGAAATTTTCTCTTAGCTGCAAGCTTTACGTACAAGTTCATAAAACTTTTTCACTATTTTAATTATCCGTAGGTTCTCGTAGCAAACTGCACAGTGTCTTTCATATTTGGGATTAATTGGATTATATTAACTGCTGAATGCTGTTCGCGCTTTATGTCGTCTTTGCAGCTAAGTCTTTGCGCTTGCAGCAAGCTGCTCGCATGTATAATAACGAGGGTTGAAAGCCTATTTGGCTTAAGCGACACCAAGGGCGATATTGAGTTATATACATATTCGGAATCAGCGAATTTTTCTGCGTCTAATGAGCTGGGTTTAAAAAATATTGGAGCACTTTTTTGGCGCTTAAACCAATGAAAATTTTGGCCTCATTTTGGACCACTGATGTATGAAACGCCAAAAAATCAATAAAATTTTAGAGGTAATGGATATAAACCGTACAAATATTTGACAAGAAACCGCTTAAACTGTTTCTGATTTCACTATATTCGTACCTAATGACGGTTGAAGCGTTTTGCCTGCCACAACTTTGAGAATCAGCCGTCGCTTAAAACATTTTCTCTTTCACAAAAATCGGCTTGGCTGTCGCTTAAAACATTTAGCTTATATCAAAAAAATATAAAACAAGTCGCTTCAACCTTTTAGGTTTTATGTATTTTCATCATTAACGTGTCGCTTAAATCATTTTCGTCTGGATGCAAAACTTGACCAGCATGTCGTTTCAGAAAGTTATCCGCACTCTATTAATTAATTAAGTGTCGGTCAAACACATTTTCAAATTTAACTTGTGCAACTTAAAGCACTTTTCATAACTCAAAATAGACACATCTATGTCCGTTCAGACATGTAAATATTATTATGTAATAATTTTGCAACGTCGTTTAAAACAATATATTGTTTGGCGCCGGCACCTTTGAATCACGCGGGTAAAGTACCTCACCACCCGTGCGCGGGCGCATCAGTGTGTCGTGAACCGTGAGGACGAGTGTTTGTGTGCGATGTGCTAGACATAATTACAAACAAATTTCTTGCCGTTTTTGGTAAGTGCTTGATTTATTTAGTTAATTATACTTAGATTTCTTATAAAAACGGTTTTGTTATGTAATGTTAGTTTTAATTGACTCCAAATTTGTATTTAAAAAGATTGCTGACAATAACTACCAGTAGGTTCCTAATTACTAGAAATAAACAAACATGAATGTGATCCGTTTTAAACTCACCTATAACAAACGAAATTAATACTGACGAAATTTGTAAATTAACTTGTTCTACGAGTTTACTTATTGTTTTATTTTTACAGTGCAAACATGGAAACTGAGAGACAAAAAATGTATAAGAAAAAGATTAAGCTTTTGACATCGGGAAATTCAGAGCAAAAAAATAAAGCTCTTCCAAGTGAGGAAAATGGTAATTCTAAAGAGAATGACCGTCGTAAAAGAAGATCTGCGAATTCCTTTGATTCAGAAGTGACCGTTTTAGGCAGTACTACGTACAATGACCAAAATGAAGATTTAGGTATTTTGATGGCAGAGATAAATACAAGTAAAAGTACTAAACATAATAAAGATTCGCAGTTTTATCAAACAGGATGTGTTGATGAGAATATTCAAGAAGAGGTACGTTTGTTTAATTAGTTTGATAAAAACTTCATTTCGTTAATTAAGTGACATTAATTGGTTTGCTCGGAAGAGATCACTTTGAGCGATAAGGCCGTCCTACAATGGACGGCCAATATGCCAATAATATAGAGAAGGTTATTGGTTATTCAGTGCATTGGTGTATAGGGCCTTATTGGAAGGTCATTGAGCAAGATTTGAGCACGATTATGTATATTCTATACTTAATTAACATTGTTATAATTTAATTTCAGAAATTACCACAAAACTTCCAAAAGGAGGAAAAAAATACTAGCTTCCACACAATCAAGGCAACTAGACAGCCAGATCTTCAAGGGCCGATAAACAAAGACATGCCTATGATTATTGACTTGTCAATAAGTACTGAAAAGATTACAAATTATGAAGAGCCCCAAAAAGAATTACAAATTCTCTGAAACTACGATGAAACTCTAACTGTTACAGAAACCATAAAACTAGTCATAGAACCAGAGGAAAATCAAAGTGAACATGAGAAAGAAGTAAGAATTTCTTATTATAAGCTTCTATTTACATTCACCTGGTTATCTGTCTGTCTGTTAAATTTGATTCATTTCCTGGTTTCCGATTGGGCTGAAATTTTGTGTTTTTTTTTTTTATACAACGAAGTAAGAAGACGAGCAAGACGCTCTCCTGATGGTAATAGATAACGCTGCCCATTATTAGTACAGTGCTACTCAGTATTTTACAAAGGTACAATTCTGGGTGCACTGCGCCAACGCTTCTTACTTGAGAGTCATAAGATGTTAAGACTCCTCAGCCCAGTAATTTCACTAGCTACAGTGCCCTTCTACCGAAGCACAGTAATGTTTGCACATCACTGCTCAGGCGGTAGAATAACTGGCACTGTTGGGGTACCCACCTAGTCGACCTTCGAAATTTTGTATGTATGTATAAACTGGATGACAATGCAATATTATTATGACATGGAGCTGATCTGATGATGGAGATAGAAGGTGGCCATAGGAACTCCGTAATTAAACGACTCAACTTATCGAGTTTGGGCTCATTTAATTCGTCTTGGCATTTACTTTGATGTAATAATAAGCTTGTTTTTAAAAAGTTTTTTTTTTATATCACTTGTTTAACTTTAAAAAGACAGTAGGATGATTAAATTGGTTTTAATATTTATTAATTATTATTATTGTTTATATTTACAGACACCTCGGAAAATCCTTCCAAATGCGGAAGAATATACAACAGAAATAAAAGACAGGATGACACATATGTTATGTTAGTTACAGATATTATACCATTGGAAAAAGAAGGAGAGGATAATAATAATATTATTATATCACTGAATGAAAAAAGCGGGGAAAAATTGTTGGAAGAAGGAATAGAAGAAAGCTCATTAGTTGAAGAAATAGAGGATATATCAATTAAGAATATACTATTGGAAAAAGAAAGAGAAGAAATATCATTGAATGAAGAACAGAATGAAAATTTATTAAATGAACAAAGAGAAGAAGGGTCATTGGATATAGAAATAGAGAACAGATCTTTGAATACAAGACACAAGAAAGAAACATTGGAAAAAAGAAATGAATTTGAAATAACTGAGCATCTTCAACCCACCATAACGAAAATTATACCAGAAACTGAAATGGACTTAATACGCAAATCTTTAGAAAATGATGATCCTGTTGATGATAATAATATTATAGATATCCCAAGTTGTCCTGATGAAGAAGCAGAAAGTGAAAATAAAAAACAAAAAAGAATTTACATTAATCAAAGTTATGTTGATTTTTTATCAGAAGACGAAGACTTTGTTTGGGATTCCTCGTCTTGGAAGGATACGGGTGCATCTTCATCTAGTGAAGATGACCAGCCAAAAAAGAAGAAAATAAAGAAAAGATTACAAGAGAAAAAAGTTGGTGAAGATGGCTTAAGGAAAAAGAAAATTAACAAAAGAAAACAGAAAAAAGCAGCTCGGGAAGCAGGTAAAAAATATGTCAAGAAAGATGGATCAATTATAACTGAAAAACAGAGTTTTTTTTAATAAAAGGAAAGTAACATTTATTTTTTTGCAGAAATTGTTGATTAAAAAACTGATTATGATAATTAGAAGGAGGATGATTCTCGTACAAGGTTTAACAAAATTTAAATAAAACATTTTATTGAAGTACTTCTTTTATTTATAAAAAAACATAATCGCCCTTAGCTTTGAAGTTTTAAAATGAGAAATAATTGCATGGTATCATGCACCATTCTTTATAAAATTTTGCAAATCGATGCCATTTGAAACAAATGCTTTTGTTGTAAAATTGTTGTTTAAGCCACTATGATTTGACTCTGAAATATTTTATTTCGGAGTTTAAACCAAATAGATTTATTCTCACCATTGAAAAGAATTTTGTTTAAAGCACTTTACCAAACTCCGAACGACAATACAGGTATCACTTAAACCGTTTTGCTTGCAACCGTCATTAGAATAAAATGGCGGTTAAATCACTTTTCCTAACTCTATTATGAGGCTATTTTGTATGATGCGACATTTTTTTTCTAATCTCTTATCATTACCAAGTGGATAATATAATAGTAATGTAAGGCTTCAAAAAACGAAACTATTTTGTAAAATGATAAATCAAAAATAACAAACCGTTTTTTTTATATGATTTTTTTTCTGAAATTAAAAACTTTAAAACGCTCTCCTGAACATTTCAAAAAATGTCGCTTAAACCAAATAGGCTTTCAACCCTCGATAATATTTTTTTGCCTCGCAGCGAGTTGCTCCCGCTCTATAAATATTAATATTTAATTTTCATACTACTCAGAGCGAGCAAAACTCGGATCATTCATACTGAAAGTTTCAAAATCTTCTCGCTTTCAGCGAGCTGCTCGCGCTTTTATAAATAAGAATATTTAGTTTCATTGCCTCTCGGAGCAAGTTAAAATGCACGTTATACGTGCTGAAATTTCAAATATTTCTCGGCGCTCGCAGCGAGCTGCTCGTGCTCTATAAATAAGAATATTTAGTTTCTTTGCCACTCGGAGCAAGCTAAACGCACATCATTTGTGCTGAAAAATTCCAAATTTTCTCGGCGCTAGCAGCGAGCTACTCGCGCTTTTATAAATAAGAATATTTAGTTTCCTTGCCTCCCGGAGCAAGCTATATGCACTTCATACCTGCTGAAAATTTCAAATTTTTCTCGGCGCTCGCAGCGAACTGCTCGCGCTCTATAAATAAGAATATTTAGTTTCTTTGCCACTCGGAGCAAGCTAAACGCACATCATTCGTGCTGAAAAATTCCAAATTTTCTCGGCGCTCGCAGCGCGCTGCGTTTTCGTGTGTTTTTCGTTTGTTTTAAGATCGCTTTATCTCCCTAGCATTGTCTGCACTCCTCCCATTGTCCAGTACATTTACTCCAGTTGAAAGTGCTATTTTAGCATTAAGTTAGTCCTAGCGTTGTGCTGAATAATAAAATAAAATAAATAAATATGGACGAAGAAGACGTGATCCTACCTAGTGCGAGATAAAGGTGTTGTTGGGCTACCCACCTATTCCACCTCCTGCAAAGGAAGTCTTATCATCATCATCATCCACTGCTACACTCACTGTTCGTCCACTGCTGAACATAGGCCTCTCCCATGGCACGCCACTCAACTCGGTCAACCGTCTTTCTCCTCCATCCACCCCCAGCAACCCTCCGGATATCATCGCCCCATCTCGCCTGAGACGTGATCTCCACTCGAGAACTCGTTAACCCCAACAGATATCAGTTCTATGGCAAATGTGACATAAGTTCCTTTTTAAAACATAGACAAAAATAAAACCAAAAGTTATATAAATAGACAAAAGTTGCTCGTGCATAGACAAAAATGTACTGTCTTGGCCTCATTCGAGTACACTGTGAATGCAGCATTTAACTAATAATAATTGTTATTGTTTTCAGTCAATGGGCTCCCTACAAGAAGTCTCAATGCCCCAAAACGGCATATACCACGTGGGCATATCAGCGTTATCCGATGCTTTCAAACACAACCCGGGCTTGATCAGGCTTAACTTGAACGATAATACTGTGGGAGTTAAAGGAGCAACGGCTTTGGCGGGGGCTATGCCTAGGTAAGTTATTTATACTACTAATATTTCTTTAGCTTTCAAATGCACCATGGTTCCTGAAGATCGATGAGCTACATACTCTATTAAAGGTCAATACAGTCATCGAGAAAGATATAAGCAACAATTAAAAAACCATCCAAACCACCTGGCCTTTTGGTTGAAATGAAATGAAATGAAGTTTATTCATAAAACATGAGTATACATATAAGATGTTATAATTGATTACATTTTAGTCCTCCATGTTTTGGCTTGCGGCGTACAAATATTGAAGTTACATAATTAATTAATATAACGGACACATATTATTATAATTAATTTGAATTGAAAATAAAATATATTAAATTATTAATGTTGTCGAAATTATTCAGTCAGAGAAAACAAATTTAGATTTACATTCAAAGAAGTCACGAATAGAATAGGAGAAGTGCAAAAGCCATTTGTGAAGTGCATTTTTAAATTTATTAAAAGGTAAATCTCGGATGTCAACTGGTATTTTATTTTAAATTTGACCAACATAAGCTATCCCAAAAGGCTAATGTAAACGCCCCGACTTCCTGCACTTAACCCTACGCGTGGTACGTACGCGGGCGTGAGTGAGTCGGGTACGGCTACGATGAAGAGGGAGCCTAACACCTATTCCTGTCGGTTCCCTACTTCCCGAATAGTTCCCTGTTCCCTAACAGTTCCCTATTCCCTAATAATCCCTATCCCCTAGCAGATTAACTATATTCGAGAGTCTGGACCCCTTGTGTGTGGACCTATATATGTGTGTGTGTGTAAGTGTGTGTACCTAGCTTTATGTGTACCTACTGTCCCTACCCTACCTACTTTCTACGTGTACCTAACGCCCTTTTTTTTTTTTTTTTTTTTTTTTTTTTTTGACCCAGGAAAAATGCATTACGCATCATCACCCCACGCCGGGGGGCGTGGGGCGGTATGTGGGACTCCCCCGCCAAAGATGGAAGCGGCGGGGATACCCACTAAAAAAACCTGGGGTGTTTCCACCTCGCGCCTTAGTGCCGGGGCAACGGGTACGCCGAAGCATTCGTCCGCGGCCCCAGCGGCGTTGGTCCTAAGGGACCCCACCTCTCACCGAAATGGCGCACGGAAACACCGCGCGCGCCACCTCCCGGACCTGTTCAATGACAGCGAACGCCCCCGCATCCTCCGTCCAGGTCCTGGGATTCAGAATTGGACTCTCCGACCCCCCAATGCAACACGACCACCACCGCCACCCTGCAAAAGAGAAGTCAGAGAGTCCTCCTCTTCCTCCCCTCCTCCTACGGAGCGCTGGAGATGTCCGGAAAACGACATCCCTCTTATCGCCACCAGACACCTCCCGCGATCCAGCGCCACCCTGCTCGCCGCCTAACGGCCGAGCCCTTTGACCAGCCTCCCGGGCCTGGTCCCACCCGACAAGGGGCAGTGGTGTGGCCCATCACTACGCGAGGGATACGTAGGTACGGTTTACCGGTCCACTGCCACCTTCCGCCACGGCAGCGCTCGCGATGAGCCCGCTCGCGCCATCCACTGTGCCCTATGCTGCCTTCATAGGGACACGCGGAGGCGCAACACCCCCAACACATCGGCCGCAGAGGATAGGGAGAACGGCGCACCGTAATACCGGCACTCCTCTTCCCCTGCGGCCCCACCGCGTCCGCCATCAGACGGTGGCGACCCCGTTTGGGCCGCGGAAGGCAGGGAGAGTGGCGCATCGTGATACCAACACTCCTCTCCCGCCGCGGCCCCCGCCATAGACCCACGGTGCGATGGTCAACGCACCGCGGTCCACCTACTCGGCCACTCGCACACGGGCTGCTGGAGGTCAGCCCGGCATGGAGCGGCCGACCGCCTCGGGTTCCTCTTAGTTTCACCGTGGTCTCCTCTACCACGGCTACTTATCCCCACCGCCACGCAAAGGCGAGAACCCACCGGAGGGGCGTACCTAACGCCCTAGCCTAACCATAAGTACGAATAATATATAAATATATAAATAAGTACGGGATATCAGCCACCAGGAGACCTAAGGTGGCCGACGGAGGTTGGGTAGGAAAGGGGTGCGTGTACGGCGTGCAATGTACACAGGAAAGGTTTTCTCACTGCCGGTCAAGCAGGATCACAAGACCGATCAATACTGACGGCTAAAGGAGTCTTGGCCGCAGTGAGAGGAAGCTAGAAAACATGAAGTCTTCTAGTTGGTCCGGCGTGGGCTGGGCTTCACTTCTTGGGCTGCTCATCCAGCGGTTGCTGGGACACTTCTCGGACTGCTCGTCCAGCGGTTGCTGGGAAACTTCTCGGGGCTGCTCGTCCAGCGGTTGCTGGGAAACTTCTCAGGGCTGCTCGTCCGGTGGTCGCTGGGTCTTCAGGCTGGACTTCCTTGGCTGCTCGTCCAGCGGTTGCTGGGAAACTTCTCGGGGCTGCTGGGGTCTTCAGGGGAGGAGTAAAACTCGACTCAAATCTTCTTGCCCAATTGATTTTATTTACAATAATCTTAGCTTATATACAAATATGTTTTACCAGCTAAGCACTATTCTTAATACTAACTATTGTTATAACTGTGGCCGCTAAAGATGAGCCGACTCATCATAACCACGGTTTATAATTTGGCCTACATTTCAGTACAGCGAGAAAGTGCTGATTGTTTTTAAAGAAAGGTAATTTATTTATACAATATTATTAAGAATTTTACTTGACATAACAAATTTCGTTTAAGTGGATTTTACATAATATTTATTTTTAAGGAGTTATACAATAGTTATAAAATAGTATGTTCATTGGTTTGAACATTCTGGCGTCTCTCCAGAACAGGATCCTAGTTGGTATAGTTGTATGGTGTCGGTGGTTCGTTTTCTAGCTGGTTTCTTGGGTGGTATTTGGCTGTACACTGGTTCAGGATGCGTAGCGCTAGTGGAACTGTAGGATTCGCCTGCAGGCTCGGTAGCTGCGGCTCTGTTGGTGGTGCTGCGCTGGTTCTGTACCGCTGGTTTCATGCACCCTTTGATCTGTGGGAAAAAGTATATTATTAGTAGAATTATGGTAATAGAGACTAGTCCTGTTAGTATAGTTGTTGTGTATATGTGATTTGTTATTTGGGTCCAGACTGTGTTATGTAATTGTGTTTGCAGTGTGTTCTCGGATTGAATTACATTTTGAAGTATGTCTTGAGTATTCTCTATAACTTCGTTTTTTGTAATGTTAAATATTACAGAACTATTTCTGATATAGGTATTTGATGAAAAATCTACTTGTTTGGCAAATGATGCAACGTTCTCGATTTTTATTGTTCTTTGAGCGGCTAGAATATGAGTAGTTGTCTTTATAATACAATTGTCGGCAATCCGTATTACACCAACGTTCTGCAGTTCAACTTCCTCTCTCTGTCCATCACAGATAATTGACGTCGTACTATGATGGTCTTTGGCTATGAATAGCCACGTGTTTTGCATGTATAGTTGTTTCCACAGTATGTTATTACTTATGTCGAATGTTTTTAGGTGACACTTCGTGTGTGTTTGGTTTTTGAAGAGCTGGTTAACAATGCAATTTTCATTAGATTGCATGTTCTTCACGGCACTAGGAAAGCAGATATAATTGTTCACACTTTGTATACAATTAGAGAATTCGGTATGGTCAAGGTCGAAATACTGTTCGTTGTTGTAATCTAGGCCTATGTATGCTTTTTGAACTTCTATGGTTTGGAATAGTTGTTCCTGCGTTTTTTCAGGGACTGCGGTGACATATATCATGGTGTATTTCGTTGTATCTTGTATAGGGAAATAGGCGTACACTAGTATATGAGTTTCATTTCTTGCCATTTTTGTTTGTAGGAGTTGATGTTGTACAATTTTAATGTTACTTGGCAGTTTTTGATTAGCCGTGGATATTAGATTGCTGACGTTTTTTGGTGTCAGGATGCTGTATACATTCGATTTTGATAAGAACACTTCTAATAATCCTGTGTAGTGACCTGTCATCTCGGTTATGTAGTTGTTTGCTAATTCGTATGTTTCGATTATTTGAATATTTACACTGTTTTTATTTACACCTTTGTACCAGTAATCGGTTTCATACATGAATTGTATAACTTGGTCTATTTTTGTTTGGAACTGTTGTAGTTTCTTTGTTATTCTACTTTCTGTCTCATTTATTTGGGATACCGTTGTTATCATGAACTTGGTTTGATGGTTGGCAGCTTCAATGAGTTGTTGTTGATTTTTGTTTAGTGAGTCTATGTCCCTGTAAACTTCGTCGTTTACGCCGAAAACAGATGTTAATAACTGCCCCAATACTCCTCTCTTCTTTCTTTCTTGGTTCGCTTCTATTAGGTACTCTTTTGTTCGTTCAAACTTTGATTCTGATTCCTTGAGATAGTGTAAAAATTGTTCACAGTGTGTCGTATTTCCTATTGATATCGCTGCTTTAGTACATAGTTCGTTGAATCGTAACACAGCCTTTTTTATTTGGACTAGGTTTTGTTCCAGAAGTTCTTTTTCGAAATTGGTTTCTATTCTGAACACTCCTCTATCAATGCTTGCCGTTCCGATTTGTTCCACGTAGAATCCAGGCTTTATGGTTTTTAGTGTAAAGGTCGATGTTGTTGTAGCTATTAATTGTAGACACATTAACAGAAGCATGAGCCATTTCCAGCGTGTTTGATATTTTTGATTTCTGTTTCGTCGTTTAGTACTTATTTTGATTACATTTGATTGCACTTTTGTCCTTGTACTACTTGGTTCGGCAGTGCTGGGTTCTGTATTTATTGGTAGTGGTATGAGCTTATGTATTGCGCGTTTTTGAGTTGCACCTGAGGACTTCTGTAAGGTCACCACTCTGGTAAGCTCGTCGGTGCCTGCATGTATCTCTGTGACTTTTGCCCATAATTCTTGTATAATTAATTTCATCGTTATTATTATAGGTGCGAGCCACCCTAGTGGATCAAATAGTTTTGCGATCTCCGATAAGATGAATCTTTTTGTTGGATTTACTTTCTTATTTATTGTTATCTGAAATCTGAAGTTGTCATCTTTTGGTGACCATAACACTCCTAATGATTTTCTTGTCTCATCAAGTGGTATTTTCAGCATGTTATCTTCTTGTTTTTCCTTTGGTATGTTGTTTAACAATTCTGCGTGATTCGATGACCATTTTCTTAGGTTAAAACCCCTCTTTTTTAGCAGTTGTATAACTTCGCTTTGTAATTTTTTTGTATGTTCTACTGTGATCCCACCTGATAACACATCATCCACGTAGAAATCTTGTAACGTCACTTCGCTTCCCCTGGGAAAATTCTTTTGTTCATCTATAGCCAATCGTTGTAACGTTTTGATTGCTAGGTATGGCGCAAATGCAGTACCGTATGTGACAGTAGTCAGTTCGTATTCATCGATTTGTTGGTTTGGAGTTTCTCTCCATAATATACGCTGGTAGGGCAAGTCGCCCTCACTACCTTTTATAAATCGGTACATTTTTTCGATATCTGCCATGATCACAATTTCATATTTTCTCCAACGTAGCAGTATTGAAGTTAAATCTGACTGCAATCTTGGCCCCGCTAGCATATTTTCATTTAAGCTAATATGTCCCCGTGATTTACTTGACGCGTCAAACACTACTCTTAATTTTGTTGTTAGTGAATCTTCTTTGATGTCAGGTTGATGTGGAATGTAGTATTTGCCTTGATTATTGTTTGCTTTGGGTACCTTTCTCATGTGGCCCATTTCTAGGTACTTGTTAAAAAATTCTTGGTAATTTGCTTGTAATGGTTTGTCTTTTAAAAATCTTCTTTCTAGCTGAGGTAATCTTGCAGCGGCCTGTTTTCGTGAGTTTCCGTAATTTTTGTCTGGGTTTTTTAATGGTAACCTCACTATGTAGGATCCATCTGGCTTTTTAGTGGTTGTCGTGTTATAAAATTCTTCACACTGCTGATCATCGTTTGATAATTGGTAATCTCCTTGGATTTCTTCTAATTCCCAGAACTTAGATAATTGTTCAATTTCGTTTGTTCTTGATGTCAGTGTAGTTACTTTCATAATTTTGCTTGGGTAATTATTGACGATTCCCGATAATATCCACCCAAATTGAGTGTCTTGAGCTATAACGTCGTCATTAATTTTGTATAACCCTTGTAGTAGTAGTTGGCTATAGTCGTGAGCTCCCAATATTATGTCTATTGGGCCTCTCTTGTAGTAGGTCGGATCGGCAATCACTTTGTTTTCTAATTGCCTTTCTTCTAATTGTTGTATATTTGTATTTGGTATTGCACTAGTTAGTTTTCGTAGTATTATTAGTTTTGTTACGAGCTTATATTCACTCGAAAATCTTGGTCGCAATTTCACTTCGATAAGTTCACTTGCTGTCTTTGGTTTATCATCTGCTATTCCCGTTATTTCAATGTGAGTTTTGCTCCTCGGGTAAGCTAGTAGTTGTGCTACGGCTTCTGTGCAAAAGGACGCTTCCGAACCTTGATCACATAAAAAGACAAAAAACCCCCAGCGCAATATGTAATTCACTATTTTGTGGTGGCAACCATCTTGGATTTTAAAGTTATTATAGTGTGTTGTATTCTACTCGTTAAGCCCTTTCATTTGATATCCATATTCAGGAGGTCGTGGAAAAAAAAGTAATCCGCCATTTTGTAGTGGCGGCCATCTTGGACCGATTTCCACCAAACATGGCTAAGAACACTCTCGACTAACTCTACTTTCAAACAAAAAAAAACTAAATCAAAATCCGTTCATCCGTTCGGGAGCTACGATGCCACAGTCAGACACACACACACAGACAGACAGACAGACACGCAAAACTTATAACACCCCGTCGTTTTTGCGTCGGGGGTTAAAAACTACTAAACAAAAAAACTAAAATCTCGATTCTAAGGTTTATCCGCTGCGGAGTTCCACAAGGAAACATCCTGAGACCTTAGTGATTTGAAATTATCATGTTTTTTTTTTATACAACGAAGTAAGAAGACGAGCAAGACGCTCTCCTGATGGTAAGAAATAGCGCTGCCCATAATTAGTACAGCGCTACTCAGCGCACTGCGCCAACGCTTCTTACTTGAGAGTCATATAAGATGTTAAGACTCTTCAGCCCAGTAATTTCACTAGCTACAGTGCCCTCCTACCTGTGCACAGTAATGTTTGCACATCACTGCTCAGGCGGTAGAATAACTGGCACTGTTGGGGTACCCACCTAGTCGACCTCCTGCAAAGGAAGTCTTACCCGGTAAAACTACTTAAATTTTGTTTCAGTTTAAAGAACCTCAAAGCTGTAAACTTTGGTGACTGTCTTCTGAAGAGTAAAGGAGCCAGCGCTTTGGCCAAAGCTTTCAAAGATAACGAAATGCAAATCGAGGTATGTTTATTTTGCTACAAAATAATATCACCGCTACATATGACCACCTCTTGGGCTAATACCCGCTTGCAACGCAGTTGGTTGCGGGTTCGATTCCCGCATGGGACAAATGTTTGTGTAATCCACAGGTATTTGTTTCTGGTCTGGGTGGTATTCAGTATCTATTATAAGTATGTATTTACAAAAGAAAAGTATATAAGTATTATATCCGTTATCCTAACCTCCATAACACAAGCATTAAGTTGCTTGGCTTGGGGTTAGGTGGCGCTGTGTGAAATGTCCTAATTTTTTTTTATACAATAACTAAGTAAGAACACGAGCAAGACGCTGCTCTCCTGATGGTAAGAGATAACGCTGCCCATAATTGGTACAGTGACAACCAGGATTTTACAAAGGTAAAATTCTGGGTGCACTGCTTGAACGCTTCTTACTTGAGAGTTATAAGATGTTAAGACTCTTCAGCCCAGTAATTTCACTAGCTACAGTGCCCTCCTATCGGAGCACAGTAATGTTTGCACATCACTGCTCAGATGGTAGACTCAAACTCAAAATTCATTTATTCAAATAGGCTATGATTGCACTTTTGCAAGTCAATTTTACATTTTTCTATTTTAACACTCTACTGCTCGTTCGCAAGGCATCTCTATGAGAAGAACGAGCAAGAAACTCGTAGGGATTGCTTTTTTTAAATATGTGTTTACAATGTTTATCTTGGTTACATAATTTATTTACAGGTTTCCAGGCGTCTTTGTCTTCTATGTATTGGCTAATTTTATAATAGGCTTTCACACGTCTTTAATTTACCTTCTGTGAGCCCCGTTACTTCCTTAGGGATTTTATTATAAAAATATACACAATTCCCTAAAATGATTTATGGCTCAATTGTTTGTTGTTACAGTCAGTGGATCTGGGACACAATGAAATAGGTCGCGCGGCTTGTATGGAAGTAGTAGATGCACTCACAGCTACATCAGCCAACGATGCACTGTCCAGGGTTGTTTTAGCCGGTAAATATATACTTATTATTGACTTACTGACTAGAAGAAGGTCATGATTTTGATTTGTATGTATTTATTGTTGGAACTGCATGAAATTTTCATCAAAATTTTTAAGAGCGTATATATCAAGTGACGCTCTCTCGCTCGTACTATTTGACAAATTTTGAAATATAAATTCATAGATTTTTTTTTGAAAATTCCTTAAGACCAGCCCCCATAATATTATTGCACTCGTTTTAAAAGTGTTTTCAGTGATATATAAACTTTTGATATCTAATATATAAAATTCTTCTGTCACGGGGTGCGTAATCGAACTCCTCCGAAACGGCTTGACCGATTTTGATGAAATTTTTTGTGCTTATCCGGTATCTATGAGAATCGGCCAACATTTATTTTTCATCCCCCTAAATGTTAGGGGTAGTCCACCCCTAAATTTTTTTTTTATTTTTTAGACAAAATTTTTAATTTCTATTTTTTTTGATACAACATACAAAAATACACACAATCCTCAATTTTCACCCTTCTACAATCAACCCTTATTTTTTAATAGCCATTTTAGTAATTTAATAATTTTTCCTCTCCGGTCGAAAACTGATCAATCGTCATTTAATTAGTTATTTATTATTAAATTATTATTTATTTATATTTTTTATTTATTATTATTTATTTATAATTTATTTATTTATTATTTATTTATATGGCAAAACAACGTTTGCCGGGTAAGCTAGTATGATATAAAAATGTATGTACATACGGCCTCATCGTTAAAAACACCGCGAGGTCATGGTCAAAGTCTATTTAATAAAAAATAATAAAGAAAAAAAATAAAACACACATTTTATCTTTCAGGTAACAGCTTAGGCGGTGCGGACAATAAAAAGATAATGCGGGACAAACTCGGCGCGTCCGCTGAACTAAGCGACGGCGAGGGCAGTGACGACGAATGTGAGTATATTTTAACACACATAATATACACGTACGTGGAAATTTGTAATTGTCCTTTAGTAAAATATTTAAGTACAGTCAACTACAAAGAGACATATCCATCCAATATTAATTTTTGTTTGAAAGTCAAATGCAACATACTCGTACTATCAAAAGTCTTCTTCCTGCCCTTATCCCACACTATGTAGGGTCGGCACAACACGTTTTTCTCCTCCATTCTGCTCTATCATCCGTCATATCTGCATCCATTCCCCTAGCACGCATATCCTCTCACACTATCAAAAGTAGTAAGTACATCAAATGTTGTTTATCATGTTGGTTGCAAGGTCCTTCGAGGTTGTCGGTGTTTAAAAAATAACCCTGTACAGTCAACTACAAAGAGATGTATCCATGTTAGTCTTACAAAATGAAGGAACTTTTAGTATGCAAAAATTATTTACCCTTCGTGACATTTTCAGTATCCACCAAATCTTATACTATATTTGATTCATTTTGCTATTATTATGTATCACCTAATCAATCAATCAATCAATCAAATTCATTTTTTGCACGAAATACATGTATACAAGATGGTAAATATAATGTTATATAATGGTCTCAATGTATCCTGCCTTAAAAAGCATGCAATTTGAGATTTATATTTACAAATGTCAAACTAATATAATATATAAAAAATAATAATGATAATGTCAGTGTCAATTTAAAATAAAACGGAACAACATACAATAAACACAAAAATTAGATATACAATGGTGATAATAACAAAAAATAAACTCCAAAAATATTATAAAAGTCACAATATCAAAGAAATTTAAAAGACATGTCAGTAACAAAGATTAAAGATTATAATATTTCATAATATATCTAGTCATAATTTTATACACAAATGTCAATACAATCACAATACAAATATTTATTTTTTACAATTTACTGTTTAAATTTTAAAAAAAACTTTATGTATAGGTAGAGTCATCAAATTTAATTTGTTTATCAATTAAAAAGTCTGTAACATTATAATAGCACTTAATGATCAGTAATTCTTTTAGTTTTCTTTTAAACATATTTAGCGGCATCTCTCTTAATTTAATAGGAAGCTTATTATATATTCTGGCCGCCATACAGAAGATACTTTTGCTCATCATTGTTGTTTTAGCACCTTTATTGCAAACTTTGAATTGGTCTCGTCGATTACGCCTTGTTGCATCAGACATCAACGGAAATAAACTTCTATTACCTTTTACAAATGTTGCAGTTTCAAAAATGTACATAGATGGAACCGTTAATATGTTATGTTTCTTGAAATAAGGTACACATGTGTCTGTCGGTTTTAGATGAAACATTGCTCTTATGGACCTTTTTTGACATCTAAATATTTTTAAAACATCAGTTGAGTTTCCCCAAAATAAAATCCCATATCTAATACTTGATGCAATAAGGCCATGATATGCATTTAATAACCCTTCTACGCTAACAATGTAAGAAATTTTATATAGAGCATATATTTGACTACTTATTTTCTTAGATAATATTTCGACATGGTCTTTCCAATTAAGTTTACTATCGATAGAAAGACCTAAAAATTTTGTAGAGTTAACATTTTCGACAGTAATATTATTGTATTTTATGTCAGGTATGAATTTAGCAGCATTATCGCGTTGTCTGAAATGTATAATTTTGGTTTTAGTCAAATTTATTTTTAGATTATTATTATTTAACCATGCAATTATCTGATCTAGGGCAATTTTAATGTCATTTTCATAGGTGGTCAGATTTTTACATTCTATTGTCACTGCACTATCATCCGCAAACAAAGAAATTGGTTGTTTAGTTGCTTTTGGAAGGTCATTTATATAAGCTAAGAATAGTAGAGGCCCTAAAACACTTCCTTGAGGGACACCGTATTGCGGTATGCGCTTGAGCTTGAACGAAAGTAGAGGAAAAGCACACATCTCTTGAGAGATGTGTGCTTTTCCTCTACTTTCGTTATGGGATTGACTTTAGATAGCTGAGTGAACTGTTTTCTATTTTCTAAGTAAGATTTTACCAGGTCAAGCGCGTTGCCGCGGATACCAAATGCTTCAAGCTTCCTTAATAGAATTTTATGGTCCACGTAGTCAAAAGCTTGCGTCATATCGCAGAATATTGTACACATTGGTCTACGTTCATCTACATTTTTAGTAACACGATGCAAAAAATCATAAATGGCCATATTAATTGTTTTATTTTCTCTAAATCCTTTTTGTTCTCTACATAAAATATTTTTTTGCTCTAGGTAATTGTAAAGAATTTTAAATATATATTTTTCAAACACCTTAGATATTACTGAGATAAGGGAGATAGGTCTGTAGTTTTCCATTAGTTCTTTACTTAGTTTTTTATGTACTGGTTTTATAATAGATATTTTTAATGCGTCGGGAAATATTCCTGAGCATAAACATAAGTTAATTATGAAAGAAAGTGGTTCACATATAATTGGACCTACAGCTTTTAATATTTTGGTAGAGAAGCCATCGTAACCCACACTATTAGTATTATTTAATGAATTTATTATGCTTAGAATATCACTAGGGAGAGAAGGCATCATAAATATAGATTTAACTTTATTTTCAATAGAAACCGAATTATTATTTGATTGTGTTGTGGGTACAATTTTGTCAATAAAGTAGTTATTAAAAGAATTCGCTATATCAGTTTGATTAGTAATAATTTGATTATTATATTTTATTTTATTTATTGGGTCTTTTAGTCCAGTAAAAGAAGAAATGTGGATCGAAAAGTCGAAAGCAGAAAAACTAACTTAGTAACTTTGTTTGGACTAGTTAGGAGATAAACATATTAAAAGTCCCCACCCCTCCGAGGTGAGCCCGAGGGGGGGGAGGCCGAAGAAGGTCCCATTTTTAGGTTTTTTGCTTATATGTCAAAAACTGTGCGTTATACGATATTTTGCTGTACTACATTATTAGACCTCATAAAATTTTCTACAACTTCGGCCTTGACACTTTTTATCTATCTCCAATCGTTGTCCAGCTATGAGCTTCCAAACATGGTCTATTTTGAAGACGCTTAAATTAGTTTTCCATACAAAGTCGGTAAAAAAATCTTACAAATAAAATTTGACCAACTTCTGGTTGTCGTATCATAATGAAACTTTCCAAATGTCTAGAAATCTGATGACAGTTTAATAATCTGGTACCACTGAGCTGATCTGATAATGGAGCCAGGAGGTGTCTACTGAAACTCTTCAATGGCTATTAGTAAAATCGGCAACTTTAGGCTCATTACATTCGGATTGATGAGACGTAGGCACCTCTTGGTCCCTTATCAGACCCTCGACAGCAAGTGTTATGAAAAAGTCTCATCGATTCGAATGTAATGTGCCCAAACTCGACGGGTTTACTAATAGCCATTGAAGAGTTTCATTAGACACCTCCTGGCTCCATCATCAGATCAGCTCAGTGGTACCAGATTATTAAACTGTCATCAGATTTCTAGACATTTGGAAAGTTTCATTATGATACGACAACCAGAAGTTGGTCAAATTTTATTTGTAAGATTTTTATACCGACTTTGTATGGAAAACTAATTTAAGCGTCTTCAAAATAGACCATGTTTGGAAGCTCATAGCTGGACAACGATTGGAGATAGATAAAAAGTGTCAAGGCCGAAGTTGTAGAAAATTTTATGAGGTTTAATAATGTAGTACAGCAAAATATCGTATAACGCACAGTTTTTGACATATAAGCAAAAAACCTAAAAATGGGACCTTCTTCGGCCTCCCCCCCCTCGGGCTCACCTCGGAGGGGTGGGGACTTTTAATATGTTTATCTCCTAACTAGTCCAAACAAAGTTACTAAGTTAGTTTTTCTGCTTTCGACTTTTCGATCCACATACCCTTTTTGGGCACTCATTGACTGGGCTATTTAGGCAGTTTTTGTTTTGTACTATTTATTATATTCCAGATTGCTTTTGCTTTGTTTTTAGATTTATGAATTTTGTGGTTATTTTGTGATTTTTGTGTCAATTTTATAATTTTTTTTAATCTATTGCTATAATTTTTATATTTAAGTTTATTATAAATTGTAGGATTTTTTCTTAAGACCCATAAAAGACTTCTTTTCCTTTTACGGCATATTTTAATGCCACGAGATATCCATGTTACGGATTTAGTGGTTCGAAATGTTATCATTTTAAATGGAAAACATAAATCGTAAAATAGTTGGAATATATCAATAAATGTACCGTATGCAATGTTTGGGTCGTTTTCATTGTAGACGTCAGTAAAATGTAAACTTTGTATACATTCTTGAAACTTTAAAATGTTCTTTATTGAATAGTCTCTCCTTTTTACACGCCAGTGCCTTGACGGAACAACATTCTTAATCGGACATTTAATCAATTGTGCTGTATGATCAGATAAAGCTAACTCTATTATCTCCGCAGAGCATATATTTTTTTTAAAATTATGAGCAAAGTTATCTATACATGATTGGCTTTTAATTCTCGTTGGTTGTCTAAATACTAATTGTAAGTTAAAGTTTAATAATAAGCATTCAAAATCAAGTGATACATTTGTTCTTTTTAACAAGTTAATATTAAAATCTCCCGCTAAAATAATATTTTCTAATTTTAGTTTTATTATTTGATTGTGTTGTGGGTACAATTTTGTCAATAAAGTAGTTATTAAAAGAATTCGCTATATCAGTTTGATTAGTAATAATTTGATTATTATATTTTATTTTATTTATTGGGTCTTTTAGTCCAGTAAAAGAAGAAATGTGGATCGAAAAGTCGAAAGCAGAAAAACTAACTTAGTAACTTTGTTTGGACTAGTTAGGAGATAAACATATTAAAAGTCCCCACCCCTCCGAGGTGAGCCCGAGGGGGGGGAGGCCGAAGAAGGTCCCATTTTTAGGTTTTTTGCTTATATGTCAAAAACTGTGCGTTATACGATATTTTGCTGTACTACATTATTAGACCTCATAAAATTTTCTACAACTTCGGCCTTGACACTTTTTATCTATCTCCAATCGTTGTCCAGCTATGAGCTTCCAAACATGGTCTATTTTGAAGACGCTTAAATTAGTTTTCCATACAAAGTCGGTAAAAAAATCTTACAAATAAAATTTGACCAACTTCTGGTTGTCGTATCATAATGAAACTTTCCAAATGTCTAGAAATCTGATGACAGTTTAATAATCTGGTACCACTGAGCTGATCTGATAATGGAGCCAGGAGGTGTCTACTGAAACTCTTCAATGGCTATTAGTAAAATCGGCAACTTTAGGCTCATTACATTCGGATTGATGAGACGTAGGCACCTCTTGGTCCCTTATCAGACCCTCGACAGCAAGTGTTATGAAAAAGTCTCATCGATTCGAATGTAATGTGCCCAAACTCGACGGGTTTACTAATAGCCATTGAAGAGTTTCATTAGACACCTCCTGGCTCCATCATCAGATCAGCTCAGTGGTACCAGATTATTAAACTGTCATCAGATTTCTAGACATTTGGAAAGTTTCATTATGATACGACAACCAGAAGTTGGTCAAATTTTATTTGTAAGATTTTTATACCGACTTTGTATGGAAAACTAATTTAAGCGTCTTCAAAATAGACCATGTTTGGAAGCTCATAGCTGGACAACGATTGGAGATAGATAAAAAGTGTCAAGGCCGAAGTTGTAGAAAATTTTATGAGGTTTAATAATGTAGTACAGCAAAATATCGTATAACGCACAGTTTTTGACATATAAGCAAAAAACCTAAAAATGGGACCTTCTTCGGCCTCCCCCCCCTCGGGCTCACCTCGGAGGGGTGGGGACTTTTAATATGTTTATCTCCTAACTAGTCCAAACAAAGTTACTAAGTTAGTTTTTCTGCTTTCGACTTTTCGATCCACATACCCTTTTTGGGCACTCATTGACTGGGCTATTTAGGCAGTTTTTGTTTTGTACTATTTATTATATTCCAGATTGCTTTTGCTTTGTTTTTAGATTTATGAATTTTGTGGTTATTTTGTGATTTTTGTGTCAATTTTATAATTTTTTTTAATCTATTGCTATAATTTTTATATTTAAGTTTATTATAAATTGTAGGATTTTTTCTTAAGACCCATAAAAGACTTCTTTTCCTTTTACGGCATATTTTAATGCCACGAGATATCCATGTTACGGATTTAGTGGTTCGAAATGTTATCATTTTAAATGGAAAACATAAATCGTAAAATAGTTGGAATATATCAATAAATGTACCGTATGCAATGTTTGGGTCGTTTTCATTGTAGACGTCAGTAAAATGTAAACTTTGTATACATTCTTGAAACTTTAAAATGTTCTTTATTGAATAGTCTCTCCTTTTTACACGCCAGTGCCTTGACGGAACAACATTCTTAATCGGACATTTAATCAATTGTGCTGTATGATCAGATAAAGCTAACTCTATTATCTCCGCAGAGCATATATTTTTTTTAAAATTATGAGCAAAGTTATCTATACATGATTGGCTTTTAATTCTCGTTGGTTGTCTAAATACTAATTGTAAGTTAAAGTTTAATAATAAGCATTCAAAATCAAGTGATACATTTGTTCTTTTTAACAAGTTAATATTAAAATCTCCCGCTAAAATAATATTTTCTAATTTTAGTTTTATTAATTCTTGTAATACTTTTCTTAGAATATCAAAAAATACATCCAGATATTGTGGTTTAGGCACTCTGTATATACATAAAATAGCTACATTATAATCATTTAGTACTACTGCACAACATTCAAAAATACCTATAATGGAAAAGTCTTTTATATTCTTCATTTCTGTCCATCGATGTTCGTTTCGCACTAAAATACAGGCTCCGCCTCTTTTTATGTCTTTGCGGCTACAACACGCGGCTAATGAGTAGTTAGGTATAGTAACATATTTTTCTTCTCCTGTTTTTATAAAATGTTCCGTGATACAGATTACGTCAACCTTTTTATTGGATTCTACTAGTTCTTCTAGACATATGTTTAAAAGATCGGATTTGTTCAGCAGTCCAGCGATATTTTGATGCAATATGTATAAAGTATTATTAAAGAAAAAACTGGTCGTGCTTTTGGTACTGTTCCTGGGTCTCTACACATAATATTTTTGTGTTACTGCTGTTTTTATAAATATTCTCGTTCACAAAGTGTTGAGTCCTTTCAATCAATTTTATTATGTCATCAAATACGGCTCGTAATCCATTATTATTCATTTTCCCCGATTTCTTGTTAAACATGCTGTAGTCATATATTAAATTTCGATTGGAGTCTATAATGTAGGCATAGTTATAGTTATGTATATCTTTTCTTCTATTCTAAGGAAAAGTAGTGGGATACATCATTGTTGCATATTAAATGAGTCGATGATAATATAAAGTTTGATTGCTACTAGAAATGTCACGAACCAAGGGTAGTTCATTGTGGCAAATGAAAATTTACTTCATTTTGTAAGCCTAACATGGATACATCTCTTTGTAGTTGACTGTATCGTTGCAAACTCGCGCGACCTTGAGTTCAACCGCTTCTAGGAAGTCACATTACTGTATATCTCTTTACCGTGCTTATAGAAAGCGGGCGCGATCAGCAATAAAACAAACATCTCGACCGCCTTTCCGCGCCTTTGCTGTGTAACTTAAATGATGATTTTTTCAGACGTGACAGATTCAGAATCAGAAGGATCAGGCGAATCAGACAAGGAATCGGAATCGGAAGACAGCGCCACAGAAGATGCTCAGCACGAGACCATCGTCGACGTCAACGATGTATCGTTGGACACGTCCAGTGAGTCTATATCTCATGTGTATTACTAATATTTTATACTATAGGTTACTTGGAGACCAGAAACATTGGAGGTCAACGTAACTATATTATATACCTCTATTCATTTTAGTCACAAAGTACCAGGAGACAAGACACTTTAAGGAGATCTTCTAGTAAAATGCACCTATACTGACAGAACTTTAGGTCATTTTAGCGTTAGATACTAAAGGACACGGTACTACAAAGTTAATATTAGACACAATATACCAGGAGACGAGAAATAAAAGGATATAGGTAAAGGAGATCTTAAAGTTCGTAAATATGTCAAAAAACCTATCTATATAGGTTATTTTAGCGTATTAGGTGCTAGGGTACCATAAACTTAAAGGAGATGTAGTTAAGACTAGTAATGATTAGAAGCAACCACCACGAAACCATCGTCGACGTTAACGATGTATCGTTGGACACGTCCAGTGAGTCTATATCTCATGTGTATCATCTAGACTATAGGTTATTTTAGAGTTTAAGATACTAGGAGACCAGAAAGGTGAAGGAGATCTTTCTTACATGATTGCAAGAAGGACTACTTCTCTATATTATATGTATATCGTATGTATCTTAGCTAATATTAGATTCAAGGTACCAGGATTTCAGAAAGGTACAGGAGATCATTGTTTCATGAATGCTAGAAAGACTACTTCTCTATATTTGTATGTATCTTAGTTAATATTAAAATTCAAGGTACCAGGAGACTAGAAACGCACAGGAGATCTTTACACGATTTTTTTATCAACATCTCTATTTTTCTTTATTCCTCAGATGTGGTAGAAATCGAGACAGACGTTGGCAAATTCCTGAAGGAACCGACGTTACAGAACTTGAAAACTCTAGGACCTAAAGCAGCGCAAGTTATCGATGCACATTTACAGGTAAATATGGTTTTTGACATAACATTTTCACTGCGGATATCAAACACGTTTTGGGTTTTTTCAGTCGTGTTTTTAGGGTTCCGTAGCCAAACGGAACCCTTATAGATTCATCATGTCTGTCCGTCCGTCCGTATGTCACAGCCACTTTTTTCCGAAACTATAAGAACTATGCTGTTGAAACTTGTAAGTAGATGTATTCGGTAAACAGCATTAAGATTTTCACACAAAAATAGAAAAAAAAAACAATAAATTTTTGGGGCTCCCCATACTTAGGACTGAAACTCAAAATTTTTTTTTTCATCAAACCCATACGTGTGGGTTATTATAAATCGTTAATCGCATTTACCTCTCATTCAATCAACTCAAAAGTTACAACGAGCTACAAGAACTTTTATATTATGTAACTTGCTGGTACGGAACCCTTCATGGGCGAGTCCGACTCGCACTTGGCCACTTTATTTTATTTTTTTATACAAATAAGTAAGCACACGAGCAAGACGCTCTCCTGATGGTAAGAGATAACGCTGCCCATAATTAGTACAGTGCACAATAATGTAAAATTCTAAATGCACTGCGTAAACGCTTCTTACTCAAAAGTCATAAGATGTTAAGACTCTTCGGCCCAGTAATTTAACTAGCTACAGTGCCCTCCTACCTGTGCACAGTAATTTTTGCTCATCACTGCTCAGGCGGTAGAATAACCGGTTGGAAGCGACCTGCATCGAGCGTCTTCTTGATAAGGTCGTCTGTCCACCTTGTGTGTATTTATTTATTCTTTTTCCTGCCCTTATCCCACACTAGGTAGGGTCGGCACAACACGTTTTTCTCCTCCATTCTGCTCTATCATCCGTCATATCTGCATCTACTCCTCTAGCACGCATATCCCTGCACACACAGTTCATACAAACCTTTTTCGGGCACCCCCTTCCCGTATTACCACCTATCACCATATTCATGGACTTTTTGGTATATTTTGGTATACCAGGACAATCTTCCACTCCTTAATTTCTCTTATAAAAATTATTCCTATTAATTCCAGGCAATAAAAGACCCATCAGACTTCATCCAAGCGTACGTAGAAGCGACACTCGTAGTATCCGGTCTGTCGGCACACACAACAGCTCAGGAGCTGTACTCACTGTTGGCTGCCAACGTTAAACAACGTCACGCGGTACAGTGGCTGCTGGCTGACTGCGTGCTCAGAGGGTTGGGACTGATTAAGGTATCTAATATTTCCGGATTTATCCCGCCTTCTAGGTTTAATCTGTGGCCGCATTGTCGCGCAACATTATGCACAGTAGTAGTTGGTAATATTCTAAGAAGTACCAGGAGATCAGACATTGCAAGGAGCTATACTGTGACAACTTTTCAATAATGAATAGAAACAAAGACCAGAGTTTATCCAAGCGTACGTAGAATCCACTCTCTTAGTCAATTAGGAGCAATTAGGTCCCACGGTCCATTTTAGGAACGAATTTATCCCGCCTTCTAGGTATAATCTGCTACTATCTAAGGCCGTACCGTCGCCTAAAGGTTGAATAAATTAAAAAAAACTGAATTATGAATAGTGTAGTTGGTAATATTCTAAGAAGTACCAGAAGATCAGACATTGCAAGGAGCTATGCTATGACAAGCCCGTCTGAGTACACACAACAGCTCAGGAGCTGTACTCGCTGTTGGCTGCCAACGTTAAACAACGTCACGCGGTACAGTGGCTGCTGGCTGACTGCGTGCTCAGAGGGTTGGGACTGATTAAGGTATATATATGAAAAACAAGAAAACAGTAATAAAAAAAACCCGACTGCGATTCTAAGCAATTGGGAATTTAAATAATCCGCCATTTTTTTATATACACAGTACACAGTGTCACTCTCACAGTAAATATGAATCTAACAACTCTCAAGCTAAAATGCATTGGACTGTTCACGCTTGCCAAACAATTATACACAATACACACATACGCCTTAAAAAAACTCTAGAAAAATACAACTTGCTCTACGGCGCAGTCGGGTAAAAAAAGGTTCGTACTGTTTTTATTTCTTGTAACGTTGCTGTATTTTACATGTATCTAAGATGTTTGTACACGAATAAACAGTTTCATTCATTCAATATTTTGTTTTTCTGGCGTCCCGCCGAACACTGTCGCGGCACGATCGCTCGATATGGTCACTAAAACTTAGCTACCCGTGTGTGACAAGCACATATTTATGTAGTAGCAATTCTAAAGTCCTTTTTGTCTAATACTTATCCCGTTTGTTTTTGTCAACAGAGTGAAAACAAAGCGTACAAGATCCGATGGTCGCTGCCGGACTGTTACTCAGTACTCGCCACTGTTATTGACGCGCCATACTTCCCTACTGCACTCAAAGACACACTTAGGTAAGACAAGTGAAATAAAGAAAAATGCCTTTTAAAAACAAGCTTTTATTTCCTACTTTCACCTGTCCGTTGTCTGTCACAATTTAAATTTGATCCACTTCCCGGTATCCGCTAAAATTTTGCTTACATGTATAAATCTTATGGCAATGCAATATTATTATGACATGAACCTGGTCAGATGATGGAGCTGGAAGGACATAGGAACTCCGTAATTAAACGACGCAACCCCATCGAATTTGGGCTCATTTGATTCGTCCTGACGAGTACTTTGGTGCTGGGTGGTAATAATAATTAAAGGCTTGTTTTTAATAAGTTTTTTTTTCACTTATTATTATCACCTAACAATAAAGTACTCGTCAAGACGAATCAAATGAGCCCAAACTCGATGGGGTTACGTCGTTTAATTACGGAGTTCCTATAGCCACCTTCCCGCTCCATCATCAGATCAGCTCCATGTCATAATAATATTGCATTGTCATCCGATTTATACATGCATGCGAAATTTCAGCTCACTCGGAAACCGGGAAGTGGGTCAAATTTAACTTGCAAGATTTGATAACAGACAGGTAAAAGTAAATAAGCTTGTAATCAGGGGGTCATATCATCGTGACCACCTGTGAGACAAAAAACAGCTTACGGATTTTCATTATTTTATCAAAATACACGATATATTGATATTTTAGGTCATAAACTAGTTGAATAACATTGTGTTGTCTCAAATTGCTTTAAAATTTTGGAAAAAAACGTAACACATAGGTATTATTGTCAAAGTGAAGCAGTTTGACAGAGTTTTACAAACAGCATAAAACGGCCACGCTGAAAGGGACGGAAAAAAATAGGTTCTTTTTCTTCATACAGAATTTTCTCTATTGCCATCACACTCACACATAAAATGGCTACTTCTAGTTGTATTACTTCTGAGCTTGTAATAAATTTAAATTTGTTGTTTCCAGATTCTTCATAAGTCGGAAAGTGCAAGCGATGTCCCCAGAGTTGAAGCAAGTGGTTGAGAAACATCCATCTTTACACTCATAGCGATATTGCAATTATTATTAATTATACCTTTTTGAATTTACAATATGCTTTGTTTTATTTGTACACTAGTGGACCCGCGCGCACTGCGTAGCGCTGTTACGTAAAGTTTCTCTACTACGATATGCATGTATTGCACATAAAAACCTTTCTTTTGAATCACTCTATCAATAAACTGAATAAACTGCATTACCCTTTTGACCGCCAAAGTCACCTATACTAGACAAGTACTTGCGGGTCCTGTACGCCAACAACGTCTATAGACGACAAAAAACCCAGTCTTAATAAAGTGAAATAAAAATATTTATCGACTCTTGGCAACACTAGTTCTTTCGTAGGTATTTTTTTTTAAATTGTGCCTTGGCGCACAGGGCACGAAAATGCGTTTGTGCCGTGGCGTTCAAAAGGTTAAAATCTGTTGCATAGTTTTATAGATCTAAGCATTTCATTCATACGTAATCTTACTAAAATTATAAACGTGAAAGTTTGTAAGAATGGATGTCTGGATGTTTGTTACTCTTTCACGCCTAAACGGTTGGACTGATTGAGCTGTAATTTTGTATTGAAATAGCTTAGACCCTGGAATAACATAGGCTACAGTACAAAACCGCTGGGTGCAGCTAGTCATATTATAATGAAGTTTCTGAGTGTGTATGTGCGTAATTTTAATATAAACCAGTGAATTAAATTATAAATAAAAAAAAACTCAACGCAATATGTAATTCAATTTTGGGATGACGGCTCTATCTTGGATTTTAAATTTTATATAGTGGGTTGCATTCTACTCGTTAAGCCCTTTCATTTGATACCCAAATTGAGGGGGTCGTGGAAGAAAAAAGTAATCCGCCATTTTGTAGCGGCGGCCATCTTGGACCGATTTCCACCAAACATGGCTAAGAACACTCGAACTTACTCTACTTTCAAACAAAAAAACTTAATCAAAATCCGTTTATCCGTTCGGGAGGTACGATGCCACAGACACGTCAAACTTATAACACACCTTGTTTTTGCGTCGGGGGTTAAAAATATTAGATTAGTATTTTTATTATTTTTTAAAGTAGGAAATACCGGAGATCAAACGCTTATAAATATTAGAGTGAGGACGCTGCGTCACTATCCAATACATAATGTACCAGAATTCGAGTAGTGACGTCATAACCACGCAATTTTTGTGCGTTACATTTCACACTTTTTAACAAATTTACAAAGAAAAAAATACGTGTCCAATATTTTTACCAAGTTATTCCAGGGTCTCAACTATCTCTATGCCAAATTTCAGCTCAATCGGTCCACCCATTTAAGCGTGAAAGAGTTACTAACATACATCCACACATTCTTACAAACTTTCACCTTTATATTATTAATTAGATATATTTTAACACTATTTTTTTTTTTTTTTTTTTTATGTGATGAAGTAGAAGACGAGCAAGACGCTCTCCTGATGTTAAGAGATAACGGCTGCCCATAATCAGTACAGTGTTACCTAGGATTTCACAATTATGTGAAATTCTAGGAGCACTGCACCAACGCTTCTTACTCAAGAGTCATGAGATGTTAAGACTCTTTAGCCCAGTAATTTCACTAGCTACAGTGCCCTCCTACCGGAGCACAGTGATATTTGCACATCACTGCTCAGGCGGTAGAATAACGCTTGTAATAAAACAACAATATTTAGAATCATAAAATATAATTTATAACCCTAACTTACAATAATATAACATTCAATAAAATAACATTTATATAGGAAACGTAACTTTAAAAAATATATTTCTCTAACTGACTTTTAAATCAAAAAGTATTTTCAATTTTCTTCTACACAAATATTGATCTGGTAAAAATAAAGACAAGTAAAATTTAAAAGAACCTCAATAGTAAACATTAAAAAAATGTAATTTTTATTGTGTACAAATAGTTGAGGTATAATCCTGTTCTTAATATGGTTAAGAAAATGTTTATTTTTAAGTGATTATACTTTGTTACATACAATAAATAAATAAATAAATTTGCGGAAGAGATCGCTTTTAGCGATGAGACAGCCAATTGTTACACATATCACGGTAAAGAGATATACAGTAGTTTGACTCCCTAAAAGCGGTTGAAATCAAGGTCGCGCGAGTGGTGGTGGCAACAATTTGGGTAGGGTTCGGTAGGCAGTGAGGTGCCGAATAGACGTTTTTATGCAGTAAGCTTCCGAATAATGGTTGTGAATTAGTAAAAATATCACAAAGTTTTTAGGGTTCCGTACCTCAAAAGGAAAAAACGGAACCCTTATAGGATCACTTTGTTGTCCGTCTGTCTGTCTGTCTGTCTGTCAAGACCCTTTTTCTCAGGAACGCGTGAAGGTAAAAAGCTGAAATTTATAGGAAATACTAAGGTCCATTGCCTCTTAGAGCTGTGAAAATTTCAAACTTCTAGGCCAACGCAATCAAAAGATATAGTCGAATATGTCGCAAATTTCAGCAAATTTTCGACATTACCAAATAAATCAAAACCTACGGGGCACTTCCCGTGAACCCAGAATCTTGAAATTTGGCACGAAGCAACTCCTTAGAGCACAGATAAAGGAAAAATTGCGAAAATCATAAATTTTAATATGCATCATATGAAAAAAATATTTTGAATAATTTTATACCTACTACCCCTTTTCTCATGAACGCGTAGACGTATTAAATTGAAATTCATATCAAATACTCAAATCTATAATACCTTTAAACTGTAAAAAAATCAAACCTCTATGTCAACGCATTCAAAAGAAACAGCAATTTTAGTCGCAATTTTAAACTCGCAACTACTCTCAAAAAATCAAAACCTACAGGGTACTTCCCGTGATCTTAGAATCTTGAAATTTGGCACGAAGCAACTCCTTAGAGCACAGATATAGGAAAAATTGCGAAAATTGTACATTTTTAGTTACATCATATAAAAAAAATATTTTTAATAATTTCATACGTACTACCTTATTTCTCATGAACGCGTGCAGGTATTAAACTGAAATTCATATCAATTACTAAGGTCTACAATACCTTTAAACTGTAAAAAAATCAAACCTCTATCTCAAAGCATTCAAAAGAAACAGCAATTTTAGCCGTATTTTTTAACTCGCGACTACTCTCAAGGAAATCAAAACCTACAGGGTACTTGCCGCTAACTCAGAATCTTGAAATTTGGTACGCAGCAACGTCTTAAATCACAAGCACAGGCAAAATTGCGAAAACTGTAAATTTTTAGTTACATCATATAAAAAAATATTTTTAATAATTTTGTATTTACTATCCCTTTTCTCAAGAACGCGTACAGGCATTAAATTGAAATTCATACCAAATACTCAGCTTTATAATAACTTTAAGCTGTAAAATAAAACAAACATCTATGTCAACGCAATCAAAAGAAACAGCAATTTTAGCCGCATATTTTTAAACTCGCAAGTACTCGCAAGGGAATCAAAACCTACAGTATATAAAATTATACCCACTTTTCCTTAGGGTTCCGTAGAAACCCGTAGGTTTGTACGGAACCCTCGGTGCTCGAGTCCTACTCGTACTTGACCGGTTTTATTTTTTATATTTTGAGTAATTCACAATAATAACGCCTATTCGGCACCTCGCTGCCTACCGAACACTACCTAAAATGTTGCAAACTCGCGCGACCTTGATTTCAACTCCTAGGGAGTCAAACTACTGTATATCTCTTTACCTTGCTTATACTGTGTCCTGTTTCCTATAAGATATGTAGGAGGCAGTCGTCAGGTCATGTTGCAGATGTAGGCATCTCGGCGACCTCACACTGCAACATATAGGTTGACCACACAACCTATAAATTGTGATTTTTTTATATAGAGAACAAAGTAAGAAAACGAGCAAGACGCTCTCCTGATGGTAAGAGATAACGCTGCCCATAATCAGTACAGTGCTACCCAGTGCACTGCGCCAACGCTTCTTACTTGAGAGTCATAAGATGTTAACTCTTCAGCCCAGTAATACAATACAATACTCTTTATTGGGACAAAAAATTACAAAATAGACTTAAAACTAAATAAAAGTACTAATATTAATGTCCACAATGGGCGGCCTTATCGCTTAGAGCGATCTCTTCCAGGCAACCCACCACCAGTACTTCACTCTGAATTGTGATTTCACTCTGATAATTATATTTGTAGCGTTTCAATAATTTTCTCTAAATATGACATTATTTCATGTTTCCGCATGTAAATCGGTAGCGCCAACCCGTTTCCTTTTCCTCCTAATATTTAAATGGACTCCTCTAACGTGTTCATTCCTCAATGTGGTCGTAATGAAACCTTTGCCGCAGTGCTCGCATTTGTGGCAGCGGTCTTTTTTGTGCGTCTGGAAATAAAAAAAAAATTAACAAGAAATCGGTAATTTAAAAAAGTAAATAACCCGACTGAGTTAAAGTTACAGAAAGTAATAGGTTTGTGTAATTTATTGTGCCTATCACAATAAATTACTAATTTATTTATTCTGTAATGTATTACATTATATGAATGTTTCAAGGGAAAGCGATGGAAAGGGTGAAATTGGAGTTTTTACATGGGAGAAAATTAGGACATTTTATTTTAGATTAATGTTACGATATCTCTGTTTTAGTATTTAGTGGGATAACGGATAATATTATATACATTTAAGGAATGCAACCTAAAGGGATGATGGGATAATGTGTGAAATTGGTATATTTACATGATGGAAAGCGAACAAATGGAATGATAGTCAAATTGTAATTTTTCCGTTCATATCAAGATGGGAGAAAAAAAATTTAATGGGAGAAAGGCTAAAATAATGATTTTTATAGGAATAAAATGTCATTCTCACCAGCTGATGGTTCAATAAGTTAGGTCTAGATCTGAATTTCTTCCCGCACTCGTGGCACACATGACTCGGCGGTAAGTGTCGCTCCATGTGTAACAACATGTTCTTGTTCGTCACGAATGTTCGTTCGCAGGTGATAATATACTTATTGGATATTTTAATAGGAATTAAGGGGACTATACCTTTCTATAATTAGTATTTAGTTATTTAGTGGGATAATATATTATACATTTAAGGAATGTAACCTAAAAGAAAGACGGGATAAACTGTGAAATTGATATTTATACATAGCAGAAAATTAAGACATTTTAATTTGGATCAAGGTTACGATATATCTATTTAAGTATTTAGTAGGAAAATAATATTCAGAGCAATGTAACCTAAAGGGAAAGCGGGGTAAAGTATGATATTGATAATTTTACATGGGCGAAAGCCCAAAAATGGAATGTTTGATGATTTCAAAGAGTCTCAATTGACATTTTTACTGTCATATCAAGATGGGGGCAAAAAATACATGGGAGTAAGCGGGAGAAAGGCTAAAATAATGTTTTTTATAGGTAAAAAATGTCATTCTCACCAGCTGATGGTTCAATAAATTAGGTCTAGATCTGAATTTCTTCCCGCACTCGTGACAAACATGACTCGGCGGTAAGTGTCGTTCCATGTGTAACAACATGTTCTTGTTCGTCACGAATGTTCGTTCGCAGCCGGCGTGCGCGCATTTATGCGACCGAGTCGTGCTGTGACTGTACATGTGCGTTTCTAATGCGCTTTTGAACTAAAATATTAAAATAGTATTTAGTTGAATGGATAGATAGATACAAATCATTTATTCGCATGGGTATACAGGTTTACAGATGTTATTTTTTAAAAATTATAAGTACTCCATGTCTCACCGTCAAGCATAGAGTTACGAATTTTGCAATTATTTCATGGTCAAGATTATAATTTCTCGGCGCTCGCAGCAAGCTGCTCGCGCACATATTATTAAGGATGTTTGACCTTTCTAACTGTTCAGAGCGAGCTAAACACACTTTTCGTAGTAAAAGTTATAATATTTTTGCCTGTCTGCACCCCAGAACAAGTGAAATTTAAAAAATTCTTTTTAAAAACAAGCTTTAATTATTGTTATCATCTTGCATCATATAGTACTCGTCAAGACGAATCAAATGCGCCCAAACTCGATGGGGTTGCGTTGTTTTATGACAGAGTTCCTTTGGCCACCTTCCAGCTCCATCATCAGATCAGCTCGATGTCATAAAAATATTGCATTGTCATCCGATTTACACACGCATGCAAATTTTCAGCTCAATTGGAAACCGGGAAGTGGGTCAAATTAAACTTACAAGATTTGATTACAGACAGACAGACAACAGACAGGTGAAAGTAATATAAAGCTTGTAAAAAAATCCTGGATCCGCCCATGCCGTCAAGCATGCAAAATTTTATAATGGTTAAATACTTATTATAATATTGTTAAAATTAACAAAAGGAAAATTCGCACTCACAATATTTAGTAAGATTTACCTGATATCCTTTTCCGCATAAATCGCATAAGAATCTTCTGATGTTCTTATACAACGCTTCCATGTTAACATTCGGATGTTCCTTACTGAAATGTTCCTTCATCCATATAATGCCGTACCCTTTGGCTGGACACTGGAACAATAATATAATATTTTACAAGATTTTATTTACTGTCTGTTGCTGTCTATCTGTAATTTAAGCAAGTTTAATTTGACCCACTTCCCGGTATCCGATCGAGCTGAAATTTTTCATGTATGTATAAATCTGATGACAATGCAATATTTCTATGACATCGAGCTGATCTGATGATGGAGCTGAAAGGTGGTCATAAGAACTCCGTAATTAAACTGCGCAACCCCATCGAGTTTGGGCTCATTTGATTCGTATTGACGAGTACTTTGGTGCTAGATGGTAATAAAAATAAAAGCTTATTTAAAAAATATATCTTTTTTAATAAATTCAATGAAGTGAAATTAAACAAAACGTATAAAAATCTTATTATATAAAATCTTAAGTGATATCTGGGAGAAAAGAAAAAAAAGAGTTTTTTTGGTATTTTTAGTTATTTTTGGTATATTTTTATTATTAATGAAGTGTTAGCTTACCAAAGCGCAAGCCTTCTTATTCCCCCTCGGTTTGTTAACTTTAACGGCGGTGTCTCTATGTGTGACGTCAACATGTTTCCTGTACACGTCTCCGTTGATAAACGTCACGTCGCATTCTATGCACTTCTTGTTGTCTTCGCTTTTTAACATTTTTTCGCCCTGAAATTTATAAATTAATATTTATTCAGGATCTTCTATTCAATAAGTATATTAACATTTTTTTATGCATCAAGTGTGTAGATTAATTCAATTGGATACGTCAATGTTAGGCGAACCCCGATGCCAAAATAAAATAGTCCTCCGGGCATAGAATTAGTAGCAACAATACAGGTTAACCCTGTGCATAGGCGGATTTAGGGGGGCTTGGCCCCCTGCCCCGCCCCCCCCCCCCCCCCCAAAAGCATTGTAGAGTTACGAATTTTGCAAATATTTCATGGTCAAGATTATAATTTTTTCTCGACGCTCGCAGCAAGCTGCTCGCGCACTTATTATTAAGGATATTTAAACTTTCTAACTGTTCAGAGCGAGATAAACAATAAACACACACTTTTCGCAGTAAAAATTATAACATTTTTGCCCGTCTGCACCTTGCCATGAACCAAATCCTGGATCCGCCCTTGTCCCTGTGTGTATGTACTTGTGTGCGTATATTTTATGCCAGTGTTAGACAATTTTGTCGACTGGCAGACATTTTCATACATATAAGACCGTTCCCGTGGTGAAATATTCTAAAATATTTTATTAATTATTTTAATAGACTGATTATATTTTTAGTTTTTTGAACTTGTCAACATCCCTACAGCATAAATACTTACATAATGCATTCTGTTATAATGTAAAGTAAGCCCAGCTTTGCTATGTGTATAATATGCACATATTTCACAATGAACTAAATTTTGTTTCACTTTATGGTATTTATTCACGTGGAAGTACCATTGGTTTCTGCGACTGAAACAAATAAGTTAAATAAGTAAAATTTAAATTAAATAATTGACATTTAAAGTAACTATAAGTGAAATTTAAAATAAATAAATGACATTAAAAATCACACATGTAAGTGAAGTTTAAATTTAATAAGTGACATTTAAAATTTACATATTATGTGTAATTTAAAATAATAAATAATTTATAGTGAAATTTTGATTAAATAAGTGAATTACAAAACTATATCAGATATGTTTAAAATTAAATAAGTGTAATTTTAAATTAAATATATGAAATTTAAATTAATTAAGTAAGTGACATTTCAAATATGTAAACAAAATTTTTAAATTATGTATCTAAGTGTATTTGTGTGAACAATAAAGAGTTTTCTATTCTATTCTAAGTGAAATTTAAACTTATATATGTACATATATATTATAAATAGATAGGTAGGTGAAATACAAAATAATTCAAGTGAAATTTACAATTAAAGTGAATTTTAAAAACCTTTTTCAACCTATCACCATATTATTATTAAAATAAACTTACTTGAAAGTAGTATTACAATGTTGACATTTAAATTTCAGCCCTTCATGTTTCCTATAATGCATTTCCATGCCGTCTCTGAAATAAAATGTTTAGAAAATAAACACAAATTAGAAAACTTAATTTCAAATTATAATTGATTAGCTTTACATTTAAACTACATAATATTATATTTACAAATTAACTGAGTTAAATCCGTGATCACGGATTCGCATCGGATTCGTAACGGACTTAACGCGGAGGCAGTCTTAAACAATACTCTACATCTTTTATATTTTTGAACCGAATTTAACCCTTATCCGTCATGACGGATTCGAATCGGATTTGTACTAGACTTAACGCGGAGGCGGTCTTAGACAATACTCTACGACTTTTATATTTCTGAACCGAATTTAACCCCTATCCGTCAAGACGGATTCGGGTCGGATTCGTAACAGATTTAGTCCGGAAACGTCCTAATAATCTCAATGTATTATATTTACCTGTGTGTAACAATATATGGACATTTCTTGCATTTATAAACGGTGCTGTGTAGTTGTGTCCAATGTCTGGAGAGGTTCTTTTTGTTCTTGAAACGCATTTTACATAACACACATGACATTGGTAACGATGGCTGAAATATTAAATATTTATTATATTGGTTTCTATATAGACTTTTCACATAAATTTGTCATGGGTTGTCCACATTTACCGGCCAATGATTCGCCGAGTGTGGGTTTTGTCTATGGACGAGCAATTTTTGTTTATAATAGACGAATGTGTTCGGATATTTACGGTTTTTTTTGCCCGTAAATTTCTGGTATACATTTTGGGCTCCATAGCTAACGACTTTAACAATATTTTGAATATTAATCAATCATGGATCATTTGAAGCCATTTTGTGAGAATTAGGACTTGAAACAAGTTAAATTTACCTAAAAAGAAATTTCCCGAAAAAAAAACCGTAAATATCCGAACACTGTGCTCCGGTAGGAGGGCACTGTAGCTAGTGAAATTACTGGGCTGAAGAGTCTTAACATCTTATGACTCTTGAGTAAGAAGCGTTGGTGCAGTGCTCCTAGAATTACACATAATTGTGAAATCCTAGGTAACACTGTACTGATTATGGGCAGCCGTTATCTCTTAACATCAGGAGAGCGTCTTGCTCGTCTTCTACAACATCACATAAAAACAAAAACGAACACATTCGTCAATAGACAAAAATTGCTCGTCCATAAACAAAACACACACTCGCCGAATCATTCGCTGGTAAATGTGGACGACCCATCATAAGTCATGGCATCTTACGTGATCCATCGTCTACCGCATTTTCACTTTCCATCAGATGGGATGTGGTCAAACGTAGGCCTATTTAGTATAAAAAAGTCAAATATATATATAAAAACTTACATTATGTTGAGCTCTGCAATGGAAATTAAGTGTATTGAGTGAGGGGAAACCTCTAATGCATTGTTCACATCGGTGTTGTGACGTCACATAGTCTGGGTACTCACGCCGCTTGGCGAATTCTGCGTGTACCTATAAAAAATAAAATATTAATAAAAAAATATTAGGCTACTTTTGATAGGGTAAAACCAAGTACATAGAAAATAAATAGGCCAAGCGCAATAGCACCCATTTATTTTCTGTATACTTGGTTGGTTGGTCTTGGTGGGTTGGTGGTTGGCTTGGTGGTGTACGGTGGCCTACATTGCGCGTAGCCCGTATTCGGGCAACTCGAAGTAACTCGAAGTAGTACTGGCAAATCAAATATTAACTACCTTCCAGGTTCATAGTTGAAACCATGTTCATGACTTTTTCTGATTTTTAAAGCTAGTAATTTGGATTTTAGAGGGGGGGGGGGGAGGGCAGGGGGTCACGTCATCGTGGCCACCGATGAGACAAAAAACAGCTTACTGATTTTCATTATTTGACGAATATACGCGATATATTGATATTTTAGGTCATAAACTAGTTGAATAACATGGTATTATCTCAAATTGCTTTAAAATTTTGTAAAAAAAACGAAACACATAGGTATTATTGTCACAGTGAAGCAGTTTGACAGAGTTTGACAAACAACATAAACCGGCCACGCTGAAAGGGACGGAAAAAAATAGGTTCTCCTTTTTCGTCACACAGAATTTTCCCTATTCTGCCGTGCAGAGACTAAACCGCAGTAAAATAATTTGTACATTTTTATTTTCAACCTTATTACACACACAAAATAAGGTATACACATTATTTTCGACATTTTACTTTTACTGCGGTTTAGTCTCTGCACGGCATTCCCATCACACTCACACATAAAATGGCTACTTCTACTTAGATATATTACTTCAGTGGTGGAGGGGAACACTCGAATAAAAGTTTTAAACTTGTTTTCGATTTAGTGATGCATAATGCATACACACAAACTATTGCATTTATAATTTTGGTGTGATAATTATTAATTATGTACCTACTAGATGGACAAAAAAAATACTAATATTATAAACGTGAAAATTTGTGAGAATGTATAGATGTGTTTGTTACTCTTTCACGCCTAAACAGGTGGACCGATCGATCTGAAACTTGGTATAGAGATAGCTTAGACCCTGGAATAACACATAGGCTACAATACAGCGGGTAAAACGGCTGGGCGCAGCTAGCAGTATATAAACAAAAAAGTATAACGAAGAAATTCATAAAATTACCTGCTCAGTATTCCCAAGATATTCAATATCAAAAACTGATGCAAAATTCAAGAACTGAGATTGTACTTCACACAATTCTTTTATTATTGACGAATTTAGTACCTTTTCTGAAAAGAATATTTTACAAGCTTTTATTATTATTGACGAATTTAGTACCTTTTCTGAAAAGAATATTTTACAAGCTTTTATTATATTATAGTTATATCCAGCACCATAATACTCGTTAAGACGAATCTAATGAGCCCAAACTCGATGGGGTTGCGTCGTTTAATTACGGAGTTCCTATGGCCACCTTCCAGCTCCAACATCAGATCAGCTCCATGTCATAATAATATTGCATTGTCATCCGATTTATTTGCATACAAAATTTCAGCTCAATCAGAAACCGGGAAGTGGATCAAATTAAGCTTGCAAGATTTGATTGCAGATAGACAGACAAGGTGAACGTAAATAAAAGTTTGTAAAAACTCACCTCCATCTATAATCTTTTTACATCTCCTAAGATAATGTAGAGGCATTTGATCCAACCCATTCACCATATTTTCTATATCTACCAAATTTCCTTGCTCATCTTTCAATTCACCACTTTTCTTAAACTTATTTCTTAAAGCAGTTTTTAACACTTTCACAACACTTATCCTTTCATTTACACTAATATTAACTTTCTTTTCTCTCTTTATTTTTGGATTTTTGTTTAATGTTGATAATAGTTTGTTCAATGATTTGTCACTGTCTGAATCAGAGTTATCACTTGAAAGTGGATCTTGTAAGCATTTTTCATCACCACTTGAGCGCGATTCTTCATCACTTGAGTTCGTTTCATCATCATTTGAGCGTAAATCATCTGATGCGTTTTGACTCAATTGCAATTTTTTATCACATTTTTTTGCTTTGTCTATTAAATGTTTCCTTTTATCACCACTTGAGCCAAATTGATCACCAGTTGAGCCAAGTCTATCATCACTTGAGCCCAGTTCATTATTTAAGCCTACAATTTCTTTGGAATCAAACTCGTTTTTAATTTTCTGGTCTACTATATTATCTATTGAATCAACAGTTTCACTAAAATCTTCAGTAAATACTTGTAGTTTTAAAGATATGTTTTCTATATCAAAGTTTTTGTCTTCTACAGGTATTTCTTGTTTGATGTACATTGTGGTTATTTCTTCAGGTATATTTATTGTGACAATATGTGGATGAAAACTAGATATTTGTATGGGATTTGTTATGCCTAGTTCGGTGGCTTGGTGGAAATATACCTGAAACAAGATTATGCTATAAAAAGCTATTTTTATTGCATGGTAGAAAGAAAAGTGGGACTGAACTAATTCTAGGTGGAGACCACCAAACCTAAAACGATGCCAAGGCAGGGTCAGAACAAATTCTTAAAACAAAATGTCTCAAGCACTTTTATTTATACTAAATAGGCCTATGTTTGACCAGCTGGGCTATTAAATCAATGCAACTTAATAAATAATTTCATACATGCTTGACATATCAAATTGATCCAGTTTTGGGTTCAGATCCCATGACAAATAAGTGAATAACCCAGCTAATGGAAACTGCAAGTCAGCAAAATGCAGTAGACGATGAATCATTTTTTTGAAAAATGAAATTGAAATGAGATCTTTTTTGAGAAATGTGAAGAAAAATCGGTATGTGACACCTAACACATATTTATGCCCTTGTGTAAACAATAAATAATAATATTGTAATAACATAGAAGAAATAGTTACCTTGAAGTTTTTGCTGTCGCTGAGACTAATATTTGATGATGGCATTTGTTTGTACAGCTCATTAATTGATACTCGCTCCTGTAAAACAAACCAGTTTTTATTATAATTAATAAGATGATGAAGGTGGTAATAAGATGATCAAATCATATGCCCGATGTACTCATATGCATCGGCAAATCTTGTCACTATTTAGTATAAAACTAAACTGCTTGCACTGTCTGTCTGTACCTATGAATATTGATATATTTAAATCTACGCAACGGATTTTGATCCAGTTTTATTCCAGTTTAGTGATGATTGGCTCAAGATCATTTCTATTTGGGCTAATTTCTCTTATTTTGGGTCAAGGTCAATGACCTTTGGGTCAAGGTCAATTACCTCTGGGTCAAGGTCAATGACCTTTGTTTGCCCGCAGAGGGTTCCCCACCCTTATACTCCCACATCCCACCAGGTCCAGAAGGTTACAAAAAGCGTAGTATTTTTGATCAACATGTCTTTTTTTCATAGTGCCCCGAAGGCTACACACCGACCCAGTTTTTTTTAATAGATAGAGTTATTAAGGTTTAAATGGGAAATCTGTTTTTTTTTCTGTTAGGTGTTACAAGGTGCACGTGGATCTACTAGTTCTGTATATTAATTACTTTTTCACATCAAAAAGTTATATAAATTAAAACTAATAATATCTTACCGAATTAACAGCTTTCTTCCATGAATTTAATGTTGTCTTGGCCAAGTTGCATTGCTTTTTGAAATCACTGCATTTCTTTAATTTGTAAGCACATTCTGGACAAAATTGGAAGCAGTGCGATTGCTGAAATACAAATAAAAATGTAATAATATGGCAAGAATTATGAGTTATAACAGATTTTTTAATTCTTAATAAGAATTGCACAAATAAAATTATGATCTACTCAATTATCAGGGATGTTTGTCTTGATTTTTTACAGCTATTTACTTCAAAATTCCTGAAGAGATTTGGCTGAAATTTAATACGTACGAGGCTGATATAGTTACTGTTTAGATAACAAGTCATTGAATAACACTTTAAACTTTTTAAGGTACTTTTATTAAGGTACTTTTATACAGTGTAAAGTACATGCGAGCAGCTCGACATAGTCGATCGTAAATAGATGAAAAAAATGCTGTTACAGTGGTATTATACTCACATAATTACTATCTGGATCGCAGAACACGTCGTACAAGTTAATCAAATCGTCGTCTTTTACCGAATATAGTTTAATATCGCCTCGTAAACAAATATAACAAATGGGTAGCATTGCGAATAAGTTTACCGATTTAAGACCTCTGAAAAATAATTATTTAACTGTTGTATCGTGAAATACGTTAAATATTGTAACTTCTCCGCACCGTATATAAAGAAAAACTTTAACACAGTTCGTAATATATATTAATTTCTAAAATTACATATGTTTCCCAGTCGACAACAAAAACAAACGGCGGCCATGATTACTTCCCACAGGCTATAAAAACTGCCACAGACTAAATAATTCACCAGAGAAAAAATATGTGAAATATACGTAATCGAGAACGAATCTTTAGTTTATTTTTGTCGCAACATGCATATTTGACCTTATGTCACAGAATGACAAGGATCTTTTGGCTTGCAACAAATACAATTTATGCGGGAAACTACAAATTATAATAAGTAATAAGTGCTAATAATTATGTATTTTAGGTGTGAATAATATTGTTTTAAGTGTTGGGGTATTAAGTGTTAGCTTTATTTTAATCATTCATAATTATCATAGATTTCCGCAAAATAACGCTTGAACTAATTCCATCAATTATTATGAAAAGCTGTAAACAGCCAAAGCATATTATTAATATAGTCCACAGGCACTCAATTAATGAATTGAGCGCCTATGGACCATTGGCATTTAAGATATTGAGTAAATAAATTATTTCAGATAACTCAGTCATAAATCCAAATAAGTATTTATTATGTACCTATATATTAATATTTTAGAATAAACACAGTACGAGCAACAATATAATTGTTTTCAAGGTTACAAAGAACTGCCTAGCTCATCCCGTACAAAATTCATTCAGAATCTGTTTCCGTGGCTTTGAGTTTCTTCCGTTTCTGCCTGATGTTTAAATGGACGCCTCTCACGTGTTCGTTTAATTTGGCCCTTGATATAAACCCTTTATCACATACATCGCATTTATAGCATCTGTCGCCTATGTGGGTCTGAAACAAGTAAAATAGAAATAAAAAAACCTTTTTAAAAACAAGCATTTATTATTATTACCATCTAGCACCAATAGTACTCGTCAAGCAGTCAAGACGAATCAAATGAGCCCAAACCCGATGGGGTTGCGTCATTTAATTACGGAGTTCCTATGATCACCTTCCAGCTCCATTATCAGATCAGCTCCATGTCATAATAATATTGCATTTTCGTCCGATTTATACATGCAAAATATGCCAAATTTCAGCTCCATCAGAAATCAGGAAGTGGATCAAATTAAACTTCCAAGATTTGATTATACGCGACATGCAATATCCAGGGGAAGTAAATAAAAGAATAGAATACAATAAAAAACTCTTTATTGTTCACACAAATACAATAATATAAGCTTAGAACTAAGATTACACAGAAATAAGGGTTACAATTGGCGGTCTTATTGCTAATATTTATAATATTGGTATATATGACTTGTTATTTTGACGACTTCTGTGGCGCGGTGGGCCGCGCTTATAGATACAGAAACCACTCAGACCAGAAACAAGTACCTGTGGATCACACAAACATTTGTCCCATGCGGGAATCGAACCCGCAACCTTCTGCGTTGCAGGCGGGTATTAGCCCACCGAGCCACAGAGGTCGTCAATTACACATTATTTACTTATATCACGGTAAAGAGATATACAGTAGTTTGACTCCCTAGAAGCGGTTGAACTCAAGGTCGCGCGAGTTTGCAACGATTTGGGTAGTGTTCGGTAGGCAGCGAGGTGCCGAATTGACGTTTTTATGCAGTAAGCTTCCGAATAATGGTTGTGAATTAGTAAAAATATCACAAAGTATTTAATTCTTTTGATATTTTGAGTAATTCATAATAATAACGCCTATTCTTAAAAGCTTACTATTCTGTAGATGAATATTTAGATGACAAACTTTGAGTGTTATATTTTTATTTTAATCCTATTTGACATTGTTTGTATAATTATTATAATTGCAATTTAATTACTATGACATGTTACCTATTTCACAAAATTTAATTTTTATTTTTTTGCATGCAATATAATGTCAAAATAGTGTGTTTTAAGAATTTATTTATTTTTTAGCACGCCGAAAGGCAGCATAAGGCGGACTGTTTATAATATTATTCATATATCAACTGTACTTACCCTTATACGCAAATAAACAAATTGAATTGAATATTCGGCACCTCGCTGCCTACCGAACCCTACCCACCTCGTTACAAACTCGCGCGACCTTGAGTTCAACCGCTTCTAGGGAGTCACATTACTGTATATCTGTATACCGTGCTTATATACTCACACTGTGTACTCTGTTTTTATGTAACGTCATCCCGCTGAGGCTGTGCGTAGAGAAGGCACAGAACTCACAATGCAAGCTCGGGACATTCTGTCTGTGCTTCTTCATGTGAGCGTAGTATTGACATCTGTGGCTGAAATTAAACAAATTTTATAGCTCGTCCACATATACCGGCCAATGATTCGGCGAGTCGTTGGCCGAACATTCGCCCGAGTGCACAGATTATAAATATGCACTTGGGGCACATATTATATAAATAAAAAAATAAAGAAAATTTAACTAGTTTCAAGTCACAAAACAAACACACAAACATTCACACGAAATGGCTTCAAAAGATCCATGATAGATTAATATTCTAAATATAATTAAAGTCGTCAGCTATGGAGCCCAAAATGTATACCAGAAATTTACCGGAAAAAAAACCGTAAATATCCGAAGACATTCTTCTACATTCGTCTTTAGACAAAAATTGTTCGTCCATAGACAAAACACACACTCGGCGAATCATTGGCCGGCAAATGTGGACGAGCCGTTACATAACAAGTGAATTAAATTAAAAATTTAAAAAACCCCTAACGCAATACGTAATTCACCATTTTTTTGATGGCGGCCATCTTGGATTTTAAATTTTATATAGTGGGCTGTAATCTACTCGTTAAGCCCTTTCATTTGGTACCCATATTGAGGGGGTCGTGGAGTTAAAAAAAAAAAACATCAATGCTCTGGATCAAAGTCCAGTAGCAGCTAGTTATGGTAATTCAATTTACTTACTTGAGTTCTTTAGAACATATTTCACACGTGTACTTGAGACCTTCATGTTTTCGAAAATGCTGTTCCATACATTCCCTGAAACGTGATGATGATTGTTAGAACTGTGAACAAGTGAAATTTAAAAAAAAACTTTTTAACCCCCGACGTAAAAACGACGGGGTGTTATAAGTTTGACGTGTCTGTCTGTGTGTATGTGTAAGTGTGTGTGTATGTGAAAGTGTGTGTGCGTGTGTGTATGTGTCTGTCTGTGGCATCGTAGCTCCCAAACGAATGAACGGATTTTGATTTAGTTTTTTTTGTTTGAAAGTTAGTCGAGAGTGTTCTTAGCCATGTTTGGTGAAAATCGGTCTAAGATGGCCGCCGCTACAAAATGGCGGATTACTTTTTTTCCACGACCCCCTCAATATGGGTATCAAATGAAAGGGCTTAACGAGTAGAATACAGCCCACTATATAAAATTTAAAATCCAAGATGACCGCCATGAAAAAATGGTGAATTACGTATTGCGTTGGGGGTTTTTTAAATTTTTAATTTAATTCACTTGTTAAAAACAAGCTTTTATTATACTACCATCTCGCACCATAAAGTACTCAAATCAAATGAGCCCAAATGCATGCATGCAAATTTTCAACTCAATCGGACATCGGGAAGTGGGTCAAATTTAACTTGCAAGATTTGATTACACACAGACAGACAGACAACAGACCAGTGAAAGTAAATAAAAGCTTGTAATATTATAACAGTTTCTCAGGTTGACATTAGGAGATATGTAGGAGGCAGTCGTCAGCTCATGTTGCTGGTGTAGGAATCTTGGCGACATGATACTGCAACATATAGGTTCAACACACAACCTATACATTGTGATTTGACTCTGACAGTGTAAGTAGGGTAACCTGTTCTGTTGGAGTATAAACCACAATTATTATTTTTCATCACAAAAAAAAAGTGTAAACAAGTGAAATTTTAAAAATACTTTTTAAAAACAAGCTTTAATAATCATTACCATCTTGCATCATATAGTACTCGTCAAGACGAATCAAATGAGCCCAAACTCGATGGGGTTGCGTCGTTTAATTACGGAGTTCCTATGTCCTTCCAGCTCCATCATCAGATCAGCTCCATGTCATAATAATATTGCATTGTCATCCGATTTACACACGCATGCAAATTTTCGGCTCAATTGGAAACCGGGAAGTGGGTCAAATCAAACTTGCAAGATTTGATTACAGACAGACAGACAGACAGACAACAGACAGGTGAAAGTAATATAAAGCTTGTAAAATACCTGTTATTGAATACATCTGGACATCTTTTACATCGATACACAGTTCTGTGTGTTTTAGTGTAATGCCAAGTTAACTGTGTGTTGGTTTTAAACCGCCATTTACACAATTCACACACGTGTGGGTGTGACTCCTGAAAACAAGTGAAATATAAAAAAAAACTTTAAAAAAACTTTTATTATTATTACCATCATAAAGTACTCGTCAAGACGAATCAAATGAGCCCAAACTCAAATGTATCAAATGAAAGGGCTTAACGAGTAAAATACAACGCACTATAACAAATTGAAAATCAAAGATGGCCACCACAAAATGGTGATTTACATATTACGTTAGGGGTTTTTAATTTTTTTAAATTAATTCACTTGTTGGGACTTGTATGGAGGAGGTCGACTAGGTGGGTACCCCAACAGTGCCAGTTATTCTACCGCCTGAGCAGTGATGTGCAAACATTACTGTGCCTTGGTAGGAGGGCACTGTAGCTAGTGAAATTACTGAGCTAAAGAGTCTTAACAACTTATGACTCTTGAGTAAGAAGCGTTCGTGCAGTGCTCCTAGAATTTCACTTTTTGTGAAATCCTAAGTAGCACTGTGATGATTATGGGCAGCGTTATCTCTTAACATCAGGAGAGCGTCTTGCTCGTCTTCTACTTCATCACATAAAAAAAACATATGATAGATAAATAGATAGATAACCCTTTATTGGAACACAAAAAAAGCCTAGTTTTTAATATTGACTCACATTATGCAACGTCCTGTAGTGATAGTCGAGATGTTTCTGTGATTTATAATATCCAGTGAAGCAAATCTCACAACGATGTTCTGACTTTAGATATTCCGGATATTCTTTACGTCTATCGAACTCTGCTTGGGCCTGAAATAGAATATAATAATAATAGACGGCCTTTATGGGGGCCCGTTTAGTGAGTGGCGAGTCATCACCTGCCTATATATTTCCTAATGGGACGGAAGTGGCAGGTGCCGTAGTCCTAGCAATAGCCTCATTAACCATCCATTTAGAATGCACATCCATAGCCTAGTTCAAGTAGTTTCCATTAATTAGAAATAGTCCTGTCACTTGGCGGAGACTGTCTTTGAGCCCATTTTCTATGGATGGACTCACAGATGGACTCCAATAAGTGTCGCCCATTACATTTATATTAAAAGCTCAAAAGGGCCTCTGCGCGTTGGACTTTTTTGTCTCCGTGCACGCCTATAAAAATGCCCGGGGTAAGCCCGTGTTTAAGATTGACATAATAGCTTTATTGACAGACTAATGGTCCAAACGTTACAAAAGAAAAATTTGTGCGTGTACTAGTCTACACACGTAAGAAGTGAAACTTCTTTAATTAAATTAAATTTAAATTTTAAATTTATAAATTTTTTAAATTCATGTTCATTGGAGAAAGTGAAAGTACTCTTCGTCTGAACCAACCGTGGTAGGGGCAAGAAACAAAAGACGGCGCGTAACTGAAAAATGTGACGCGTAACCGAAAAAATGTGACGGTAAATTTTTTCCAACGCCGATAAAGAAGTTTCACTTCAATAACAATTGAAGTAAATAAATTTGATGTGTAAAATATACACATGACAATAAACACTTTATTGAAACACTACAAACATGCAGAAAACTTAAAAATATAACACAATATCACGACATTAGCGGCGGTCTTATCGCTAAAAGTGATCTCTTCCAAACAACCTTGCTGGGAAAGAAATAATGACATTTACATGGATAGGTGGTGTGTTTGTAGTATACAAAAGATTAATATAATTAATATAATTATTTAATGGCCAACCTATATGTCGTCGAGATGCCTACGCCTGCAACATGAGCTGACGACTGCCTCCTACATATCTTATAGGAAACAGCCGGAACCCACCGTTTTTCGTGCCGTCCGAAACCAGTAACGTCTAGGCGAAAATCTTTGCCACACTGAGATTTGAACCCAGGACCGCCGGCTTACAAGCCGGTCGTACAACCACTGAGCCACGAACGCTACTTTTTTATTTATAAGCATAGTATAAAGGTTAAAACCGCTGAATGCAGGCAGTATAATGTACATTTCCTTATAACAAAAGATTCTTTAATTATTAGCTATTATTTAATCATCATCATCTCAGCCGTGCGACGTCCACTGCCTCACATAGGCCCCTTTGTACTTCCATATGTACCGGTTGGAAGCGACCTGCATCCAGCGTCTGCAGACGACCTTTATAAGGTCAACTGTCCACCTTGTGGGTGGACGTCCTACGCTGCGTTTGCTAGTCCGTGGTCTCCACTCGATTATTATTTAATATTTAGTGTTAATTCCGAGTGCACCACCCGGTGATGGAAATAATACTAAATACTATTTTGGTATCGTTTGAATTCCTCGCCATCTCTTAAAACTTAGTTAGACTCACATACATATTTAGAGCGGAATTAACACTAAATATTAAATAATAGTTAATAATTATTATAATGGATTTCCGCAAAGTAACGCCTAATTCCATTAATTATTCAATATAACGAGTCGCTTATTACCCATCAAAACTTTGATTTCTTCCACCTCTCCCAATCTCAGTTCCTGAGGATTTTAAAACGCATTTTGTTTCCCACAACGGACGCCTCTAATTTTTTTTTCTTCATGGTTATCTACGATCAGTCTTGCGACTATAAGCGGATGTGTTGCAGTAAATTATGGCTTTTTAAGTGCCCCTCTATAGGGACTACTTCAATGTTTCAGCAATCTAGACTAGCTAGTAGCATTGACTATGTGTTTTCTCTTAAGGCGTCGGGTGTAAGTTTTGCTGACGCCTCTAATGGTAATAATAATGTTTAATTTTATATGTGTAATAATCCCAATTTTAAAACAAGTAATCACTAGATTCGTTTCTAATGTCTTCTTGTGAATGATTTTGTATGAATAGGCGTGATGACAAGGCTAACATTTTTTAAATGTTATTAGTCCGTAATTTAAATAATAAAAAAATATTCGATACGTATTTTTTTGTTTGTCAATATCATTGAATTTGACTGAGATATAAGGAATCTAAAATTATGGGGGAGAAACGCTACGTCACACCTAGGTACAAATCGTACCTAGGCGTGACGTCATTACCTCCTTCTCCGCAACTTTAAGGCGCTGTAACTTACTCGTTTTTCATTAAATTTACAAGAATAAAAATATGTGTCCAATATTTTTTTTAAATCTACATTATGGACAAAAAAAAAATTCTGTCCTCATCATATCTATTAGAGTTGCCGCGAATACTCGCTATTATTCGGATTCGGCATTACTCGTCATTTTTTTGATATTCGTCGAATACCGAATAATAGCTAGTATTATTCGGCATTCGGCGAATAGTCGTCGAAAATAAACTTTTAACGAACAAAAGAACTAATGAGTTAAAAATAATCATTTTTTTAATTATTTTCCTTAATAAAACAATACACAATATCAATTATTATCTGTAATATGTGCCTGTGCCTGTCATATTCATGATATTAAATTAGTAAGGCTTTTTAATTAATATTTTAAATCCAACAGAGGCAGATTGTGGTGCAAAAAAAACATTTTTTTCTGCACGTTCTGGAGCAAGTCGGTTTCGTTTTTCCTCGTAAATTAAACCTGCCTCGGAAAATAGTCTTTCTGAAAAAACAGAGCTTGCTAGTGTGATTAAGTATCGTTTAGCAAGCTTACTTAAAATAGGAAATCTATTCTTATTGGCACTCAAAGCCCAACATTCATATTTTTCTGTCAGCCTTTATTAATGCGATGTAGTTAACAATCGAAACAGATTTCTTTAACTTTATTGTTTTCTTTTCTCACAACCTTAGAAGAAATTAGAAATATTTTTAATGTGTTTAATGTTTTTTTTTATGTCGAATAGTAATGTCGAGTTATTCGACTATTCGCCAAAGTGAATGGCGATTAATCGGTATTCGACTATTCGCTATAAACACTATTCGCGGCAACTCTAATATCTATTCTTTTTAGGTATACATGTTTAGGTTTACGACATTAAATAGGTCTATAATGTTATCATTAGTTACAATATTGTTTTAATTTGTGTTGTAAACTGTTTTGTTTGCTAAATAAATAAATTATAAAAGATTGTTTACCTGCACATTGTCAGAAAGGATATCTATGTCGAAGGCAGATGCAATCTCAACATAATGTGCATACACTTCTGATAGCTTGTTTAGTTCTGAAGCTGATATTGGACCTGTGGACAAAAACCATCAATAAAAACCAGTAGGTAAATTAAAAAAAAACTTACCCAATGCCTTAACTACTTACTAAATGAAGATCTTCAGCTGGACCTACCTATCAAATCTGTTACCCCACAAGAAGTTGCAAAAATTATTCAAAGCCTCCACGAACACAAAGCACCAGGATTTGATTTAATTACAAAAACCATCCTAAAAGAAATCCCAAGAAAAGCCATTGTGTTCATAACTATCTTGTTCAATGGAATTTTAAGAGTACAGCACTATCCCAGCATCTGGAAGATATCACACATCATCATGATACCTAAACCTGGAAAGGCCCCAAATCTGGTAACTTCCTATCGACCGATTAGCTTATTGCCATTGCTCTCAAAGATGTTTGAAAAGGCGCTCTTGTTTAGGATGCGCAACATATTGACCACAAACGGAACAATACCTGACCACCAGTTTGGGTTTAGACAAGAGCATTCTACGGTAGAGCAGGTCCATCGAGTTTGCTACACCATCAGAAAATCACTAGAGGATAAAGAATACTGTGCTTCAGCATTTCTCGACATCCAACAGGCCTTCGACAAAGTTTGGCATAATGGGCTACTAAGTAAAGTTAAAAGACACCTGCCACACACATACTACTTATTATTAAAATCATACCTAGAAGACAGATTTTTTTACGTTAATGAATCCCAAGCAAATTCTAAGTGTTATGACATTCAAGCAGGAGTTCCTCAGGGCTCGATCCTTGGTCCAGTGCTCTACCTCCTATTTACAGCAGACCTACCTGGGACACAGGGTACAACTATAGCTACATATGCTGATGACACAGCTATACTGGCTAGCAATAGTGATCCGAAAAAGGCATCAGAGACACTGCAGAAAGGGTTAAATGAGATAAACTCATGGCTCCAAAGGTGGAAGATAAAAGCCAGCGCTACAAAATCGGTGCAAGTTACTTTCACCCTGAGAAGACAAGATTGCCCACCAGTTAAACTTGGTGATAATACCTTACCACACAGCAATAAGGTAAAATACCTAGGATTAACCTTGGACCGAAGATTAACATGGAAAGACCATGTGAAAGCAAAAAGAGATGAAATAAACATTAGATACAAATCACTCTATTGGCTACTTGGAAAAAATTCCAAGCTATCAATTGACAACAAGCTCTTAATATACAAAGTCATCCTTAAGCCCATATGGACCTATGGCCTTCAGCTCTGGGGGAGTGCTTCTGACTCAAACATAAATAAAATACAAAGGCTCCAGAACATTATCCTGAGGACCATATGCAAAGCACAATGCTTCGTCACCAATGTTGAACTGCACAAACATTTCGGTCTTGTTACTATAAAGGAAGAAATACAAGAAATGTCAGCAACCTACTTCAAGCGTCTAAGCCACCATCCTAACCAATTAGCCATTGATCTTATCAGCAAAACTTACACCCGACGCCTCAAGAGAAAACACATAGACAATGCTACTAGCTAGTCTAGATTGCTGAAACATTGAAGTAGTCCCTATGGAGGGGCACTTAAAAAGCCATAATTTACTGCAACACATCCGCTTATAGTCGCAAGACTGATCGCAGATAACCATGAAGAAAAAAAAAATACCTTAACTACTTAACTTTTTAAAAACAAGCTTTTATTATTGCCATCTAGCACCAAAGTACTCGTCAAGATGAATCAAGTGAGCCCAAACTCGATGGGGTTGTGTCGTTCCAGCCACCTTCCAGCTCCATCATCAAATCAGCTCCATGTCATAATATTGCATTGTCATCCGATTTATACATGCATGCAAAATGGATACCAGGAAGTGGGTAAAATTACTTGCAAGATTTGATTACAGACAGGTGAATGAAAATAAAAGCTAACAACCTCGACCTCTGACGACCTCTGTGGCAGATATTTGTTTCTGATCTGGGTGGCTTTCTGTATCTATTATAAGTATGAATTTACAAAAGAAGAAGTATACAAGTATCATCTGTTATCCTAACCACCATAACACAAGCATTAAGTTGCTTAGCTTGGGGTTAGGTGGCGCTGTGTGATATTTCTTGTGCTCTGGTAGGAGGGCACTGTAGCTAGTGAAATTACTGGGCTAAAGAGTCTTAACATCTTGTCTCTTGAGTAAGAAGCGTTGGTGCAGTGCTCCTAGTATTCATATCATTGTGAAATCCTAAGTAGCACTGTACTGATTATGGGCAGCGTTATCGCTTAACATCAGGAGAGTGTCTTGCTCGTCTTCTACTTCATCACATAAAACTATTTATTTATTAATTACCTGTGCCAATAGATTAAGAAAAGATCAGCTTATAGTCTGGCGACTGATTCCCGATGGAAAATTAAAACTACAAAATATAAATAGTCATGCATACTCCATACAATGTAACTAAAGGCATTATTCTTAGCTATAAGTCATTTTTGTATTTATGTATTATTCATACGTCTGGAAAAGACAGGTTTCGGCAGAACAATGCATTACATTAAGATCTGATATTATGTACCTGAAATCTATGAATAAACAAATTCTTATAATTAGAGGAAAAAAAAATTACCTGTGCCAATAGCTCTTCCACATTCACGTAAATAGCAAGGAGGCATTATATCCAAACAATTAATTATACTATCAATCAATCCTTTGTCTTTAACATTTATATTCTGCAATTTCTCTCTCAAACACTCTTTAAATCTCTCTGATTCTGGTAATTTATTTTGTCTTTTTATCGCTGCTTTCATTCGCCAATGCTCTCTCTGTCTAATTCTTCTCCTTTCTATTTTTTCTAATGGACTCTCCTTTATTTTTGTCCTTTTCTTTTTCAACGCTTTTTTGTTTATTTTATTACTTTGTGGCACATAAGTTTCATCACCACTTGAGCCGTTTTCATCACCCCTTGAGCCAAATTCATCACCACTTAAGCCATTTACATCATTCATTGAGCTTTCTTCGTCGCAAATCTCTTTTTTTATTTCAACATCGAACATAAAATTTGTTTCCAACACATCTTTTGGCGTACTTGGTTCAGTCTCAATTTCTATGAGCACTTCCTGTTTAATATGGGTTATATCAATGTTATTCTCATTTGGAGAATCGACAGTGACAAAAATTGGCTTGTTAGTTTGTTCAGACATTTTTGAATTGTCTTCTTGTAAGAAATGTGCCTGGAACATAAAAATGTTGATAAAAATTACCTATGTAGACAAGAACTACTTTTGATTAGTATTTACAGTATAAAATTTCAAACTTGGCATTTCGAACTTTTGCCGTCATCCGTGTTTCCCGAGCGGTACAACTTGGGTATCTTCAAGTAAAGTAAAATTTATTTATTTGTGAGAGTATTGTAGGTACAACATGGTAATTCAATAAAAGGAGTCTCAAATACTCTACCGGTAGTCCAGTGTACAAATAATATTAAATTAGTGGGCGAACTTACATTATAATTATTATATTAGTAATTCAAAATATGATTAAAACAATAATTAATAAATATTAGCTGAATTAGATTGAATTATCAATAAATATAAAGTCAAAAGTCAAATGCTACTAAAATGTCATGACCTCTTTGGCACGAGTGAATAGCTATATCTTTCTAGGCATCTTACATGATCCATCATCAACTGCATTTTCACTTTCCATCAGGTGTGTGGTCAAACATAGGCCTATTTAGTACCTATAGAAAAAAAAAACATTTATACCTTTAAATTGTTTCCATCAGGGAGATTCAGCTGTGATTGTGGTAGCGGCATGTGCTTGTACAGTTCATGCAAAGAAACTCTTTCCTAAAACAAGTGAATTTAATTAAAAATTTAATTAATTTATTTATTCATTTATTTGTCAGAATTTCGGTTACATAAGGTCTTACAAATCAGTTTTTACAAACAAAATTCTACCTCAAGAGGTGTGCAAATATTATTTTACATTATCATTTAACTTAAAAAACATAATGCATTACAATAATATTATATAAATTGTCATTATATTAAAAAACCCCCAACGCAATATGTTATTCTAGCTAGAGTATTAATATAAAAAAAAATTTAAATTGACTTGCAAAAGTGGAGCACTTTTTGCACTAATGCAGCCTATTTGAATAAATGAATTTTGAGTTTGAGATTCACCATTTTGTGGTGGCGGCCATCTTGGGATTTTAAATTTGTTATTGTTGTGCATAGTGCATTGTATTCTACTTGTTAAGCCGTTTCATTTGATACCCATATTGCCCCATCAATAGTCATGAAAAGTCTGTGGAGAAAAAGTCATTTTGTAGTGGCAGCCATCTTGGACTCCACTTTCAAACAAAAATAAACTAAATTGAAATCTGTTCATCCGTTCGGGACCTATATATAACAGTGAAATGATATGGCCAGTGGAACAATTTGCATGAAACAGTTATAAGTGCAACATGTAAAGTCTATTCTGAAAGTATACGGCGGAAAATAAGAGATAAAAGGAGACTACGACGAGTGTGGCATACAAGTAGACATCCAAGCGACAAAACTGAGCTAAACAAAGCTTCTAAAGAACTGAAGACCCTAATAATAGAAGCCAATGACACAGCTTTACAAACTCACCTTGAGGGCCTCACAGCAACAAAAGCGACGAACTATTCACTGTGGAAAGCATGCAAAAATGTCGACCGCCCATTATACCACAAGCCACCAATACGTACGATGAATGGAGAATGGGCTAGATCTGAGCAAGATAAAGCAGAAGAATTCGCTAAACATCAAATCTGAGCCAAGTTTTTCAGCCAAACAATGCTGCGTCTACCACAGGAGAATTAGATATCGACTCAATCCTCAACCAGGACCTGCAGCTTGATCTTCCCCTTAAACTGGTTACGCCTAAAGAAATTATAAGACGTATCAAATCTATGGATAATAATAAGGCTCCGGGATTCGACCTCATCGATAAAACAGTTCTAGAAAATCTGCCCCACAAAGCCATAGTGTACCTAACCGTACTCTTCAACGCTATATTGAGAGAGGGTTACTTCCCTGATCTGTGGAAAGTCTCCCAGGTAATATTGACCCATAAACCCGGCAAACCTCCACATGAAGTAACTTCCTACAGACCAATTAGCCTGCTACCCATCACATCCAAACTCTTTGAGAAATGTCTGCTCTATAGACTTAACAACATTATAGGAGAAAAATCAATTATTCCCGACCACCAGTTCGGTTTTCGGAGTGAACACTCTACCATAGAGCAGGTCCATAGAGTATGCAGAAGAATCCGGAAATCATTCGAGTTGAAAGAATACTGTTCGGCGGCATTCCTCGATGTGCAACAGGCCTTCGATAAAGTATGGCACAAAGGACTCTTATGTAAAATAAAATCGTTACTACCCCACACATTTTATGGAATCTTAAAATCGTATATAACCAACAGAATATTCCAAGTAAGAGAAGGTGACTCAACATCAGTGTTCCATGAAATAGGCGCAGGAGTGCCCCAGGGGTCAGTACTTGGACCTGTACTATATACGTTGTTTACATCGGACCTTCCACAAAACCCAGATACTATGATCGCCACCTTTGCCGACGATACCGCTCTACTCGCCTCTAATAAATGTCCGATTGAGGCGTCAAAAACACTACAGAACAGCCTTGACGAGGTGGAGAAGTGGCAAGACAAGTGGCGAATTGCCGTCAGTGCAAGCAAGTCAACACATATCACATTCACACTCCGTAAGGAAGACTGTGCACCTGTCACCCTGAACGGCGCGCAACTACCACATCAAACCACTGTGCGATACTTGGGTATGCACTTGGACCGGAGACTTACATGGCAGAAACACATCAAAACCAAAAGAGATGAGATCAACATAAAATACAAAGGTCTCTATTGGCTGATGGGAAGAAACTCGAAGCTCGCAATAGACAATAAACTCCTCATCTACAAAACCATGATAAAGCCAATCTGGACATACGGCATACAATTGTGGGGTGCTGCCAGCTCTAGCAATCTAACAATGATGCAAAGGATGCAAAATAGCATACTAAAACAGATATCGAATGCACCATGGTTCATTAAAACAACAGAGCTACATGAAATGCTCGATATGCCAACAATTGCACAAGAAATTGCCTCAAATTGCAAAAAATATAAATCAAGACTACAAAAACACCCAAATGAACTTGCAGGCCAACTTACAATGCCAGAAATAATTCGCCGTCTTAAAAAGAAGCGAGACGTCTTCGATCAGGATAGTCAGCAAACAGACTGACTAAACATGTGAAAGGGCTGTATCCCGCTGGGGGTAGCAACCTACTCGACAATAACCGCCACCACATCTGCTTATAGCCAGAAAGGCTGATCGCAAGATAATAAGAAAAAAAAAAAAAAAAAAAAAAAAAAATAAGTGCAACATAATTTTGCAAATTGACTCGACAAACATTAAAAAAACAATGAACACAAGCACAGTGATATGCACGCATCAGCTCACAGAGCTGCTTGTGCATTATTTAATAATAATGCACAAGCTCAACTGACGCGGTAACTTGAAGCAGAAGAGTCGTCGTAGACGAAACTGGCAAGGATGACTATATATATTTATTAATAATATTGGAGTTTGCTAAGTGTTAATGGATAGAATAGTATAAATAAATATTTCGAGACTTAATTGACTGTATTAGTAACCAATGTATAATTTTTGATATTTCTGGGAAACGGTCTTTTGTTTTTTTTATACAACGAAGTAAGAGGACCAGCGAGACACTTGTTCTTAGCTGCTCGTAATTAGTACAGTGCTACCCAGGATTTTACATAAGAAAAAATCTGGGTGCATTGCGGCAACGCACCTTACTTGAGAAAATAAAATTAATAATATTTGGTTTGTATATTGTAATCAGTTACATTCTTCTATACCTTGTCTTTGGATATCTTTGTTACATCTAGGAAAATAAAAAGCAGCTAAATTAGCTTACAAAAGATACTAGACAATTATTGGTAACATAATAACTCACAGACGCTGAGGTCTCCTTCCACGATTTAATTATATTGCTGGCCAATTTACAACGATTTTTGAATTCGAGACATTTTTTCAATTTGATTAAACACTTAGGACAAAACTGGTAGAAAAAGTCTTGGAAGTTGTAATCGCACAGCTGGTCGCAAAAGCTTATGAGTTCTGCCTGATCTCCAGGGAGTGTTCCCAGCATTTGAAACTTAACATCACTTCTTAAACAAATATAACACAGCGGTAACATGGCAAAAATATTTGAGTGATTTTTGAAAATTGGAAAACTTTCATTGCTGAAGCAATAATATATGGTGACTGTTAGTTTTTATAAGGGTCCTGTGTATTACCATAAGTGTAACACGTTAATAATGCTTACTTAAACTTTAAGTTCAATTATAAATATAGGAAATCACGAAATTGAAAAACTAAAAACAATAACACGGCGGCCATTGGAATTTGTCAAAGATAAAAAAGCAAGTTTATATAGTACTATAACCACAGATTATAGATGAAACCAAACCTTCAATCATGACGGATATTCTTGTTGCGACATAAAATATATCTAATTTTCTGTGATGATTTTACAAGATTTATTGTCTGTGACAGTTGTCCGAAATTTTTGGTTTGATTTTTGTAGAATTTTTTGAATTGGTTGGTATTTTCGTTGTTTCAGAGTAAAAATTCCAAAAATAATCAGGTTCTAGTTCTAATGATGGAAAGAATAAAATATATAATGTACCAACTATATAAAGCCTCTATTTATTAAACTATAAATTCCGCGTTAAAATGTAGTGCCAAAAAGGCACTAAATATTCATCAAAAAATAATCCACAAAAAGCCTTCGTTCAGATGTGAGAAGCGTTGTTTAATCTTCAAGGCGGCGGGATATCCTCAATATCTTTAAAACCGTAAAAGTTATGATCTATCGAAGTATTTCAGAGGCACTAAATCTTGACCCTAATATTTCATTAGATCTGATTGGGGTCCGGCCAGGAATGGTCATTCCCAAGCGGACCACAATCATAGTCTTGTTACTCGAAAAGTATAAGGCACAAATTCCTGGGATAGGTGGCACTAAAAGGCACAAATAAAATTATGAATTTGTGCTACAACAGAACCTGCGATTTCTGTCGTGGTCAGTGGTCCGGCCAGGAATGATCACAAATGACACATAATTAAATATACAATTAATACAGTACAAGCAACATTTATTTTTTAAGGTTACACAGAACTGCCAAAACCATCCCGTACATTATTCATTCAGAATCTGTGTCCTTTTTATTGAGTTTCCTAAGTTTCTTCCGTGTCCTCTTAATGTTTAAATGGACGCCCCTCACGTGTTCTTTTAAGTGAGCTCTTGAAATGAACCCTTTGTCACATATACCACATTTGTGGCATCGGTTGTTGATGTGGATCTGAAAAAGGCATTATAATTTCATTATAGGGGTTACCGGGGGTAGGCTTCCTTTGCAGGAGGTCGTCTAGGTGGGTACTGGGTACCCCAACAGTGCCAGTTATTCTACCGCCTGAACAGTCATGTGCAAACATTACTGTGCTCCGGTAGGAGGGCACTGTAGCTAGTGAAATTACTGGGCTAAAGAGTCTTAACATCTTATGACTCTTGAGTAAGAAGCGTTGGTGCAGTGTTCCTGGAATTTCACATAATTGTGAAATCCTAAGTTGCACTGTACTGATTATGGGCAGCGTTATCTCTTAACATGAGAGCGTCTTGCTCGTCTTCTACTTCATCACATAAAAATTAAAAATAGGGGTCTGAAGTGGCAATGGGCAGGCCACATAGCGCGTAGAGCGGATGGCCGATGGGGTCGAAAAGTGCTCGAGTGGAGACCACGGACTAGCAAACGCAGCGTAGGACGTCCACCCACAAGGAGGACAGACCTTATAAAGGTCGCCGGAAGACGCTGGATGCAGGTCGCTTCTAACCGGTACATATGGAAGTCTAAATGGGAGGCCTATGTTCAGCAGTGGACGACTTACGGCTGAGATGATGATGATGGGGGGTTATCCATTAATTACGTCACACGAATTTCAAGATTTTTTGCCCCTCCCCCCGTCCTTGTCACAGCTGGTCACATTTGTGAAAATCTCCCCCCTCCCTAGTGTGACGTCACATATTTTGTAAATTTACATTTACAAATTACTGAATGACAACAGCGGTTCCAAAATCAGTTTGATATTATCATTTAAATAATTATTTTTCAATAAAATGCTGAACACTGTAGGTATTAATATAATTAGAGAGTGAAAAAATGTAATGGAATCTTTTTCTTCAAATGCAATTCCAACTTGTACATTGAAGAAAAAGGGGTCTGATAATATTTAACAATTTTTGAAGTGAAACTTCTTTATCGGCGTTGGAAAAAATTTACCGTCACATTTTTTTCGGTTACGCGTCACATTTTTCAGTTACGCGCCATCTTTTGTTTCTTGCCCCTACCACGGTTGGTTCAGACGAAGAGTACTTTCACTTTCTCCAATGAACATGAATTTAAAAAATTTATAAATTTAAATTTAATTTAATTAAAGAAGTTTCACTTCTTACGTGTGTAAACTAGTACACGCACAATTTTTTTTATTTTGTTATTCTCTCTTTTTTTTTATATTATCCTTATCCATGTTTTTGTTTCCCATAACATTTCTCTTTTTTTTTTAATTTAATTTTAAGGTCAACGTGTTTTCCAATCGTAAATGCTGAGGCCTCCCCTAATTGAGAAAACACCTAGGTGTTTTGTACAAACAATCTTATTGTCACTAGAGTTTAAGGTGTTTTTTGTCGGCGGCCCTTAATAAATAAATAAAATACAGCGTAATTTGTATAGTACAAAGCTTAAATAGTGGAAAAATAATGGCACAAAGTTACATACCAACACATGATTCCTCAAGTTAGACGTTGATCTGAATTCCTTGTCGCAAATCTGACAGTGTACCGGCTCCTTATGTCTCTCCATATGAACACATAACCTGTGTTTAGTGTGGAAAGTCTTGCTGCATTCTGCACACGAGTAGGGCTTGATCTGTGTGTGAGTGTTCATGTGATCCGCTAGGATGGATTTAGACTGGGAGGAATGAGAAAACACACTCATAATAATAAATATATAATAAAGTTTTATTTATGATATTAATGTACAAAATTATAAAGTATTTACATTACCTAACTATAATATTAAACAATCATAAAATAATACGCAGCGTAGGACGTCCACCCACAAGGTGGACAGACGACCTTATGTCGGTCGGCTGCAGACGCTGGATGCAGGTCGCTTCCAACCGGTACATATGGAAGTACAAAGGGGAGGCCTGTGTGAGGCAGTGGACGTCTTACGACTGAGATGATGATGATGATGATAAAATAATCCTACTTATAGATAAAAAACGTCATTGAGGCAGGAAGTGTAAAATAAATATATATTTCAGGACATTTCACACAGCGCCACCTAACCCCAAACTAAGCAACTTAATGCTTGTAATATGGTGGTTAGGGTAACGGATATAATACTTATATACTTTTCTTTTGTAAATATGTACATACTTATAATAGATATTGAAAAACCACCCAGACCGGAAACAAATACCTGTGGATCCACTGGCGGATCCAGAATTTGGTTCTGGGGGGCCAAGGTGCAGACGGGCAAAAATATTATAATTTTTACTACGAAAACTGTGTGTTTAGCTCGCTCGAACAGTTAGAAAGTTCAAATATCCTTAATAATAATTGCGCGAGCAGCTTGCTGCGAGCGTCGAGTATAAAATTATAATCTTGACCATGAAATATGTGCAAAATTCGTACCTCTACAATGCTTCTATCTTGGCCCCTGCCCCCCCCCCCCCCCCCCCCTTAATCCGCCTATGTGTGGATCACACAAACATTTGTCCCATGCGGGAATTGAACCCGCAACCAATATATTAGATGCGTCCATCAGTTTTACCCGCTGTACTACTATAGCCTATGCGTTATTCCAGGGTCTAAGCTATGGCCGTGGATGAGTGCTTCGGCGTACCCGCTGCCCCGGCATTATGTCGTCCCGCAGGAACACACACAGGTTTTTAGTGGGTATCCCCGCCGCGCACATCTTCGACGGGGGAGTCACACATACCACCACGCGCCCCCCGGCGTGGAGTGATGATGCGTAACGCATTTTTACTGGGTCAACAATAAAAAGGGTCTAAACAATATCTACACAAAATTTCAGGTCAATCGGTCTACCCGTTTAGGCGTGAAAGAGTAACAAACATCCAGAGATCCATTCTCAACGTAAAAGTTTGTAAGAATGAATGTCTGGATGTGTGTTTGTTACTCTTTCACGCCTAAACGGGTGGACCGATTGAGCTGAAATTTTGTATAGGGATAGCTTAGACTGGAATAACACATAGGCTACATAAGTACTGCGGGTAAAACCACTGGGCGCAGCTAGTAATAACAATAAATTACCTTAAACATCTTGCCACATTCGTTGCAGAGATATTTCTTGTCGGTACCATAGACTAAACGCATGTCCTCAGTGGGGTGATCTCTCTGGAAATGTATGACCAACCACCTGTTGCCCGTCCCGGGGGCGTTACACTGAAACATTTAACCCTTTAACCGCCACCGTCGGATATATCCGACTGCACTTTAAATCTACATTTTAAGTCATAACACTGTATTTTATAAAACTATACTCGTAATTAGCTAAATATTTATAATTCAAAAAACTTGCCTGGCGCTAGGGGCACGACAAGTGATTTTAAGTCTGGCGGTTAAAAGGTTAATTTAATTTAATTTTACGCTAATTTGAGTGATTTTAAAAATTAAACATTTTATTCGATTAACTAGATTAGGGCGTAGAAATCCGGGTCGTCCGATGGACTGGCGACATTAAGAAACAGGCTGGAGGCAGCTGGATGAGGACTGCAAGAGGGGAGAATGGCAAAATCAAAGGGAGGCCTGTTGAAGTTGCCTGAGTGGGCAATTGAAGTCTGATAATGATGATGATAACAAGTAAATTAAATTAAAAATTTAAAAAACCCCCAACGCAATACGTATTTCACCATTTTTTGTATGGCGGCCATCTTGGATTTTAAATTTTATATAGTGGACTGTAATCTACTCGTTAAGCCCTTTCATTTGATACCCATATTGAGGGGGTCGTGGAAGAAAAAAGTAATCCGCCATTTTGTAGCGGCGGCCATCTTGGACCGATTTCCACCAAACATGGCTAAGAACACTCTCGACTAACTCTACTTTCAAACAAAAAAACAAAATCAAAATCCGTTCATCCGTTTGGGAGCTACGATGCCACAGACAGACACATACACACACACACACACACACACACACACAGACAGACACGTCAAACTTATAACACCCCGTCGTTTTTGCGTCGGAGGTTAATAATAATTGGGGTTTATACTCCAACAGAACAGGTTACCCTACTTACACTGTCAGAGTTACTACAGTGCCTGCAACATGAGCTGACGACTGCCTCCTACATATCTTATAGGAAACAGCCGGGACACACAGTTTTACGTGCCTTCCGAAACACGGTAGGGTCCAGGCGAACTTTTTGCCACACACTGAGATTTGAACCCAGGGTCTCCGGATTAAAAGCCGGACGTATGACCAGACGGACGCTACAGATGATTCGATTGACTTACCAAACGACACTTCATCACCTTAGGTTTTTGATTCACAATTCTCCTTGCTTTTTTATCCTTGTGCATCCTTTTAATATGTACCGCATATACATCATCGGATATAAAAGTTGTGTTGCATTCGTCGCATTTTTTGTTGCAATCTTTTTCTGTCAAGTTTTCACCCTGAGATAAAAGTAAAATATATGTTATTTATTACAATAAAGATGGGGACAACTTGGGACAACTTGGGTATCTTCAAGGCACGAGTGAATAGGTACCTTTCTAGGCATCTTACGTGATCCATCGTCGACCGCATTTTCACTTTCCATCAGGTGGGTTGTGGTCAAACGTAGGCCTATCTCGTATAAAAAAAAAAAAAAAAAAAAAAAAAGATATTATTTATTAAATTAAAGCGACGAAAACACTGAAAAGCAATCATCCCCTGCTTTTCTGCCCTAAGGGTAGGATTTCATTTCAAAATTTATATGGGACCACCTTTTCAGTATACCCTTTCCAATAAAAAACTTGAGAGGTGTCAAGGGACACACGGATGGAACGAAGTTCCCATGATTTACACGATTTATTATTTACAAAAAACCTGTATACACTCAACAAAAATAATCGTCGCGAAATCAAAACTCAACAAAAATATCTCCCCCCCTCTCCCCTTTAAAGTAGTAAATCTCTAAGACCGCTGTAGCGGCTGTAACGTTTAACTCTTTTTCGGGCCGCTATAGCGGTCGGGACGTTTGAGTGGCAAGCAAAAAGTGTGTAACAACTTTTGGTAAGAATTTTTTCCGTCCAGTCTCCTTTCACTTTTCACAACGCGCGTTATGGAACTTCGTTCAAAAAGAATTTTTAAAATCGGACTATTCTGTAAGAAGTTATGCGTGGTCATCAGGTGTACGTAATTGCCAACAAATTCCGCCGAAAAAGTGGCTCATCGAGAAATCACGTGACTAAAATTTAAAAAACGAATCTTATCAAAATATGGTCTTGATTGGTTAAAAAATAAATTGTGCGGCATTTTTATTGGGAACTGTAGTACGCATGCTCTGCATTTGTCAACACTCCATTTTGATTTTGACAATTATCCATTTTGACAAGTTTTAAGGGTTAATGACGTTTTTGAACATTTATGTAACAATATTATATTTTTGCGCTTATTTAACAGCAAAAAGTGATCCCTTAACACACTTCAGTTATGTGTGGCTCCTGCACCATATCATAACACATCCTGGTATGATCAATAAGACATAAAACGAAAATATTCTCACACAGATTTGACGTTTTCACTTGAAAGGTAAATAACAGACTGAAGCCCGAAATTATAACATTTTAAGCTACCACCTTCTCCGGCAACATTTCTTATATGTCTTATATGGATCGCAGTTACTTTTCCCGACTTATTATTTATTCGTAGGTGGTCATACATAAATAAAAAATATTTTGGAGTTTTTTGGCGGCAAGCCTTGATCATATCATTGGCTCCACGTCTTTTGCTTAATAATCGTGTAGAATTTGATTGTTAGCGTGTAATAATGGTGGAATATTGCGTGTTAAGTGTTTTTGAATGTGCACAGATGTAGGCAAGTGATATGGTGCTGAAATATGAATTTTGGTGCCCCCTCCAAAACTCCTCCGAACTTTCAGTAAAATTCCACCCATTTTACTGGAAGACTCACGTGACTAGACGAGCTATTAAGCTCACTCTGACTCTGACCTGACTAACTAACTTATTACTTAAAAAATAACATTTAACTTGACACTGGCAAAACACGAAAGTGGAGACCATAATTTAATATCCCGTGAACATTCACGAATTTTACTCGACACTGGCAAAATGCATATGTTGCCATATTATTAAAAAGAAAAAAAAAAAAAATATACACACGTAAATTTGTAAACCTCTTCCGTTGTTTTCGTCGGTTTGAAAATAGAATAGAATGATACTTTATTGCATACCAAAATACAAGAAATAGTTATGAACATAATATGACTAACATAAAACTAGAGGTAAACAATCGGCGGTCTTATCGCATATAACAATCTCTTACAGACAACCTGGTTGGAAGAGAATTTATGGTAAAATATATAGCGGCGGTGTGCAACAATGACTTCGGATAGTCATTACCATTGTAATAATTTAAATAGGTAATATGCAAATAGATAGATTTTTTTTCTTTTAAGAAGTAAGAAGCCGAGCAAGACGCTCTCCTGATGTTAAGAGATAACGCTGCCCATAATAATCAGTACAGCTATCTAGGATTTCACAATGATGTGAAATTCTAGGAACACTGCGCTAACGCTTTTAACTCAAGAGTCATAACAAGTTAAGACTCTTCAGCCCAGTAATTTCACTAGCTACAGTGCCCTCCTACCTGTGCACAGTAATGTTTGCAGTACACTGCTCAGGCGGTAGAATAACTGGCACTGTTGGGGTACCCACCTAGACGACCTCCTGCAAAGGAAGTCTACCCCCGGTAACAAAATGACAAAATCCTTTCTTAGCGGATGTCTACACCTTAAAACCTATCTGTATGCAAAATTTCAACTTAATCCGTCCAGCGGTTTGGGGTGTGCGTTGATAGATCAGTCAGTCAATCAGTCACTCTTTTTTTATATATTTAGATTTGTACTCACGTTATGCAGTCTCATTTTATGCAACTTCATCCCAGTGAGGCTGTGTGAAGAAAACGCACAGAACTCGCAATGTACGGTTGGAACAATTTGTTTGTGCTTCGTCAAGTGAGCGTAATACATACATTTGTGCCTGAAACAAGGGAAATTTAAAAAAAACTTTTTTAAAACAAGTGAAGTGAATTAAATTAAAAAAACCCCCAACGCAATATGTAATTCGCCATTTTGTGATGGCGGCCATCTTGGATTTTAAATTTTATATAGTGCGTTGTATTCTACTAATTAACCAAGCCATGTGACAGGAGTTTTTTTTTATACAACGAAGTAAGAAGACGAGCAAGACGCTCTCCTGTTGGTAAGAGATTGGACTCTGCCCATAATTAGTACAGCGCTACTCATGATTTTACAAAGGTAAAATCCCAGCCCAGTAATTTCACTAGCTACAGTGCCCTCAACCTGTGCACAGTAATGTTTGCACATCATTGCTCAGGCGGTAGAATAACTGCCACTGTTGGGGTACCCACCTAGTCGACTTCCTGCAAAGGAAGTCTATCCCCTATTCATCAGTTGTTAGTAGAATAAATTTCACTATTGCTATTTCATGGAAACTACTTCAACTAGGCTTTGGATGTGTCTTCTAATATTATTAATACGCCCAGCGTTTTTACCCCCTGTACAGTGACTCATGTGTTTTTTTTTATAGCAGACTAATCAAGCGTTTGACCGCAATCTCACCTGATGGTAAGTGACGATGCAGTCTAAGTTGTAGCACGCTTGTTCAGTAAGAACCTATTCACTCTTGATTTGAACAAACCCACGTTATAGCATACGGGAAACACTGTGTCATTCCAGGGCATAGGCGGATTTAGGGGGGGGGGGGGGCAGGGGGCCAAACCCCCCCCCCCAGAACATTTTTTGCACATATTTCATGTTCAAGATTATAATTTTTTAACAAAATTAAAAAAGTTGTATGATAAAATCGCCACCATAGAGGTGGAAGTAGGTAAATAGGTTTAATTATGTTTTTGACACACAAACTCGGTGCACACGATGTTCTAAATTCAAATTTACTTTACCCTCTAGAGGATAAAATGGACTTTTCCAGTCAGATATCGAAGCGCAAAAATACACTTTCCAAGGTGGGGGGATGAAAATATATTTTCTTTCTTTCATTCATTCATTGTATACTTACTGGAATTCTTTAGAACAAATTTTACATTTGAACTTCAGACCTTCATGTTTTCGAAAATGGTGTTCCATGGATTCCCTGAAACATGATTATGATTGTTAACTGCGAAAAAATAATTATACAACAAAATTATTACAATTATCAAAATTATTTAAGGTTAAAATAAAATAAATATTAAAAAAAAAAAAAAATTAAAAAGAAAAGAAAGGAAAAAAAAATGGAAAATGAAAAGGAAAACAAAAGAAAAAAATTTGAGAGAGGAAAAAGAAAAAGAAAAAAAAATTTATTAAATTATGTTTATTGTAATTATTAATAGTACGCTTATTTTTAATAAATAGTATATAAGGGTGCTGCAATAACCCATAGCAGCAGGTTATGTTGTCCGCATGAGGCGGTATTAAAAACAAAATTATTACAATAGCAATGACTATCCGAAATCCAAAGTCATTGGTGCACGCCCCCGCTATATATTTTACCATAAATTCCCTTCCAACCAGGTTCCCTGTAAGAGATTGTTATATGCGATAAGACCGCCGATTGTTTACCTCTAGTTTTATGTTAGTCATATTATGTTCATAACTATTTCTTGTATTTTGGTATGCAATAAAGTATTATTCTATTCTATTATATTCTACAATAAAGCAAGAAGAAGGGCAAAACGCTCTCCTGATGGTAAGAGATAACGCTGCCCATAATTAGTACAGTGCTACCCAGTGCACTGCGCCAACGCTTCTTACTTGAGAGTCATAAGATGTTAAGACTCTTCAGCCCAGTAATGTCACTAGCTACAGTGCCCTCCTACCTGTGCACAGCAATGTCACTAGCAATATGGGACAATGCATTAAGGCTAGCTAAACCAATCTTAATAAAATAAAATGCAATCCTCATGAGTTTCTTGCTCGTTCTACTCATAGAGGTGCCTTGCGAACGAGCTGTAGAGTGTTAAAATAGAAAAATGTAAAATTGACTTGCAAAAGTGCTCCAATGTAGCCTATTTGAATAAATTAATTTTGACTTTGAGTTTGAGCTTACTAATATTACAAACGAGTTTGTAAGAATGTACGTTAGTTACTCTATCACGCCTAAACGGATGGACTCTTTGAGCTGAAATTTATTATAGGGGTCATCCATAAACTACGTCACACGAATTTTTTTTTTGACCCTCCCCCGTCCTTGTAACAGCTGGTTACATTTGTGAGCCTTCCCCCTCCCTAGTGTATTGTAAATAAACATTTAGAAATTGTTTTTTAATAAAGTTAATATCAAAAATTATTTCGAAATGTGATGTCACAAAATTAAGAACCCCTCCCACCTCGTTGTCACACAATGTCACACTTCGTCGACCCCCTCCCACCCCCTTAACGTGTGACAATCGTTGACTGGACAAATAATATTGTCATTTTTATATTAATTTGATTTCTAATAATTGTTTTTTTTTTGTATTTAATGTTACTTATATATACTGTTTTGTCATTTTTATCACGGTAAAGATATTATATACAGTAGTTTGACTCCAGCGCGCTCAGCGGTTGAACTCAAGGTCGCGCGAGTTTGTGCAACGATTTGGGTAGTGTTCGGTAGGCAGCGACGTGCCGAATTGACGTTTATATGCAGTAAGCTTCCGAATAATGGTTGTGAATTAGTAAAAATATCACAAAGTATTTAATTCTTTTTGATATTTTGAGTAATTCATAATAATAACGCCTATTAAAGACACAGAAAACGCACGGTACGCGCGCATCGCATAAGTTGTGTTAAATTTGCTCCTAACAAAAATAATCTATACTATTATATAAAATAGAAAACTGACTGACTCATCATCGCAGGGACAAAACCGCTGGACCGATTGAGCTGAAATTTGGACAGCGTGTTCTTTAGGTAACGTAGGCAGGTAATAAGAAGGGATTTTGCGAAATTCCCACAGGAACGGGAACAAAATGGAAATCTGTAACCGTTGAGTCTATCAAGCTGAAATTTGGTGTATAGGTAGTTTTACTACCACGGAAAAATTTAAAATAGTTTTCATTTCAAAATTCCTACGGGAACGGGAACAAAATGGAAATTTGTAACTGCTAGGCCTATTAATCTGAAATTTTGTATAAAGGTAGTTTGACTACCATGAATGGATTTAAGATAGTTTTCATTCCAAAGTTCTTGCGGGAACGGGAACAAAATGGATATTTGTAACCGCTTAACCTATAAATCTGAAGTTTGGCATAAAGGTAGTTTGACTACCATAAATGGATTCAAGATCGTTTTCATTCCAAAATACCTGCGGGAACGGGAACAAAACTGAAAATCTGTAACCGCTAGGCCTATTACGTTGAAATTTTGTTGAAAGGTAGTTTGACTACCATGACTGGATTCAAGGTAGTTTTCAACCCAAAATGTCACGGGAACGGGAACAATCTACGAGTATGTCTATACTCTATACCAATATGTATTTAAAGTGGAAATCTACTGATTCATCATCGCAGGGATAAAACCGCTGGACTGATTGAGCTGAAATTTAAACAGCGTGTTTTTAGGTAACGTAGGCGACCGATAAGATCGAATTTTGCGAAATTCCAACGGGAACGGGAAAAAATGGAAATCTGTCACCGTTGAGTCTATTAAGCAGAAATTTGGTATAATGGTAGTTTGACTACCATGAAAAGATTCAGGATAGTTTTCATATATTCCAAAATTCTTACGGGAACGGGAACAAAATGGATATCTGTAACCTCTAGCCTATTACGCTGAAATTTTTTGGTATAAAGGTAGTTGGGGTACCATGAATGGTTTCAAGATCGTTTTCATTTTAAAATTCTTACAGGAACGGGAACAAAATGGAAATCGCGGTAACGCCTATAGCGCTGAAATTTGGAAGGTAGTTTGACTGTCAGGATAGGATTCACAACGGTTCTTCACGGGAACGGGAATAATATGAAAATCTGTAACCGCTTGGCCGATTAAGCTGAAACTAAATACAAAGGTAGTTTGTCTACTAAGAAAGTACAAGATAGTTTTCAACCCAAAATTCTTACGGAAATGGGAACAATCTATGTCCATGCCAAAATTTAAAGTGGAAATCTAACTGACTTATCATCGCAGGGATAAAACCGCTGGACCGATTGATCTGAAATTTGTACAGCGTGTTTTTTAGGTAACGTAGGCGACCGATAAGAAGGGATTTTGTGAAATTCCTCCGGGAACGGGAATAAAATGAAAATCTGTAACCGTTGAGTCTATCAATCTGAAATTTGTTGTAAAGGTAGTTTGACTACCATGAATGGATTCAAGATAGTTTTCATTCCAAAATTCTTACGGGATCGCGAACAAAATGGAAATCTGTAAACACTAGGCCTATTAAGCTAAAATCATTAAAAAGGTAGTTTGAGTACCATGAATGGATTCAAGATCATTTTCATTCCAAAATACCTGGGAACGGGAACAAAATGGAAATCTGTAACCGTTAAGCCTATAACGCTGAAATTTAGTATAAAGGTAGTTTGACTATCAGGAAAGGGTTCAAATAGTTTTCATTCCAATATTCCCACGGGAACGTGTATAATATAGAAATTTGTAGCCACGTGGCCAATTAAGCTGCAATTTAATGCAAAGGTAGTTTGGCTACCAAAAAAGAATACAAGATAGTTTTCAATCCAAAATTCTCATGGGAACGGGACTGATATGAAAAATGTAACGAGCGTCAAGATGGCGGGACCAAGTCTTGGATTTGCATGAAACATATACCAATATTTAGTACCTATTTAGTACTATTTAGTACCTCCGATCAAAAAATTAGTACCTCAACTGAAAAGCTGCGGCACAGCAAAAACGTTGGTCCCGCCATCTTGACGTCAAGATGGCGGGACCAAATTGATCCGCTGCTTTCTGGAAGTTCTGATGAATTAAAATATTTAGTACCTATTTAGTACCTCTCAAATATCTTTTTAGAATTTTTATAACTTTTACGGTTTTAAAGATATTTAGCAAAAACCTTGGTCCCGCCATCTTGACGTTTTTAAAAAAACGTTTCACATCTAAACGCAAAGTTTTTCTTAAATTATTTTCTGGTCAATATTTAGTACCTTTTTGGTACTAAATATTCGCCTATCACAAGTTTGTGGATGTGACACCGTCTGCTTGGAATAAGCATTTTTTTATTTCCCATACAAACTTTTATGCTTTTCTGGAAGTTCTGATGAATTAAAATATTTAGTACATATTTAGTACCTCTCAAATATCTTTTTAGATTTTTCGTAACTTTTACGGTTTTAAAGATATTTAGCAAAAAGCTCCAAGCTTCTTTGCGCCCTGTTAAAGTATGAAATCCGGAATAATAACTATCCTATGTTTTTTTCAGGGTCTCAAACTATCTTCTTACCTAATTAAATTTATCGGATTAAAAAAAAAAATGTTTTTTCTAAGTAGGTATGTTAAATGTGTGCATTTTGTTTGTTAAAATATTAATTACTTAGTGATTATATAAACAAAGATCATTTTTCAGTATACATAATATTATGTATAGGTATTTCAGTCCGGTCAAAATGGACATCAGTATTGTTATTGGTATAATTATTGATAATAAACTGCCAAAAGTCACTAGCAATTCTATGTGTGCTAGAAAAGTAATAAAATTATTCCAAGTCATATTTTCAATTACTAGTGTGTACGATTTTTTTATATTATTATTTTTTTATGTGGAGAAGTAAGAAGACGAGCAAGACGCTGTCCTGTTGGTAAGAGATAACGCTGCCCATAATCAGTACAGTGCTACCCAGAATTTCACAATGATGTGCAATTCTAGGTGTACTGCACCAACGCTTCTTACTCAAGAGTCATAAGATGCTAAGACTCTTTAGCCCAGTAATTTCACTAGCTAAAGTGCCCTCCCATCGAAGCACAGTAATGTTTGGACATTACTGCTCAGGCGGTAGAATAACTGGCACTGTTGGGGTACCCACCTAGACGACCTCCTGCAAAGGTAGTCTACCCCCGGTACCTCCGGTTTTGATTGGTTAAAAAGAAATATACAGTAATTTGACTCCATAGAAAAATTATATCTGCCTACTAATAGAAGTACTATATTTTTTGGGGTCGGTATACTTTAAGTTTATTTAGTTTTATTTCTACAACTTCAGGGCAATTTTAATCATAAATCCGATTTTTTTTTTTACAAAAAAGGGAAGGGTAAATACAGGTGTAATTTTATTTCAATATATCATATAAAAAAATATATAAAAAAAAAATAATAATAATAATAATGAAAATAAATATTTCAGGACGTTTCACACAGCGCCACCTAACCCCAAACTAAGCAACTTAATGCTTGTAATATGGTGGTTAGGATAACGGATATAATACTTATATACTTTTCTTTTGTAAATACATACTTATAATAGATATTGAAAAACCACCCAGACCAGAAACAAATACCTGTGGATCATACAAACATTTGTCCCATGCGGGAATCTAACCCGCAACTTTCTGCGTTGCAGGCGGGTATTAGCCCACCGCAACACAGAGGTCGTCAAAGAGTAGAGTTATATAAGACAGAATTAGCTAAAATGTTATCACATGTTGGTATTATTTAAGTTCGGTGACAATTCGAAATTCTGGTGTTATGAGCTGAACTGATTATGGAGCTCTGACAGACCTACTGGATGACTGCTGATAGAAAATTTGAATTTTAGCTTGCATAATATTATCATTTCTTTCTATAAAGTTACATTTAATTCCACATGATTATGAGGGTCTGATTACGATATTCGGCTTGATCGGTTTGTCATTTGAGAACCTATCATTCCACATGATGATTTTTATGCCATTTTTCTATGGAGCCAAATTACTGTATATTTCTTTTTAACCGACCAAAATAATATAAAAAAAATCTTGTATCGTACACATTAGTAATTGAAAATATGACTTGGAATAACTTTTCTAGCACACATAGAATTGCTAGTGACTTTTGGCAGTTTATTATTATTAATTATACCAATAATAATTCTGATGTCCATTGTGACCGGACTGAAATACCTATACATATTATGTATACTGAAAAATGATCTTTGTTAATATAATCACTAAGTAATTAATATTTTAACAAACAAAATACACATATTTAGCATACCTACTTAGAAAAAACATTTTTTTTTTAAATCCGATAAATTTAGTTAGGTAAGAAGATAGTTTGAGACCCTGAAAAAAACATAGGATAGTTATTATTCCGGATTTCATACTTTAACAGGGCGCAAAGAAGCTTGGAGCTTTTTGCTAAATATCTTTAAAACCGTAAAAGTTACGAAAAATCTAAAAAGATATTTGAGAGGTACTAAATATGTACTAAATATTTTAATTCATCAGAACTTCCAGAAAAGCATAAAAGTTTGTATGGGAAATAAAAAAATGCTTATTCCAAGCAGACGGTGTCACAGGCACAAATTTGTGAAAGGCGAATATTTAGTACCAAAAAGGTACTAAATATTGACCAGAAAATAATTTAAGAAAAACTTTGCGTTTAGATGTGAAACGTTTTTTTAAAAACGTCAAGATGGCGGGACCAATGTTTTTGCTAAATATCTTTAAAACCGTAAAAGTTATAAAAATTCTAAAAATATATTTGAGAGGTACTAAATAGGTACTAAATATTTTAATTCATCAGAACTTCCAGAAAGCAGCGGATCAATTTGGTCCCGCCATCTTGACGTCAAGATGGCGGGACCAACGTTTTTGCTGTGCCGCAGCTTTTCTGTTGAGGTACTAATTTTTTGATCGGAGGTACTAAATAGTACTAAATAGGTACTAAATATTGGTATATGTTTCATGCAAATCCAAGACTTGGTCCCGCCATCTTGACGCTCGTAAAATGTAACCGCTGAGCTGAACAGTTTGAAATTTGATGTAATAGTAGTTTGACTACCAAGAAACGATAATGGATTGTTTATTCATCCCAATATTCCTATGGGAACGGGAATATTAAGCTGAAATTTGGTATAAAAAAGTTGTTTGATTCCCAAGCTCAAGCGCATCGCCTCATTCTCGCTTCGTGCGCTCGATTTGCGCATTGTGAATACTTTCCAACCTAACTAACATATTATAATATGTGGGACTACACTAAACTCTGTAGGGTAATCTGACTCATCATTATCACAGTAGAGACGAAACTCCTGAACCTAGAATGATAAAATTTGGAATACCTATCCTATAGGTTCTTTTACATATATATTTTTATTATCTTTTTGCTGAACTGATAGAGTTGAAATTTGGCATAAAGGTATTTAAGTACCAGGAGAGGATGTGAAAAAGTGTTTATCTCAGATATTCCCTCTTAGAGGAGGAAAAGAGGGCCATTTTTCTCCTATAAAAGTGGGGGCAAATGTTGTATTGAAATTTCTAATACCGCTGGGCCTGAAATTTAGTAAGTATAATAAAGGTAGTTTGTATACCAAAATAGGACATAGGATAGTTATTATATTTTAGAAATCCCCTTTTATAAGGGGAACAGGGGTGAAGTTTGTATGAGTTATATTCGTTAGGCCAATTAAGCTTTTTTTTACTTCTACAAAGGTTAGTTTAAGTACAAGGAAGGACACAAAAAAACAGAAAAAAGAACACAAAAATCTTTTATCCCCGAAACTACCCTTTCAGAGAGGAAACCAGGCATTTAAGTGTTTGTATAAGGAATCAGTATCCGTCGAACTGACGTAGCTTTCATTTGGTTTTAACCAACGAATTAGGGAAATAAGTTTTAACACAATTTGAGTCTTGGGACAGAGCATAGGATAGTTTTTATTTCCCTGAAATCTTTGTAGTATCTCCAAACATTGTAAAGGCCGCGGCAGTGGCCGACGAAGCACCAGCAGCTACTAGAATATTTTAAGATAGAAATATCATAAATAGGATCACAAGTTGTAAAAGACTAAATTCATGGTAAGATGCGAATTTAATGTTCGTGATCATTTTCTATTTCTAGCAATGGTATTATACTAAATCTGTAGATTTGTCATTGAAATATTTATTGCGTAAGTCTTATTATTTAATTTTATTTTTTTATTCATAATGGCACCTGAAGCGAAGCGAGGACGGGCCGCTAGTTACAAATAAGTGTTTAAATCAGCCGTTTTACTTGTTTGAGTGCAGAAATCTGTTCTATACAGTTAAAGGTATATAGTGGAGGTACCAAATCAACAAATATTGATTGATCTTGGACCTTATCAATCAATTTAATAGTGAACGTGGCAGTGTTTACGAAAACGTCGACAAAAAAAGCGCATCGAGCCGGTTTCGCACTTTGACAGTTCGCGGACGAGATTCGCTGCAGTACTCGTTCCTAATTTGTGACGCCACTGCATCGCAACGAGCCACAGTTTGCATAGCAGTTTCTACGCAAGTTAAGGATCAACATTGCTTTGTTATTGCTGTTGCTTTTGCTTAGAAATGGCTTCTAAAATGGTTTCCTGTGCAGGCTGCCAGAGCCCTATATCATCGGGGAACTATCTCACTTGCTGTGTCTGCAAATTATCATATGATTTGCAATGTCTTAATGTACCCAAAGCGCGATTCACCAGCGCTTTGATGAATGAGAAGAGGAGCACCTGGAAGTGCCCCGGATGTATTAGTAAGGTGCCCAAAACTGGTAATGTTAACACACCTGTCGGCGCAGGCCAGAGTAGCAGAGTTAAACCAGTTCCACCTAGCCCTTTGTCCAGTGGCAGCGAAACCGATAACGTTAATGTCAGGCGTGGGAGTGGATGCCCGAATATCACCACTAACCTTGAACACTCATATTTAGACGACACTAATTATTTGGACAATATGCGTAGCGTTATTAGAGATGAATTCGAACGAATTATAGATGAACGTCTTGTAGGCTTAATTACTAAAGTAGTTGAGGAGAAAACTGCTCAGGCCACTTTACCCTTGAACAACAAGATTGCCGAGCTTACGACTAGGATAGCGCTTCTCGAGAGTGAATCAAAAGCAAGGAAATTGGAAGAACATCCGGGATACAATAATGCTCATGAACCGTCGACTGAGCCCCTTCTACCTCGTATCCAAGTGGTAGTCGATGGTGAACCGTCCCATTCTGACTGTGTCTCTTACCAAGCGAGAACACAAAGCTCATCCGTATCTGGAGAGCCCTCTCAACAACTGGTCCCGAGGTGCTCCTGCTGGTGTTATGCGCGGAGCAGCGGCTCCAGGTGCAACAAAGTTAGTGGCAGCAGAGCGTAGGCGGCAGTTACACCTTTACTACTTAAAGGTCGGTACAACTGAGGCCGATGTCCTTGAGCATCTTAAGACTGTGTCTGGTGATTGCTATTATACAGCAGAAACACTAAAGGCAAGAGGTAATTACGCATCATTTAAAATAGACGTTCCGGGAAAACTTGCCGATACCATAATGTCACCTGAAAACTGGCCGCAGGACGTTTGTATTAAACCCTGGCGTCAATCCTTTCGGAAACCCCAGGAGGGGCAGAAATCCTAAGTCAACAAAAAAAATACAACTGTATTATCAGAACGTCAGGGACTCAGAAGCAAGACCTCATTGTTCTACAGGAATATCCTAAATAATAATTGTGACGTATTTGCTCTGACTGAAACTTTCTTAACAAGCTCAGTATGTGATGGTGAACTGTTTCCCCCCGGTTACGTAGTGCTACGTAAAGATCGCACTGGGGACATGGGATGGGGCGGAGTGCTCTTGGCTGTGCGTGATTCTTATAATGTAAAGTTAATTACAGACGTTGATGGTCTCTCCAATGACAAAGAAGTATTGTTTGTTAAAATTGTATGGAAAAATGTAAAGGTATTAGTATGTGTAGTCTATTTACCACCGAGTTACAATGACACTCAGTATGGAGATGTTCTAGACTGCTTAGAAAATTTGATATGTAAATACTCTTTACTCATAGATATAATTATAATTGGCGATTTCAATCTAAATTCGTGTAGCACAGCGATGAAGCTACGATTTGAAATGTTTTTAGATTTCTGTAAGCTGAGTCAGCATAATAATGTACCAAACTCTCATGGAAGTATGTTGGACCTCGTGTTGTCTACCTTAAACCCAAGTCGTATGACACTAACTGATGAGGTCGAGCCTCTGGTGCCGGTTGATGCCTATCACCCACCATTACAGGTGGCGTTTATCTTAGTCCGATCTAGCGATTCCCCTTTACCTCTTGCTTGTCCACCGGTAACTAGGAAATTATATGCACCAGATTGGAATTTCCGTAAAGCGGATTTTAGATCCCTATACGCTGGTTTGTCTGCTCTTGATTGGAGCGAAGTGATATTGGAGCAGGACGTTGACGTAGCCGTAGATCTTTTTTACAAAAAAATAAATGCTGAAATTAGTGATCATGTCCCAATTAATAATGTATATAATGTTTTTTCCCAGCGGGAATACCCAGTATGGTTTACTCCAGAGATAAAGAGTAAGCTCAAAATCAAATACTTCCATCTATGTAAATATAAAGAATTGGGTCTACAATTTAATCGGGAGGTATACAAATACTACAGGACACACATAAAAGATCTGATTGACGAAGCATATTCAAGACACATTGAATCTCTTACATCAAGCATAAAATGCGACCCCAGGAAATTCTGGAAACATGTAAGAGAGACCCGTAATAGCAGGTGTCAAACGAATGAGTTCACTGTCAATGGGGAACCGGTTGTCGGTCAGGAGGCGGCCACAGCATTTGGCGAATACTTCAGCTCGGTGTTTCTCACTGGTGTTCCAGCCTTAGATCCTGAAGTGGCTGAGCGTGGTGTTCTCGGTGGAGATGCACGTATTGTAGCATTAGATAATATCACTCTTGCTGATATTGAACGTGCTGTCCGTAGGCTTAAGCCTTTATCTGCAGCTGGCCCTGATGCAATACCACCATATCTGGTCAAGGACTGTCTTGCAGCATTCGCAACACCTCTCCTGCATATATTTAACCGTTCCCTTGATATGAATCGGTACCCAATGAGATGGAAATTGTCCAGAGTGACACCTGTTCCAAAGGTGACGGGATCCACTGATGTTTCAACTTATAGGCCGATCGCTGTTTTAGCGGTTTTTAGCAAAATTTTTGAATCGATAATCAGCTATTATCTTACGCGGCAAATTGAGTCTTATTTAGATAACTCCCAGCACGGTTTTCGTTTTGCCCGCTCAACTACTACCAACCACATTACTTTTGTTGATTACGTAGCGTCAGAAATGGATGTAGGTCGCCAAGTTGATACATTGTTTCTTGATTTTAGGCGTGCATTTGATCTCGTAGACAACGACATCCTGTTGGTCAAATTGTCACAGTTGGGTGCTTCGTCAAAATTATTGAGGTTTTTTGCCGACTATCTTAGGGATCGGAAACAATATGTCCAATTACAAAGGTACCAATCTGACGAATTCTACACAAGATCGGGTGTAAGTCAAGGTAGTAATCTTGGACCCACCCTGTTCTTAGTGATGATCAATGATCTACCTAAAGTCCTCAGTACTGCGCAATGCCTAATGTTCGCTGATGACCTTAAGGTTTATCAACCCGTGACCTGCCACTCAGACTGTATGAATCTGCAAAACGATGTTGAGTTGGTGGAAGGGTGGAGCCATATTAATAGACTTTTTTTCAATGCGACAAAATGTAAAGTTGTCTCATTCACAAGGTCCTTAAATCCTATCATATTTTCATATACGCTGTGTGGTCTTACATTAGATAGGGATGTTAATGTTAGAGATCTGGGTATCATGTTAGACAATGGTGTTAATTTTCGCGACCATGTAGTGGCTACATGTAAGGATGCCAACAAGATTCTAGGTTTCATAATGAGAACTGCATCACAGTTCCCAGACATAAGTGTAGCATTCACATTATTCAATAGTTTCGTCCGCAGTAAGCTAGAGTTTAATTCCATAGTGTGGGATCCACGTGAGGCCAAATACACAGTGATGATTGAAAGACTTCAACGAAAATTCGCCCGTTACGTCTACAAAAGAATATACGGATATTATCCGTTTTTGTTTCCGTCCCTTTTCGTATCCGGGATGATCGGAGTAGACACACTAGAGTTCAGGCGAAAGTTGCATCTGCTTATACACTATATGCAAATTCTGCGCAACAGAGTTCACGATCCTACTACATTGAGTGGAGTAGGCCTTTTTACAAGCTTTATATTACTTTCACCTGTCTGTTGTCTGTCTGTCTGTCTGTAATCAAATCTTGCAAGTTTAATTTGACCCACTTCCCGGTTTCTAATTGAGCTGAAAATTTGCATGCGTGTGTAAATCGGATGACAATGCAATATTTTTATGACATCGAGCTGATCTGATGATGGAGCTGGAAGGTGGCCAAAGGAACTCTGTCATAAAACAACGCAACCCCGTCGAGTTTGGGCTCATTTGATTCGTCTTGACGAGTACTTTACGATGCAAGATGATAACAATAATTAAAGCTTGTTTTTAAAAAGTATTTTTTAAATTTCACTTGTTGTACCAAACTATTATAGTCGCAGCAGGCGTCGGCGACCCCAGACGTTCTACCAGCCTATGACGCGGACTCTCCATGCAAGTAACGCTCCCACTCAGCGAGCGTTGCAACTTTTGAACTCGTTCCAACATACTTTCCATGAAGTCGATATGTTTAATGACGCCGAAAACATTGTAATAATGAAATTTAAGTTTTTTTTAAACAATTATTGTACCTAGGTAGTAAATTAAGTTAAGGTAGAAAGCGTTTTGGAGTTTTCTGTGAGCTTTCTGCTTATTTTATCAATAAATAAATAAATATTCGGCACCTCGCTGCCTACCGACTACCCAAATTGTTGCAAACTCGCGCGACCTTGATTTCAACCGCTTCTAGGGAGTCAAACTATTCTATGTCTCTTTACCCTATTTTTATTTTCCTTTGTATATGTCACCGGAAAATAACAAGATTTGTAAGTTTATAAATTTCCTAAAATTTCTTAGGAAATTTATAAACTTTCGTAGGATTCCAAACGAGAGATAGATTGTATTATTTTACGCCCACATTTTCGTAAATTGATAAACTTACTGAACTATACATATTTTACATACATATTATTACTATACATATTTCAAATACAATTTTATGTTGTTATTTAATAAATGAAATTATTGAAATTGACGTAATTTATGGATAACCCCTAGAGACAGCTTAGAACCTGGAATAACACAGATGCAGCGGGTGAAACCGCTGGGCACAGTTAGTATAACAAAATTCAGAAATATGTATCTACCAGGGGTAGACTTCAGGGGGTCGTCAGGGAAATGACAATTTAATTTAATCTTAATTTTACGGTGATTTGAGTGATATTAAAAATTAAACATTTTATTCGATTAACTTCCGGGAGAAAGGAAAGGAAGCAAAGGAAGTCTACCCCCGGTAGATAGAGACCCCAACAGTGCCAGTTATTCTACCGCCTGAGCAGTGTACTGCAAACAAGACAGCTCCCATGCAAGTATTTCAAAATTAGACTGCACAAGTGGCTTTTGGAAAATTGTTTTTATAACTTAAATGAATTTTTTGACCTTAAATAATAATATAATCTACTATAGTATTATGACATTGAAATTGAATTAATGAAATTAATATATTTATATGTAATTTAATAAAAATATAATAATAAGATAAACTTGACATTATACTTAATATAGATTCAATTTTATATAATTTTACGTAACATGACATTTAATTCAATTTTAATGATTGTAGGTAATATTAGATAGATATTGTTAGTGTAATACTTTTAATTATGTAGTTATTTTATTTGTATATTGTTTAATATTTGTATGTCAGCGGAGGTGGCCAGACATGCTGAGCTACTTATGACTGTACTTTATCTATTTTTACCAGTTTGACACAAATAAATCATTTCATTTCATTTCAACATGTATACATACTTGAGATGGAAAATGTGTGGACACCTTTTACATCGATACACGGTTTGGTGAATTCTTGTGTAATGGCAAGTTAGCAGACTGTTGGTTTTAAACCGACATTTACATAACTCACACACGTGTGGATGGGACACCTGAAAATAGAAAAGAAACACTTTGTTTTTAACCCCCGACGCAAAAACGACGGGGTGTTATAAGTTTGACGTGTCTGTCTGTCTGTCTGTCTATCTGTCTGTCTGTCTGTGTGTGTGTCTGTCTGTGGCATCGTAGCTCCCAAACGGATGAACGGATTTTGATTTAGTTTTTTTTGTTTGAAAGTAGAGTTAGTCGAGAGTGTTCTTAGCCATGTTTGGTGAAAATCGATCCAAGATGGCCGCCGCTAAAAAATGGCGAATTACTTTTTTCTTCCACGACCCCCTCAATATGAGTATCAAATGAAAGGGCTTGATGAGTAGAATACAGCCCACTATATAAAATTTAAAATCCAAGATATCCGCCACCACAAAATGGTGAATTACGTATTGCGTTGGGGGTTTTTTAAATTTTTAATTTAATTCACTTGTTACAAGCTTTTATTTACTTTCACTTGTCTGTTGTCTGTCTGTAATCAAATATTGCAAGTTAAATTTGATCCACTTCCCGGTTTCCGATCGAGCCGAAATGTTGCATGTTGTATGCATGTATAAATCGGATGACAATGCAATATTATTATGACATCGAGCTGATCTAAACAAGTAAAATTTAAAAAAAACTTTTTTAAAACAAGTTTTTATTATTTCCTAGCATCATAAAGTACTCGTCAAGACGAATCAATTGAGCCCAAACTCGATGGGGTTGCGTCGTTTAATTACGGAGTTCCTATGGCCACCTTCCAGCTCCATCATCAGATTAGCTCGATGTCATAATAATATTGCATTGTCATCCGATTTATAACTTATACATGCATACAAAGTTTAGGCGTGAAAAAGTCAAACACAAATCAAAATTAAATAAATAAATAATAAATAAATATATATAATTTTAGTCTAGGTCTGTGTGTAACATCTTCGACCGCGTCATCACTTACCAACAGGTGAGACTGTGGTCAAACGCAGCCCTATTCTCTATAAAAAAAAAAAAAAGTTTTGTTGATTATAGTAGGTACTCACATCATGAAATATCCTGCAATGATTGTTTAAATGTTGTTGTGATTTGTATCCAACCAAGCAAATCTCACAACGATGCACAGACTTTACATATTCTGGATATTCTCTGCGTCTTTCGAACTCCGCTTGAGCCTGAAAAATACATACATATAATCACGCCTGGTTCTTGTTGGGGTAGACAGAGACTATTTTAATCTGCGAGAGTGTCATCTCGCAGAAGGAGATCGCGGAACGCGAACGGGAGGTCACCACCGACCTCCCGATGCGTGCCCGGAGAAGGGGGCGTCGGAGGCGTATCTTCCACGCCCTTCTCCAGCCCCCATAACCTGGGTCTAGGCGGCGAGTACGGGGGTACTCGTCGCCGCAAGCACAGACCCACGAGGTGGCCCCTTGAGAGGGTGGGGTGAAACTCCTCTTCACCCCACCGCGGAGGGGTCCTCCTGTCAGTGAGGACCAAACGCCGTCGGGGCCGCGGATGAGTGCTTCGGCGTACCCGCTGCCCCGGCACTATGGCGTCCCGCAGGAACACCCCCAGGTTTTTTAGTGGGTATCCCCGCCGCACACATCTTTGGCGGGGGAGTCCCACATACCGCCCGCGCCCCCCGGCGTGGGGTGACGATGCGTAACGCATTTTTCCTGGGATAAAAAAGGCCTATGCCCAGTTGAAAAGGTTCATAATGAATAGGGAGAAAATTTCACTTCTATTTTTTGTATTGATAGGTTGTTAATTTGACTCGTTAGCTCATGTTACAGGCCCTGTAGTAATCTCGGCGACCTGAAACTGCAACATATAGGTTGGCCACACAACATATAAATTGTGATTTGACTCTAACAGTGTAAGTAGGGTAACCTGTTCTGTTGGAGTATAAACCAATTATTATCCTTTACCTGTTGATAGTCAGACAGGATATCTATGTCGAAGACAGATGATATGTCTACAAAATGTGCGTGCACTTTTAATAGCTTGTTTATTTTTGATTCTGATATTGGACCTGTGAACAAAAAGCATCCTTGACTATAAAAAAAAGTTTCATAACAATGGGAATGTTGACTAAAACATGTTAGATAAATAGACTAGCTTATGCTCGCGGCTTTGCCCGCGTGTCAAATTCCTTTTTTAGCGGAGGTCTATGTCAAAAGACCTACCTACATATATTCCAAATTTCAACCGAATCCGTCCAGTGGTTTAGGCTGTGCGTTGATGGATCAGTCAGTCAATCAGTCACTCTTTCCTTTTATATATTTAGATTATCATAAAGTATTGGACGCATATTTTTTTAAATGTGATTCTGCTAAAAAAAGAGAGATACAACGCACTTAATTTGCTTGCTAGTGACGTCACACCACTAAGTACCAGTACATTAGTGGTGTGACGTCACGCGTCCCAACACAGAATCTTATAATCGTTATATCTCAGGCATATTTATTTTATTTGCAAGAAAAAAATACTAGTATCGAATATTTTCTTATAATTAAGATTACGGACTAATATTTAAAAATTTTGACCAAGTCAACATCCCAATTGCCATCATAACAATAAAGAAAAAAAAACAAAATTACCTGCACCAATAGCTCTTGCGCACAGACGTAAAAAACATTGAGGCATTTTGTCTAAACAATTTATTATACTATCAAAATCTTTGTCATTCAATTTCGTCAACTTCTCACACAAATATTCTTTAATCCTGTCCGGTTCTGGAATTTTTTTCAGTGACTTTGTATCTGCTTTCATCCGTTGATAGTCACTCTGACTAACTCTTTTTCTATCTAACTTCTCTAACGCATTCCCATCTTTATAGAGGTATATTGTAGGTATATTTTCATCGTCAGATACTGTTTTGTTTATTTTGTCACATTTTTGACGTAGATAAGTTCCATCACCACTTGAGCCGTTTTCATCAACACTTAAGCCAAGTTCATCACCACTTAAGCCAAGTTCATCATCACCTGAGCCATTTAGATCATTAATTGAACTCTCGTCATCAGAGACCTTGTTTTTTATTTCAACATTGTACATATAATTTGTTTCCGACGCATCTTTGGATGTGTTTGTTTCAGAGGCAATTTCTAAAAATAATTTCTGTTTTTTATGGGTTATATTTATATTATTTTCATTTGGAGAATCAACGGTGACGTAAATTGGTCTGTTAGTTTGTACGAGTGTTTTTGGTTTGTCTTCTTGGAAGAAATGTGCCTTGAACAAAAAAATTATGTTGGTTTAATCCCGCACTTTAGGTTTTCACCTACCATCTGCGGCCACATCGTCGGTCACAATCATACGAGATCATAGTCATAGGCTAACCTATAATATAGACAAAATACACATAAAAATGAATGACCAGAATCTCAGGATGCGTCCAGAACGAACTGAGGGCCTATTAGCTATCTCCAAACGGCATGTAAAACACTAGAATCCATAGATAAATTTGCGTACATTACTTGCCTAAACCTCCTCATTAATATGAGTGAACTAACAACAATGCAATGTACGTTGAAGTTGTCATCAATCCTAGTGTGAGAGAATTAGCCAATAGGCCCTCTAAACAAATGAATGAAAGATGGAATGTGTAGGTCGAGAAAGAATGCCGAAACAGAGGACCTTGTGTCTGAACCAAACACCATCGGCGAAACCAAAGCACATTGTCTTCGCTGGCTCGACCATCTCGAAGGATGCTAGATGCATTTAAGGGCCAATTTGATTTGAACTGGGTGCTTTTTCTGGATCAAATGGTTAAATGTAGCCACAGAACTCAAAAAGAAGAATAAAAACACAATTATACCTTAAAATTATTATTTCCATCATAAGGACTCACCTGTGATTGTAAAGGCACATGTTTATAAAGCTTATTCATAGGAATTCTTTCCTGAAAAAAAAAAACAGTTGTTTTCAGTAAGGGGGATAACGCTGGCCATAATTAGCAGTGCTACCCAGTGCACCGCGCCAACGCTTCTAACTTGAGAGTCATATCGCCGTCCCCGGCGAATAAACGGATAATCGCCATTGTCTTGTTTTTACTTTTATTTCATTTTCAATTTATATAGGTCCAAATACATCTACTCAATTTTTTTTACATTTTTCTTGTAATAAATAAAAAAGTTATTCATATTTAAAGTTCTGGTTTCTAGAACAAATGTTCCTAAAAAGTTGGGTTTTTGCAGTTATCCATTTATTCGCCGGGGACGGTGAAAAGATGTTAAGACTCTTCAACCCAGTAATTTCACTAGCTACAGTGCCCTCCTACCGAAGCACAGTAATGTTTTCACATCACTGCTCAGGCGGTAGAATAACTGGCACTGTTGGGGTAAAAAGGTTATAACAAATTGTGATAAAATTAACATATAACAATAATGTAACTTACAGATACTGAGGTCTCCTTCCACGATTTAATTAAATTGCCGGCCAATTTACATTGATTTTTGAAATCCAGAAATTTTGACAATTTGGCTATACACTCTGGACAAAACTGGTAGAAAAAGTCTTGGAAGTTGTAATCACACAGCTGGTCGCAAAAACTTATTAATTCAGGCCGATCTTCAGGCAGAGAACCCAGTATTCTTAATTTCACATCGGTTCGTAAACAAAAGTAACAAAGCGGTAACATTGCAAAAATATTTGCGTTTTTTGAAAATAGGAAAACTTTCAGTGCTGAAGTAATAACATAATATAGTGACTGTTATCGTTTTTATAAGGGTATATAACCGTAAGAATAACACGTAATTAATGCGTAATTAAACTATAAGATCATTAATTAATAATTTTAGGAGGAAATCACAAAATTGAAAAAACAAAACACGGCAATCGGCAGCCATCGGAATTTAAAATTTGAGTAGCTGTCACTGTCAACTGTCACGATCTGCTGATTTCAAAAGCTGTCATACTAGTATAACCACGAGTTTTGGCGGCAAGCCTTGATCATATCATTAGCTCCACGTCTTTTGCTTAATAATCGTGTAGAATTTGATTGTTAGCGTGTAATAATGGTGGAATATTGCGTGTTAAGTGTTTTTGAATGTGCACAGATGTAGGCAAGTGATATGGTGCTGAAATATGAATTTTGGTACCTCCTCCAAAACTCCTCCGAACTTTCAGTAAAATTCCACCCATTTTACTGGAAGACTCACGTGACTAGACGAGCTATTAAGCTCACTGTGACTCTGACCTGACTAACTAACTTATTACTTAAAAAATAACATTTAACTTGACACTGGCAAAACACGAAAGTGGAGACCATAATTTAATATCCCGTGAACATTCACGAATTTTACTCGACACTGGCAAAATGCACATGTTGCCATATTATTAAAAAGAAAAATAGTATAACCACAGACTATAAATGAAACCAAACTTTCAATCGTGAAAGATATACTTGTTGCGACAAAAAGTTTCTTATTTTCTGCGGTGATTTTACAAGATATATTGTCTGTGACAGTAGTCCGAAATTTTTGGCTTGGGAGATTTTTGTATTGATTTTTTCAAGTTGTTTCGGAGTAAAAATTCCGAAAATAATACAATAACAATCACTTTTAATGATGGAAATAATATAGTGTAATTTATTTAACATTTAGTTGAGTTCTAGTTGCTGTGATGATGTTGCCTATCTGCTACATTTGTTTACGGAATAATCCAACAGTGAAGACGCTAAATGATCAATTAGATGAGTTTTACGAAGACCTATGTGATTGTTCTGTAAGTAACTAACTATATAAAGTCTCTATTTATTAAACTATACTTATTTTCCGCGTTAAAATACTCCAGTTTAGCTCAAAAAAAATATTCACTGTCAGGGCATTATTTATTGTTGCAATGGGGACAACTTTGTAGGTTACTATGACTGTCTTCACTTAAATTTTACTTGTAAAATATATATCTAAATAACTAACACTTTATTTAGCCCCCAGGATTCAATGCAGTATGTTTTAGCTTGTCCCTGACAATTTTACACAAAGATAGCTTGTGATATTCTCTATTTAGTTCCCAATTTATAACAATATATTTTTAAAGGATTAAATTTCTAGGTCCTCTTTAATTTTATCGCAATTACTGAAGCAGTGTTCTAGTTATAAATTAACCCGTAAACTCCCGAGCGGCTCGATGGGCCAAAACTACTCCATTTGAATTTAGGCTTTAATTTAAGAATGCTAGAAACTAATTCAATCCACCACCGCTGAAAAACAATTGAATATATTATTTTACCGGGGGTAGACTTCCTTTGCAGGAGGTCGACTAGGTGGGTACCCCAACAGTGCCAGTTATTCTACCGCTTGAGCAGTAGTGTGCAAACATTGCTGTGCTTCGGTAGGAGGGCACTGTAGCTAGTGAAATTACTGGGCTGAAGAGTCTTAACATCTTATGACTCTCAAGTAAGAAGCGTTGGCGCAGTGCACTGGGTAGCACTGTACTAATTATGGGCAGCGTTATCTCTTACCATCAGGAGAGCGTCTTGTTAGTCTTCTTACTTCATTGTATAAAATACTAATAACTGAGGAGTTAAAACACAACAAATGAGTATTTAATGATTTTATGTTCAATTTTAGGGAGAAGAGAACGTACAGTTCTGCACATTACTAGGCTGAAGAGTCTTAACATCTTATGACTCTTGAGTAAGAAGCTTTGGTTCAGTGCACCTAGAATTGCACATCGTTGTGAAATTCTGGGTAGCACTGTACTGATTATGGGCAGCGTTATCTCTTAATACCAGGAGAGCGTTTTGCTCGTCTTTTTACTTATCCACCTTAAAAAAAGTTAACGCTCCTAGTTTGTAATGTTTGTGCACAAATAAATGTATTCTTTCTTTCATTCATTCATAGTATACTTACTGGAATTCTTTAGAACAAATTTTACATTTGAACTTCAGACCTTCATGTTTTCGAAAATGGTGTTCCATGGATTCCCTGAAACATGATTATGATTGTTAACTGCGAAAAAATAATTATACAACAAAATTATTACAATTATCAAAATTATTTAAGGTTAAAATAAAATAAATATTAAAAAAAAAAAATTAAAAAGAAAAGAAATGAAAAAAAAATGGAAAATGAAAAGGAAAACAAAAGAAAAAATTTTGAGAGAGGAAAAAGAAAAAGAAAAAAAAATGAAAGGAAGATAATAATCAAATTATGTTTATTGTAATTATTAATAGTATGCTTATTTTTAATAAATAAGTATATAAGGGTGCTGCAATAACCCATAGCAGCAGGTTATGTTGTCCGCATGAGGCGGTATTAAAAAAAAAACAAAATTATTACAATAGCAATGACTATCCGAAATCCAAAGTCATTGGTGCACGCCCCCGCTATATATTTTACCATAAATTCCCTTCCAACCAGGTTGTCTGTAAGAGATTGTTATATGCGATAAGACCGCCGATTGTTTACCTCTAGTTTTATGTTAGTCATATTATGTTCATAACTATTTCTTGTATTTTGGTATGCAATAAAGTATTATTCTATTCTATTATATTCTACAACAAAGCAAGAAGAAGGGCAAGCCGCTCTCCTGATGGTAAGAGATAACGCTGCCCATAATTAGTACAGTGCTACCCAGTGCACTGCGCCAACGCTTCTTACTTGAGAGTCATAAGATGTTAAGACTCTTCAGCCCAGTAATGTCACTAGCAATATGGGACAATGCATTAAGGCTTGTCAAACCAATCTTACTAATATTACAAACGAGTTTGTAAGAATGTGCGTTTGTTACTCTTTTACGCCTAAACGGGTCGACTCTTTGAGCTGAAATTTATTATAGGGGGGGGTCATCCATAAATTACGTCACTTTAATTAAGCAACAAAAATTGTATTAGAATAATAAACCAGGGGAGCACTGACTCTTGGGCCACAGCTCACGCTACTCCAGGAGTCAGGGCGCCAACTATATTATTTAAGTGGTAAATTTTTGTAATGCTTTAATAAATAATTTTTGAATTTAAATATATCCATAAATAATTCGTGAATTTCATATTTTTTTGTCCCCTCCCCCGTCCTTGTCACAGCTGGTAACATTTGTGAGCCTCACCCCCTCCCTAGTGTGACGTCACATGTATTGTAAATATACATTAAGAAATTGTTTTTTAGTAAAGTTAACATCAAAAAGATTTCGAAATGTGGTGTAACAAAATTAAGAACCCCTCCCACCTCGTTGTCACACTTCGTCGACCCCCTCACTCCCCCTTAACGTGTAACAATTGTTGACTGGACATTATATTGACATTTTTATATTAATTTGATTTCTAATAATTGTTTTTTTTTGTATTTAATGTTACTTATATTTACTGTTTTGACATTTTTATCACGGTATAGATATTATATACAGTAGTTTGACTCCAGCGCGCTCAGCGGTTGAACTCAAGGTCGCGCGAGTTTGTGCAACGATTTGGGTAGTGTTCGGTAGGCAGAGAGGTGCCGAATTGACGTTTATATGCAGTAAGCTTCCGAATAATGGTTGTGAATTAGTAAAAATAGCACAAAGTATTTAATTCTTTTTGATATTTTGAGTAATTCACAATAATAACGCCTATTCGGCACCTCGCTGCCTACCGACTACCCAAATTGTTGCAAACTCGCGCGACCTTGATTTCAACCGCTTCTAGGGAGTCAAACTATTCTATGTCTCTTTACCGTATTTTTATTTTCCTTTGTATATGTCACCGGAAAATAACAAGATTTGTAAGTTTATAAATTTCCTAAAATTTCTTAGGAAATTTATAAACTTTCGTAGGATTCCAAACGAGAGATAGATTGTATTATTTTACGCCCACATTTTCGTAAATTGATAAACTTACTGAACTATACATATTTTACATACATATTATTACTATACATATTTCAAATATAATGTTATGTTGTTATTGAATAAATGAAATTATTGAAATTGACGTAATTTATGGATAACCCCTAGAGATAGCTTAGACCCTGGAATAACACAGATACCAGGGGTAGACTTCCTTTGCAGGAGGTCGGCTAGGTGGGTACCCCTACAGTGCCAGTTATTCTACCGTCTGTGTGTTATTCTACTGTGCTTCGGTAGGAGGGCACTGAAGCTAGTGACATTACTGGGCTAAAGAGTCTTAACATCTTATGACTCTTGAGTAAGAAGCGTTGGTGCAGTGCTCCTAGAATTTCACATAATTGTGAAATCCTAGGTAACACTGTACTGATTATGGGCAGCCGTTATCTCTTAACATCAGGAGAGCGTCTTGCTCGTCTTCTACTTCATCACATAAAAAAAAACAATAACACAGATGCAGTGGGTGAAACCACTGGGCACAGTTAGTATAACAAAATTCAGAAATATGTATCTACCAGGGGTAGACTTCAGGTTGTCGTCAGGGAAATGACAATTTAATTTAATCTTTATTTTACGCTGATTTGAGTGATATTAAAAATTTAACATTTTATTCGATTAACTTCCGGGAGAAAGGAAAGGAAGCAAAGGCAGTCTACCGGGGGTAGACTTCCTTTGCAGGAGGTCGACTAGGTGGGTACCCCAACAGTGCCAGTTATTCTACCGCCTGAGCAGTGTACTGCAAACATGTATACATACTTGAGATGGAAAATGTGTGGACACCTTTTACATCGATACACGGTTTGGTGAATTCTTGTGTAATGGCAAGTTAGCAGACTGTTGGTTTTAAACCGACATTTACATAACTCACACACGTGCGGATGGGACACCTAAAAACAGAAAAGAAACAGATAAGATAAGAAACATTTTATTGATCCACATATAAAAACTGTACTACCCATCAAGCTAAGAATAAAATCAATAATTGGCTGCTCTCAATATCCTATTCCGACACAGAAAGTTTATTAAAAATATTAAAATAACATGTAATAAAAAGCATTCAGAGCTCAAGCAGTTTACACATTTTTTCTAGCTTAAGTTAAGTACTAACATTGTATTTCGTAATTTACCAAATTTTGTCGTCGAACTTTCTGTTAACTTTTATAACTGTAGACCTGGTTAATGATAACTGTTAGGAACCCACGAGACAGGCTTTGGCCTAGTGTGGGCTCCATTGGTAAACATACATTATTGTAAAGCTAACTTTGGTAAATAAATGAATTTTATTATTTTATTATTATTATTATTTATAAAGTAAATTTTACAAACAACAAAATTTAAACTAAGGGTGTATCAATTGGCGGTCTTATCGCTCAAAGCGATCTCTTCCAGACAACTGTGCAGGGAGAGGAAATATACAACACTGGAAGGACAGTGGTTTCACAAAACTTCAAAAGAAATATAAGTAAAAATAATTTACACAAATACTTAAAAATATTTACCTACATAAACATACATACATAAATCTTAAATACATACATACACACGTACATACATACATAAATTGACATATAATAAAATATACTATATTAGGTATCATGAAGGAATACGACATTAATGTTATGAAGATACTAAAGTGAAAGATAATGGGCTTTGATTCGAAGTTTAAAACTTGCAAGAGACGGTGCTTGTCTAATTACGACAGGGAGATCATTCCACAGACGCACGGCTTCAACTGTGAAAGAATCACCATAAAAGCCAGTGCTGTGGGCAGGACATTTCAACATTAGGTTCTCCGATGATCTTAGTGTGCGAGAATGTGATGTATGGAGAAAATTAAATGATGTATGGAGAAAATTAAAACGTTCTCGAAGATAGCGCGGGAAAGAGGGATTAAACACTTTGTTTTACAAGCTTTTATTTACTTTCACTTGTCTGTTGTCTGTCTGTAATCAAATATTGCAAGTTAAATTTGATCCACTTCCCGGTTTCCGATCGAGCCGAAATGTTGCATGTTGTATGCATGTATAAATCGGATGACAATGCAATATTATTATGACATCGAGCTGATCTAAACAAGTAAAATTTAAAAAAAACTTTTTTAAAACAAGTTTTTATTATTTCCTAGCATCATAAAGTACTCGTCAAGACGAATCAATTGAGCCCAAACTCGATGGGGTTGCGTCGTTTAATTACGGAGTTCCTATGGCCACCTTCCAGCTCCATCATCAGATTAGCTCGATGTCATAATAATATTGCATTGTCATCCGATTTATAACTTATACATGCATACAAAGTTTAGGCGTGAAAAAGTCAAACACAAATCAAAATTAAATAAATAAATAATAAATAAATATATATAATTTTAGTCTAGGTCTGTGTGTAACATCTTCGACCGCGTCATCACTTACCAACAGGTGAGACTGTGGTCAAACGCAGCCCTATTCTCTATAAAAAAAAAAAAAAGTTTTGTTGATTATAGTAGGTACTCACATCATGAAATATCCTGCAATGATTGTTTAAATGTTGTTGTGATTTGTATCCAACCAAGCAAATCTCACAACGATGCACAGACTTTACATATTCTGGATATTCTCTGCGTCTTTCGAACTCCGCTTGAGCCTGAAAAATACATACATATAATCACGCCTGGTTCTTGTTGGGGTAGACAGAGACTATTTTAATCTGCGAGAGTGTCATCTCGCAGAAGGAGATCGCGGAACGCGAACGGGAGGTCACCACCGACCTCCCGATGCGTGCCCGGAGAAGGGGGCGTCGGAGGCGTATCTTCCACGCCCTTCTCCAGCCCCCATAACCTGGGTCTAGGCGGCGAGTACGGGGGTACTCGTCGCCGCAAGCACAGACCCACGAGGTGGCCCCTTGAGAGGGTGGGGTGAAACTCCTCTTCACCCCACCGCGGAGGGGTCCTCCTGTCAGTGAGGACCAAACGCCGTCGGGGCCGCGGATGAGTGCTTCGGCGTACCCGCTGCCCCGGCACTATGGCGTCCCGCAGGAACACCCCCAGGTTTTTTAGTGGGTATCCCCGCCGCACACATCTTTGGCGGGGGAGTCCCACATACCGCCCGCGCCCCCCGGCGTGGGGTGACGATGCGTAACGCATTTTTCCTGGGATAAAAAAGGCCTATGCCCAGTTGAAAAGGTTCATAATGAATAGGGAGAAAATTTCACTTCTATTTTTTGTATTGATAGGTTGTTAATTTGACTCGTTAGCTCATGTTACAGGCCCTGTAGTAATCTCGGCGACCTGAAACTGCAACATATAGGTTGGCCACACAACATATAAATTGTGATTTGACTCTAACAGTGTAAGTAGGGTAACCTGTTCTGTTGGAGTATAAACCAATTATTATCCTTTACCTGTTGATAGTCAGACAGGATATCTATGTCGAAGACAGATGATATGTCTACAAAATGTGCGTGCACTTTTAATAGCTTGTTTATTTTTGATTCTGATATTGGACCTGTGAACAAAAAGCATCCTTGACTATAAAAAAAAGTTTCATAACAATGGGAATGTTGACTAAAACATGTTAGATAAATAGACTAGCTTATGCTCGCGGCTTTGCCCGCGTGTCAAATTCCTTTTTTAGCGGAGGTCTATGTCAAAAGACCTACCTACATATATTCCAAATTTCAACCGAATCCGTCCAGTGGTTTAGGCTGTGCGTTGATGGATCAGTCAGTCAATCAGTCACTCTTTCCTTTTATATATTTAGATTATCATAAAGTATTGGACGCATATTTTTTTAAATGTGATTCTGCTAAAAAAAGAGAGATACAACGCACTTAATTTGCTTGCTAGTGACGTCACACCACTAAGTACCAGTACATTAGTGGTGTGACGTCACGCGTCCCAACACAGAATCTTATAATCGTTATATCTCAGGCATATTTATTTTATTTGCAAGAAAAAAATACTAGTATCGAATATTTTCTTATAATTAAGATTACGGACTAATATTTAAAAATTTTGACCAAGTCAACATCCCAATTGCCATCATAACAATAAAGAAAAAAAAACAAAATTACCTGCACCAATAGCTCTTGCGCACAGACGTAAAAAACATTGAGGCATTTTGTCTAAACAATTTATTATACTATCAAAATCTTTGTCATTCAATTTCGTCAACTTCTCACACAAATATTCTTTAATCCTGTCCGGTTCTGGAATTTTTTTCAGTGACTTTGTATCTGCTTTCATCCGTTGATAGTCACTCTGACTAACTCTTTTTCTATCTAACTTCTCTAACGCATTCCCATCTTTATAGAGGTATATTGTAGGTATATTTTCATCGTCAGATACTGTTTTGTTTATTTTGTCACATTTTTGACGTAGATAAGTTCCATCACCACTTGAGCCGTTTTCATCAACACTTAAGCCAAGTTCATCACCACTTAAGCCAAGTTCATCATCACCTGAGCCATTTAGATCATTAATTGAACTCTCGTCATCAGAGACCTTGTTTTTTATTTCAACATTGTACATATAATTTGTTTCCGACGCATCTTTGGATGTGTTTGTTTCAGAGGCAATTTCTAAAAATAATTTCTGTTTTTTATGGGTTATATTTATATTATTTTCATTTGGAGAATCAACGGTGACGTAAATTGGTCTGTTAGTTTGTACGAGTGTTTTTGGTTTGTCTTCTTGGAAGAAATGTGCCTTGAACAAAAAAATTATGTTGGTTTAATCCCGCACTTTAGGTTTTCACCTACCATCTGCGGCCACATCGTCGGTCACAATCATACGAGATCATAGTCATAGGCTAACCTATAATATAGACAAAATACACATAAAAATGAATGACCAGAATCTCAGGATGCGTCCAGAACGAACTGAGGGCCTATTAGCTATCTCCAAACGGCATGTAAAACACTAGAATCCATAGATAAATTTGCGTACATTACTTGCCTAAACCTCCTCATTAATATGAGTGAACTAACAACAATGCAATGTACGTTGAAGTTGTCATCAATCCTAGTGTGAGAGAATTAGCCAATAGGCCCTCTAAACAAATGAATGAAAGATGGAATGTGTAGGTCGAGAAAGAATGCCGAAACAGAGGACCTTGTGTCTGAACCAAACACCATCGGCGAAACCAAAGCACATTGTCTTCGCTGGCTCGACCATCTCGAAGGATGCTAGATGCATTTAAGGGCCAATTTGATTTGAACTGGGTGCTTTTTCTGGATCAAATGGTTAAATGTAGCCACAGAACTCAAAAAGAAGAATAAAAACATAATTATACCTTAAAATTATTATTTCCATCATAAGGACTCACCTGTGATTGTAAAGGCACATGTTTATAAAGCTTATTCATAGGAATTCTTTCCTGAAAAAAAAAAACAGTTGTTTTCAGTAAGGGGGATAACGCTGGCCATAATTAGCAGTGCTACCCAGTGCACCGCGCCAACGCTTCTAACTTGAGAGTCATATCGCCGTCCCCGGCGAATAAACGGATAATCGCCATTGTCTTGTTTTTACTTTTATTTCATTTTCAATTTATATAGGTCCAAATACATCTACTCAATTTTTTTTACATTTTTCTTGTAATAAATAAAAAAGTTATTCATATTTAAAGTTCTGGTTTCTAGAACAAATGTTCCTAAAAAGTTGGGTTTTTGCAGTTATCCATTTATTCGCCGGGGACGGTGAAAAGATGTTAAGACTCTTCAACCCAGTAATTTCACTAGCTACAGTGCCCTCCTACCGAAGCACAGTAATGTTTTCACATCACTGCTCAGGCGGTAGAATAACTGGCACTGTTGGGGTAAAAAGGTTATAACAAATTGTGATAAAATTAACATATAACAATAATGTAACTTACAGATACTGAGGTCTCCTTCCACGATTTAATTAAATTGCCGGCCAATTTACATTGATTTTTGAAATCCAGAAATTTTGACAATTTGGCTATACACTCTGGACAAAACTGGTAGAAAAAGTCTTGGAAGTTGTAATCACACAACTGGTCGCAAAAACTTATTAATTCAGGCCGATCTTCAGGCAGAGAACCCAGTATTCTTAATTTCACATCGGTTCGTAAACAAAAGTAACAAAGCGGTAACATTGCAAAAATATTTGCGTTTTTTGAAAATAGGAAAACTTTCAGTGCTGAAGTAATAACATAATATAGTGACTGTTATCGTTTTTATAAGGGTATATAACCGTAAGAATAACACGTAATTAATGCGTAATTAAACTATAAGATCATTAATTAATAATTTTAGGAGGAAATCACAAAATTGAAAAAACAAAACACGGCAATCGGCAGCCATCGGAATTTAAAATTTGAGTAGCTGTCACTGTCAACTGTCACGATCTGCTGATTTCAAAAGCTGTCATACTAGTATAACCACGAGTTTTGGCGGCAAGCCTTGATCATATCATTAGCTCCACGTCTTTTGCTTAATAATCGTGTAGAATTTGATTGTTAGCGTGTAATAATGGTGGAATATTGCGTGTTAAGTGTTTTTGAATGTGCACAGATGTAGGCAAGTGATATGGTGCTGAAATATGAATTTTGGTACCTCCTCCAAAACTCCTCCGAACTTTCAGTAAAATTCCACCCATTTTACTGGAAGACTCACGTGACTAGACGAGCTATTAAGCTCACTGTGACTCTGACCTGACTAACTAACTTATTACTTAAAAAATAACATTTAACTTGACACTGGCAAAACACGAAAGTGGAGACCATAATTTAATATCCCGTGAACATTCACGAATTTTACTCGACACTGGCAAAATGCACATGTTGCCATATTATTAAAAAGAAAAATAGTATAACCACAGACTATAAATGAAACCAAACTTTCAATCGTGAAAGATATACTTGTTGCGACAAAAAGTTTCTTATTTTCTGCGGTGATTTTACAAGATATATTGTCTGTGACAGTAGTCCGAAATTTTTGGCTTGGGAGATTTTTGTATTGATTTTTTCAAGTTGTTTCGGAGTAAAAATTCCGAAAATAATACAATAACAATCACTTTTAATGATGGAAATAATATAGTGTAATTTATTTAACATTTAGTTGAGTTCTAGTTGCTGTGATGATGTTGCCTATCTGCTACATTTGTTTACGGAATAATCCAACAGTGAAGACGCTAAATGATCAATTAGATGAGTTTTACGAAGACCTATGTGATTGTTCTGTAAGTAACTAACTATATAAAGTCTCTATTTATTAAACTATACTTATTTTCCGCGTTAAAATACTCCAGTTTAGCTCAAAAAAAATATTCACTGTCAGGGCATTATTTATTGTTGCAATGGGGACAACTTTGTAGGTTACTATGACTGTCTTCACTTAAATTTTACTTGTAAAATATATATCTAAATAACTAACACTTTATTTAGCCCCCAGGATTCAATGCAGTATGTTTTAGCTTGTCCCTGACAATTTTACACAAAGATAGCTTGTGATATTCTCTATTTAGTTCCCAATTTATAACAATATATTTTTAAAGGATTAAATTTCTAGGTCCTCTTTAATTTTATCGCAATTACTGAAGCAGTGTTCTAGTTATAAATTAACCCGTAAACTCCCGAGCGGCTCGATGGGCCAAAACTACTCCATTTGAATTTAGGCTTTAATTTAAGAATGCTAGAAACTAATTCAATCCACCACCGCTGAAAAACAATTGAATATATTATTTTACCGGGGGTAGACTTCCTTTGCAGGAGGTCGACTAGGTGGGTACCCCAACAGTGCCAGTTATTCTACCGCTTGAGCAGTAGTGTGCAAACATTGCTGTGCTTCGGTAGGAGGGCACTGTAGCTAGTGAAATTACTGGGCTGAAGAGTCTTAACATCTTATGACTCTCAAGTAAGAAGCGTTGGCGCAGTGCACTGGGTAGCACTGTACTAATTATGGGCAGCGTTATCTCTTACCATCAGGAGAGCGTCTTGTTAGTCTTCTTACTTCATTGTATAAAATACTAATAACTGAGGAGTTAAAACACAACAAATGAGTATTTAATGATTTTATGTTCAATTTTAGGGAGAAGAGAACGTACAGTTCTGCACATTACTAGGCTGAAGAGTCTTAACATCTTATGACTCTTGAGTAAGAAGCTTTGGTTCAGTGCACCTAGAATTGCACATCGTTGTGAAATTCTGGGTAGCACTGTACTGATTATGGGCAGCGTTATCTCTTAATACCAGGAGAGCGTTTTGCTCGTCTTTTTACTTATCCACCTTAAAAAAAGTTAACGCTCCTAGTTTGTAATGTTTGTGCACAAATAAATGTATTCTTTCTTTCATTCATTCATAGTATACTTACTGGAATTCTTTAGAACAAATTTTACATTTGAACTTCAGACCTTCATGTTTTCGAAAATGGTGTTCCATGGATTCCCTGAAACATGATTATGATTGTTAACTGCGAAAAAATAATTATACAACAAAATTATTACAATTATCAAAATTATTTAAGGTTAAAATAAAATAAATATTAAAAAAAAAAAATTAAAAAGAAAAGAAATGAAAAAAAAATGGAAAATGAAAAGGAAAACAAAAGAAAAAATTTTGAGAGAGGAAAAAGAAAAAGAAAAAAAAATGAAAGGAAGATAATAATCAAATTATGTTTATTGTAATTATTAATAGTATGCTTATTTTTAATAAATAAGTATATAAGGGTGCTGCAATAACCCATAGCAGCAGGTTATGTTGTCCGCATGAGGCGGTATTAAAAAAAAAACAAAATTATTACAATAGCAATGACTATCCGAAATCCAAAGTCATTGGTGCACGCCCCCGCTATATATTTTACCATAAATTCCCTTCCAACCAGGTTGTCTGTAAGAGATTGTTATATGCGATAAGACCGCCGATTGTTTACCTCTAGTTTTATGTTAGTCATATTATGTTCATAACTATTTCTTGTATTTTGGTATGCAATAAAGTATTATTCTATTCTATTATATTCTACAACAAAGCAAGAAGAAGGGCAAGCCGCTCTCCTGATGGTAAGAGATAACGCTGCCCATAATTAGTACAGTGCTACCCAGTGCACTGCGCCAACGCTTCTTACTTGAGAGTCATAAGATGTTAAGACTCTTCAGCCCAGTAATGTCACTAGCAATATGGGACAATGCATTAAGGCTTGTCAAACCAATCTTACTAATATTACAAACGAGTTTGTAAGAATGTGCGTTTGTTACTCTTTTACGCCTAAACGGGTCGACTCTTTGAGCTGAAATTTATTATAGGGGGGGGTCATCCATAAATTACGTCACTTTAATTAAGCAACAAAAATTGTATTAGAATAATAAACCAGGGGAGCACTGACTCTTGGGCCACAGCTCACGCTACTCCAGGAGTCAGGGCGCCAACTATATTATTTAAGTGGTAAATTTTTGTAATGCTTTAATAAATAATTTTTGAATTTAAATATATCCATAAATAATTCGTGAATTTCATATTTTTTTGTCCCCTCCCCCGTCCTTGTCACAGCTGGTAACATTTGTGAGCCTCACCCCCTCCCTAGTGTGACGTCACATGTATTGTAAATATACATTAAGAAATTGTTTTTTAGTAAAGTTAACATCAAAAAGATTTCGAAATGTGGTGTAACAAAATTAAGAACCCCTCCCACCTCGTTGTCACACTTCGTCGACCCCCTCACTCCCCCTTAACGTGTAACAATTGTTGACTGGACATTATATTGACATTTTTATATTAATTTGATTTCTAATAATTGTTTTTTTTTGTATTTAATGTTACTTATATTTACTGTTTTGACATTTTTATCACGGTATAGATATTATATACAGTAGTTTGACTCCAGCGCGCTCAGCGGTTGAACTCAAGGTCGCGCGAGTTTGTGCAACGATTTGGGTAGTGTTCGGTAGGCAGAGAGGTGCCGAATTGACGTTTATATGCAGTAAGCTTCCGAATAATGGTTGTGAATTAGTAAAAATAGCACAAAGTATTTAATTCTTTTTGATATTTTGAGTAATTCACAATAATAACGCCTATTCGGCACCTCGCTGCCTACCGACTACCCAAATTGTTGCAAACTCGCGCGACCTTGATTTCAACCGCTTCTAGGGAGTCAAACTATTCTATGTCTCTTTACCGTATTTTTATTTTCCTTTGTATATGTCACCGGAAAATAACAAGATTTGTAAGTTTATAAATTTCCTAAAATTTCTTAGGAAATTTATAAACTTTCGTAGGATTCCAAACGAGAGATAGATTGTATTATTTTACGCCCACATTTTCGTAAATTGATAAACTTACTGAACTATACATATTTTACATACATATTATTACTATACATATTTCAAATATAATGTTATGTTGTTATTGAATAAATGAAATTATTGAAATTGACGTAATTTATGGATAACCCCTAGAGATAGCTTAGACCCTGGAATAACACAGATACCAGGGGTAGACTTCCTTTGCAGGAGGTCGGCTAGGTGGGTACCCCTACAGTGCCAGTTATTCTACCGTCTGTGTGTTATTCTACTGTGCTTCGGTAGGAGGGCACTGAAGCTAGTGACATTACTGGGCTAAAGAGTCTTAACATCTTATGACTCTTGAGTAAGAAGCGTTGGTGCAGTGCTCCTAGAATTTCACATAATTGTGAAATCCTAGGTAACACTGTACTGATTATGGGCAGCCGTTATCTCTTAACATCAGGAGAGCGTCTTGCTCGTCTTCTACTTCATCACATAAAAAAAAACAATAACACAGATGCAGTGGGTGAAACCACTGGGCACAGTTAGTATAACAAAATTCAGAAATATGTATCTACCAGGGGTAGACTTCAGGTTGTCGTCAGGGAAATGACAATTTAATTTAATCTTTATTTTACGCTGATTTGAGTGATATTAAAAATTTAACATTTTATTCGATTAACTTCCGGGAGAAAGGAAAGGAAGCAAAGGCAGTCTACCGGGGGTAGACTTCCTTTGCAGGAGGTCGACTAGGTGGGTACCCCAACAGTGCCAGTTATTCTACCGCCTGAGCAGTGTACTGCAAACATGTATACATACTTGAGATGGAAAATGTGTGGACACCTTTTACATCGATACACGGTTTGGTGAATTCTTGTGTAATGGCAAGTTAGCAGACTGTTGGTTTTAAACCGACATTTACATAACTCACACACGTGCGGATGGGACACCTAAAAACAGAAAAGAAACAGATAAGATAAGAAACATTTTATTGATCCACATATAAAAACTGTACTACCCATCAAGCTAAGAATAAAATCAATAATTGGCTGCTCTCAATATCCTATTCCGACACAGAAAGTTTATTAAAAATATTAAAATAACATGTAATAAAAAGCATTCAGAGCTCAAGCAGTTTACACATTTTTTCTAGCTTAAGTTAAGTACTAACATTGTATTTCGTAATTTACCAAATTTTGTCGTCGAACTTTCTGTTAACTTTTATAACTGTAGACCTGGTTAATGATAACTGTTAGGAACCCACGAGACAGGCTTTGGCCTAGTGTGGGCTCCATTGGTAAACATACATTATTGTAAAGCTAACTTTGGTAAATAAATGAATTTTATTATTTTATTATTATTATTATTTATAAAGTAAATTTTACAAACAACAAAATTTAAACTAAGGGTGTATCAATTGGCGGTCTTATCGCTCAAAGCGATCTCTTCCAGACAACTGTGCAGGGAGAGGAAATATACAACACTGGAAGGACAGTGGTTTCACAAAACTTCAAAAGAAATATAAGTAAAAATAATTTACACAAATACTTAAAAATATTTACCTACATAAACATACATACATAAATCTTAAATACATACATACACACGTACATACATACATAAATTGACATATAATAAAATATACTATATTAGGTATCATGAAGGAATACGACATTAATGTTATGAAGATACTAAAGTGAAAGATAATGGGCTTTGATTCGAAGTTTAAAACTTGCAAGAGACGGTGCTTGTCTAATTACGACAGGGAGATCATTCCACAGACGCACGGCTTCAACTGTGAAAGAATCACCATAAAAGCCAGTGCTGTGGGCAGGACATTTCAACATTAGGTTCTCCGATGATCTTAGTGTGCGAGAATGTGATGTATGGAGAAAATTAAATGATGTATGGAGAAAATTAAAACGTTCTCGAAGATAGCGCGGGAAAGAGGGATTAAACACTTTGTTTTACAAGCTTTTATTTACTTTCACTTGTCTGTTGTCTGTCTGTAATCAAATATTGCAAGTTAAATTTGATCCACTTCCCGGTTTCCGATCGAGCCGAAATGTTGCATGTTGTATGCATGTATAAATCGGATGACAATGCAATATTATTATGACATCGAGCTGATCTAAACAAGTAAAATTTAAAAAAAACTTTTTTAAAACAAGTTTTTATTATTTCCTAGCATCATAAAGTACTCGTCAAGACGAATCAATTGAGCCCAAACTCGATGGGGTTGCGTCGTTTAATTACGGAGTTCCTATGGCCACCTTCCAGCTCCATCATCAGATTAGCTCGATGTCATAATAATATTGCATTGTCATCCGATTTATAACTTATACATGCATACAAAGTTTAGGCGTGAAAAAGTCAAACACAAATCAAAATTAAATAAATAAATAATAAATAAATATATATAATTTTAGTCTAGGTCTGTGTGTAACATCTTCGACCGCGTCATCACTTACCAACAGGTGAGACTGTGGTCAAACGCAGCCCTATTCTCTATAAAAAAAAAAAAAAGTTTTGTTGATTATAGTAGGTACTCACATCATGAAATATCCTGCAATGATTGTTTAAATGTTGTTGTGATTTGTATCCAACCAAGCAAATCTCACAACGATGCACAGACTTTACATATTCTGGATATTCTCTGCGTCTTTCGAACTCCGCTTGAGCCTGAAAAATACATACATATAATCACGCCTGGTTCTTGTTGGGGTAGACAGAGACTATTTTAATCTGCGAGAGTGTCATCTCGCAGAAGGAGATCGCGGAACGCGAACGGGAGGTCACCACCGACCTCCCGATGCGTGCCCGGAGAAGGGGGCGTCGGAGGCGTATCTTCCACGCCCTTCTCCAGCCCCCATAACCTGGGTCTAGGCGGCGAGTACGGGGGTACTCGTCGCCGCAAGCACAGACCCACGAGGTGGCCCCTTGAGAGGGTGGGGTGAAACTCCTCTTCACCCCACCGCGGAGGGGTCCTCCTGTCAGTGAGGACCAAACGCCGTCGGGGCCGCGGATGAGTGCTTCGGCGTACCCGCTGCCCCGGCACTATGGCGTCCCGCAGGAACACCCCCAGGTTTTTTAGTGGGTATCCCCGCCGCACACATCTTTGGCGGGGGAGTCCCACATACCGCCCGCGCCCCCCGGCGTGGGGTGACGATGCGTAACGCATTTTTCCTGGGATAAAAAAGGCCTATGCCCAGTTGAAAAGGTTCATAATGAATAGGGAGAAAATTTCACTTCTATTTTTTGTATTGATAGGTTGTTAATTTGACTCGTTAGCTCATGTTACAGGCCCTGTAGTAATCTCGGCGACCTGAAACTGCAACATATAGGTTGGCCACACAACATATAAATTGTGATTTGACTCTAACAGTGTAAGTAGGGTAACCTGTTCTGTTGGAGTATAAACCAATTATTATCCTTTACCTGTTGATAGTCAGACAGGATATCTATGTCGAAGACAGATGATATGTCTACAAAATGTGCGTGCACTTTTAATAGCTTGTTTATTTTTGATTCTGATATTGGACCTGTGAACAAAAAGCATCCTTGACTATAAAAAAAAGTTTCATAACAATGGGAATGTTGACTAAAACATGTTAGATAAATAGACTAGCTTATGCTCGCGGCTTTGCCCGCGTGTCAAATTCCTTTTTTAGCGGAGGTCTATGTCAAAAGACCTACCTACATATATTCCAAATTTCAACCGAATCCGTCCAGTGGTTTAGGCTGTGCGTTGATGGATCAGTCAGTCAATCAGTCACTCTTTCCTTTTATATATTTAGATTATCATAAAGTATTGGACGCATATTTTTTTAAATGTGATTCTGCTAAAAAAAGAGAGATACAACGCACTTAATTTGCTTGCTAGTGACGTCACACCACTAAGTACCAGTACATTAGTGGTGTGACGTCACGCGTCCCAACACAGAATCTTATAATCGTTATATCTCAGGCATATTTATTTTATTTGCAAGAAAAAAATACTAGTATCGAATATTTTCTTATAATTAAGATTACGGACTAATATTTAAAAATTTTGACCAAGTCAACATCCCAATTGCCATCATAACAATAAAGAAAAAAAAACAAAATTACCTGCACCAATAGCTCTTGCGCACAGACGTAAAAAACATTGAGGCATTTTGTCTAAACAATTTATTATACTATCAAAATCTTTGTCATTCAATTTCGTCAACTTCTCACACAAATATTCTTTAATCCTGTCCGGTTCTGGAATTTTTTTCAGTGACTTTGTATCTGCTTTCATCCGTTGATAGTCACTCTGACTAACTCTTTTTCTATCTAACTTCTCTAACGCATTCCCATCTTTATAGAGGTATATTGTAGGTATATTTTCATCGTCAGATACTGTTTTGTTTATTTTGTCACATTTTTGACGTAGATAAGTTCCATCACCACTTGAGCCGTTTTCATCAACACTTAAGCCAAGTTCATCACCACTTAAGCCAAGTTCATCATCACCTGAGCCATTTAGATCATTAATTGAACTCTCGTCATCAGAGACCTTGTTTTTTATTTCAACATTGTACATATAATTTGTTTCCGACGCATCTTTGGATGTGTTTGTTTCAGAGGCAATTTCTAAAAATAATTTCTGTTTTTTATGGGTTATATTTATATTATTTTCATTTGGAGAATCAACGGTGACGTAAATTGGTCTGTTAGTTTGTACGAGTGTTTTTGGTTTGTCTTCTTGGAAGAAATGTGCCTTGAACAAAAAAATTATGTTGGTTTAATCCCGCACTTTAGGTTTTCACCTACCATCTGCGGCCACATCGTCGGTCACAATCATACGAGATCATAGTCATAGGCTAACCTATAATATAGACAAAATACACATAAAAATGAATGACCAGAATCTCAGGATGCGTCCAGAACGAACTGAGGGCCTATTAGCTATCTCCAAACGGCATGTAAAACACTAGAATCCATAGATAAATTTGCGTACATTACTTGCCTAAACCTCCTCATTAATATGAGTGAACTAACAACAATGCAATGTACGTTGAAGTTGTCATCAATCCTAGTGTGAGAGAATTAGCCAATAGGCCCTCTAAACAAATGAATGAAAGATGGAATGTGTAGGTCGAGAAAGAATGCCGAAACAGAGGACCTTGTGTCTGAACCAAACACCATCGGCGAAACCAAAGCACATTGTCTTCGCTGGCTCGACCATCTCGAAGGATGCTAGATGCATTTAAGGGCCAATTTGATTTGAACTGGGTGCTTTTTCTGGATCAAATGGTTAAATGTAGCCACAGAACTCAAAAAGAAGAATAAAAACACAATTATACCTTAAAATTATTATTTCCATCATAAGGACTCACCTGTGATTGTAAAGGCACATGTTTATAAAGCTTATTCATAGGAATTCTTTCCTGAAAAAAAAAAACAGTTGTTTTCAGTAAGGGGGATAACGCTGGCCATAATTAGCAGTGCTACCCAGTGCACCGCGCCAACGCTTCTAACTTGAGAGTCATATCGCCGTCCCCGGCGAATAAACGGATAATCGCCATTGTCTTGTTTTTACTTTTATTTCATTTTCAATTTATATAGGTCCAAATACATCTACTCAATTTTTTTTACATTTTTCTTGTAATAAATAAAAAAGTTATTCATATTTAAAGTTCTGGTTTCTAGAACAAATGTTCCTAAAAAGTTGGGTTTTTGCAGTTATCCATTTATTCGCCGGGGACGGTGAAAAGATGTTAAGACTCTTCAACCCAGTAATTTCACTAGTAGCCCAGTCATATTAGGTAAAAAAAGGGGTCAACCTCGGAATGAAAGATAATAAGCTGCAAATTGGTATGAACCTTTGTTTTGTCATTCTAAATGTTGTCTCAAAAGTCACAATCGTTATCGTGTCCGCGTCTCAAGATATTCGAGGTCAAAGGTCACAAAAATCGGTTTTTCGCGAATATCTGGCTTCCTATCGGTTAAATGAGATTTGCATTTATTATAAAAGTTGTAGGCTATAAAATTCCCTACAACTTTTGTTTAAACTTTTTTTTCATACAACCAACCGTTTTGAAGGTAGAGCGCGAGAAGTGCACATCGTACAGTCATATACGGCCTAATGCAAGGTCAAGCGTGAGTTATGGTTATCAGTACGTTATAAAGTCAATTATTTACTTGGAAATTATAATTATTAAACAATGCCTATTATTTATGTACTAACTATTAATTATTTATATTTAATTAAAGTAAGTAACTTGATTATTTATATATAATTATTCATATTTAACTATTTAAGTATAAAATATTATTAATTCTGGATTATATATTTTAGTTTTATTTTAAGTTAACACATTATATATCTTTTCTTTAAAACGCGTAAATTTCTCAATACTTATATACCTGGAAATACTTGTCCCTACCCTATGCCCTTTTCTATTCATTGCCGGGACAGATGTTCTATATAGTATATCAAGGCCACTCTCAAAGAGCATATAAGAGAAGAGACGGCACTTAGAACAAAAAAAATGGTTCAATGTAAATGTATGAAACGGGCAAGAAGATCCAATACCAACATTACGGGCATGATTATCGATTATGACAGTGACAATTAACAACGCCAATGCTGCCAACATTGCTTACGTGGTAGGGTCGTTCCTGCACCGGCTACATATTTTATCGATAATTTGTTCGTATTATAATTTCTCACATTTAGGTTATTACATATTACAGAGTTAAATAATTTAGTCTACGTTTATTAAGTGGGTAAAGTCTATTATACCTAGTCAGGTCATAAATTCTGTCACATGTTTAATATAAAATTATTGGAACAAGTTTATTTATTATGTAACCATTTATATACCAAAATGAACTTAACAAAACATAGATTCTTATGACAATAAAGTTTATTCAAAATGACCTCCGTGATTTTGAATACAGGCCTTCAATCTGCGCGGCCAGTCGTCTATCGCAGCACGAACGAGGTCCATGTCAATATCGGCTGCTGTCTTAATCAAGGATGTCTTGAGTGACTCCAAATTGGGATGAGGCTTTGAGCACGCCTTTTCCTCCAAGTGTTGCCATATCTTGTAATCTAACGGACTCAAATCTGGACTGGAGGAGGGCCAGTTTTCGTGCCGGATGAAGTCGATTTCACGCGCCGCCAGCCAGTCTTGTGTGCTCTTCGCTCTATGAACTGGCGCCGAATCTTGTTGGAATACCCAGTGCCTGTTATTGAACATGGTATGAGAAACAGGTTCCACAAGGTTCGTCAGGACTGTATTTTGATACACAACTGCATTCGTTTTTACACGTTTCTCACAAAAATGTACCTCTGTTAAGCCCCAATAAGAAACTCCCAACCATACCATGAGCGAGGATGGAAAATGACCTCGTTGGACACGCGGAATACGGTTGCTCGCTTCTTCACTACTGTGTGCGTACACCTTATCATTTTGTTTGTTGTAGCTCTCTTCTACGGTAAAAATTTTTTCATCCGAAAAAAGAATTTGTCGATATTTTTTTCTCGCGTACCGCTTCAACAAAGCGCGGCATCTCTTCAGTCTCAGGTCCATTAGACGAGCATTTAAACGATGTCCTGTTTTTCTTCGATATGCCCGAAGCCCTAAGTCTTCATTTAACACCCTTTTCACCGTGGTTCTGCTTAACCCCATCTGAAGGGCCAACAGTTTCTGCTTACGTTTGGGATTTCTTTGAATTCGCGCCTTCACAGCTTTTATCACTGCTGGAGTCCTAACAGACCGAGGGCGACCACTTCTTGACCTGTCATCTACACTAGAGTCTTCATTGTATCGTTTGATGGTACGATAAACGAATCTTTTGGTTATATTCAAATTATTCAGTATGTCAAAAATTTGAATTGGCGCGTAACCGCAACGATGCAACGCAATAACTGCAACACGGTCTTCTTTAAGCGTCCACTCCATATTTAAAAATGAGTAAAATTCTAAAAAGTATACATTTTTATTTTCATGAATAATTCGAAATTCGAATTCAATAAACTTTTTTGTGGCCAGCATTCTAAAAGAAAAGTTTTTACTGTGTGACAATACTTATGACCTGACTAGGTATATTAATACTAGACATTTACCCTATTAATAAACGTAGACTAAATTATTTAACTCTGTAATATGTAATAACCTAAATGTGAGAAATTATAATACGAACAAATTATCGATAAAATATGTAGCCGGTGCAGGAACGACCGGACCCTACCACGTAAGCAATGTTGGCGGCATTGGCGTTGTTAATTGTCACTGTCATAATCGATAATCATGCCCGTAATGTTGGTATTGGATCTTCTTGCCCGTTTCATACATTTACATTGAACCATTTTTTTTGTTCTAAGTGCCGTCTCTTCTCTTATATGCTCTTTGAGAGTGGCCTTGAATACTATATAGAACATCTGTCCCGGCAATGAATAGAAAAGGGCATAGGGTAGGGACAAGTATTTCCAGGTATATAAGTATTGAGAAATTTACGCGTTTTAAAGAAAAGATATATAATGTGTTAACTTAAAATAGAACTAAAATATATAATCCAGAATTAATAATATTTTATACTTAAATAGTTAAATATGAATAATTATATATAAATAATCAAGTTACTTACTTTAATTAAATATAAATAATTAATAGTTAGTACATAAATAATAGGCATTGTTTAATAATTATAATTTCCAAGTAAATAATTGACTTTATAACGTACTGATAACCATAACTCACGCTTGACCTTGCATTAGGCCGTATATGACTGTACGATGTGCACTCTTCGCGCTCTACCTTCAAAACGGTTGGTTGTATGAAAAAAAAGTTTAAACAAAAGTTGTAGGGAATTTTATAGCCTACAACTTTTATAATAAATGCAAATCTCATTTAACCGATAGGAAGCCAGATATTCGCGAAAAACCGATTTTTGTGACCTTTGACCTTGAATATCTTGAGACGCGGACACGATAACGATTGTGACTTTTGAGACAACATTTAGAATGACAAAACAAAGGTTCATACCAATTTGCAGCTTATTATCTTTCATTCCGAGGTGAAAGCCCTAATATGACTGGGCTATAGCTACAGTGCCCTCCTACCGAAGCACAGTAATGTTTTCACATCACTGCTCAGGCGGTAGAATAACTGGCACTGTTGGGGTAAAAAGGTTATAACAAATTGTGATAAAATTAACATATAACAATAATGTAACTTACAGATACTGAGGTCTCCTTCCACGATTTAATTAAATTGCCGGCCAATTTACATTGATTTTTGAAATCCAGAAATTTTGACAATTTGGCTATACACTCTGGACAAAACTGGTAGAAAAAGTCTTGGAAGTTGTAATCACACAGCTGGTCGCAAAAACTTATTAATTCAGGCCGATCTTCAGGCAGAGAACCCAGTATTCTTAATTTCACATCGGTTCGTAAACAAAAGTAACAAAGCGGTAACATTGCAAAAATATTTGCGTTTTTTGAAAATAGGAAAACTTTCAGTGCTGAAGTAATAACATAATATAGTGACTGTTATCGTTTTTATAAGGGTATATAACCGTAAGAATAACACGTAATTAATGCGTAATTAAACTATAAGATCATTAATTAATAATTTTAGGAGGAAATCACAAAATTGAAAAAACAAAACACGGCAATCGGCAGCCATCGGAATTTAAAATTTGAGTAGCTGTCACTGTCAACTGTCACGATCTGCTGATTTCAAAAGCTGTCATACTAGTATAACCACGAGTTTTGGCGGCAAGCCTTGATCATATCATTAGCTCCACGTCTTTTGCTTAATAATCGTGTAGAATTTGATTGTTAGCGTGTAATAATGGTGGAATATTGCGTGTTAAGTGTTTTTGAATGTGCACAGATGTAGGCAAGTGATATGGTGCTGAAATATGAATTTTGGTACCTCCTCCAAAACTCCTCCGAACTTTCAGTAAAATTCCACCCATTTTACTGGAAGACTCACGTGACTAGACGAGCTATTAAGCTCACTGTGACTCTGACCTGACTAACTAACTTATTACTTAAAAAATAACATTTAACTTGACACTGGCAAAACACGAAAGTGGAGACCATAATTTAATATCCCGTGAACATTCACGAATTTTACTCGACACTGGCAAAATGCACATGTTGCCATATTATTAAAAAGAAAAATAGTATAACCACAGACTATAAATGAAACCAAACTTTCAATCGTGAAAGATATACTTGTTGCGACAAAAAGTTTCTTATTTTCTGCGGTGATTTTACAAGATATATTGTCTGTGACAGTAGTCCGAAATTTTTGGCTTGGGAGATTTTTGTATTGATTTTTTCAAGTTGTTTCGGAGTAAAAATTCCGAAAATAATACAATAACAATCACTTTTAATGATGGAAATAATATAGTGTAATTTATTTAACATTTAGTTGAGTTCTAGTTGCTGTGATGATGTTGCCTATCTGCTACATTTGTTTACGGAATAATCCAACAGTGAAGACGCTAAATGATCAATTAGATGAGTTTTACGAAGACCTATGTGATTGTTCTGTAAGTAACTAACTATATAAAGTCTCTATTTATTAAACTATACTTATTTTCCGCGTTAAAATACTCCAGTTTAGCTCAAAAAAAATATTCACTGTCAGGGCATTATTTATTGTTGCAATGGGGACAACTTTGTAGGTTACTATGACTGTCTTCACTTAAATTTTACTTGTAAAATATATATCTAAATAACTAACACTTTATTTAGCCCCCAGGATTCAATGCAGTATGTTTTAGCTTGTCCCTGACAATTTTACACAAAGATAGCTTGTGATATTCTCTATTTAGTTCCCAATTTATAACAATATATTTTTAAAGGATTAAATTTCTAGGTCCTCTTTAATTTTATCGCAATTACTGAAGCAGTGTTCTAGTTATAAATTAACCCGTAAACTCCCGAGCGGCTCGATGGGCCAAAACTACTCCATTTGAATTTAGGCTTTAATTTAAGAATGCTAGAAACTAATTCAATCCACCACCGCTGAAAAACAATTGAATATATTATTTTACCGGGGGTAGACTTCCTTTGCAGGAGGTCGACTAGGTGGGTACCCCAACAGTGCCAGTTATTCTACCGCTTGAGCAGTAGTGTGCAAACATTGCTGTGCTTCGGTAGGAGGGCACTGTAGCTAGTGAAATTACTGGGCTGAAGAGTCTTAACATCTTATGACTCTCAAGTAAGAAGCGTTGGCGCAGTGCACTGGGTAGCACTGTACTAATTATGGGCAGCGTTATCTCTTACCATCAGGAGAGCGTCTTGTTAGTCTTCTTACTTCATTGTATAAAATACTAATAACTGAGGAGTTAAAACACAACAAATGAGTATTTAATGATTTTATGTTCAATTTTAGGGAGAAGAGAACGTACAGTTCTGCACATTACTAGGCTGAAGAGTCTTAACATCTTATGACTCTTGAGTAAGAAGCTTTGGTTCAGTGCACCTAGAATTGCACATCGTTGTGAAATTCTGGGTAGCACTGTACTGATTATGGGCAGCGTTATCTCTTAATACCAGGAGAGCGTTTTGCTCGTCTTTTTACTTATCCACCTTAAAAAAAGTTAACGCTCCTAGTTTGTAATGTTTGTGCACAAATAAATGTATTCTTTCTTTCATTCATTCATAGTATACTTACTGGAATTCTTTAGAACAAATTTTACATTTGAACTTCAGACCTTCATGTTTTCGAAAATGGTGTTCCATGGATTCCCTGAAACATGATTATGATTGTTAACTGCGAAAAAATAATTATACAACAAAATTATTACAATTATCAAAATTATTTAAGGTTAAAATAAAATAAATATTAAAAAAAAAAAATTAAAAAGAAAAGAAATGAAAAAAAAATGGAAAATGAAAAGGAAAACAAAAGAAAAAATTTTGAGAGAGGAAAAAGAAAAAGAAAAAAAAATGAAAGGAAGATAATAATCAAATTATGTTTATTGTAATTATTAATAGTATGCTTATTTTTAATAAATAAGTATATAAGGGTGCTGCAATAACCCATAGCAGCAGGTTATGTTGTCCGCATGAGGCGGTATTAAAAAAAAAACAAAATTATTACAATAGCAATGACTATCCGAAATCCAAAGTCATTGGTGCACGCCCCCGCTATATATTTTACCATAAATTCCCTTCCAACCAGGTTGTCTGTAAGAGATTGTTATATGCGATAAGACCGCCGATTGTTTACCTCTAGTTTTATGTTAGTCATATTATGTTCATAACTATTTCTTGTATTTTGGTATGCAATAAAGTATTATTCTATTCTATTATATTCTACAACAAAGCAAGAAGAAGGGCAAGCCGCTCTCCTGATGGTAAGAGATAACGCTGCCCATAATTAGTACAGTGCTACCCAGTGCACTGCGCCAACGCTTCTTACTTGAGAGTCATAAGATGTTAAGACTCTTCAGCCCAGTAATGTCACTAGCAATATGGGACAATGCATTAAGGCTTGTCAAACCAATCTTACTAATATTACAAACGAGTTTGTAAGAATGTGCGTTTGTTACTCTTTTACGCCTAAACGGGTCGACTCTTTGAGCTGAAATTTATTATAGGGGGGGGTCATCCATAAATTACGTCACTTTAATTAAGCAACAAAAATTGTATTAGAATAATAAACCAGGGGAGCACTGACTCTTGGGCCACAGCTCACGCTACTCCAGGAGTCAGGGCGCCAACTATATTATTTAAGTGGTAAATTTTTGTAATGCTTTAATAAATAATTTTTGAATTTAAATATATCCATAAATAATTCGTGAATTTCATATTTTTTTGTCCCCTCCCCCGTCCTTGTCACAGCTGGTAACATTTGTGAGCCTCACCCCCTCCCTAGTGTGACGTCACATGTATTGTAAATATACATTAAGAAATTGTTTTTTAGTAAAGTTAACATCAAAAAGATTTCGAAATGTGGTGTAACAAAATTAAGAACCCCTCCCACCTCGTTGTCACACTTCGTCGACCCCCTCACTCCCCCTTAACGTGTAACAATTGTTGACTGGACATTATATTGACATTTTTATATTAATTTGATTTCTAATAATTGTTTTTTTTTGTATTTAATGTTACTTATATTTACTGTTTTGACATTTTTATCACGGTATAGATATTATATACAGTAGTTTGACTCCAGCGCGCTCAGCGGTTGAACTCAAGGTCGCGCGAGTTTGTGCAACGATTTGGGTAGTGTTCGGTAGGCAGAGAGGTGCCGAATTGACGTTTATATGCAGTAAGCTTCCGAATAATGGTTGTGAATTAGTAAAAATAGCACAAAGTATTTAATTCTTTTTGATATTTTGAGTAATTCACAATAATAACGCCTATTCGGCACCTCGCTGCCTACCGACTACCCAAATTGTTGCAAACTCGCGCGACCTTGATTTCAACCGCTTCTAGGGAGTCAAACTATTCTATGTCTCTTTACCGTATTTTTATTTTCCTTTGTATATGTCACCGGAAAATAACAAGATTTGTAAGTTTATAAATTTCCTAAAATTTCTTAGGAAATTTATAAACTTTCGTAGGATTCCAAACGAGAGATAGATTGTATTATTTTACGCCCACATTTTCGTAAATTGATAAACTTACTGAACTATACATATTTTACATACATATTATTACTATACATATTTCAAATATAATGTTATGTTGTTATTGAATAAATGAAATTATTGAAATTGACGTAATTTATGGATAACCCCTAGAGATAGCTTAGACCCTGGAATAACACAGATACCAGGGGTAGACTTCCTTTGCAGGAGGTCGGCTAGGTGGGTACCCCTACAGTGCCAGTTATTCTACCGTCTGTGTGTTATTCTACTGTGCTTCGGTAGGAGGGCACTGAAGCTAGTGACATTACTGGGCTAAAGAGTCTTAACATCTTATGACTCTTGAGTAAGAAGCGTTGGTGCAGTGCTCCTAGAATTTCACATAATTGTGAAATCCAAGGTAACACTGTACTGATTATGGGCAGCTGTTATCTCTTAACATCAGGAGAGCGTCTTGCTCGTCTTCTACTTCATCACATAAAAAAAAACAATAACACAGATGCAGTGGGTGAAACCACTGGGCACAGTTAGTATAACAAAATTCAGAAATATGTATCTACCAGGGGTAGACTTCAGGTTGTCGTCAGGGAAATGACAATTTAATTTAATCTTTATTTTACGCTGATTTGAGTGATATTAAAAATTTAACATTTTATTCGATTAACTTCCGGGAGAAAGGAAAGGAAGCAAAGGCAGTCTACCGGGGGTAGACTTCCTTTGCAGGAGGTCGACTAGGTGGGTACCCCAACAGTGCCAGTTATTCTACCGCCTGAGCAGTGTACTGCAAACATGTATACATACTTGAGATGGAAAATGTGTGGACACCTTTTACATCGATACACGGTTTGGTGAATTCTTGTGTAATGGCAAGTTAGCAGACTGTTGGTTTTAAACCGACATTTACATAACTCACACACGTGCGGATGGGACACCTAAAAACAGAAAAGAAACAGATAAGATAAGAAACATTTTATTGATCCACATATAAAAACTGTACTACCCATCAAGCTAAGAATAAAATCAATAATTGGCTGCTCTCAATATCCTATTCCGACACAGAAAGTTTATTAAAAATATTAAAATAACATGTAATAAAAAGCATTCAGAGCTCAAGCAGTTTACACATTTTTTCTAGCTTAAGTTAAGTACTAACATTGTATTTCGTAATTTACCAAATTTTGTCGTCGAACTTTCTGTTAACTTTTATAACTGTAGACCTGGTTAATGATAACTGTTAGGAACCCACGAGACAGGCTTTGGCCTAGTGTGGGCTCCATTGGTAAACATACATTATTGTAAAGCTAACTTTGGTAAATAAATGAATTTTATTATTTTATTATTATTATTATTTATAAAGTAAATTTTACAAACAACAAAATTTAAACTAAGGGTGTATCAATTGGCGGTCTTATCGCTCAAAGCGATCTCTTCCAGACAACTGTGCAGGGAGAGGAAATATACAACACTGGAAGGACAGTGGTTTCACAAAACTTCAAAAGAAATATAAGTAAAAATAATTTACACAAATACTTAAAAATATTTACCTACATAAACATACATACATAAATCTTAAATACATACATACACACGTACATACATACATAAATTGACATATAATAAAATATACTATATTAGGTATCATGAAGGAATACGACATTAATGTTATGAAGATACTAAAGTGAAAGATAATGGGCTTTGATTCGAAGTTTAAAACTTGCAAGAGACGGTGCTTGTCTAATTACGACAGGGAGATCATTCCACAGACGCACGGCTTCAACTGTGAAAGAATCACCATAAAAGCCAGTGCTGTGGGCAGGACATTTCAACATTAGGTTCTCCGATGATCTTAGTGTGCGAGAATGTGATGTATGGAGAAAATTAAATGATGTATGGAGAAAATTAAAACGTTCTCGAAGATAGCGCGGGAAAGAGGGATTAAACACTTTGTTTTACAAGCTTTTATTTACTTTCACTTGTCTGTTGTCTGTCTGTAATCAAATATTGCAAGTTAAATTTGATCCACTTCCCGGTTTCCGATCGAGCCGAAATGTTGCATGTTGTATGCATGTATAAATCGGATGACAATGCAATATTATTATGACATCGAGCTGATCTAAACAAGTAAAATTTAAAAAAAACTTTTTTAAAACAAGTTTTTATTATTTCCTAGCATCATAAAGTACTCGTCAAGACGAATCAATTGAGCCCAAACTCGATGGGGTTGCGTCGTTTAATTACGGAGTTCCTATGGCCACCTTCCAGCTCCATCATCAGATTAGCTCGATGTCATAATAATATTGCATTGTCATCCGATTTATAACTTATACATGCATACAAAGTTTAGGCGTGAAAAAGTCAAACACAAATCAAAATTAAATAAATAAATAATAAATAAATATATACCTAGTCAGGTCATAAATTCTGTCACATGTTTAATATACAATTATTGGAACAAGTTTATTTATTATGTAACCATTTATATACCAAAATGAACTTAACAAAACATAGATTCTTATGACAATAAAGTTTATTCAAAATGACCTCCGTGATTTTGAATACAGGCCTTCAATCTGTGCGGCCAGTCGTCTATCGCAGCACGAACGAGGTCCATGTCAATATCGGCTGCTGCCTTAATCAAGGATGTCTTGAGTGACTCCAAATTGGGATGAGGCTTTGAGCACGCCTTTTCCTCCAAGTGTTGCCATATCTTGTAATCTAACGGACTCAAATCTGGACTGGAGGAGGGCCAGTCTTCGTGCCGGATGAAGTCGATTTCACGCGCCGCCAGCCAGTCTTGTGTGCTCTTCGCTCTATGAGCTGGCGCCGAATCTTGTTGGAATACCCAGTGCCTGTTATTGAACATGGTATGAGAAACAGGTTCCACAAGGTTCGTCAGGACTGTATTTTGATACACAACTGCATTCGTTTTTACACCTTTCTCACAAAAATGTACCTCTGTTAAGCCCCAATAAGAAACTCCCAACCATACCATGAGCGAGGATGGAAAATGACCTCGTTGGACACGCGGAATACGGTTGCTCGCTTCTTCACTACTGTGTGCGTACACCTTATCATTTTGTTTGTTGTAGCTCTCTTCTACGGTAAAAATTTTTTCATCCGAAAAAAGAATTTCTCGATATTTTTTTCTCGCGTACCGCTTCAACAAAGCGCGGCATCTATTCAGTCTCAGGTCCATTAGACGAGCATTTAAACGATGTCCTGTTTTTCTTCGATATGCCCGAAGCCCTAAGTCTTCATTTAACACCCTTTTCACCGTGGTTCTGCTTAACCCCATCTGAAGGGCCAACAGTTTCTGCTTACGTTTGGGATTTCTTTGAATTCGCGCCTTCACAGCTTTTATCACTGCTGGAGTCCTAACAGACCGAGGGCGACCACTTCTTGACCTGTCATCTACACTAGAGTCTTCATTGTATCGTTTGATGGTACGATAAACGAATCTTTTGGTTATATTCAAATTTTTCAGTATGTCAAAAATTTGAATTGGCGCGTAACCGCAACGATGCAACGCAATAACTGCAACACGGTATTCTTTAAGCGTCCACTCCATATTTAAAAATGAGTAAAATTCTAAAAAGTATACATTTTTATTTTCATGAACAATTCGAAATTCGAATTCAATAAACTTTTTTGTGGCCAGCATTCTAAAAGAAAAGTTTTTACTGTGTGACAATACTTATGACCTGACTAGGTATAATTTTAGTCTAGGTCTGTGTGTAACATCTTCGACCGCGTCATCACTTACCAACAGGTGAGACTGTGGTCAAACGCAGCCCTATTCTCTATAAAAAAAAAAAAAAGTTTTGTTGATTATAGTAGGTACTCACATCATGAAATATCCTGCAATGATTGTTTAAATGTTGTTGTGATTTGTATCCAACCAAGCAAATCTCACAACGATGCACAGACTTTACATATTCTGGATATTCTCTGCGTCTTTCGAACTCCGCTTGAGCCTGAAAAATACATACATATAATCACGCCTGGTTCTTGTTGGGGTAGACAGAGACTATTTTAATCTGCGAGAGTGTCATCTCGCAGAAGGAGATCGCGGAACGCGAACGGGAGGTCACCACCGACCTCCCGATGCGTGCCCGGAGAAGGGGGCGTCGGAGGCGTATCTTCCACGCCCTTCTCCAGCCCCCATAACCTGGGTCTAGGCGGCGAGTACGGGGGTACTCGTCGCCGCAAGCACAGACCCACGAGGTGGCCCCTTGAGAGGGTGGGGTGAAACTCCTCTTCACCCCACCGCGGAGGGGTCCTCCTGTCAGTGAGGACCAAACGCCGTCGGGGCCGCGGATGAGTGCTTCGGCGTACCCGCTGCCCCGGCACTATGGCGTCCCGCAGGAACACCCCCAGGTTTTTTAGTGGGTATCCCCGCCGCACACATCTTTGGCGGGGGAGTCCCACATACCGCCCGCGCCCCCCGGCGTGGGGTGACGATGCGTAACGCATTTTTCCTGGGATAAAAAAGGCCTATGCCCAGTTGAAAAGGTTCATAATGAATAGGGAGAAAATTTCACTTCTATTTTTTGTATTGATAGGTTGTTAATTTGACTCGTTAGCTCATGTTACAGGCCCTGTAGTAATCTCGGCGACCTGAAACTGCAACATATAGGTTGGCCACACAACATATAAATTGTGATTTGACTCTAACAGTGTAAGTAGGGTAACCTGTTCTGTTGGAGTATAAACCAATTATTATCCTTTACCTGTTGATAGTCAGACAGGATATCTATGTCGAAGACAGATGATATGTCTACAAAATGTGCGTGCACTTTTAATAGCTTGTTTATTTTTGATTCTGATATTGGACCTGTGAACAAAAAGCATCCTTGACTATAAAAAAAAGTTTCATAACAATGGGAATGTTGACTAAAACATGTTAGATAAATAGACTAGCTTATGCTCGCGGCTTTGCCCGCGTGTCAAATTCCTTTTTTAGCGGAGGTCTATGTCAAAAGACCTACCTACATATATTCCAAATTTCAACCGAATCCGTCCAGTGGTTTAGGCTGTGCGTTGATGGATCAGTCAGTCAATCAGTCACTCTTTCCTTTTATATATTTAGATTATCATAAAGTATTGGACGCATATTTTTTTAAATGTGATTCTGCTAAAAAAAGAGAGATACAACGCACTTAATTTGCTTGCTAGTGACGTCACACCACTAAGTACCAGTACATTAGTGGTGTGACGTCACGCGTCCCAACACAGAATCTTATAATCGTTATATCTCAGGCATATTTATTTTATTTGCAAGAAAAAAATACTAGTATCGAATATTTTCTTATAATTAAGATTACGGACTAATATTTAAAAATTTTGACCAAGTCAACATCCCAATTGCCATCATAACAATAAAGAAAAAAAAACAAAATTACCTGCACCAATAGCTCTTGCGCACAGACGTAAAAAACATTGAGGCATTTTGTCTAAACAATTTATTATACTATCAAAATCTTTGTCATTCAATTTCGTCAACTTCTCACACAAATATTCTTTAATCCTGTCCGGTTCTGGAATTTTTTTCAGTGACTTTGTATCTGCTTTCATCCGTTGATAGTCACTCTGACTAACTCTTTTTCTATCTAACTTCTCTAACGCATTCCCATCTTTATAGAGGTATATTGTAGGTATATTTTCATCGTCAGATACTGTTTTGTTTATTTTGTCACATTTTTGACGTAGATAAGTTCCATCACCACTTGAGCCGTTTTCATCAACACTTAAGCCAAGTTCATCACCACTTAAGCCAAGTTCATCATCACCTGAGCCATTTAGATCATTAATTGAACTCTCGTCATCAGAGACCTTGTTTTTTATTTCAACATTGTACATATAATTTGTTTCCGACGCATCTTTGGATGTGTTTGTTTCAGAGGCAATTTCTAAAAATAATTTCTGTTTTTTATGGGTTATATTTATATTATTTTCATTTGGAGAATCAACGGTGACGTAAATTGGTCTGTTAGTTTGTACGAGTGTTTTTGGTTTGTCTTCTTGGAAGAAATGTGCCTTGAACAAAAAAATTATGTTGGTTTAATCCCGCACTTTAGGTTTTCACCTACCATCTGCGGCCACATCGTCGGTCACAATCATACGAGATCATAGTCATAGGCTAACCTATAATATAGACAAAATACACATAAAAATGAATGACCAGAATCTCAGGATGCGTCCAGAACGAACTGAGGGCCTATTAGCTATCTCCAAACGGCATGTAAAACACTAGAATCCATAGATAAATTTGCGTACATTACTTGCCTAAACCTCCTCATTAATATGAGTGAACTAACAACAATGCAATGTACGTTGAAGTTGTCATCAATCCTAGTGTGAGAGAATTAGCCAATAGGCCCTCTAAACAAATGAATGAAAGATGGAATGTGTAGGTCGAGAAAGAATGCCGAAACAGAGGACCTTGTGTCTGAACCAAACACCATCGGCGAAACCAAAGCACATTGTCTTCGCTGGCTCGACCATCTCGAAGGATGCTAGATGCATTTAAGGGCCAATTTGATTTGAACTGGGTGCTTTTTCTGGATCAAATGGTTAAATGTAGCCACAGAACTCAAAAAGAAGAATAAAAACACAATTATACCTTAAAATTATTATTTCCATCATAAGGACTCACCTGTGATTGTAAAGGCACATGTTTATAAAGCTTATTCATAGGAATTCTTTCCTGAAAAAAAAAAACAGTTGTTTTCAGTAAGGGGGATAACGCTGGCCATAATTAGCAGTGCTACCCAGTGCACCGCGCCAACGCTTCTAACTTGAGAGTCATATCGCCGTCCCCGGCGAATAAACGGATAATCGCCATTGTCTTGTTTTTACTTTTATTTCATTTTCAATTTATATAGGTCCAAATACATCTACTCAATTTTTTTTACATTTTTCTTGTAATAAATAAAAAAGTTATTCATATTTAAAGTTCTGGTTTCTAGAACAAATGTTCCTAAAAAGTTGGGTTTTTGCAGTTATCCATTTATTCGCCGGGGACGGTGAAAAGATGTTAAGACTCTTCAACCCAGTAATTTCACTAGTAGCCCAGTCATATTAGGTAAAAAAAGGGGTCAACCTCGGAATGAAAGATAATAAGCTGCAAATTGGTATGAACCTTTGTTTTGTCATTCTAAATGTTGTCTCAAAAGTCACAATCGTTATCGTGTCCGCGTCTCAAGATATTCGAGGTCAAAGGTCACAAAAATCGGTTTTTCGCGAATATCTGGCTTCCTATCGGTTAAATGAGATTTGCATTTATTATAAAAGTTGTAGGCTATAAAATTCCCTACAACTTTTGTTTAAACTTTTTTTTCATACAACCAACCGTTTTGAAGGTAGAGCGCGAGAAGTGCACATCGTACAGTCATATACGGCCTAATGCAAGGTCAAGCGTGAGTTATGGTTATCAGTACGTTATAAAGTCAATTATTTACTTGGAAATTATAATTATTAAACAATGCCTATTATTTATGTACTAACTATTAATTATTTATATTTAATTAAAGTAAGTAACTTGATTATTTATATATAATTATTCATATTTAACTATTTAAGTATAAAATATTATTAATTCTGGATTATATATTTTAGTTTTATTTTAAGTTAACACATTATATATCTTTTCTTTAAAACGCGTAAATTTCTCAATACTTATATACCTGGAAATACTTGTCCCTACCCTATGCCCTTTTCTATTCATTGCCGGGACAGATGTTCTATATAGTATATCAAGGCCACTCTCAAAGAGCATATAAGAGAAGAGACGGCACTTAGAACAAAAAAAATGGTTCAATGTAAATGTATGAAACGGGCAAGAAGATCCAATACCAACATTACGGGCATGATTATCGATTATGACAGTGACAATTAACAACGCCAATGCTGCCAACATTGCTTACGTGGTAGGGTCGTTCCTGCACCGGCTACATATTTTATCGATAATTTGTTCGTATTATAATTTCTCACATTTAGGTTATTACATATTACAGAGTTAAATAATTTAGTCTACGTTTATTAAGTGGGTAAAGTCTATTATACCTAGTCAGGTCATAAATTCTGTCACATGTTTAATATAAAATTATTGGAACAAGTTTATTTATTATGTAACCATTTATATACCAAAATGAACTTAACAAAACATAGATTCTTATGACAATAAAGTTTATTCAAAATGACCTCCGTGATTTTGAATACAGGCCTTCAATCTGCGCGGCCAGTCGTCTATCGCAGCACGAACGAGGTCCATGTCAATATCGGCTGCTGTCTTAATCAAGGATGTCTTGAGTGACTCCAAATTGGGATGAGGCTTTGAGCACGCCTTTTCCTCCAAGTGTTGCCATATCTTGTAATCTAACGGACTCAAATCTGGACTGGAGGAGGGCCAGTTTTCGTGCCGGATGAAGTCGATTTCACGCGCCGCCAGCCAGTCTTGTGTGCTCTTCGCTCTATGAACTGGCGCCGAATCTTGTTGGAATACCCAGTGCCTGTTATTGAACATGGTATGAGAAACAGGTTCCACAAGGTTCGTCAGGACTGTATTTTGATACACAACTGCATTCGTTTTTACACGTTTCTCACAAAAATGTACCTCTGTTAAGCCCCAATAAGAAACTCCCAACCATACCATGAGCGAGGATGGAAAATGACCTCGTTGGACACGCGGAATACGGTTGCTCGCTTCTTCACTACTGTGTGCGTACACCTTATCATTTTGTTTGTTGTAGCTCTCTTCTACGGTAAAAATTTTTTCATCCGAAAAAAGAATTTGTCGATATTTTTTTCTCGCGTACCGCTTCAACAAAGCGCGGCATCTCTTCAGTCTCAGGTCCATTAGACGAGCATTTAAACGATGTCCTGTTTTTCTTCGATATGCCCGAAGCCCTAAGTCTTCATTTAACACCCTTTTCACCGTGGTTCTGCTTAACCCCATCTGAAGGGCCAACAGTTTCTGCTTACGTTTGGGATTTCTTTGAATTCGCGCCTTCACAGCTTTTATCACTGCTGGAGTCCTAACAGACCGAGGGCGACCACTTCTTGACCTGTCATCTACACTAGAGTCTTCATTGTATCGTTTGATGGTACGATAAACGAATCTTTTGGTTATATTCAAATTTTTCAGTATGTCAAAAATTTGAATTGGCGCGTAACCGCAACGATGCAACGCAATAACTGCAACACGGTCTTCTTTAAGCGTCCACTCCATATTTAAAAATGAGTAAAATTCTAAAAAGTATACATTTTTATTTTCATGAATAATTCGAAATTCGAATTCAATAAACTTTTTTGTGGCCAGCATTCTAAAAGAAAAGTTTTTACTGTGTGACAATACTTATGACCTGACTAGGTATATTAATACTAGACATTTACCCTATTAATAAACGTAGACTAAATTATTTAACTCTGTAATATGTAATAACCTAAATGTGAGAAATTATAATACGAACAAATTATCGATAAAATATGTAGCCGGTGCAGGAACGACCGGACCCTACCACGTAAGCAATGTTGGCGGCATTGGCGTTGTTAATTGTCACTGTCATAATCGATAATCATGCCCGTAATGTTGGTATTGGATCTTCTTGCCCGTTTCATACATTTACATTGAACCATTTTTTTTGTTCTAAGTGCCGTCTCTTCTCTTATATGCTCTTTGAGTGTGGCCTTGAATACTATATAGAACATCTGTCCCGGCAATGAATAGAAAAGGGCATAGGGTAGGGACAAGTATTTCCAGGTATATAAGTATTGAGAAATTTACGCGTTTTAAAGAAAAGATATATAATGTGTTAACTTAAAATAGAACTAAAATATATAATCCAGAATTAATAATATTTTATACTTAAATAGTTAAATATGAATAATTATATATAAATAATCAAGTTACTTACTTTAATTAAATATAAATAATTAATAGTTAGTACATAAATAATAGGCATTGTTTAATAATTATAATTTCCAAGTAAATAATTGACTTTATAACGTACTGATAACCATAACTCACGCTTGACCTTGCATTAGGCCGTATATGACTGTACGATGTGCACTCTTCGCGCTCTACCTTCAAAACGGTTGGTTGTATGAAAAAAAAGTTTAAACAAAAGTTGTAGGGAATTTTATAGCCTACAACTTTTATAATAAATGCAAATCTCATTTAACCGATAGGAAGCCAGATATTCGCGAAAAACCGATTTTTGTGACCTTTGACCTTGAATATCTTGAGACGCGGACACGATAACGATTGTGACTTTTGAGACAACATTTAGAATGACAAAACAAAGGTTCATACCAATTTGCAGCTTATTATCTTTCATTCCGAGGTGAAAGCCCTAATATGACTGGGCTATAGCTACAGTGCCCTCCTACCGAAGCACAGTAATGTTTTCACATCACTGCTCAGGCGGTAGAATAACTGGCACTGTTGGGGTAAAAAGGTTATAACAAATTGTGATAAAATTAACATATAACAATAATGTAACTTACAGATACTGAGGTCTCCTTCCACGATTTAATTAAATTGCCGGCCAATTTACATTGATTTTTGAAATCCAGAAATTTTGACAATTTGGCTATACACTCTGGACAAAACTGGTAGAAAAAGTCTTGGAAGTTGTAATCACACAGCTGGTCGCAAAAACTTATTAATTCAGGCCGATCTTCAGGCAGAGAACCCAGTATTCTTAATTTCACATCGGTTCGTAAACAAAAGTAACAAAGCGGTAACATTGCAAAAATATTTGCGTTTTTTTAAAATAGGAAAACTTTCAGTGCTGAAGTAATAACATAATATAGTGACTGTTATCGTTTTTATAAGGGTATATAACCGTAAGAATAACACGTAATTAATGCGTAATTAAACTATAAGATCATTAATTAATAATTTTAGGAGGAAATCACAAAATTGAAAAAACAAAACACGGCAATCGGCAGCCATCGGAATTTAAAATTTGAGTAGCTGTCACTGTCAACTGTCACGATCTGCTGATTTCAAAAGCTGTCATACTAGTATAACCACGAGTTTTGGCGGCAAGCCTTGATCATATCATTAGCTCCACGTCTTTTGCTTAATAATCGTGTAGAATTTGATTGTTAGCGTGTAATAATGGTGGAATATTGCGTGTTAAGTGTTTTTGAATGTGCACAGATGTAGGCAAGTGATATGGTGCTGAAATATGAATTTTGGTACCTCCTCCAAAACTCCTCCGAACTTTCAGTAAAATTCCACCCATTTTACTGGAAGACTCACGTGACTAGACGAGCTATTAAGCTCACTGTGACTCTGACCTGACTAACTAACTTATTACTTAAAAAATAACATTTAACTTGACACTGGCAAAACACGAAAGTGGAGACCATAATTTAATATCCCGTGAACATTCACGAATTTTACTCGACACTGGCAAAATGCACATGTTGCCATATTATTAAAAAGAAAAATAGTATAACCACAGACTATAAATGAAACCAAACTTTCAATCGTGAAAGATATACTTGTTGCGACAAAAAGTTTCTTATTTTCTGCGGTGATTTTACAAGATATATTGTCTGTGACAGTAGTCCGAAATTTTTGGCTTGGGAGATTTTTGTATTGATTTTTTCAAGTTGTTTCGGAGTAAAAATTCCGAAAATAATACAATAACAATCACTTTTAATGATGGAAATAATATAGTGTAATTTATTTAACATTTAGTTGAGTTCTAGTTGCTGTGATGATGTTGCCTATCTGCTACATTTGTTTACGGAATAATCCAACAGTGAAGACGCTAAATGATCAATTAGATGAGTTTTACGAAGACCTATGTGATTGTTCTGTAAGTAACTAACTATATAAAGTCTCTATTTATTAAACTATACTTATTTTCCGCGTTAAAATACTCCAGTTTAGCTCAAAAAAAATATTCACTGTCAGGGCATTATTTATTGTTGCAATGGGGACAACTTTGTAGGTTACTATGACTGTCTTCACTTAAATTTTACTTGTAAAATATATATCTAAATAACTAACACTTTATTTAGCCCCCAGGATTCAATGCAGTATGTTTTAGCTTGTCCCTGACAATTTTACACAAAGATAGCTTGTGATATTCTCTATTTAGTTCCCAATTTATAACAATATATTTTTAAAGGATTAAATTTCTAGGTCCTCTTTAATTTTATCGCAATTACTGAAGCAGTGTTCTAGTTATAAATTAACCCGTAAACTCCCGAGCGGCTCGATGGGCCAAAACTACTCCATTTGAATTTAGGCTTTAATTTAAGAATGCTAGAAACTAATTCAATCCACCACCGCTGAAAAACAATTGAATATATTATTTTACCGGGGGTAGACTTCCTTTGCAGGAGGTCGACTAGGTGGGTACCCCAACAGTGCCAGTTATTCTACCGCTTGAGCAGTAGTGTGCAAACATTGCTGTGCTTCGGTAGGAGGGCACTGTAGCTAGTGAAATTACTGGGCTGAAGAGTCTTAACATCTTATGACTCTCAAGTAAGAAGCGTTGGCGCAGTGCACTGGGTAGCACTGTACTAATTATGGGCAGCGTTATCTCTTACCATCAGGAGAGCGTCTTGTTAGTCTTCTTACTTCATTGTATAAAATACTAATAACTGAGGAGTTAAAACACAACAAATGAGTATTTAATGATTTTATGTTCAATTTTAGGGAGAAGAGAACGTACAGTTCTGCACGGATTGTACAAGTGCACTACAAAAATGTTACGATTTCAAAAAGAAGTGCAAGTTAGCCGCAAGAACTTTGAAAAAATGGAGAAAGCAGAAGACTACGGAGAAAACACCAATAAATGAACTATACACGAAGATCCCTGGCCTAAAATCGCAATTGGGTTTGAGCATACGAAAGAACTTCAAGGTAAGTCAACAATAAATTTATCTATGTTACACAGCTTATGTATTTTCTAGCTGCACCCAGCGGTTTTACCTGCTGTATTGTAGCCTATGTGTTATTCCAGGGTCTAAGCTATCTCTATACCAAATTTCAGCTCAATTGGTCTATCTGTTGAGGCGTGAAAGAGTAACAAATATTCAACATTCATCCAGACATCCATTCTGACAAACTTTCGTTAGTAACATACAGACTTACTCACAAACTTTCACATTTATAAGATTAGTATAATATTTTTAATCAAATCTATGCAACCGTATTATCATCTAAAGATAAATTATTTGGTCTTCTTCCTGCCCTTATCCCACACTAGGTAGGGTCGGCACAACCCGTCTTCCTCCATTCCACTCTATCATCCGTCATATCTGCATCCACTCCCCTAGCACGCATATCCCTGCACACACAGGATATTATTTGGTAATTATATAAATCCTGGCTGTATAATTCTTGTTTAAAGTTTTACAATATTTGTTTAAAATTTTATAGTCTTTGTTTAAAGTTATATAACTCTTGTTTAAGGTATTCTATCAAGCGCCAGAGTCAAACAAGATCACTCCCATACAAACCAACTCACACCCACACATTCTAACATTCAACATCTCTCAAGACGACGACGTAGAAGCACTCATACCAATACAGGACATCAAGCACGAATGTAACATTAAAAATGAAGATGATATCTCTTTTGAAATGGAAACGGAGGTTGTCACTGTGGTTGAGAAAGCCGAGGCGTTTGTTAAAAGCGATGACAATCATAGTATATCAGGTAAAAATCTATATTTATTTGTTTACAGCCTTTTATATATATAAGTGTATGTTTTTATAATTTTTCTTTACAATCTTCTAGTCTGCGCATACTTCTGTGTGCCTTCAGGCAAAGGCCTTCCCCATTTCTTTCCATTTTGTTCAATCATATACCAGTCTTATCCAAGTTTTTCCAGCCATTTCTTCTATTTCGTCTGACCATCTTTTGAATTGCCTGCCTCTGTTCCTTTTGTGGCCTCTGGGGTGCCACATAGTTATAATTTTGCTCCACCTGTCTACTCCTCTGAGGGTGTGGCCGGCCCATTTCCATTTTAATTCGTTTATCTTAAGTGTAACATCAGAGAGCCCTGTTTTTTCTCTCAAGGTTTTATTACTTATTTTGTTTATTCTATGTCTCTTTATTATACTCCTCTCCATCCCCAAAAATCTAGATAAATCCTTATAATTCATTTATAGCTTTTATTTACTATCACCTGTCGATCTGCATGTCTGTAAGTAATCAAATCTTGCAAGTTTAATTTGATCAACGTCCTGGTTTTCCGATTGAGCTGGAATTTTGCATGTATGTATAAATCGGATGACAATTCAAAATTATTATGACATTGAGCTGATCTGATAGAGCTGGAAGGCTATATGAACTCTGTAATTAAACGACCCAACCCCATGGAGTTTGGGCTCATTTGATTTGTCTTGACGAATACTTTGGTGTTAGATGGTATAATAATAAAAGCTTGTTTTAAAAAGATTTTTTTACATTTCACTTGTATACAGTGACAGGCACAGTGTAGGGCGGTTTAAAAATGAATTATTTTAAACATTGGGATCGGAACCCATGTGTGTTTGATTTGTGCAATCATAATGATTACCATCACATATCTGATCGCAACTATCTCAATACTCAATACTTTATTTGCTTCCTTAGAATTAGGTACATAATAAGGTCTTAGTTTAGTTTGCACATAAGTATTTCTAAGGACCCTGATGGGCACATGCAATTTAGAAGGTACTATAATTGTTATAAAAATTTAAATGTTATTAATTGAAATGAAATAAGTCTACCTACCTAATTTATTTTAATAGGACATGTTAGAGAGGGTGATATAATTTATTTATTTAGTGTTAAATCTTGCAGATATTCTTGTATGCTATAATAAGATTTGTTTATAAGTATTATCTTGTTACTCATTGGCGCAAAAGAAAACACGTGTCCCCTAGTGTTTTACAAAATTGTGCTGGGACTGCATATGTCACCATGAGATATGAGTTGTATAAGGTACCAGTAATGTCTGGTAACATTCACCTTCCGTTCTCAACTTAGTAATGCCTGCTAAATTGCTTGGCAGATGAATGTCTGGCAAAGGTTTGGTACTTCCCCAGGCGGCCTCCCTTTCAAGTCCATTTCATTTTAGAGTGCTTTTCACGAAAGTCCTTTTGGCGGGGCGCCACTATCGCACGGTTTCATAATTTCCCGATATTTTTTTTTCCTCCTCTCTGTCTGCAATCGGCTTTACAGCTTTTATCAGATTAGTTCTCAGAAGTTGGTGGAGTAAATTGGAACCATTCAGTAACAGCACCAAAGATTATAATCTCATTCTTTTAGCGTCTTTGGTCTATAGTCCCAGTATGTGCCATCTCTTTAGGCGCTTGATGTTCTGTCGCTCGTCTAAAAGTTCTCTGGCCAAGATGTTGCTATGATGGTCCAGCCTGGTTTTGTATTTTTTGCTGTAATTAGCGACTTCTTCCTTCACAGTTGGGATTTCTAGATATTCGTGTATTTCGGAGTTTTTGACGAACCAGACTGTGTGCACAGGAAATGGTTCTCAGAGCAATGTTATGGAATCTCTGCAGTGTTTCTAGGTTGGAATTACTGGCCGATCCCCAGAGTTCTATTCCGTATGTCCATACAAATCCATAAAATATTTAACAAATAAAAATAATTTAGGACGTGATGCATAGTAATAATTGATTAAATTAAATTTAGTTCCGCTAAATCCCTCGGGATCTCTTTCGTGAAAAGGACTGTATATTCATTATTCATGTTCACTTGTATATTTCAGATGACAACAATCCAATACTAAGCGACGACAGCGACAAAGATTTCCAATCAGACCTCGACGATATATCACTCAATTCACTCAACAAAATACTAAAAGCGGCCCCCAAAAAGAGACAGACGAAAGTCAAAAGAGAGACAAAGGAGAAAAAAGAGACAAGAGGACGGAAAAGAGATCCAACAGTAAAAAAACCACGGAAAAAAGAGAAACCGTTTGATAGGGAAGAGTTTAAGAGACATTTGAGGAAGAAATTTGAAGAGAACGGGATAGTGAGGGATGAAAAAGGGACGGTTATAGATGTGGAAGTTGTATTGAACAGTTTAGATAAATTGGCGAACAATAATAATCTTAAACATATTAGATATATATGTGCAGGTAAGGAAATATAGATTTTATACTATTCTTTTATTACATATTTTGTTATCATTAGTGCTAGTTTCATAAAAATAGGAGTTGTTATACTCACAAATAAATTATCCTTCGAGTTACAACAATATATTTTTATCCCCAGATACAAACCTGATGTTTGTCTCTG